>JAXCHO010000167.1:0-1327500 GCA_036630365.1 Acanthiza pusilla | reverse complement strand
AGGAAGGAAGGAAGGAAGGAATGGTGCGGAAGGAAGGAATGGTGCGGAAGGAATGGTGCGGAAGGAATGGTGCGGAAGGAATGGTGCGGAAGGAAGGAAGGAAGGAAGAAAGGAATGGTGCGGAAGGAAGGAAGGAAGGAAGGAAGGAAGGAAGGAAGGAAGGAAGGAAGGAATGGTGCGGAAGGAAGGAAGAAAGGAATGGTGCGGAAGGAAGGAAGGAAGGAAGGAAGGAAGGAAGGAAGGAAGGAAGGAAGGAAGGAAGGAAGGAAGGAAGGAAGGAAGGAAGGAAGGAAGGAAGGAAGGAAGGAAGGAAGGAAGGAAGGAAGGAAGGAAGGAATGGTGCGGAAGGAAGGAAGGAAGGAAGGAAGGAAGGAATGGTGCGGAAGGAAGGAAGGAAGGAATGGTGCGGAAGGGAGGAAGGAAGGAAGGAAGGAAGGAAGGAAGGAAGGAAGGAAGGAAGGAAGGAAGGAAGGAAGGAAGGAAGGAAGGAAGGAAGGAAGGAAGGAAGGAAGGAAGGAAGGAAGGAAGGAAGGAAGGAAGGAAGGAAGGAAGGAAGGAAGGAAGGAATGGTGCGGAAGGAAGGAAGGAAGGAAGGAAGGAAGGAAGGAAGGAAGGAAGGAAGGAAGGAATGGTGCGGAAGGAAGGAATGGTGCGGAAGGAAGGAATGGTGCGGAAGGAATGGTGCGGAAGGAATGGTGCGGAAGGAATGGTGCGGAAGGAAGGAAGGAAGGAAGAAAGGAATGGTGCAGAAGGAAGGAAGGAAGGAAGGAAGGAAGGAAGGAAGGAAGGAAGGAAGGAAGGAAGGAAGGAAGGAAGGAAGGAAGGAAGGAAGGAAGGAAGGAAGGAAGGAAGGAAGGAAGGAAGGAATGGTGCGGAAGGAAGGAAGGAAGGAATGGTGCGGAAGGAAGGGTGCGGAAGGAAGGAAGGAAGGAAGGAAGGAAGGAAGGAAGGAAGGAAGGAAGGAAGGAAGGAAGGAAGGAAGGAAGGAAGGAAGGAATGGTGCGGAAGGAAGGAAGGAAGGAAGGAAGGAAGGAAGGAAGGAAGGAAGGAAGGAAGGAAGGAAGGAAGGAAGGAAGGAAGGAAGGAAGGAAGGAAGGAATGGTGCGGAAGGAAGGAAGGAAGGAAGGAAGGAAGGAAGGAATGGTGCGGAAGGAAGGAAGGAAGGAAGGAAGGAAGGAAGGAAGGAAGGAAGGAAGGAAGGAAGGAAGGAATGGTGCGGAAGGGAGGAAGGAAGGAAGGAAGGAAGGAAGGAATGGTGCGGAAGGAAGGAAGGAAGGAAGGAAGGAATGGTGCGGAAGGCAGGAAGGAAGGAAGGAAGGAAGGAATGGTGCGGAAGGAAGGAAGGAAGGAAGGAAGGAAGGAAGGAAGGAAGGAAGGAAGGAAGGAAGGAAGGAAGGAAGGAAGGAAGGAAGGAAGGAAGGAAGGAAGGAAGGAAGGAAGGAAGGAAGGAAGGAATGGTGCGGAAGGAAGGAATGGTGCGGAAGGAAGGAATGGTTCGGAAGGAAGGAATGGTGCAGAAGGAAGGAAGGAAGGAAGGAAGGAATGGTGCGGAAGGAAGGAAGGAAGGAATGGTGCGGAAGGAAGGAAGGAAGGAATGGTGCGGAAGGGAGGAAGGAAGGAATGGTGCGGAAGGGAGGAAGGAAGGAAGGAAGGAAGGAAGGAAGGAAGGAAGGAAGGAAGGAAGGAAGGAAGGAAGGAAGGAAGGAAGGAAGGAAGGAAGGAAGGAAGGAAGGAAGGAAGGAAGGAAGGAAGGAAGGAAGGAAGGAAGGAAGGAAGGAAGGAATGGTGCGGAAGGAAGGAAGGAATGGTGAGGAAGGAAGGAAGGAAGGAAGGAATGGTGCGGAAGGAAGGAAGGAAGGAAGGAAGGAAGGAAGGAAGGAAGGAAGGAAGGAAGGAAGGAAGGAAGGAAGGAAGGAAGGAAGGAAGGAAGGAAGGAAGGAAGGAAGGAAGGAAGGAAGGAAGGAAGGAAGGAAGGAAGGAATGGTGCGGAAGGAAGGAAGGAAGGAAGGAAGGAAGGAAGGAAGGAAGGAAGGAAGGAAGGAAGGAAGGAAGGAAGGAAGGAAGGAAGGAAGGAAGGAAGGAAGGAAGGAAGGAAGGAAGGAAGGAAGGAAGGAAGGAAGGAAGGAAGGAAGGAAGGAAGGAAGGAAGGAAGGAAGGAAGGAAGGAAGGAAGGAAGGAAGGAAGGAAGGAAGGAAGGAAGGAAGGAAGGAAGGAGCAGGATCCTGTGGGGACAGGATCCTTTGGGAACAGGACTCTGGTGGGGCCCCAGTGGATGGGCTGGCTCCTTTCTGGGGATCCAGAACTCTCTTTTCAGGAGCAGAATGGGTGAACTCCTTGTTTCGTTTGGAGCATGAGGAGCACAGTTGGGAGAGGATGAGGAGCACGGTTGAGAGAGGATGGTGAGTGGGAGGATGCATCTGCTCCAGAGGGGCAATGGAAAATGCTAGTGAAGGCGGAGGGGTGGTTGAGGGATCCTCTGGAGCACCAGGAGAAGTTTTATTTGCTTTATTTATTTGTTTGTTTGTTTGTTGAATTTTAGGGGTTTTTCTTCATTGCTTCAGGGTTAGGAGCTGGAGAACAGGTCTTCCCTAATGGGTGAGCCAGCGTGTATTGGCTGTGCTGGATAAGTGGCTATTTTTAGATGCTGGAAGCCTCCTCCTGGAGGCTCCAGTTTCTGTGTGGATTGGTTTGCAGGCGGGCTGGGATCAGCCCAGCAGCCTGGAAAGGTCACCCATGGATAACAAACCAATAGCCTGGTTCAGGAGATAAACTCCTGGAAAATATAGTGGGATATGGTATGTTAGAACTTTCTGCCTTCGTTGCAGCAAGAACTGAAGGAACCTTGAACAATGAACAGCTCCAACTTTGTCTGTCCTGTTTATCCATCACTTTATTCCTCTCTGGGGCTCTGCTTTGTCCACAGGGATACATTGCAAGTAAACAGTACTGCATCCTCTGCTCCCCTTTCTTGCCTCTCCACACTTTCCCTGTGGGAGAAGAACGAGCTCCAAGTGAAAAAAAAGTCCATGGACCAACATGGTTTTTCCTCTGGATGTGCCCCCATTGCTCCACTGGAGCTGGAAGAGCTAATTAAAGGTATTCCCATTAAATGTGTAAGGGATGCAGCAGGGAACTGGGATGTGTATGGCTGCTTCCCTGCCCGGGAGTGGGCATGGGGTGGGGCACACTGAGCTGTAAATTGGGGCTAGAAAGCAAGGAAGGAATTCCTGGCCCTGCCTTTGCCTCATCCTCAGAAGGGCTGCAGGCAGGGGAAGGTGGCAGTGCTAGTGGATCTGAAATTCCAATCAATCCCATCCCCTTTTGATCTTCCAGCAGGCAGAGGGAATGGGTTCGATTTGCAGATTGTGCCTCTCTCCTCCGTGTTCCTCGAGCCCAGATTACAACAGTTACAGGAAACTGTGTTTGCAGCCAGAGCCTGGCACCTGTGGAGGGATGTCCTGCCCCAGAGCAGCAGGATTGGGCATGGATGGATCACTACCATTCCCTGTTGGCACTGGCTATTCCAAAACGTGCACTCAGAAGCTGAGGGAGTGTTTGGAGCGCTCGGAAAACAATAGTAAGGATATAAAGCTATTAGAGAGTGTCCAAAGAAAGGCCATGGAGATGGTGAAGGGAATAGAGAGAATGAAAGGAATAGAGAACAGAGAGAATGAAGATGGTGAAGGGATGAGGAGTGGCTCTGCTCGGGAAAAAAAGGAGGAGAGGAGACCTCCTCAGGGTCTGCAGCTCCTCCCCAGGGACAGCTCCCGTCTCTGCTCTCTGTGGCCAGGATCAACACCCGAGGGAACGGCTGGAGCTGTGTCAGGGCAGGTTTAGGGTGGATATCAGGGAAAGGTTCTTCCCCAGAGGGTGCTGGGCACTGCCCAGGCTCCCCAGGAAATGGGCACAGCCCCGAGGCTGCCAGAGCTCCAGGAGCGTTTGGACAATGCTCCCAGGGATGTACAGGGTGGGATTGTTGGCGTGACTGGATGATGCTTGTGGATCCCTTCCAAGAGAAGATCCCGGAAGCTGCGCTGCGGGCAAACCGAGATACGATCGGGAGAAGGACCAGAAACGGGGACGATATGACCCCATAAACGCTGCGGGACACTGCCCGATCCCTATCTCAGCTCGCAGCCCTTCCGTGTCCCTCCGCCCATGGCGGGCGAGCCGTGCCAGCCCCGCCGGTGCCCGCAGGCGGAACAGGGCGCCGCAGCTCCCGAGGGCAGCGGGAGCCCGGGCTGCCGGGGCGGCTGTGCCCGCGGCGGCCGTGCCCGCGGCGGCCGTGCCCGGGGCGGCTGTGCCCGGGGCGGGCTCGGGCGGCTGAAGGAGGACAGGCTGCGCAGCGCGGCCGGGCGGCCGGGCCGGTGCGAGAGTCCACCTTAACGCGGAGCAGGAAGCGACGGGCGCCAATCAGGCCGGGAATCGGGCCGGGAAGGAGGGACGGAGGGAGGGACGGAGGGAGGGAGGGCGAGCGCGGCCGGCGGGGCGCGATGGCGGAGGGCGGGGACCCGCCCGCCCCGGGCAGGTACCGTGGGCGCGGGGGTCCCGGGGGTGGCCGTGCCGGGGGGGACGGGGGACGGCGGGGTAACCCGCAGCCCCGAGGGCTCACCCCGCCGGGTGCCTGTCTCCAGCGCAGGTCGCAACCTGAAGGAATGGCTGCGGGAGCAGTTCTGCGACCACCCGCTGGAGCACTGCGAGGACACCCGGCTGCACGACGCGGCTTTCGTGGGGGACCTGCCCACCCTGCGCAGCCTGCTGCAGGACGAGAGCTTCCAGAGGTGGGGGTGCAGCCCTGGGGACACGGCCCGGCCACCTGCCAGCTCCCCCCGCAGCGCACGGGGTGCCCTCCGGGGACCCGCGTCCCACGGACCTTAGAGAGCATCCAGTCCCACCCCTGCCGCGGGCAGGGACACCTGCCGCTGGAACAGGTTGCTCCCAGCCCCGTCCGAGCTGGCCTGGAACGCTTCCAGAGATGAGGGTTTCTGTGGGAGAAGTGTCGGGGAGGATGCTCCATTCACCATCCTCACAGCTGCACCTTTTGGGGACCCCGACCTCGCCCCTTTTTCTTGTGAGAGGTGTCACGGTGCTTTGCCCGCTGTCCCCACCGCGTGCAGCTTTTGGGGACTCCCATGTCATCCCGTTTTTTTGGGAGAGGTGACTTCTAGGATGTTCTTGCCGTCCCCACAGCCTGTTCTTTTTGGGGACCCTCATCTCGCCCCACTTTTTCATAGCATGGTTTGGGCTGGAAGGGACCTTAAAGACCATTTAGTCCCACCCCTGCCATGGGCAGGGGCACCTTCCACTATCCCAGGTTGCTCCAAGCGCTGTCCAGCCTGCCTTAGACACTCCCACGGATGGAGATTTTTATGGCAGAGGTGTCAGGGTGGGAGGATGCTCTGCTTTCCCCCAGATCATTCCCCTGGTTTCCCAGGAGGCAAATCTCACACCAGCTCGTGAGCCTATGGCAGCTGTGCACAAACTCTTTTCAGATCAGGACAGGAATGTGATACCAGGAAAATAGGAGCCCACGGATAATGGGAAAAACACACAAAAGGGATTACAATCAACTATAAACCTGAAACACCCCATGTTACAAAATCTGCCCAGTGCTAACCCTGTGACTGTAGGGATAGTTAATTAATTTTCCTGCACCATGGAGAAATCTGCTTAGATTGCTAAATGTCTCTCAGCCTCAAAAAAAAAGGTGTTATTTCAGCAAAAAATGAGAATGAGCCAGCCCTTCTTTCTGCTACCTGGGACCCTTGGGCTGAGATATATTTTTTGTAGGAAAAAGCAGACTTTGACCCACAGCACCATTCCACAGGTGATAGAGTGAGCAGAGAAGTGATGTCTTTGAATTTGAAGGTGGATATGGACCTTAAAGCTCATCCTGTTCCACCCCAGCCATGGGCAGGGACACCTTCCACTGTCCCAGATTGCTCCAAGCCCCACCCAGCCTGGACTTGGACACTGCCAGGGATCCAGGGGTAGCCACAGCTTCTCTGGGCTACCAGTTTGGGACATCTCCCTGTTAAAAGGGACAGAAGGGAGAGGTTTTTTTTCAATAGGGGGTTTTTGAGGCAGGATTTGTGCATATGCGCAGCCCCTGGCACATCTAAAGCCCATCATCCGAGCACTGCTCTGCTTCATGCCATAATCTCTGGCTATCAACAGGCAGCACCTGTCAGGCTATTGACAGGAGCTTTTTGGGGCTGCTATAAAGTGCCAAAAATCAGAGAATTGTATCCTGAGTTGAAAGGACCCACAAGGATCATCAGTCCAACCCCTGGCCCCGCACAGACGCCCCACTAATCCCGCCCTGTGCATCCCTGAGAGCGCTGTCCGAACGCTCCTGGAGCTGTGGCAGATTTGGGAATGTCACCATTCCCTGGGGAGCCTGAGCTTGCAGGGAGCCGTTTGGGCTGTTGCAGCAGTCTCCTGGAGGGAATGGGGGCTTCTCTAACTCCGTGTTTGCCCCACGCAGCCGGATCAACGAGAAGTCGGTGTGGTGCTGCGGGTGGCTGCCCTGCACCCCCCTGCGCATCGCCGCCACCGCCGGCCACGGCCCCTGCGTCGACTTCCTGCTGCAGAAAGGCGCCGAGATCGACCTGGTGGACGTCAAGGGGCAGACTGCCCTCTACGTGGCCGTGGTCAATGGGCATCTGGAGTGTGCCAAGATCCTGCTGGAGGCCGGCGCTGACCCCAACGGCAGCCGGCACCACCGCAGCACCCCGGTGTACCACGCAGCGCGGGTGGGGCGCGCCGACATCCTGCGGGAGCTCATCAGGTCAGAGCTCGGGGCAGCAGGGCTGGGCACGGGGGTGGCTGTCCCTTCTCCTGCTCCCTTGGGATCCCTTCCCTTCTCGCCTGGTCATGGCCTTCATGTGAGCTGGAGAGGAGAGAGAGTGGGGAGGTACCTGAATGGACATCCTTGCATCCCTGTCACTCGGCCTCGCTGTGTGACTTCCATGCCTGTCCCAACCCAAGCCCAAGAGGGGAGTCTCCATTTCTGAGCCCACCATCCCGTCTGATCCAAACCTCCCACCATGAGTTATGAGGGAGGTGGATGCCCCCGAAGAACTTCCTGTGTGCTGGGTTTTCTCTCAGGAAACTCCCTCAATAGCTCAAGGTGTAGCAGGGACCTTGAATTGCTCCTTTTGTGGCGTGCCCTGATTTTTCCTCCTTCTAAATGGGAAGATTTTTGTCCAAGGGATCTTGCTGGGCAACTATGTGGGCCATGCATGCCAAGCAATAAGGGATCAGAACGGGAAAATGCAGGTTTTGGAGAGAAACAGTGAAAGACAAGAAAATTGAAGGCATGCCTTTGATGACCTCAAATGCTAGAAAATAACAAAAGGATTTGAATAGGAAAAAATTCAACTTCCTTGGGGATTTTCTTCCCTTTTTTTTGAATTTTTGTACAAGTGCAGCTTTGAGAAAGCTGGCAAGGAGAAAGGAGGGGAGACAATCCCCCCTCCTTGCTCCTTTCCCAACAAGCTGAGAGGAGGATGTTCCCATCAGCACAGGCTTGTCGATGCAGGGTTCAACTCGCTGTATTCCCAAAAATCTCCCCTGATCTCTCCACCCAGGGAGGGTGAAATGTAGCAAATGGTATTTCAGCAGCACAAGGAGAGCTGATGCCTTGATTTATGTGTCTGCTCCTTGGGATACCTCGCCAGCAATATTAAAAGCAAGATTTTGGAAAACTTTCAGGATTAAAAATTAACTGGAGTTTGTCCAATCTCTTTTTATTAGGCAATGTCTCTCCCAAGGCTGCTAAGCTAATACCAAATTGTCAGATTGCCCGAAATTTCAAATATCTCGGAGTAGGGATTTCACAGATCTGTGCAGAGTTACTCAGTGAAAAATGCAGCCTTTATCTCACAGAGATTTTTAAAATGTTGGATACAAAGGATTCGGAAGGAGGAGTGCAGTGAGGAAGACACTTTTCCTGAGATAGGAGGGAATATTTTGAGAGAGCCTGAAACCAGTCAGGTTTGCTGCAGGTGTCTAAACATCACCTGGTTTGAAAATCCTATGGTAACACCATTGGGATCCCTGAGCGTTCCTACCACTGCTGAACCAAGCAAGAGGTGAAATCCCATCCGTGAGTAGTAAATCCACATGGAGCTATGGAATAGAGATCCGTTTTATTAGGAGACTGGGGGAAATATTCAAGGTTCTAATAGGATATAAATTACATTCCTCATAATTTGGGATCGTACTGTGGTGGGATCCACTGCTACCTGCAGTGGAACTGAGGGTAGCAAGGATGAGAGGATCCTTTTGCCAGGCTAAAAGTGGGAAAAAGAGAGCTGCCAAATCACCCCCATGCCTCAGGTGCATGCCTGGCTTTGGTAAAAGTACAATTTGGTTGTTTGCTTTGAGCTGAGGATTTCCACTGAGAATTGTGATGGCAATAATGAGGATTAAAAGGGCTGAAATGGAGGTGTATCTGCTGTGTGCTCAGGAGGCAGTGGCCTTCCAACAGCCCTATGGAAGTCCCCCAGCAGCATGGATAACTCTGTCCAAATGCTTGTGTAATCTGATTTTAAGGGGAAAAAAACGCACTGTGCCATTTGCAGCCCTTAGAGGAGTCTCTCAGCCCTTGTTCTGGGTGTGCTTAATTTAAATGAGACTTCCCATCCTCAGAACTGAAGGGTTTGGTTAAATGTTTGCTGGGTAGGGAGCAGTCCCCGCTGATTTCAGCAAGAGCTGTGCCTGCTTTGAGGCAGGATTTGTCCCCAGGTATTTTCCTTAGTTTTATGAACTCCTGGAAGGAATATAATGGTATCTTAGGAAAAACCTAATTCTCTGAGTGCCCAGTTTGCAATTTGGGGAGGGGAATTGGTGGGTGAAAGAACCTTTTCTCCCTCAGTGGGTAGAAGGGACAGGGCTTTGCAATTAAAACCTTTTGGGATTGTGTTGTCTTCCTCCTTGCCACCCAAGCTGCATGGGAGGTGGGTGGACTTGCTGTCCCCAGTGCCTGAGGGAATCCCCAGCAGATTCCAGCCCCTCCAGCTCCTTCGGGAGCAGGGTTTTGTCATGGATGTTTCACTGTGTGATGCAGATTCCTGTTTGCATTTCCCTGCTGTTTGGGATCGATTGCCTGTATTGCTTTTTTGGCCCGTTCTATCCTGGTGGGGAGCTTATTTCACCATCCCTCTTCGGTGGAGTCATCTGGAATCATCCCTGCTCCCCAGGCAGCTTGTTAGCATCCAGCATGACGTGGTGCTGGCTCAGGGCTGAGCCATCCCTGGTGCCAAGACACGAGAGGAGAGAAAGTACAACAAAAGGTTCCTGGGCTGAGATAAGGAATGGGAGAGATAAGGAATGAGAGAGATAAGGAATGGGAGAGACATTGCTTGCTTATTACCATCAAGGGCAAAACAGACTCAACTTGGGGGTATCAGATTAATTTTTTCCTAATAAAATCAGAGCAGGATAATGGGAAGTGGAATGAATCTTAAGAAACACCTTCCCCACCTCTCCCTCCTTCCCAAGCTCTACCTCTTCCCCCTCAAAGAAGCCACGCCTTTGGCCCTCCACTACCAAAACCTGGCCATGCAAACCCAATACACCCAATACGGATATCAGGGGGGCGAGGATGTTGCTGTTGCTCCTCTCTCCAAATCCTGGGCAGGGAAACAGCTTTGCTTCTGGAAGATCAGACCGTGCTGGAGGCGTTGTCCGCGCTCAGCCCTGTCTGAGGGTAGGGATGGGCGGGCTCCCAGGTTCTCCCTCTCCACGCATCCTTCAGCCTCACCTCTGGGCATTCCCAACCATCCCTCCCCATGTCTCTGCTTGCGCAGGTACGGTGCGGATGTGGACGTGAACCACCAGCTGGCCCCGCGCGGGCCGGGGCAGGCGCTGCGGCCGCTCACCACGCTGGTGGTGTGCCCGCTGTACATCAGCGCTGCCTACCACAACCTGCCCTGCTTCCGCCTGCTGCTCCAGGCGGGAGCCAACCCGGATTTTAACTGCTGCGGGCCCATCAACGTGCAGGGCTTCTCGCGGGGCTCGCCCGTGTGCGTGCTGGACGCCGTGCTGCGGCACGGCTGCGAGCCCGCCTTCGTCCGCCTCCTCGTGGACTTTGGAGCCAACCTCAACCTCGTCAAGGTGGAGGCCCTGGGAGGCGAGGCCACTGGGAGGGTCAAGGTCAACCCCGAGGCGCTGGAGGTGTTCAAGGAAGCCAGGGGTGAGTGGGGTTGGGTTCCTGGAGTGGGGCTCTAGGTTCGGGAGAGCGCTTTGGCTGCAGAGGTGGTGGGGGTGGGTGTTGCTGTCCTCATTTCAAGGGCCTTCTGATAAACGAAGCGATAATGGCTTCACTGCTCCTTGTTTTTCACTCCCTGTTGCATTTTGTACCTTCACGTGGTGCTTTCCCTCCCGAGTCCTTCAGCAGCCCAACCTCTGTCTGTAGCTCTGCCATTTTCACCTTTCCCAGCTCTTTTCCATTGCCTACCCATGTCCTCAGCAGCCTGAGGCAAGGCTTGGGATCCTGTCCGAGCTGTGGATCACCAGGGAGATCCCGTTCTCTGAAGCCACACAGGTGTGTCCCAACTGTACCTGTGTGACCCTGGGATCTGAATCCACGAGGGAGTTTAATCTGGACAGGCTGCTTGGGAAGGAAAGCCACAAATGGTGGTAAAAAGGGGCAGGAGGAAGCTCAGATGAGGGTGAAAAAATGTGGGAAAAGGTGCGGCACCTCAGAAACGCACCTGCTGAAGGCCACAGCTTCACACCAGGGTGCAAGTGGGGTTTCCCTCTTGATCTCCTGAGAAATTTCAAAGGGATTCAAGCTGTGGGATACACCTCACATCCCCAGGTTACTCAGCTTTGCATGTGCTTGGTTTTCAAGTCTGCCTGGGCTTCTGCTGAGGGAGGCTCACATTAGCTGGAGCAGGTGGCTTCCACTAGGCCTGGGTGTAGGAGGCAAGTGGGACCTGTCAGGGGGAGCACGTGGGCTGATGGAGTGCTGCTGTGGCGGTCCAGTTGCTGAATCAGCGTGGGCACCACCATCCTCTTGTCCCTGTGCTGGAAGAGCTCTCCAGGGACTCAAAAGAAAGACCTCAAAAGAAAGTTGGGACAGGGCCCGAGCTGGCCGTCAGTGCTGTTGTTTCCCAAGACGTGGGCGAGAGAAAAATAATATCCATGTAATTTTAAAATGGTCCAAATAGAATCATGGAATATCCCGAGTTGGAAGGGACCCGCAAGGATCAAAGTCCAGCCCCTGCCCCTGCACAGACACCCCAACGCTCAGTCCCACCCTGAGAGTGTTGTACCAGTGCTCCTTGGGCTCTGCACCCTCGGGGCTGTGCCCTTTCCCTGGGGAGCCTGGGCAGTGCCCAGCACCCTCTGGGGGAAGAGCCTTTCCCTGATATCCACCCTAACCCTGCCCTGGCCCAGCTCCAGCCGTTCCCTCAGCTCCTGGTGTGGCTTGGCTGTGATGGCCTCCATGGTCACAAGCCCATCCAGCCTCCAGCTGGCCCTTCCAACCTGCCCATGTGGCAGCTGTCCCTGCTCCAAATCCCAAAGTTTTGGCCTCCTCCCGAGGCAGGATTTGTGCACACTCAGCTCTCCTGCACCGCCTCGGTGTTGCTGTTCTCCCTCTCCCTTTCCCCAGTAATTCTTCGCTGTGTTTTTCCTTGCAGGCCGCACCCGGAGCCTCTTGTCTCTGTGCCGCATAGCTGTGCGGAGAATACTTGGCAAATCCCGCCTGGATCTGATCCATAGCCTTCCAATCCCAGACCCCATTAAACAATTTTTACTCCATGAACACAGCTAAAGGGCGACTGGCTGCTTTTGGGGACAGTTTGACTCGGTAAATGAGTGCCCTGACAAAGCCAGGTGCCGATCCTGCCCCTCTCCCCGCAGTGTTGCTCATGGAGTGCACAGAATTCCCTGCTCCTGTGGTTTTTCCCCCTCCGGATTTAGGGTGCAGTGGTTCCATGTGTCTTATCTCCCTGGGGAGAGGCTGCTTAACGTGTGTGGGTGTTGCTGGAGTAAATACAATATATCCTGTAGCTGTTGGCAAGTGTGTAACCTCTGTTACTGCTGTGTGTCACACACACCTGGGGTCTCTGTGACATTTCTGTGTGGGGAAAGTGTCCCTACTTTCCTGTCTTTGCCATCACAGCACATAAAACCAGAAGTTCCTACCTGCATTTTACTCCACATCTTATGGTAAGACCACAGAAAACCCTCCCAAGTCCATTTAACAAGTCTGTTTTGTTTGCACTGTGGAAAAGGGAGGAAAAAGGGGTTTTTTGAGGTGTTGGGAGATTTTGTGCTCCTGATCACAGTGTTGCATCCAGCAGCCTGGGCTCTTTTGATTTCCAGTGCCTCTTCATGCCACAAGCTCCCAGGAGAGTCATTCTGCAGGGAGTCAAGAGCCTTTTGTTGGGATCTCAGGGTCAGCCAGTGACATGGGCAGTGGAGAGGAATCATTGTCAAAATAGCAACTTTGGATGATAGCGATGAGGGTGCCTCGGGATCTTGGATAATCTCAGGGGATAATTGGTACTTGCTTTTACTTTACCGCTTCAGGTAAAGTGCCTGTGTTATAAGTTTGTTCTTTTAAATTTTTTTTCTTTGCCAGCTTTTCTTCCCATGCTCATCCAGCTGGCAAAGGTATTTTTCCAGATGTGACCTTAAAGATCAGAGAATCCTAGGCTGGTTTCGGTTGGAGGGGACCTTAAAGCTGACCTAGTTCCAAGCCCCTGCCATGGACAGGGACACCTTCCACTAGAGGTTGCTCCAAGCCCCATCCCTGGACCCTGTGGATTACCCTGGCCTTGACACTGGTTACAAAAATACTCTTTTCCCAGAGGCGTTAATAAATGCAAAGCAAACCCAAGCGGAGGATATTTGCAGACCTTCTCCAGGTGAGATGCAGTGGCTGTGGAGCCGTGAGCAGGTGAGGAGGGGCAGCTCTGCACCATTCCCTTCCCAGGCCTGCAGCTGGTTTCGGTTTTCCCGGTGCTGGCAGCACATTCCCTGCGAGCCGTGCACTGGCTTTATAGAGGTGTGAACATGCCTGGGGGATGCAAACAGGTTGTAAAGCCCCTTGGCACCTTGCTGGGGGATCCATAATGGTTTGCAGGAGCTCCCCATGCTCCTGAGCTCCAGTGTGGGGAGGCAGAAAATGACATGGGTTGTCTTGAGAAAATGCCATGGGAACGGCTTTTGGGGTTGGCTTTTCCCCGTGGATTTTTACTTGGTTTGTAAACACGACACCCAGTCGGGGTGAAGGTGGTGGGATGGCTGTGGAGAGAGCTGGAAGGACCCACAAGGTTCATCCAGTCCCTGCACAAACACCCCAACAATCCCACCCTGAGAGTGTTGTCCAAACACTCCTTTGGATCTGGCAGCCCTTAGGCTGTGACCATTCCCTGTTCCAGTGCCCAGCCACCCTCTGGATGGTGGTTCCACCCAGAATGAGCTACAGCGAAATGCCACGGTGGGGATGATGGAGGGTGGCCCAAAGAAAAGGAGAGAATCGACTCAACTCAGTGCTTGATGGAACTCCAGTCTAGAATTAGAGCTAAGCCTCTTACAATATTAATTAGAGATCCCATCTAAAGGATTCCCCTGACCATGGATCTCTCTGGGTCTAAGGATGGTTCTCCCAGCCCAGTGGCAAACCAGCTCGAGGTTTGTCAGTGACTTGGAGATATGCAGAATCAAAGCTTTGCAGTGTCTGGATCATCCATCCAACTTCCATCGTCACTGAGGGACTTTGCCTCTGGAAAAGGTCTGTTTGGCTTGAGGGCCTGAAATGAGTCCAGCGTGGGGACAACTCACATGAAATGAAGCTGTAAGTGCACAGAATTCTGTTGGGATGAAGTCCCTGAGGGGATTGGCTGCTGAGGCTACTTAAATCCGGCTTTGCTGAGCTGGTTTAATACACAGAAAAATTGGAATTGCCACTGTAGAGAGATAATAATGAATCTTAAAATAGGTGAATGATATTCACAGACCGGTGTCCTGTCCTATAGGGCCAAACCCTACATCCTCTGCTTCCCGCTGTCCTTTTAAGCCCAGGAAACAACAGTCTTCCAGTATGAAATCTAAATAGTATGTGCATTTGTATCCTTTCACACTATATAAACAACATTTCTTTTTGCCCTAACTCGGACTTGACCATTCCCTCCTATGTAGCAAAGCATTCCCTTTTGTAAAAGTGTTTTTTTTCCATGTTGTCCATGGGGCAAGCTCAGATAATATGAGTAAAAATTGAGTTTTGTGAAGTTGTGGGTGGGAAATAAGACATTCCTGCAGTGCACATCCCATCCTTTGAAAAATGCCCATTCGGTTTGTGCGGAATATATAAAGTGTGTGCTGTGTGGCCTTGCTGGAAGCTTGGATGGGCCAGGATAACAAGATACAGAAAATGCTTGCAGAAGCAAACCAGATCTGGAAGAAGCCAAGCTCATCCAAAGCTGTCCTTTTATGTTGGCTTTCTTGTCTTTGTTGCTAGGGGAGGATTTGCAGGGCATGGAATGCTGGTAGCTGGGATCCAAATATCATTTCCTGCTCTTCGGGAGTTTTGGGAAAGGCGGGGGAACTTCACTTTGGGTTGAAGTGATTTTTTGGTTTATTTTTGAGGGTTTTTTTGTTTCTTGTTTTTCAATCCCCCAAGTCAAGTAAAGCCCTTTTTACCCCAAACCGGCCCTTGAGCTACAGCACCTCTTTAGCCCTTCCTCTTCCAGTGAAGAAAACTGCAGCAGGGCACAACAGAGGGGACAAAATGCCACTTCCAGAAGTGCCAATCCATGCCTGCTGGCTTTTCCCAGGGTCCAATGGCTGTGGACAGCAGCAGGATCAGAGCCGAGTGCAGGTGGGAGATACCTGTGCTGAACCTGGATCCACGTGCAGCCAAACAAAGATGTTCCAGTGCAAGAGCACAGATAAAGGCTCCGCATTTGGGAAAGCATGGATCCCGCTGGCCCCTCCCTGGTCTGTAGCCACTGGAGGGGGCCGGAGAACCACAGACCCCGCGCGGGGGTTACAGGGACAACACCAATGCCAGCTCCTGTCTTGCCGCCCCCGGCAAGGTTTTCAGGGCATCCTGGAATTCTTCCGCCCTCACACCAGGCTGAAGAGGGCTCTTCAAACCTCTCGTTTCTGCTCCTGCTCCCTTGGTAGCTCTGGAAAGGCAGCTCCTCAGTTTGTCTTGGCATGCAAGTAGATGTAATTCCTCAAAATATTTTGATTCTTACAGCTTAGCTTTTTTTATTTTGTGGCATTTGCACTGGAAAACTCCCTGCAAGCTTAAGCTGCACGAGCTTCTGATGGTTGCTCGGTTCTTCCCGAGAATTAGCAGGTGTGCCTGAGGATTTAGTCCCTGCAGCTGTCTCCAGGCAAGGGCACAGTCCCTTTTTCAGGATTCCTGCTTTTTTCACTTGGGAGATGTTTGTCTGATCTGGTGCCAGCATTTCCTCTGAAGGCAAAACCAGAGTTTTTCCTAAATTGGAAGAAAATGATTGAATGGTCTGGAATTATGGTGATGAAAAACAAAGCCAAACAAGCCCTAATCTTAACATCTCCAGCCCCAAGATTCCTCTAACTTGGAGTGTTTCCCTCCTGCTTCTCAATGCATCTCCCCTCAGGCCACCCTAAATTGGTACCCACGGGTCAGCGACAGCATCTCTGTGCTGCAGCTTGGAACTGGAGATTTATCCTCAAATGGGAGATATGTATGTTTGAGCTGCCAATTTGGGGACAATAAATGTGGAATTATTTAAAGGAATTGTGTGTTATTTACCTGTCCCCTCCAGGACAGACAAGCTGGGATTTCTGTTCACCTCTCACCGAATTTCCTGTGTGACAGACTCACCTGTGAGCCTGTCCTTGCTTTATTTAACAGCATTTCAACATGCCCTTTATTACTCACACTCATTAATCTCATTCTAAGGTCTGCAGCAGCAAGGACAAGATTTCTTCTTGCACTGTGTGGTGCTTAAATATTCACTCTGGGCTATGAGAACTGACCAAATCTCTGGCAGGCTCAAAGCATTTCCTCTAGGATCTGTTGTTCCCACTCCCCAGGCACTGCTGGGGAAGCCCCAAATTATTTAACTTGTTGTTGCTCCCCATCAGCTCCTCCAGGCTTGTCTTCCCTCTCAAAGGAGCTCTTCGACCCCTGCAAGTTGCAATCGTGAAGAAAAATAAAGAAAAATGTTGTGGAAGAAAATAAAGTAAAAGGTTCTGGCTGCCCCTGGATCCCTGGCAGTGTGCAAGGCCAGGCTGGACAGGGCTTGGTGCAACCTGGGACAGTGGAAGGTGTCCCTGCCCATGGCAGGGGGTGGAATGGGATGAGTTTCAAGGGCTCTTCCAAATCCCAAACTTTCTGGGAGTCTATGGACTGGGCAGTGGCTCCCCAAACACTGGGGCCCCCCCCCAGCCCAGCACAGTGACAGGAGGCTGCAGCCCCTCGTGGAACTCATTCTCCCACCTGCATCCAGCACTTTTCTCATTCTTCCTTCTGCATCCAGCACTTCTCCCCCTCGACATGTGTGCGGTTCTGTTTTCCACCTCTTTTCACTTTTTTTTTTTTTTTTTTTTTTTTTTTTTTTTTTTTTTTTTTTTTTTGTTTCCATTGTTCGTGCTTGGGAGAGGGCTGCAATGTGCTGTTGTTTACGGGAAAGTGCTCTTTGTTTCCCCAGCATGGAGCATCTGGTGTTTGTGAGAGGCACAGCGGAGCTTTCCAACAGAAACTCAGCCACCCTGAGCATGCCTGGCCAGGAGTCCACATGTGCCACCACGGCCTTTCTCCTAAAAAGGCTTTCCGAACTTCAAACTGAGAAAAGACAGGGCTTGGAGAAGCCTCTTGGAAGGTGTCCCCACTCGTGGCAGGTGAAGGAACGAGATGGGTTTTAAGCTTCTTTCTGACACTCTGGGATTCCATGATCCAGCAGAGAGAGATAAATAGAGGCAGGATGGAGCAGGACGGTGTTGATTAATAGCTCCAGCCATGCCCCCAAAGGCATCGGGATGATGAACGATGTGTTCACGCTCCCCTCCCCGTGGCACAGGCTCTCCGTGAGCTTTCCAAACATACCAGGGTGAGGTGATGCTTGCAGACACGGCATTGCCTCTGATGGCGCCTTTCCACAATCAGCTGAAAGCTGCTCAGGGAATTTGGGAAGCTGGGCTCCAGCCATGATCTGCTTGGCCAACCCTGCACTTGCCTTTAATTTTAATAATTTGGCGACATCCATTTATTTGAACGTTTTGCAAAGCGGGGCCTGTGTTTCCTCAGAGAAAATGAGAGTTGAAGGATGGTAAAATGCCTCCATAAATTGGAAGTTAAATTAAGAAATAGTTTTAAGAGCACTGAGTGCTGTTAGCCCCATGTTGTGGTGTCACTCACGGCATTGTGAGCCTGTGGTACCCGTTGGAGGCACGGGAGATTTAGGAGGCACAGGGAGTGCACTGGATTGTTTTGTGGGTGTTTCTGAGCGTGCTTTTGTTTGCAGTTGGAATATATTAATAGATTCATCCCTTGTTTCACTTCCCACAAAATGCAATTTTTACCGAAAAGTCTTTTTTAGGGGAAAATTTCAGCTATTGAGCATTTTATGTCAGTGTGGGAGCAGCTTCTGGAAGTTTTATCCATTTTATCTTATCTTTATGCAAGGATTTTTTACAGGGGCCTGGAGTGACAGGACACAGGGACTGGCTTCCCAGTGCCAGAGGGCAGAGTTAGATGGGATATTGGGAAGGAATTGTTCTCTGTGAGGGTGGGCAGGCCCTGGCACAGGTGCCCAGAGAAGCTGTGGCTGCCCCTAGATCCCTGGCACTGTCCCAGGCCAGGCTGGGCAGGGCTTGGAGCAGCCTGGGGCAGTGGAAGGTGTCCCTGCCCATGGCACTTGGACATTCACCTCCAGGTCTGTCTTACTGGGCTGGAAAGGAATTTGGCTTTGTAATAAATACGTTGCAAGACTGTTGTTTGAAGGGGTTCAAGGCTTAATCCTCCTCAAAGCAACCAATCAATCCTATAAACACTATTCTGAAAGCAGAACTTCCCAGTTGTCCTAAGTCCCATTCAATACCAGGTCCTTTATTTACCAACCTCCATTAGTGAAAACTTCCTTAAAGCTAAAGCATTATGGAATCCCAGAGGAATTTGGGCTGGAAGGGACCTGAGAGCCCATCTCACCCCACCCCTTGCCGTGGGCCATCACTCAAACAGAGCTGGAGGCCAGCTGTGAAATCTGGCAATTGAGAACTATTTTTAACCCAGCATCTTGAGACAGTGTCTGGTCCCTCTTGCTGGGAGTTGTTCTTGCTGGGTGTTCAGCGAACTTTGGGTTGGGTCCATCAGCTTTCAGCTCAGTGATAACCCGGGATATTTCATGCATTGTGGACCGTGAAGGATGCAAAGATGTCAGCAAAAGCTGGAGTGCCAATGCAAACAAGGCCTGGAAGTTTTACTGTTCTCATTGCTGGGAACCTTGTTCCTCTTCACTCTGTCAATGTGTCTTTGCATCAAGAAGGGCCAAAAGTGCAGGTAAACATAAATCCCATATTTCTATGCTATCCAAAGACAAAATTAGGAGAGTTAGAGGGTTTTTGTGCATTCAGACTTCTGTAACATCGAGCTCTGTGCTGCTGTGAACTGCTGCAGGTTTGGGCTTGCATTCCAAGTGCCACAGAGACATGGTGAAAATGCATCATTCCACTCTGAACCAGCACAGAATTCACTGGGAAGCCTTGGCTGGACTTTCGCTTTGGTTCCCAAATATGGTGTCCATCCAGCTGAAGGGAAAACTCTTCCCCCAGAGGGTGGTGGGGCACTGAAGAGGCTCCCAAGGGAATGGTCATGGCCTCAATCCTGCCAAAGCTCCAGGAGCATTTGGACAATGCTGTCAGGGACAGGATGGGATTGTTGTGGTGTCTGTGCAGGGCCAGGAGCTGGGCTGAATGATCCTTGTGGGTCCTTTCCATCTCTGGATATTCCATGATTTTTTTCTCTGGCATGAGAAATGCTTCACCCAGCTTTGAAGTGCCCGATCTGGTTAGGCCGGGTCAGATGTTTAAACATGACTGAGGATATTATATGGGCTGATTAAATCAAGGCATCTGGCATGGATGTCCTTCTGCAGATAGGTTTCCATGGAAAACAGTTCCCATGCCATGAATGTCAGTGGAAGATTAGATTACAAATCAGATGGATCTCGTGTGCTTCCAGAGACTACCTCCCTTTGAAACAAGGCGTGGGCTCCCAGATGGAGCTGGTTCCACAGCCCGGGGTGCTGGCCAGGAGTCAGGCCCACAGCTCCCTCCTCCTGACAGGCTTCCTGATGTCCCTGTGCAGGTGACTCCACCAGTCCATCCGCATTTTGCCTTCCCAGTGTCCGAAGCTGCCTTTGCCTCCTCTGCACACAGCAGCCACACGGGGGATGGAGCAATGAGCTCTCGGCTTAGCGTGACTCGAATCCCATGGGAACATCCAAGCCTGGGAGCTGCCAGACCCCTTTTCTCCCTGAATTCAGGGTTTTTCCTTCACATCTCCGTGCCCAGACTCCCCGAATCCCAGCTGGGTTGCCGTGGCCAAGTGCCACGTCTGGTGGCTGTGATTCACCGCCGGCAGGAATGTGCGACGCTGGCGTGCGGGAAGCCCAACCCGGCGATTCATTTCCCTGCAACTGCTGAGCAGTGACGTTGGTTTAGCCCCACTGGGGACAGGGAGAGAGGATCTTTCACCAAACGGCCCCAAATGCTGAAGTCCCCTCGTGCTTCAGCTCTTACTCACTCTCTTCTAAAGCAGAAGTAGCTGCTCAAAGGATGGCTCAGAGTCTCCCTTTGTGCAAGGTGACATTGTCCACTGGAGAAGCAAAACCAGTTTGTACCAGAAGATTTTAATTAGTTCAGGACTTCCAAAGCCCAGTGAGAAACTGGACTTGGGCAAATTTTACTTTGTTGTCTGAGGCAGTGCTGCACCTTTCGCTCTGGATTTTTGCCCCTCTCTTCACCTGCAAAGTCGACAAGGAGCTGTGGATTGTGCGCACTTTTAGTTCCGAGTGGCCTGGACACAGCAGGTGCCCAAGCAGTGCTGAGAGCCGCACTCTGCAACAGGGGACAGAGGGGCCTCGGGGTTTTCAGGTCTCCAGGCAGATGAGGGGCAGGCAGAACTTGATTTTTGGGTACGTTGCGGCTCGTGGGACTTGCGTCAGGCTGCGATTCAGTGGGAGCCAGTCTCTCACCGGTGCTGCCAAGATCCAGGAGTTAATTCTTCTTCCATGAGAAGGCCAGAGCTTGCATCCAGCCAGTTCCCCAGGGTGCAGAGAAAGAAACGCTCTGAGAAATAAACACAGACACAAACAAACACCAGACTTGGCGCACGGCTTCGCAGGCAATGGGAATATCTTTTCGATTCCTGCCGAGGTAATTGGCCTGCAAGGAAGCTTCCCTGCTCTGCCCTTTGGCTCCCGGGGAGGCTCTGCTTGCCAAAATGCTTTGTGGTCCCTTGAGCTGTGCCTGGGCTGGACTCTGTTCTCCTGCCCAGTCCATCCCAGCCCAGAGCTCTCCTGCACACTCGCCGTGTTCCTGTCTAACCTATTCCCAGGGATGAGCACCGAGCCTGGGCCTCACCCTCTTCTCATGCATTTTATTCCAATTCTTGGTGTTCCTCACAAAAAAGCTTCCCCAGATCTCCCTTGCTCCTGCTGAGGTTGTCCTTTCCGTGGGTCTGATCCCACCTGGCTCTTTTCTCCTGAGCCTTCACTTGCATCGCTCCACACCTTCCTGGAAATCCAAGCCCAAATTCCTGATCTTACCTGCACTGAAGAACACACCAGAGCCTGGATGCTTTTCTCCCCTCTGCAAGGTAAACATGCCAACATTTTTCAGGCTTTCGGAATTCATGGGAATATGGGAAGCCCCACACCTGACAAACCCCATCTTTCTGAGCTACTGCATTTCCCCCCCCGCACCTTCCTTTGGGCTCCTGCAGCTTCACAACTATTTTTAAAGTTCTAAAATGCTGCCAAATTTTCTCCTGGATCAGGAGGGAGAGGAACTTTGCTCTGTAGCCCATCAAATTACAGCCCCCTCAGCATGGCTCTGTCATTCCATGTGTTGCCACAGGAAGCATCCCTGGCACGTGGTGGGCTGGGTGGTATTGATGAAGCTTGTTTCAAAATCCAGTCTCCAGTATAAATGGAAGCTTGACCAGGAAAAATGGATTTTTAAGTGGGAATAAAAAGCATCGAGCTGTGCAGAGTCTAATAAATACTCACTTTGGGAAACCAATGGCTGGTTTGCAGCTTAGGCTGGAGATGCTTTTAAAAAAATCCATCATTCACCCACAGTGAAAGGCAGTTTAATTCTCACAGCTCCTTCTTTAGGCAGGGACAGTTTTCCTGAGGATCCTCTGTATCCCCAAAGCTTGACCTTGCTTCGTGCCAAGCAGGGAAAGCGACACCCTATGGTTTTTGAATTACAAATGGAAAATCCATACTGTTTTGGAATAAACAGCACCGGCCATTAGAGAGTCTATTTGGTTACCATTTGGTTACAACTGCATAAGGAACAGCTCCAGTGGAAAAAAAAAAAAAAAGAGGCAGCAGTAACAGTCAATCGTCACTTTTTTTTCCCCCTGCCTGGAAAACTTGGAATTTTATGGCCTAAGAGCCTCAAATTAGAATTGCAGGCAACAGATAAAGCTTGGCTATAAATCCAGCTAATGCCAGTGCCTGTTGGCAGCTGCAAGGTGGAGGTTTTTAAAGTGCCCCTGTCAAATGGTGCCTGAACGGGATCTTTCCCACCAGCCAGGATCACCAGGTGAGTCTGGATCCCTCTGGAAAAACGGGGCATCCCTGGTGCAAACCCCAGCGGGCAAGTCTTGTCCCCTGGGTAGGGACAACAGAGGAGGCTGCTGCTCCTGTGGTCAGCATTTACCACGCCAGGAGGCTCCTTCCTTTCCCCCATGGAGCCCCAAACCTGTCCTGTTCCATCCTTCCTCAGGAAAGCCAATTTCCTGGCCACATCTCCAGAAAACTAATCCCTGTACCTGCTTGCCCTTCCTCATAGGAATTTGTCCCTTCTTCCTTGGCCTGTGGCTGCGCTTCAAGCTCTCCATCACGGCATGCTGCAGGAGAAGGACACAGATCTTCCAGAGTGTTTCATCCGCGGGGGCCGGGATGAGGTCTCTGCATGGAAAAAATGCTTCAGATGTCCCGGACTGGAGTCAATTGCTCAAAGATGTTGCCACTTTAGGACTGGTGAGTCGGGCTGCCAAGTGTCCCATGGCTGCTCCAGAAGGATGTGGGACCTCTGGCACATCTGTCTGGAGTAACCCGGAGCAGCTGCACGCGCGCCGCTCCCGTCTTTAGAAAGGAACCCAAAAAGTCTCAGCTTGGATGTTCCAGTGCCCACCCATGGTGTTTGTTCATGGCTAGGGCTGCTTCCAGCAGGAAACAGGAACAGCCTCAGGCAGTGGGTGCTCTTCCAGGACCATTTGGGATGTCTGGGACATCACATCTGGGACTTCGTGAGGTCTTGGTCTGAGTCAGTGCAAGGCCACGGTTTGAGGAGCAGAGAGAGTGTGGGCTTTTGCATTGCTGCTTAGGCACTTTCAGAGGCCCTTAAATGTCTGAGGTGTCAGGGGAATGTGTGTTCCTAAATCACTGATGTGCACTGGAAAAACCTCTCCCCTCCTAAGCCATGAGGACAACTGTCTGAGCTGGCTATTTTGTTGCTGACAAAAGATGAGGACTTTGGACAAGAGTGTGGAGTAGCAGGACAACAGGGAATGGCTTCCCACTGCCAGAGGGCAGGGTTAGATGGGATTTTGGGGAAGAATTGTTCCCTGTGAGAGTGAGCAGGCCCTGGCACAGGTGCCCAGAGAAGCTGTGGCTGCCCCTGGATCCCTGGCAGTGTCCCAGGCCAGGTTGGACAGGGCTTGGAGCAGCCTGGGACAGTGGAAGGTGTCCATGCCCATGGCAGGGGATGGAATGAAATGACCCTTAAGGTCCCTTGCAGTCCAAACCACTCTGGGACTCTGTGTTTGATGTGCAGTGCTGCTACTTTGTCCCGTAGGGCAGCAGCATCTTGTCCCAGCTGGGGAACCTGCAGAATAATTTTCCTCAGACATTCACAGACAGCAAAGGATGCCAGGGGAGCATGAGGGGAGCCTGGAGCCCTCACCTTCTCCCTTGGACTTGTCAAGCCATCTGTTTTGTTGCTCACCAACACTCCTGGACTCCCAAGATCTCTTTCAGATTGAAGGCACAGCTTCCAAGGGGCACAGAGCCACTTCAGAGCATCCCAGAATCATTCTTAAATTCATTTACTTTTAAAAAAGGCAAAGAATCTGGTTTTTTTCCCTTGCTCTCCATGCCAACATAATTGATGGAGTCTGGTGTACAGGGAAATGTATTTCATAAGCCTCCAGTATATCTTTAAAATTTTTTTATTAGACTAATTCCTGGACAGCACCCAGGGTTTGAAAGACAGGTTTAGGAATAAAATCCACACAGGGCCCACAGTGATAAGACTGGTTTTGCTGGTTGACTTGGGAACTAAAGCACTGTGTGTCAATTATCCACATTTCTTCCCTGTTTTTTTATACCCATTAGCCATCACCATTAGCATTTGGACTCAAACAAACAAACAAATAAGCCCATTAAAATCCTGGATTTTTTTCCTATTACTCCAACCATGAATAATTACAAAATAATCACCAAAATCTGGTTTTGTTCGGTGAACGTTTCCAGGTTTTGTTTTCTTTTTTAATAATCCAGGGTTCCAGCAGCCCCGCCACCCCCTTGCTTTTATTTTTTAGGAGGCATTTTCAGCTGGTCACATTCCCTGGTGCCTGGCACAGCACGATCAGGGAGCATGTGAGCTTCTTTTAATGCGTTTCATGTTGACAGGGAACCTTTTCCCTGCCTTTCCTCACGCCCTGAGCACGCAACTTTTCCCAGAACGTGGCCCCAAAGTCCAACCCCGCTGCAAAAGTGGCAACATCTGCTGGCAAAGCAAGTTTTGTCCCACTTAAAATGCTGGCAGGACCTAACAGGGCCTTAAAAAATCTCTTTAATTGGGCTAATTGCATGTGGTTGAGGCCATGTTGAAGCTCAGCTCTGAGTTCAGTGTTTGTTTTATGTGGTTTGGGGCCACATGAGTTCAGGAAAAATCCCACCCTGGTTACCTGGTTTCCTTTTCCTTGTCCCCCAGTTCTTCTTTGTGCTTCAGTTTTACTTCAAACAGAAGCAAAAATTTGCTTCATTTTGAGCTCAAATGGGAAAACCCCTGAATTTCATCTCACTTTCAGCCAGTGGGATAAATCCCCTTGCATTTTTTTATTCATGTCCTGTGTAAGAGCCCTTGCTGTGCAGTGCAAGCTTATGGAGGGCAGGGAAAGCTTCTGGCAGAGCAGGCAGGAATATCAAATTCAAACAAATAAGGGAATTTTCACCCAGTTGCTCTGTGCTGCCTTTATACGGAGGCAAGAGGCAGGAGGAGGTGCCCAAAATGAAGATTTTCCTTGTTTTATTATTGGAAAATTCAGTGGTGCCTTAAGATATCATGGTGCTGCTCGATCCAGGAAAGGTGGGAGGGGGTCCCAGCATAGGCTGTGTTATTCCATTGCTGAAAACCCTCCCCTGCCCCGGGAAGCCTGTTGGGAATAACATCACTTTGGCAAGCAACTTATTTTCCCATCAATCCCTTCAAAACCGTTTTAGGGTTTTCCCAAAGATGTTACTTGCTAATTTTGTGTAAGGACACCCGGAGGCAGGAGAAAAGGTGGAGGTTTAGGAGAAGGGGAAGTCGGGAGTTCTGGTGAGCTGAGAAAGGGATGTGAGTCGGGAACGTTGCACAATCTCAGGGCTGAAGCAGAGGAGACATGATGTCAGTGCCACAAAGGAAAAGGAAGATTTTCCAGGCTTGGGAATACCTATTGCTTCTTCCAGACTGTTTCTTTCCCTTGTTCTCGTAGCCATATCCCTTCCTTTTGTTTCCTTGCTGGGAACTCAGGTCTTCCCTTGGTTCCTGGGGCTCCAAAAAGGAATCCTTGGCTGGTCCCAATGGGGGAGACTTGTTCAGGAGATCCCTTCTGCTCTGACATGGATATCCCACTTTAGGAGGCTTCCAGATCCCAACTTTTCAGGGAGAAAAATTACATTTTAAGCCTTTTGAGGTGTTGGGGATCTCCCTGTGTCCTATCAGGCACATGGAAGTCCTACCAGGCCTCATGGAAGAGGGAGAGGAAGCATTTGTGGGAGAAAACATACACAGGAATGTAATTCAAGGTGCTTTCCATAAGTCCCAAGCCCTGGTTACCCAAGTTTTCTTTTTCCATGGATTCACCTCAGTAACAGTGTTATGAGAAGGTGCTCCTGGAAAGAGAGGAAGGTTGAATTAAACAACGACTGAAGCCTTGCAGCCAACATGGGAATGAGGCCAGCGTCTGGAAGGAAAAATACCCTTAATAATTATACAGGAAGAAGATGGCCAAAGTCAGAAACCTGTTCTGAAATCCTCCAAAAATAGTACAAAAGAGATGCCAAACCCAACAAGCGAAGTAAAGATCTGAGGGCAGGGTGATGTGCTGAGGGAAATTAAAATGTGCTGAGGGAGAGAGGAGACCTCGCTGAGGGTGACACTGTGGCCTCATGAGCTGAGCTGTTTTCAGAAGGTTCCTCTGGCCTTCAAGAAGATGAGCAGCCACTGTGGGATGTTTGTCCTGAGATGGGAGCCCCAGCCCTGACTGCAAGAGGTGATGGATGGGGGGACAAACCCTTCACTCCTGCGGAATGATGGCTCATCTCTGCTGCTTTTGCTGCCCTGGAGTGGGCTGGGGGCATCTGGGGTGCTCTGCTTGCCTTTTTCAGCTGTAGAAAGGATGAAGGCTTTTGGGACAGGCATTAAGCACAGCTGCATCCCTAATATCCACTTTAAAGATTAAAACAACCCATACTGATTGCTGCTGGTGCCCCGGGCAGCCGCAGTGGTGCATTCCCAGCTCCCATCTCTCGTCCTTCAGGTGCATTTCAAGCTGTGCTCTGTGTAAGCCCTGGCTCTGCGAGGGAGGGCAATGCCCTGACCACACACAGGCTCCAGGAGAGCCCCGGGATCATCCACGAGCCACCGGCACCGACCCCTGGGAGCATCCGGGGGCAGGGACAGCTGTCCAAACAGAGGGACACCTGTGCAGGCAAGGCCAGGGCGACCAGAGAGATCCCTGGTTCCAGAGGTGGCTCCCTGAGCCCGCCCTTCTCCTTTGATCTCTGCTTCTGTTCCTCCGCCTCACCCCGCACTGGTTTGCTCTGTCTTCATTCCCGAGGTGGTTCTGATCTCTGT
Organism: Acanthiza pusilla; assembly: GCA_036630365.1. Lineage (NCBI taxonomy): Eukaryota > Metazoa > Chordata > Aves > Passeriformes > Acanthizidae > Acanthiza > Acanthiza pusilla. The sequence continues at coordinate 1,301,184 of JAXCHO010000167.1, read as the reverse complement.
TGCACCTTGGAATTACTGCCTGGAGCTTTCAAAGGCATCTGAGCATGTGCCTTTTCTCCAAGAGGGTGTCCTGTTCCCCTGCCAATTCTTCATCTCGTCCCAGGGGACTGAAGTAGGAGGCAGAGCCACCACTTTTCCTCTATTTTTCCTGCTCCCAGCTATATTTTCCTACAGGAAACTTCCCTGCAGGAGTCATTGTACTCCAAGAATCCCTCCTTTTGTGGATATTCCCATTTTCTATCCAAAAAGCAGCTCCCTCAAATAATTTTTTTTGGTTTTTTTAGAAGAGCCAGGGTCTCTTTCTTGCCTTAATTGGACATCCTGGATCAGGGTACACGCCACACATTCGGTCATCCCATCTCATACATTTGTTTCTGGTTTAGTTCTATCCAAAATAAGAGCCAGTGTGGACATATGTCTTATTATCCAACAGTAGGTTAAACAAAATAAACTCCCCATGCTCTGTGGGAGGGACATTGGAATCTTGGAATCCTTCAGGCTGGAAAAGACCTCCAAGATCACCAAGTCCAACATTTTGCCATTGACATAATTTCTTGGGTTTTTTCCCTTTTTCTCCCATATTTATTCGGCATAAAGCCAATGTATTCCTGAGATCTCCCTTGGGTTTGACACCTGGAGTCTCCCCTTCCTTGGATTTTGTGAGTCTAGTTGTGCTGGGACAACCCAGCCCAGGAACTTCTTCAGAGCTTCTCTAGGCACTGGTGAGGAAGAGCAATCCAGCATGGAACATGGAATGAATTGGTTCATCTTCATTCTCCTCAGATTTATAAGGGGGATCCTCCACCCTCTGGTCTGTGCTCTGCTGCCCTTTAGTGCTGTGGGAGCCTGGGATGGTGATGGAGGGAGCAGAGGGCAGTGGGGATATAATCCAGGTTTTGATGTGCCGACAGAGCTGTGGGATTTCTTCCCCTCCTCTCTTTTTCTCTTCTTTCACCCAGCGTTTCTGTCTGCTACATATGCTCCCCTTTATACCGTGCCAAAATTCTGACAGAAGGAAAGGGCAGGGAAGGGGTGGGGGAGGGGAAAAAATGTCTCTGTAAAGTTTCTGTTCTGGAGAGAAAACAGGACTTTATCAAAATATTAGCAGAGCACCAGCTGGTCCCAATTAGCAAAGCCCTGGGTGAGAGTTTTCCATTTACCTTGCGCTGTTTTTCTTTCTCTGAGCTGCACATGCTCCTTCCCAAAGTGTGAAGGTTTTGCCCACCAAGGTTCATCCAGCTTGGGCGCCATTTCATTTTTAAAAAATGCAGCTCAGGCTGCACTCAAGAATTGGAACGTCCATTCAAAAGCCTGGTTGGCCTGGGGGACCAAGTCTCATTCACATGGGCTGGTTGGAAAATGAGGGGTGAAGGGTCACCAGGACTACAAATATTCTCAATACAAGAACTAAAAACGTTGTACAGATGCTCATTAACCAAACATCATGGCTGCGTGATTTTCCCCGTGTCCAGTTTGCTGAGGTGCCAATGACAGGTTGGATGTGATTCCCAAAACACTTGAGGGGTCTGGACACCACCACTCAGCACCTTTTTGCAGGAGATGCTGCTGCAGCATCCTGGACTCCAGCCCAGTGCCGGGCTTTTGTGGAGGTGAGGAAAGTATTGCTCATTCATAAATGCGTGTTTTAAGGGATATTATTCCTGAATATTAAAGTAGAACCAGCTTTTAGAAGCAGAGGATAAAGATTTGGCTGGGAACCTCTGAGCTGGAGGACCAATAACTTGGGAATTGCTCTGAAGTGTTTGATCTGTCTCAGGCCAGCAAATGCTGAGCCAGCGCCTGCCGTTAAGTGGAAGTTATTTTCTGCATCCACCAGAGTCCCATAAAACCATTTCCTCTGGGATTTACAGGGACAGCCAGGGCTGCTTTTTTTGGGTTTTTTTCCCCCTCAACAATATCAATATGTAAGTGCTGAGGGAAGGAGCACGTGCTGTGTGACAGATTTAGGAGTAGCCTTAGGGCTCTATCACCTCTCTCCAAGTGGCTTTGCCAGAGTGCTGGAATTGCCTCTATTCATCGGGAGGGAAGGCTGGTTTGGGGATTAACAGGCAGAGCTGGAGTCTGGGTCCTACACCCACCTCTGCTGCAGTCTCCCGTGCCAGCTCAAGGGAATGATGTGGTCCTGAAAGATGTGGGAAAGGGCTTTTTCCTGGGCTGTGGGGGCAGTGGAGTCTCCATCCATGCAGAAATGGATGGGACATGCCCCAGTTAGCCTGCATGGATGGGAGATGCTAAATCCCACAGGGCAGGACCACCTTGGTGTTTGTACACCTGGCATGGAGTAGGTTGAGTCCCAGATCTCCAGCTGGAGCCTCACCATGGAAAAACCTGCACCAAGCCAGGCTGGGAAGCTCCTTCCTGACAGAAACATCCTCCATGCAAATGTCTTCCAGAGGCCTCCAGTGGCTTCCTGTTCCAAGTGTCCCAATGAAGCGCCGCAATCTCGGGAGCTGCGCTGCCCTCTGGGTTAGTCCATCAGGGCACTGACATCACACAGCACAAACCAAGCTTCCTGCAAGGATCTCTGCAGATGCCTTGGATTTTCCAAGGTGAGCTCTCTGTGTGACCCTGTCCTTGTGTCATCCCTCTCACCTTCTCACACTTCCCTCTTGGAAACCTTCACCTGCTTTTTGAAGTGTGACTGTACCTACTCAGCATCCTTTGGTTCCTCTGGGGATCCCAAGCCTGTTTGGAGCATGTTCAATCCCAAAATGTTGTGCCACCAGCCTGGAGGACAGGAGTACACAGAAACATAAAATCATGCAATGGTTTGGATTGGAAGAGACGTTAAAGCCCATCCTGTTCCACCCCCTCCCATGGGCAGGGACACCTTCCACTGTCCCAGGCTGCTCCAAGCCCTGTCCAACTTGGCCTGGGACACTGCCAGGGATCCAGGGGCAGCCACAGCTTCTCTGGGCACCTGTGCCAGGGCCTGCCCACCCTCACAGGGAACAATTCCCTCCCAATATCCCATCTGTCCCTGCCATCTGTCAGAGGGAAGCCATTCCCTGTGTCCTGTCCCTCCATCCCTTGTCCAAAATCCCTCTCCACCTTCCATTCAACATTTCAGCATTCCCTTCAGGAGGGCATTGCTTTGGGAATAAAAACACAAAGGAGTGATGAGAGAGGTGACAACTCCTCCTGCCAAGTGATACCTCAGCTGTTGCATTCTCCTGAGCCAATTATTATTTTTTGGGGGGGTCTGGAAGTCCATTTGCAAAAGCTGAAGGAAAGAAAAACTTTCTCCCCCTGCTGCCCCAGCACCTAAATGCTAAAGCAGATCCCAGAGGTGGAGCATGGGGAGGCGTAAGCAGGAGAAGACCTGGCAGGAGATCTTGTTCTCCGGTTGTGCCTGGGGGCTTTTCCCGTCGGAGCCCCTGGAAGGCCAGCAGGGAAATGATTCCAATCCCAGGCTTTCCAGCTTCCACGCTAATTTAGCCCAAACCATTCCCTAGTCTCTGAGAGGGGAGCAGGGATGAGGTTTGCAGATTGGAAGTGGTGGGGGAGGAACTGCAAATGATCTCAGCAGTTTTACAGCCATCTCTTTTCCTGGCAGGACATGAGGGAGTGCGTCTCCCCGCCTCTGGGATGGAAGGTGGAGGAATGCAAACCCTGGAACACTTCTCGCTTTGCCCTGATTGTCTTTCTTCCCCCAGCAGTTTTATTGGTGTCCATAAATACAGAGCAAACATTCCCACGTGCCTTTTCGCCCTCCATGGCCTCTGAGGGCACTCACCCTGAGGGATTGCTGGGTGAAGCCACCCTTCCCCATCCAGGCTGGCTCCACTTGGTGGCAAGCAACCAGTTGGTGTCATCTCCACCTAGAGAGAAGAGAAATCTCTGGGAAAATGTGTGTTTGAGGTAAATGGAGCCTCTTTTTTTAGGTCATCTGTGTCTCATCTCCTGTGGTGCTCCTGTGCATGGCCCTTGAGCAGAGACAGCTGAGAGGGAGCCCAGAGGCTGCATGGGGTGGTCAGCAGTCCCTTCCCACTGGACACTGCCATCCCATCCTCCAGGAGCAGCGATCCTGCCTTTCAGGCTCAGATCTTCCCTCACGACAAAAATTTGTACCTCCGTTTCCCACTTCTCCCAAACCTGCTGTCCATGGCTTATCCTTTGCTTTAAAACTTGTGTGTGACCCATCAGACCCTCAGGTCACAAGTGCCACCAGCTGGAGCCAGTTTTCCATGAAAAGAAAGGGGGAAAAACCAAGGAGAAAGTGATGTCCTGCTGCTGCTCTTGCTGGGGTGTCTCCTTTTACATCCTCAGCACTTGGAGAGAGCCTCTGAGGGATCAACAACCTTTTGGGGTAAGAGCTTTTTCTTTGTGGCAAATAAAAATATATCCCATAATACAGGAGGGTCCCGTAAAGAGCAGTGTGGTGAGATCATGTTAATGAATTAAATTTATGCACATTAATGAAGTGGTTTGTAGCTGGTCTCATTCCACCATCTCCATTTGCATTTCCATGGCAAAATTTTAGGGGTTTTTGCGCTGTCATGATGTTTTTTAGAAACTTCCTACTCCCGAGCTGTGTCTCCCCATGGAGGGGACCATCAGACTCTCCCTGAAGATGAGGGCTTGGAGCCCATCTCCATCTCCTCACCTGCTGAGCCATTCACAGTGCAGGGTCACTGGCCTGGCTGTCCCTCCAGGCATCCTTGGTGGCCCCCAAGAGGATGGCCTGGAAGGACACCAGTCCTGATGTGGCTGATTCTGGAATGGGAACCATCCCATGCCTCATGGTCAGAGTATCAGCCTGGGAATGGGGGGATTTGAGCCCAGTTCTTGCATCCTAGAGCCCTTTCCCTGGCAATCAGCTTGGGTAGAGGTTCTTCGTCCCCAAGGCGATACGAGTTGATGATTCAGTTGATAAATCGACTGATGATTCAGACTGAAAGAGGGGAGAATCAAACTGAAAGAGACTGAGGTAAGGTATCAGCAAAAATTGTTCCCTGTGAGGGTAGGGAGGCCTCACAGAGAAGCTGTGGCTGCCCCTGGATCCCTGGCAGTGTCCAAGGCCAGGCTGGACAGGGCTTGGAGCAGCCTGGGACAGTGGAAGGTGTCCCTGCCCATGGCTGGGGTGGAATGAGGTGGCTTTAAGGTGCCCCAAACCATTCTGTGATTCTGTGATTTGTAAAACATAAAAAATCCCATGTGGAAAGAGCCTGCTCCCAGTTGGGTTGCTGCAAAGGGACAGAATGGGCTTGGACATGGAGGAAGCAGAAACATTCGGTGTTTTTTCCTCACTGTTTGCTGCAGCAAAGTCAGAGAAGCACAGTGACAAACTGTGTTGCTCTGGAACCAAATATTTACGTTTTCTCCACATTTCCCAGAAGGCATTAGCGCTCTTCCAAATGGGGCACAGGAGAAGCAAATGCTCAGTGGTCTGTGGATCTCATGTTTGCCTAAGTGCCGTGACATATGTGCATGTGTGTCCCCACACACACACACACATACATGAGATATTTCAGTCCTATTTAAATGAAGGGTGGGATACCCTTCAGCACTGCCTTTCTCAGCATATGTGTTCTTAGACTCACTCACTCTTTGTTTCTGCCAATGCCTAAACTGGGAATACTAAACAGCCACAAGTATGCAGCTCGCGGGGATACGGGAATTCGTTGGGAGGCAGCGAGTTTTGATCCATTTACAAGGGACAGAGGCGCTGCAGCTGCAGGAGAGGAGATTTTGGGGAGTGGGGGGGATGTGTCTGTAATGTGCATCATGGCTTTGTTTTTGTGAGTGCCTTGGGGCAAAAGCAAAACTTTTCAACGGGAAACAGCCAGCAGGTTCGGTGCCACACCAGGGATACACATTTGGAGATGTGTACATAGAGGGGAAACACCTGTTTGTGCATTGCTGACACTGGGTTTGGGTTTCTAGGCCCCAAAATGGTCAGGAGAAGGTAGGTGGTGGCTGGCAGCATTCCCAAGGGGTGGCACCTCTCTCTCCAGGTGAAGGCGAGGTGGCTCAGGGGCTCTGGGCTCTCTGTGCAGGTCCAGGCTCAGCTGTCGTCACCCTGGGCGCTGCCACAATGAGCAATGAGGTGACAGTGGCTGGGAGAGGGCTGGGAGGAACAGGGGAATAACAAGGAACCAGGTGGGTGCTGGGGAGCAGAGGAAGGGAAATTCGACACAACCTCAAGTGTTTTACCTTGTAAATTACCCGAGCGCTCCATGGATAAAGCACTGCTCGGGATTGGGTTTTTGGAAAGCTATGCCACCCCTCTCCAGCATCCTGATCATCCCACTTTTGGAGCCTGGTCACCCCAGGAGATGCTGGGGGTGCCTCCAACTGTAGGTTCCTCGGGAGAGTTTTGGGGTCAGCCTCTACCACCTGCATGTACCCATCTCCAGTGAGGGTTGGGTCGATGTGGGAGGATCCCTTGGGACATTGCACTGGGGTGTCCATCACAAGCTTGGCAGAGAGGGAGCATTACCCCAAGGCACCTGTTCTATAAAATCTGAGAATCATTGAGGTTGGAAAAGCTCTCCAAGGCCATCGAGTCCAACCTGTGACTGATCCCCACCTTCTCACCAGCCCAGAGCATGAAGTGCCACCTCCAGGTGTTCCTTGGAATATGGGTGGTTCCTCACCCCAAGCCCTCATCCTGTACCCTGTGGGATGCAGAATTTGTGCAAATACCTGATGGGATTTGTTCCGTTTCTGTCACAAACATTAATTCCCACCTCTTGTCTCTGTAGTTTTAAAAACTCATTATTTTTTCCTTTGTAATATTTTTTTGGCCATAAAAGCCTCAAGCCACGCAATCCTCTGCTGTGAGAGCTCCCTGATATTACCCACCACGGCAATAAAACATTGGCAGGGAAGCAAAAAGAAGATATTCCCCACTCTCCAGCTGGACATTGACTCTCCAGGTGTAAGGTCGCTTCCTTTGCTCCAGGGATGAGTCCCACTGACACTATAATTTCATTTTTCTTGTGTATTAAGGCATGGAAAAGATTTGTTTGCTTTTATGGGAGAGAGGGTGGGTTTCAAGGTGTTAGCGGGGCTAAGAGAGCATGGGGTGATGCAGTTCATTGATTAGGCAGGGAATTATGACAGAGATGGTGCTCTGGGAATGACTCAGGTGCCTTTGGAATGGAATTCCATGTTTTTTAGGGATGTCTGGAGGTCAGGCACCCTGCAGGTAGCAGGTGATTCCTGTCCCTGTGTGCACAGTGCATTCCCCTGGCCTTAATGCCCTGGTGCTCAACCCTCAGTCCAGGGAAAAGGCAAGTCCAGGATGAACAAATGTCCCTGAAGCAGGTGAGATTTATTTATTTCTTGCCCCCACTGGGGCAGGCAGTGGCTCTGGGGTGTTGCCTTCTGCACCTCCAAATCCCCCCTGGCTCAAGGTGAGGTTGCCATCAAGTCCTGCATCCCACTTTGGCCCAAAATAATGGATCACACTCCTTCCCACCCCACACAAGACCCATCCCCACTCAAACTTCAGCACAGGTGCCCTCCAGCCCCACTTCTGCCCAGCCATGCCCACCCACATCCTCCCCTCTTCCCATTCTCCTAGCCCTGCCATTCCCCCACCTCTCCCCTTTCTTTTCACCCTACTTTTTTGGGGTGGATTTCCCTCCGAAGGGCAAAGGGAAGTGAAGGAGTGAAGCCCATGGGCACAGAGGGGACCCAGCAGCACCCCCAGCCCCCCAAACCCCGTGTGCCTCCCCCCTCTTCCCGGTGCAGCCATTGCTAAAGATCAAAGCACGCGGCAAAAATAACAAAAGGGGAAGAGCTCGTGGGTTTGACATCTGGAGGCCAGAAGCAGCTCCTGCTTTGGAGTAGGCAAGAGGTGAAGGAGGAAGGGGAAAAGTGGGTTTACAGTCTCTTATTTTTTTTACAGGGACAAAAAACTTTTTATAAATTTATACGGCTTGCTGTTACTTGAGAGAGCGGTGTCTGTCTTAGTCCGTGGCAGGGCCCTAATTTCAGAGTTAGGGATGCTAAAAGCACTTATAAATAAAAGGGTGGTTATTTTCTGACAGGCAAACCCCTGATTTTTCTGTGATACATCACCTGACAGCCTTATTTTTATTCCAAGGAGTGCAAGGAGCCACCTGGGAAATGTCTGTGCTGCTTGGCTGGATAAAACAGGTGCTGTTTCCTTCGGGGCTGGAGGTTTTCAACGATAAGGGTTCAAAAGCCATCCCATACCCAAAGGGACACCAAATCAGAGCCCTGTTTTTTAAAGGTTTTCACTTCTACCCTGTCTGTCTCCAATCCTTTTAGAAATCCAACCTCCGGACAGCGCTGCCAATAGGTGTGACCAAAAATCATGCGACAAAATAAAAAAAAAATTAAATGTCCGAGTGCACTGTAATATTGGACTTGCCCTTTAAGGAGAGTTGAGAGGGAAGGGTTAGATGGGATATTGGGAAGGAATTCCTCCCTGTGAGGGTGGGCAGGCCCTGGCACAGGTGCCCAGAGAAGCTGTGGCTGCCCCTGGATCCCTGGCAGTGTCCAAAGCCAGGCTGGACAGGGCTTGGAGCAGCCTGGGACAGTGGAAGGTGTCCCTGCCATGGCTGGGGTGGCGCTGGATGGGCTTTAAGGTGCCCCAAACCATTCCATGATTCTGTGTTTGATGTGTGTATCTGAGTGGGATGAGAACCACTGGAGGCAGCCCGGCATGACCGTTACTACTGCAAAATGCAGTTTACAGTGGATAAATTGCATCCAGTGTGATGAAGGATTTTGGCCATGGGACAAGAAAAAGCTGGGGAAGAAGAAGGTGAGAATGTAAAATGACAGTTGTGATTGCCTTCCTTTTAGCAGGAAAACTCGTGAAATGCACAGAAAACTTTATCATGATGAGACAAACTGTGCTGATCCCAAGCAGGATAGTGTCCTTTTATTTTATTTTATTTTATTTTATTTTATTTTATTTTATTTTATTTTATTTTATTTTATTTTATTTTATTTTATTTTATTTTATTTTATTTTATTTTATTTTATTTTATTTTATTTTATTTTATTTTATTTTTTTGTTTTATTTTTTCTTAGCTGTTCACTCTGTTGAAGAGCTGGAGGTGTCAGGCAGTGTTTGATGGAGTGGCCCATGGAGCCTTGGACTCTGCGGTCCTCTCTGAGCTCTGCCACCACGGACCAGGAAAATCCCAGAATGTTTTAGGTTGGAAGGTACCTTAAAGCTCGTTTCATTCCAATCCCCCTGCCATGGGCAAGGACACCTCCCACTAGTGCAGGTGCTGAAATGATCCTTGCCTGGATTGATTGCCTTTTTGTGGGGTCAGGAACCATCTCCTACTCCTTGATGTGATGCTAAAAGAGCTTTTTCCCGCTTCCCTTTACACTTCCCAGCCACTCCACTGGAAAGGATCTCCCATTTCAGCAGCCTGATGTGGTTTCCCACGGTTTTCCCCACTTGGGAGGTTGATGCTGCCAGCCCCAATGCCAGCACCATGGCTCATGATGACACGAAACCCTCCCAGGCTGCTTGCACTGTGCCACTTTCCCTGGCACAGGGATAAACCCTCTCCTCGTGGTCTCGTGAATTCCACTTGCTCGTTTAGCAGGAAATCACAGAATCGGGCAACGCTGGCCAGAAAACATGAGAAAAGGAAGGGAAAACAATAATAAAAATGAGTGTGCAAATGCTGGGTGGCTGGACTGGGCAGGAATGAGAGAAGGAAGAAATGCAAAAGGAGGTTTATTGCTTTTTTCCCTCTGGTTGGGGCTGCCTTCGTGTTAAACTGGAGCCACATCCAACAAGAGCGTTTATGTGCACGGATGTAGCCTTCAATCAGGATGATGTAAACACTGCTGCAGCGTTTTTGGAGCAGGCTGTTTGGGAAATGTGATGGATTAAATATGACAAACAAGATTCCTGGAGGTTTATTTGTCCGCCTTTTCGCTGGTGCCAGCTTCATGTTAGGCAAGGCTCTGGCTACCAGACCAATCCAGGGCCTCGGGGGCAGGCGAGGCGAGGGGGGAGGGAGCCACAGGGAGAGCGTTTTCCAAGCCTCATCTAATTTAAAGCATCTTTTGCTGAGTGGTGCAGCGAAGAGGATGTGGCTAACACAAATAAAAAAATCATAAAGGGATCAAAGTGAGTGTGCAAATTCGTTCCGTGTGGCAGGAGCTCTGCCAGTTCCCTTGCAGCTCGCCTGCTTTCCTAAGGAAAAAAAAGCAAATCATATCTCCCCGCCCCCAGCCCCCCGTGATGGAGCAGGAAAATCGCATGTCAGGATCTCTTCTGGATTTCATAAGGGGCTGGGCAGTGATGGATGGCTGGGATGACACTGGAGCCTGTCCGTGGTGCTGGGATCTGAGGCGCTTCCCGGCGCTGCCAGGGCTGCACATGGAGCACGAGCTATTTATAAGCAGTTCAAAGGCACCGCCACTGTGGGTGGGGCTGGCTGGGAGCTCCAGGCCACCAGGAACCTCTCAGGCACTTGCAGGAACCTGGTGTTACCCTGGAGCTTCCTGGAGCAGGGAACGACGAGGAGAACTTGCCTCAAAAGTGACAAAACCCCAAAATAATGAAGAAGAAATCAAAACTTTGGAGGTTATCAGGTGGCATCAGCTGGAATTCTGGGGTGTAGAGCTCACTCTACACATGGAAGAGAAGACTAAAAAGGACAAAACCCCAAAATAATGAAGAAGAAACCAAACCTTTGGAGGTTATTAGGTGGGATATTGGTGTGGGTGAGCTTGCTCCGCACATGGAGAAGACTAAAAATGACAAAACTCCAAATTAATAAAGAAGAAACAAACCTTTAGTGGCATCAGCTGGAATGTTGGGGTGTCTGAGCTCACTCCACACACAGAGAAGACAAAAAATGACAAAACCCCAAAATAATGAAGAAGAAACCAAACCTTTGGTGGCATCAAGTGGGATATTGGGGTGGCTGAGCTCACTCCGCACGTGGAGGAGAAGACTAAAAATGACAAAACCCCAAAATAATGAAGAAGAAACCATACCTTTGGTGGCATCAAGTGGGATATTGGGGTGGCTGAGCTCACTCCGCACGTGGAGGAGAAGACTAAAAATGACAAAACCCCAAAATAATGAAGAAGAAATCAAACCTTTGGTGGCATCAGCTGGAATGTGGGGGTGTCTGAGCTCACTCCACACACAGAGAAGACAAAAAATGACAAAACCCCAAAATAATGAAGAAGAAACCAAATCTTTGATGGTTATCAGGTGGAATATTGGGGTGGCTGAGCTGACTCCACACACGGAGAAGACAGTTGCCTTCAGGGCAGCCACTGTAGCCCTTGAGTTGTTGTTCGCTGCCTCATCCCAAGGCAGTTTTCCCAGCTCCACCACCTCACCCCGCTGTGGAAACCACATGACATGGCAAGGCCGCGGCGGCGCTTCCGACGGGAGCGCTGGAATAACATCCGTGGAGAACAAAAGCTGAAAGCCCCAGCGAACCCAACGCCGGAAAAAGCGAGGGGAACGTGCCTTCAGAAATCCTGCAGCAATGCTAATGAAAAATAAACAGCCATTTCTGCGTCTGCGGAAAAAGGGAAAAAAGCAAATTAAATCAAAGCGCGAGGCCTTGTTCTTATATTCCAGGAATTTGCTCCATTGAAGATTGTCAAATACTGCGTGCCAACACTTGGGAGAATGACAACAGCGTCTTTAAGTGCAATGAATCAAAGTACAAGAGCAAATTTGTACAGAACCCAAAAGTGCTATTCTTAGAAACCATCCAGAATCAGAAAATAAACAATTCATCAGGAGGAGAAATGTTGGAAGTCGCAGGGGAGATTAACTCTGGTCTGAGTGGAAACAAAACCTCAAATGAGCCACATCGTCATTCCCACACTCAGTTAACTGCAGCATCGTTCAAGGGCAGGACCAAGGGGTTGGAAGGCTGAGGAGCTGGATGGAGTAGATGGTGTCTGAAGAGGGAAAAAAGGAAAAAATCACGGTTTTTCCCTCATGGCTGCTCCCAGAGGTGTTGCTTTGCCAGGGTCTGGGATGGGAGTGTAAAGGATGGATGAAGGGTGGCTCTGGGAAAGGCAGACCCCGGGGGAAGTGCAGAGAAGGGATGGGCACCATCTGAGGTCAGCATTTGAAGGGGAGTAAGGGTTTTCCACAGTGTCTGAGTGGACACTTCTGACCACACTCGGCTTTGGTTAAGGCACGAAGGGTTTGGTGCAAACTAATCCAGGCTGCAGGTGAGATTCGTGCATTCCAGGGAAGCTCTGCCCGCCTGGGTACAGCTCCAGTGTGCTCCTCAACACGGGACATCCACAAACGGGGAGCTGACGTTTTCTCCCCTGAAATTCTTATTTCATGAGATAAGATTTGAATGCCAGAGCTACTGAGTGAAAACACACTACCTGTATCAAGCCAAAACAGTGCTTTTAATGAAGAGCAGCTGCCTGTGCACTTCCCCAGCCTGGGAAAACACAAAGCAGATTGTCCTGAGCCTCGGAGCACTCTGGGTCCCAGTTTCCAGTCCTGCTCTCCATGCACGGGGGGCAGACAGCTCCTAAGAGCGGCGGGATTCACATTGCACACACACCTTCCTTGGCTTCCTCTTTTCTTTGGGAATTGAGGCATCCTGGGATGTTCCCACCACCCAAGCATGGCCTGAAGGGCCTTGTAATGATCTTTCCCATGCAAGTTTTGGTGTGAGAAAAAAAGGATATTCCTGGGCTGAAAGATGGAAATGCTCATTAGCATCATCGAGTGTTACCTGGAGCTGCTTCAAAAGCTGAGTGTTCATGGAACAGATTTTCCTGCAGAGATTTGCAGTGAAAAATCTTCATTTCACACAGGACATCCCCGGAGAAAAGAAAGCAGAAGTCAAATAAATTTGTAGTCTTTGAGAATAAAACCTAGCAAAGCTTCTCGGATGACTCCATAAAAATTCTGGAAAAAAGTGCGTGTTGGTGGGGGGGGAAGTGTGGAAAAGGAATTCGCACGAAATAAGCACAAAGGGGCCTCTGGTACCTGCAGGTATATTCCCAGTGATTCCTTCTTGGATCACACAAACACCAACAAAGTCATTATAAGTCAGTTCTTTCCTTTTATTAGCAATAGCCAGGGCTTGGTGATTCAAACCACATTCAGTGCTCAGAAGGGAGATTTTGATCAAAGCATTTTTAAAAATCAGATGAAAGGAGCATTATAAAAAATGTTCATTCAATATGAGCCAGGAAGGGGAAATGACTGCTCAGGAGAAGAGCTGGGAATATACCAGGAAAAAAAAATCACCCAAAAACCTGATGCTGATACTATAAATAACCACATAAAGTGTTACAAGTCAAAGAACAATTTTCAGAGCCTGTGGTCCTTAATTCCTAGAATTAAATGAAACTTCTAAAATATGGCTGATTCAGTCAACGCACATTATCCTTTGAAGTAAGGAGCTTCTCCTTCTCCTCCTTCTTCTCCTCCTCCTTCTTCTCCTCCTCCCTCTCCTCCTCCTCCTCCTCCTCCTCCTCCTTCTCCTTCTCCTTCTCCTTCTCCTTCTCCTTCTCCTTCTCCTTCTCCTTCTCCTTCTCCTTCTCCTTCTCCTTCTCCTTCTCCTTCTCCTTCTCCTTCTCCTTCTCCTTCTCCTTCTCCTTCTCCTTCTCCTTCTCCTTCTCCTTCTCCTTCTCCTTCTCCTTCTCCTTCTCCTTCTCCTTCTCCTTCTCCTTCTTCTCCTTCTCCTTCTCCTTCTCCTTCTCCTTCTCCTTCTCCTTCTCCTTCTCCTTCTCCTTCTCCTCCTCCTCCTCCTTCTTCTCCTTCTCCTTCTCCTTCTCCTTCTCCTTCTTCTCCTTCTCCTTCTCCTTCTCCTTCTCCTTCTCCTTCTCCTTCTCCTTCTCCTTCTCCTTCTCCTTCTCCTTCTCCTTCTCCTTCTCCTTCTCCTTCTCCTTCTCCTTCTTCTTCTCCTTCTTAAGGAAAAGAGGGGCAAGGAGAGATAGAATAATGGAATTATGAAGGTTGGAAAAGAATCATGGAATTATGAAGGTTGGAAAAGATCTCCAAGGTCATCAAGTCCAATCCTTAACCTAGCACTGCCAAGGCCACCACTAACCCATGTCCCCAAGAGCCACATCCACAGGTTTTTTTTGACACTTCCAGGGATCTGAATTTTCTGTCGTTTTTGTTTGTTTGTTTCTTTGTTTTTTTATTTTCCCCTTTTCTCTTAATTTTAGGTAATTTTAATGAACAGTGCAATAATACTCAAAATTAAAGCTACAGCCTGAGCAGCCGTGACTTGGTTTAGGGACAAAAATCGTTCTGAAAAAATTCAGGATTTCTTACTGAAATGAAAAATTGAGGTATTTTATTATCATTATTGTTGTTGTTATTATTATTATCACTATTATTATTATTATTAGTTCACTGAGAACTAACTTGAGAACACATTTGAGGGCTTTTCAGAGCCCTCAAATGCTGTTTTAATGCATTTCCAATGAAATTTTTTTTCAGAGAGGTGCAGATTTTGGTGCGTTCAAGACAAACCAGCTCCTCTTCAATTCTCCAAGCATTATCCAGGCCAGAGATCTTTCCAGGGAAGCTGCTCCTTTTTTTTTTTTTTTCTTTTTGAAGCAATAGAAGTGCTCAGCAGATGTTCTCATCTGCTCTCTCATGCTCTGTCCCCTGCACTGCATCTTGGCAGATTCCAGTTCTCCAAATGAATGATTCCTGATCCATTAACAATCCCAAAAGTGATGAATTCAAGTCATATCAAATTGATTTTAATTTTTTTTCCATCAAGCCAAACCAAAACGACATCAATTCCAGGGAAAGGAAGCTATTTTGGATAAGTTTAGGAGAGAAGCAGTGCCTCGCAGCTCTGAGCAAGCGGAAATTGTGTTCAAAACTGAAAGCAAAGCAAAGTCAGGGCATTAAAACAGCAAAGGTGGTTTTGTGTGGAGAATCCACAATGTTGTATTTCAGAGCATGGATCAGGACAAATCCACATCCTCAGACTTTTAAGAAACCTTTTTCAACTGGACTGCTCAGGGAAATTTTTGCAAAACTTCTGCAAAATGCTCTGAAGTTTCCAGAACTGAGTATTTTTTATTGAAACAAAAATCAAACCAACCTTTTGTTGGACATAAAGTCCTTGGCAAAACTTCTGTGGTCTGGATCTGATGCAGAGGGAGATGGATTGTGCTGGAAACCCACCCAAGTGACACATTTTCATCCTCTGGAGAGGCTGTCACTCAGTTAAATATTCCTCACAAGATGGAAGGTTTATTGTCCAACAGGGACATAAACCCATCTTTTTTCTTTTTTCTTTTTTTTTTTTTTAACTGATCTTCAAAGAAACAAAAAGCCTCCCTGATAAAATGCAAAAAAAGAATTTGATAATTCCAATTCTTTTGCCATTTCCATGTCCCTTTTCTGCTCCCTTGCAGAGCAAGTCTCTACAGAGAAGGGCTGTGACGTGCCCAAGGACTAATATCTTTCCCTTCCCTTCCCTTCCCTTCCCTTCCCTTCCCTTCCCTTCCCTTCCCTTCCCTTCCCTTCCCTTCCCTTCCCTTCCCTTCCCTTCCCTTCCCTTCCCTTCCCTTCCCTTCCCTTCCCTTCCCTTCCCTTCCCTTCCCTTCCCTTCCCTTCCCTTCCCTTCCCTTCCCTTCCCTTCCCTTCCCTTCCCTTCCCTTCCCTTCCCTTCCCTTCCCTTCCCTTCCCTTCCCTTCCCTTCCCTTCCCTTCCCTTCCCTTCCCTTCCCTTCCCTTCCCTTCCCTTCCCTTCCCTTCCCTTCCCTTCCCTTCCCTTCCCTTCCCTTCCCTTCCCTTCCCTTCCCTTCCCTTCCCTTCCCTTCCCTTCCCTTCCCTTCCCTTCCCTTCCCTTCCCTTCCCTTCCCTTCCCTTCCCTTCCCTTCCCTTCCCTTCCCTTCCCTTCCCTTCCCTTCCCTTCCCTTCCCTTCCCTTCCCTTCCCTTCCCTTCCCTTCCCTTCCCTTCCCTTCCCTTCCCTTCCCTTCCCTTCCCTTCCCTTCCCTTCCCTTCCCTTCCCTTCCCTTCCCTTCCCTTCCCTTCCCTACCCTACCCTACCCTACCCTACCCTACCCTACCCTACCCTACCCTACCCTACCCTACCCTACCCTACCCTAGCAGGCCCTCCTGCAAATGTGCTGCTGCTCTTTGGGTTTTTATTCGAAGGAATGATTGGAGTTTATTTTACTACCAGGAAGGGCTGCCAGCCTTTATGATGACAAAATTGCTGATTTTATTGGGAAGTTTATTTATGTCAGCCTTGGAAGACAGAGCCACCGGTGACAGACACCAGGGAAGACCTGGCTCCCCATTTCCCTCCATGAATTAACCCTTTGCTCTGGCAGGATCCTAAAAAAGAGGGGGTTAGAGCAAATATATAGACAAAATACTCTGTCTTCTCTGGAAAATGGGCATTCAGGAGGGTTTGGGCTGGAGATCCAGGCTCAAATGGACACATAAGTGGATATTTATGGACCAGCTCCACACATCCTCCACAAGGACCTCTCCTGTCTCACTGCTGCTCCTGCTGCAGGAGCAGCTCTGCCAGAGCAGTTACAGCCACCCAAAAATGCATTTTGGGCAGGGCAGAATCATATGCTTGGCAAGATGGTGTATTTTAAGGAGAAAAATATCTGTTTAAATTTTCTTAGGTGTCAAAATACCGTGCTTTGGCATATTAAAAATGAAAAGGTTTCGCTTGGAAAACTTTCAAACATTTTATTTCATCGTTAATATCCATTCATCGGTGTTATTTTTCTTTTTAAACGTGGCCTGGCTTGGGAAGACATCCAAAGCAGGCCAGAATTAATTAAACCAGAAGTTTTGTTTCACCTGAATTCATTGTGTTTGTTTTGTTTAGGAGGGGAAAACGCTGGAATTAAAGTGCAGCCCCAGCTTCTGGAGGAACCAACCTCTTCCCATCATCTCCAGCACCTCAGGTCTACTGCTGGGCTCGGAGAGCTCCTTTCATCCCGCCGTGGGGATGGCAGGCAGCTATCCTGCATGGATAAAAGCCCGGAAAAGGCCCTAAAACATCATTTACAAGAGTGTTACATCCACCAAGAGCTCCAAGTTCCCCTCGGCTCTCTGCGGTCGTGAGATCTGTTCCTCCCTCTCTGTTAACACCAGGTCGGTGCTCCCAATACCAGCTCTGAACATTTTGAACCTGTAGGCAGCTTTCAAACAGCTGCCATTTTTTAAAGAGAACCAGACCCAAACCTCTGCTGCTCTTTTCTTTTTTTTATATATTTGTTTTTCCCCTTCAAAATGTGGAATTTCCCTCCTGTAAAAAATTTTACTGACGTGTGCTCCGATGGGCAATGTCCAGATCTCAGCCAGGGACTCATTGGATGCTTCACAAACCGCCTGAGCTTGAAACCCAGCTGAAAATTTGGGCTATTCCGTGCACGTCCTTATCCAGGATGGTCAGGAAGCCTTAAAAGCAGGGGCATGTTTTGAAGTGCTCTCTGCGGATCTTTTTCCCTTCCAGACCCTTGCAAAATTGCATCCCTGATTAAACAAGTGTCTGAGTTTTATGAGAAAAGGAATGTATGTGCAGATATTGATATTGATATTGATATTGATACTGATATCGATATTGATATTGATATTGATATTTATATTTATATTTATATATGTGTGAGCCTATATAGGCACAAGCACACCCATCACGTCTTTAAAAATGTTTGCAATCCATTTTGTCTATGTGTTGACCTCGTAAAAACCTTGTAAAAGTGGTCATTGCCCTGTGAGTGGGTAAAAACCTGGGAATTTCAAGATATTGACCATCTTTGGCTTTTTGGTTAAGCTTGACCACTTTAAAGTCATGCAGAGAGGTGCTGATGTTTCAAAAAAAGTGAAGTATCAGCAAAAAGAGAGAAAGAGAAGGTGAAAAAAAAAAGAGGGAGATTTATTTCATTGTTTTACCAGCTCTGGTTGGCATTTGTCCACTTCGCTCACTTCAAGCTTCACAGGTTAAGACTTTCTACTGCATCACACCTGAAAGTTCAGCAAATCCCGAGAGTTAGCAGCTTTCCTGGATCGTGGCATGTCCCCTGGAGGAGCTGAGTGCTCGGAGGTGCTGAGGGCCGTGGCTCCTGTCCAGCAGAGCACTCCAACACCAGCTTACGTTTCAGCAGCGCTCAAGAGCCCATTCCAAACGAAGCCAAAGAGGAGCGGGGATTACTCGCATTCCGGGAGTTAAGCGTGTGCTTAAGGTGCTTTCCTGGATTTAGGTTGGAACAATGGGGAAATTACAGTGATGTCTTTGGGCAGGTGTTCGGGAGAGGAAAAAGTTTTTAAAAATGGGAAAAAAGAAGGGAAGTCATCTGCTTGTTCTGTTGGTGGCAGAGCCATCCACCTGAAAGTGGTTTTATCCAACTCTGTGCAGGTCACAGGAAGGGAAGGAAGGATGGTGCAGGAGGGAGGAAGGATTTGTCAGCTCCTTCCTAATTGTTGTTTCTGACTCCCCACTTATAGGAGCCCCTCTGCCCTGCAGCCAGGCTGGGAGAGCTGGGGGTGCTCACCTGGAGAGGAGAAGGCTCCAGGGAGAGCTCAGGGCCCCTGGCAGGGCCTGAAGGGCTCCAGGAGAGCTGCAGATGGACTGGGGACAAGGGATGGAGGGACAGGACACAAGGAATGGCTTCCCACTGCCAGAGGGCAGGGACAGATGGGATATTTGGAAGGAATTGTTCCCTGGGAGGGTGGAATGGATTTCCCAGAGAAGCTGTGGCTGCCCCTGGATCCCTGGCAGTGTCCAAGGCCAGCTTGGATGCGGCTTGGAGCAGCCTGGGTCAGTGGAAGGTGTCCCTGCCCATGGCGGGGGTGGCACTGGATGTTTTTTGAGGTCCCTTCCAACCCAAACCATTGTGGGATCCTTTGACTCCCTGTCCTCAGGGTTGAGCTCTTTTCCCCACCTGAGGACTCAGCACTGTCCCTGGGTTCCCTCGGGGCAGAGCCAGCCCAGCATCCCGAGCTGTCCTCCTGCACACCACGGGGCTTTCCCAGGAAATCAAACCAGATGCCTTTGGCTGTGAGCAGAGCAGCCTGGCCTGTGTGGATGTGACACAAAAATGCAATGACCTCAGGAAATCAAACAATTTTCTCCTTGGA
The DNA here is from genome assembly GCA_036630365.1 of Acanthiza pusilla. Taxonomy (NCBI): domain Eukaryota; kingdom Metazoa; phylum Chordata; class Aves; order Passeriformes; family Acanthizidae; genus Acanthiza; species Acanthiza pusilla. The sequence continues at coordinate 1,282,127 of JAXCHO010000167.1, read as the reverse complement.
GGAAAAAGGCCAATCCATGTCACATCTAGCCCAAGCTCCACTGCTGTGGAGTCCTAAGCCTGCTAACCCTCCTGGCTTTTTGGGATGGCAGTGGTGAGCATGACTCCCTCTCCCCCATTCCTACCATCCCTGAACAGCCACAGCTTGCAACCACGTGCCCCAAAATGTTTGTCAGTGCCACGTCCTAAATGGTCCTTTTTCCCCCTAGTACATCAACTCTTCCATCCCCTGAGGAATCAAGATGGAAGGAGGTACTGATACGTAGAAAAAACTCTTGGCCCCAAAGAGTTAAAATGTCCAGGGGGATCCTTCAATCCCATGTCTTCATCATGCCGTCATTTGGGAATCTGGCTCAATATCTGCTCCTTCACTCAAGCACTTACGGAGCTTTGTAGAGGGTAAAACTAAACCAAATTCCCCCAATCCTTCGCAAGTGTTACAAAAAAAATACCCCTAAATTAGGTCCCACATTCCTGTGATCGTCGTAGTGCTGAGCAGGGAGGAATAGCTTTTGATAACAGCCCTGGATTTGGTGGTGTGGCGAGATTTATTTCCTGATCTTTTGCCCATCAAATCTTTTTCTGATCTTAATTGTCAATCACATCATATGATTTCTCCAGAGGAATGAAAATAGCAGCTATTTGTCTTGAAAATCCCCCCTTTGATGTCAGAATTCCAGGAAATAAAACACCTTTATAGTTATGGGATCCAGACCTGTCCGACCGGGATGCATTTCCATCAAGGCTTGTGTGTGTTTGTTGACTTGGGTTTTAAAGCTCCTTTTACAGGGATTCACGATGGGATATTCTCGGCAAGTTCATTTTTTTCCAAGAGCTAAACCAGTCCTTTTGCTTCAGGGCCCCCTTGCCTGAGAGGTGCCAGCTGAGCCCAGCCTGGACTGAGCTTCCCGGGCATTGGGATCCAGCCTGGATGGATCCAGCCCTTGCTGTGGTGCCAAAATCATGGCTTGGACATCCAGACCTGCTCAGCACATTGGCTCTGTGAGGGATTTGTCCCCAGCTCGCCATCCCAAGCCACCCTTGGATTGAGGCTTGGCCATGAACAGCCCCTTCTCAAATCCCCTGGATGGCAGCATCAATGAATCTCTTACAGCTGAGCACTGGAGAAGGAAAAAAGCTCCCTTTTTCTATCTCCATCCTCTGGATTGACTCTTTGTGCCACCAGGGCAGCAAAACATCCTTGCACAACACGTCCACCTCCATCTGCAGAAGTAATTTCTAAAAAAAGGCCAATTATCTGATTTTTTTCTTTTTTTTTTTAAGATCAAGAAAGTGAGGGAAAAGCTAATGAAGAAAAACGTGGTAACTCCAGCCTCATTATTTTCCCATTGATTTTAAGGAGTTTTGTAGATTTTGGCTGCAGACTTGGGGATTAAATGTGTGCCATGACCTGGGGGAAGGATCCTTGGTGGTGTTTCTCCTAAAAACTGCTTCCCAAGTGTGTTGGCTGGGTGGGAGTGTGGATGTGCCACAGCCAGGGCACATGTGTGTGTGTGTGTATATATATATATTTATAATCCATAGCACCCACTGCTACCTGCTGACCTTGTCCTTTCTGCAGCCAAGCCTGAGAGCTCCCATGATCCTTTCCAAGGTGTCACTCACCATTTCTAAACTGTTTTCTCTAATTTCTAGCCTTTCAGGTGATCTTTTCCTTAGGCGTGTCTTGTTCCACCTGAAACTCTGAGTTTTCCTTTGGTTCTCCCCCACAGCTCACTCTGGTGCCTTGTTGTGGCCAACTTGGCTGTGAATCCAATTTTCCCTGGTTTTCCCTCCAGCTCTTACAGCTCCAGCACCTACCATTAAAAAACTCCATTATTATTTGCAGGGCAAATTCCCCTCGTTGGCTTTGCAGCATGGATCACCTTTCCTCCCTCCCCAAATCTTCCTGTGCCTTCTCAAATTTGCAGGATTCCTTTTTTTTCCCATCCCACCAGCAATTAATCAATCAATCAACCTAGCAATCTGGGACCCATCTAAAAACAATAATAATTTTAAAAAGAAGTAGCTGAAGGAGGGAGTTGCTGGTGATCTTTCTTGCTCCCAGTATGTGGCACCTTCCAGGAAAATGATGGGTAGGAGAATTGGCTGCTCTTTCCCACTGGAAGTGTCCCAGAGCACGGACTGGAAACAGCCTAGGAAAGTGGAAGGTGTCCCTGCCAGTGGCACATGGTGGAATGGGCCCTAAGGTCCCCCCCAACCCAAACTATTCCATGATTTCGTGCTCTTGGCTTGCCCAAAGCACAGCACTGCATCCCACAGCAGCGGAGGAGCTCAGGGAAACAGGGATTTCTTTCCCTAAAACATCAGCACTTTATTTTCAGGTAGTGCTCTGCTGATTTACGCCTCCTGCCAAAAAGATCTTGTTCTTTCCCTCCTGCCAAGCTGGAGATTTGAATGCCTGGGAAGGTGATTAATTATTAGATGAAAAGAAAAAGAAAACCCACGACCTGTGTTTTCCTGTGGTGTCTCAGCCTGGGAAAACACTTCAGAGCACAGAAGGGATGTTTGGGATATCTCCCTCCTTAAGCCAACACCAGAAAATCCCTCAGCACCTCACTTTGATACAATGCACAAAAATTCAAAGGTGCCTTTCCCAGGTGAGCCCGTGGCCATTTGAGGACCTACCAGATCAGGTAAATCCTGGATGAGATTCCTGCCTGGACAGGGACAGAGGTTCAGGACTCAGATCTCCCATGGGTGTCGCAATAGTTCAGCTTTTTTGGACTCCCAGTTTTCACAAAAAAAGTGAAACTTTGATCCTCGAGCTGGGCAACCACGTTTTTTTCACTCTCAGGAAGCAGTTTTTACTCTGGAAGGAATTTCCCACTCAACTCCACTGACTTGAAACCAGAGGGGAAAAAATCCCCACAAAAGTTGTGAGGTTTGGGTACAGCATTGAACTTGGAGTGAGTTCTGCCCTGGAGTTTTGGCTCAGCCCATTGCAGAGGGATGGAGCAGGATCCTTCTGGAAATGGGGGCAGGTCCAGAGCTTGGGGATGGCATGAAACACAGAGCACAACAACCACTTCAGCCTAGAAAAGTGAAGAGATTAAATGCTGCGCTCGCAGCTGCGCAAGGAGTGATGCCAGCATTTGAAATCTGGGAATAATTGCTCCAGGTTTCCAGAACCATTTTTAGTGAATGAGAGGGGTGGGGAGGGGAAGGAGAGAGATGAAGATTGAGGGATTGCTGCTAAAAATGCAAATCAGCAGGCTTTGAACAGCTGGTTATACTGGAGGATGCTCTTGGCCTGGTGGCCAGAGAAACCAAGGATGCATCTGATAAGACTTTTAAAAAATGCAATATTTCTCAACAACTAATTAACAGTCAATGGCTGTGGTGGGAAAAGCACCTAAATTAGGCAAAGTGCAAAAACATAGGGTGCAGGAGACATGAGTTTCCAGCAGAGAGGGGGTCCCAAAAAGGGGTTAAGCTGTCCTGGTGTGCTGCTTCCTGCCAGAAGTCGGGAGTGGAAATGGCTGGCAGAGCCACCCCACTGCTCTGGGAGAGATCAAAGGAGCAGGGCAGGTCTGGACGTGGATGCCAGAATTCCTGGATGGAATTCCATGGAGTGCTGCAAGTTATCTGTGGGGAGCTGAGGCAGGACATCCTCTCCAGCACCTCCCAGCCCACTGCAGGCTGACAGATAGCTGATGGAGCAGGGGCTTCACACCAGGTTAGCAGGGAAACCAGCTATGGATTGAGAAATATTGAAGAAATATTTATTGTTTTCTCCTCCAGGAAGCACTGCTTGCTTGTTCTTAACAGATTTGCTGAAAATTAAACTGTTTTCTGTAAAAGGTTTTAAAAGAGGGGTTCTGGATATCTGGTGTTTGATGTTTCCAAATTGCTGAGCTGTTGTATATTTAATTCCAAAAAGAATTTTCCCCGGTTTCTTTAGAATGTCAGAGAATTGCATTTTTGTTGGGGATGATGTTAAAAAGAATTAGATGAAGCAACAGAATTGATCTGAAAGAGGCTTTTTTCCCCTTCAGATTCCAGCTGGTGGTTTTTTAATTCAACTTGACATTGACACCACATCAGAATGGGATTTTTTTTTTTGGTGTTGTTTACTTTTTTGCTCTCAAAAACAGCAGCAGAGGTCGGAGAGCTGTTTCCTGTTCAGTCTTCTCTGCGGCCCAGCAATCATTTCTACCACAGCCTCCTGTAAATCCAGGAACCTGACATTAATCTTTAAACTTTTTCACAGCACTGCAGGTTAGCATTTATGAACCCTCAGCAAAGAGCCCCTGGGCTTGGGCAGGAGCAATCAGCCTGGAAGTTGAACTCTGTTGAGTTGCCTCTTGTGGTACCTTTTCCATCATTTTGGTTGGGCTTTTGGAGAACATCTCAATTTAATTTGGCTTGGGAACCTCTCACATGCATGAGTTCTTCAGGGGACATCTGGTTTGCTGGTAGTTTTGCAAGAAATCTCTGGCAAATGAATCCCAGAGCTTTCCTCTCCTTGGTCTGGAACATGCGAGTAGATTTTCAAAGCTGGACCTAATGTTGTGCAGAGAAATCTGATTCAAACTCATGCACCTGACTTTGGCTCCAAGCTGGCCAAGAATCCATTTTGTTTCACTGACATGTCCTTGAATCAGTATTTCTCCCCAGAAGCAATCCCTCTGTTAGGCAGAGTCCCAGGAGGAAGTTTGATTCAATAGGATCACAGATTTTGTCAGTACATCTGGCAAGGAACACGCAACTTTATAGTTTTCTGCTTGGGAGTCCATATTTGGCCGCCAGGAGAGCTTTCTGCTTCTGGTGATTGCTTGATGAAGCTCCTGATCAAGGGAGATTTGAAGCTTGAAGTTCTGGAAGGTGGTGAGAGACACATCTCATCTCCAGGGTGGGACAGGAGCTCCTGGGAAGCGTGAGGGATGAAAGGAGACTTGTCAGATGCTTCTCCTAAAAGCTGCTGCCGTGGGATTTGGGATCAGGGGAGCACTTTGGCACAGCTGTAAGGTGTAATGGAGATGATGCAGTGCGGGGTGGACTGTCATTTAATATAAACCTGTGTCCCCGGGTCGTGCTTCCCAAAATTAAGTGGGTTTCCACTCCCAAATTAAGGTGTTGTTCCCCAGCCAAGAGCTGCCTCCATCCCTCTGCTGAGCGTTGACAGCCAGATCTCAGGAACGGAGGAGGGGACGCCTCTGAAACAACAAACTGCCTCAGCAGGGCCCAGGCAAGCTCCCTGTCAACTGGATCCCACCACATCCCGAATTTATCTGGGATAATCATCGCAGTGCTCAGCGGATGAACGAGCCTGGCCAAGGCACAGCGTGGAGCAGTGCTCAGAGCAGCAGCACGTGCCCTGCCTCAAAGCTCCCTGTGTTCCGGCAGGTTGGGACTGAAAATACACTGATCTACCCCACTTGCAAGCAAGGTAAATGAAGAGTAAAAGAATCAAAATGAAGGTGTCCCTGCTTGTGGCTTCACAAACTTTGAAGGTCACTTCCAACCCAAACGGTCCCATGACGGAAAAGAGTTGGAGCATCTTCTTCCACACATAATGAACAAGGAGCTTGTTTAATTTTGTTGTGGGCTTTTTTCCCTTGATTAGGAAAACCCAAAGCTGACACTTCCTTTCCCTTTTCCGTTTTATTTCCTCAGCAGCTGAGCCACAAGATCAGAGCAGAGGCACTCATTACGCAGGTGAAGTTGGGACAATATCCACAGGATTTCTCAGCTCCTCCCCACTTAAAGTTCAATGGAACTCGAGGGGAATGGGAAGGAAAAATATTTTATTTTTTAAAGGCACATGGTGAGTTTCAAGCCGCCTCGTTTTGAGCTTTCCATAACTTGTTTCCAATTATTGTAAGGTGCCCAGGAGCTATGGAGAAGCAGCAATGATCTTCTGTGAGAGCTGTCGTTATCCATGGAGCAGTGTTTGCTGGGTACAGAGGAATAGCAGTGGAGGAAAAAGACCCCTGGGCCAAACCAGCACCCAGTGCCCCCCATCCCTTCTCCAGTTCACCTGGAAGCACAACACAGGTGGATGGTGCCCCGATGGAACTCCCAGCTCCCGGCACAGCTCTGGATTTGCCCAGGGCAATTGGGATTACTCCCAGGGCTGCCTGCCTGACCCCTCAGCACCAGCTACTGTGCCGAGATGCTGCCTGAATGCTGACATTTTAACAGCGCGGTCCCTTCCCGGCACACGATCCGGCGTGAGGGAATAACAGGATGTATTAATGTCATTTCAGATAACAATATTCCTCTCAGAGAGAGCTTTCTGGCACCATGTGTCCCCCTGCGAGAGAACTCTATCCCTATCACTCCCACATTAGCTCCGAGCTTGAAAGGAATCCATTTGGGCCATTAAAATGACTTGTGAAATGTGGGATAGTTAGCAAGTAATTAGGACCACATTTCATTCCTCTCCCTGCCCAGAGCGCGGTCTCAGTTCACCTTCAGCTTTGCCTTTTGCACACCGACGCCAGCATCACATTTTTGGGATTGTGCTTCCCCTCCGTCCCCCTCCCCTCCTTGCTCAGTGGGTGTTTGTCACCTGCAGCATCTATTGTGGGGAAAAAAATCAAAGGACGTGGGTTTGAAGAGGTGCCAGCGAAAGCTTCCCCATTTTCCATCCCCGGTGCAATGGTGGCGCCTCCTGCCCCCACCAGGAGCAAGGATTATCCAGGACTCATTTCTTGGAAAGCCCTGCGGATAGACAGAAGAGCCATATGGCTGTCCACGAGTTGGGAATTACCACAGGGTTTGGAAAATACGGCTGGTTTTGTGATGCTGCTGGAGCCCGGTCCCCCCGGGCTGCAATTCCAAGCCAGCTGCTCCAGGTTGTGCTGGAAAACACAGAGGAACAGGACACCAGTGAGACTGGGATCCCAGTGCCATCGTGCTTGGAAAGGAAAGAACACCTTGGAAAGGTGCTCCAGAGGGAGGGAACTGGGCTGGAACTCCCACCCAGAGTTGCTCTTACCCCACTCATGTTAAAGGGAGTTTTCCCTCCCTTTTTATACTCATGGATCTGCTCTTCCAGGCCCAGATGACCACAGCCAGCAGGAGCCAACATTTCTGCGCTGGACAGGAGCCCATGGATGTCAGCGATGCCTCTGGAGGGTGAACATGGTGAACACGGACATGCAGTGGCCTCCCAGACACTGGTGTAGGTCAGGCTCCTGGACATTCCTCAGGGATTGCCCTTGGGGCTGAAGAGGCACTACTGCTCAGTCCAGTGCTTGCTGAGGAAGGGAACAGCTCTGAGGCCCCTCTGTGCCTTCCCATAGTGCATCCTGTGGCTCTAGAGCCAACTTCATCATCCAGACCATGCCATGGATGTCATTCCTCCATCTTGCCCCTCCCCTGACTCTTGGGTCCACAAGAAATCCCTCAAGAAATCTTGAGGATCCTTGAGATGAGTCCACAAGAAATCCTTCAAGGAATCTTGAGGAACCTTGAGATGGGTCCACAAGAAATCCCTTGAAAAATCTTGTGGATCCTTGAGATGAGTCCACAAGAAATCCCTCAAGAAATCTTGAAGATCCTTGAGATGGGTCGGCAAAAAATCCCTCAAGAAATCCCTCAAGAAATCTTGTGGATCCTTGCGATGAGTCCACAAGAAATCCCTCAAGAAATCTTGAAGATCCTTGAGATGGGTCGGCAAAAAGTCCCTCAAGAAATCCCTCAAGAAATCTTGTGGATCCTTGCGATGGGTATGTAAGAAATCCCTTCAGAAATCTTGAGGATCCTAGAGAGGGGTCCACATGAAATCCCTCAAGAAATCTTGAGGATCCTTGAGATGGGTCCACAAGAAATCCTTCAAGAAATCCCTTGAGAAATCTTAAGGATCCTTGAGAGGAGTCCATAAGAAATTCCTTGAGAAATCTTGAGGATCCTTGAGATGGGTCCACATGAAATCCCTCAAGAAATCTTGAGGATCCTTGAGATGGGTCCACATGAAATCCCTCAAGAAATCTTGAGGATCCTTGAGATGGGTCCACAAGAAATCCTTCAAGAAATCCCTCAAGAAATCTTGAGGGTCCTTGAGAGGGGTCCACAAGAAATCTCCCTGAGGTTTTTGTGACACCGTCTTTCCCTCAGCCCAACAGAAACCCACACTGGGGACTTTCATCGCTGTCTCTCCTATCCTTACTTCTGGAATACCCTCGGAACCCTCACCCAGGCTGATTTCTGGGCAGAGCACTCGGAGGGCTGTGCTCCTCACCACCCTTCCCTTTTTCCCTCCTTCCCCTGAAGCATGGATTCCTTATGGAAAGCAGATGAGGACGCCACGTCCAGGGAGCACCTGGCTGAAGCCGCTGAGCAATCAGCTGGGAATGAGACATGTTAGCAGCCCAGTCCCAGGAATCCCAGCCAGATCCCTCTGCACAGGACAGAAATAGATTGGATATTATGGATGACAGGCTCTGGCCAAGCCCCAGTGCATTAGAGGGGGGATGCAGGGATAAGGGCTATTATTATCCCTGCTATTTTTTATTTGGGAAGTACTCCTATTGCCTCAAGTGCTCTTGGGGCTGTCGGGAAGAGCCTTCCTGTCCTCAGCACATGGGATTTCTGGGATCCAAGGGCATGCCTGGAGACGAGCTATGAGCTGTGGGATGGATGTGCTAACAACCTTTGGCAGGAAGGAGGGGACTGGACCAGCACTTCATCCCGGCCAGAGACATTCCAAGGCCAAGAAATTGCCACACTGAGGAGTGGCTACAAGGACAGAGTCGGACAAGGAGGTGGAAACCGGGGTGAAACATCTCCCACAGGGTAAAAATTGGGAATACCTGGAGTGTCGGGCCAGGTAGGTGCACCTGGAGCTCCCTGGCAGGCAGGGAGAGCTGTACCAAGCTGCAGGAACACGAGAGGCTGGGGAGGGGTGGAACAGCTCACCCCGTGACCTTCTGCCCTGTGGTCACCAGGTACAGGGAGCTGCCCTCCAAACCCCAGCTCAGGAAGCTGTGTTCTCCAGCAGAAACCTCAGCTTCCGGCTACCAAAAACATGGAAAATATGACCCCGGTGCAAGCTAAAAATGAACAACACTGAAGATATTTTTAGGAACCTCATAATCTGGGTTTTCACCCAAATCTCAGGTTTGGAGAGACTCTCCAGTGGGAGGAGGACAGATAAGAGGCCCTCCCAGGTCCTGGGATGAGCCCTGGTATCTCTGTGTTCCTCAGCAGTGGTGGCGACATGTCTAGACACTCTGGGAAGCATTCAATCAGGACAAGGAGGAATGGGTCCTGCTGTTAGGAACAATGCAAGAGGAACAAAACAGCCCCGTTTTATTCCCTGCAGCTGTCTTTTAAAAGGACTATTAGGTCACTGAAAGTTTTAGTTACAGCAAAAAAAAACTCAAAAAAAAAAAAAAAAAAAAAAGAAAAGAAAAAAAAAAGAAAACCCAAAAAATCCCAGCAAAAAGAAATTGGAAATGAAGCTATATATATTTTTGGGAAATTGCTTTTTTTATTTTAATAGGTTTCCCTTTCAACTCTCTTCCAGCTGATTTTTTTTTCTTTGAACTCTATGATTATTAATGGCTGTAGCACTAATGTGCTTGGAAAAAGCTCATTGGAGACCACATTTTTTGGATTATAAAATATCTGAAAGATATTTTTCTTTTCTTCAGCCAACAATCGCCCGGTTTTCCCAAGCAGACATTATTCCATGCCACGGCATTGGATACATCAGACCCAAAACTTGGCTTTGAAGGTAAGTGGGAAAAGCCTATTGAAAATGGGGTCATTTCTTCTACCACAGAGCATTCCCAATCTCCATGTCTGCTCCCGGAGGACTCACTTCCACTCATTGGCACATTGAGGGTTTTCCGGTGTCACTAAACAACCCTAGTTAGATTCTTTTTTTTTCCTTTGGAACCCGGGAGCTCTGGAAAGAGCTGTGGACAGACATGGATGTGGTTTGTCTGTGTTGTGGTGGCAGAGATTTCCGCTGACCCGCTCGTTTTGCAAGGGCCCCGCGGGGCTCCCAGCGAGGGCAGAGGTGTCAGCCAAGCTCTCCCAGCCCCAGTGCTGACACCACTCCTGGAGGGATGCGGAGGTGGTTCTGCACAATGGAGCTCCAACAAGAGAAGCCACAACTGACACAAACCACCAGGGGAGTGATGGAGTGCTTTATGAGCACCCAAATTAGGCAACCCTCTGTTTCCCTGGGTTGTATTCCAGCGCAGCAGTGCCTGCCTGGAATATCCATCTCCAGGGCTTGTGGACCATGCTCCACTGCTGGGTGGAGGTGTCCCCCATGCCTCCAAAGTGGGAAATTCCACCTGAGAGCTCTACAGGTCAATGATGCCCAATGGCACTGGCTTAATTTTCATCAAAGGAAGCTCAAACCATCCCAACTCTCATCCACGCTGGGATACGCTCGGTGCTAACAGTAGTCCAAAGGCGGATTCCCATTGTTACAGCTGTCAGGAGGAGATGCCTGGGAAAAGAGCTTAACAAATGGAGACAGAATGAAGCTCTGTTTCCTGGCAGAGCTCACGATTTTCAGCAAACCCTCACCTCGGAGCCCAACTCCAGGATGCTGTGGATGTGCTGTAACCTCTGCCAGTGCCTGCAGTCCCACCTGAGAGGCTCTTCCTGCTGTGCCCCTGTGGCACAGTTCCTGCCAGCCGCGTGCCAGTGCAGGACGGGGTGTGGAGCTCCCAGTCTCAGCAGCTGTGGCCACACTGTGCCTCTCAGGTGACCTCCTGGCCCTTCAGGGTGTGGCAGTGAGCACTCGCAGTGTCTACTGTGGAGAGGGTTCCAGGAACAGCTCTCGAGGTCCTGCTCAAGCGAAGGGAACCAGGAGTTTCTCTGCTCGATCTCCAACTCTGCCATTTGAACTTTGTCATCTCCCCTTAACTCGACAGAGCAAGGATTCCTTAGGGATTTCAATGCAGAATAGTGAAAGCAAAGATTTCTTCTTGAAGAAAAAAGCAGAATTTTCAGCTGTAATAGGACTGCTTCTGTTTAAAATGCTGAAAACATGGTGGATGAGCAGAAACAGCAACAACAGAGTGTTTGGAGTGCTCTTCTCTTTCATAAATCTGTTTAACATGATGTCCCTTGGAAGCAGATTGGAGAAGTCTGGGAGTCTTTTCCAAGGAGAGGAAGGGGACAGAGCAGCAGTGGTCAGTGATTCCTTGACCTTTTCGATGATCCTTTCTCACAGTGGGCAAGTCCAAGGACAAGGTAACCCCACCACCTCCACACTCCCCACCAGCTCCAGACACTAAATCCATGGCACTGAGAGCTGTGGAGACCAGGGATAGGCAGACTTAGGGAATAAGTGCAGGTTCATCTCCCCGTGGTTTCCCATGACAACTGTTTAACCAATATTTCCCATCTATCTCCCATTTTCTCGTGACCTGCTAAGTTCAGCCCTCCACTAAAAATAACCTCTGTATTTTATTGCTGGGAAAGGATCCCAGTCTTCACAGAAACAGGGTTTCTAATCCTCACAGAGGCACATGCTGGAATACCCCAAAAGCTCAGAAACTGGCAGGCAAAATTAATGAGACTTTCCCACTTATTGTTTTAAAAAAAGTCTCCTGTGAGTTTATAGCCATTGCAGATCCAGAGGCTCTTTTGCTCTCCAAATAAATTATACTTTCCATGGTTTTGGGCTGGCTGTGCTGTGGTATGAACTTCAGGAATAGGAATTGATGAGGTCTTTAGCAGATCTATCCAAAAGAAGTGGGCAGAGCCCCTGGCCCTGCTCCGTGTGCTCTGTTTTGGGCTATTTAAAACACACAGATCTCCTGAGCTCTGTGCTCCAGCAGTGGGATGGAGCTGCGCCTTCTTCCAGAGTAGCTCCTCATGAGCTCCACAGCCTGCAGACATCATTAGGAGAGGGCAATTAGCATCCTGCTGCCCAAGGGAAGAGGGGAGGCCGACCATGCTTTGGCAGCCAATTCCTGCGATTTCTTATAGGGTCTCTGGGACAGGAAAGCCTCAGCCAGAGCATCCCTGGCGAGGCTCAGAAGCAGGCAGCCCTTTTCCAAAATCAGGAATTTAGGGAGGCCTTTCATCCATTGAAGTCTTCCTTTCCTTCATGGCTTGGTGTGTTTTGTCAGAGCAGGGAATAAAAATGGGAAAACAACCGAATTCCAGCTGCAGAGTAGGGACAGGGCACGACAGCTTGGGGTCTGCCTTGGGTTTTACTGGGAAATTCCAGGAGGGAAATCCCAGCTGTTTCCCAGCTACCGAGAAAGCCTGGAGGTGACTCTTGCACGGGGCCTGAGGCCAGACAGGCTGTGGGGTCAGAGGTCTTAAAAAGTGTTTCCTCGGACTTCTGCTTCAAAGACCAGCAAGACTGGAGTGACACCACCCTTTGGAAGAGTATTTTGGGAAGAGTCTTTTGCCCTCCAATGTTTCAGGGAGGAAGAACCCAGAAAGAAGCAGAATCAGAAAGGATCAGCCCAGTGCCGTGTGAGGAGCATGGGGCAAAGCCAAAGGCAGAGCTGGCTCTTGCCAGGTCTCATTGCAGATATTTAAGTGCAAACCCATCCTTCCACTCCTCATTCCAACTCCTGGAAGGGCCGGGTGTGCTCCCGGCTCCAGCTGGCATTCCCAGCAAAACTCTGCTCCCCGTAGCATGAATTAATTCTTCCTTCCTCCTTTTCTTTCTCCTGATGATGCCTAAAAAATGAATTGCAGCAACGCTGGATCAGATATCTCGGAGAGGTTAACAGGGAGCAACTATTTTTAGGTCTGGAGATATTGGATCATCCTTTGTTATGGCAACGAATCCTGTTATTCCTTGTTTCCCCTGGTCTTCTTAATGCATCCTAGTCATTGAGGCTCCCATCCAGCTTACAGTAAACACGCAAAAACCTCCGGATTTCAGGACTTATTTGTTGCATGGCTGGTAAGAACATTAAAGAAAGAGAGGAAAGGCCCTTCAGAGGCTCAGAAGGAAGGAGGGGCACTCCAGTCTGAGCAGGAACCTCTAGAGAGCTCATACCTGAGCCCTGGGCTGGGGAAGGCAGAACAGATGACACTTGGAGGTCCCTTCCACTGAACATCCGAACCCCCCGGGTCACCCAGCCCGGAGTGTGGGGCTCCAAAGTGAAGAAACTCTGCCTGGTTTGGGTCCAGAGCAATAAATCTTTCCCCACCGAGGTTACTCTGCAGTTGGAGAGGTTTGCAGGAGCATTTGCCAAGGTTCAGACATGAGCAAATGCTGAAACCAGGTGTGCCGTGCCTTTTGGGGCGTTTATTGCGAAGTCCATGAGTGTGGACAGGACATCTCTTACCTGCGACTCCTCTGCTCTGAGACAGAGCATTTCTGCCAGAAAATTCATGGAGAAAAACATCCAGGGGAGCTTCACACCTCCAGTTCCCTCTCTGGCACCTGAGGCAGCAGCACAGAAGCTCTGTAAATGCACTCAGAGAGAATATCAGCGATCCTCGTGCAGGAAAATCATCTTTTCCACTCTGCAGGAATGCAGGAGTGGCCAGGGATCCTGGACAAAATAGGGACACATTCCCCAGTCTGTCCCAGTAAAACCTCATGGCTCCCTATTCTGTTATTTTATTTTGCTTTATCCAGCATCATTGGTAGCATTCGGACTGCAAAAAAACCCCAAAAAACAACAAACAAAATGAAAGGAAAAAACCCCAAAACCCCCAAACCAAAACAAAACAAAAAAACAAAAAAACAAAAACCACCAAACAAAAAAAACCAAAAAACCAAAAACCACCAAACAAAAATCACCCCCCCAAAAAAAAAACACAGAAAAACATCCAACAAAAACCCCCCAAACAAACAACCCCCCCGCCAAAAAAAAAAAACCCAAACCAGAAAGACCCCACAAAACAAAACAAACCCCCAAAACCCAGGGTAATGGTGCTTTTGAAAATAGGTTGGGTTTCAGCACTTTTAGGACAAGGTAATTCCATTCAAAAACACACCAATTTGGGGGGTTTTTTTCAAAGAAATGTGAACAGAAAAAAAGGACGACCTGCTCCATTTGATCTTTAATTTACTGAGGAAACAGAAGCATTTTGGGGAAAGCAACTGGAGAAATTTGGAGGGAGCTGGCAAACAGAGAGGGAAAAAAAACCCAAATCCAGCAGTGATCATTGAGCTCTTCAGCACCAAAACATCAGCAACTAATGGCTCATTCCAGCTTTTCTCTGTCTTCCCTATGCCAGCTCTTAACTGGAGGGAATGAATGCTTGGACAAGTTGAAATTCCAAATGAGGTTCCAGGACTACTGTCAAGTAAAAAATAAAAAAATAGTATTTTATATAGTTATGTTTGAACTGATGTGACACAGAGATGGCTTGAAATGCTGGAAATCAGAACAGGAGCTGAAATGATTGGAAAATGCTTATTTTTAATTATTTTTATATGAAATTAATTTCCCTGTATGCCTTGCTGATGGCTGGCAGCAGAGAGGAGCTTGGGAGAAGGATCTCCAGAGAGTTCCTCTCTTTCTTATTCTCCTTCACACAGCTCTGGAGATGAACTATGGATTGGCAGAGCTGTTTTCTATCTCCCTGCTCTTTGGACTTGGATCAACATCATTCCATGGCCTGCGCCAGCACAAAAGTTGATTTTGCCTCCTGGGCATCGAGGTCCTCCCGAGAGCAGATCCAATAAAGGAGAAGAGATGGAGCCGCACTTTCCTTGAGGAAAGTTGAAGCATATTCTGAATTGATTTGAAGGCAATCCAATCAAAAGAATGAAATATTCCCCCAATCAGGTCAAACTGACCAAAATGAAGTGTTTCATTTCAGGTTTGTCTCCCCCAACCCTTCAAAATAAAATGGGGAGAAAGAAAAAGAGTTATAATAAGAAGAATACTGCAAGTTTTCGGCACATTTCTTCCCCATAGGAAACAGCAACTCTGTGAAGTGGCAGGTTTCCTTGGAAAAATCTGTCTCATCAGCACTTCTCCACTGTGCACAGCCTCCAAAAAGCCCATTCCTCTGATCTGGGGGCTTCCCTGGATTTATGGCTCTTTCATCTGTCACTAAATCAAGCTCCCTGCTCAGAGGGTGTTTTCCAAAAAAAACCAAGAACAGTGTAGGGAGCAATGTGATGGATGGACATCCTTGGGCACCATGGGGCTGAGACCATACCATGCCTAAAGCAGGATTACAGCAGATACTGAGCTCTCCATCCCACCCCATCCCATCCCATCCCATCCCATCCCATCCCATCCCATCCCATCCCATCCCATCCCATCCCATCCCATCCCATCCCATCCCATCCCATCCCATCCCATCCCATCCCATCCCATCCCATCCCATCCCATCCCATCCTATCCCATCCCATGGATCACATGCCATGCCATGCCATGCCATGCCATGCCATGCCATGCCATGCCATGCCATGCCATGCCATGCCATGCCATGCCATGCCATGCCATGCCACGCCACGCCACGCCACGCCACGCCACGCCACGCCACGCCACGCCACGCCACGCCACCCCACCCCATCCCATCCCATCCCATCCCATCCCATCCCATCCCATCCCATCCCATCCCATCCCATCCCATCCCATCCCATCCCATCCCATCCCTTCATATGGTATTTCTGCAAAAAATCATGTATGTATATACATCCATTACAGGAGCGTTTCTGTGAGTGAGTGTGTAAAATCCCATTTTTATAGCCAGAAAACACCCCCATCTTTATGGAATTTTGCTGTCTGGCAGGTGAAGCAGGACTCCCACAGCACTGGGACATTTTCCCTGCCCCACAGGTCCATGCTGCTGAAAACTTCTTGCTGTTATTTCTTCTCCTAAAGAACCTGGACGAAATGTTTTTAATAAAATGCTCCTTCCTTCTTCTTTTTCTTTCTTTGTTTCTTTTTTTTTTTTTTTTTAATTTTAAATACATATATATATCAAAGTTCAAATAAATCTTTAGCATAATCAGAAGAATGCAGAGAATTGTAAAAGTTTAGAAGGGGTCAATCGTGAGTGGCCCCTACGCCATAAAGTGCAGTTTGATGTCCTGCAGTTTACGGCTGTACAAAGCCCAGCTCTTCTGCACTGAGATTGGCTGTTAATGTTGTAATGATGTTTAACTGCTGACAAATGAATCACAGGTGGGGAGACATGGACTCTTTAAGTAAAAAAACCTGTCATTTTTATTTGGTTGCTTTTTTTTGTTTGTTTTGGTTTTGTTTTGTTTCAATGTCTCTCTTTAATTCCCTCAAGCAAACAGATTAGGGAACATCATGGCCTGTCAAGTAATGTCTGTTTGTCAAAACACCACATCCCTTTGATGCGTCTATCAAGAGAGAGGCATTTCTTCCACTTGCAGTGTAGCTTCTTTTTTCTTTTTTTGCCACTAATTATGGAATTTCTCATTAAAATAACAAGGAGCACAGCTGGCTGAGGTTCCAGCATGTGTTTTCACTTGGGGAAAAACCTTCCTTCCTTCCTTCCTTCCTTCCTTCCTTCCTTCCTTCCTTCCTTCCTTCCTTCCTTCCTTCCTTCCTTCCTTCCTTCCTTCCTTCCTTCCTTCCTTCCTTCCTTCCTTCCTTCCTTCCTTCCTTCCTTCCTTCCTTCCTTCCTTCCGCACCATTCCTTCCTTCCGCACCATTCCTTCCTTCCTTCCTTCCTTCCTTCCTTCCTTCCTTCCTTCCTTCCTTCCTTCCTTCCTTCCTTCCTTCCTTCCTTCCTTCCTTCCTCACCAGGACCAGGTGGGGGAAGAAAACCCAAAAGCAAACCCCCCTCACACCTGGCTTTTAAAATTCATCCCCAGGTTTTGAAACTGTTTCCAAATTTCTCTCCCCTCTTAGGCCTTTCTCCCCTCTACTCCCTCTCCCTTGGTGCGTTTTTTTCCCATGGCAGAGCTAACTCCCTTGGACCTGGGTATTTATAAACTCCCCTCCACCGCCAAAGCGTCAGGAACAATCACTTTCCTCCGGTTTACAGAAATATTCAAAGTGCCTTGAAACATATTTTCGACATAACTCATCACTTTGAAGATGCTTCCAAGCTTTTGTTCCTGTTTATTGACAGGAAGTTGTTTTTCATGGCTCCAAAAATCAGGAAGCGGGGTGATGGAGGGAGGGAGGGAGGAGTTGCCAAGTGGGTTTGTCGTGCCCTGCAAGTCCTGACCCTGAATTCCTGGCTTCCCCCAGGACCCAGAATTCCCAGCTTCCCCCAGGTATTCACCACCCAACCCCACCATCCTTTGCCAAGTGGGAAAAAGGACCATTGAGGCTTAAAAAGCGGGGAATTGGAGGCAGGACAGATGTGGGCAGGTGAGAGGGGAGGAGAAACCTTGGTTATTCATTGTGGCTGTGGAAGAACAAGGGATTTTTGAGGCCATATCAACCTTTTTATATCAACAGTGGGACCAGCTTTAGGGACTGAGTGCCTGAGGCTCTTCCAGCGGGAGCAGCGTAATGGGGCACCCCTGGATTCCACTCACTCCCCATAATTGTGACTCCTTGGCTTGTTGCTGCACTGTAGAGTGTAATGTTATTGCCTGGAATGCTCTGTTAACTTGGTTTTTACTGATACCATGTGTTCCCCTCCTTTCATCCCCGTAGTGTGTCAAGGACTGCTTTCCTAAGGATGGTCAGGGGAATATGATTCTAATATAACTGGAGATGATATAAAAAGTTTTACAGACACTGCTCCACGTTTGAACTGGGAGCCCAGAGCTCAGCCACGAGGACCTTAATCAGACATTGGGATTGCGTGTTTTGGAAGGCCAGCGAGGCCAAAAGGCACTTGCTGGTTTACAGGGGACAGCCAGGCTGAAAGGGTGGATGTTAGGCCTGCACTTAGAAACAAACCAAAAACCTTGAAAAGCTGGGCTTATAATATGCAATTTCAGGCATCATTTGTCTCCAGAAGCACAAATCACAGCATCCTGGGAAATACACCAGGACACGTTGCTGGCTGTGTTATTCCCGTGGGTGGAGCCATAAGGCTGTGGCTGTTAATGTGACAGTTGTTGTCTCGGCTGGCACAGCTGGGGTGGCACTGAGGTCCCCCAAAACTCCACAACAAGGCGTGCTGGTGAGCACAAAGGATATTGCATTCTCTCTGGCTTGGCAAAAAAAGCCCCTGGCAGAAGTGGGATTATTTTTGGGTTTTTTTAGGTAGAGATGTGCAAGGGCTGAGAGCTGAGTCCCTGCTTGTTCAGCAAGACAGGAGAGCTGGGAATAGCTCTGCACAGCTCAGGCAAGGTGCAGAGCACATCAGGAGCACTCGGGAGGAGGAGGAGGAGACCCAGGGACTGCACCCTTGCTCACAGCGCCGGCAGAGCTGGAGCTGGACTGCTGAAGCTTTCTCCAGGGTTTGCTGCACTGGTTTCTCTGCTCCACACCAGCATTTTCAGGGCCATTTCTGTCTCAGCTCTGCACCTGGAGCTCATGGTTATCCACCGTGAGCAGTGCAGCAAACGGAGGCTCTGCACATCCAGCCCTGCTGCAGTAAGATTCCTGCATTTACTAAGAACCTGTTTTCCTATTAACTCATCACAGCATTTCTTTATATGTTTTACAGCAGAACACGTTCAGCTTGTACAAAGAAGGGGCTCTGCAGGCGGATAGCGAGAGCAGGCAGAGTTTTCCAGCTCCGCCGAGCTTTTACAAGCACTTCCATAATGGCATTTCCAACACTTGGGCCGTGGCTGCAGGGACAGGTGACGCCTCATCCATCATAACCTGCCCTCTGTTTAAACAGCAGAGACCCTGCTTTATTTATTGCAGGTGACTGCCTCTGCATGGGGGGAAGATGCCTGGAAATTCCAACACTCCTGTCGCGGCTCACAGAGCCTGACATGGTGTTCATCACTGGGGCTGTGCTCTCCTCCTTTGCCTCCTTGTGCTGCCTTGAAATGAAAGAGAATAAAGTGGTTTGGGTTGGAAAGGAGCTTGAAGATCGTCCGCCATGGGCAGGGACACCTTCCACTGTCCCAGGCTGCTCCAAGCCCTGTCCAGCCTGGCCTTGGACACTGCCAGGGATCCAGGGGCAGCCACAGCTTCTCTGGGCACCTGTGCCAGGGCCTGCCCACCCTCACAGGGAATTCCTTCCCAATATCCCATCTGTCTCTGCCCTCTGGCAGTGGGAAGCCATTCCCTGTGTCCTGTCCCTTCATCCCTTGTCCCCAGTCCCTCTGCAGCTCTCCTGGAGCCATTTAGACTCTGGCAGGGGCTCTGAGCTCTCCCTGGAGCCTTCTCCTCTCCAGGTGAACACCCCCAACTCTGCCAGAGCAGAAGGGCTCCAACCCTTGGATCAACACTGGCACAACTGCTGGCATTCCAGAGCTTTCCTTGGGCCTTCAGCATCCTTGTGTGTGTCCTTGTTTTGTGGCTATGAGCAAAGATTTCCTCCTAACCAAAGGGAGCTAGAATTTTCCTGCGAGCTGGCAGCCCAGCTTCCTCACCTGGTGACTGCAGAGGGTGAGCCAAGGGGACAGCTGGAAGGGAAAACCAGGGGGTGAACAGCAGATCACCAGGAGGGACAGAAGGTGGGTGGCCTTGTGGTCAGCTCCTTGCCTGAGTGCCATTGGGGCAAAGGGAAACGCGTGACAGCAAATCTACTGACACATAAAACCATGGAAAGATCTCTACTGAGCAGCTTAGCTGGCTCTCCTCACCTTAAAAAGGATGGAGGGAAAGCTTTGAAGCTGTAGGGCAAGCTGGGAGGAGCAAACCTTGGATGGAATGTTCAGTTTGGTGAAGTCACTTGTTCTAAGCTTCAGCCAAATCATTGATTTCACAAAGCCCAGCTGGGCTCTGAGCAGGACAAACACCTGTCCTGGAGATCTCCCAAAGCCACAACTGAATTACACCTAAATATCCCAAATTCCCGCTTTTCATACTCACATTGGAGTAATGGGCTCTCAGTTCAAAACCACAGGGCAGTGCACATCTGGAGTGCCTAACCCAGGTGGGAAAAGCCCCTTTTACACACCCAAATCTTGCCTTCTGACCATCTCCTCATCTCCTCTGAGGCTTCATTACCAAGCTGGAGACGCTCAAAACTTTGAAAAACCTTTGAAAACCTGGCAAAAACTTCTGCCCATGTCTTGCAGTCTGGCCAGACCCACCCATTTCCATGTTGGCACAGCCTTGGAAAGAAATCTCCATGGGAAGAGGTTCCCTTTACTTTCTGCAGCAACAAAGCTTTGCTTTACCCCAGCTCCATCAGATCACAGGGAGTCCTTTGGAAATGGAATCGTGGATGTGGAACCCTCCAGCCTCTGGAGATGACCTGAAGGATCTCTTACCAGGGGCCAGCTCTGCTGCAGCCCTGGCCATCGCAGCCCCCTCCATTTGACACCCTGGGATGCCTGCCGGGATTGCATGGCAAAGGATCTTCCCTTGGGGCACCGGGAGCCTCGCTGAACTCCTCCAAGATGTGATTTCCTTCCCAGTGCTCCCCTGAATCACCACTGGAAGACCTTGGTTCTGGTTTCAGGCTGTTTCCCTTTGCACTCTGTGCTTCCCCGATGCTGGAACTCTTTTCCCATCTGAAAAATCCAGGTAATGCTCCAGAACTCCTTTACAACTGCCTGAGTTTCCTGAAGGAGAAGCCCCCCAGGAGTTCCTATTCCACAGGAGTGGTTCGAAACCTGTTGGTGCACATTTTATAGACATCGTAAGAGATTTAAGACAGCCAAGTGCTAAGCACAGCCTATCTGCAAGTCCAGCCACCGCTCCTGCTCTCCCTCCCATCCAAGAGAAAAACGGGATTTGGTGGGAATGGCTGGAAAACGAGTCACCGCTTCTTAATGGGGGGAAAAGGAAAAATAATCTGCCTGGGTGACCACAGCCAGGCTCTGCAGGGAGAGCTTGGTAGGGGCTGCAGAGCACAGAATGGTCACAGGGATGCAGCAGGCACAGGAGCAAGGGAATGCTGGGATAGATTGCTCTCTTTTTATTTATTTTTCAGGGAAAAGCCTGACCTGGAAAACATCAGCACTGTTGCAGCATGAGGAGGCTTTCCCTATTTTTCCTTTTGGGATGGACATGCAGACTTCTGAGGCTGAAATTGGGATTTTACACTGCTGAAAGTTTGGGACTTCTTTTAGGGATCAAACTATCTCCAGTCCCTCCAGAGATGAGTAATGAGGGCAAATGCTTTCATTATTTTGGAATTAGTGCAAGGACAAATTGCACTGTGCTTCAGAACTGTGCATTTAAAGAATAAATTGGGTGTTTTTGTTCTTGTTGGGTGCAGTTATGGGGTAGGGGAGCTGGTGGGGTGGGGGGAGCATCCTCACACTGATCTGGTAAAAACATCATCTAAATCCAATCTGCTGCAGCAAACAGGCCACGGAGATGAAGGAAACCACATCAAATACATGATGAAAGTTGCCTCGAGGCTCCTTATGTCACACTTGGGCTTTGGGCACTTGGGGTTTTTTATTTCTTCCCCTTTTCTTCCTTTAATAAACCCAAACTTGGCGTTCTTGACACACACACAGGGGTGCAAGCCAAGGGGACGTTAAAAGCTCCCAGACAAGAGGGATTTGGGTTCCTTGGCTCCCACTGGAATTTTCGAGGCCTGTCAGCAGATGACCTGCCTCCTTGGGATGGAGAAAATGAAATTTCCATGCTAAATAATCAGATAAAAATTGGTCTGGGCTGAACTAGAGCATTCCTGTTGACCCCAGTGTCCCTTGGCATCACCCAGTGGCTCCTCCAAGGGGTTCAAAGAATAAAGAGAGGAAAGGGATGAATGAATCCTGTGGGTGTGACCCCCACACGGTGCCGGGAAGGGCAGAGAAAGAGGCAAACCCTCCAAAATCGCATTATTTGTACCCCGTTGTGAATAAAACTCACACATGGCTTATTTTGGGACTATCACCCCCCCCCCACCACTCTGGGCCCCTCCCAAACTGATTTATGGGGCCACTGTTTCCTCCCCTGACCCAACACAACAAACACTCCGAGCCCTGCAGCTCCGTCCTGCTCCTGCCGTCCCACAGGTGGAAGCGAGGGAGAGGAAGGAGAGGGAGAGGAAGGAAGCAGGAGAGAAAACAAGCGGGAAAAGTCGAGGCTGCACATCTGCTTTGTGACTAACACGGGCCATGGCACACCCGTGCGGGTCCCTTTTTATTGCTAACATTCCTTGTGAGTTAGAAACACTTTTTTTTACCGCCCCCTTCCCTTTCCCTCCCGGCTTCAGATGTCCCAGAGGAATGTTTAAATGATTATGGAATCCCAGAGGAGTTCGTTGCTTCCCTTTTTAATTTGTTCCATGCTAGTTGCTGGCTTTTTAAAGCAGTGCCCAGCTTGCTCTTTCCTCAGAGTCAAGCCCAGGGCTCCTCGTTCCGGCTCTGGCACGGAATTCCTTCTGACTTTGTTCCCCAAATCCCTGCGGGTTTATAGCGGGCCTGCAATAATTTACTCGATGCTGAAATTTGTGATTACCTGCTCTGATTTCTGAGCTTGTGTTTAAATAGAAATGCTAAAAATACTGGCTTAAGCCAATCAAAAAAAGAAAAAAAAAAAGGCATTATTGGCCCTTTTTCACTTGGCTGGCGTTCACAGGCGCGCTGCAATCCTGCAAGGCCCATGAAATGCCTGGTGTTATCCAGCCCTAGACACAGGCTGAGGTCTGGAAAAAATTCCCTCTGGTTCCCCCAAAATGGGTAAAATCCCACTGGCTCCCCCAAAATCAGTTGGGGTTGCAGAAGCTCTCTATGGGATTTGGGGGTTTAACCCCACCAGCCCTGTGTGCCCTCTGAACATCTCTCCAAGGTGAGGCAGTGGTGGCAGATGCTGGGAAATGGCTCAAGGTTGTCTAGGAAGTGCACAGTAGGAAAAGAAATTAAATATATTATTCTCAAAATCAACACTGCAGCTCCTGGCCTCTCATTTTTTATTTACTTTAAAACTTTTGGGGGTTTTTTTTCCCGTCATGAGCATAGCACAGGCTGACTCTGCCTATAATCCCTTTGTCTGAATGGAAAGCATCCAATCGGCCTTACAGATGTCCCTTAGCAACAACTGCCTCCAAACTAAAGGCAGCAAAGCCTCAGACCCACGAGACGGCTGGGAAATGAAATTTATAAAACCCAAAAGGGTTTCTTTTCTAAATATGGCACCGAGGGAGAAGAAAAGATGTCCCAAGAGCTAGGAAGGGTGGCACGCCTTGGAACATCCCTCAGGCATCCCGGGCAGGTCATTTCTTGGGAATTCTCAAAGAAGCCTCACTGCACTTTTGGCACAAGACATTCCCAAAAAGGCAGCTCTCCCCTGAGGTTTGCCAGCTTCTTTTAATGCACGGAGACAAACTGGAGTTTTCCTGGCAAAAGAGAAACTTTTCTGGTTCGTTGGGAATTCATGTAGGGGCAGTGCACAGGAATGCACCCCTTGGACATTTGTGCCTAGAGCAGACACTGTCCATGTCCCCAACATGAGTTTATTGAGGGAAATAACCACTTTAAAATAGGGACATTCAGTGCTTTTCTGCCCAGGTAATGAAATTGAATTCATGGGCTCCAAAAAGGCTTGAGAAGATGACAATCCCTGATAATCCCCTTTCAATAAAATCAGCTCCTTTCGTTCAGCTGGCAGGGTCAGGGGTGTTGCTTTTTAGGGGTTCGCTGCTGTTTTTTTCCTGATTTCATTGCGGTTTCATGGCTCCACCCATGTGCTGCTTGGAAAAGCTCTGTTTGCTGGTCCCCAAAATCAAAGGTAGAGCTGAGGAGTGGGCAATCCCCAGGAAATGAGCATCCCCCAGCTCTCCTGTGAGCTGAGACAGCTGAAACCACCTTCCTTTACGGGGAGAATTAATTTTACATCTAATTCTCTTTTCCATTTCTGTGTGTGGTGTCCATGCTGTTTCAATTTCTGTGTGACAGAATGTACTCTTGATAGGAACCAGACCTGTGGCTGCTTTAGCACTCAGATATCGAAATCCTCGCCTGCAAGTGCCATCTATCACCAAAGTGAAAAACCATGGCACTCGCAGTGTCCTCGGGGAAGGGGGAAACCACAAGCCTTTCAAGATTTGCCAGTTACTTTACAAGTTAAGCCTGTCAGTTTAGCACTAAATCTTAGACTTGAGATGCTGAAATGAAGAAAGAAAAGAAAAACCAAAAAGAGGTCTGAGTTTCCAAACTGCAAAGTTGAGGCATTTTGTGCTCGTGTTTGGGGCTGGTGATGATCGATCCATGGGGCTGGGGACTCTGAAGCCAGGTCCATCCTCCTCCTGACCTCTGTGGGGCCAACACATGTCCAGCATTGGGACAGGGGTGGAGCCATCATCCCTGGAAGTGTTCAGTGGATGAAGCACGTGGGGACGTGTTTTAGTGGCGGACCCAGCAGTGCTGGGGGAATGGCTGGAGTCTGGAATAATCCTGGCACTGTGAAAAAGAGGATCAAGCTGTGGGAAGGTTAAGGATATATTTACACTGCTTATCAGGAGGGAGGCCGCAGGATCGATGCTTGAAGGGAGAGGGTAAAAAATTCTCATCCACAATATTTAATGAAAAACATTTTTCCCTCCTACCCTGTCCCAGGACAGTTTTGACAGAAATGTCAGTTTCCAACTCCTTTTCTTGGTTTTTTTGGGGGTTTATTGAAGAGCGGAGAAGTCCATTTTTCATTGAGAAAACAGCAAACCCCTGCTAAGCTTGGGGAAACAACAATCAAAATAAGAAGAGCGAAAGAAAAGAAAAGAAGGAGCTGTTTCCTGGGGAAGGTCTAAAACCACTGAGCTGTGGTTTCTAACAGAGAATAAATCCCACTTATTTTATTACTCTTAGGGGCCTAATTGCCATTAGACCTTAATTGTCTCCTGGCTTGCTTTGCAAAGCACAGCAAGCACAGCCTGTGCTGGCCACGGCATGCACTCATCTGCTCTTTTGATATCCATGGGTGCGTTTTCCCCTTTCATCTCTCTGTAAACGAGGAAGCAGAAGCTGCTGTGATCCTCCTGCACCTGACGGTTTTATGGTCCAGGCAGGGGTCCCATGGCCCAACCCATGGGGCTGTGGCTGGAGCTGTCTGGAGCAGACACAGCACCCTGAGCTCCCCTTGTATGGCTCCTGCCACCCCTTTTGTCCTGCTGCCATGTCCAGCAGGTGTTGCTCATCCTTCCCGAGCGGATCCTTTTGAAAAGACATCAAAAAGCTCCATCAGGCAGAAGAAAAGGGATATTTGCTTAGGCTGAATTCATTCCCTAATTGCTGTATATGGTCTTCCATCAACAACAAACAGAACTGGCCACGAGGGCTGTGTTTTTAAAAGCTTAATTGATCGGAGTGGAGGCTCAGAATCATGGCCAGATGAAATTATTCTGTTTGTGTTTGTCCACAAGGTGGTTTTGGGGCAGCACAGAGCACACGTGACCAGCACCTTGCTCTGGGTCTGTCCAACTCAACAAGGACTGCCCAAACTCCTGCCAAGATGGTTTGGCTTGGATGTGACCCTAAAGCTCAATTTATCCCACCCCTGCCACGGGCAGGGACACCTTCCACTGTCCCAGGCTGCTCCAACCAACCCATCCAGCCTGGCCTTGGACACTGCCAGGGATCCAGGGGCAGCCACAGCTTCTCTGGGCACCTGTGCCTGGGCCTCCCCACCCTCACAGGGAATACCTAAACTGAATTTACCCTGCTCAGCCATCCCTCCAGACAAGGTGGGATGCAGTGCAGGATCCAGCAGCTCCCCAGGAAGATGCAGGTGGAAGCTTGCCCTTTATTCACCATCCTCTTTTCCCCAAATAATCTGGGCAAACACCAGTGGCAGAAACTGAGGGATTTCCCCCAAACTTCTATTTTTTTTTTCTGAATTACCTTTCCTGGTCTCCATGGGATTGGGATTTTCATGCAGTGCCTCGTTCTGGGGCAGCTCTCTGTCAGCCCATCCCTCCCCGTGCCGGGAGCACATGTTCAGACCGAAGAGGATCATTTTGGAGCTGTGGTTTAGCTTTCTAATGATGCGTGAATGCTGAGGGCAATTTCTGTCTTTATTTTTATAAATAGATGTCCTGTCTCCTTGGATTTCTGCTGGTGTGAGGTTTAGCACATTCATTACTCTCAGCGTTCTAAGGCCAGAAAAAAAAAATTGTAAAATAATAATAATAATCAGACAGTTTGTGATTTTCCTTAATAGCAACCAGGGCATGGAAAGCAGCTTCCTCTCCCCCAAAGCAACAGTGATTCAAACCATGAGGGCTGCGGGAGCAAAGTCACAGCATTTCAAGAGCAACACCAGTAGCAAAGTCTGCAGCCCTGGAGGCTGAAGAGGCAGTGAAAAAAGTGAAAAAAGTGGAAAAATGACCAGCTGTACTGTCTGAGATGTAGAAAAAATATAGATTGATACAGACAAGGGAAGTCTTGCAACAAGCCTGCAAGAGCAGCAACAATTGCATGCATCAGCATATTGGGAATTAGCTCAGCTTCTCAGCATTCCTGCCTGGGATGGACACAGGAACCAGGATAAAACCTTCACCATAAGGAGAAGAGTTGTTTTTATGATCATGGAATATCTCGGGTTGGAAGAGACCGACAAGGATCATGGAGCCCAGCCCTCTGCTCCTCATGGCACTGCCGAAAGCTGAACCATACGGCCGAGGTGCTCCTTGAGCTCTGCCAGGCTTGGTGCAGTGACCACTGCCCTGGGGAGCCTCTTCCAGTGCCCAGCCACCCTCTGGGGCAAGAAACATCCTAAAAGCTGAGCTGGGCTGGACACTGAATCCCAGAATGGTTTGGGTCGGAAAGGACCTTAGAGATCATTTAGTCCCACCCCTGCCATGGGCAGGGACACCTTCACTGTCCCAGGCTGCTCCAAGCCCTGTCCAGCCTGGCCTTGGGCACTCCCAGGGATGGTGACTCCATCACTTCCCTGGGCAGCTGTTCCAGTGCTTGAACGCCCTTTCAGTGGAGAAATTTTTCCTAATACCCAACCTAAGCCCCTCTCTCTCCTGCCTGACCACATCCAGCTTTATCCCCAGCCCCGTGTGCCACGGGCAGCCGAGATGAGGGGTGAGGGCTCATCCTGGGGGGGTGTGATGGATTTTAGCCAGGCTGTCAGATTGCTGGGACAGGGGTTGGATAACCCCTTTGTGTCATTCCTCAAGGAACCTCAACCTTCCTGATTGCATGACTTCATCCCGGCGCTGAAATCTCCACAATTTATGGGGATTTTCATGCAGCTGGCTCTGCTTTCTTCCCCTTTATATTTATTTCACGTGTTAAAGGCATATTTTTTTTTAATTTTTTTTTTCAACAAGCATCTCCCTTCCTCATCATGCAACGCTTAATTTTTTTGGCAGCGTGGCTGAGTAATCGTGGGCGAAATGCTCCTCTGTGGAACAAAGAGGGGGAAATGTGCACATCCCGCAATGGGCAAAGGCTCTGCAGTACATCTGGGAACATCCCTTTGCCAGGACTTCGCTAGGTTTTTCACTGTGATGGCAACACAACCCCCCCTGGATTGACAGCAGCATTTTGGGTTCAGATGCATGAATTCCACTAAATTCCAGCCTAAAGCTCCAGGCCTGGATCCCTCAAATTGAAAGAAAATGCCAGATTTGAAGAACTGATAAAGGTGAACACATACAGGTCCTGTGACACTTTAACTCATTATTCTCAGAGGTGTTGCCAGCATGGTTTCTGCTCCCATGGTCACTTCCAGGCCGTCTCGAGGTCCCAAAGGGTTTAAGAACAGAAAATCCACAGGAGACAGGAACTGGGGCCTCCTGTGCAGTATGAAACACTTCCTTTTTTGGTATCCTGGGGAATATCTCCCCAATATTTACATCTGATTCTCCCAGGTCTATCCAGAAGTTCCCATTTGTGTGTGCTGGACCTGCTGCTCACAAACAAGTCATTAATTTTATTTTTTTTTAAATTTTAAGTTAACGAGTTTAAATGTCACTGAGCCTCTCTAAAGCCACCTACTTGAAAAGCCCTCCACATGGGTGAGATCATCTCGTCAGCCAAGAGCCATCCCTGTTAGCTGAGTGGGAGATGTGCATGGAAAGTTCCCTGTAGGGCTAATGCAAGTAGTATGTGGCAAGAGGGAAGAGAAGAGTTGGGTTAAAGAGCTTGTGCTGTGAAAAAGAAGAATAGATGGGAGGAAAGACTGGATTTGTGGAAAAGTTCCTGCATTCCAGAAAGTAGTGGAGTCAACTACTCTGGGGGGATTGAAAAGCCATGTGCATGTGGCGCTTGGGGACGTGGCTGGTGGTGGCCTTGGCAGTGTTGGGGGATGATTGGACTTGATGATCTTTGAGGACTTTTCCAACCTAAGTGATTTTATGATTCTAAAAATGGAGGGGGAAAGGTGTCAAAGAGACAACGATGGCAAGGAAATCCCAGCAGGTAAAAATCCCCAGGTATCAGCAGCAGGTGCGCTCATACCATTTCCCTGATATCCTGCCAAGGATCTGTTTCGAGGGGAAAATTTGGAGAAGGCCAGCAAGGTTATCACTGCAGGGCTCCCCTGGCAGTGCAAGGACATTCTGAAATGTCCTCTTTGACCTCCGCAAGGTTTCGACTGGGTACAATTAATGACTTTTAGCCTTTCTATCCAGATTTCCAAGCTTCCACTCATCCCATCACAGGGACAGCTGCTCCCTGGCATTTGTCAGGCTCCTAAACATACCCAGACTTGGATGCAACATCTGTACACAGCCACAGGACATCCAGGCTGCCTGGCACGACATCCTAAAATGGGAATTGTCCTCAAAGACCCCTCAGCCATAGCTTCAGATGCAAGCAGGGCTGTGAGTCCCACCAGGCTGCAGCCTCTGGAACAGCAGGAACCTCCTGGTTGCACACAATGGTAAGGAAAGAACAGGGAAAGCCCAGCTCTGACGAGGATCCTCCTTGCTGGGAGCTGTCCAGACACCAAGGAAAACCACTTTGAAGTCGCAAAGAACTCCAAGATAAGAGACAAATGATTTCCATTTGTAGATAAAGAGCCAGAGCAGACACATGAAGAGTGGGGTTTTTGGAAGGACTCAGCTGCAGGGATCTGGCAAGGAGGGGGCTGGAAAATCCCTCGTGGGGCTGCAGTCACTCGGGAAGGCAGGAGCAGAGCAGAGATTCCTTTCCCACCTCCTCACACCCCTTTGGGGCGATGGATTGTCCTCCTCGGCACAGGGGCAGCAGGGATGGTGCGCATGGCCCTTCCCTGGGGACACAGAAGCCAAGCCACAAATCCTGGAGAACACTGGGAGCAGGAGCCCTCCCATGCTCAAGTTTAGGAAAGGGAAAGAGAGAAGGAGCTCCAGGTGTCAGGGACACTGCCCTGGACACTGTGCCAGGCCTTTGGACACAGGGAGGGTCCCTCACCTCTGCTCCTGCCCTTCCATCCCTGCTGAAAGCTGTTTTCTTGCTCGAATCCACAAGTGTGTCTTGCAGAAGGTGGTGAAGGCAAACTCACAGACTTCCACTGTCCTGCCCTTGGCTCCATCTCTGACTCCAAGGTCAGCCCCACCACAGCCCTGCCAGCTGACCCAGCGCTCTCCTCCCTCCCAGACGCTGACTGCTGCGTTTTCCTGTCCTTTGGTCTATCCTCAGCCACATCACAGCAAAGGATCGCAGAATTATGGAATATCCTGAGCTGGAAGGGACCCACAAGTATCATCAAATCCAACTCCTGCACAGGACAGCCACAATCAAAGCTGAACGGGCTCTGCTCTTTTCTCCCTGGATCCTCTCTCAGGTCAGAACAACAGGTAACCAGAATTATATTTGCTGCTGGCACACACAAGTGTCCCAAACTGCAACCACTTCCAAAGGTTTTCAGGTTAAAGCTCTTGTAAACATCTTTTCATCCCTAAAATCAGGGTAGCTTCTGAGGGAAAGGAGACTGCAGCCTGCCCATCACCATAAACATTTTCCCCTGGGCAAATGCCTTTTTCCCAAGGGAGGCCATGCAAGAGAACTGTGCTGGGAAACCAACATGCTGACAGCCTCATTAATTAATCCTATCCTAGGACAAATTCTTGCTAAGTGCTGTCATGAGCCAGCTAAGCACGCTGTCTTCAGAGGAAACAATAAAAAAAAGAGTTACAAAACAGATTCTCTTGTGAAATCCTTGCCCAAGAACCCCAAACCTGCAGTAACCGTCGGCTAAAGCCCAAGGGAAAAGCAGAGAGAAGTTCCATGGCTGTTCCAGCCCGACCCTTCAGCCTTGCCTGCATTTCTCACAGTCCTGCTGTGCTCCTGACCACCCTTCCAGCATGGCCTTTCTGCTCTTTGCACAAGGCCCCTGCTCACTGGAACTCTCCCCTGGAATTTTGCTCTTGAGACTGACCCATGCAACCAAAAGAGGTTTTACCTCCCTCCTGCTCTCGGCTTCCTTTGGTTTAGATCCACCAAGGAACAAAATCCACATTTTTGATGTAATCAGTGGGAAAAGGAACGTCCAAAATGCACCTGCTGGGTCTAAGGGTTAGTCTGAGTTTAAAAGCAGAGGAGTAGCACTGATTTCAGTGAAACAGCTGGACAGGAGCAGCTGAGGGCATCTCAGTGAACCTGCACCACTTGTGGCAAGAAGTTGGAGGAAAAGCAGCTTAGCCACCTGGTCCTGTTGTCACCTGGCACATGTGCCTCTTAAAATGTCCAACACCCTTTTACATCCGAGCTGGAAAGGTGCATCACACCCCAGCTCTCTGCTGGACCCTTTCAGCCACCATTTTCAGGGCTGCCTGAAACATTTTAAGGGGAAGCAAAGCAGTCAGAACAATTTTAAAAGTCACAAGAGACTGCAAGCCTGGAAATTTACAGTCCCTGCTGTGTTTTTATTTTATCTTTTCTTTTTTTTTAAAGGATTTGAGGTGACCCAGCAGAACAGACTCCTCTGGTGAGCTGTGGGTGACCCTTGTCACATTTTGGCTATGAGCCCAAATTCACACTGGCAAGTGTCTGGAAGAGCCAAAAAGTGAGTTGTGACCTCCCAGACCCCAAACCAGCATCACTGAACCATTGCCCCTGCTTGGAGCTTTTTATAAACATAAACATAAACATAAACATAAACATAAACATAAACATAAACATAAACATAAACATAAACATGAACATGAATATAAACATAAACTCAAACATGAACATGAACATAAACATAAACTCCTTTATTCACATGACAGAAATGGGCCAACCTGGCCACGCCCTACCCAGCTCAGCAGAAAATCTGATCAGGGTCTGTCTAGCTTTAAACCCTCTCCCACTGTTTCCATCAGTCTCTTTCAAACTATAAATGAGATATTTATTCCACAATTTCCTACCCTGTCACAGGCAGTCACAGTGACAAGAAGGCTGCTTACAAACATGATGTTTCAGCTTAATTCAAGAGAATATTTTAGGGGGCAAAAGGAGAAATAACTTCAGGATTCTTTTGCGCTTCTGGCCTCAAAAATGTGTTATTATAGACTGATAGAATCACAGAATGGTTTGGGTTGGAAGGAACCTTAAAGCCCATCTCATTCCAACCACCTTCCTCTAAACCGGGCTTTTCCTACCATCAATTTGCTTCCTCTTCTTCACTAGGTTCCTGATGGGCATCACAGAGCTGAAACACCCCAGACAAGGGTTGAAAGTGCAGGACACGTCCTTGCCTCCGGTGTGGCCTAAACACATCAGTTTTCCAAGAATGGGGTGGTTCTTGGGAATTGAAAAAGAGATACAGCAAAGAGGTCAGATCATGAATCAGCATGAAGGGCTTGGGGTAGGTTTTGAAAAGCCAAAGCAAATTTAAGTTCAAATGGATTTATTCTTTACTCTTTGCCATGTGCTGTTACCAAAGCTCTAAAGGGTTTCTGAAGCAGCGAAAAGGAAATACAAGGACAAAAGCTCTGAAGGATCAGAACTGGAGGTATTGGACCTCTTTTTTTCCAGTGGCTCCAACCTGCAGGTGAAAGTTATCTTCCTGAACTTTATGTGTGGACCAGCCATGTGAGAATGGCCAAAATTGGCTTTTCTTTTTGCAATGGATCCCCAGGTCACCCACAGGACTTAGACAAAGGTTTTGTGTGTCTAAGATGACTCTGAGGACAGCCAGGGTACAGTTGGAGCCAAAGCTCTCAGAGTACCTTATTTCATACCTTTGGATGATGATCCTTTGAAATGAGGTGCATCAGAGCACTTGTTATCATATTTTTAATTGGGGTAGGATTCCCACCACACCTCTCTCATCTGTTCTTTTTTTTCTTTTTCCACCTGCCTTTTATTTTATTTCTGGCTCTTTATGGCCTCCTTTCCCAGCTGCTTACTATTATCACCTACAATTCTAATCCCTCTTTAAGTGCTCACATAATCACCCCTTTATTTGGGAGCCTGCATTCCTACTCTTTGATCCACAGGCTGTCCTTGGATTTCCTGGCCCCAGTTTGTTCCAATGGTTTCAAACGTCCTGGAGCCCTCGTCCATCTTTCCATGGGAATGAAGGGAATAATTAGCAGAACACATGGAATTTTGGAGGGGATTTTTAGCGCATGGGATCTTGGGGTTGGGAAGGGGTGCCCTAGCTCTGTGCACGGAGGTTTTCTTTCCCACATTTACCCACTCCTGCCCATGGGTTTGGGGAAACAGCCCTAGTGTTCTGATGGAGCACTTTGTATTTCCATGTTTTACCCACTGACCACCACATTATCCCCGATCTCCAAGATACCAGTGAGCAAGGACTTCTATTTTGGCAAAAAAACTCCCACTGTCAGGCTCAGATTTAGGAGGCAAATGGATCTGCAGCTCAGTGAAAAAAAAATCAACCCAAATATATTAAATATTAAATGAATATATGAAATAAAAATGTTGCAGTGGATGTTTGCAGTTGTGGTTTAACACTCACAGTTCCTGTAGCTCCTGCCCCTCTGGCTGGCACAGAGCCACATCAGGTGCATTCTGAAGTTTGCATTTTCTCCTCCTGGAATTGCATTTCTGTTTGCATTTTTTCCTCCTGTAGTTGCACTTCTGTTCGCATTTCTCCTTCTGGCCTCTCCTTGTAATTCCTACCAAATCCATAGTCGAGAGGTTCCTTTTTCATTGGAGTAACTCCCTCTCTCCCTCCTGTTTTCTCTCCCCACGGAGAGACTATCCAGACCTAAAGTGCACGAGTGTGAAAAACCTGGGATGTGGCTCCATGGGAATGGTGACAATGGAATCACCTTCCCTGCTGTACAGTGGGTCCTTCTGACAACCTTCTCCTGAGCTGATGCATCCCTGCGGCTTCACCTTCCGGATAAAATGCTCTCATATCCAAAATTGTCTCCCCAAGGAGGTGTTTATGGATTGGGAGCGAGTCAACACTCACTTTACCAAGGGAAGTCTGGTTTTCATCCTCTCCCTTCTATTGCATCTTTAGCTGAGAGTTGTCACTGCTGGTATTATATAAAAGAATTAGTCCAGGGGACTGATTTTCCATCCCAGGCTGAGATAAACAGGAATCCTCTGATGTGTCCTGAACTGGACCCCAGCAGACGATTTATAAGGCAGCACAGTGAACTGAGCACTGGCTACAGTGTAAATCACTGAGAAAGACCAAGAAAATTGTTTTTCAGAGATGGTCTTCACGGGGAACCTCCAAACCCTTGAGATTTGCAATGTGCAGATGTTTTGTTGAAGCAGGGAATTTCTATTAGTCATTAATACGAAGATTTTTGCACAATTAGGTCAAGCTCACAATTATTCAGCTTTCAGATCTGCCACCACACAGGGTCAAATCAGCTCCAACTGATTGCTGACAAATTTGTTTCAAATGACCAATTTCCGAAGGAAATGGAGCTGTGTTTTGACAGCTCCCTGAGTAATTTCTGATGAATCCATCTGAGTCACTGCCATGCCCAGCTTCTTGAGCTACTGAGACACAGCCCACCTCTCAGTGCATGTGTCATTTCTCCTTTCACAGGATATGAATCCCCTCAGCTCCTTGGAATCATAACTCCTACCCTAAGTAACCCTAAATTCCTGCAGCTATGAAGGTATTTCAGGTCAGGTCGGGAAGCCTGGAATGATCCCAGGAACACCATCTGAGGTATTGTCCAATGATTTTTTTTTTTGTAAGCAGCTCCATTAGGTTGGTTTTTTTTTTTTTTTAAATTAATGGCCATAATTTTGTTTGATCAGCCATGAACAGGGAAACATGGGGAGGACAGGGCTCACCCTTATCCTGAAACCAGAAACCAAGGCATTTCCAGTCAGAACCTTGATTTCCTAGTCTTCCACACCTTCCCATCCAGGCTGCTCTCCCTTAGCTGCACCAAATGGTGCCCACAGTGTGCTGGTGCTAGGCTCTGGAGTTAGGGAATACCTCTGACGTGAATTCCTAAACAGAGTCATGGATGAACATGACAGGAAGCCCATCCTCTCAGAAAGAATATTTTGCTTTTTCTCCTACAGTAACAAACACAGCTGGGCTCAGACGGGATGCACCTCTGGGGCTTCCCGGAGAGGATGCTCAGAGGTCAGCCATGGTTTCAGATGCCACCCTGCTTCAGAACTGCCTGCAAATATAAAACCACTGCAGCAGGAAACCTGGGAAACTGCAGTTTCCTGGGAGCAGAGACAATCAGAGTCAGGCCTTGGGTGCAGCACCCTCAAAGTCACTTGCACCACCCCGAGCACACTCAGCACAAAGCACCTTGAACACACACTTCCCTCACCTGTGCCACAGAGCAGCCTAGGTGGGAGAATTAAGCATTCCGAGGCTGGAAATGCCTGATCCAAACTTCTGTGGGCAGCCAAAGCTCAGCTCCCAGCGCAGGCTTTTAGGAAAAGCTCCGGGAGTCGGGTTACCAAGGGCTGCATCAAACATGTGTGTGGTGTGAGATTACAGCGGCAATTGTAAATCCGGCATTTCCTCGTGTTCCAGCGCTCCACTTCCCCCACAAAAAGTTAAACTGTTTCCTAAGCTTCCTTTGAATCAGGAAAAGCCCCGGTGTGCTCAAAGCCCCTATCAGTAGCCCTGCACAGACTCCAGCTGGCTTCCCCCAGCATCCCTCATGCTCCCAGCCCTGCAGGACACGGCTGCTGATCCCCAGAGGAATCAGGATGCCGTGTCCAGGTTCTGTGTTGTGGGCCATTCCCAGCCAACGGACCCAGAGGGGACACAGGTCCCCCTCCCCAGGGTGTTCCACACCTGCAAACACACCATTCCTGGAACACAGGGCACTTTTAGGGGTGGAACGATGTCAATGTGGAGCTATTTCCACAGGCTTTCCAAACCTTCCGAGCACTTCAAAGCCAAGTGGGAACTGGCAGGGTTTGAAGATGAAGGTTGATGGATGCTGCTCTCACTGATGGGATGAGGAGCAATTCCTCAGAGCCCAAGGTCTCTGAATGGACAAAACCTGCCTTGAGGGAAGGACTGAGAGGTGTTGACTTTGTTTCAGCTCCCCATGGCTGTTTTTGGGGGAGTTTTGGTGGCATTCACTGCGAGAAAGGGACGTTTCAGCTGCTTTGGGGTGTGTTTTACACAAGAGAATGAGGCAAGTTTAGGGAATGATTTATTCCCTGCCATGGTCAGGGCTAGCATGTCCCCACTACATTCAGGTGAAAATGGATCCTTTGGGAGTGATTTTTTTTCAGCCCCTTGACCTCAAAAAGTCTCTGTTCCAAGGTCTGAAATGAACTGCTCCCCTCGTGCCTGATCCTTGTCGATTGAAACACTTTGGATCTTACACGTGGAACAAAAGCCCCATGGGAGGGAGTTTAGAAGGCTCTAAATACACTGGGCACACTGAACTGCACCAGAGAAATGGTCAAAATCCCATCTCACCTCCTCATGCCTCAGATCTGCACCCTCCTTTTCTCCCACAAAACAAGGAAACCTAAGGCAAAGGATTGCCCAATTTGCTGTGATTTCACGTGAGATTTGGGCACCCCTCCCCCTCCCCAAACATTTACCTTTTCACCTGGGGAGGGCTGGAGCAGTTCCCTAATTCTGGGAGAATTCCAGCTGCCTCTGGCTCTGTCCTGCCCTGCTCCTGCTCTCCCGGCTCCAGCTCTGTCCAGGGAACAACGGGAAGCACGCTCGGGGACAAGGAATTTTACACCCATTAAGGGCTCCCCCAGAGTTTTATGGGGCTCTGGTTTTGAGGCCAGAGAGAGCCTGCATTTGATGTCAAATACAGAGCCTGCAGGCATCGTTTCCCAAAGCCTTCACCTTTTCCCTCATGCTCCTGTGCCAGTTATCCCGCCTGGCTTTGATGTCTCCCACGCTCTCCAAAGGAAAAAAATTCCCAAGAGATGCTCCATTAGGGAAACAAGGCCCGGAGATACAACTGATGTCTTCAGATCATAAACATCCCAAGGCAAAGAGGGAAATTTTCCAACTTCCAGGGCTCTTTGACTTCTCCACTTTTCAACTCACCAATTCCATCCAGGAGCAATTTGCAGCATTGCTAATTGTGTGCTTTCCCTGAGCTGCTCTAAGTTATAGGCCAATTATTTCTCCTCCATCCCTGTAATGCCTGTGGATTGCTGAAAGGAAAACTGTGAAGGAAGAAGCCAAATCTCTTCAACCAAGCAGCAAAGCATCACCATTCCTTAATATCCATGAAAAAAAAAAAAAATCAAAATATAAGCAAGGAAATTTGGCACAGAAAGTTTTATGCTGCCATGGTTTCACCACAAAAAGAGGTAAATTGATGCCTTTGTTGTTCCTAAATGTTGATATCCTTATAATTTAACTTTCAATGTATGGAGCAGATTTCTTCTGGGTAACAAGGATATAGTTTTACTCCTACCGAAAGCTTGGAAACTCTGTATTTTCCCATCTTAGGATCTCTTGGGACTTGAAAGAAGGTTCCAGCTTCAGAGAGGATCTGATTCATTAAATGCATGTGTACTTGCAGAATTAGCTTAGATACCCATCCCACTTCAAATGTGAAGTTTGAAAAGAACAATCCTGGGCTTTTGCACAAAACCTGGAAGCCAGCTCCTTACTCAGAGCAAGAAATCCAGGCCTGCTTCCAGAGAATTGGAATTTTAATCCTTGCAGCAGAGTGACGGAGAAGGGAGTGGTGAGTGAACACCTCATGTCCACCCTAAAGTTTGTGAACAGGTGTCTCCCAAATCCATTTCCTTTTACACTAAGGAATTACTCTGATTTACAACCAGAACCAGTCAAATGGACTTTGGTGCCTGGTCTAGAAATATTGTCCAGAGAGGATCACACAGAGAACCTTTTCCCCCAAGGTTGGCTGATGTAGAATCTCAGGAAAATGTGTTACACCCTGTCATGTACACAAGCCTCTTCCCCACACTGTCCCCAAACATTCCTGACTGCCATCACGTGGCCCAGGGAATGGAAAAGCACATGCAGAGCCCCGTTTTCACTGCATAAACAGGGCTGGAATTCACTGCAGACACTTCCTTGGAATGCTGTCCCATCGGAAGCAAACAGTGTGGTTACAGTGACAGGGAAACAAACTCCCCCAGCAGTGCTGAGGACAATGATAGCAAAATGTAATGTAAATATTGTAATTAATATGGGATCTATTAATTAATATGGCACATGGCTAACACAAACCCAGCAACCTCTCCCTTCCCCAAGCCCACCCTCCTTGCCCACAGGCTCTGGAGCATTTACAGCTTCACATCCAGATGCCAAATTAATAAACCTTCCCTCAAACGCACACAAATGCAGAGACTGAGGCTCACCACCAAATTTTTCCAGGTTTTCCTTATGGAGGAGGAGGAGGATGCGACCACAAGGCCTCGCTAACTCCCCTGTGCCCACAGCCACCAAGCTCTGGGCCCCAGAAACCGAAATAGGACATCTCTTGGAGGCCAATGGATGTGTCCCATGATCCCCCCCAAGTATTTCCACTGGGAGAAGCTCTCCAGGCAAGAGATCAGATCCTCTGGCTATGTGGGTGCAGCCCTGCTGGATCCAGGGATGCTCTGCCTGTGGCACCCTGGTAATTCCTCAGCATTCCCACACATCAGTTGTTCCTCCACTGTGAGGACTCACTACAAAAAGCAGCAGCCAGCCAAGTTCAGAGAAATGATCTGGAGGTGAAAAGCTCCTTAACCTCCTCTGGAAACTCTCAGCCCTCACCCTCACCCTCGGAGATGTGATGGTTACGTGCAGCTTGCAGATCGCAATGAAAACAAGGAGGCCAAAGACCTATCAGGGGTTGTTTTTTTTTAATGTATATTTGGCGAGGTTACAAGACAAGAATTCACTTCCCTGGGACCTTTTGCTTTCCTATAAATTCCAAAAGCCACATTTAAAAGTGAATTGGCAGATGCAGGGGGTTTTTTATTGTAAGGAAATTTGTTTTGCTCCAGCAACAGGCAAATATCTTTGGTGAAAAGTGATGGCAGGAGGGCATATTCCCACAATTCCTTCACAGGCTAGTGGGATCTTCATGCAGAAAGAAAACTGGGATTGTGCGATGAACTACAAAGAAGATCTGCAGAAAGCTGAACATCGCTTTCTGCCCGGAAACCTGAAATTGCAGGCGCTTTTGGAAGGCTTTGGTATGTGCTGCAAGTTGTAATCCTCCCAGCAGAACCTCAAAAGCCTTGGCTTGTTCTGCCCTGTTAAATCCAGGACTTGACAGCTCTTTAACCAGAACCACAAGTGCTAGAGGTGGAAAAGGCCAAGGGATTATCTAATCTATTCCATGATTTAAACAGGCAACAGCAACACTCAAACCGTGCTGCAAAAGCGGCGTGAAAATGCCTGCAGAGGGAGGAATCAGCCCAACTGGTGAAGGGAGCTCAAGGAAGCACATTCCCCTAGTTTTCCAACTCGCTAATTAATCTCTGAGCTTGAGGAGCAGCTGTGGTGTTGCTGCTGACCAGAAGGATGATGACACAATAATCTCCTCCCAGGCTGCCAGGGGATGCCCACACATGAAGAATTCCTCTTTCCAAGTGGTGTTAACCCACCCAGCAGATTCCCCACGGAGGAAAAAAAGGCAGTGGCATTCATCCTCCACCAAAACATGCATCTTTTATACTTTTATAGCAATGTTGCTTTGAGTCTTAAGAAACAAACTCTCTATAAATCACATCATAAAACATATCCAGGCTGATGGTTTACAGGAAAGCTCAGCAATGTCAGGGTTTTTTGGGGTGGGTTTTTTTTTGGTGATAATCCGCCTTAAAAAAGGCAGTTTGCTCCTGATGCTGGAGGTGGGACAGTTTATTGCGTATGGATTAAAAGCCTTGCTCCCAGTTTGAGGATTTGAAGGTCTATCATCCACTGGCAACTGAATTCCACCGCCACCCCCTCCTTGTTTTATTGGTATTAATATTTGTGCTTTGCAGGTCTGCTGTAAAATGGATTGTGGTTTCCTGAACTTTTCACCCCACCTTTTCCACGGGGCTGGGAGCTCGCAGGGGGACAGCTCAGTTATTTGTGTGGTGGTGCAGAAGAGAAAGGGATCTAGGCCTTGACCCAGAATTTTCTGAGGCTTCTGACCCATGGCTTAAATATAAGAGTCTCTGGAGCTGCAGGTAGCAGGAGCATTGGATAGAGAGGGAAAAGGTCAGGCAGGAATCCAAACCTGGCAGATCTGAATGCCATGAGGGAATAAGAGAGAAAATGCCTCCAAACACCCACCTTTAAAGATGGTTCTCCTCTCCCAGCTCACACAAAGACCTCTTGGGAAGGATGGTGCTGGGATTGCGGCCAAGGAAAAGCCCTGAAATGTGATAACAGCAACAGATCAAGGAAGGGTTCACACAGTTCAGGATCCATTCAGCACCTGGCTGCCCTCGCCAAGAGACCACAGCTGGTGGACACAGGAAGATGGTGTGTCACCAGTATTGTCACCAGTGTCCCCACTTGTCTTCCTGGGATAAACAAGGGATAATACTGAAAAATCCCATCTCCTCTTGGATGCTTTTAAGTTCTCAGTGGCCTGAAGCAGATTTTTATCCCTGCAGGATGCCCTGTGCTCACAGATGACCTCGGCACCAGTCTGAAGCTCCTTCACCTGCAGGATACCCAGCGTTAGCCCCCAGAGTAACACACACACACCAAGGCAAGAGCAGATTTCTGCTTTTTGGCATGTGAGACCTTCAATTCCAGCTGGTCCCACCCAGGAGCCCCAGAAACACAAGGCCTTCTTCCCCCAACACTGGGCTGCAGTAAAATTTGGTTCTTCTCTGTCTTTCACCTCTCTGATGAGAACTTTAGTACCTCGGCACAACATCAGCTTGGCCAGGATTCAGTGCCTTTCCTTGGACATCTCACTGGCTCCCACCAAGCTCTTTTTAGGAGTACGGGGGCTTGACTCCACCCTGGAAACCCAGGGAGGCAGAATCAGCCTTTCCTGGCTTTCCACTCCCATTCCTCAGGTCAAAGCAGGGGCAAGGCTTTGCTTTCAAAGCAGTTTTTGGGTGCGGTGGGTGGCAGAGGTAAGACCATCCCTGAAGTCCATGGTGGCACTGAAGTGGCACAAAATGTGGATCTGGAAATTTTGGCTTTACCATCTGCATTAAATACAGAGTGAACAGAAAACTTTGGGCACAGAAAATCTGCAAGCGGATGGCCACCACCTCCCTCTGGCCTCAGCTCTGCTGCCACTGTCCTTATGGAAGGCAACAAGGACACATTCCCAGCTGGAGCGCAGACTCTGCTGCCATCCAGCAGCCCAGATGCTTTGCTGAGCTCCTCTCCATCCCTCCGCTCTGCAGGACTGTGCTGGGAAGATCAGGAGCAGATTTCTCCTGAGATTCCTGGCACTGCTCCTTCCAACCATGGCTAGCAACTCCAAGAGAAATGACTCTTTTATGTTCTGGCATTTCCAGTGTTGGCAGGAGGGAGGATGCAGGGAAACAAACCTGAGGCTCCCAGAAACTCCATAAACAAACAAAGGTTTCTTTTCAATGTGGTTCTGAAGAGAGCCAGAGATCTGGGGAGCAGGAGGAGGGAGGATTGGCTGGTGTTTCTCCCAAACACAGAACAAAACCTCTCCTGCAGATGACACCACCCAGCTTGGACAGCAAAGAGATCTCATTGTGAGGGAGAAACTCCTCACAAAGTGCATTTAGGGTCTGCCCTGTCCTAG
The DNA here is from genome assembly GCA_036630365.1 of Acanthiza pusilla. Lineage (NCBI taxonomy): Eukaryota > Metazoa > Chordata > Aves > Passeriformes > Acanthizidae > Acanthiza > Acanthiza pusilla. Next base: position 1,241,208 of record JAXCHO010000167.1, on the reverse strand, counting down.
GGCATTAGGGAGTGCCGGCAGGTGTAGGAAATGCTGCTTCAGCCACAGGAATCATGGAATATTCTGAGTTGGAGGGGTCCCACAAGGATCATGCAGTCCAACTCCATGCACAGACACCCCAACAATCCCACCCTGTGCACCCCTGAGAGTGTTGTCCAAATGTTCCTGGAGCCTTGGAGCTCTGACCATTCCCGAGGAGCCTGTTCAGTGCCAGACCACCCTCTGGGGGAGGAACCTTTTCTTAAAATCCAGCCCAAACCACCCTTGACACAGCTCTATGGGTACCATATTTTTCTGGAGACTGATTTTGCCCCAGATTGTCCTCCTTGGGCAGTGCAGTCCAGTTTTACTCACAGATTAATCCATGTCATGCTCACAAGCATTGAGCTGGACAACTTTTTTGAGTACTGACAAGCAGCTGCTGGCTCTAACCCAGATGATCCAGGGTTAGGACCCAGCTGATTTTCTTGGAAATCCAAAATCCTGATTCACTGTCACACACATCCCAAGGAAGCATTTCTGCATAACAAATACACCTGATTTCTCTTTTTTCCCCCCTGAAAATGGTGGTACCTGATAGAACCAGTTGTTAGAACATGATTTGTCTGTGATGGTGATTTTAATCAAATGTCAGGCAATCCCAATCTCCTGCACACCAGTTTAGTAAAGCTCTGCCTCCTGGCCAAACTTGCTGTTTGGCTGTGGAGTCACTACTGGACAGATGTGATCTGAAAAAAAGCCAGCTGGTCAGATAACAAGAGCTCAGCTCTTAATCCCATCATTAACGGACAAGCAAGTCACAAATGAGTCACTTCTACCTCTCTGGTTAGTTTCCTTACTAATAAAAAATAATAACCTTTTCTTTTTTCTTATTTTTACTTTTTAAAAAATTTATCTGCTTCGCCTGCAGACTGATTAATGAGGTGTTTTTTTCTGTGAAACACGGGAAAAGGATGCTGGTCCTAGGAACAGCCTTCAGGAGATGCTGCTGAAGAAGAGCACTTTGTCAGGGGTGATACAGCAGAGTCAATTTACACCTCTGCAACCTCAGGGCATTGTGCTGCCAGTTCCTACTCATTAATTTTCCCTTTTTGGACTGATTTGATCACAATACCCAGGGATTCTTCAGGAGGGCAGCTCTTGCAGTGCAATGAAAACTATTCTATAACAAAACTGACTCTGTAAGTGCTGTTTTCTCCCATGAAATTGTACAACCTACAACTTTCTGCTCTGTTGTTCAGGCATGGGAAAGGCACCCATCCCAGGAAATGGATGCATGCATTTACATATATCCATTTCTGCTCTGACCGCAGCACTCAGCCGCCCTTGGAAGCGCTTCACACGCACCAGCACAGAGGGAATACCACGATTCCAGGAGAGCTTCGCACGCTCTGCGCCGGGAAGGGAGAGCCCCACATGTGCCCAGGCCTTCTGGAGGCTAGGCCGTGCTTGCTGAGCCACAGGCCTGGATCCTGGGACAAATGAACCTTTTCCATCCCCAGCTGTCCGTTCCGCCTCGTTGCGACACCTCTTACCTACTTTCGGGCTGACCTTGCGCTGGGCTTGAGACCGTTCACGAGTTTTTTACTCATTGTTGAGAGCAAGGAAAAAGAAACAAACATCTGGTTAGCAGAGCTGCCAAGTGCACATTCCTTCCTTGTTTTTCAACCTTTCAGTCCCTTTGTTTTCTGCCTGAAATTCCATTTGATAAATGCACGGAGAGCCACAGGGCACTGATTAGACACAACTCCCATCCTGACCCGCGCTCGCCAGCGTTGCCTCGCTGGAACAGCCACAGACCCCAAAACAAGAGGAAGGCCCTGGTGGAAGCACCCCAACCATGAATGGGGGACTGATCCTGCTCCTGCTGAGGTCAGTGGGAGCTTTGCCACCAATTTCAGTGGGAACAGGATGGGGCTTTAATGTCGTTCCTGCAGTGAAGCGGTGCTCAAGCCCAGCCCCTGCCAAGCTGTGACTTTGCCATTCCTACTGCTCTCTTGTGGGGCTTCTTTTTAATTGGAAACAACAACTTTATTCAATCTTGGCCCACGGTGCTGGCACAGCCTGAGCAGACCAGGTGGGGCTGCTCCACCAGAGGCTCGTGAAATATCAAACACAAGAGGGGCCACTTGACAACAACTTTGCCTTCTTTTCCTGGTTCTCTGCCTGGAATTCCATTTGAGAAATGCCTGGAAAGCCACAGGGCACTGCTTGGACGCAACTCCTGTCCTGTGCTGACCCACCACCACCACCACAAGCTTCAGCCTCCTGCACCTCCAGCACAGCTGTGTCCTCCTGGACCACAACTCCTGAAACTTGCAGGAAGTTGGGTCCATTCCCCCCAGCCATAAGGGGCCTCTTCATGCCAGGAAAGTTAAGGAAGAGCAGCTGCCCAAGATTCCATCTGCCTACAGAGGGACCCCACCCAGGGCTGGATCAGACCTTCAGGAGGCTTTACCACCTTCCAGGAGCACCTGTCTTTTGAAGAGCCCTGCTAAGGCAAGACTAAATTTTAATTTGAAACCAGGATTGACAGCCCAGTGTAAAAAAGAGCTTGGAATCCCTTCAGAGAGAAATCCTAGGGAAAAGGTGAGGTGCAAAGGGACCGCTAAGCTCTCACTCAACGGGGCGCCTTCGCAAGGCATTGCGTTCACTGTTGCTTGGAATACCAAGCATCTGAGTCTCTTAAAAGCTTCCCTCTGTTTTTTATTTACATGTGACTGAGTCTGTGTGCCTGAAATCCAGATCGGGAGATCATTAATCTGGGACAAGAAAGCGCCAGACTCATAGAATGCTGTCCCTCCCTGTTGTCAATCCTCACCGACCCAACCTACGCAACAACTGACGCTCTGGAGCGGGATCGTACCGGCCCGGGCAGCCTCTCTTTTCCATCGCGAATGCCAAATCTGCCGCGCGGCTCGATGATCCAAGTCGACACTGGCCATGAGAACAATTCCATTTCCTCCCCGCTGGTCACTTCCATAAATGCCAAGTTCTGGGCAACACAATGTTCGGCATTTCCAGCAAACCGCTCCGTGATCTCATTTGCGTCGCCAGATTTATTTATTTTAAAATGCCTCTTTTTTCTTTCTTTTTTTTTTTTTCCTTGCGGCCATACATTTTAGATTAAAAAATAATAATCATGCAATCTCGCAGGAAATTGGGCTTTCAAAATCGGGATGTGAGGAAGTATGGTCCAGTGGAGATTTGATCAGGCAGATTTTACAGCCCTGCGGCTTGTTGGATACCCTTTTTCATTAAGATTAGTTTCAGTTTCTGGCCCCTGTTCTCCCATCACGAGTCAGTTTTTTTACCCAATGCATTTTCAAGGGAACTACAAACTCAACAACCAGTTATTAATTTCACTGGTGAATGCACAGTCCTCATTGAGCTTCATTTCTGATTTAAAGTGGTTTCTGAGTGAGGATATTACAGCCCCAAGGAGAGCTATTGGCTGCCCCATTCCTACACACAGGAGGTCTGAACATCATCAGTGAAGTTGCTCAGAAAGCTTTCAATCCTCTTTCCCAGAAGAAAAAAAGGATTTGGGATGAGCCTGAGAATCTGAATGCAGAAGGACCTTGGCACACTGGATCTGTGTTGGCACTTCCAAGCCTCAGTGGCAATGCCCTTTTATCAGCTGGAAGGAGGGACACTACCACTCACTCCTGGAAACGACGCAGTATTTGTGTCCAGAAAACTGGACAAGTATGGTGGAAACTACTGGGAACTTCAGCTTTGCAGATAGAAAACAGTTACAACTTTCCTAAGCTTCCTGTCAGCTCCATCCACAGAGTCCTACCAGTTCAGAGGGGCTTAAGAGCCTCTGTAAACGAGCAAAAAGCACCTATAAAATCTTTAATAAAGAAAATGTTTTGGAAAGCTAATTTGACCAGGCCTTCTCCAAATGAAGGGACTACACTCAGGCCTTGGAAATTCTTCCTCTGTGCTGTACAGATGCCCTCTCACTGACCCATAACTTCATTTAACTCTCCTCAAGAGGAAGAAAGGAATCCCTGCTAAAATTATTAGCTTTCACAAAGAATATTTGCTTTGAGGGGAAGGCCAGCACACGTGCTTGGCTTTCTCAAAGGACTTCCATGACCACAGCACAAACTCTGGGCTCTCACAGCCAGGAGATTCCTCTTTTCCCCCAAAGGCAAACACATATTAGTACCCTTTAACACTCCATGGAGGTGCCCCAGAGCTCAGCACACAGACATCCCTTCGTGCTCGTGCTTTGCATTCTGGTCTCCCTCCACCCCAAATTGCCTCAAATTGCCTTTACTTCTGCAGGCACAAAGCACAGGGTGTTCTGCGGGTAGCAAAGACATCCAACAGCTCCCAACCCCTTTTCCAGCTGCCTGCACGTCCCCGAAAGGAGCACCACAAAGTGGGAGATTCAGTCCTGAAACACAGCCCAGGGGCTGGAACCCCACGGCAGCCTCGTAAGACAACATCTGCCCTCGCCTTCCAAGGGGAAAACCAAACCAGAGCAAGTTTGCGCAACGCGTAATCGAACCCAGTTGTTCTCCAAGGCGGGAGGAAGATGTTCGTGCCGTCCTCCGAGCATCCATCCAGAGCTCTGTGTCCCCAGACTCCACCCAGCGTGATCTGTTCAGTCCTGAGCCGTGTTTTTTGCGTGTTTCCCCCTCATGGAGGTTTTCTAACTATAAGGGTTGCAAAGAGCACAGGGATATTAAGAGCAGTTGACAGAAGAGCTCTCGGGGGGACTCAGTGCACAGGCCCTCAGGATAATGCACATCTCCTATTGTTATAATTATTAGTACTTTCATTAAAGTGCAGGAGATGAGTTATCCAGGAGGGGAGGAGAGCCTGAAATCATGCATACCTTTTTTATGAGACCCAATACATGCTGCGGCCTGAGTCAAAGCTCTCAGACAGCCCAACTCATCAAATCGAGTGGCCCTAGGGAAAAGAGACCCACCAGCTATTTGATAAAATGCCACACACTACAAGATGTCACAGCCTCAGATGTGGGGCTTCAAATCTACTCCCAGTTATGGCTCTTACGCAGAATTGATGCATGCTCAGAGTGTGGGGAGGCCCTGGCACAGGATTCCCAGAGAACCTGTGGATGCCCCATCCCTGGAAGTGTCCCAGGCCGGGCTGGACAGGGCTTGGAGCAACCTGGGATAGTGGAAGGTGTCCCTGCCCGTGGCAGGACATTGGAACCAGGTGGTCTTTAAGATCCCTTCTGGGATTCTGTGAACTCAGGCCGCATTCAACTCGTTATTCCAGAGGTGCTCTCCAAGCTCAGAACGTGCTAGAAATCAGGTAAGTTTTCTTTCTGACCAAGACCAGATCGAAAGCCCCCTCAGCTCATTTCCCCACAGCCAGGAGGAAACTCAAGGCAATTTTCCCTTGCAAGGCAACGCTGTGCACCGTGACCTCAGTCAGTTCAGATGTTCCACCCCAAACCTGAACACCTTTTACCTGTGTATCTATTGCCCTAAATAAACCCCACCGGTGGGGGCTACTGACGTGAGAGCACGAAGCACCCCAAAGCCACTCTGCTTTCCCAGCGCCGCCGGAATTTGCAGGGATGCAGTGGGAGCAGTGACTCACAGCCTGAGGGAGGGGATCCTTGGCAGCAAGAGGAGCAGGGGTAGGCAGCGGGAACATCTGCTGGTGGCTGAAGCAGGCACAGCAAACCCATAACCTGTCCCACTGTGAGGAGCACACAGATTTCCCAGACTGCTTCCATGTCAATTCCGAGGAGTGCTATTTCGGTCTCCCACGTCACCCGCCCAACATGGCTACAAAGCGTTCCTGCTTCCTGCTAGAGCCACAGGGAAGCTGGAATGACCACATACATTTGCACTGTACTTTCCCATCATAATTCAGACCTAAAATCAGGGCAAGCCACAGGTTCCTCAAACGTGAGGATGTTCATTCACACGGTTGTGGTCTCAGGCATCACAAAACTGCAGAATCCCAGAATGGTTTGGGTTGGAAGGGATCTTAAAGCCCATCTCATTCCATGGGCAGGGACACCTCCCACTGTCCCAGGTTGCTCCAAGCCCTGTCCAACCTGGCCTTGGACACTGCCAGGGAGCCAGGGGCAGCCACAGCTTCTCTGGGCACCTGTGCCAGGGCCTGCCCACCCTCACAAGGAACAATTCCTTCCCAATATCCCATCTGACCCTGCCCTCTGGCAGTTTGAAGCCATTCCCTCTTGTTCTATCATTAAAAATTTCCTCTCCAGGCTTCTCACTGCCCCTTTAGGTACTGAGCCTTCTCCCTGCTTCCCAATGCCCTGTGAGCACCATCACCCCCAAAGCACACAGAGAACTCACCCACGGGCAACTGACCTCGGGCAGGACACGGTGTCACCTCTGGGGTGGCCCACGTCCCACGTTCTTCAGCTCTGGGGCAAAACCTCTCGGAATTGGCTACGATGGAGAGAAGGAACGTATTAATCTTCCTGATCCATCTTGGAATCCACCAAGGAGTGTCCCATAACTTGTGACTGATGGCTCATTACCCAGTCCTCCCGGAACACATTAATCACTTTGAGACATAGCAAAGCTCTCCAGTGAGGAACAAACCACAGCTGTTAAGGAGAAGCAAACGCTGGGCTCGCTTTCGTGGGCACATCATGTAGCACCGCTGCCCAGTGGGTGAACTGCCCATTTTGATGCATATAATGCATAATTAGTACAAACAGAAGGTCTGTCACGACCTTTATTTATGACTGATTCAAGATTTTCATTGTTTGATGCATGTGAGACAGGTTGAGCTCAGTGAAAGCTCTGCTGAAGTTAGTTGCTAACCTGAATTTCCCCAAAATATTAACCCCACGCTCCTTACCTTCACCTGCCTCAGCTGTCTACAGCACATTTGGCCAAGCTGTACAAGGCCACGGACTGCAGAGAAACCTGTGCTTACCTTAGCAAAGGTGATGTCATGACCCCATGATTTGAGGAAAGGGAATGCCAGGAGGTCTTGGACACAGGATCCACATGAGAAAGTTAAAAGGGTGAGAAAGTCACAGCGTGAAAAATTATAGGGAGCCATACTAAGTCCTTCAACTAAGTAAAAGGCAAAGAGGAAGCCAGAACATGGGGACAGACTGTGGAGTCGTGAATACTGGCAGAAAGAAGGGAAAAATCACTTTGAACACTAGGAAATGTCTTCTGTTAGGAAGGATAGGAAAGCACTGTTTGAGGCACCCTACAGTCATCAGCTAAAATAAGCATAATAATTTCTTCCCAGTCTGCCCCCCAAAGCTTCTTCACCACCTGTGGTCTCTGCACAGACACATCCTGCTGCAGAAAAAAACCCCAAACAAGTGTCCCAAAGGTCAAAGTAGTCAGAGAAGTAGAAATCCTTGCAGACTGAGGAGGTGCTTCTGCCATGGTCCTCTTAGAACGCATTCATCACCCATTTTTGGGCCACGGAACTCACAATTTGCAAAGGGGGCAAATGAACCTGGCCACAGAGTTTCTGCAGCTTCCCTTCAGGATTCCCAGGAAGGCTTGTGCTTGGTGACCCAGAGGTCAAATGAAGAGCCAGGTTTTCCATTTCTGCCTTTTTGTGTGCTTGCGGACATGGGGAAGATTCTTCTCTTCATTTCATGTGGGTTTCACTGGTATTTCCACCAGAAAGGACAATGCTTTGGAGGCTGGCTCTGTTCCTTAAGAACTGGGGGTGATTCCAGGGTGCAATTATATTATTAGTCCAAATAAAGCATGACCTGTCCTACTACAGCACATCTAGAAGGAATTTTTACACGGTTTTAAGGCTCCAGAGTCACTTCAGCCCAGTGCCGGCAGCCAGTCGCTCTGGAATACCAGCTGCTCAGAAGAAGAACAAAGACTAGTTAAAAGAATGAAGTGTTTAAATCCTCTTTCTCTTCAAGAAGTGACTTTCCTTTGTCTTGCTTCACTGCTTTTCAGTGAGCTGAGCAGATTGAGTTACTGCACCATGAGCAACAGCTGAATTATGATCACGAACATGCCTTCCTTTGGTGAACTTGTCGAGAAAATGAATTCCATTTCTCCACATACCTGAGGAGCAAAAGCACTTGTGGAGAGGAATCTCTCCCACAGGGAGCCCTTGTGTACTTTGCAGTAGTATTTTATTAAGAGCTGGAGAGTTCAAGGGTCTCACAAATGTAAGTTTTCAATTAGCTTTCCATTGTGTCCCAAACAGTCTCTAAATACTCGACTAAACTTTAATCCAATCACTTGATTTGACTCCAGGCATGATTTATCTTTTAATCATCATCTGCTCAATGAGGGGGGAAAAGAAAGCAAACTTGTTCTTGGCCCATCATGACTCATACATGATTTTACTGCCATCACACTTGTGTTTTCCTTTTGCCTGATGTCTTGGCAATTGCAACCATTGGCTTTGGCTTTCTATTTAGGTATGATCTTTCCTGCTTGTTTCCCCACCTCCCAAAATGTTGAACAGCACTGGATGTTTGTCCTTTATACTTTTTCCCACTGAGGGATGTGATTTTTTAAATTTTTTTTTTTGCCATCTCTCAACGTTGCGTTAATCAGGAGTGTCTGCCATTTGACCTATGCTCAAAAATAGAAATTATGCCTTAAAAAGGGGCTCACCCTTTTAAAACAAACAGCATTTTCCTGGAAGGACATGTCACACAGAGAGCAAAACACCAAAACACACAGCAGCCAGGACTTCCTGGGCACTTACCAAGAGCTCAGTCCTGCAGCTGGGGCGAGCCTGGTGAGATTGAATCCTTCCTCCACATGCTGGTGGTGCCTCTCCATCTGGGAATGTGATTTCCAATGCATAAAATATTATTCCCTATTTCAGAGATCTTCCCCCTAAGATCAGGGTGTTCCATGGCCTCTCACCAGAAATATCCCAGCCACGCTCAGTGCATCTCTCCAGATAAAATAAGGAATGAAACGGAGCCAGCCTTTGCCCAGCAATGCCGTGGGCTGCCGAGACTTAGAGGTCTGGAAGTGTTGCACTCCAATCCATCTCCCCATTCTCTGGGAAGATTCCTGTCAGTGGCTCATGGAACTCGCAGATGCAGTTTGGAAAAAGCTGCTCTGAGCACAATTCACCCAGAACTCCCTGGGACACACAAGTTTCTCCAGAGATTTCCCATATTAACCTTCCTCACTACCTCTAGAAATCTCAAATTCCTTGAAGACTGGCTCAAATGTCAGTACCAGACTAATAGTTTTTGATAGTTCTCTCCCAGTGCCAAGTTTTGAAGCAGAAGATTGTGTGAAAAGCTCAGGTTTCTTTTTTTTATTTTTCCACCCCCCTTTTTTTTTTTTTTTTGGTGGGAAAACCAGAACACATAACCCCTGCAGACTAAAGACAACCAGCCTGTCCCAAATTCATTCCTCTCCCAGACAGAAAAGAGAGGAAGTTTTTTTCAAGCTAACATCATCACCTAATTGACCAGTTCTGCTCAGCATTAAAAGATACTTCCCCATGAACTTCACAGGAGCAGCCACACCATGTCTGGCCAGGAATTCCACACTCTCCCAGCACTGGATGCTCGTGGAAAGAGCGCAGGAATCTGCTAATAATTTCCCTGGCATACTCCTTTAGCCTCCATCAACCAATTTAGGGATTTTCTGGGCGCTTTGTACTGAGGTGGCAATTATTGATCATGGAGAGGTGAAGTTGGCCTCTTTTCCCAGGTAAATATCAATGGGACAAGGGAAAACACCCTCAAATTATGGCAGGGGAAGTTCAGGTTGGATATGAGGAAAAACTTCTTCATTGAAAAAGTGGCCATTCAACTCCAGAGTTGTGAGCTCACCAACCATGCTCAATAAACAGCTCATCCAAGTGGCTCCAAAATTCCTCTAAGACCTAACCTTTGTATTTTCCACAGGGTACAGCAGGAGCCTCCTTCAGTTGTCCCCATCTGCTCCTTTCTTTGTCCAGATCTGGGAGAGAGTTTTCTCTTCTTTTGTCGTTGTGGCCGGCACTTGAGCTCATTCCTAGATTTCTGATTTTTCTCTCCTAATTTTGAAAAAACTTTTTCACAAAACGAAAAAAACCGAGAAACAACCCACAGAAAAAAATCCCAAAGCAACCCAACCCTCTGCTCTGTGCCCAGTGCAGCATCACCATGACACAGTGTGACAGTCTCCCACGAGAAACGGGTTTGGGGTGTGCTCAGTCCTGCCACCGTGTCCCCGGAGCCAACCAAGGGCTGAATTGCATCCAAAGCACATCCAAGATGGCTGGAAAAAGCCGGGAGGAGCCACCTTCCAGGTGGAGAGTGGGGCTGAGGGTCTCACACAGGCAGGCAGCTTTTCCCAGGCTGTTGTTCCCGGTTTTCAGTGGGAACATGTGCTGGCTTCCCATAAAGCGGCAGCAGCTGCCAGTCAAGCAGCCATCACTCTGTAAAGCTGCCCGGGGGACTCTGTTTGCACACCCGGGCTCTCCAGGCAGGTTTATGAGGTGCCACCTGAGGGATTTACAATTCCCAGGGCCGGCTGTGCAGGTGCAGCGAGCAGGGATGGGCGGAGCTAGGGAATGGGTCCCAGCCCTGCCACAGCCTGGGCCTCAGGCTCCAAAATCCCACTGAAGTGGCACATTAATGGGAAATATCGTGAGATTTGTGGCAGGGCTGCAAGCTCTGTCTGGTCTCTTCTCTGCCTCATCCTTTTGGCTGTTCCCAGCTGTGTCTTCTCATTGGCTCTCTCCTCAGGGAAAGCAGGAAAACTTAGGAAAAAAGCACTGGTACAGGTATGGGAGACAGCAGGTTGGGTCTTTTTCCCTGTAATTTTCGTTAAATAATGATGACAAAACCCACAGATATTCAGGATTTCTTGTACCCAAAGAAAGGGCTCCAGGAATGGATAAACCACCTCCCTCAAAAACTGTAGAAATATCTTACAGAAAATGTCTTTTCTACTATGGTTTTGCAATGAGGTAAAACAAATCTTCCTGGAGTGAGGTACCTAAAGTCACCACTCAGAGATATCCAAATAAAACCGCTAAGAATAGCATTAAATGTCACATGAATGACTAATTTCCTTCTCCCTAGAGATATTTCTCATTGGATATGGAGACAGGGTTATTTATGGGAATTATCTGCAATTCCCAGCATTACGTTAACCTTGCTGGATTTCAGATGGTTCAAGAATTATAGAATCATGGAATGGTTTGGGCTGGAAGGGATCTTGAAGTTCATCCAGTGCCACCCCTGCCATGGGCAGGGACACCTTCCACTGTCCCAGGCTGATCCAAGCCCTGTCCAACCTGGCCTGGGACACTTCCAGGGATCCAGGGGCAGCCACAGCTGCTCTGGGCACGCAGCCTTCCCAAGGCCATTCCACAAGGAACACCACTTTCCTTCAGGTGCTCCATGAGCGCTTCCATCCCCCTTGAGATCAAAGCAAAGGCTGGTGTCTCCCAGGGATGACCATTCCCTCATGCAAGCAGTCACAGAGCAGTGATTTGGAAAAGGAATTATTTGGCAGCAGGAGCCCAGAGGTCATCCCCCAACTTGTAAAAGGCTCTGGGAGAAAGGGAAAACCACCAGCGAGTGTTTTTATGAGAGAAAATACCTTCCTTCTCCTAGAGGCTGGGATTAATTTTCTGTAACTCTGCAAATGCCCTGCAGAAAGGTTAAAGGGACTGTGTTCACTTTTAAACACCAAAGGCATTTAAATCAGAGACTATCCTGACTAGTTTATACTAAATTTGAAATAAATCAAAGTTATATTAACAACCACTCACCAAGGTCTTCCTCCACAATCTCTGACATCTGATGTTTCTACCTTGCCAATAATAAAGGTCCTGATACCTTCTTCACTTAAATCAACATCCTGCAAAGTTTCGCTTCACAATTATTGGAGCATCCCAGAAATAGCCATTAGCCCTTTGAAATCCCCTTGCCCTGGAAACCCTTGTTCTGCTTCTCATTACGTCCTCACATTTGCAATTGTTTTGGGTTAAAAAGCAGTGCATTCCATTGTTAAGTGATAATACTTGCACTTTCCTTGCCCCCAGCACTTCTCAGACCACGTGCCCAGCGATTCAGGTGTCCCAGGCCTGGCACGTGGCTCCAAAGGAGCTCCAGGAGCTCGGTGTCCACCCTCTGGCTGTGACTCTGAGGAGCCAGTTCCTGAAATGCCTCTGCAGCTGCATTTTGGCGGTGCCCTCGCTCACACTCACACCACCGCGAGCTGTGCTGTCCCACCTGGATGAAGCCTTCCCCAGGATTTCTTTGCATCTTTTTGCCCCTGCTCATCTGGGCCGCAATTCCCAGCACTGAGGATGATGAGCTGCACAGTGTAGAGTTGGATTAGCAGCTATGACATGACGGACTTGTGCTTTGGAGTCATCCCACTTGAAAGTGAAGCATCTGGTCCTTTATCCATCTGTTCTTTGTCCAGGCCAAGGGCTGATTCCCTTTATTAAGCAGTTAAAGATGATGGAAATGTATTCAAGCTAAAGTCCCAGCGGGCAAAAAAAAAACCAAACAAAAAACCAGAAAATATTAATAATTATTATCATTTTTGTCAGAACAGAGAGTTTTTCCAATGCCATCAGGAAGGTTCTCCGAGCCGAGTCTGAAATAAGGCAAATGGGACAAGAAGGGGAGAGAAAAATCTACTTCCAAAATAACCTCAGGTGACCCATTCATCTTCAAGATCCAGGTACAGGGTAACAGCTTTCAGCTCCTAAGGCACTGTAAAGGAAAAAAACCTGCAGTATAAGTACTCTCTGAAAACAGGTTTGTACCCAAAATTCCATGAAATCGCGGGGTTTGCTGTGCGTGGATTTGTGCAGATGACAGAGGAAGGGGGACAAGGCTGAAGAAGGAATTCCCAGCATGAATATTAACATTTTTAAAGACAGATGTCGATATCCAGACTTGGAAAATCCAAATCCAAACAATGATGGCTCCGTTGCCTATCACAGACATAAATCCAGGGTAGAGTTTCTGACTCCAGAATTTGCTTTCATCAGACCCCATTGATTAAAAATGACCAGCAACCAAATGTTATTTCTGGATCCCCCAGGACGTTTTGGGAGAAAACAGCTCTTGAAATGATAGCAGCAATGATACAACAACAATAATAATCAACAGCACCCCTGCTCAGGGTGATACCCCTGCTCCCTCGATCCCTTTTGGACATTCCATCACCAACAACTTCCAGACAGGTGAAAAATTTGCCCAATTAGGTGCACATTCCCTCAGTCTCTGATGAGCAGAGCCGCAGAAACCCTGGGAGTGCAGCAGGTGTGGAGTTGTGTTGAGGGTTGGGAACCTCATCTTCTCCTCAGAGGCCTGACCTCTTTCATAGCTGACTTTCCAAGGGGAAACCTTTTCTTATTTTCTCTCTTTCTTCCCCTCCCCTTCCCCCTCCTGCTTTGTCCAGAGTGTCTCCAAGAGAGCCAAATTCCCCTTGAACATGCTAAAAGGAGGCTTGCAGGAACATCTGCTCGGCATCTGCGGAGCCAGACATATCCCCAGGCAGCACTGCTAGCACCGATGGTTCTGGGAGGAAACATGGAGCGCTGGAGAAGCGTCTGCTGAGACAGGAGCCCAAAACTCACCGAGTTCTTTGCTCAGCCTCCTGCTCTCTGCAGTTGTCTCCTCCAGAGCACTTTTCAGGAGCAGAGCTGCTGCTCTCTTCCCGTGTTGGTGTTTTCAAGTGTCTGCTGCTTGTGCCAGATGAGTACCACCAAGCGCTCAGCTCTGCAGTGCCTGGGGAGCTGGAGAAGCACCTGGAAGAGAACCTGGAGCGAGTGGTTTCTTTTGGGAGCATTGCTTGGACATGACACTGGAAAATACAGTTGGACTTGATGAACTTAAAGGTCTTCTCCAGCCTTAATGGTTCCATGACTTCAAAGAAACCATTGCAGCGTGAGTTCCACATTGACCAATCCAAGTTCAAACCTTGGCGCTGCCACCTCTGACTGTGGCCATTCCCACATCCATCCCCTCCTTCCCTGTTCCTTGCTGGATTCAGCTCTCAGTGACTGTGATCTTTCACTACACCAAAACTTTGCTCTTTGGCGCATTGGCCTCGTAACAAATTATTTACTTTGTGCAAAACCAATGCCAAATTCATGCCCTGAGCTGACCAGAGGAGGCAAGACGAACCGTAATTATTTAACAGCCATTTGTTCTCTATTGTCCAAGCTTAAAGTTCTGTGATTGTCACCCTTGGCATTTCCCTTTCTTAAGCAGAGTTCCAGTTAATGGGTTTCTTGTTGAATTTGCACAACAAGGAGAACATGGGTAGTGCTAATGTTTCACGAACTGCCACCTTGTCACAACTAATCTTTACAAGAACCTTTCCTGCAGCCTGTTTCCTGCTGCCTTAAGGGACAGGTAGAACTGCCATGAGGAAAAATGCCAGGTTGCTAAGAAGAGACCTTAATAGCCTGTGCTCTATCTTAAAGTCAATCCCTCTTTTCCCAGGGCAAAGCTGCCAGGACTTCACCCTAGGACACTGTCAGATGGAGAACCTGAGAATCCATTGGGATCCATGGAAAATGCAGGTCATTTTCTGCTCTCTGGCTCTTTACCTGAAGCTGTTGAGCTTTGTCCCTTCAGGAAGCTGCCTGTGGCTCACAGACGTCTCTTGAAACTTCACACAGCAGCAGGACACAAGTGTGTGCAGAAAGTTGAGCACCTGATTAAGCATCTTAATAAAAGGTCCCTTACGACATGTCTCAGGAAAAACACTTAGGCTTGCTCTAACTTTAAACATGATTCCTTTCCATTCACTTCAGTCCTTAAAATACGACTTAAAACATTTCTGAAGGAATTTAGACATTGGCTTAAGCATGGTGGAAATAAAAGGGAATGAAGAACACACATACATTATTATTATTAAGCTCTGGTGGTACCACTGCGTCCCAGTTTTCCACAGCAGTGCATCCCACACTTTCCGTCTCCAGAGGAGCAGAAGATGCCCCTGGCTTGTGCTGTCAAGCACAGGATCATGTGTTTGTGACAGCAATATAATAGCATTTTGTTTGACTGGCCATGGGAGACTGTGGGGCTATTAACACTTCACCAAAAAGATAAAGGACTATTTTGTTCCTTCCTCCAGCCACTCCTCACCAAACAAAATCCCTCTGTGAAGCTCCTCTAAATAGCAACTGGAGAGACTGGACTTGCAGAAGGGCTCAATAACTGCTTCAATGGATTTTCCAGGAGAAAGTCAATAGAAATCTCATTCTGTCTTAGATTCATTCATATTGTTTTGTAATGGACAGATAATTAAAAGGGAAGCACGTGTACTAATTAGTTTTGAGAGGAGAAGAGGAGCCATGAAGTATTTCCTGCTGAGAAGACATGAACTATTTAAATCCCGAGCCCCACTTGCAGTCGCAGCCGTGGAAGTCTTTGCCGTAATCTTCCTCAAGGACACAACCAGAAGTCCCTGCCCACATTTGTCGGGCTGGGGGCTGTTAATGAAATGAGAGTCTCACTTTCTTGATAAACAAGCTTAACCTGAAGTTGCGACTATTCCTTGAGCTCGGTGGGCCAGGCCATGGAGGAACTTCGCTGCGGCTTCGAGCAGGGAGACCCCACTCCGGAATTCCTCCTCTGGGAGCTGACAGATCCCGACAGCCAGCTGGAGAACCTCCTCCTGGAGTGCCTGGCAGAGCCCTCCTGGCCAGGCTCGGCAGGTGCTGAGCTGGACAAGCCTCCCGTGCCACCAGGGTCCCCCGCGCGGCCCCGGCAGCGGCGCGCCGCCAACCTCCGTGAGAGGAGGAGGATGCTGAGCATCAACTCGGCCTTCGAGCGACTCCGCTGCCACGTGCCCACCTTCCCGTACGAGAAGCGCCTGTCCAAGATCGACACGCTGCGCTTGGCCATCGCCTACATCGCCCTCCTTGGGGACATCCTCCTGTCTGGGTGCCATCCCAGATCCTACGTGGAGCAGTGCCTGAGGAGCGGCTTCCAAAGCCCCCAGAGGGCCACCTGGAACACGAGCGGTGAGCGAGGGCTGGGCGGTGTTTGGGGGAGCGGAGTGATGCTGGGGAGCTCCACAGGGAATGCACGGGGCGGGTTTCCTTGGAGCAGCCTCGTGTCGCATCCAAATGGCTGTGAAACAGCACAGAAATTACCTTCGAAAAGAGGAAATCTAAAGCAAGTGACAGCAGAAAAAAATAATTCACCCTCTTCTCTAACTTTCTTTTAAGGAGGATCTTTTTCTTTTAAAAATTGAATAAACTCCCCCTCCCCCCCCCAAAAAAAAACTCCCCAACTTACTAAGGAAATGGTTCCTTTTATAAAGATGAAATATTTTTATTCTCAGAATATATTTTCAGACTTTTTTTCCCAATTCTGTGCAAAATTGTTCTTTTCTGATGGAGCCCATAGAGATGTTCTGTGTTTTCTTCAGAACTTTTCTTTAGCTTGTACTTGGCTGAGAAAAACACCTGGTTTTGGACAGAAACTGCATTTAATTTCTTAAAATACAGATGTTCCAGTAATCCAGAGCTTCTTAGAGGTTACACTTCAACACATGAACCGGGATACACAAAATAGAGCATTCAAATTCCAAGCTATTTTCAAAATATAAGGAAGTAAACATCTATTTGCAATTTACAATCTTATATAATTATTTCTATTTTAAAGTGAAGGGCTGTTATTCTGTTTTCTATTCGGTTTGTACTTAATCCCTAACTTAGATGGGATGAATTTAGGCCTTTCTTGCTCCAGAATATATTTTTCATCAGGCCACTGTATGGTAAAGATGGGAAATTGCCCAAAATGCCCAACACAGGGCCTCAATATCAGAAAGCAACAGGTTTTGTGCTACTTAGAGCAGGAAGGAGTGGCCGGGGGTTTTAGTAGCTCTTGGTACTTTGAATTTTAAGTTAATTAATCCCCTTTCCAGCTCTGCTCCTTTGCTGTATAAGTTCCTTTGGATCTTGGAAAGGGGCCTTCAAAATGAGCCTTCAAAAAGCGCAGCACAAGTAGAGAAAGAAGAGAAGTCAGCGAATATAAAGATTCCTCTTTCATATTACAGGGAAGTGCCAAAGGGACGGAGCCTGCAGAGGAAAAGCAATCAGTTTACTTGAAAGGAGAAATTAATTGAGTTTCTTTCTCCTTTCCTATTAATTTCCATTTCCTGCATGGCTGGGAAAATGACTCCCGATACACCACTGATCATAACTCCCTTGAACTACGGAAAACATTTCTATTTTCGTGCCAGCTTCCCCCATTTTTAACAGATTTTAAACAACACAAATGTTTCTCGTTGGGATCCCCCTTTTGCCAGGCTCCCAGCCCTGAAGAGCTCCACTTGGAAAGATCCAAATGAATGAGGCTCCTCTTTGGAGAGGCCAGAGAATTGACTTGTTAAAGGTGAATTGAAATGTTTAAATGACTGTGTTGTCCTTTCTCCCCTGTGCAGATCTGACAGCCCGCCTGTCCTGGGTGAAGTGGGATTAAGGAAAGGCAGCAAACCCTGAGGACTGCATTGCTGGGCGCCAGCTGCTCCATTCCCAGCGCTGTGAGGGAAAACACAGCATTAACAACCTCACTTACTGCCTCAGATCACTTTCTCACCACATCTCCAGCCCATTTCTCTGTGATTCATCACTGGTCAGGGCCTTCTGCTTCTCTTTTTTCCAGTTTCTCACCATTGATAGACCTGCTCTCACTTGGAAATTATAAAACATTAAAAAACAATCACAGCAGCGTTTTCTCTTCCACAAATGATAATTATGTCCAAATCATATTTCCATCACATGAGAAACAAGAGCATAAGAAAAAAACTAAGCAACACCTGTGAAAATCTATTGCTTGGCTTTAGATGTCCAGGGTGGTGATGGTAAAAGTGATTTAGAGCACAGAGACCATGGAAGTGCAGGAGGTGAGAGATGGTTCTTTATAGATCCAAAATTTCATATGCCTTCACAGAATCCCAGAATGGTTTGGGCTGGAAAGACCTTAAAGCCCATCCAGTGCCACCCCTCCCACGGGCAGGGACACCTTCCACTGTCCCAGGCTGCTCCAAGCCCTGTCCAGCCTGGCCTTGGACACTGCCAGGGATCCAGGGGCAGCCACAGCTGCTCTGGGCACCTGTGCCAGGGCCTCCTTCAGTCTGAAACCATTCTGCCATAATGTTCTTTGCCGTGGCATTTTGTAGCAGGAAGGATGTTTGGGCTAAAGAAAAGAAAATGCATTTATGATTTATCATTGTCATTAGTTCATTACAGAGCCCTCATTCCTACATAGCAATGCCACGTCAGGAACTGAGATTTCACTCTGGTTGATCGCTTTGGGGAAAGGAAAGATGAAGAGGGGCCTTGGAGGAGGAAATTGGGAAGAACTGCTTTACCTTTGCAATTTTTCTGACAAAACAAAAAGGGGATTTTCATCTTAGGTGCAACAACGTATTTCAGTAAATTTAGAATAAAACATCTAAACTTTTGGCTCTCTTTGCTTTTTCACCCACTTCAGACAATTTGGTGAATTTTTACAGGATGTAGCACCTGAAAAGGTGAAAATCTTTTAAAAAAAAAATCTGAAAGTGCCTTTTTCTGCTTTTACCTACTGCTCTGCTCTGGAAATGCTGGTCCTCCATGTCACCAAAGTGTCACAGATTAGCAAAAATGGGTGTCAGAGATGCCTTTGGGCTTGGTCCAGGATGCCCAAGTGCATCCTAAAGGACAGGAAATCATCCAAGTGCTCACCCCTAAGCTTTGCAGCCCCCCTGGAGCAGCTGTCACATTGTCACCTTCCTGCTGAGGTCAGGGCTCAGTGGGACCAGAGCCAGGCCTGAGAGCTCCACACCCACCTCAGTACTCCAAATAGTGTCCAAATAATCCCAACAGGGCTTCCATGGTTTTTCATCAGGATGTTTATTTCTCCAAGGTCCCATTGATGGCAGCAGGGATCTGGGATTCACCCCTCCAAGCTGCTCTCAGGTCACACTCTGTGACCCTCCAGGTCACACCCCACAGTCATCAGGGTACAAAAAATGCCTCTGCAGTGTTGTCATGGCTGGTGGGGGAATCACCTCCAACCAGAGCTAGGAAGTCCTTCACCCCGAGCTAATTTTGGGCATCCAGAATCCCTCTCTCCAGATATCTCTCACTCCAAAGATGGAATGCCTGCCTTGCTTTTCTCCCCGCTGCAGCAGAGCTCTGTGCTGGACACAGGACAATAATGCCATGTCCTGAAACATTTGCTGCAGACACCTGGTTACAGGCAGAAATGTCTTTCTTTGCCTTTTGCTGCAGCCTAGAAATCCTGGACAATGGCTTTGGAAGCAAGCTGGATAAGAGAAGTAGCAGCAGGAAAGCACATCCATAGGAAGGTGATTTTGAGGGATCTCTCAGGCTCAGGCACTGCTTGCTCAGATGGACAGCTCACCTGGAGAGGCCATTGGTATCAAAAGCACTGGAATGACAGAGCAGAATTGTCCTGGGACAGAGCTTTCCCTCCAGCTGGGGAAGGAGGAGGAAGCTGAAGCCCTCCTGAGATGCACACACCCATCACGGGTGCTCCTCCCTGAAACAGCGCTGCCAGGACAAGCAGAGCTATCTGCTGAGCTCCCCATGGCCCAGCTCCACCAGCACCACCACGGAATCCAATGGGATTTGTCAGCTTGGCTGGGGGTCTGCAGGCTGCTGGGAAGTCACCCCCACCCATCCCTGCTGCTGTCAAGGAATTGTCACACCAGGCAGGACTTTGAGGAACAGGCTGTTGGAATCCAGCAATGCCTCCAAGCTTGAAAAAACTGCAGCAAATAAATCCTGCAGCAGGATATGCAAGGATTGGAGTCTGGGTTGAGGTCAAAACCAGGAATATAATGTTCCTTTCAGGAGCTGAAACCCCAATCTTGGGCTCTTGAATCAATGAGTAAGAGTCCATACATTTATTGCATCACTCAAACTGGTGAAGCTGTTCCTCCTGAGTGACACAAGTGTCATTCCGCCACCTTCAGAGGAGCCACATTTGATTTATGCTGTTTTATGCTGTGCCTAAACAATCCTGCCCTTTTCTGACTGAACTTCACCTCCTGGGAGTGGACTGCAAGACAGAAAGATGAGAGGGAAATGATTTCTGTGCAGGACATTTTTACTCCATGCCAGCCCAGAGGCACTGCTGAGTATGGATATAGTGGACATGCTCCATGCCCACCTCTGCTCTCTCCAGCCAGCTCTGGCTCATTCCCTGGGTCACAGCTCTCCTGCCAACACAGTGACTGATAGTTACCCTCATTTTTCTGATCCTTCATCTCTTGAACTCTGAAACTTTATTCCAGGAATAAATTATACAAATCTTATTATATATACACACACAACCTGGTTGTACAGCAGCCCACATGCCCTTGCACAGACCAAAACTTTAAAATGACTTTATGAAGACCTTCCCAAGGCTCCTCAGTCCATCAGCGCATTCCCAAACAGGGAATCACAATGGCCAGCCTGGTTCGAGGGTCAGGCTCCACCTTCCTGCTCTGCCTCAGCCCCGCTTCCTCTGCAGCTCTGCTTTTCCTCGTCACCTCACAAAGCAGCAGGACCCTCTCACCAGCAATTCCACAGCCAAACCTCCTATGGAAGGGTGCCAGGAGGTGCTGAAGAATGGTACCCTCATATTCCAGCCCCTGAGGTGCAGCTCAGGGGCCCAAGAGCAGCAGGAGAATCGCTCATTCCAAACACAGCCCCTGTTTCCAGCCCATCGCTCTCCCTGCCAAGAAAAGTGAGAATTATTTGTTACACCTTCCAAAAGTAAACTACTGACCCTTTCTGGAACAATACTCTGTGGTTCTCCATCAACTTGCAAACTCTGGAACAAAAGGAATTACATCCCCACTGTGAGCTGTTCTTTGCAGAAAGCATTGGTAGTTTCAGGGACAATTTGGGGGTGAAAGGACGATTTGTTTTTTTCTTCTTTTTTTTTTTCTTGGCCACAGACCCACAACAGCGTTTCACCTGGTCTAGTGGAAGGTGTCCCTTGGACAATTCCAGGGATCCAGGGGCAGCCACAGCTTCTCTGGGCACCCTGGGCCAGGGCCTGCCCACCCTCACAGGGAAGGGATGTCATGGGAATACTTGAGAAAATTGCAGATAACAAAGGAGCCCCCGGGTGTCCTTTTTCCATCACTTCCTTCCCATTGCAGAGAAGAATGAAGTTTCTCTGTACCTCTCATACCCAAAATCCCTCCCATGGAGAGTGCTACCAGCATGGTGTGCCCTGGACCTACCCACAGGTGGGATGGAAACCAGCAAACCCTGGCCTTGGAAGAGCCTTCCAAGCCACATCAGCTCCTTCTGTGGGAACAGAGTGTGATTACCACCACGATGTCTAATTTTAGATGACTCCCACCCAGTCTGTTTGCTCGAGTCCGAGTGCATCTGAACAGGGAAACTCCAGCGCCAAAGCGATTCCAATCTCAAAAACAATTCCTTGCCAGGAGAGGAGGACGGGAATAAAAGCAGATAATGTTGTTTTGGATTCCCAATCCAAGCCTGCTGGCGGGAGGGTGCTTGAGCTGAGGGGAATCCAGCTGCAGGCACTGCCCTCTCGTGGTCCAGGGTTAAAATCTCGCCTTCCAAAAGCAGTGGATGACTCCTGCCAGCATCCCTACTCCAGCTCAGCCCCAGGGAAGCGGATCATCACCTCCGGGAGCAGAGTGAACAGAAAACATCTGCTACAAAAGCTGCGTGTAAAGGGCATGCACAGCTATCTATCCCCGTGCTTAGGTTGTGTTTTATGCCTCTTCTCCCCAAATCCTTATGTTTCATCCTTCTGAAGCCGTTTCTATGCATCTTTCCATGTACTGTTTACACACCTTGCATAGAGAAAGAGCCTGAAATATAATTTACCCTTACAATGCCCCCATCCACAGCGCCTGAATGCTCTGAAACATCAGGGAAGTACTTCCCTGAGGGAGCCCAGATGACATGAGCTGGCACAAAAAGCCTCCAGGCAGAGCATCTACTGAGCCTGAGCCCCCTCAGGAGGCAGCACACCATTCCCTCTGCATCCTGCTCTCATCTTGGGAGCTGCCTGCACCGCGGCGAGATGCCTCTTTCTCTGATCCCAGTTCCAGGGATGGCTAAGCCATCTCCTCCAAAAGCCCTTTCCAAAAATAATCAGGCTGAGGCAGACACCGAGCATGGAAAATTTGAGGCCAGGCCGTTCCTGTCAGACACAGCTGCACGCAGATGAAAACAGAGCCATGGGAAGGGTGATCCCAGGTTTGGGCTATTTGGGGTGCGCTCAGGTCTGAGGCCCTGCCTCCTGGAAACGTGGGATAGGAAAAGAGGGAATAATAGGAAAAGAAGGAATAATAAAGCCGCCTAAATGGAGTTCAGGAATTATTATCAGCTGTGAAATGCCATCAGCCCAGCGGCCTTTCCTTGCAGCCTTTCCAAAGCGCTCTGGTGCCCAGCAGTTTCCCTCTCTCCTGCCCTTCCAGCAGCAAGTCCTGCTCACAGACAAGGCTTATCCAAACCCCATTTCCCAGCTCCTGGTTTGAGCTGGGATTGCCCCAGATACCCCAGAGAGGGCATTTTGCTAAATGGGCTGCTCAGAAGAGAGCCTGATCCCGATCCCCACGGCGCTGAGCCGCTCGCATCCTGCTGGAGAGGCTTCCCTGGCCCGCGGTCCCACGGCTCTCTGGGGGACAATAAAGCTCTGTGAACTGGAACAGCCATTATTGGAGGTTACCGCACTGGGCCCAGCCATGGAGTTAATCCGAGGGTTGCTTTTCAACAAGCATCAAACCCTCCCGTTGTTCAGGTACCTGGAGTTCAGGCCTGCGATTCCCAAGGCTTTTGGCTCGCACACCTCCTGCTGCGAGCGCCTCTCTCCCGGTGCTGTTTGAAACAGCGCAGACACCTCCAGCATCGGATTTATTCACTCCGTGCCATAATTTTGTCCTCCTGTGGAGGTGCACCAGCCCACCCCAAGCACTTCGGGTGATGCAGCAAGGCAAGGCAGAATTTCCCAGCTGGGAGAAGCCTTTGTGCTGATTTTTGCGCATCCACCAGGCAGATTTGTAGTGTTTAATCCCACTTTAGCAGGCCAGGGAAGAGACAAAGCACATGTTTAAACATAAGCCTGGCTCATATTTAAATTAGGCAGAGCTGACATGAGGGTGCAATTAGCAGAGAGGATAAACTCTGTGTTGGGATGGATCAACACCTTACACCAAGTAGCTTATCAGTTTCCCTTTCTGCTGAAGGAATACTGCTGCGCTGTTAAATCAACCTTTTCCAGGAAGGTAATTCCATATTATCAGTGTGTTTCCAACTGACACAATCCAACTCTCCTTCTGACACCACGGGGTAGGATTTCTGCCACATCGTGACAGGAATTTCAGGCTCAGAAACATTACACTGTCCCAGCAGAATGATGGATCTGCTTCCAGGGGGTGAAAAATCCCCGAGCCAAACAAAAAAACAGAAAAAAAAAACCCTTTCAATAACTTGATTTTCCTTTTTCCACATTATATTTTTCTCCCGGCTCTTACATCTTTGTGAAGCGTTCCCAGTGCAGCTCTTCCAAAGTCAAAGCCAAGCTGTTCTCCTTGGGGTAAAACATTGGGAAAACACGCAACCCCAAGCCAGGGCTGGAACTCAACCGCTCTGCAAAATGAAAGTAATACGTGGTTGGTACCTTCACAGTGAATTCATAGTGTTAAAAATCAATAACTACTTTTAAATCCCATAAAACTGTGAAAATTAATTCAGTGGAAGAAGTTGGCAAAGTCTTGGAAGCTTTGCTGGAAACTTTGAATTAAAAAAAAAATCAGAAATTATCAGCTTTCAAGGTATTTTATACAATGAGGAGGAAGAATTGCACCCTAAAAAAATTACTTGGAAAATTCAAGGGAAATCTGGAGAGATCTGATCTTCTTTTAAAGTTAAAACATGCTGCCCTTAACTTTTGAGAGATTTCATAAAATTAAACGTGGAAGAGCCGAGCAGCTCTTCTAAAGGTGTTTAACATGAATGGTGAGATCAAATTCATAATAATAGAAATACTGATCTTTTCCGAGAAGTAAAAAGCAGTTAAAAAACCACATTAAAAAGGCATTCAGGGAATTTGTTTTAATTCCTCACTACCATATGAACGCAAAATAAGTACGTTTTAAAATACTCTCACTGCTTAAATAAATTTAGGACCCTGAATAAACAGCAAGGGAAGCGGGTTTTGCCTTACTTGATTTTTTTTTCCCACTTCTTTCCCTTTGTGATATCGGTTACCTTGCTGCTTATTCCTAGCTCAAGTTCACAGCTGCAGGGAGGGCTTTTTTTTCATTCCTCCTTGCTCTGTGAGCAGATCAGCTCGAATCCGGAGGGGAATTTCATGGTTGTGGCTGTCTCCCAGCCTCCAGAGCTGAGGAAAAGCTGCCTAACCTCCCTTCAATAAAAAATGTGCTGGAGCAGAGTGGTACATTTCAATCTCAAACTAGAAAGTGAAACAACAAAAAAACCCCAAACCCCACATTCCATAAAATCAACCAGATGCCTTAGAAGGGCAAATATCTGATTCCTCTTTAATTAAAAGGTATAGCAAATAAAAATCTGGGTTTAATTAAACAGCAGGAATAGAAGATGTTATCTCCCCAAACCACTCCACCGCGCTGAATTAACTTCTGCGAGCCTTATTTTTGTTTGAAACCCCCACATATCAACCCAAACCCGGCGCGCTGAGGGGAAATTTTCGTTTCCCTGAGCATATTCCTGTTCTCCAAGATTAAGGCAGACAACTCCTGTATAAACCAGTAGAGGCAATGGTTTTTTACTGGTTTAGGCTGAGACCAGAATGGGTCCTGCAGAACCAGTTGATGTTGACCATGAACATTCACACAGGAGCACATTTAGCCTATGCTTTACCTGCTGAGGGGTACAGTGAATTTAATTAGCACTTAATCCATTTTCATTTTCAATCAGGACCTGCCCAGCCGCTTGCTCCAGTCCCTCCACACCACAACTCCCAGATCCTGTGGAAAAAAACCCCACTTTGTATGAAGGCACCCCCAAGCAGGGTTAAATCCTGGCCTCTCCTGGCATCCCAAGCAAGGGCCAAGCCTGCTTGTAAAATAGTGCAGGTGTGTTTATTGCAATCATCTCTACCTAAAAAGAAACAGGTTTGGGGGGCTTTAAATATAATTAGCATGAGCTACACTCCTGCCTTTAATCACTACCTTGCTGGTTAATATAATCAAGAAGGTAAACAAACAAGGATTAACTCCATTAAATTAAAAAAAAATACATATTCTACTGGGAAGCTCGCAAAGGAATTTTGTTTTGTTCTGCTGCTACGGAGCATCATTTTACTTCTGTGTGGCAAATTATTTTGAACATAAAAATACTTGTCTTGGAGGAGACCTCTCCTCTCCCTGCTTCCCTAAAGACAGAGACAAAATAAAATCCCCTTTATTCATATTTCATATTCAACGCAACCACTTTGCTCTTTCATGGCATCTTTCCCTACAAGACATCCGAGCACTTTAAGATGTTTAACTGCGCATCAAATTAAAGATAGGCTTGGAGTAGCACACCTGCTGCTCTGACAATTTATCCCAAATGATATGTTAGGTATAAAACCAGCTTTCGGGCACAGGAATCGGCGTTCCCAAATGTTCAAATTTTCAAATGTTGTTGCAATGACCGTGGCTGGACCCTCTTTGATCCCAGAAAACGCCAGAATCTGGGAGTGACTTTTGCTTGTTTGGACACGGGACAGGATATTTCGAAAACGAGCTTTATCATGACCCACAGGGCTCGTTCTCCCGTGAAATAACCCTTTATTCCACCTGGGAAGCTCCGTTCCAGCCGCGCCGGAGCGCAGGAAACGCTGATAAGAGAGAGGCGGGCGGCTTGGACACGCGGCTCGCCGCGATCCCGAGCTTTCGGTTCGCAGGACAGCCTGGATAAACACGGGATAAACACGTGCCTCCGGACCTGCTGCGATGTGTGCACATCGCGCACATCCTCGCAGGGACAGCAAGCAGCCGAGGCTTCCCTCGCTGCGGTGCAGAGCAGCCCTCGGCATCTCCCGCAGACCTCCACACCGAGCCCTGCGGCGGCCCCGGGCCTTGCTCGGCGTCTGGATGGATGCAGGAGGTGAGGGACCTGAGCCGGCAGCCCTCCCCCGGAATAAAGACACCTTTTGTGCCAGTCCCGGAATGCCAGAGCTCAGAGAAAATGGGAGAGCGTCACGGTAACAGAGCAGAGGGGGGGGCAGTCTCACAGTCGGGAGCTCAGAGCCACACCGGCAGGGTTTTCAACATTTGCAGCTTCTTTTTAAAAATCTATTTATCCTAATTCACATCATTGCTATGCCAAAAAAACACCTGAGAGAAAAAAAGAAAAAACACCCCAGCATTCTTTGCCCGCTTGCAAATAAACATCACATTTCCCCTTAGAGAGGAGAAAAAGCTCAGAAGGGAATATTCATCCCCAAATCCTGCATTTTCAAAGCAATGCAGGAGTCCAAGCAGGTTCAGGGGATAGTCTGTGGATGAGACAGGAGCCTGGAAAGCATTATTGTGCTTTACTCACGGCAAGCCCAATTCCCAGGAATGATTTGAGAATGCACAGTTTTATTCCCTCTGAGCAGCTCCCTGAGCTCAGGGAATCTCAGTGCAGAGAGATTAAAACCTCAGCGAGGTCCCTGCCACCCCAGAACCTGAGCTCACGGGGTCTTTACACCCTCCACGCTCAGAGCAGGATTAAGCAGGACCCTAAATAAAGCCAGGCTCAAACATTTCCCTCCACTAGGTCAGAGGTGAAGTTACAACTTCAGAAATGCTTGAAAACTGCAGCTTCTGCAAGGGAAATGTCCATCATCTTTACTATTCGAATGGCTGGTTAGAATATTAATTCTAAGTTCAAGTCTAATGAGAATTGTAAATCCAATTATAATTCTAATTCAATGTCCAAGTCTAATGAGAATTCTAAATCTAATTACAATTCTAAGGCCAAGCCTAATTATAATTCTACATCCAAGTCTAATCAGCATTGTTAGTCCAAGTATAAATGTAATTCTGTGTCCAAGTCTAATCAGAATTTTAAGTATAATTAGAATTCCAATTCTAGGTCCAAGTACAGCTGTAGTTCTAAGTCCAAATCTAATCAGAATTTTAAGTCTAATTAGAATTCTAAGTCCAAGTATAATTATAACTCTATGCCCAAATCCAATCTTAATTCTAAGTCTAATTAAAATTCTAATTAGAATTCTAAGTCTAATTAGATTTATAATCCTGACTCTAAAAACTGAAATTGAATGTACCCATCCCAAAAATCAGTGCAAAGTTTTCCTTCACAATATTTGTGTTTTCGGAAGCCACACACTGGTTTTACAGCACGCGAAAAATGTTTCGTAAAAACTGAGCTGACTTTTGCTTATAACCAACGGTGTTTTTATGATTTTACAGTCCTAATTTTGGGATCAAAACACAGGGAAAAAAAACAACCCTGAACTGACACCCTTTTGCACAGAAAATTTAGTCTTGTTGGGGAAAAAAAAAATCTTTAGAAATGTCCATTACTAAGAGCAACTGGGAGAGGGTGAAAATCTGAATAACGCTGGTCCCGTTTCTGCCTCTCATCATTCCTTGCCTTTGGAAGTCGGACTCTCGGAGCTCATCTGCTCTGTCAGACAGAAAGGTGACTTGAAGCACATCTGCCCAAAGGCAAATCCCAGCAGAGGGAATTCTGTTTCGCAGCCACGCGTGCCAGGTGTGTTTTCTGTTGCAAATAGATCGTGTCAGGGATGAGTTAAAGGTATGGCAAGAATGAGATGTAGCTCAGCTCCGCTTTGAGGACAAGGAATATCCATGCACTCTGTGGTTTGGTTTTTTTTTTAAGGAAAAGCTATTCCAAAGTCAAATAATATTCAAATCACAGGCTGAGCACTTGGAATAAATTACAGCTCTCATTGAGCGACAAATTTCTCTCTGTGCCCTTTGAAAAGGATTTCAGGTGTTTATGAGCTTCTTCTGCAGTTCCCAGAGTTCTGCTCATTCCTGGAGCGCTTTGGAGCAGAGGAAAGGCCTGCGAGGCTGGGAAGGTCAGAGTGCCTTGGATCGTGCCCATCCCGTCTCAGCACGGGGCCGGTGGCTCCCTTCGGCTCCGGTGCCGAGCCAAATTCCCGGCTGCTGGAAATCAGGGCTGGAGACGAGCAACGTCCCATCATCGTCCCATCGGCCAGGGTGACTCAACGGGGGCAAAACGAGCCCTTTCCGTTCATTTTCAGGGCAACCGGTTGAAACAAAAGTGGGATTTTTCCAAGGCAGTGATTCCAACGGGAGCAGAGACAGATTGCAAAACATTTTGAAACTCCTGCTGTCCCAACACCTGCCAAATCTCAGGGCTTGCCACAGAGTGGGACCAAACCCAGCAGGGACTTCCAAACACCATTAAAACTGGGATGAGATTATCTATAAGAATGGAACCAATTCCTTGCTGCCTTCAATCCTTCTCTCAGTCCCTTCCCACAGCTCCCTGGAACACCCCATTTTGTTTTCCCAAAACCTGCTGATGCCGTGGAAGCCACGAGCCATCCATGATGTGTCCTGGGTGATGATAAAGGCACAAAGAGCAGCAGCAGAGCCAGAGATGGTTGGGACACATTTCAGCAGGAGAAGAGTAGGATTGGTTTGGAAGCTGGGATCACAGGGCGGCTGTTGCCACTTGGTGATGGTGGGGACCAAAACGTCCCTTTGGAACAGCAGGGTCTCTCTCCACTTCCCATTTAGGAAGAGGCTGGAGTAAGGTGGAGGAAGATGGCAGCTAGCGATGGTTCCTGGAGCTCTGAAAATTCATGGAACTGAGATAAATTAAGAGGCAGAGGAGATATCACAGTCGTGTGCTTTACGTGCTCACGAGAGCGTCGTTAGCAAGAACATCACCATAAAACATCAAAACAACTTCTCTATCAAGACCATCACAGGAGAAGAACATGGATCCACTCCTGTTGAGGCTGAAATAAACCATCAGCACTTTTCCCACTTATTTCCCTCCCACTTCCAAAAAATGTTCATTTTCCAAAATATTTTTTCAAATTTTTGGAAGTATCCTATTACTGTTGCTAAGCTGACTGGTCACCCTCATCTGTGCCCCAAAGCAGAAACCCAAAAAAAGTGA
Organism: Acanthiza pusilla; assembly: GCA_036630365.1. Classification (NCBI taxonomy): domain Eukaryota; kingdom Metazoa; phylum Chordata; class Aves; order Passeriformes; family Acanthizidae; genus Acanthiza; species Acanthiza pusilla. Next base: position 1,212,135 of record JAXCHO010000167.1, on the reverse strand, counting down.
GTAAAAACAAAATAAATAAAATACAGGAAAAGGAATTAATTGAATGTATTAAAATTCTGATTTTAAAAGCTGTATTGTGACAAAAAAAAAAAAAAAGAAGTAGTTTAATTCGGCAGTGTAAAACAGGGAATCAAACAGGAGCAAAGGCAAAATTCTTCCATTCTTTCCTAGGTGCTTCAGCAAGAGCTTTGTAAAGCATTTATTTTGGCGCTGGGTGGTTGCCCCCATCTTTTTCTTCCTGCCCGAGAAAAATCTAAGAAGGCATCAATATTGTTTGAGTTAAATTTCTTTTTCTTTTATCCCTTAAGCCAGCAAACAGTAGGGAAAGAAATGTTCCAATCAAACACGACATTTCATTGTATCTGAAACAAAATGTTTCGGTTTTGGCTTGGGGTGAATTTTACACTATTTAAAAGCACAACATTTAACCAAATTTAGCCTCATAATATCTTGTTGAAATCCAAACATTTCCTGTCTAAAGTTTCAGAAATAAACCAATTTTAATTAGGGCAAACCCCACCCTTCTCATTTAGATGTAACTTACATTCAACACCAACTCACAAAGAGTTTTTGTCAAATGAAAAAATGCGCGAGTTGGGCACATCCGCTCAGCATTTCCTGAGCTCTGGTTTGGGGAGGAGCCACTCTGTGGTGCTGATGGGCACTTCGGATATTTGATTATTGACAGGTCTGTCCTGGGCTGCTTCATGCCAGGTGCTGTAGAAGACACTAAGATTATTATTATTATTATTATTATTATTATTATTATTATTACTACTACTACTACTACTACTACTACTACTACTACCTAGGTGCTGCTGGTTGGAACATTTTACCAACAAAACAAATCAACAAAATTAATCTCCTTTTTCCTTTTATCTTCAGATTAAGCCATCTTTCCTTTGGCGTCCCCATTCCCCATAGTCCCAGCAGCTGTGGCTACATTTGAGGCCTGATTTGAGGGACAGGATCAATGGCAAAGAGCAGCAGAAAGACATGATCACCCACACAAGACTATAATAACATCATAATATCTGCTCTGGCTCTTCGGTGGCTCTGAAAACGTGCAAGTATGGTTGGGGAGATGGAAAATAATATGAAACACTCACTAACAGCATGTAGCGTAGAAACTCTGAAAACCACCGCAGTCATTGCCTCACAGATGGTCAAATGAACAACATGTTTCTATTCCTGTATTTAATTAAATCTTAATTATGCCACCAACAGGGTTCAAAACAGCATTATGAAACAGCTTGCATGAATAGCAGAATACGATTGGCTGAGGGGACTTTGAACTCGGGTAATTATCTCCCCGAAAAAGCGCTCACGGTGGGGCTGTAAAGCCCTCTGCCAAGCAGCCCAGCACACCAAGGCTGAAAGTAAATTTGTGCAGAACAGCCCCAGTCCAAGGTATGGGGCTGACAAACGGAGAGGCAGATGGCAAAGTACCAGTGGGACCAGCTGGGAGGTGCTGCGAGTCTGAGGAGCCTTCCCACACCCGGATCAGGCCCCGCTCTGCCTCTCACCTTTGCTGGTCCGGAGGTAAAATGGACCCATAAGAAAATCAATCAACTCTAATTTAATTCTTCCACCAGCCAGTCACGTGGTATAATTAAAAGCAGCTGCCTGAAATATTCCTTTGAATTATCTTTTTTTGATGCTGACAGAAGGTCCTTTATGGAAAAGAAATATTCTGGAGCATCTTTCTCTTTCATTTTTTAATCTGGCAGCTAAAAAGCAACAATCACTTGTAAGAGCACTTTCCCAAAGAGTTGAGCTTTTGCACTGCTTCTCTGAGCAGGGGCTGGGAAGGCCGACCCTAAATTCATCTCCCAGGCTTTTCTTCCACCTTTTAGTGCTGTTTCAAGTTCCTTGTCAACTCGATATTCAAAGCAGGGATCACCTGCACCTTTCACACTTAAAAGCATCACAAGGAAGAGCTCTACACATCTGAGAGCATCCAAGGTTCACCTGTCCCACAAGACACAGGTTCAAGAAAAATGCAAAAGACATTTAACAAAAACATTACTGGATTCGAGTTTTAGGAAAGTTTTCCCATTATGGCAATATTTTCTTTGGTGGACTCTCACACCACCTCCAACATAGATCTGAATAGATACTTTTTGTGTGTATCTCAGCAAAGGGTGAAAGAAGGAAGATGAAGAAATCATTGTATCATATTTTAGTTTCTTTTTTCCTTTGAGGTACTAAAATTTAAGCCATTCCATTGAAAAATCAGTAGAAAAAAAGGATGCAATGCATTTTGTGGATAGTTACATGAACCGATTTTTATGGAGGTGGACAGAGAGAATAAGGCAGACAACAGGGCTCTGTGTGGATTTAAAATTTAAAATTAAAAAAAAAATAAAGAAAGAGAAAGGGAATGAGAAAGAGAAAAGTGGGAGGAAAAGAAAAAGAGAAAAATGAAAAACAGAAAAGAGGGAGAGAAAGAAAAACAAAAAGAGAAAGTCACGAAACTGCCCCCAGTCAACATTTTCTTCCCCAAACCCATAATTTGAGAGGGTTAGATTTCCAGTGAAAGTTATAAATTTGCAAGGGAAGGTTTTAAATTTTAAAGAATTGTTACCTCTTCTGCCCACCTTTGGAGGTATTTTTCCAGATGAACTCAAATTTATGAGGAAAACAGATCCTTCCAGAAAAACATTTTTGATAATGCAAAAAAATCAGCTGGGTGGGGGGAATTAGCTTTACCAGGAAACTTCACTCTCTTTGAACAATCCATTGGGTTGGATCAGCTGCATTCAGAAAAAAAAAATCTCCACTGGAAATACAAACATTCTTCAGGAAAAAGAAGAATGGGAAACCCCTGGATGGAAGAAGTCCTGGCTGGGGACACCTTTTTGTGTGCAGCAGAGGAGGAGACCGTGGAAGGCTCCAAAGTGTCCTACACCCCAGGTTCTGGATGCTCCTTGGCATCTCACATTGGGATCCAGCCACTCAGGGATGGAGGAACTTCTGCCACCACCTTGCTAAGGTGTCAAAATCCCTGGGAAAAGTGTGCACGGAAGCCTTTGAACCCTCGGATTTACATTTTGGAATGAAATCTGACCGACACAGACCCAGAGCTCCCGTGTCCTGCAAAATCCCACCAGATTCACCAGGATAAGAACATCCTTTCACGCCCCTTACTCACACTCTTTTTATCTTCAACCTAAGTTTTACTGATTCATCTTAAAAGGAGAGCACAGTTTTGCTCAGGCTTTCCTTTTTTTTCCCCAGTGAGGCCTCCCGCTCCCTGAAATACCCAAAATCGCTGACACAGTGCGCTCCTCCAGGAATCCAGAGCCTTTCCCACTGAGTTACAAGCTGCCAAGGAGGCTATATTATAACAAAAGGAGTTTTTCTATCCTCCTGTAGGCAGAACACTGGAAACTGCCATGAAATGTGCATTATCTGAAGGGGATTTGTTGATGGATAGAATCAACTTATTTAGGAAATTTCCAGCTGATCTGTAAACACGCCCCAGAGAAGGACGGAGACGGCAACAGTGGTGCAGGCGGTGTCTGAACCCTCTTGGCCCCCATCCTGGGACTTAATATCTTAATAACTTGTCCTTATGAGTCACTGCAGGGAAGGAGCCAGGATTGCTCTTGTCACACTGGAGAAGTGGACTGCAAGGCTGTCACGGACTGAGTGGCTCAAGATGGGGCCGGGCGAGACGTCTCCATTGTGGCACGGACGCTGTGCTTTGGCAGGCACCTTGTTTAAAGGACTGAAAGGAAAAATAACACACAGGGAAAAGAGAAAGTAGGTAAAGATGAAAAGGAAGAAGTAAGGAGTGACAGATTTTAGACAAACACCTCAGTGAACTCTGCACAGGTGTCTCACCAAAGTGCTCCAGGTTCAAGAGATCAAACAGTCCTTTTTGGCATTAAACTTCTTGATTAAATCAGCAGAGAGTACTGATGGCTCCCAGGAGGCCAAGCCCGAATTTTCACCAGATCAACACCATTGGTCTATCTCACATTTCCTCAGATTCTGCCTCTGCACCCGACAGGAACCTATGACACGAAGTGCAAGCTGTGACGGCAAAGGGAGCTGGCAGCAAATAACCACAACTGATCAATACAGAGGTTAAAAATCAGGGTATGGGGTGATTTTTTTTCTCCCTTTTAGTTCTGCATCACTGGCAATGAAATTTTTGCAGACTGAGCTACAGTCACAGAAATCCACTCCATCCACACTCCCTTGCACTGATTCCCCTGAGCAGAAGCTGATAAGCAAAGAAGAAAAGGCTCAGGGAAATAGCAAATCTTCACATCTGCATTGGACTTCACCCATGAGCGAATTCTGCACATCCCAATGTCACCAAAGCAAACCTGAGAGCAAACAGATTTCCCTTGGGGGAAACAACGTGTTTAACATCCAGGGTTTGCAGGGGGAACCCAAACTCTCCGAGCGGCTTTGTGTCCGTAAGAACAGCACCTTGTGAATCCTCGGCTGTTACTCGCACACAAATCTGCCAACTCCAGCAGCAAAATCAACTTGGGCGTGTTGGAGTTGCAGATCCAGGCTGGCTCTGTGAGAGGGAGCTCCATCCCCCCCCCGGCTCCCTTCTTCCCAGGACACGTTATCCGAAATCCTCCCGCCAAGTCCAATTCCTGGCATGGACGTGGGAACAGGAAGGAGCCCTGCAAGATGTTCGGGTCCCAGCCCACGTCTTGCAAAGAAACACCAGGGCTGCCCAGACAAGGGAGCCGAATTTTCCCACCCGAAAAATCCCCTAGAACGGTGCTTCCTTCTGCAGCTTGCCATGAACTCCATTTCCTTGCCAAGAGCGGGGGTAAGAGGGGAAAGGATCTGTCATGCGCTGCCCCTCTCACAAGATCATTCATCCTTCCTTTCCTCGAAAAGGAAAAAAGAGTAAGAACCAGGACCTGCTTGATAATATTATTAAAATATATACATTTTTTCACTCCCTGATTTTCTCTGCTTTATCCCCTTTCTGCCGACAGGGAGACTCTCCCAAAGCAAAAGGGAGCAGAGTAAAGGAATGAAAGAATTTGTCCCCAGAAATATTTCTCTGCTTTTCTCCTGAACATGGGAGACTTCCGTGTGAATATTTCAAAGTGAAGATTTGGATGGGGTTCCCTTCTTTTTAAGAGGTAAGACATAAAAACACAAGAAGTAAGATTTCTTCTGTATTTAATTGTTCCCTGAAAAAGATGTGGGGGATCTGGAAGAAACTGGGAGTTTGTAATTAATTTCCAGATTAAAAATGTAGACATATCCACATCTCATTATGTCCTTCTTGTTGAGAAACGCTGAAGGGAAAAGAGTGAAAACTGCAACTTGCAAGAAACAATGATCGTGATTTTTGTGTGAGATGTGTTTTCCAGCAAAAACATTACCACAAAAAAAAAAGAAATAGGGAGAGAGAACAAATCTTATCAGTGACATGTTTTGGTCCCTGCTATCCAACAGCCTCTTGATTTTTAACCCCAGAGATTTGTATCTAGGTCAAGAGTCCGCCCGCACTCCTCCCCCGGCACAAGACCAAGCCTATCGTTCTTCAGGTTAGAAATGTGTTTTGCAAAACTCTCCTTGGGTCAACGATTAGACCAAGCTCAAGGCCAATTCATATTCCATATGAATCGGTTGGTCCAGTCCTGGTGACAACAGCCAGAATATCAAATATACCCCCAAACCGGCCTACTTGATGATATTTAAAACATATGGCCCGACGATGGGCTCGGCATTTCCATAGCTTCCCGTGTGTGTTACTGATATGCTGCACTTTAGAATGAAAATATTAGGACACGTTGGATTGCCGGCCCCCTCCCCCTCCCCTCCGCCTGGAAGGATTTCATCACATGTCTGCTCCGCTCCGATTTTGGGATTTATCTGTGCTCAGTGCCCGGCCGATGTTTCCCTGCAAATCTCCGCACCACTCCTGCTGTGCTCACCGAGAGCTGGGCTCCCCCACTCCCCGCAGGGAGCAGGACTCCCAGGAATGGAGCTGGGAACAATGCTGGGAACACACGCTGGGAATAGAAAAACCCCACCCCATCTCAATCCTCTACATTCACAGTCTGTCACACAGCAGGACGAAGGTGCCAACACCGAGACGTGCCAAAAGTCTGGGGGTATTGGGGTTCAGCACGCTGAGCACATCCGGTTGACCAACCCAAAATTTCCACTTAAAAGGCCATTTTTCCACCAGTAGGCTCACGTCATCACAAGGCAGTGCATGAAAGCCATCTCCTCCAGCATCCCACATGTCCTCAACTGCACCTTGTGTTCCCATGTTTGCCAAGGCACCGCCAAGCCCACAAGGATTTCAGGTTACAACTCCCTCAGTCCTCACCCCCAGTAGTGTTTTTGCACAAAGAAGTGCAGTCACACTTTGAGGCTTTCAAAATTCTTGTGTCAGTGAGGTCAGGCTGAAGATTGATCTTTTGTAATACTTGCAGCAACCCTGCCACCTCAAACTTCTGCTTTCCACCAAAGAGAAATTTCCACACTTGTCAAAACTTCCTTTAGGAAGTTCTCAACTTCCTTGAAAACAAGGTGTCTATTTGCAACCAATTTTTAAAATTTTTTTTCCCCACTATTTGCTTTCTGAATCAGTTTTTCAGCATGTGCTCCCAGTGAAAAAGATTAGATCCCCTTTAAAAAAAAAAAAACAAAAAAAAAACAGGGAGCACCACTAATTACAAAATATCAGAGCTCTGGTTGCACAATACGCCGTGAGACGCTGACGTTTCTGGCTGTTAATTTGGGCTTTGCCTCGTAAGCCAGAAGGTATTTGTCCCACCAGGCATGCCAAAGGTTTGGGAAGTACTGTCTGTGCCTGCGTGGCCATGAACCTGAGACCTCAGATTGTCATTGGCCACCCAAATCTCGCCGTTCCCAAGGTAATGCCAACCCAGGATACAACGGAGTGGATGGAAGTGTCACACCCTGTTCAAAGCTGCTCACCACCCTTTTTATTTTTGGTGCAGCCAAGTTCTCTCTCCTCCTCAGGCTGATCTCCCTGCTTAGGCAGAGAGAAGAGTTTTCCAGGGAAAAGATGGTTTTATGGAGATGAGCTCTGAGGAGCCAGCTGCACCTGCAGGTGTCTTGGTCCTCATGAAGGACTTTTCATGGAAATCAGGTGGTTTTGCTGGAATTTATCAGAAATGTCCCACCTGCCTCCTGGTGAGACCCCAAAAAATCAGGAGGGTCAAATGTTTCCCTGCTTCACTGTGTCCTTGTGCTCTTCCCAGGATGTCCCTCTTGAGCAGGATGGTAAAGGGACCTTGCAAATTGTGGATCCCTGAGAAACTCCTGGCATTTTCCCCAGTCCTCCTGGTAGTTAATGGATCATCTGTCCTCCCGCGTGAATCTGAGTTTCCACCCAAAATCAGTTGCATCTCCCACTTTATTCCCATCCATCCTCAAGCAAATGGCTCATCCCACTGCTTTACCCTCCCCTCTCCATCAGCTGAGCAACAAGACAGAATCATTGAGGCTGGAAAAAACCTCAAGATCATTGAGTTTGACCTCATTCCAGATCCCTCAATGGCAATTCCATCCCAACCCCAAAATATCTGCCACAAAGAACTGCAGAGGAGCTATGTTAAAGCCCACCAGACACATCCATTTCCAGAGCCCAGGGCATCTCGTGCAGTGAGGTGCCTCCAACTCTAATTCCCTCTAAATGAAAGGCTGCCCAGCAGCATCCTGAGAATCAGGCTTTGAAGCCGGCTTGCAGTTCCCCGACCCCATTATTGCTTTTTCAGATATTCCCCACTCCGTCAAAATTGTGCCGATGGCTCTGTCACGAGTGCAAAGGCAACGCTCTCGGTGTCTTCCCCACACAGGAGATGTAAGCCAGCTCATACAAAGGATCTTCCAGCTCTATTTCCTCCATGTGTTATTTTTATGTATCTTCCAGGGAAATGCGACTGGAGAATTTGAATTTAATAAGTGCTGGATATGGGGCACTATTAAGGCTTCAAAGCACCATCGAGCACCAGTGATGGATCAAAGGCCTACGAAAATATTGCAAGAAATTATTGGCCCTTGAGGAGAGCGAGACACGACAAATGCCTACTGGATCCCTGCTCCAGCCCCCTTGGGAGGAGGGAATTATTAAAGGTCACTGCAAAGCCCTGCTGAGAGCAACATAAAGTTTTCTGCTGACGGTGCAAGTGGTGGATCAGACTCCGAGTCACCTGACAGGGCCTCGAGTGGAACCGACAGCGAGCTCGAGCTTTGCCAAAAGCGCCAAGGAGGAGGAAATGAAACCTCACGGCCGTGTTGATGCCAGGAAAAAAAAATCGCAAAGCTCAACTGATAATGAAAAAGCTGGGGGAGGTTCAGACCGAGGACAGGTATGTTTTACAGCTCTCCTCCTCCAGCAGCGACTTAAAAGATGTTTTGACCTAAAATATACAAAAATGCAATGCTTTGCAATCCACCACAGGTTGTGCTGCTCGTCCTCCCGGCAGAGAGAGCTCCTAGGGAGCAGTATTTAATTCCAGGATCGGATAACACGGAAGCTAGGCCATATCCACAGGCTGCAGCTTCTGCCCAGGTCACCTCCTGGAGAAGGTCTGAGCACATGCATTGTCCCTTAATCTCATGCAATAATTGATATACCTGAAGATGAACATATAGGATGTTGCTCTCTCCCACGGAGACCAAAACCTGCCCCGCCATGAGGACGCATCCAGAGTTGAAATGCACTTTACAGCCTCACCCAAAGGAATATTTCTCTAGCCCTCTCCTGGGGGACACTGCAGGCAGGGTGTGGGAACAGGAATTAGAGCCCAGGCATTCTGCTGGAGCACTGCTTCCCACCAGGCAATGCCTCTGCAGCTCAGGGTACCGAAGGCAGCCAGTGAGGAATCTGGAGAGGAAATTTGGACAAGGGCCTGGAGTAACAGGACACAGGGAATGGCTTCCCACTGACACAGGAAAGGGATAGATGAGATAATGGGAAGGAATCCTTCCCTGTGAGGGTGGGCAGGCCCTGGCACAGGTGCCCAGAGAAGCTGTGGCTGCCCCTGGATCCCTGGCAGTGTCCAAGGCCAGGCTGGACAGGGCTTGGAGCAGCCTGGGGCAGTGGAAGGTGTCCCTGCCAGGGCAGGGGGTGGCACTGGATGGGATTTTAAGATCCTTCCAAGCAAAACCATTGTGGGGTTCAATGACAATAATGAGCAGGTCACCCTTGTCCAGGCAGGCACACCAGGGATGGATGGAAAGGGTGAAGGATGCCCTGGATGCACCAGGCCTGGAGGTTCATACCTGTGCCTCGTCCCAGCGTCTGCCCTGACTCCACACATGCAAATCCACAGATGTTTTGCAGGAATGCTCTTCCTGTGCCTTTGAGGGGTGCAGCTGTTTCCCTGATCATTTCATTTCCAGCGTTTCAGCCACTGCACACGCGTTCCTTTGCAGCACTTTGGTGTCCCCAGGCCGTGCCTCTGCAGCCACAGCTTCACCAAGGACACTTTGTGCTGTGGCCCACGATGTCAGGGTGGTTCCTCCTGAGCAAACAGCCAGTCCCCTTGAAAGTTCTGCAACAACAGCCCAAACCCAGTCATACTCATTTATGGATTTTTATGCCCGCTTCTTTTAAACTCAACCAGCCTTAAGTTTTGAGGACTTGTTTGCTTGGCTTGGGGCTTTTCCACCTAATTGTTTTTGAAAGAAATAATGGGCCTTTCCTGCTTTTTCCTCCCCAGATCTCACTAGGAATGTCAAGCCTGGTTTCCCCTGGATTTGTTGAGGGTCCCAGAAGTGGAACTCAATCTTTTGGGGGTCCAGTTGAGCCTTTAACAAAACTATCTTTTCTCCTCAAAGTTTATTCAGGTGCCTGAATTAAACAGGTGTTGGTAAAGACAAAGAAAAAAGCAGTTTTAATCAGTCTAAGAAAAATAATTTCCTCTCTCAGCTGAGCAGCTTTGGCTCTCCGTTCTGATGTTGTGAGTGTAGTTACCCAGTAATTATTATTTTTTTCTTCCTTAAATGAAAGATTTCCACATTTCAGCATCAAATTAAACACCAAAGTGAAACCAAATCAGCTGGTAGCCAAGAAATTTGATCAGAAGCCACCAGCAGCAGAAAACTAAACTGCAGCACACAGAGGTGAAGGACTCCGAGTTAGTGCCTGGTTTTCCAAAATAAATCATATTTTCCTAGGAATGCTGGCATGTTTCGCAAAATGTTGTTCTGTTTAGAAAACAAACATTTTTTCCCCTCAGTAACTAATCCAGTCAGGTTTGTCTTTATCTCCTTGGAGAGAAGCTCACCACTCACCCAGGGGGCTCTCCAGTGCCCCTTCCCTCTTCCAGGCCACTTAAATCCAGGAAAGCAGCGCCCTGGCCAAAGAACTGAATGATTGATTTTAACTGACCCCATCCTCCTCTCCTGGAAAATCCAGTTTTTCTCACTTGAGAAACCCTAACAAATTTTCCCTTGTTTTGCCCCAGCATTCAAAATTTTGACTTTTCCAAATTGTGACAATTCCCAAAATCCTGGTGGGTTCCAGCAGATGCACCCGGCTCCTGGGAGCATTTTTTCCTTCTCCAAGCAGAGTTACTGTGTCAGGTTCATTGTTTTGGCTTCCCTCTCCTCGGCATCTGACCTGCCCAATGCTGCACCTCGGTGGTTCAGTCCCAGAGTCAACAGCTCCATTCCATCCCCAGCAGTTCAAACTTTGCTTTCAGAGAGGTTCTTCCCCAGACCCATGAGGAAAACCATTTATTTCAACAGCACTATAATTACTCCTTACTTTCCTTTCTTTTCCCCCAGTACCTTGTTTCTAGCTTTTCACAATCCTCACAATGCTGCTGACCACAAGGCTGGTTCACCTCTAGGATTCTGGTTAATCCTCAAAAATACTGAAATGAAGGAATACAACTAACAGGCTTGGAGCAACCTGGTCTAGTGAAAGGTGCAACAACCCCTTGAAGCTTGAAATTTTTTTTTGTAATCCCCAAAAAAATTCAAGGGAAGCTGAATGCTGTTGGAACACCCAGGCTGGCTTTGGATTCACCTTTTTATTAGTGGGAAGCCCTTCTTTCCCAGTTTAGGCCAGAAGCGGGGGAGGAAAAGGTGAGGAGAACAGAATATTTCCCATGCTTTGATTTGCCACTTAATGAAACAATATTTTCATTTTTGCCAGCCCAGGTTTTAAGCTACAGTTGCTGCTGCAGCAGCCACAATTAATATTCCACCTTCCAAAAAGAGGGGGGAAAAGAAAATATTTCTTGCCCGTGGATTCCCAGGGACACATTCCACTCCGGTCTGCAATTAGTGGTGGCCTCAGGCAAATGATCTAAAATAGAAATGTTATTTTTGGAATCATGATAGCCACTGCTTTTTACTCTCCAGAACACCCATTCTTTCTGCTGCGCACTGTCATTAAAAATAGAATCCACAACTGCAACGCTCCTGCCTTTGGGTTTCTTCCTCTGGCAGGACACACACTGCCACTCCAGTGCTACCAACGGGAGGAATTACACAGATATCTCGTCTTGCCATAAATCAATGATAAAATGTGAAATATTGCACCCAGTGCTCCAGGCAGAACTGGTTCTGGTCTAAATTCTCCTTGTCCTGCTGACAGTGGTGCAGATGTGGACAGATCCCCAATAGCTGCACACTTGAGATCTTCATCCAAACCTGTGGAAGTCACTGAAGATCTCCATTCTTGTTCCAGAGGGAGAGACATTCAGGCCTGATTTTAATATATCCGTAACTTTAAACACCTGCCCATGTCCCACAGAAGTTAAAAGGGCTCAGAAGCACCTCTCTTCCAAGCCATACTCCAGTGGGGCAGCCACAGCTTCTCTGGGCCTGCCCACCCTCACAGGGAACAATTCCTTCCCAATATCCCATCTGTCCCTGCCCTCTGGCAGTGGGAAGCCATTCCCTGTGTCCTGTCCCTCCATCCCTTGTCCCCAGTCCCTCTCCAGCTCTCCTGGAGCCTCTTTAGGCCCTGGAAAGGGCTCTGAGGTCTCCGTAGAGCCTTCCCTTCTCCAGAATGAACAACAGGATGAATCTTGAAATTCACACCTTGCTTGGTCCAAGCTTGGATGGAGCTGCCACCTTCAAAATGGACAAAGGGCCTGGGGGCTGTTCCTGGGAGAAAGAGATGTCCGCTGGGAAAATCTCAAAGTCCTCCCTTTGTCTTTTTTTCTGTCAGGCTCCTGCAAAGTCTTGCCTCAAAAATCCCTATTTCCAGCCTCCCCAAGCACCAAGCTGAGGGATCCAGCTGGATCCACCAAAACAAGGAAAGCTGCCCTCACCTTGCTCCTGCCAGGGCAGGCTCTGCCTTTGAAAATCCAAAGCACGCCTTGCCCTGGGCTGCATTTTTTGCAGGGATCATCCTGCAGTGGGAATCGCTGCTCTGGGCCAGCCTCTCCTCAGCTGGACCCGCTGCTCGGAGGGTTTGGGAAGGGAGGAAGCAGAGGGAAGAGCGGGCACATCAGCTGGTAACAGTTCAGAAACAGATGTACATTCCTGCGCAAAACTGTGGCCCGAGCGTATCCAATTACTTTGGAACTGTGCTCCGCTCCAAGAAGCATCTCATCCCCAAAGCCCCACTCCCCGCACCTCCCGCCTCTTATCTGCTCCTTTGCTTTCGATTATGAACTTGTCACCGCAGGGGGAGTGCTTTGGGAGGCGAAGAGGGATGAGGGAACAAAGGCTGGGCAGCAGAAGGAGCAGGGATGTGCCCGGCTGTCCCTGCGAAGGATGGCCCTCGCTGGGTGCTGCACAAGCACTATGGAATTATCCCCTAAAAAATGAGGGGGGAAAAAATGAATCAGCTCGATTAGATCTGGCTGCAGTAGAGGTGGTTCAATGCTCAGTCTGGAGCTGGGATGTTTCTGAAAGAAGCGATGCTCTGCTGTAGCAGGAGACAGCAAGGAGGAGGAAGGCAAAAAGCACAACAGTGTCTGGTTTTCCTCCAGTTTGCTCCAAAAATTGGCATCCCTGGCAGCCCCCCCAGCAGAGGGGAGCTGGGAGGGCAGCCTGGATGCACTGAAATGGTGTTACCTGCACTGTCAGGGCACCCGGTATTTTCCCACTTCCCATGACAGGCAGAGGGAAATCTGAGGATTTCAGGACACAGAAATCCAAACCTCTCCTCTTCAGCACAGAGAGGTCAGAGGGTGATTCTCTGGCCAAGCCCTGCAAAGGGGACAACTGGCCCACAGGCTTCCTATGGAGAACAAGCACTGACCCCAGATCCCAATCTGCATTCATTATGGCCCTCTAACAAAAAAATCCAGAAGCCTGCTAACAGCAGTGGAACAGCATCATAGTGAGTGTCACAGTCAAACAGGGCATTGCACTTCCACCAGAACTCTTTTTCACGTGGCAGTTTTGATTTCCTAACCTCCCTGTCCCCCCGCCACGGTAGCAGCAAGAATGCACCCATCCCATCCCGCTTTGCCAGCTGGACCTTCACACTGCCTCCCCCAAAACCTACCCAAACTCCCTTTTCCTCCAGGAGAGCTGGATCACATTTCAGCCGGGGCTGGGACCGGGCCTTTGCTCTGCTCCAGGGCAGGTATTTGCAGGATTGTCACCAGGGCACCGAGCCCTGGCTCCGAGCACTGCAGCAGTGGAGAATCTGCACACACACGGCAGCTCCGGAGCAATGATCGCTGGAGCCAGGCTCAGAGACTCCATAATTACCCCACAGCCAAGTCCCACCATAAATTTCCCTTAATGAAGCCTGCCTGATACTAAAAGGCTTTACACGTTTGGAGGTTATGCACAGCGGTGATTCCCTGAGGGAGAAATCCTGCCTCAGTCCTGCAAACACTCCTTCACTCTCATTCGCAGGAGCGAGGCAGGTTTTTATTTAATTTATTTACTTAATATTAGCTATTTAATCCAGAGGAGTGAGGGACTGCTCTGCTGCTGCCGCCGTGCAGCCCCGAGGCACATAGCAGAGTGCCAGGAGCAGCAGGACTCGGCTGGACCGGGATCACGCCACGTGGCCACATCTTTTTCCCATCACGGCTCCGCTGTGATGCCCAGGAGTTGTGGCCATGCTTGTATGGGATCATCCTGAGGGCAAACTCTGTATGCCAGCTGAGAACTGGGCACAGTGAGATCCATCCACACAGCCCAGCCCACCCCCAGAGCACCTCAGTCAGTGGGAGGATCAAGGCTCACCCCAAGGAAACGCCTTGTGCCCTGGGACATGAAGCCCTGCTTTCAGTGGTCATGGCAGGGTCATAAAAAACTGGAAAATAAATATTGGCAGGGCAGGGGGAGAGGAGAGGTACAACGAGCAGCTCCACTCGTCCTCACGAGCTGGGATCTGCTTCTCTTGCTCCTGGTGCTCTGAAACACAGCCCAAAACACCCCTGCTCCCTCCCCGGGCAGCTTTTTGCAGCACCTGTGGCCCTTTTGGGCAGGGCACTGTGGAAGCTCAGCCCTGTGTCCCACCTGTCCTCCCCTGCTCCGTGAATCCCTGCACGCCCACAGCACCTCAGCCCTACAGCTGCAGTGCCGCAAGCCGGAAACCTGTTTGCTGGGAAAAGCAGGAAAGTGCCCCTCCAGCCTTCTGGGATGGCATCCCTCAATACTTGGAAAGGATCCCAGGCACTCAGGAGACCCCCAAACAACCCCAGCACAAAGCAAATACCCCTTACAAGGGGTGGTGTCGGCTTCGGGGTCCGTGGGGCCGGGAGGCACCATCCGAACCCACTTGTACTCGTGGGACTCCAGGCCTTGGATGTTGGATCAACCCTCGGACCCAGCCCCAAACTGTTCTGGAGACCTGGATTTGGGGTGCAAGTGGCAGCAGCACCCGGCTCACCAGGGTCTTAAATTGGATTAAAAACCTATTTGCAGAACGGCCTCACTTTCCGACTTCTGTGCTGCACCTGAAAACCTTTCCTTTGGAAAGCAAACACAGGCTCTCCCCAGGGGCTGCCTGGGGAACTCTTTCCACTATGAACATTACCTACCAGCAGTGCAGCCAGCCCCAGGCAAGCCGAAAATGCCTTCTCCTACCAAGGAACACTTTCCAATCAAACCAGACATTATTTTTTCCATTAATGAGCGTTGATACCTACTGGAAAACTCTGCAAAGAAATCCACTTCAAACTCATTCTACTGGTACAATATCGACGTTTTACGAGTTTCTTTTGTCTTGTTCCTTTTTATTATTATTGTTCTATTTTATTTCCCTGCTCCATATTGCAAACATGATCTTTGCCACTCAGGAATGCATCTGTTCCTGCAACTTGGGCTGTGACTGAAATCAGAGGTCCAAATCTGATTTTTCTCTGCCTTAGCTCCACGGAAACAAGCAGAGTTTTCCCACATTTCCCCCCACGGTGTGATGGAGAGGGAGAAAGAGACCTGTTTTCTTCTGTTGGGTAGATCAAAAATCTTGCTATCACAATTATGGTGTGCTGGGATACCACGGATTCAGCAGTAGGGTATTCTGGAGGGGGAAAAAATGTCCTCCTACCTACCTCAGCTCCTGATTCCCTAAAATGTACTACTTAGCATTTAATGGCGGGGGGAAAAGCAAGGCGAAAATGGGAGGAAGATGGAGCACATGGCCAGTACCACCTCTCCAGGGTCCTCTCCATGGGGTTTTCCACAAAACATTAGCTGCTCTCCAGCTGATCCGTATTTTGGGTTTGTCCAGGAGGGTTTTTTCCCTGCCCCCTTCAATTAAGGGTTTAGCCCCTCTGCCCCCAAATCTCCACCATCCCCATAGCTTAGGATGCCCCAGGGAACTCGTGCCACCCCGAGGTCACCCTGTGGGATGGGGAGCCATGTCCCCACCCCATTCCCGTAGGACAGGGGCTTTGCAAGACCCCCGGCACCGGGGGCTGCAAAATAGGGCCCCATTCCATAAAAACGGGGCACGGTCTGTGTGCTGGGGGCTCGTTCCCTGTGCGCCCCGATCTGGGCACGGAATCTCTGCAGCCTGGGAGCGGGACCCTGGGCAGCACCCCAAAATACCCTGGGGTGGGCGGGGGGGGATATCCTGGAGGGGTGCTGCGAATCTAGCATCGCCAGGGCGGGGGGTGGCGTTCGCCAGCTATCTTTGATTCGAGGTGCATTCCCAAGATTTTAGTTAAGTGTAACATAAAACTGTGAAAGTTTAGCAGGGGAAAAGCCTTCCTCCCACCGACCTGGCCGGCCAATCAGGAGGGAGCCCCGCACCTCCCTCACTTCTGACAACTATTTAGCAACTGAGCTCAGCTAAAGTTTCCAAAAAGTTAGAATAACTTCCTCTCTCCAAGACCTCAATTTTTTTACACAACCTCGGTCCTTGAAATAAGAGCCCTTCAAGCAACCTGGAAAACGTTTGGTCAGCAAAAAAAAAAAAAAAAAAAAAAAAAAAAAGGGAAAAAAAAGGAAAAAAGAGTCCTCCTGTTTTTCCAAAGGATCTGTCTCAGGAATTTAAAGCACATTTAAGACACACACACACACACACACATAACATAAGGAGGGGGGGAAAGGCTCTTCCCCTCCCCTTCTCGCAGAAAGCATGGAAGAAAGCTCCAGTTCTCCTGTCTCCCCTGTGGATAGCTTGGGGACCAGTGAAGAGGAGCTGGAAAGGCAGCCAAAGAGATTTGGCAGGAAGAGAAGATACAGTAAGAAGTCCAGCGAAGATGGCAGCCCCAACCCAGGGAAGAGGGGGAAAAAGTCCAGTCCCAGCTCCCAATCTTACGAAGAACTGCAGAGCCAGAGGATCCTGGCCAACGTCAGAGAGAGGCAGAGGACTCAGTCGCTCAACGAAGCTTTTGCCGCCCTGAGGAAAATCATCCCCACGCTGCCCTCTGACAAACTGAGTAAAATCCAGACGCTCAAGCTGGCAGCGCGGTACATAGACTTCCTCTACCAGGTGCTACAGAGCGACGAGATGGACAGTAAGATGACGAGCTGCAGTTACGTGGCTCACGAGAGGCTCAGTTATGCCTTCTCCGTCTGGAGGATGGAGGGAGCGTGGTCCATGTCGGCCTCCCACTAGCCACCGCCCAGGCCAGGCCAGCCCAAGGGGTAGGTACCCATTTCTCTTCTCCTGGATGATGCTCTGGGTGGGTTTCCTTCCCTCTGCCCGGGGACGGGTGGTGTGGGATGGTGGGGATGCTGATGGGTTTGGGGTCGCCAACCTGGAGGGCAGCGTAGGCACGTCCAGTCCCTTCTGCTCCCTCCATGACGGCGGAAATTCAAATAAATGGGACTTCCAGTGAGGCAAAAATGAGATATGCCCCATTTGGGGAGAAAAACGCCCTAAAATCCAGCGTGGTTTTACTCTGTGGTAATGGGGGAGCACGAGGGGGCTGGTGTTGAGAGTTGGATGATGAGGGGCAGAGGGGAAACCGTCACCACGTGAGATTTGCCAGAAAGCTGCTTCGGAGAAGGGCTTTGAGAGGAAAAGGTGATGGCTACAACAGGCTGACAAGGGGATCCGAAACAGCTGCTGTCCCACTCTGTGCGTGCCTGCACCCCAAAAACCCCAGTGCTGAGTCCCGTGGCGGCCACATGCCCTCCCAGCTGGGGGGACAGGAGCCACGCGGGGCTCGGCGAGGGGTTCGCTCCAGGTTGTGTTTCTCTTAAAAGAAACGAGCAGCAGATGTCGGCTGCAGTCCCGGGCTGTGCCCCTTCCCCCTCACACAACAGAAAGCAAACAGAGATAGGAGAAACTTGGCTAAATTTTTGGATTTGTCGAGTTTCCCTTCCCCAAAGTGCCAGTAAAGAAGCGGCTGATGTTCGGTGTAGTTTCTTATTTACTCTCCTCGCTAAACCCTTCCTCGTTGCTTTCCATTAGCAGAAAACTACTTCCTCTTCAGCTGCCTTTGTAATATTCAGGGACAGAGGAATAAACAGTCAGAAAGGAGGGAAAAAAGGCTTTTAATAACACCCTCATCTCCAGCTAATTAAGCAGAGCAGCTCTGCGTTGTGTCAGCCGGAGTTTGGGCCTGGCCGGGCGCTGTCTGGGGCTCCGTACATAAACCAGAGCCCACCAACCCATTTCACCAAGCAAACACTCCAAAGGGATGTTTTCCCTGCCACCCTGGAGAAGTAAAAATGAAATAATTTCATCATGTGCAGAGTTGAAGAGGAAAGTTTATCCCAGCCCATTGGCTGGGCTTATTTAAAGAGGCAAACCCAGCTTTGTTCGGGCAGCAATAAATGGCCCGTTTGAATAAATAAAATTGAGAGCCAGGCAAAAAAACCCAATGCAACTGCAGTGCCTCAGTTAAAAAAGCTAAAAAAAAGGTCAAGTGGGACTTACTAGTGGTGTAAAACAGACTTAAAACCATTTCAGAAACCACTTCAAGTAAATGTTTCACTTGCATCCTGAAATAGTTTGGAATTTGCTGCAATTAAGGTGTCCACGCGCTCTTCTACTGAGTCCCAAACCCATGAAAAAGGTCTCAAAACTGGTAATTCTGCCCATTGCACGAGCTGCCTGTTTAGTTTAATTTAAATAGGTAACACTGCTGTTGTGGGGTTTATGGCCGTTGCTGCCATAAAAAATCCCCTGTTTTTTGCATGCCATGCCCCGGTTTCAACTGCAAAAATCCAAAGCTGAGTGGGCTTTTCAAAAGCTAAACCCTCCGTTTATAAAACAGAGAGCCTTTTCCCATGCTAATCTGGCTAAAAAACTACAGCAAACAGAATTTAAAAAAAAAATAAAAAAACCCACACAAAAAAACCCAGGCTTCTTGTCAAAACCAGATGTAAAATGTCCCGAACACATATTTCTTCAGCAGTTTAGATTGGCTGAATAGGAAAGTGCTGGGCTGGAACAATGCATTGATTCTGTTGTTTCCCAAATGATGTGTTGCCATTAGCCAAGGATGGTTGGAAATCTGTTATCTAATGTACAAACCACTCCTAGCACACAGTACAGGGTGAAACCTGCCTTTTAAAAATATTTTAAACTCCACGTTGATTAAATTATTTTTAACATTGCTCTGGTGAGGCAGATTTTTTAGGCAGATACTCAGATTGTCCCGACCCCACAAAAATTGTGAGGATATTATGGAAAAAACGTGATGCAGTACCAAACCCCAACTCATTTTGGTTTGATTTGGAATAAATCAGAATTCGGCGCCTTCACCCTAACTTCCAGCCCTGTGCTCTGAGGTGGCTCTTGCAGAGGAAGATCCCAAACTTTCCCCCTTTTGCTGTGCCTGTGTGTGCAGGAACACGCGTGTGGTTAGACTGTTGAAAAGGTTGTTGACAAATGGCCTGGTGCAGTGCGGTGTCAAATTCTACCGTTTATGGCGACAGAAATTACCGCTGCCAGAAAATAAATAAAATACCCTACGACGACGTCTTCAAGAAACCCTCTAAAATGGGCAAATTCAGTTGGGTGGTGGCACATTTTATGGGTAAGAGGGGAGCAGCCTGTGCAGCATCAGTGGCCGTAAAATCCCTAAGAAATAGCCGTGTGGGTTTGGGATCAGCCCCTGCCTTTCCTAGGGAGTAAGAAGTGCAAGCGTGGGGTGAGCGCCGCTCAGGCTGGGCTGCCATGCTCCCTGTTCCCGAGGGTTTGGGGCACGAGAAGCAAGGAAAGGTTCTCTCCTTGGAGGGACGCTCATTCTCCTCTGGCTGCAAGCAAAATAAAAATCAGAGGAGCTGTTTGATTAGAAAATCAGAGCCTTGGGAACTGGGAAAATGCCACCTGGCCCCTGCAAACGCCAGCAGGTCACTGCCGCTCGCTCCCCTGGCCACGAGAGCTTTTCCTGTTCTGCTCCACGGAATTCCAGACAACCGACTCCGGGAGTTTCAGGAGAAACAGGCGCAGCTTTTGCACCTCAAGGACTGCACTGGGATGTTTCAGCTGAGCCTTCCTCCCCCCAAAACCTCCCCATCCTCACTGCCAGCACCTGCACCCCTTCCCTTGCAGCTGCCTATCCCTTTTGCTTTCAAAATGTTCCGCAGGCTCAAAACCCAAAAGGATAAATCAGGGAAAAAAGGCAGTATGTTTGCTGGTATTCCATGCAGTAGGAAAAACCTGTCCAGCTGGGATGGCAGCACCAGCACCAGTGTGTGAAGGACAAGGCAGCCCTGAGCCCCACACCAGTAAGACCAGTCTGCTGCTTCTTCCCACTCACTGGGGACCAGCCCTTCACCTCCCCTGGGCTGGCACTAGCATTGATAATCCCTTTCCCACCTTTTCCACGCTGGAGAAGCCACATTTAATGTGTGTGTGTTTGATACACAGCCCTCATTCCATCGCCCCTTCAGACTTGCAGGGCTGTCTCCAGTATAAAACACCAGCATCCTATTTCATTTTCTCCTTAAAGAAGCAAACAGATGTTATCTCTGCCGGCCCTGGGAACAAAACCTAATTCTATAGTGTATGAGAGCAGCACAGTTAACTGGGGGTGTAGTGACACTGGAACGGAGCCCTTTTTTTGTCCCAAAAGCCCCATTTTTTTATACGCATCCTTCAAAAAATGTAAATAAGTTTCCTTGACAGGAAGGATTGTAAAGTTTGGTATTTACATTAATAGCCTTGGAGCGGGGAGGGGGTTGGTTTCATCTCAGTGCGTTTTAAAAGCCCAGCAAAATGCATTTTGGATCCTCTGTTTACGTTCGTGTCTTTCCTTGGGAAAAGACAAATCTGTTACCCCGCAGACACCAAACACGCTGCAGTCAGCCAAAAAACGCTCAGGCTCAGGGATCTTTGAAAAAGAGGGTGCAAGGGAAATGCTCCCGAGAAGGAGACATGCAAAGAGACAAATCTGCCAGGGGCTAGACGCAAATAAATGAATTACCCATCAGAAAGAGCTGGAGACACGCATGGCGGAGGGAAAACGCTGGATCAGGTCCGAAGGAGCGCTTAGGAAAGTGGTAAAAACATGTTATTACTTAATCTGCTGGAGGCAGAGCTGCGGTAAAAGTCCTATCGGGAGAGAAGTGCGTTGAAGGGTCATTAAGGGAACAATCGAGGCAGACATTTCGGCTAAGTAGACCTAATTTGTCTCCAAATTAGTCATCCTCACACCGCTCAGCTCTGCAGAGCAGCCCTAATTTTCAAAGCATCCTCATTAAAACAAAGAGAAAGACTGAAACGCTTCTCCTGAGCAGCCTCCCTCACATTCCTTCCTTCAGTGCTTTTTGGGGGCATATTTCCTGAAGTTCTAGGTAGCAGTGATAAATGAGCCTTGGAGATCACATCAGGCTCTCACAGGGCTGGGACAGATCTTGTAACCACCGCTGAGATCTCTTTTGGGGACATTTCATGTCACTCTTTCCCCCGGCAATATAATTATTTTTATAGCCGTACTCCTGAGAATCATTTCCATGTGCTTCCGCACGACTTTGAAATCTCCGAGCCCAAAACCTCCAGAATTTATGTCTTGCTGGAGAGCTGCAGGAATAGTTTGATGGGGCCATGAACATGGAAAGGGACGGCACCACAACCCCGAAACACAGAGCGAGCTCGAAATGCCATCAGGGAATTACAGCTGGTTGGGGAAAGCAGACATTCCAGGCAGATTTTTTACCCCTCTTCCCGGGTTTTGCAGAAAATTGGGAAGGGGGAAAAGAAAAGCAGATTGCTCCTTGCAAGCTGCTGTTCCCAGCAGACACCTCAGTGGGTTGCTCGGAGAGTCACCACAGCTCCTGATTTACTTCTTCAGGCAAATTTGGAAGTGAGGAAAACCAAGAAACCCTCCAGCTGGATATTAGCAGACTGATACTAATTAATGATTAGTTCTCAGGAATTAAAGCAGTAGAAATATTTGCCAGGGATTAAAACAAAACAAAACAAAACAAAACAACAAACCCAAAGCAACACTCGGCGCGCTGGCATTAATTAGATTTGTAGTTGAGGAAGATGACCACTCAGCACCAACAACTAATCACACACAAAGAGCAAATTAACTCAGCCAGTCCATAAATCAAGGCGAGGCAGCCCTTGCCCTCATACCCATCCCTTTAACCACTTCCACACCAGCCCCAGCCAGTCCCCCCAGCCCCAAAGCCCTTGTCCTTCTCCTGCCAGCTGTGCAGCCAAGACGTGGGCATCAGGGCTCTGGGACTCTTCGGGATGTGCTTCTCCTCCTGCTTTAGGGTGGGGATTTGGGGGGTAAAACAGGGGAACCCTCTTTGAATTTTGTTTAAGCTCTGTCACCTGTGGAGTCCAAGGTTTTCAGTGTTTAGCAGTAAGGAGGGTTTTCCTTCGGGAAGGCGGGGGGGGTGTAATAAATCAGTCTTTCTCTATCACACGAAGGGAAGCAGCAGCAGGAATTTGGAGACAGGTTCCTTGCAGGAGGAGCATGAAAACAGGACAGGGAGGTTTTGCTGCCGCTTCCATAAAAAGGTTAAATAAGAGACAGCAGCTCCTAAGCCTGGCTGGTAACAGAGGGCTCAGAGTGGCCATTAGATCCCTGGATTCTCCGGGTGGTTCTTTGCGAGGTCTGAGCCTTTTGGATGGAAAAGGTGCTTAGATCTAATGCTCCGACACGAGCGCAGGAAAGGCAGCGTGGATTCTTCATTCCCAAACCAGTGGCCAGGGGGTGTTTTTCAGTGCCCAGGGGCCAGGATCCGCCTGGATCCAACCTCTCTTTGTTAGAATTATGTGATTTGGGATTGATTTTTTTTTTTTTTTTTTTTTTTACACCTGCATTTAGACAAGGGATGGGATGAGACAGACCCATTCTCCCTTGGATCACGAAAGTGGTCAGACACCAGAACAACAAATAATCCTTGTGCCCTGAACTCTGCAGTGAGAGACAGACCCTCCTCTTCCTCCCATCTCCTCTTCATATTTTAACCACAGCTTGGAAAACAGAAAAAGGAGGAGGTGGGAGCAAGAGAAGAGACAGATGTCTATGAGTTCAG
Organism: Acanthiza pusilla; assembly: GCA_036630365.1. Classification (NCBI taxonomy): domain Eukaryota; kingdom Metazoa; phylum Chordata; class Aves; order Passeriformes; family Acanthizidae; genus Acanthiza; species Acanthiza pusilla. Next base: position 1,189,326 of record JAXCHO010000167.1, on the reverse strand, counting down.
CTTGATATATATTTACTGGAAGATGTCCAGTAAGCCTGGCCTAGCTTTAATTGAATTCCTAATAAAATACTTTTGCCTTGTTAGCTGCCACCCCCAAGAAGCATTTCCTTAAGAGATATTGGACCTGCCAAAGGCACGCTTTAAAATGTATGAATTGGGTTTTGGGTGAGTTTAGCCACCAAAACCCCTCATGCAGACATTTATCTGATTATGCCTTCGGTTTTAGCTGTTCAGGCCTCCTTTAAAAATCATATGTTTGCACTTAAATGTAAATAAACCAAATTGCTCTGCTGAAATGGGGGAATCATGGCTGTGCTGAGCCTCCTATTAAAAAAAATTAGTTAATCCAGCTTGGAAAATTCACTAGGGTGGGATGGAGCCAGGGAGAGGATTTCATAGAAAAAAAACAGTATTTTGGGTGGCTGGGGTCTCCCCAAGGCATCCCTACCCATTGTCCCCAAAGCCAAGCTCCTCTATAAAATTAACCTGCCAGAGACACACAAATGCACATTTAAGGGTGATCCTTTTGGCAAATTAATGACCCATTCTTCAAAGGAGTTCGGATTGGGAAAATAGGTTTTCAGTTTGTTCCATTTGAGCACCTGTCTCCCTGCCCTTCTCGTGTGTTTCCCACCAGCACGCCCAGCATCACCTCCATGCCACAACCCCCCCAAAATTCACCCCACAGGCACGTTTTTGCAAATTCTTGTGAGTTTAAGTCTTTCTTCCCCCCAAACATACAGCCAAGCTCGCACAGCAGTGGGCTCCAGAGCATGGGAAGGGTGGCAGGAATTGAGCCTGTGCAGGAACATCTGCATGGAAGTGTTTTCACCTATGGCAGTGCCTCTGGGAACGCCAGGGAATCGCCCCATGGAAATTTCCCAGTGAGAAACCAGGGCATAAAACCACAGGATAAAAACAGGCCAGATGAGATAATACCGATTTTTTCAAAAAGCACTATGCACACAGCATATGAACTTGTATTTTTACACATTAGAGAAGATGGCTGTTCTGCATATTTTAATTTATTTTACCTAATTATTTTGCCTGATGAGCTCAGGAGATTTCTGATAGCACCAAGCCCTTTTTGCTGCACTAACTGCGAGCGCGATGCTTCAGACGCGGCCCCGCGATCTCCAGAGCTCCCTTCCAGCTCCGTGGGGCTTTGTGCAGGGAACAAATTGACACGTTACAAGGGCTTTTTCATCCTTGGCCACGAAAGGCGCGGTTTAAGAGATGCCTGGGATTGCCAGCACTCAATAACGTATTTTACATCAGATGGGGCTGAAATGTTTGCTGTTGTAAGGGAGGTGGAGAGCAGCGGAGCGGCCACGTTCTCACCTCCGTCGTGATGCGATGAATTTGCGTTTCGGGACAGAGAAGAGGTTCAGGCCTTTGAACTGTTTAAATCAGCTTGCACCTCAAGAACAGGGGAGATCAGAGATCCCTTTCCAGCGATCCCCTTGGAAACTTTAAAATCAAACAACCTTATGATCAATATTTCGTGTTGTAATGCACACAAAGGAGTAACTCACCACTGCTTTCCCTGGTCATGTCAGGGAAATTAGTAGTGGAAAGCACCACAAAAAGACACCAAAAATGCAGTTCCAGGCACCCCAGGGCAATGCCATGTGCCCAGAGGGCTGAGGATACAGGGGTAGCATTTTCAGCTGGGAATTGGAAGCTCAAAATGCTGATTTTCTATAGGACTGAGTTAATCTGGAAGTTTTCCTCCTAAGCGCTGTTATTTTGTAAACCAGGCTATACTTTCACTCTCAATGAGTGGGAACAGGTAAATATTTTAAAGTTGTTGAGGGAAACAGACACGGCTTTGAAAATTGTAGCTATTCCTTAGCTGGGCATAGTCATAGAAGGAGAAGATTTTTCAGTATAATAATGTCAGAATCAACTCATAGAATCATATGATTTTTCAGAATAATCATGTTTGAGTTAGAGGGGAAAACACCTGGCTTTAAACAATGAAGTCTGCATATCTATTCCCCTTTTTTCACATTGGTTTATTGCTCTCCTATCTGTCATTGCTGGCTCATTTTCTGCTGCAATTAGCAAGGTTTTCATGCCCCCTGCAATGCCTGAGGTATGTGTACAAGTCCCAAGCACAATTATCAGATGTGCTCGCTCATCCCTGCTCCTCCAGAAAACAAACCTCCTGTTTTTCGCCCATTCGGAGCTATTTCCTAATGCCAGTGTTTCACCAGCTGTGAAATGCATTTTTGTTCCCCAGTGCTGTTTTTCCTTAATCTTTCATTGAAATGCTACCGCACAACCTCTCGCACAGCTCCAGCCACATTTGTGTTGTTTGAAGATCCGAAAGCTCTTTCTGGGGAGGAAATCCGTCGGCTCCCCTGCCTTGAGTTACTCAGCCACTGCGCTGCCCAGGCTGCCTTGCAGCTCTTCTGCAGTGCAGGCTCATCCTTAGAATCGCACATGAGGCTAAGATATTTAAAACTAGGAGCTCTGGGTCGTTTCTGAAGGAGACAGAGGAGGAGGAGGAGGAGAAGGTTTTCTGGAGCTCTTGGAGAGACCCCAGGCCAGGAATCAATGCCGAAAGATTTTCAGGAGGTCTGGCTGCTGGGACACTTTGGGACCGGAGCATTTGGAGCTGCTCCACTGAGGGGCAAACAGGGATAATGAGGCACTTCCAGCTCCGAAGCCGTAGCACAGCCAGGGAAGGGACTCGGGACAGTTGTTGGCCCCATGGTGAGCTTGCCTTTACCCCCACTTCCAGCTGGTTCCCTTCTCCCAGGTGTCCACATGAGCTGGGAATGCCCAGGAATGCCACCCCAACCACAGCTCCAGCCCTGGGCAGGCACTCCAGCCCTTAACCCTGGTGCCCCCCAGCCCCTCCCAGCAGGACAGGGACCCTGGAATTTGGGCTCTCCCTGCCCCTGTCTGCCAACATCCCGGCACCACACGGGGATGCAGCACCATCAGGCTTTACTCCAGCAGGTCCAGGAGGCATTGGATGGGGCTGGGAGGCAGACAAGGCTGCTCCGTTTCCATTCTCTTAGGAAACGAAGAATTTTTGTAAAAAAAGCAAGCGAGGATTTGGCAGTGAGCAGAGGGTGGGGATGGCTGCCAAGGCCTGGACAGCTGTACCTTCTTCACTCACAAGTTGTGTGATCAGCGAGGGCTGTGCTGGAAGCCAAGAGGAGTTACCAGAGCTGCCACATCGCATTTGGCTGATCCTCCCTTGGGGAGACACCTTAAAGAAACAAACCCACCCTCTCAGCTCCAGCAGCACGGCAAACCAGGGGCACCTCAGAGCCTTGGGGTGCCGTGGATTTCCCCCGCCTCCTTTCCTCAATTTTGGATCCAAGACCAGGGGACAGGGAAGGAGGAGACTTATCCAAGGCTGTTTTTCCATTTTTCTGCAGCCTTCCTTGCGTACCAAAGCCCTGCCTGCCCCTCCCATCCACAGCTAGACCTTCCCGACAGCTTGAAATAACCCAGGAAATTGTGCAAAAGCTGCAGCGGGTCCATCCCGCCCGGCTGCACAGACACCCTGCACCCCAAACCTCGGAGCTTTCGTCTGCTGGGGGCTTCCAAAGAGCAGGAGGCTCACAGCGGGAGGAGGGAGGGAGATGTGGTGAGCTTGGAGGAGATTTGGGGTGCACTGATGCACCTGCAAAGCCCAGGCCGTGTCTGGGGGAGCAGAGAGGGGGATGAAACAAAAGGCTTTCAGATGTCTTCTTAAATAGAAAATTATTCACCCTTTTCTTTAAGAGAAAAGCAATAGATCTGTTTCCAGGTGTTATCCCAGCCCTGCCCGTCCCCTACATCTCCAAGCACTTCCCAGGCTTCAAGATTTCATTTTTAGCTCATCACCAAAACAACTTTCTGGCCTCCCAAGCCTCCCCTCACACAGCCTGCCACATGTATTCCCATTTCCCTCACAAAGCTCCTTTTCCTCGCAAACATCTCCAAAAGAACTGTGCTCACTCCAAAGCTGCACCGAGGCACCCATTCCCCAAATATCCCAGCGGTGCACAGATATTTTTGGCAGCCCCAGCAGCAGCAGATTCCCAGGCTCGGAGACGGAAAAGGTGGAAAACGGCAGGAGCTGCTGACTCAGCACCTGCTGGCACTAGAGGGCAGGATAAACTGTATTAAATGAAGAGTAAGGTGGGTTTGAGCTTGCATCCAAAGGGAACATCTCCTGTGTGTCCAACAGGGAGCACGTGGAATGTCTGGGAGCAGCCAGGAGCTGTCTCACTGCCCAAGACAAGGAGGAACCAAATTTTGCATTAAGCACATCCCACATCAATGATCATCAGGAGAGCAGACTCCCTGGCTGTTTAATTTAGGGTCAGAGGGTGGCACCAGAGGTGCTTTCACCTTGCAGTCGCTGCCTTTCTGATAGAAAAACACTTTAAAAAAAAAAATCTCATTTCTCTGCTGTATTTTTCTGAGTGTGTGATTAAACCTGTCCTGCCCTCCTCCAAATAGCAGATTTTAAATTAGCTCCACACACAGCAAGCACAGGTCTGCTCCATTCCTTTATCAACAGCCACTTCAGTAAACAACCCAAATTTAAAAGATGACTCCAAGAGGGTCAGGCAGCACAGTCCTTTCATCAGGAAAAACCCCACAGAGCTGGCAGGTGTTTAGAGAAGGCAATTTGTGGTCTAAACACAAGAAATAAACCTCTTGGTTTATTTTCCCCTCCCAGGTCTGCCCTAGTCCTGCAGGACAAGCATCCCCCCAAGCTATTGGTAACCCACAGAGAGCACCTACCATTCCGCGAGGGACTGAATTCCTTAAAAATCTGAAGATTGGGGTGAGAAGCATCTGGGCCCCAGAGAGATGCTGTGCCCACAGGGCTCCTGCAGCATCTCAGCACAGCATGAGACCCCACTGAGAGCCCTGAAAACAGCACAGGAGAGCTGGCAGGGCCACCCTGAAGATCCTGGGATAGGGAGAGGAGGGGGACAAACCCCAAAACCAGAGAGATTCCATAGATTCCTCAGAGAGTCACTAAATGCTGCTGGGTGGAGGAAACGCAGGGGTTGGGTTGCGATTTGGGATCAAAAATGTGTCAGCCCTGCTTTGCTGCTAAGGATAAAGGGGGTCCGTGACTGGACGCTGAAAAAGGGGGTGTGAAGGACAGCAGACTGCAGAGGGGACGGGTGAGGAAGGTGCCCCAGTTGGATCCCATCTGCTCTCATCACCCCCAGCCTGTTCCGCACTGGTTTTGGCAGGGAGCAAAAGTGCCGCGGGACGCTGGGGCTCCTTCCGGCTGATGTCCCTTGTGGGGGCACTTTCTGCCAGAGCTTCTGGGCTGACTAACAGCATGACACCTCTTTTGTAGCCATTTGATGTGATGGGACCAGTGGGTTTTGCTGCCCCACCTTGCCCTGCAATTTTGCCTCAGTTTCCCCTTCAGAAAGCAAACATCAACACTTGGAGTGCCTGCCTTGTCACCTCTTGCCAGCAGAGAAGGGGTTCACATGCCACCAGGCTGGCTTTCTATTCAGCCGTTTCTATTCATTTCACGGCTTCTCATGGCACAGATCTAAATTGCAGATGTTGCTGCGCCTCAGATTTGGAGGGAGACAAAAACGGAAGGAAAAAGGTTAAGCAGCTCTGTGAGTCACTCCAATACATGACCTACTGTTGATTTAGAAACCTACCTCGGCTGTAAATACAGAATAAGCTTCTCCAAAGTGTTTAACCTTTTGTATTCTGGCCAGAAAAACTAATAAATGAGAGCAAAACATCCCTCCTGAGTCACAGAAGCAACAGAGCTGGAAAACCCTGCGGTGGGGTCAGTGCTGAGAATAAAGTGACCCAAAACAAGTGACCTAAGGAGGGAGGGGAAAAATAAAATTTTTTTTAAGAAAGGTATTAGGGGAGCAGATAATGAAGAGAGCAGGCTGTGCTGCTCTCTGGGATCTGCTCCAGGCAGCAAAGGCAGGGAATAGCTTCCCAAACAAGCAGAGAGAGGCTGTGGCATGAAAAAATAAAATACAGCTCAAACCGATAGCAAGACTCTGGTTCCACAGGCTCCCACTTGGTGCACCCAGACACTCCTGCGAGCTGCACAGACTCCTCCTGTCCATTATAATCCCAAACCATTTATCCACAGGCTGCTTTTGGGGGGGCTGGAAGGCAAAGGATATCTCAGCCGCGTAACCAGGAAAGGGCTGGGGGTAGAATTGCAAATAGCAGAATTGGCTTTGCTACAGGTTTTGCTATGCATCAGTGCCAGGGGAGCTCTGGAAAGGGCATGGAGTGTCCTTACTGCAGCTTTGGAAAGCCTGTGAATTTTGGGAGACAGCCGAACCATCCAAACCACCCCCCCTTCCAATATCTCGTTGAATCATCTTTTGTCTTCAAAGCAGAGGGTGTAGCAGCGGAAGGAGAGCGTTCCCTGGGATTTGAGGCACTGAGTGGGAGTGGAGAGAAAGGCCAGCATCTGCTGATCTCAGGGTACCACCAGGAGAATTCTGCACCAGGATCCCAAGGAGGTCACTTGGGCCGGAGCCATCCCGAGGCCTCCGCTTCCAGCAGGATCCTGCACAGGGACCAGGGGAGCCAAGGGGGGCTGGAGAGTCCCAACAACCCCACTGATTAAAGGGAAAATGGATCAGCAAGCCCTTCCAGCATAAATCAGGCTTGCCTCAAATATTTAGACGTGATTTAAATCAGCAGCGCTGTGCTTCACAAACCACCAGAGGGTTTTTGTAGGGATGGGGATGCTTTAACATGTAAAAAACAAACAAAAAAAAAAGTCGAAATTCTGGTCAGATACAAAACTCAGGGCAGGCAAAGCTGCCTGAGTAGTGCTGATGGATAATTCAGACCCAAATACCTCTCGGAGTAATTTTCTTCTGGTTCCTCCCCATTCCAAGGCAATTTCCAGCCCACCCCCACCATCAGACATGAACTGAGACAGGATTCCAGAAAGTGTATTTTAAGCTCTTTTTTGCTAGTTTAGAACTCAAAGATCATGTGTTCAAGCTTTTCCACCTAAAACCCAAAGGCTGGAAATTTACACTATTAAAAATACGTCATTAATTGATTAATTAAGACATTACATGTCCTGTTGGGGCCTTGTGTGAGGAAGGAGCCTTCATCAGTGAGATAAATCATATTTTAGGAAGCTGCCACCAGCAGAGGAAGAAAAGGGCCTTAGAGACTGAGGAAGGAGCAGCTTGGGCTGGGATTTATCCCAAAGGGAGGCAGAGCTGTATTCCCAGAGAATGGTTGTGGGGCACTGGGAAGGTTCCCCCACTGTCCCTCTCTCCCTGGTCCCAACCTTCACCCGAAGCTGAGCTGAAGCTCCCACAGGAGCTCTCCTCAGCTACCAAAGCTGTGGTGAGTTAAAATTCATGCCCACGGTTTTGGAGCTGCCCAAACAGCCAGGATGCTGTGTCTGAGTGGAACTAACAGGGTCAAACACTGGAGCTGAAGCATCACAAAATTATTTAACCTGCTCTGTGCCAGTGCCCACACCCCAGCACAGCTTCAGACAGCCAGGACTGCCTTCCCCTGATCCATTTCTGGGGAAGGGACAGGGACTGATGAGCAGACTGAAGCCAAAGAGATTTAGGGCCCCTCCAGAGCAGGAAGTATTTTAAAAGACATGGAGTTTTCTTGATCCTTTTGAGAATTCCAGCCTAAACTCATATCCAACAGCCTTTATCATTTAGTTACTCTTTGGATCTCTTGGAAAAATTTAAACGTGTAACTTAAAAGACCAACATAAGTAAGGATAAAGCAACATGGTCAGGTTTGGAATACACAGCTGGAAGTCCAAGGGAAGACACAAGCTGGGTCAGAGCTGTCCCTACATGCCCTGGGCTGTCTCCATAGCTTTGTCTGGTCCCTGGACTAAACCTCAGCTCCTTTTCCTGGGAAGGCAGGAATGCCCACTGGCATTCCCTTGCTCAGCCAACCAGACAATTTGGCTGGATCTCATGAGGGGGCAAGCAGTGAGTCCCCAAAAATTAAGCCCCTCATCCCCAGCCTGTGCACTCAGGAGGATCTTTGCACCCGTGGAAAAGGGGAGCAGATCCCCTCGGAGCAGACATGAATCGCAATTCCTGCATCCAGAGCCTGCCTTGTGTAACCAGACACTGGAAGGAATAAAGTCGGGTCCTCTCACACTCACAAGGTCTTTAAGGTCCCTTCCAACCCAAACCAACCCGTGATTAATGGGGCAGTGATGGAAATCATTTGGATGGTCCAACACTGGGGAAGTCCAAGAGCCTCATCCCCTCGACTTAAGGCCATCCCAAAAGCAGAGGTGAAGCAGCCAAGTGAGACAATAAGGATCTCTCTGGAAGGAAAAGCAATGCCAGCAGCTCTCCTTAGGTCTCTGGAGCTGCTGTGACATGGCACAGCCCTGCCAGCCTCCTTATTCCAGCCCTACCTACTTTGCGAGCAGCACGCAAGCACTTGGAAGGGAAGAAAGAAAGCATTTAATAAGTCTGAAATAATTTTTTTAAAATTCATTAGCTATTATTTCAGCTGCATGACCTCCTGAAGGGACTTTCTAGAGGGCCAGATTATGCAGTCAACTGAAAATATAAATAAGTATGGAAAGGGCAGAGATCACTTTGTTCAGCCAAACCGTGTGGGATGTCAGGTTAAGTTTCCTGTTGGGTGCATCCGTGCACTTCCAGGAGGGGAGCATGGCCCAGCATTTGCATTTCTCCTTCCAGCATCAGGGAAAACCATGTGCCACAAGAACCAGACAGACCCCTGAAAAAGCTTCATTTCACTCTCTCAGTTGTTGATGTTGATTTCAATAACTGTTGCTTTCAGGAAGCCTTAAATCTGAATGTCTGTGTGTACATTCATGCCGATATTTACTGATGGGGAAGTGGTGTATTAGAGGTGAAATGTGCAGTGTGCGCATAGATACGGATATTCCCCATCCCTGGAAGTGTCCCAGGCCAGGTTGGACGTGGCTTGGAGCACTCTGGGACAGTGGAAGGTGTCCCTGCCCATGACGGGGGTGGAAAAAGAGGAGCTTTAAGGTCCCTTCCAACCCAAACCGTTCTGGGATTTTAGGATACGATGAGACACAGCTGAATAAGAAAGGCAACTGGAAATTTCAAAAGAAAACCAAAGCATTTTTAACAGGTAAAAAGTGCACTGAGGAGCAAAAAGTTCTTGAATTAAGTCACCCCACACATCCTCCAAACCCACAGCACATTTAATTAAATCTGGAGTCACAATCTGTGTGTTGTGCACAGAAGTCTGAACACATTCCTCTAGGCAGAGGCAGATCCAAGCTTCTCTCTTCTCTCCCTGTATTCAATCTGATTCCCTAACAGCCTTTAAACCCTCATTGCAGTCACTAAATGCAACACCCAGCGTTCCTCCCACTTCACAAACATGGCTTGCAGAGTAAAACACCTCAAGAAGCATTTTGCTGCACTGCAAACATAAACCATGCATAAAACCCACTTGCATAGAGCAGAAAAGTTGTTCAGCACCAAACAGAGGTTCCCACCACCCCTGGAAACATCCAAGGCCGGGCTAGATGGGGCTTGGAACAACCTGGTCTAGGGAAAGGTGTCCCTGCTCCTGCAGGGGGTTGGATGAGCCGACCTTTAAAGGTCCCTTCTGACCCAAAGCATTCTGTGAGCCGCAAAGGCGAGCAGAGCAGCCCAGCAGCGAGTCCTGAGCAAGCCCTCGGCTCCCAGAGCACCAGCGCAGCTCTGCCCATCCCAGAGAGGAGTAGCCCTGCCAAAGCCGGAGCGCCGAGGCCCTGTCGGGAGCGGATGCTTGGGGATTGCATCAGTGCCGCAGTGACACAGGTTATTGTCTCCGCGGGAAGCTCGCAGGGGTCACTCCCCGAGGTTCAAACAAGTCCAGCTTTTGCAGCTGGCAAAGCTAAACAGGACCTGCCAGCTGCGGTGGAGCTTAGTCAGAGTCATCCGCGCTCCTCCGCCGCAAAGCGCCACTTAACCCGTTCCTTTCGTCAGCCAAACCCCGAAAACCTGACAACTGCAGACAGCGAAACACACATCTGCCTTTCGCAGCATGACAGGGCAGAAAAGACCGTGGAAACCGATTTTCCAGAGCTTTTTTTCCTAGGCTGCCGAGTGTGTGCTGCACACAAATCATGTTCCTGGGAGCCGCTGGCTGGGCTGCTCTGAGTCAGCAGAGCATGTGCTCAGTCCCATCCCAGCCAGCAGGCCGAGCGGCACGCATTTCAGTATTAAACATGGGATGAAATTCTCCACGAAACACAGGCGAGCTGGCTTGTTTGCTCCTCGAGCAGAGAGAATTCCGTCTTTGCCCGCTTCTCCCTCCAAAAATTTGAATTTGCCCAACTGAGACTCTTTGTTCCCCTTTGAAAAACAGAAGCGAGGGAGTGATCAACTTTGTTTTACCTCTCGTGAAGCCTTAAAACCCAGAAGCATGATGAAAAGGTGCCATGAGAGCTCTGAAGTGGTAATTCATTGATAGGGAAGGAACACGAAGCAGCAGCACAGACAGCAAGCAGAATAAAACAAGATTCCAGAAATTCTATTAGACAGGGAATCGAATGTCTGACGCGGGAATGAAGCCCCTCAGGGTGTTGTCCAGTCGGAGCGGAGGCTCTCGGAGCAGAGTGGAGGGGTGGGAAGCCCCCGGCAGCATCCCGGCTGGAGACGCGTTGCTCAAGGAGGCTGTGAGTAAGCTCTGGCTCCCTGTCCCGTTATTGCCTGCCCGGCACGACCTGCCGAGAGGTTTCAGGGAAGCCCATAAAGCCCTGGCTAGCCCCACGCCGGGCCTGAGGCACTGATGCTGCTCCTGGGAGCCTCGGGAAAATGATTCACGGATGCTCAGCGCCCGAGTGGGGAGTGGGGATGAGGTGACCACGCTCCTGCAGGAGGACGGCAGCATCCAAACCCACAGAAATAAGGATAAAATATCCCTCCGGCCCCGAGGGACATTCGCAGCCACTCTGCTCTTGCCTCCTTCTCCAGAAAGCCCCCCAAGTGCCACCACAGCTCCAGGTGCCCAACCAGAGCTGGAAAACATGAAACCGCTTGTTCAGTCTGAGCCAGCCAAGAGCTTGGAAGGAAAACAGACAAAACCACGCTGAAGTGCAACATATTCTGACATTCTATATTCTGATATTCTAAATAACAGCAAAAATCGGTCCTCTACATACCCTGTCCTGCAAAGTCCCTCACACAGAGCAGTGCCCAGGAAATAGCTAGAGTTGGAAGGCACCCACAAGGATCATCGAGTCCAACTCCTGGCCCTGCACAGGACACCCCAAGGTGCTGGGCACCCCCAGGAAGTAGAGGCAGCCTTGGGAAGAGGCTGGCAAGGAGAGGAGGAGGAAGAGGAAAGAGGGGCTAGAGCTGATTATAAACACCAGGGCAGGGAATGGGCTCATTACCTTAAAGGGCCGAGGCTGAAATTTAGAGGGCTTGGTTTAAGAAGCTTGGTTTGAGGGTTTTAAACCTGGTTCAAACAGCATATTCTGTGATTCATGGGCAACACCAGCTGTAAAGTTTAGGAAAATGATTGTACTGTGTGGTTCTTTCTCTAAAGCCTGGAAGAAATGGGGGACCCAGGAGGGATATTCAAATTCCAAGTCATTGTCACCATTCCCAGGGTGACAAAAATGCCAATCCCAATGACTGACCCAGCCCCACGAGCTCCAGAGTCATGCCATGCCAAAAACTCCTTCCCCCAGCAGGATTGTTTGTCATATAAAAATATAACTCCTCCTGCACGAGGGCAACACCCTCTAACCCCAGGTATTTTAAAGAGTTGAGTGATTCTTGCCATAAAAAAAAAGATCAGAGGGGCTTTATTGACTGCAGCAGGGTTAAGCCAGTTTATTCCAAGTGAGAATTTGGCCCCTTGACTTCAAGGAAGCCATGCTGATTAATCCCAGATGGAGACCTGGCCGGGTACAATCCCTTCCCAAAGTCCTGGGACTGAATCACCTCCATTATTTGGAGCCTAGGTGGTTATTAAAGAACAAGGAACAGCACCTGCCATGTGGGAAACACTGAGGACAGGGCCAGGGAATTAGGGTTGTGGAATTCAGGGACCCTCAGGGCATGCCTTAGACTTGGAGGAAGATGCTGAAGTAGCATCCATTCCCCTGCAAATATCTGGGAATGTCCTGGGCATTGAGCACACCAGGCAAGGAGATGGGGAATCTTCCTGGCTTCTTCCCACTGAGGGCTTTCAGAGATGGATCCGTAAGCGTAAAAACAGGATTAAATCCGTCCATGTTCAGGGAAGCTGCCCCAGCATCTCTTTGGCAATTTTGAGGAACAAACACAACTTTGTGCAGCAAAGGGAAAACTTTTCTTCCTGTTCCAAATGCCAAGAAAAAGGGTCTTTTCTCGGCAATCATCTCCAAGGCTAACTCAGGACAGGCAAGATTTAGCTTCCCAGAGTTGTAGGCATAAGTGCCATACTTTTTGCAGGGAATGAATCCACTGAAAACGAAAATCCTTTTCGTGTGTGCCCACGGAGAGACGGCAAAGTCATGCCATGTGTGGATAAACACCAGAACACACCAGGGTGATGGTTTAGGGTCTGGAACTCAGAGCCGGGGGTACCTACCCCACCAGCTCACTCCTGCAGGGGCATTAAAAATTCCCAGCTATGGGATGCCAGTGTCTCTCCCCAGATTTCCCCTGAGGGTGTCCCCCCCAAATTTGCATCGTGCAGGCTGGGGGGGCTCCGAGGGCTGGGCTTTGCGTGCGGAGGAGCCTCGGCAGCTCAGCTGGGAAGAGGGAAATGCAGCTCCCTCGTTGCAGCCCAGCCTCCCAAGCTGTGTTTGGGAGGGCCAGCATCTGGAGTGGGATGTAATCCGAGGATTGATGGGCAGCAGCACACATACAGCTGCGCACATCTGGCCCGCAGGTGTCTCAGCTGCTATTTGTCAGGGACATGAAAAAGCACCCCGACTTCTCGGGGCAATCGTACCTGTCCCATGGATTGTTCCCAGAAGCTGCCAGAATTCCATGGATTTTATGTCTCCGCTTTTTAGTGGGTGGCCCCAATTTTTTTGTTGTTGTTGTTGCTTCTTTTTGGGGTGGGGGGGTTTGTGGTTTTTTGTGTTTGTTTTTTCCATTATTATTTTATTTAAAATAAGGAGTTTAAACCCTAGATGCCTTTAAAACAGGGGAGTTTTGGTTTTGTTTGTCCACTGGCATTAATCCACACAGCTGAGTCAGTCATAATGGATGGTTATCATCCTTTCCCTGATTTACTCCTAGGAGTAGATGTTACTACAGAGCCTTTGTGCTGCACTGAGGAAAAAAACTGAGGCTGTTCCTCCTTGTGCTCAGCCACAGATTCAGCCAGACTTGCTCCCAAAATATTTAATCCATGCAAGGACAGGTAAACTGGGGAAACAGCGGGGAAAAGTCTCATCCAGAAAAATCCGTGCTCCTGAGGTTTGGGAACTGCACACAGGAAAACTGTGAGAGCAGAGGAGCTGAGCCGGCTAGCCTGAAAGAGTTCCCTTGGAAAAAGAAGAAAGCCACAGATGTATATATTTATTTTTAGAGAAGGTGTTTTTCCTAGAATTTGTAGGATTTTGGCAGGAACGCCGAGGGGGAGGAGGAAAGGTTTCCCTTTGGCCAATAACATCTGCTCTCCCACAGCGGGGTGGAGGCAGGGGGGTGCTGGCACAGCCCGGTTCGTATCCCAGTTGTGTTTATCCTGCAGGGGCAGACAGGGACCTGGGGCTGTGTCCCAGTGACTTTGTCCTGAATGAAATTACCCCTTAGCGTGCCTGTGCAGGGTGGGATCTGCCGTCGTGAGCATCTCAGCAGAAGGGATGGAGCACCTGGAGCAACTCCACGCTCCTCGCCTGCCTCTCCGGGGTGTTCCCCAAGGCCCCCGGCGGAGCGGGGCAGAGCCGCGGCTGCAGCCCCGCCGGTCCTTCCCCACCCCGAGCAGCTCTGCCTTTCCCTGCCCCGGCTGCTCATTCGCGCCTTCCGCCCCTCGGCCATCCCGAGCTGCCCTCGCAGTGATGTGCTGCCAAGATTTTAACAAGGGGCTCCCACAAACCTGCCTCCTCCTGCTCCTGCTCCTCCTTCTCCTCCTCCGCCTGCGGAGGAGTGCAAGGCTGGGGGAAGTGTGCCTTTGGCAAGGAGGGGGTCCTTCCTGTTTAAAGCTTTTTTCTTTTTTTCTTTTTCTTTTTCTTTTTTTTTCCCCCCAAGCTGTTTTTATATATTTGTTTTAATTTCCTGGCGAGGGAGGGATGCGACACCTCAGAGCAAACATTCCCGAGTGCCCAAGTTTTGCTGCAGGGAAGGAGGACACAGCACAGCAGCTCTGAGCATCCCAGCAGCAAAAATGCCTCGTTGTTCAGTATTCCCATCTCCCTGCGGTGAGCCTGGCCCCAGGAGGCTGATTTTAGCTGGGCTACAACTTGAAATGGTGAAGAATTGTCTTTTTTAAGGTGTTTTGGGCCCCAAAGGGAAAGTTTTTCCGTGGCAAGTTGCTGAGGCTGCAGGAAGCAGCAACTGAATTTCTCTCCTTGGTGAGCATCCCTCTCTTCTTCTCGAGGGGTTCATTCCATCCCAGGCCAGGCTGGACGGGGCTTGGAGCAACCCGGGATAGTGGGAAATGTGGAAATAGTAGAAAATGCCCATGGCAGGGGGTGGAATGGGATGGGCTTTAAGGTCCCTTCCAACCCAGCCCAGTCTGGGATTCTGTGGGTGCCAATAACTCTTTTTGCAGCAGTGTGAGGGGGGAAAAAGATATTTAAAGCTGAATTAGTGAGTCATTTCTATCAATAGGTGAGAGGAGCACTGACAGCTGCAGCTTTTTGTCAGTCCCCAGCCTCGTGGCCGTGCTCCATCCTGCTGCAATGGCTGGGAGCAGACTCAGGCAGGAGGGACCAGGGCTCTCCCTCTCCTCAGCTCCTTGTGGCATCCTCTCTTTGAGATCTTCCAGTTTCCCCAGACAGCGAGGAGTTCCCATGGGCCTTTCTCAGGGATGCACAGCAGGGTCTGGAGAGGGAGAAACAGCCTCGGGGGAAGGAGAGGCTTTGATCCCCATTTCCTTCTGCCACGTCTCTCCAGCTGCTTGTTATGCCCTGATACCAAACTGTGGAGCTGCAGAACACAGGGAGGGTGTTTCACCTCCAGCCAGCATGGGCAGATAAACCCAGCAGGCTCTGAAAAGCCTGGGGTGAAGCAGAGAGAGGAAGGGTCCGAGGGGGGCCCCTCGGCTCAGGAATGAACCTCTGCCAGGGAGATGTTTGGAAATGGTTTCCCAGCTGTGAGATGCACATAATTGTGGCTTCCCCTTCATCTGGGAGACTTCAAGAGCGGATGGTTGATAAGGGTTCATACCAGCAGAGGCAGAAAGCCCAAGCCAGGGTATCTGGTTTCAGTCTGTCCATAGCCGCAGCATTAGATCTGATTTTGGCCCTCTCTCCACCCCCTTGCATGGACACAATTATCTGAATTCCTTTCTCCGCTGCTTCCTCCCCTCTGAAGCCTTGCAGCCTGGCCCTGCTGCCTTTTCCAGGGCTGCCTCCTTTCCTGGCTCATTTTAGGACCATGAGGACCCCAAAAATCAAGGGAATTCTGCTGGGTTGAGCCTTTCATGGTGGGAAACACCCCCAAAAATGGAGGGAATTCTGCTGTTTTAAGGTGCATTTTTTTGCATCACCCAAATCACGAAAAGGTTTTACATTTAAATAAGGACAGGCTTAAATTGAAGCAATTTTATATTTAAATTTAACAAGTTTAAATTTAAACAGATTTCGGCAATTTGAATTTTAAAAAGGCCAGGTTGGACAGAGCTTGGAGGAAACTGGGATAGTGGAAGGTGTCCCTGCCCATGGCAGGGGGTGGAATGAGAGGAGCTTTAAGGTCCCTTCCAGCCCAAACCGCTCTGTGAAATACACACTATCACCAATTTTAGCTCCAGGGACAGCTGACAACTCCATAAAATAATTTGGGAACATCCCTTTAGCAGTGATCCTGCAGCGAGTGTAGCTTTCTGTAGGCAATCTACCAGCCAGCACTGCCCTTCTTCCATCAGCTTTGCTCTGGAAATACCTGGGAATAGATTAAACCATGCAAAACCAGGGACAAAAGACATGCAGAGAGAGTGTTCCCATCCTCAAACACAGCAGAGCCCCAAGTTCCCATCATCCCACCTGACAGATCTGGCTGAAGCTCTCCACGTTTTAGCTTGGTTTTTGCCAGAGGGGTTGAAACTGGATGATTCCTACAGTTTTTTGAGTGGATGGAACCCCTTGGGATGCTGAGTGTACAAACCTGACCACGGATGCTCTGACTGACCTGTGCCCCAGGGCTTTTTAAAGGAGTCGTTCCCAGAGCAGGGACTCTGCCCGTGGTGAGGACAGCCTGTGCCAGATTTGGTGATTTTGTGTCCCCAAAAAGAGCCTCCAGGGTGTCCCAGACCTCTGCACTTCCAGCTGTCCTAATGGCCATCCCGTTGGGTGGGAAACCTGGGATGGGGCTGGATCACACAGGTGGGGAGAGAGGAGGATTCTGAAAAAAATTATTAAGGGCAGCTGCTCCTCTGCACAGAATAAAAGATTTTAGTGATTTTCTAAAGCAGGAGCATTGCCTTTTGTGCTGTAACCTGGTATTGCTTGAAGCCACTGGTGGGGCTATTCCTGAATAATTCTTTTAACTAAAAGGAGGGGAGAATTAGTGAGGAAGGAATTTCTCACTCTGAGGATGAGGAGGCCCTGGCACAGGTGCCCAGAGAAGCTGTGGCTGCCCCTGGATCCCTGGCAGTGTGGGATGGGGCTGGGAGCAGCCTGGGACAGTGGAAGGTGTCCCTGCCCATGGCAGGGGTGGAATGGGATGAGCTTTAAGGTCCCTCCCAACCCAAACCATCCTGGGATTCTACGAACACATTTTCCTCAGCTTGATGTGTTTGCTCTGTCCCCCCTTCCTGCCCTGCCCCGTGTTTGGGATTCAGCCTGGCAGAAGCCCCCACGGAGGGAGAGAGAGGCTGGGCCCTGGGGGCAGAACCTTTTTTCTACATCTTCGGCATTAAAAGAAGTTGGAAAAGCTACCTTTAAAAAAACCAAAACAAAACAGCAAAACCCACCAAAACCAAAAACCAAACAAACTCCAACCGTTTTCCTGTATTTCACATTTCATTTGTACTCCTGGCCGTGTCATGGAAATTATTTCAATCCTTTTGTAACCAAACCCACCTCAATCCTATATAAGCAAAGGCCTGGGGGACCTGTTGTGAAATTTCCTGCAGCTGGGGCTGTGCCCTTGCTGCCACCTTCCATCAGGCCAGCAGCTCTCTGTGATTTCCATGCTGGGGAATGCTCCTGGTCGGGCTGGAAAATGCTTCTGAAACAGGGAGAAAATGGATCAGTCAGAGGGAGCTGCACTGGGTCTGTGCTGCAGTGGTGCATCACAGCTGTATTCTGTGTTAGGGTAAGAGAAATGCTTGGAAATCCCTGAGGCGTGCTTGGAAATCCCAGGAGAAAGCAGTTCCCATCGCTGGAAGTGTCCAAGGCCAGCTTGGATGGGGCTCTGAGCAGCCTGGTCTAGTGGAAGGTGTCCCTGCCCACGGCTGGGGTGGCACCAGAGCCAAGGGCAGCACCGGGGCAGGAGAGGAGGAAAGAGTTCAGAAAGACCATCATCACCCCACCATAACAGGGGAGCCAAACACCAAACTGCTGTGAATTCCCATCTCTCTTCTGGTTGGAGCTGGAAACCAGAAAGAGCCAGTGGGAACGGGATGCCTCAGGGCAGCCCAGCCAGAGCAGGGGGTCTCAGCCAGGCTGAAAGATGTCAGCTTTGCTCTGGGAACAGCTTTGTGCTGAGCTCTCCAGTCTTGGGTGGGATTTAAACAATCCCTGGAAACGGACCAGCTTTTTATCGGGTTTTACCTTGTTTTCATGTCCGCCACATTCAGCAGAATTCACAGCCAAACCTTGTGTAGCTGGCAGTGACCATCCTTCACCCCTTCTTCTGCTTGCTGGAAAAAATAATTTAAAAAAAAAATCAAAAAGTTGCTCTGTGGTATCTTCCTCCTCCCTTTATTTTATTTTCCTTTCCTGGATCCCTCCCTGGACCAGGAAAAGGGCAGCCTGTCGTCTGTCAGACGTGGGCATCCCCAAACCACCGGGAGAGGTGGAGCTTTCCTTAGTGGTCCTGGGCAGCCTGACAAGTCCCCAAGCTCGTCAGCAGAATGTGGTTGTAATTAGATAATTAATAACTTGAAGAGGGAAAGGAAAGGAAATCGGCTAAATGGAAGCTTTCCTCAGTGGGAGGAAATAATTATATCTGCTTTTTGATATCTGAGCTGAGGTGGCCTTGCTGAAGGCAGAACAGCGCCTGCCCCAAGTGGGACTGGGCACTGCTGGCTCAGGGAGTTTGTCCCACAACATTTTCCCTGTTCTTGGAAGTGTTCAGGGCCAGGTTGGAGCAGCCTGGGATAGTGGGAGGTGTCCCTGCCCATGGCAGGGAGGTGGAAATGAGATGAGCTTTGAGGGCCCCTCCAGCCCTAAGCATTCCATGATCCTGTGATGTTTTGATGTGCTCCTGACGATGGCTTTGCCCTTTTAAAGTCCAGGGCAACCCAGGCTGTGGCATTACCAGGGTCTGAATTTAGGCTGGATATCCAAAAGCCAAAGGGATCGTAATTCCCCTTCCTCCAGGGATGCTCCTTGGATCTTGCCCAGTGCCAGGATTAACTCTACACTGCTGGAACCAGGGACAGGATTCAGCACATGCTTATGAATTTGCTGGGGAAAGGCCCTTCCCCCACAACCTGTCTCAGAAACAAGTCCTGGATTCGGTGTATTTATTTTTCTTTTATTCCTTTTTTCCTTCTCTCCAGACTGTCCAGTGTCTGCGACTGAAGTGGAATTGGGATTTATCCAAGTTTGTAGCTTCTGAAACCTTAAAAACCTCAAGCAAACTGGTCCGAAAGACTCCTCTTGACCTCCCTCGCTCTGAACTCTCGCGGAGCCTTTTAGACTGAGCAGCAAAAAACAGCACCGAAGAGAGAAGGGGCTGAAACTTTGCAACATCTCTCCCCAAAACGACTGACCAAAGAGAGAAGGAGAAGCAACATTCCTGGTTGTTCATTGTTGTTGGGATTTTGTGTCTGTCTGTCTGTGTGTTTGGTGTTTTATCGCTAATTTTTTATTTTTATTTTTTTTTCTGAAGATAGGTCTTAATTCAGGAACACATTTATGAGGCATCTTTGGGTTTGAGTTTTATTTCCCCTTAACTTTTTTTTTTTTTTTTTTTTAAAATTCCAAACCTTATTTCTTGTACAGTCATGGCGAAACTGGACCAAGGCTCTCAGAAAAAATAGGAAAAGAAGGAAAAAACCCCACCATGCCCCCAGCTCCCTGCATGATTTGTTTCAAGTACAGCCTGGATTACAGACTGCCCTCCACACTCTGCCTCTCTCCCTTATTTCTCCATGATTTGCTACCGCTCATCCCCCCCCTCCCCTTTTTTTTATTTTATTTTATTTTGAATTTTTTTGTTTTCATTTTCTGTTCCAGTGTATATGTTGCTTATTTGTTTTATTTATTGAGATATTTTTAACGAGCTAAGAGACTGCAATGTGGCTGTGTATACTGCTTCTCTTGCCAATAAAAATAAAGATGTCATGC
Source organism: Acanthiza pusilla (assembly GCA_036630365.1). Taxonomy (NCBI): domain Eukaryota; kingdom Metazoa; phylum Chordata; class Aves; order Passeriformes; family Acanthizidae; genus Acanthiza; species Acanthiza pusilla. The sequence continues at coordinate 1,169,726 of JAXCHO010000167.1, read as the reverse complement.
AGCTACTGGGGGTTTGAGATTTATGTTCATGGCTCCACTGCCCCGAGCAGAGGCTCAGACTCTTCCTTGCGCCCCACGATGTTTTGACACTCCAAAACTTGGCTAAAAGCTCTTTCCCAGGGAGTGGGTGATGGGGTGCAGAGGGTGTGAGCATCACTTGGCTGGGCTGATGTCTGCAGGGTGATTTGGATTGGAATAAAAAACCTTAAAACCTAACCCTTGCCATGGGCAGGGACACCTTCCACCAGAACGAGATCTGGAAAAATTATGCTAAATTACCCCAAATGACTTTTTCTATCCCTGTCAACTCTGGGAAGAAAAAAAAATAACAGACCCAAAAAAACCTCACTGCTGTCGTGTCTAGGGCCATTAAAAAATAAATCCCTGTCATTCCATCCAAACCAGCTTCGGGGGAAAACATTTTAAAATGCCAAATCACGACCCCCCCCACCCCGTGTGTATCAGATCCATTAATTCTCTGAGAGGTTTCTGAGCCCCAATGTCAAGTGTTTATTTTAAACCAAGCCCGGCTGCAGGATGTTTTTAGGGAGAAAAACAGGGCTTTTTTAGGGAGAAAAGGTTCAAGCAGTCAGGAAATTAGGATTAGGATACAACAGAAATTAAGAATTAGGAATTAGGATACAACAGGGGTTTTTTAGGGAGAAAAGGTTCAAGCAGTCAGGAAATTAGGATTAGGATACAACAGAAATTATTAGGAATTAGGAATTAGGGTACAACAGGGTTTTTTTAAGGGAGAAAAAGTTCCAGCAGTCAGGAAAGAGCTGTGCCATGGGGTTGGGATGGGTGGATTCGGTTCCCGAAGGGAGAACCAAGGCCATGAAACGCTCCAAAAAGTCCTGACAATTTGTGAGCTGCAAACCCTCTGGGTGATAGATTTTGAAGAGAAAACACACCTGACTTCATGAATAGTGAGGCAGATAATTCCATCCGCTGTTGAGAAGGCTTTTCCTGTGTTTGGAGCTCATCTGGCGTGAGCTGGGCAGCCAGGAACCCCAGACCCTCACAGGAACCACGGGGATATATTTCTATTTTCTTTTTCATAAGAAGCTTCTCCCAATGGCATTTATCACCCCTAATTCCCAAGGTGATTGAATTTCTCCTTCCCAACCCCAGCCCTGTGTGATCCCACAACACCCTGTGAGGGATGAAGGGATGGGGACAGGGTCTCTGTGCAGAGCAATGAAACCAAGAAATCCCTAAATGCAGCAGGATCAGATAGGTCCCAATGATGGGATTGCTCCTCCATGGCAGCACACATGGAGCCTGACTAAATATTGCTCCTGGATTGCTTGGTCTCTGTGCACATGAAAGGCTACAAAAAAAAAAACCCAAAACAAAACAAAACCCACAAAAAATACCCACCAAAAAAAAAAAAAAAAAAAAAAACCCAAACCAAAAAGAAACCCCACCAACCAACCAAACAAAAAAACAAACAACAACAAAAAAAAAAACCCCACCAAAAAATAAACCAAAAACAAATTTAAAAAAAAAAAAAAAACAAACCAAAAAATAAAACCACCCAGACAAAACCCACAGGGGAAAAAAAAACTGAGCACAAACTATTCCAGCAAACCACAAAGCGAAATACTCACTGCAAAGAAGCCAAGCATTGAGATGTGGATGTAAAATGCATGGATTTGGGGTTTTTTAAAATAATTTTTTTACTCAATCCCAGCTCAGCTAGACACCTCCAACTCATCCATTTCCAAAAGGGGGAAAAAAAGGCTTTTGCATTTTCAGCCAAAGTCCACATGAAAAAATAACCATTATAAAAAATCCCCAAACAAATCCAGCCCCCAAGTGTCACCCCTTGGGATCTCTGTTCCCCCAAGGCCACCCCGTGTTCACAGCACCGAGGAGTGCTGACAGCAAGGAGGGATGGGGAGAGGAGGGAGCACTGACAATTTTTCCCTGAAAAATTTCCCAGGGATCCTTGGAAGTGCTGCTTTGGCTGGGACCACCCAGGCATCGTCTCTGGGCTGGCAAATTGAGCCTCCCCTCGAGGGGTGACAGCAAAGAGAGGTCAGTGTCATCTCAGCCCTGAGATCTTGGCTAGGGAAGGAAACCTGCATCCCACACAGACCTGGGAGAGGAGGGAGTCTGAGAGCCCAGGGAGGAGCTGTGTGCAGTTGGATGGTCGGGACAGGCAGAAATGCCCAATTTCCTGCTCTTGTGAAGCTCAGCGACAGAGGGACCTCAATCAGGGCTACGCAGAGAGATGAAAACTGAAATCAGAAGTGATCAGATGTGAATGGAACTCACCCGTCCTGGAGGGATTTAAAACCTGCTTGGGCGTGGTGCTTGGGGACAGGGGGTGGTGGTGGCCTCGGCAGTGCAGGGGGAATGGTTGGACTCTGCTCTTAGAGGGCTTTTCCAGCCTAAAGGATTCTGGGGTTCTTCAGGCAGACAAAACCTCTCCCAGTAGCTGCTCCAGCATCAGATGGATGGCTGGAAACAACAGAAAGCAAAAGGAGAGCTTGATCCCAGCAAGAAACACTCCTCCACAGCCCATCCTTTACACTCAGACATGTTCTCTTTGCTTTACATTCAAAATCGCAGATTTATGTCTCAGCTTTAAACCTTTCTCACTCTCGCAGCACCAAAGCATAAACTGCTCACCTGAACGCCATGAAGGAGCAAACACCACAGGCTGAGGCCCTGGCACAGAGAAATTGTGGCTGCTCCATCCCTGGAAGTGTCCAAGGCCAGGCTGGACAGGGCTTGGAGCAGCCTGGGGTAGGGGAAGGTGTCCCTGCCAGGGCAGGAGTGGAATGGGATGATCTTTAACAACCTTTCCAACCCAAACCATATAATGGCTCAGTGATTCCATTATTACAAGCATTTTGCCCATGTTTTAACAGAATAATTCTAGTTTTTTTAGCTGCATCTTGACGCTTTTTGTGGTCTCGATGCCATTCCCCTCACCCTTTGTAGTCTCAGAATTTGTTTGGAGCATGGTAAAGTGCACTCAGCCCTTTTATGATTTCCTGTCCTGTTTCAGAGCCCGGCACTGGAAGACTTTAGTTGCCTCCTAAATCTTTTTCCAGAACTCTCCTGTCACTTTAAATATGGGCCAGCATTTTGTTAGCTTCAAGACTTTGAAATAATATCAAAGTAAACCTCAAAGGAAAACAACACAGTAAAGGGGAAGGTTGGGGCTTAATTCATATTTAAATAAAGATCCTTCACTTCAGCTTGGGTTACTGTGTAAAATGACTGGGAGCAAATGGAGCTTTTAAAGGCCTTATTCCCCCCAGGGGTCCATTCTAAAATGATCAGGGAGCCTACCAGGCCCAGGAATGGAATTGCCTTCCCAGGAAAAATTCCCTACCACTGGGAAGAAAAATCCTTGAAGTTCTCCAGAACCAAGATGGACGTTTTTCCTCCCCCCCCCCCACCCCGAGTTGTGACCCAGAGCAATGTTTGTGATTGGTGAGAAGGCAGGCAGGATCCTCATCAAAGCCTTTGGAGAAGGGAATGAGGAGCTAAGGATTGATTTGCCATCAAAACACAGCTTTGTCTTACATTTTCTTTTTCTTTTCTGGGGTTAAACACACGTGGGAACGGGAGATATTGCCCTTTCCCCCTCTCAACATGCTGGCTTTCAGGAAAGAAAGGAGGAACTAAGGGCTGGGTTCCAGCAAGCCTCAGCACCTGACGGGGATTTGTCCAAGTGTCAGAATTCCAAGCGGACTGCCCAGCACAGGTACCTTAGCGAGAGCAGCCAAGCACTCAGCTCTCCTGGACTTTATCCGGGGATCTCCTTTGAAATTCTGCCCTAAGCTCCACATCCTGCTGCAGCGCAGAGCAGGAGCGGTGATGGATTTAGCCTTCCACGTCCCCTCTGCCTCTATCCCGATTTCCTACTCCAGCCCCAGGAGCAGTGGGCGGGAGGAACAGCTTTTGCTAACGCCAGCAACTCCAGATCTGCCAAAACCCCGAACAAAGGCTGTGAGAAAAATATTTCTGCAGGAAGCATTTGCTGAAACATGATTCATTTCTTGCAGATAACTCATATTTCCCCCAGCCAACACTTACAAAAGGGTTCTCCTCCCTCATCCCTGCCCCAGCCCGGATGATGGATACAGCCGGAGCATGTGCTTCCAGTTGAGGGCTGTGCTCACCAGCGGATTTGCTCCCATGCGAAGGTGTTGGGAGGCTGGGGCTGTGCGTGGCTCACTCAGGGTTCTCCTCATTGTCACCCGCGTGTCCTTCCCGCTCCATGCTCCGGAAGGGGACTGTCCCCCTCCCCGGCTTCACGCCACCGCTTCAAGCATCATTGTTTTCCAGCCGGGTGTGACATCCCTGCCTGGCTGCTGTGGCTTTTTCATGAGCTCCTGGGAACAATGGGCTCCGTGGGTCGTTTGCAGTTCAGCACGTCTTCGGAGCTGTCCCGGCATTTCTTTGAAAAAAAAACATTCCTGCTTTGCACATGGCTGGGAGATCCATAATGGAATTTCCTAACGTCCCTTATTGCAGAAAACCTGTCTCCAGAGAGGCCCTGCTAGACCGTGGCTTGCTTTCCCAAATTGGTGATCAGGTGGGAATTCAGCAGGATCTGGTGGAATTCAGCAGGACCAGCTGGCACCATGGCCTTGGTGACACACGGACAGTGGCTCACGGGAGGTGGGGAATGTCCATCCATGCCATCCTGGCGGGGCGATGGACCCAAAATGCTGAGCAGGGACTGCCATGACCACAGTCCTTCTCGCCAAGAAATCATGGAATGGTTTGGGTTGGAAGTGACCCTGGAGCTCATCTCATTCCACCCCCTGTGGTGGGCAGAGACAGCTTCCTCTATCCCAGGTTCATCCAAGCCCTGTCCAACAGAAAAATTAATATCCGTCAGATCTTGAGCTCCTCACGTGAGGGCTGAGGTGGGGTGAGGTTCATCCCTCCTGGAGTCACACCACAAAAAAAAAGGAAGCAGGAGTGTGAAGGAAGAGAGAGGTGCAGAGGAAGAAGAGGATTAACACCAAGTACAGAGAGGAAGGGAAGCAAAGACCTGCCTCTTGCAGACCAGACAGGTGGAGATGGGCGGCTCCTACAGGCTCCAGCCCATTTTCCATATATCCGTATGTCGGGTGATCATTTTGTTCCGGCTAAACTCTAACCCCCTGCACTGGGACTTCAGCAGTGCCTTGGTACTGTTTGTTAGAGCTTCATTAAAATTGAAAGCAGTGAGGACAAAATTTTTTGTTGCAAGCGCTGCAGGAGCACAGTCTTTGTGAGAAGGTATTTCATGTTATCAAAAGCTGCTTATTTCTGCTAGAAATTCAAAGAATCACAGCACAATTTAGGTGAGAAGGGACCTTAAAGCTCATCTTATTCCATCCCCCTGCCATGGGCAGGGACACCTTCCAGTATCCCAGGCTGCTCCAAGCCCTGTCCAACCTGGCCTGGGACACTTCTCTGGGCAAACTCCTCAACATTCCTCCAAACGTCCACCAGATCTGCAGAGGCCTCACCCCACACACTCCACAACCCTCTGGAATGAGCTGAACAGAAGACAAAAGCTCAGGTGGGAGAGGTGGCTGCAGGACACACCCCCAGCCCTACCAGGGCAGGATGGGCGAGTGGAGCCCCAGCAGCAGGACACAGCCCCTTGAGCCCCGTGCTGTGACACGTTTGTGCAGCCAGACCCCTTCCTGGTGCTGGGGTCAGGGGGAGCCAAAGGTCAGGCTCAGAGCCAATGATTTCACTTCTAAACAAAACCTGTGCCTCCTCCACTCTCCTCCTCAAAGGGCTTGGCTCGTAAATTTTCATTTAGTACCACCAAGGTGACTTCCCCCCACCACCCCTTTACCTTCTGTTTAACAAGAGGGGGATTTCATTCCCCAAAACCAGTTCCTTCCTCTCCAGAGTCCCAAGACTTTTGGGATGCTTTGGTCAGGATCCTGCCCCATGCCTCAGCTTACCAGTGCTAGGAAAATCAAGGTGGCAGAGATGGGAAACCCCACAGTTGTCCCATGGTCCCACTGCCTGCTTTTAATGGCTCTGCCACCTGTGCTCCCACAGGACCAGGGCCCTGTTTGACGTGCCAGTGGCTGGAAAGTGCTGCAAAAGCAAACCCCAAACACATGTGCTTGCTTTGCTTTGGAGAGGAAACAAGGAAAAAATCAGCAGATGCAGCTGGCTTCCAGGCTGGCTGCCTGCACTCATCCATGGCCTAGAAAAGAGCAACCCAAAATCCACGAGACAAAGTGCAAAACACCATCCACGTTCCTCCTCGGGAAACCGCATCTCCTGGAGCCCTCTGTTGCTGTGGACATCTCTGAGACTACCAGAATATTGCTTTACCCATCCTGCAATTTCTTCTTCTTTCAGCTTTTCCAGCAGTGATCCTCAGTGCTCTGCCCTCCTCTTTCCACGGAAGTTTCAGAGCTGAGTTGGCATGGGGGAAGAATTTGGTGATTTGGGTAAAGCAGGCTAAGAGGTTTGGGTGCTCAAATCCTGCCAGTGGGTGATTTCTGAGCTGTGAGGTTCATGTTCAAGCTCAGGTTGGGCACAGCTTGGACCAACCTGGGATAGTGGAAGTGTCCCCGCCCATGGCAGGGGTGGAATGAGATGGGCTTTAAGGTCCCTTCCAGCCCAAACCCAAATCATTTGGTGACCTTCTTGCATCAGCCTGGCCAGGGTTGCTTTGGCTCTGCTTTTCCAGCCCTCTTGGATTGCCGTCAAGGAGGATTTCCCCCACGCTGGGTCATCCCCACCTCCCCATCCCTGCTCAGCGCTGAGGACAGTGCCTGGGGGCTGGTGCCATCGTGTGGATATAGCTGCAATGAGGAGGAGGAGGAGGAGAGGCGGAGGCAGAATGCTGGGAAAAGGGCAAATACAGCATTGTCCAAATCAGGGGCTAAGCCAGGTTCCCCCCTAGAGATCCCAGTGGGCTCGAGTGCTGCTTCCTCCAGCAGGTGAATAAATAAAACAGCACCAGGATGCACCACCTGCACCATTTTGACCCTGTGACATCTCCTGGTGCCACAGCAGACCTCCAGAGGAAATTTTCCCTAAGGAAAGCAGCAGTGGTTGGGATTTAGATCTCTGCCAAAGGCCCAGAGGCTGAAACCACTGTACCTTACTCTGCTTTCCTGCTTGGAACAGGGCTGGAGCACAAGCCAAGGGTGTGTCATCCCCTCCAGCATCTCCAGGACTGTCTGTTCGACCAACACAAACACACTCTTGAACCTGGAGGAGAATCAGGCTTTGGATTTTGGCTGGTGGCAGAGGGTGGGTTCTCCACTCTGGCCTTGCATCCTCTCCTGGAAGTCACAGAGTCCCCAACCCCCAACTCTCTCGCAGAACTGCGGAGCAATCCCGGCCCGGGATAAAATAAAGGGTCCACAGGGCCCTGTCACTCTGGGGTCAGCTGACACAGCAGATCAAGTGCAGTCAAGTTCCTTCGTGTCATTTTTCCACAGCCTGGAGCCGAGCCAGAGCCAAATGATGAGCGGGGGGATAACGGGTCACAAGCCTGGGATTTCCTTTGGACAGTCAAGTCCCAAGCCAAGCCCTGCTGGCTGGGATGTTCCCGTTATCCTGCAGAGTGGAGCACTGAACTCTGATGGGCTCCTTCCCAAACCCGCTCTGTGCTGGTTGTCACGGGGCTGGAGCACCTGTGGGTGCAGCTGGGATCCCCTGGATCTCCTTTGGTGATCCATCAGGGCACATCCATTCTCAGTGAGCTGGCACCCTCTCCCAACCAGCTTTAACATCCAAAATCTATGAATGACCCAGCCCCTCGCTGCTGTTTCAGATTAAACTGTTCCCAATGCCGTGCACTGTTATTTGGGAAGTGTATGAATTTTTCCCATATGTCTTTGACCCATAAAACGAACATCCCTCAAAACCGAAAGGTTCTTGCCAGTGACGACGTGTTTTCATTTCTGGTCTTTAAGCACATTTCATGGATTGCCAAGACTTTTTAGGAGGTTAAAACTCAAGGCCTCAGCTCAGGAAAGCACTTCCAGCACGTGCCAAGCAGGACTTAGGCGCACACTTGTGGCTGAGCACGTGTTACAGGCCCGGGCTGGACCGAGATGTGCGCCCAAACTGGTGCCAAAAAACCTCCTCTTCATTAACTCCTTGACTCTCCGGCTCTGTCCTCAGCTTTACTCACCTGCAGATGAAATTTGGCTTGCAGGTGTGCAGCTCCTGGACTGCAGGGAGCAGCTCATTATTCGGGGAATGCTGCCTGGGGCTTTGGGAAGAGGTGAAAAGCCTGAGGAAGTAGAGGTGGGTGATGCTTCTTAAAAGCATGTCTTTAAAATCACAACAAATTGCAGAAATGTCACGGAGCATTTCACACCAACAAAATCAAGGGAAAAAAATAGGAAGGCATATTTCAAGTGCTTCTAAATGAAAACTCTGATTTTAAAAATAAATTTATTATATAAACCACTCTTCAAGTAAAATATTTAATTTCAGGCTGACTCAAATACCTCTTTACAAAGAATGTATCCTCTTCCTTTCCTTTCCTTTCCTTTCCTTTCCTTTCCTTTCCTTTCCTTTCCTTTCCTTTCCTTTCCTTTCCTTTCCTTTCCTTTCCTTTCCTTTCCTTTCCTTTCCTTTCCTTTCCTTTCCTTTCCCTTTCCTTTCCTTTCCTTTCCTTTCCTTTCCTTTCCTTTCCTTTCCTTTCCTTTCCTTTCCTTTCCTTTCCTTTCCTTTCCTTTCCTTTCCTTTCCTTTCCTTTCCTTTCCTTTCCTTTCCTTTCCTTTCCTTTCCTTTCCTTTCCTTTCCTTTCCTTTCCTTTCCCTTTCCTTTCCTTTCCTTTCCTTTCCTTTCCTTTCCTTTCCTTTCCTTTCCTTTCCTTTCCTTTCCTTTCCTTTCCTTTCCTTTCCTTTCCTTTCCTTTCCTTTCCTTTCCTTTCCTTTCCTTTCCTTTCCTTTCCTTTCCTTTCCTTTCCTTTCCTTTCCTTTCCTTTCCTTTCCTTTCCTTTCCTTTCCTTTCCTTTCCTTTCCTTTCCTTTCCTTTCCTTTCCTTTTTTGGTTTGCCACAAATTTCCATATTTTCATTTTTCACCCCAAATCAGTATTTCAAGTTTTTGAAGTTTTGCTGCTGGAAAAGTCAGCGCTTGTGTATCTAAGTATACCCTGGGAACTGAAAACAGAGCTGGATAAATGAAGAGGGAATGCAAAATTCCAACTCTCAAGTTCGTCTTTAAGAACTTGCGAGTGCTCCAGGAAGAATTCAAGATACCACAGGTATCAAAAGACATGGGAATCCATACTCCAGTTCCAGGAAAGAAACATTTCATCATTACAAGGAAAAATACCGGATGGCAACCGAGCTTTCAGCATTCCTACCTGCACTGCTAAATCCCAAAATCCAGCCCTTTCTGCAGTGTGCCTTTTATCTCAGCAGCACAACTCTCAGCCTGGAAGAAAACCTGTGTTCTGGTTTAACAGTTTCCCCTGTCCCAAGCTCCTGGGCTCTGCTCTTGGCTTTATCCTCTATCCTGTCCTGCTAAGCTGAAATTCCCGTGGCACATTCCCCGGATTTTGGGTTGCCAAGTTATGGCGCTGTTATTTGCTGACACAGGGGACAGGAAGCACTAGGATCACTCTGTGGTGGCTGCAGCTCTGACTCCCTCTCCCCAGCCGAGCACTGCCCTCAAATGCAAATTGCAGAGGGAAGGTGGTGCTGGATTTCATGGTGCTGGATTTCATGGGAATTAAACCTAAAGGTTTTAGCTCAGCAAGACAAAGGTCAAACAAATTAATTCAGTGAACATCAAAGATCTGTCTCATTCTCTCTTTCCTGTCCACCCCTGGAAGTGTCCAAGGCCAGGCTGGACAGGGCTTGGAGCAGCCTGGGACAGTGGAAGGTGTCCCTATCCACCTGAGCTGAGCTTTAAGGTCCCTTCCAACCCAAACCATTTGAGATTTGATACGCAGAGCTCACACTGGCAAAGCAACCAGAGCTTCACCACCCACACAACTCTTACAGAAAAAGAGGACCAACGGGAAAATGTTCAAAATAGCATTTTTTGATCCTTAAAAAATTTGTTTAATCCTGAAATCAGTTAAAACCCAGGAGGCTTTAACGGGGAGTTGAGAACAGCAGTAGGGTGGGTCACTTGGGTTTTGTTCCTATTGTCAGATGGTGAAACCATCCTGGTTTTTAAGATGTCAAAAGCCTGTGAACCAAACAAACAAAGCCCAAACTTCCCAACATCTGACCACAGTGACACATTGATGGACACACGGAAAAGGGCTGCAAGCACAAAACAAACAAACCTCCCTGAGAAGGGCTCCACCAAATTCTAAGGGAAAAGAGGTTACGAGCATTTGTGGGAAACGCTGCAAAGGATAAAAGAGACCAAGTACAAAAAAAAAAAAAAAAGAGGAAAGAGCAGAGGGAGAAAGCACTGGGATAGGGCTGTGCCAGTCAGGAGGGATTTGGCCGGATGATGGTTTTACTGCACTGAAATGTGGAAGATGCTCTTTGATTAATTCGAGGAAGCTACCCCAAAGTCGTCCTCGCAACTCCCAGCGCGCTAATCATGGAGAAGAGGCGGACAGTGACTCATGCTGGAAACTTCTCAACTTCCAAAGGGGGAAAAGGAATTAAAAAAAAAAAAGAGGAATCTCAGTTCTCAAGCAAACACAAAGGTCCCTGGACCTGTGCTGGGAGGAAGGTCGAGCCCAGCATGGTGGCAGGGAAGGGGCCTTGGATAGGATGGTCCCAAGGAGGGGTGGCAGAAGGGGATAGGGTGTCAGGGCTGGGTTTGTCCCGTGTGCCGGCAGGACAGCTGTTTTCCCATCCCCACAGGCAGGGATTTGCTATCCCAGCAGAGACGCCCTTGGGAACACACCAAAACCTCTGCTGCCAGGCAGTGAAACAGGAGGGCAGGAGCTGTGGGGTCACTCTGTGTCACCACGCTGTCACCACCCAGCCGAGCAGCTGAAGTGCTGGGACCATGTTCTGGCTCTCGGGTGTGGCCCCCCAGCTCCGGGGTGCCCGAAATCCTGCTCTGATGGATCACTGAGGGGACAAGACAGTCACAGCCCCGTGGCCAGCCTCAGGTGTCCTGCTCCCTGCCCCGCCTGGGGAACGCTTAGCGAGGAGGGGATAACGCACAGAGATGTTTGCTCAGCAAGGATCGGCGCCAGCTCCCAGAAAACCTCTTGGGATGACAGCGCAGAAACTAAGGGGGGTCCTTGCCTGATATTTATTATCCCATCTCAGCTCTGCTCTCATCTACTCATTTTTAACTCTCCGGGTAGCTGACAGCACCAGGAACTGAGGCCAGAGCATCAGATTAACAACATCTTTCTTCTCCAGGCTCTTGGCCACACGTTTTAGTCGGCTCAGCCCGCGAACAAAACCGGAACCCCGAATCTCACGGGCTTGAGACAGAGGTGGGGGAGATGGGGACAGCAGGATTAATGACCTGTGGCCAATTGTAGCTTTTCAGTTTCCCTTTACAGGGAGAGAAGATTTTTTTTTTTTAAATTTCTTTTTTTTTAAAGAAAGGAAGGCGCAGGGTGCAACCCCCATCTCCACCACCTTGGCTCAGCCTGGAGTGTGTCACACAGACACGTGTCTCTCTGGCCCTAAGCAGGAACCCATCTGTGCCCTTCAAATGGCATCAGTGATGATGGAAAAGCCACTCCTCTGCACCACGGTGCTCCTCTCGGCCTCCCCGGCTCCATAACCACTAGAGGGGAGTGGAAGGTAACGAGTTGAGGAGATGGCTGTGTCCTCCTGGGAAGCACAAGGTCGCTGGGATGGGGGGCTCTGCTGCCCTGGGTGTCCACCACTCCCAAAGTCACTGCACCCACATGAGAAGGATTTCCCAATAACCCCATGGCACCATCAGGATGCTTCAGCATGGAAGAGCAACGTGGGATGTCAAAATTGCTGTCCAGAGAGAGCTTTGGGATGCTGGATGGAGAATGGAACCCCTTGGGGTTTGTTCTTTCATTCATTCATTCTTTCATCCATTCATTTATTTCCCTTCCCTTTGTGGAGGGAAAGTTTCCCAAACCATGTCTGGAGAGCTGCAGAAGCAGGACCAGGGTTACTCAGGAGCTGTGACAGAGAGGCCATCTCAGCTTTCCCGGTCCCTTGGCTCACCTTTTCCCAGGGATATCCAATGGCACTGGCACCATGTGGTCACTGTGGCCAGTCTTGGCTCCTTCAGGGTCCCAGGTGACATAAAGTCACAGGGTCACCTAAGAATTCCTCTGACCATGGGACTCACCAAGCAGTGGATTCCCTTAGGCAGAGCTTGGGCTGCTTGTCCTGTTGGCATCATAGAAATAAATCAATAAAAGGGTTCAAATGAACTGGAAATAGAAGGCTTGTACCAATTAGAGCAAACAGGAAACACAGAAAATGCTGATTTTTTTTTTTTTTTTTTTTTTTTTTTTTAAAGTCTGGAAGCCCTTGAGGTGCTTTTTATTTCTCCTCTCCAAATAATTTCTTGTATGCCTGTGTGCCCAAGCCAGCCCAAGCACAAGTCATCAGGAAGTGCTGGGGACAGTGGAGATGTACATCATTTACAGGGAATTTAGTGTCAAGCCTGGGACACCAGGAATATTTCTGGGTTTGCCATTGGGAAAACCTACATTTTACATTTTACTGCCTTGAGTCCCCAGCCCACAACGAGGCCATTACTAAAGAGCTATAATATTAAGGCATAAACCAAATCAAAAAGTTCCCTTGCAGAAATATGGTGGGCAGGGAGACTTACCGCATTAATTTGGTATTTTTGTGGAAATGGGAAATGTGGGGGGTTCTCCCAGGAGCATCTACTTTTTCCCACTGGGAAACAGGTCAGTATTTTGCTTGTGTCTGTCCATCCATGCATCCATCCAAGGCCAGGCTGGACGGGGCTGGGAGCACCCTGGGATGGTTAGTGGAAGGTGTCCCTGCCCATGCCAGGGGGTAGGAATGAGCTGAGCTTTAAGGTCCCTTCCAACCCAAACCTTTTTAGGATTCTGTGATCCCCCTTAGGTCACTGCAACATTCCATTTATTACCTCCTCCCCCCTCCCAGACAAAAATGACTCCGTTTATCTTCTCAAGGTGACAGGCTGGGCTCTGTCCTAATCCGACAGCTCTCCCTTTTATCTCTCGCGGATCTGTGCGAGCAGCTCTGGAGTCCATCAGCCCCGTGATATCATCCCTTGGCACAGCCCTGCTGCTCGCCTGCTGCCAGGATGGATCCTGTAAACACTCACAAGGAATTGCACGCCTCCCCGGGGGAAAGCGCTGCCTTTTTCCCTCCTCCCCTCTGGAGAAACAGCCCATCCTTCATCCTTCATCCTCCATCCTTCATCCTCCATCCTTCAACCTTCATCCTTCATCCTTCACAGCTCGTGCAGGACGCCGGAGAGGGAGAGGAGGATATGCAGGCTGAAGGGAAAGCTCGAGGAAGGCTGGGGATGGAGAACAACACCGTGGTTTTTCCAGGACGATTAGGGAAAGCAAACAAACCTGGGCAGGAAGGAGCCAGCTGTGTTCTCTGCCAGTCACTCCATTTTATTTTTTTTTCCCCAATCTTTTATTCAGCTCTGCTTGTTGAAAAGGCTTTTCCTTGCTGTGTCACGAGTTTTGCAGAGCACAGGGCAGCCAACACCCAGCTGGGGCTGAGCCCAGCCAGGCAGCTCTGGGCTGGTTACTGAGCGAACGAGATTTTTGGGATTAACGAGGCATTTATGTGTCTGCCTTCTTCCTTATCCCTGCCATCCAAATAACTTCCGAGCCCATGCCCTGTTCACCCTCCTCAGCAAGGGCAGGGATCTCGGGAAGATTACATTTCTTGGGAAGGGGCAGGGACACCTCCCGCTGTCCCAGGGTGCTCCAAGGCCCATCCAGCCTGGTCTTGGACACTTCCCCGGGTGGGGCCATCAGAGCTGCCATCCCTCCCAACCCTTCCCATGCAGCAGGGAAAGGGAAAAAAACCAAACCTCTAGCACTATAAAGCTTTTATTATAAACAAACCTCTGGGAGCACTTTGGGAGCTGGGATGATTAACATTCCTTAACGAGGAAGGTGGGGGTGCAGCAGGGGCTGGGGGAGGGGAGGCACAACGCCCTCCTGAGGATCCCACCTTCCCACCTAATCCCCCTGTTGCCATCTGGCAGATTTACTGGCCCCACTAACACGGCTCCCACTGATCTAATGAGGAATTGCAGGCTGGGCTGCATTTCCTCATGAATTTCGCTTCCCTGCCAGAAAAGTTCAGGGCTGGGGCAGATTTTATATGTATTTATGTATATAAAATATACACATCTATAAATACATACATATTTTTTTCTTCTCTCCAGGTGATTTCCACCTTTCCCCTTCTAAAGACTCATTCGCCCATCTTCCCTACTCACCAGCTTTTGTACTCTTGGCCTGGGTTGGGTTAAAGAAAATAATCCAAGGGCCAAACCCCCCATCCATGCCCCCCAGGGTGGGGATGCTCTGTGGTGCTGCTCCCCGTGGGTGCCACAGGAGCATGGGGGCTGTCCTCATGCCACTTCCAGCCAGGGAATGCTGATTTAATCGAGCTCAGCCTTGGGTTAAGGAGCTGAAAAGGGAAGAGGGGTGGTTGGGACTTCAAACAGCTCCGTCCCTCCTCCCACACCTTCACAGGGTCACAATCAGGAAGGGACACCCTAAATCCCTGCCCCCAAGCTCCTCCCATGCTCATTTGGCTCCAGAGAGAGGTGACCAAGGCCCTACTTTTAGGGCAGCAAAGCCTCAAATGTGTTTCTAGGTGAATTTTGTAATGAGTAAAATGTTTCTAGGTGAATTTTGTAAAGAATAAAGGTTCCTGGCACGGCCACTCTTGAAGAGCTTTCTCCTCTCATTTAACCAGAGCTCTGGCAGGAGTCAGGAGGTGCTGGCATTACTCCTGAAAGCTCTGAGATGCCAATTCCAGGCAGAGATTACTGAGGAACATGCCACTCACTGATTCAGGGTTTCCTGGATCCTTTCCATAGGTCACCCCATTCTATAACCGAGAATTCCCATTCTGCACGGAATGCAGTCAGAATCTAGGAGAAGGTGAAGGGGGGTGTCCCAGTTAGGCCTTCCATGGAAACAGAGCTCATGGGAAATTTTGGATATAACCCTCACGGGTTTCTTCTCCCCTGGTCAGAAATAGGCACAGCTGCCTGCTGGAGGGATGTACGCTTTACCCAGGGGATTTTCCTGCTGGAGAGGAGCTCTGTCTGGACACAAAGGGGCTTGGGAAGCTGAATTTCAGCAGTTTTCCTCTTCCAGCCTCGAGGAGAAGCAGTGCTGACATGGTTTCCACAGGGCAGCAGCTTCCCGAGGTTCTGCTTTGCCAGCACTGGGGTTTGAGGGGCGCTTCCCGCCTGCTGTTTCCCAGCCCTGTCCGGGAACTCTTCCCTGTCAGCACTGACTCCTGTCAGTGATGTGGAGCTGAACCTTTCTGCTGCGCCACCAACAGGATTCCCTTTCCTTGCTGGCAGCTGGGAGAGCTGATGGGGTCGGTCTGGAGGGATCCCCCTCACTCACCCTCCCTTCTCCTAAGCTGATTCAACACGGCCAGGCAGCACCCTGCTCCTTGGGATATCCCCAACAGGTAATAGGGTAATCCTTCCCTTTCCATCAGGAGGGGAAGGGAAGGATTTGCTGTACTCGAGGCTCCTCCATGGATCCCAGAATCCCAGAATAGTTTGGGCTGGGAGGGACCTTAAAGGTCACATTCCATCCCCTGCCTTGGGCAGGGACACCTTCCACTGTCCCAGGCTGCTCCAAGTCCCATCCAACCTGGTCTGGGACACTTCCAGGGACAGGGAAAAGAATCCTGTTAGAAGAGCTGCTGGAGCCTCTGCCTTCCCAAACCCCACCCCTGAAGCAGCCGCACACCTTCTCACCAGAGGCTGCCTCTCCAAGCTGCCTTTTTCCCACAATTTCAGAGTTTTACGGCCAGCATTCCTCATTTTCCATGTCATTAATCTCCACAGGCTCTGGCTCCACGCAGGCAGGAAGCCAAATGCTGCCAGACAGGTTCCAAGTGAAATCCAAGTTGTCTGGAAAAGAAGAAAATCCAACTGAAAGTCGGGAAAGCACTTGAGCCTCAAATTGGCTCTCCTCAACCACCCAGCAGGACAAGGGTGATGCTGCTCAGCCAACAGATGGATTTGGTGGCAGCCAGGGTGCCTTTTTCCATTCCACTTGGCTTTTCCAGCAACCAGCCAGAATACAACATGTTCCTTTGAGCTCACAGCCTTAATTGTGCCCAAGGGGAAAAAAAATCCAAACAAACAAACAAACAAACAAACAAACAAACAAACAAACAAAAAAAAAAAAAAAAAAAAAAAAAACCAGCCCAAAAACCAAACCCAAAGCAAAACGGGGAGATTATTTTTAAGTTTCTTTAGAAAGATGTTGCTTCAAGAGCTGTCAGCCAGCGCATTTTTCAAAGCATTTTTGCTGTGACTTCTCATTTCCTCATTTTAGAAGTTGCTCCTCTGTGAATCTCCATCTCCCCACAGTCCCTGAGGATGTGGGGAGCTGGAGGATGACACAGCAAAACCTCTTTCAGAGAGGGCAAGGGAGAAGAAGAAACCTGTCCTGCAGTAGGACAAGGGAGAAGAGCAAAAACTCACCTGGACATCTCCAGAGATAACTTAATCCTTCTGCAGGCTGTACACGTGGTTCAGCTCTGCTCAGGAGGACCAGAGAATCCCAGAATGTGTTGGGCTGGAGAGAACCTTAAAGCTCATCTCAATCCCTTGGCAGGGACACCTCCCACTGTCCCAGGCTGCTCCAAGCCCTGTCCAGCCTGGCCTTGGACACTGCCAGGGATGCAGGGGCAGCCACAGCTTCTCTGGGCACCTGTGCCAGGGCCTGCCCACCCTCACGGGGGAGAAGAATGAGGCTCCACACGGCAGGAATAACATCCATCTCCCCCTCCCTTGCAAGCCCTCAGGAAAAGTTTCGTCCCTGAAAGGGAGGTCAGGCACTGGGACAAGGCTGCCCAGGGTAGGGATGGAGTCACCGTCCCTGGAGGGATTGAAAAGCCGTGTGGATGTGGCACTTGGGGACACAGGCCAGTGGTGGGATTGGCAGCGCTGGGGATGGTTGGGCTCAATGGTCTGAGAGGGCTTTTCCAACCTTTGTGATTCCATGATAAATTCAAGGCACCATGTTTTTCAACTAAGGAAAGTGGGAGCCGCCAAATCCCATGTTTTCGTGTTCCTTCCCTGCCTCAGGACAAAATGCCAGCCCGGTTCAGCTCAGGGAGCTGCACGGCTCTGCCCCAAAGGGATGGCTGAGCAGCCCAGCAGCTCCAGCACGGCAAGCCAGGATCCTCAAGCCAAGATCCTCGGGAACAGGGCCCATGGTGTGATCCAGCTGTCTCCCAGAGCCAATCCGGGATGCACTTTGGAGCTGATGGAATCTGCAGAGCCTTCATGCCCTGCTTGGGTTCCTCTCGCTTCCATCCCCTCCAAGCCTCCCCACGACAGAGCTGGGAATCAGCC
Organism: Acanthiza pusilla; assembly: GCA_036630365.1. Taxonomy (NCBI): domain Eukaryota; kingdom Metazoa; phylum Chordata; class Aves; order Passeriformes; family Acanthizidae; genus Acanthiza; species Acanthiza pusilla. The sequence goes on along the minus strand of JAXCHO010000167.1, from coordinate 1,152,250 downwards.
CGGGATGGTTAAGCCCTAAGTCCTGCCTCGCTTGACTCACAAAGGGAACTGAGAGGAATTGTTTTGGAATAACAGTGCAAATCAAATTTCCCGTTGCAGATGAAGGGGAGAGAGGTCAAATATGAAAAGGCTTTAGATGAAAGGGGAATTAGCCTGCAGCCCGCCCGGAATAACTCAATTCCAGTCTCGTTTTCAGCACTCCCGGGATCTGGCACGGCACAGGTCCCTGCTGCAGCCCAGCAGATAAACCTGGCCAAGGCCATTTGTTATCCCCAGCATGGAGCTGCTGCACCAACCACCGGCTAAGCATCCCCTGTCCCCTAAAATGAGGGAAAGTACCCCAGTGTGTCAGGGGCCGTCATCCATCAGCCCAGGGGGAATCAGGCAGCCCGGACCAGCTTCCAGCCGCAGCTGCAGGAAGCCTCTGTGTGGTTTGGGTGTGCAGATATTCCACAGCCTCCTCCTCCTCCTGCCAGGCTGCCTCCCCTGGAGGTGGGGCTGGGCACCAGCCTGCAGACATTCCCTAAAAACGGTGCAAGTCCCTCTTCCCTTGGCAGGGTTTGGGATGGGCTCGGGATGCTCCAGCAGAGTTTTCCACTCTCCCCGCTTCAGCTTCCCTCCCTTTCCCAGAAGGAGTTCTCTCCACCTTTCTCAAAGCCTTATTTCATCCCCTTTGGTCCCAGTCTTCCTCCAGAACAATTTGGGAGCAGCCCCAAGGCAGGGCAGGGCTTGGGGGCCCGGCAGGGACCCTCAGCAGCGCCGGGACCTCCTCCTGGATAAATGGGCTCAGGAACGCTGTCGCTCACCAGCGGCTGAACCCAGCGGCTCAAAGGAGGCTGCGAAGCCTGGCCTGGCTCCATTAGCCACGGGGATTGCGGAGGGCTGCAGGAATTGCTCCGTGCTAGGAGGGAAGGAGGGATTTTTTAAAAACTTTTTTCCCCTTTCAAACTAAAACATGTAATTGAAGAGTGAAATTCTGAAAGCTTGCACAAGGACTCTGGGTATTTAATCACCTTTAAAGCCCAGGAATTGCTCCCCATTCCCTTCCTGATTTAATGGGAAACAGGCTTCTCGTTCCTGCAGGCGCTCTGAAGCTGGTGACCATTGGATAACTGTGCCTTGATATAGCACAAATGCACAATTCTGGCTGCTCCCTCATCCTTCTAAATACATTAAAAATACTCCCCCCCCCCCCCCATTTAATTGCATTGAGTTTGAAGAAGGAGTCCCTGCCCATGGCAGGGGGCTGGAACAAGATGATCTTTAGAGTCCCTTTCTGTGACTCTGTGGTTCCAAACCTTCGTCCCTTGGGGCAGGGGAGTGAATTAATAAAATAAGAAAACAGATGAAAAAGACTCCAAAGACCCATAATAAATCAGATGAAGGGCACCTGCCTGTGGCTAGCACACATTGCTGCTCTGGCTGTGCCATCCAACCCACACAGGGGTCCTGCACCACTGCCTCTGTACCACCCCAGAGCTGGGCCCAGCCCTGTGGGATCCCATCCCAGCTTCCCACATCCTTCCAATGACACTGAAATCCCACAGTCCAACCTAGTAAAGCCCAAGTGAACACAGGGACCATACCTTTCCTTCAGAGCCTGTAATTAGTTTGGGATTTGCTCCGTCCCTGCTGAAACCTTCCATTAGCACAGCCATGAAATGGGAATGTATTCCCCATCCTCAGCGGGAGCTGCCTTTGCCAACTCGTGCTGCTGGAAAAAAGGCAGGCTGTGACTCCCCACAGCCGGGGGAGTTGGTTTTTTCACCAGTCTCACAATTCCTTAAATATATTCTCCGTTGCTCTGCGAACAGCTCAGCTGAGGAGCTGTGCTTTTTCAAGCACCTCTGGAGATTTGTTCCCTGAGCAGCTCCTGCAGGAACAGCTTTCCCTTCAGGGATTGTTTGCCATCACTTCCCTTGGATTTTCCTTCCTGCTGCTTTGCTCTAGCTGAGCCTTTGCAGCTTCATCCCCTGGCCCTTGCATTTTCTAATCCCTCTTCATTTGACCCTTGAGCTTTCCCACTTTCCCCTTTCCTCTCCTCTCCCATCCTGCTGCAGGGAGTGAGTGACAGCCTGGCTACAACCTGCACAACTTTTAGACCCTTCCAGGGATGGTCACTCCACCACTGCCCTGGGCAGCCCATTCCAATGCCTGACCTTCCTTTCAGGGAAGAAATATTTCCTAACTCCTCATCTGGTGCAACTTGAGGCCATTCCCTCTCCTCCTGTCCCTGTTCCCTGGGAGCACAGCCCGACCCTCCCAGCTGTCCCCTCCTGTCAGGAGCTGTGCAGAGCCACAAGGTTCCCCTGAGCCTCCTTTTCTCCAGACTGAGCCCTTTCCCAGCTCCCTCAGCTGCTCCTGGGGCTCCGGCCCCTTCCCTAGCTCTGTTCCCTTCCCTGGACACACTCCAACCCCTCCCTGTCCCTCTGTCTGTGAGCTTTCTCCTGCCTTGGCCCAGCTGTAGCCTTTTCTCCTATACCCAGGCAGACAGAGCCAAATCTCATCATAAATTCAGGACATTTTTCCAGCACAGACTGAACTCTTGTCCCCCATGTGCTCAGAGGGGACATTTAATCTCAGACTGTGTTCTTCCCCCTGTGGTGCTCCCACTGCCACAGACACTCATCTAAAGCACAAAGCCTTGACCTGCTGTCCAGAGGAAGACACTTTCTTCTTCTCCTTTAAAAATAGTAGGAAAACAAGCAAAATTAAGAAAATGAAATCCTGTGAGAGCCCTGGGAAGAGTGTGGAGCATCACCCACCCCAGTGCCAGGCCAGGCATCCATCCCTCACAGCCAGCACCCATTGCAGGAGCCAGGAGAGAACTGCCCCAAAATCACCTTGGATCACATTCATTGTAGCACAATGTCACTTTCTTGGAAATCAATGGATTTCTGGCAATAAGAATTCCCATGGCTACAGCAGTCATGGTGCTGAGTTCAACCCTCCCCTCAGGCTTATGCCCCTGTGCTGGCAGTGAGCCCAGAGCATTCCCGGTGAGATTATGCTGGGCACAGGCTGGCACCCCCAAGCTGGTCCCAAAACAATCCCCACCCCAGCACCCCCAATCTCCACACAAATACAGGCTCTGGGGAGACCTCAGAGCCCCTTCCAGAGCCTACAGGGGCTCCAGGAGAGCTGGAGAGGGACTGGGGACAAGCGATGGAGGTACAGGACACAGGGAATGGCTCCCCACTGCCAGAGGGCAGGGACAGATGGGATATTGGGAAGGAATCCTTCCCTGTGAGGGTGGGCAGGCCCTGGCACAGGTGCCCAGAGAAGCTGTGGCTGCCCCTGGATCCCTGGCAGTGTCCAAGGCCAGGCTGGACAGGGCTTGGAGCAGCCTGGGGCAGTGGGAGGTGTCCCTGCCCATGGCAGAGATGGGATGGGATGGGATGGGATGGGATGGGATGGGATGGGATGGGATGGGATGGGATGGGATGGGATGGGATGGGATGGGATGGGATGGGATGGGATGGGATGGGATGGGATGGGATGAGCCCTCCCGGCTCCTTCCAACCCAAGCCATTCCACGATTGCCATAAAGCAATGGGCGATGCTTCACTGCTGAGGGAACTGTGACCATCCCAAGTGTTCCCTGGGTGCTCTCCCCTGCCCCTTCCAGGAGCAGCCCTGCAGAGCCTGTGGACACCAACCTGCTGCTGCTCCCAGGGCATCACTGCAGGACCCCAGAACCAAAGCATGGCCTCTTCCCCTCTGAGCAGAGGACAATTCCAGGTGACACAGCTGATTTCAGATGGGTCAGGGTGGTCCAGGGACAAGCACGAAGCCAATTAGAGGGAAAAAACATCTGAAAAAGGCTGTGAACGGTATAAAGGTGGATCTGCTTCACCTGGAAACTCCTTTTTTTTTTTTGCAGGTGCCTGTCAATGCACACTGAGGAGCCACAAGGAACAGAGAAGCTCCAGGAGCTCTTCCATGAACATTACAATATACACATGTCTATGTTTTGCCCAGAAAACCACTTTGGCACCGAGAACCCCTTCCATGACACCAAGAACCCAGCAGGTGAAACATCCCATCCCAGCCAAGGAAGGAAAGAAGATCAGCAGCAGAAACCCGACTGGTACTATAATTAACTTTTTTCTTTTATTTACACCACAAGAATAACAAGTTGTCATAATGTGGTACAAAATACTGGACTCCTAATAAAGTTGAAATCGAAGTCGGTACTGTCAGAGAAAGACACCATTGGCCAGTAAAAAAAAAAAAAAGAAAAAAAAGAGAAAAGAGAAAACCAAAATAAAAACAAAATAAAAACAAAGAGAGAAAAACAAGAATGAGAAAAAAATATTCCAACTCCACTAATTTAAAAGAAAGGACCATTGGAAAATCGAGCACGAAAAATGCTACCATCACTGAAAGTAGGGTCCATACAGTAAGAGTGAAATTGTGTCTAAATTACAGCGTAAACCGGTAGCTGCTACCAATGGTGACGTCATACTGAGCATGTATAGGTATAAAGTAGAATATAATATAGTTACAACTTTTTGATACTACATATCTGTAATAAGCTCTCGGGTGAATAATGTTTCAACCCCTTCCCCCCACCCTGCCCCCACTTTTATATATATATTATATATATAAGTTTGTCATCCTCATAAATTGGAAAATAGCGCCTCCACTATGGAGCACAGAAAAAGTGTTAATTTATTTTCTTTCAATAGGATACTTTTTTTCTTTTTTTCATCATCAATATCAAAGACAAAGTGAAGATGAGCTGAGAACGAGCCCAACTTCGTGACAATGAAGAAACACGTTTTGCCTTTCGCGGTAAAGTCTCGTTTTTAAACCACAGTGTTGCACAGTACACGACTGCTTAAAGTGAAACTGAGCAATAATACATCATGTAAAAGTAATTTCTTAAAAAAGTTAACGCAGCTGTGCTGAAGAGTTAACTCTTTAAAGTCCTCCTCCTCCTCATCCATCCATCATCCATCCACCCGGCTCTCGGAATGAACGACTCCATGTGTTGACACAAGGGTTGCATCCAACCTCCCGACCCAGCCAAGAAATCAAAGCAAAAACACCAACCCAAAGGAAAATAATAATAACAATAATAACAATCATAATGACACAGGCAGTTTACTTGGTGTGTTCGGCATAGTTCCCCTAAAAACACTGTTTCCACATAAATACAATAAACTCTATTATTGGTAAGTCACAAGTGCTAAATAAATGTCTTAGTTTTTTTCTTTTCTTCTTAAAATGAGAAATGTTTAAGTAGTCCTTTTGTTTTAATTACTCTTTTTAACAATAAAAAGCACAATTTCTTCTTATTAAGTTCAGTAAGACTCCAAAAAAAAAAGAATTCCCACTCTCCTTCCTTTGTGTGTAGCTGTGTGGGTGAGTGTGTGTGACAACAACATCCCAACCTTTAGTCTCCGCAAATGCCACGAGAGGAAAAAAAAAAACAATATAAAAACAAAACAAAACAAAACAAAACAAAACAAAACAAAACAAAACAAAAACCAACCCAAAAAACCCCCAAACCACCTCTTTTTTTTTGTTTGTTTTTGTTTTTTTTTTGTTATCGTTTTCAAAGCTGCCAAGTTTGGCGTGCAAAATCTGTATACAATATAAAGACATGCCAACCTTACAGACCATGCAACCTCAAGGTGTAGGAAACTTAAAAAAATATATTCATATATATTTATATATATATTTATATATATCAATGCCCGTAAAAGAAAGTGGGCCCAAAAAAGTTTACAAAAGGAAGAATGGAATGAATACATGACCATGACTAATAAAAAAAGGAATGTTTTGTATCGAAAGTAAAAAAAAAAAAACCAAAACCAACCAACAAAAACTAAAAAAAAACCCCATAGCAAATCTCAATGGTTACTTGTGTACTGCAAACTGGGCCTCACTTTGCTGTCAAGAGGATTGAAAGATGTTCCTTCTCTTCCCAAGCAGGTACAAAGGATGCCCTGCGCAGCACGTGCCGGGATGCAGAGCACACCAGGCTCCTGTCCCGCTGGCACGGCCGCCCCATGGCAAAGTCATCTGAAATGAAGAAGCTTCATGGCTCAAAAAGGTGAAAAAACCCTGGAGAGCCTCAAAACGAGGACTCCCTCCCCTCTCTCCATGCCCCTGGAAAGCATCCCCGGGGAAGAGTGTCCCCAGGGAAGGTCACAGGCCAGGGGAGAGCATTCCCAGGGAAGAGGGGGTGCTGGGAAACAAATCCATGTCACCGGGAGTTTGGAGGAGATGAGCTCTGGCGTCTCGGGAAAAATCTTTCCATCCTGGCAAAAAGCTGAGGGATAGGATGGAAAGGATGGAAGAAGGAAGGAAGGAGGCTTCCTGACAAGCTCCTCCGGATTTTCCAAAGGAACCGGCTCAGCAAGGTCAGCCGGTGGCTCCCGGGAACATAAATAGGAAGGAAAAAGCTTTGCCACGACCAGGAGGAGAAATGTCAAAAGCCTTCCGGGGAAGAGCTGACAACACAAAGGGCGGCGTAAACACGGGCAGGGGGAGGAAAATCCCACGTCAGTCACCAAATTCGGCAGCCGGATGGATCTGAGATCACAGCAGCAGCGTGGTAGGATGGAAAAAAACCCCAAACCACAACATCCCCAGGTACCCGGTGCTCTCACACAGGGGGATTTTTAGGATATGCCGAGGACGGTCCTCGTGACCAGAGCTTTTGGGATTTTAGGATGCACTTGGGTTTGCACAACCCAAATACTGTAGTGTCTGGCTTTGAAACTGTGCTAGAAATCGAGGAAGGAAACCAAGGCCTCCCGCATTTGCTCGTGCGTGGGGTTACGCTCCCAATTCCTCCCGCAAGCGAGTCCTGAGAGGAACGAACCTGGCTACTTCGAGGGCTGGAAAGAAGAGAAGTTACTGGAAGCGGCCCCGTCAGCCAGCGTGGGAACAGGACAAAAGCAGGGTGGTTAGGGAGAAGCTGTGCTGGGAAGAGGATGCGCTGTCCTACACTGCTGGAGGAGGGCACACGGGGAGCGCCGTCTCCTCCGGGATGCTCAACTCTCCGTGGCAGGAATAGCTGCCTCTCCCACCCGGCATTCCTTGGGGTGGAGGGCGTGAAAAAAATACCTCCAAGCCCCCTCGCAGCGCCAGGAAGAAGAAGAGGAGAGAAAATGAGGGAGAGAGGAGGTGCAGTGCACAGGCGTGTCCGGCGGAGAGAAAACGCCAGTGGTCCCGGAGCGTCCAAGGAGCCTTCCCGAGGGCAGGCAGGGCCAGGAGCCGCGGTCCGGACAAAGGCATCGCCCGCCAGCTAAGAAAATTCCTAATTTTCTTTACATAGCTACTACAAGAGAGCTGAAGAAATATACAGTCGGCGGAATCGTTACATGAAAGAGCCCAACATGGTCCCCCCTCCTCCTCGGTAAAACATTCCCTTTCCCGGAAAAAAATAAACTCTGTCAGTCTGCCCACAGTTCCTCACACCTGCAGAAAGCTGCTCACTGTACAAAAGAGTTGAGGAAAAGGAGAGAAAATAATACAGAAAATTTAAAAAAAAAATTTAAAAAAGAGAAAAAGAAGAAAAAAAGGAAAATCCATGTACAAGCAAGAAAAGAGGGAGGAAGAAAGGTTTAGATGCTATTGCCGTTCAGAAAGGAAACCTGCCAAATGGAAAAGAAATGTCAGAGTCACACAAACAAGGCTTCCGGAGGGTTTCGGGAAATATCCATATAAAAATTAACAGCAAATTCATCATCTTTGCTATAAAAAACTCTTTTTTTTCTCATTTTTGTTAGAAAAGGATCACAACTAAAAACCTTAAATTAAAATACAAATGTTTAGGGTAGTTGCCCAGTGGCTAAAGTGTTGGCTTTCTGAAAAACTTCCCAACCTGTCGCCTGAAAAGTCCTCAAGTTTCAACCTGGATCCTTTTCCAAAAGCACCTTTGACGTTCCAATTCCCAAATCTGTCCCTAGGGAGCTTCCAATGGCTACTGTTAGAGTATGCATTTATTACATATTTTTTTCTTTTTTCTATAAATGCATCATAAATATTTTTCTCAATAATTCATAGGAATCTGGTTTCTAAGCTTGGAATACATTTGGAATATACATTATACACATATATATATTTATACCTAACAATTTAAGCAATATCTCATGCTAGTTGCTTTTAATAAAAAGCATTCCAGTCTTAAAACCTGCATTTGTCTCTAATACATGCTTTGACAACCAAATTGATAAGTTCAATTACTAGATAATGTAGAAGAGAGAGAAAACATTTGAAAATTGGTTGTTAAAAATGGTTGAATTTCAAAGACCCAACAGTATTTGCCACTTTTTTGGCAACTACCTTAATTTTTTTTTCCTTTTTTTCTTTTTTTTCTTTTTTCCTTTTTTTTTTCTCTGAAACAGCAATGAAAGAAAACAAAACAAATCCAAACTTGTCGACAGTTTTTGGAGACACTCTGTTTAGCTGATGCCTGCTTTCCACCATCATGCCAGCACAAGCCAAAAAAGTCTTCCTTCCTGATGGCAGTCCTTGGCTTTCCCAACCAGAGGAAAAATATTCAGGAACTGCTGTGTTCTTTGTGGTTTTTTGGTGGGTTTTTTTTGTTTGTTTTTTTTTGTGGTTTTTTTGTGTTTTGTTTTTTTTAATTAATTTTTACTTAAGGCATTGTTCCTCAAACTTCAGAAAATCCAGCTGCACCGAATCCATCAATTAAAAAAAAAGGCACAAACTCATCTTCAGATGGCTTTGGAGACAATAAAGCCGACTCCATCTGGGCTACCGTTCCCCCCTTTCTCCTTCCCTTTCCTTTAGGTGTCAGATGAGTCCCTCATTCCCTGTCCCGCCCCGTTAAAAATACACCATCATCTCCCAACGTTCCCGTTCCGACAAGAGCTGTCGTTGACTCACAGGCAGGCAAGAGCCATTTCCAAATATCCAAGAAATGAAAGTATACGATGGGTCGAGTGGTTCAAGCGGAGATTGCTCAGTTGTGGGTAATCAACTTTGTAAGCACCAGTTTTATGTTAAGGTTTGTTTGATTTGTGTTGTTGAATCTTTGATTTCTTTATTATCTTTGTGTTTTGTTTGTTGTTGTTTTTTGTTTTATTTTTTGGCAACTCTGCCAAAGACTTCCTGGGCGTCGTTCCTCTTTCTGCTCCCGGTGAGGACCAGAGGAAGAGTGCCCAACGTTGTCAGTCCTTTGCTGCTCTTCACCAGCATTTTTTCGGCAAAAAGAGACTCAAAGATGCGGAGAGATTTGTTTTTTGTGTCGCTTGCTTTGCTTTACACCTGGCTGTCCTTCTGGAAATAACCGTGTCAGGACGCAGGCGTATCAAGAGAAAGCTTCTTGGCAGAGCTTCAAGATGAAGACGAACAGACAGGAGAACTCCAGCTCAAAGGTGGATGCTACAGGGGAGGCTCCTCTTCCATGGGCTCGTCCTCAGGTCTGAGGGTGGGAGAGACAAAGGGGATGAGCGTGACAGAGTTGGACAATCCACGGTGCCAAGCCTCACTCCTCATGTTCCCATAACCTTCCCACCCAGCCAGTTGGGATCAGCGGGAAATAAACTTCCCACCAAGGAGGGTTTCGGCACAATGTTCTCGTTTGGGCAACGTTAACATTTTACCCAGCAAAATAAATTCCCTCCAGTGGTCCAAAGCCACGCTTGGGGCAGGAGGCTCGGACATGGGGCGCACACACAGAGCTCATGGCTCTGCTGCTGTCCTGCAGCCCAGGAGGGCATTTGGGAATCCACAGAGGACACACAGGGAACGTGGGGAACGCAGCAGCAATGGCTGAAAGGAGAGGATGAAGCCTGATCCTCTGGCCCAGACAGACTGGAGATGTGACGGAAAACCACTGACCTCTTCTCCGCCGGCTTCACGCCCACCGACAGCGATGCCATGGCCGTGACCGTCTCTGCCTCCTCGTTCTCACACTTCTGGGCCTCCACCAGGGAATATCCCACCGTGGAGGCGAAACGCTGGAGGGAATGCCAGTATTTGCCTGGGGGAGAGGTGACAATGGTGCTGTCAGGGCACCAGCACTGCCCCTGCTGTCCCAAACCCAGCGGCCAGCTCGGAACCACCCAAGGAAGACCCCTCTGATCCATGCTCTCACTTCAAGGGCCTCAGGTGCTCAAAAAATAGTTCCTTTTCCACTTCGAATCCCTCAGAAACTTCTAGACAAATATGGCTGGAAATTCCCCAAGGGCTAAAGCCTTGCTGGGCATCACTCCATTCACAGCAACAGCACTTCGTGGCTGCACAAACCCAGGCCAGGGGGCAGTGACCAGCAGCAAACTGGGAAACAGGAACATGGAGCTGGCAGAACGATGGGGAAGCCCACAGGGTGCCCCCCAGGGACCCGGCTGTGCCTGTGGGGCTGCACTCACTGTGTATCTCGATGACTTTCTCCATGGAATGCACTGCATTAGCATTTGCTCTCTGCTGGAAAACCTTCTCCGGAAGAGGGTCAAGCTGGAAAGAGAGAGGGACACCAAAGAAGTGTTACCATTGAATCCCAGAATGGTTTGGGTAGGAAGGGACCTTAAAGCCCATCTCATTCCACCCCCTGCCACAGGCAGGGACACCTTCCACTGGTCTCTTCCTCAGTGGGAACACGTCTGTGCCATCCCAGGGAAAGGCCTGACAGCACTGCTGCAGAGATGTTTTAGGATTTGTTTGATTTCCTTTAGAGAAACCCAAGAAGAGGAGAATGAATGAATTCATCCCAAACCTCCAAGGCGAGCTGTCCAAAACAAGAGATGTCCACTGCTGTTAATTGTGTCTGAAAACAGCACTTAAGGCCCAACCAGGGATACTCCCCAGCACAGAAGAGCTAGAGTTTAATAGTTAAAAATACCTGTGGCGAAGTTTAACTTCTTACTCAAAGCCTAGAGAAGCTGCAGCCAAGACTGCTCTTATGAGCACATGGTAGCCATTCCATAGGTACTTCACGGGATGCTGCATTCCAGATTTAGTAATTATGGATTGCACTTTTCATTAATTCCCTACTCTAAAAATAGTTCTGCTCCAAACTGGTTTCTGCATGACATTAAGTGAAGGCAAAAGCAATTCTTGGATGAGTCTTTAAGCAAGAGCTTTCCAAGGCCTCTTGGTTGACACTGAGACAAAGCACGTTTCTGATTCCGGAGTACATTGCTCTTCCTGAAGTAACACTCACAGAAAACAGCCTCAGCCCGTGGAAAAGGGAGGCAATACCTCTGGGCCCTGAGGCAGGGACACCTTCCACTGTCCCAGGCTGCTCCAAGCCCTGTCCAGCCTGGCCCTGGACACTGCCAGGGATCCAGGGGCAGCCACAGCTTCTCTGGGCACCTGTGCCAGGGCCTTTCCAATATCCCATCTAGCCCTGCCCTCTGGGGTTAAAATGGATTAAAATCATTCCCCCTTTTCCTGTCCCTTCAGGACCTTGTCCACAGTTCCTGTCCAGCTCTCTCGGAGCCCCTTTAAGCACTGGACAACTTCTCCCTGGAGCCTTCTCCAGGCCAGACAACCCAAACTCTCTCCGACTGTATCAAAGTTTCCCTCCCCGCATCAAACCCACCTTTGATTTCCACTGAAGCCCTGTGAGCTTTGCACCATTCTGTCCCCACAGCAGCACAGGTCCCTTCCCAGCCCCCTCCCCCAGCCCTGACCCCTCCCCAGAGCGGCAATCATTTGCACAGCCCCAGCTCTGGTTTAATTTCCTGCTGGCTGGAAAGGAGCCGGCTCCCGCGTCCGCACCGCGCTCCTCCTGATGCGCGAGGTTTGATCTCCGCCGGTGGATGCCGGCGCTCAGGGGACTGGCACTGCTCCCCTCATTTCCTAGCAGCCCCGGTGGGGCTCTGCGATGGCTCGTGAGCCGGCCCAGCTCCCTGCAGCCCGCCCTGGCCACAGCTGCCCGTCCATGTGTGCGCAGGCAGGATCGTCCGACACGCCGTACATCAAACCGCATCAAAGGGCCGCAGCGCTGAGCTGCAGCCGTTCCCCCCAACTCCCTCGCCTTCAAAAGGTTCCAGGAAAGACCTGGATAAAATGAGTGTTTCCTGCTTTCTGATGTGCGGGTAAGCCAGGGAATATTACCCTATCTGCACAGCCCACCTAGGACAAGCGAGAGCAGGTCTGTGTTTAAGTGTTGTAAAGTGCTTTGTAACGTGACTAAAACAATCAATGGTTTTTCCCTTTAAGGATCGATATTCACTCTGCTCAATGAAACCACTCAGGCAGCTCATAACATCCAAAGCATCCTGAGTGCTGAGGCCTCCCCACAGCCTCACACTCCCAAACCTATGTGAGGCTTCCATCAAGCATTTATTTACTGCACACAGTTGCAGTCAGCAATCCTAGGACCATGGTGAGCAGGAGGAATGACATCCTCCGGGTGTTATTCCCACTGTTTCCTTTTCAAAGTGCATCCTGCACCCTAAGGTGGATGGAGCCAGAGGAACTGTCTGTGGTGACAACTTAAAATAGATGCAATAAACACCTCACAGAATCCCAGCATGGTTTGGGTTGGACCTTAAAGCTCATCCTGTTCCACCCCCTGCCATGGGCAGGGATACCTTCCACTATCCCAGGTTGCTTCAAACCTCATCCAAGGTGGCCTTGGACACTTCCAGGGATCCAGGGGCAGCCACAGCTTCTCTATGAAACCTGAGCCAGTGCCCCACCACTGGAACTCCCCTGTTTCCATGCTGATGGAGCAGCTGCCTCCCAGGTTTTCAGCTGTCCCGGGTGCAGAGTGCAGGCTGGAGCCATTCCCCATGCCCAGGCCAATTTCTCGGACACAGCCAAGGCTTTTCCTATACAGCAACGTGCAGAAAATGTAACTCCAAGGAAAAAATCCAACTGCAAACCATGCCAAGCAAGCTGCCCCACACAGCAGGCACAGGCTGTAGGACTAGAGAGGGGAGCAAAAAGAAGGGAAGGCTTGTACAATGAATTCAGAAGTTAATTAAAGGACTTGTTTTTTAAAGAGCACAAAGCAAATTATTTGGAGAAAGAACAAACACAAAAGAATCATTCTTAGCTGTTTCACTTGTCACACAGACTGCAAAGCACAGGTGGTTTTTAAGCACAAAACAAACACTCTTTAAAGCACCAAGGGTCAGAGGACCCAAAACACTGACAGCAACTTGGCAGGTGGGAGGATGAGATGCCCAAACCCGAGGAGACGAGGAGAGAGGAGGTTTTGGGGGTGCCTGTACCTCGTTTCCCAGCAGGGCAGACACACATGCCTCCGACGCGTCGCAGATGGCGGTGAGGTCGTGGCCACCTTCGAGGGCCAGCACGACGCGGCCCCCAGCCAGCCCCATCAGCTGCTTTGTCAGGTACCCGAAGCCTGCAACGAGGGAACAGAGCAAATGCACGACAAGGGCAAAGGTGGCAGCTGCAATCGGGCTCCTGGCGAGGGATCAAAGAATTAGGGAGAGGAATTACATCATATTAAAAACCCACCAGGGATGTGAAAGGGCTCGGCGCATAACGCGAGCCAGGCTGGGCTTTAATGCGCTCACTGCGCCATTCCGGCCAGGATGGATCCGTGTGTCCCCACCAGCACCATGCGGGTGAGAGCCCCCCATCCTTCCTCTGCCACCCCTCAGCACCTGAATTGAACACAGAATATCCCGTTCCACGGGGCGGATTTTGGCGCTGCTTTGGGGGGGCAGAGGAAGGGGACTCGGCACAATTTGGGTCGGGATGGCAGCAGCGCAGAGCCTCAGAGAGATTTCGGTTTGACATCGCGTACTCAGCAGACGGCTCTCCCCGGCTGTAATACACTATAAAAATTCCAGGGGCACCCGGCACTTTGATCAGATGACACACAATACATTTCTGCCCCCTTTAAACAAAACAGAACCGAGAGGCCAGGATTTAAAAAACATGTCCTCAAAGCAACCTTCCCCCCTGCTCCAGGGGAAAAAAAAAATTAAAAAATCAAAAAGCCAAACAAAGGAAAAGCCAGGGAATTTCTAACCTCCCTCCCCACTCCCTGCTTTCTGCTTTGGAGCGAAGCCCTTTGCGAGCTGGCAAATTAACGAATTAACAGATAAATAAAAACCTTCACTGCTGATCCCATAAGTGGTTTTGTGAGAGGGGCAGAGCATGGCAAATTCAACCAGCAGGTAAACGAGACCTTCCCTTTCCAAAGTGTTTCTGGATATCTCAAAGAACTCGTCTCTTGTAAATCTATTTCACTTTATTCTTATATAAAGTTTATAGGTTCAGCTCTCTCACGAGGTTTTAAAGTTCACTGTAGAGAACAAGTTTCCTGGCTGGAATAAACTCCTAAAAATTATAATAAAACTCTTTTTGCAAGAAGAACTGTCCTCTGGATTAATCTGAATGAAACTGTGCCAGGTAAACTCCACATAACCTGGGGGGGATTTCAGTGCATCTCCCAAAAACATCCCAGAGCCAAAGCAAAAAGGAGGTTTTTGTGGATCTCTATAATTAATTCAAAGGTGGAGAGCAAAAAGTATTCAGCTCAAAATTTTAATAAAGTTTCCTGGAGGAAGAAATGGACTTCTAGTAGCAATGAGAGTGTTTACAGCTGGTATTGCCTTTTTCTGCTATTTTATATTAAAGCCAGCATAACTTCATGATTCAGCAGAGATGTGACTATAAACAAATTACAGAATATTCCATATTGAATTTTTCAAAGTCGAAATACGCAATGCTTAAAAAAAAAAAAATTAAGGCTCCAGCCAGGCCAAAATACATATTATGAAAAGATAAATGCCGTGAAAATTCAAAGACAAAGGCTGAAAGTGTTGCCATTGAAATGAAAGATCTGAAATAGACCCTGATATGAAAAATCTGGGAACACTGTCCTTCAATCCCTAGGACAGCAGCAGAAGTAAAGCCTCCACTTACATTTTGCTGACAGATTGTATCCTCCAAGGGGTGTGGGGTGCCCTTCCACCGCATCAAAACCTGACGACACCAGCACGACGTCGGGGGCAAACTCATTGGCAATGGGCATCACTACCGTCCTGCAACACAAAATACCCACGGCACACATGTCATGGTGGCTCCTGAGCAAAGGCAGGGCTGGTCACACCCTCTTAGCAAACCCCTCATTCCATCATGCTCCATTCCAGCTATTTCCCTACGAGGTGAGAGCCTGGCTGGAGGAACTCCTTTGCACACGCCGCGATTTCCTCCACCAACATCCTTGTGTTTTGAGCAGGGAAATCAGTTGTCCCATGCTTCCCATTTGGGATCATATCCTGCTTCATATGCATGGGAATAAGGAAAAAATAAAAGGGCAGCTGGCACAGGCTGCAGAACCACCTGGAAAACCTCACTTCAAGGCATTATCTCCATGTTCTCCTTCAAAACATCTCCTTCAGGCTTTGCAAAGTGATTCCTTTCTCCCTTGCTGCACTTCTCATTTCCCACAGTGAACGGCTGGGAATGTCCCGTGGGGCAGAAGAGCTTTAGAATGCAAATATCCCACCCAAATCCACCCCTCTCAATGCTAGCTCCCTCTCCTCTGATGGTTTGTTCAGTAAAAATGGATGGAATTGCTCAGAATCCATATCCTACTGATTGTTAAAGTTGTATTTAAATGAAACAAGAGGTCTGTTCCTGCGGTTTCTCACCAAAAGACCTTTCTTCCCTCTGGTTTTTCTCTCTCCAAACTCCACAACTACTCCTCTAAATCTACAGGAGGTTGCAAACACCCCATCCCACACATCAAGACGCACTTTCCAAATTATTTTTCCATTATAACTGCACCTACTGAATGCTGGATATATCCCTAGGGCAAGCTGACCTGGTATTTTCCCATTTCCCCATCCTAGGAACAGCTACTGGCCAGGATAACTTTCTACAGCAGGAACTGAAGTAATTTTACTAACATCCCAAAGCATGGACCTGTAAATACCTTTGCACACACGAGAACCTCACTTTATTGAGTAAAATCATGACGTGATGCTCTGAAAACAGAGCCTGGGGAGGTCTGTTCCATGCTGAGATGGCTCAAGTGCTATCAGGACACCCATAAAAGCTCCTGGTTTTTGCCACAAAGATATTAAACAGCCATGAGACATCTGCCAGAGTCAGCAGAGCTGAGCTCGAGCCACCACCCTGCACAGAGTTTATTCTGAACAGGACATTAACCTCTGCCAGGCACTGAGCAAACCCATCCCGAGGTTCCCACTGCCACCCTGGAGCAGGGACAGGCACTCAGACACGAAAAACCCAACAAAAAAAACCGCCCACGCCTGCCAGCTTTATTTTTTCCCAACTATTTGCCACAGCAATCCCAGAGCCTCCTGCAATATCCCCACTGCCCACCTCCATGCACAGACACAGAAAAACCTCTGTGAGGAAAAAGGAAATAATTTTCCCCTAATCCACAAAAGAACCCAACAAGGAGTCAGAATTTTCTCCTCACACGACGTGACTGCCCTCTCCATTTTGTCCCTGGGGGCTGATTCTGTAAGGAAGACAGAAGAGCACAGTTCTGGCTGGTGGCTTTCCAGGTGGTGGCACCCACAGGCACTTTTGGGAGAAACCACCGCCCCCACCAATTGGAGCAGCAATTCCAGAGCAAGGGCAGCGGCCCAGGGGTTTATTCTCCCTGAGCTTTGAAGTGCTGCTTGAGCTCTTTCATTTCTAACCCAAGGAAAACTTCTCCAATCATCAGATTTATCTTCTCCCCGCCAAGTTCTGATGCTGTGGGAGCTGCTAGGACCTCAGTGGAAGTGTGGGATCACCAGAGCCCCAAGTGACCCATGGGATTATGGATCCATGGGGATTCTTGGCCATGGGACAGCTCATAGAGCACAGAAGGGTTGGAACGGACCTTAAAGACCATCTCCCCACCCATCCAAAATCCCAACCCAAATCCCACTCTCCAAACTTCTCCTTCTCCCCGTGGCTCCCACCCAAGCTCTCAAGGGCTGCTCCTGCTTCTGCCTTCCTCCCAATTCCAGTGCAACATCAGTGTTCCAAAGCCGCAGCTCTCTTTGGGGCTCTCCATGGATGTCAAACTCCATCCAGGAGGGGCAAAGTCAACACTCCCTCATTTTGCCTTTTCAAAGGTAAAAAAACAAAAAAAACCCCAAAATGACAAAAAAACCCCTAACAAAAACCCCCGAACAAACAACAAAACCAGCCAAACAAAAAAACCCAAAAACCACCCAACCAAAAAAACCAAACCAAACCAAACAAACAAAATCCAACAAAACAAAAAACAAGAAAACCAAAAAACAAACAAAAAACAAACAAAAAAAACCAAACAAAAAAACCCCCAAAAAAACCAACAAAAACCAACCAACCAACCAAAAAAAAAAAATCCCCCAAAAAACCCTAAAACAAAATAAACAAACAAAAAAACCACCCCAAAAAACAACACAAAACAAAAAAAAACCCAAGTCCAGTGTTTTTCCAAGATTCCATCTGTGGACAAGGTTTTGGACACGTCTCATCCAGTTTTTTGCTTTTTCATTTTCCCCTGTCCACAGATAAAACCGGCCCCTTCACTCAGATCCATCCCAGAAAGCCAAACCCTCCAGAGGAAACAAGGATTAAACTGCAAACAACCCCATGGCTTTGCCCTACTGATGAGACTATAAAAAAGCCAGAAATTCAAATTATTATCCAGGAGATAAGCAGTTCTGCCTGGAATTGGTTCTTTTCAGGAATTGCTGAGGCGCCTCTGAAGTTATTCACCGAGGAATGAATATTCCTAACACTGAATATTCATTCAATCCATGTAGGATTTTTTAAAAAATAAAGAAACTGAAATTTCCTAAATTTCAGAGGCCTCTTTTGCTTGCTTAAAATAAATGAAATCCTTTTATTTGCCTGGTTCCAGCTGAGCCGAACAGCTCTGCACAAGAGCAAAGTGATGGCAAAACCTCCCCATTGTGTTCTGCAATCACTTGGGAGAGAGAAAAAAACCCGCAATTTTAGATCTATTTTCCAGAAGGCTGAATGAACAATTTTTAGCCTGGCATTAGCCAATTCCCCAATTAAATGCCTAATAAACGGCAAGCAGAGGAAACAATCCTACAGAAGATTATTTGGGGCTTTAAATGCTCAATTGCAATGAGTACATTGGTGAAACTTAGAAGGCTGAGCACTTTTTTAGAGTACATTTCCCACTCTTGGCCGTATATACATGTTTTATACATATTTTTATATATGCTATGTACATATTTATATATGTTAAGTGTATATATTTATATCTATGCATATATTTATATATTTATCTATTTATATATGTATTTATATTATATATAATGTAAATTTCTATATGTGTTATGTGTATATATAAGTTTATCGATGCTATATATTTTACTTATATAAACTAAAAATGTTATCCACTGCTCCTCAGGCTAGTCAGCTTCCCGAAAATTCCTGTCTTTGTTTCTCCACAGTCATTTACTGTGTCAAAAGGGATTTGGAATTCGGGGATGAAATTGGCATGGGGAGAGCATGAAATTGAAAATACAGCGACAACCTTTCCAGGCAAAACATCATCATCTCTTCCCCCCCGTCCTCCTCCTTGCTTCTGAAATGGTTTATGGATTGAAGGAAAAACCCAAATCCCCCCAAAATTGGTTCCTGAACTTTTTGAAAGCGTCAGGAGGGAACTTCCAAGCACAGTCCTGGCTTTTCCTTCTGCTTTAGGTGTTTGAAATAAAAACGAACAGGGAATTGAGCTGCACATGGAATTGTAACTGCGGAGGAGACCTCAGGATAGGGGGAAAATATTCTCAGACACAACACAACTGCTGGAATCATCAGGAAAACTTGCCTGCAGTAAATTCAGAGGGAAACTCCTGTGGATAAAACATTTTAATTTCACTAATTGCTGTTCTCGCATAATAAGGAACCGACCAGAGCCTTCCCATTTTTCCTGCAGGTCTCTTAGCTGGGTTTACCCACGGATCAGGAGGATTTAGAGAGGCAAACAGGATTTCTGCTTGTGTGAAACGTTAGGGAACAACACATCCTGGTCCAAAAACCCCTCTGAGTTTTACAACTGTTTGTTTCTATAACTACGGAACAACAGTGGAGACACCAGGAACGTTCTGATGAGTTAAGGACTTCAGGAATGACATGCCCTGCATTTTTCCCATTGAGGCAGAACACATTTCTGCCTGATCTGGGAAATCTGGGATTGCCCACATGCTCAGGGGGTGAGTTCAGGAATGGGACCCACGCCCGCTCAGCTGAACTGGGATGCACAGCCGCTGCTGCCATGGGGTGCAGGAGCTCCAAGCTCCCAAAAAACTCCCTAAATCCTTTCTGATCATCCCTCCCACAAAAACAGGGCACCCCAAGCTGGATCTGGGGCAGGCAGGGATTTCAGCTCTAGCTTAGGAAGATAATGAGTGACAAAGTGCAGGGAAAGGCACATTTTTAACTCACTTCTGATACTTCTTGGTGGGATTAAGGATCATGCAGAGGTCAGGAGAGCCTGGGCACCCCAGTGCTGGGCTATAACACTGGGGAAATAATATTTGGAGACGAGATGAAAATCACTGATGTGAGCTCCTGTCCTTTTTTGGATGGAGCAAACCCACACTGAAATAGGTTTTCAGCGTGGGGATGAGTGTTTTCACTGGGATTTATTTATTCCCTCGTTTCTCTCATTTAGAAGGACAATTATCTCAATTATTGTCATTTCTCAAATCTACACACTGGCCTAGCCTGAAATACAAAAACAAAAAACGAGGAGCATGTTGCTTGTTTAAATCTGCTTATTTTACACAGGAAAAGAACTTTTCCCCCTAAAACCAGACAGGCATATGAAGAGTTAACACTCAAAAAAAAAAGAAAAAGTCTATCAGTATCTTTGCCTAGCTCAAAGGATTTCCACTGATTCCTCTCCAGACTTCAAAGCCTCACAGTTTGGCATTCAGACTGGTTTGAATTAAAGCTCAGTTCTCCACTGCAAGTTTCCAAGTTCATGGTGAAAATGCCTCCTGCTTCTGGAGTTCATTATGGCCAATTTTCTTATCTTTTCTTCATCTTCGGTTTGATCCCCAGCAAATGCAACGTGGCATTCGATGGGGTGGAATAACAAGGTGCTGCCTTGAAGGCATGTATTGTCTCAAGGGGCTAAAGCAAGAAAAGGGGAAAAAAATAGGATATATGACCCATTCCCTTCACTTTCTAACTCTCAGGGGACTATAAATTGCAAACTTCAAAGCGTTATTTTACATTAAAATCAATAGAACGATTCGGGGCGGGGGGGGCAGGTGGGAGGGAAAAATGTTTTTCCAAGAAGCTGGTTAAGATTTTAAAAGGTCACTTGATAATGTATTATCATGGCCAAACTTGGCACGGGATGAGAAAAAAGCTTCTCATTTAACTTACGGACAAACTGAAGGTGTGCAGGCTCTGGGAGGTGCTGCCCGGGAGGAGTGCCCCTTCGCTCCCCAAAAACACCCCAAGGGCAAACAGACCCCAGGAATGGCTGGCAAAGGCCTCACTGGGCAGCCCTGAGTCTTTTGCAGGAGCCTGGAAACTCAGTATTTCCTGTCACCGCATCCCCAGCTCCAGGTTCTGTGGCTAATGAGGAGACCCCTCTCAGGGACTGCTGGGGTAGCCAGGCTTCCACTCCAGAGCAGAAGTGAGACAAAGGCACTGATTTGATGTTGTTTTAAATTTTGTGTGCTCTCTGAAGGCTTTTTAATGAAAATGAAGGGGCGGGGAGAGGCTCTTTTTGCTCAGGGTAACATAATAGAACAGGGAAGAGGAGCAGAAAGTAACACTCCCGGATTTAACGCCATTCTGATATTCCAGAAATTCACATCCCGTGTTCTGGCAAGTGTGTGTCTGCCCAAATGTAAGTCACCAGAGGTGAAAAACACATTTGTGAGAGGGAAAATCCAATAGTACCTGAAAGCAGTTAAATATTCCGTGTCTCCCATGGGCGGATCCAGGCCACCAGTAAATGCCATGTTAACGTTGAAACCAACTCCTGCTCCTGTGCCAACCTGGAAAAGGGAAATGGGACTTTCAATCAGCAAATTCTGGCAACACATCTTTGCTGCCTTGATGTTCTCCCAGTTGAATATGGATTTGGATTCAATAGTGAGGTCAATTTTTCCTGAAAAAAGAGGGAAAATAAAGCTCCTCCATGCTCAGATCTTTATGGGAACTGAGGACCAGTGGTGTTTGACTGCTGCTCACCCAAAAAATCCACACCATTATCAACTGGATCCTCTTCATTTCTTGCAGCAGAGTGTGCTATATGCAATACTTTCCCATAATTAATTTTCAGCTTGATTCAGAAGTGTATCTTACATTTCATTACAGTTGCAACTGAGGGAAAAAGCATATTTTAATCAGAGTGAGCTCCCCCTCTGCTGGGGAAAAACAGGATTCACAGAGAAGGGATTTTGGCTGCTTGAGGGACACGTGGGTGGGAGATGAAAACACATCCCTCCCCTTGCCTGTACTGCAAATGTCCCCATATGCCCTGCCTGCAGCTACCTGAGAGAGGGGAAAACTGAAAAATTAACCAGGGGTTTCCAGCTTTTTTTTTTTTTTTTGGCCAATAAGGTCTTTGCATATGAAAATAAAGAATTAAAAAGTGAAGATGAATGTGCTACACAACGCACAGCTGGATAAAACTGCATGGCTTTTATTGCACATTATTCCTTGTACTGGCGCAAATATTTTTGGTAGAAAACCACAGGGGTGGGTGTTCATGTATCCACGGTGGGTTATTTATTCATGGTTGGCTTAAATCAAACTTGTTTCGTATCCTTTCTTTCATATGGTCTAAAATGACACGTCTAAAAATTACTCTTTTTGTAAACCAGATTACTATAAAGCAGAAATTAAGCCTGATACAAAGGACTGCTCATTCACTTCAAGAGGGTGATGGAGCAGCATCACATCACATTTAGGTTTCTTTCGTGATCAAAATGGAAACATTGATGGTTTCTGAATCAGAAAATGTAAAACTAACAGGGAGAACTCCTGGAGTTTCCAGATGTCATCTGGAGTGTCTCAGAGCACTCCATGTATTTCCATAAAATTTCCCTTTGCTCAGTCACTCTCAAAGACCATATTTCCTGCCAGCCTAGAGGGAAAGGAAGGATGCATCCACCCAGAGCCCAGGGAGAGAGGCCTCCCAAGCTTCACTGGCCCAGCTCCCGTGCTGGAGGCTCCCAGCAGACCACCAGGAAAGGGGGATTTGCTCCAGCGGCCTCCACGACCCATCCTCAAATCCCACAGTTTAGGGTGCAGGTGCAGCTGTGCAGGTGGTGAGTGATGCCTGGGCAGGGCCGGGAGATGGGGAGGTGAAGGAAGGGCAGGAGATGGGGAGAGGGAGAAGGGGAGAAGAAAGCGCAGGAGATGGGGAGTGGGAGAAGGGGCAGGAGATGGGGAGGTGGAGAAGGAAGGAAGGGCAGGAGATGGGGAGGTGGAGAAGGAAGGAAGGGCAGGAGATGGGGAGGTGGAGAAGGAAGGGCAGGAGATGGGGAGGTGGAGAAGGAAAAGGCAGGAGATGGGGAGGTGGAGAAGGAAGGGGCAGGAGATGGGGAGGTGGAGAAGGAAGGAGATGGGGAGGTGGAGAAGGAAGGGGCAGGAGATAGGGACGGGGAGAAGGGGACAGGCTCCATGGCTGTGCCAGGAAAACCGAGCACGGGTGGTGCAGCTATGGACAATCTGTTCCTTCTGCATCTAAGAAACAACTTCTGCCGAGGAAGGGGAAATCCTGACCAGGACTTGGAGTGCTGGGACAGCTGGCAGAGGGCTCCTCTGGAACAGGTTGTCCCATAAGGGCTGGAGAGCTTAATTGCAGTGACTCATTTGCTGCTCGTCAGCCAAGCACGCTGCTCGATGCCCCCGGCTCTCAGGGCTTGGATGGGAACACACAAACCCGGGAGCTGTGCTCCCAAAGCAGCGCTGAGGAGGTGGCAGGAGCTCGCTCTGAGTCTGGCAGGGGTTCCCCAGGATTCTGGGATCAGCCCATCCTCTCGGACACGGATGGATCCACGAGCTCACCTCATCCGGAGCGCCGCTGCCCGGGAAGAAGTTTCCGTCGTCATAGCGATGTAGTGAGATATAGAGAACGTTGGGGTCGTTGTAGAAGGCTTGCTGAGTACCATTCCCGTGGTGGACATCCTGCAGGGACAGGATCATAGCAGGGAGGTTCATCCCTCAGTAAAAACACGGATTGAAGGCACCAGTTAGGGATTTGAAGGGGTTTGATGCAAACAAAGCTCAGTTAAAGGCCAGGTTAAACAACACAAGCCATGGGCAGATTCCCTATTGAGTTGCCGTGTGCTGCACAAACAGCCTGTGACAGGACAGGTATTCAAAATTTCCCTTCCTGACGTGAAAAACAGGTGGGAAGCAAGGAAAAAAATGTCCATCCACTAGGTCCAAAAGACAAATAAATCCATTTCAACTTGTGGGTTTAACCTGTGGGTGATTGGTGGCAGCAGAATCAAGACTTTTGGCTGATACCCAGTAACTCCAAGCATTCCCAGCCACATAACATCTATTTGAAAAATAAAACTCTATACATTGCCAAAGAAGAATCCCAAAGAAGTCCGTCATTTTTTTTTTTTAATTGTGGACCCTTTAAGAATTTCTTCTCTGATTAAAACACTTTTATTCAATTAAAAACCGGTATTTCAGCTTGCAGACCACAGGCAACAAGTTTTTCACTGACTTACAGAGTTTGCCCTTGCAAGAAGAAACCCACCCAGAGTAATTTCCCCCTGCTCTCCCAAGGGGAAAGAAGGGCATTTACTCACCCAGTCCACTATGAGGATTTTGCTCACGTTGAGCCTTTGCTGGAGCAGCTTGGCTGCGATTGCCACTGAATTAAAATAGCAGAAACCCCTGCAGAGGGGAGACAAGAGGAGAGTGGTGATAAGTATAGCTTTCCGTGGTCCCAGTGCATCCATCACCTAGCTGGAACACGGGAGGAAGGAATTCCTTCTGCTCTCACTCTTCTTCCTCCCTGGAAACGTGGAATGGTTTGTGGCGGGAGGGGCCTCAAAGCTCATCTTGTGCCACAGGCAGGGTCACCTTCCCTTAGATCCACTTCCCACTGGAAGCGCTGAATTCCAGCAGCAGGCATCCTCTGGGGAAACAGGGAATGTCCCCCACCCATCAAACCCACTGCAAGGAGAGGCTGTAATGCTGATTTCTGCCAGAAAACACCCCCTAAAGCACTGAGCAGGATCATACCCCGTTCCACAAAATCTGGGGAGCTTGGAATGCAACACATCTCATCTAGCAATAAAGAGAAATTCTGCAGCGACAAGCTAACAGAATTCCTTCAGAATTTCCAGCTGTGGGTCCCCCACCAAAGGAGCACAGGATGAAGCCAATGAACGCCATACTCACATGGGTGTGCTCTCCTCTGCATGGTGACCTGGGGGCCGCACAACAGCAAATCCATTCTGCACACGGAAAGGAAGGAAAGCAAAAAGTCAGAGGGACAAAAAGATGGATGCAGAGGTGGCTGCCAGAAGCCTTAATCCTGCTTGGGGACTACGGAGTCACTCTTGATGGTTTCCTCACAAGGTCACAGCGGTGGATGACACTTTGTGGAGGGGGGAAGAAGCCCTGGAGCTGCCCAGAGCCCAGCTGAGGGTTATGTCCATACCAACCTTCAGCTCTCCTGTGGCCACTTTGAACACCAACTCG
Source organism: Acanthiza pusilla (assembly GCA_036630365.1). Classification (NCBI taxonomy): domain Eukaryota; kingdom Metazoa; phylum Chordata; class Aves; order Passeriformes; family Acanthizidae; genus Acanthiza; species Acanthiza pusilla. The sequence goes on along the minus strand of JAXCHO010000167.1, from coordinate 1,127,641 downwards.
ATGACACAGCCCACAGCCAGGCGGGCAGCGCCGGACGAGTGCACCTCGTTCCAAATCGTGTCACTGTCCACCTGGTGGGGACACACAGAAATCTGGTTAAGAGCAGTGAGGGCAGCCAGGAATCAAGAGACCCCTGTTTGGTAAAGACATCGCTCACATGGAGTGACAGGACAAGGGAAATGGATTTCAACTGAAAGGGAGTGGGTTTATTCCAGATATTGGGAAGGAATTCTTCTCTGGGAAGGTGCGCAGACCCTGGCACAGGTGCCCAGAGAAGCTGTGGCTGCCCCCGGACCCCTGGAAGTGTCCCAGGCCAGGTTGGAAAAGGGCTTGGAGCCACCTGGGATAGTGGAAGGTGTCCCTGCCCATGGCAGAGGGTGGAATAAGACATGCTTAAGTTCCCTTCCAACTCAAACCATTCTGAGATTCCACAATTCTGAGACCATGGAATCAGTACTTCTCTTTAATTGCTGCAGGAAACTGATCCTGGATGAAATAAAAAGCTTTGGGAAATAATTCAGTTATTCTTTAAAATTAAGAAAATCCACAATAAAGAAGGATGTTTAGTGGTGGGCATTTAAAAGATGACTACCTAGGACTGACAGCAGCTTCCCTGGGGAGCCACAAGCTTATCAGAACTGGCAGCAGACCTTCAGCATCCCATGCTAACTGCACAGATTTGCTTCAACGCCAAATATCTGACAGAACCGCCCTATTTCCCCCCTGAAAATGTGCCAACAGGCCACAGGCGGGGCAGGGCACCCCGCAGGCATGCCCACGCTGCTGTTATTCCACATCGTGTCACTGGATAAATGGGACATTTCTTACCAGGAAGGATCACCAGCTACTTTTCACATATTACTGTGCCCTGAGCGTATTTATGGAAACAATGGCAAAAGGGAGAGGTGGAAAGAAGGAGATTATTTGCTGTGCCTGGCTCACCAAGCCATGAGGAGACACAAGAGGCCCCTCAGAGGACTGATCCACCTCCTTCCCAACCAGGCTGGGGCTGTGATTGGAAATGATTCCAGCTCTGATGATGGATGGTTTCTGGTAGCATCCACCCTGAGGATGCTTTGGAAGCCACAGCAAATGAAAAAAGCGCTTGGAGAACCCCAAAAAGCCATCTCCAACCCATCTTTGAGCAGATCCAACCCATTTTTCTTGGTCTTTGGAAGAAAATGCCTCAGGACACCAGTCGGGAAGAGCTTCCCTCCCTGCCTGGACACAGTGAGTTCAGGGCTCCTTCCACAGATGCAGGATTGCAGAGGACCACCTTCATTCCCTGTGCGGCACCAGGGGAATGGAAACACAAAACACCCCAATTCACATGTCCCGAGGGGCCAGCAGACCCTCAGATGGCTGCTGGGGCCAGTTTTTCCCATAAAATGGACAGGATTCTTCAGTGCCAGAGCCAAGCACCGCCATGCCCAGACCCCTGCAGACACCGGGCTCGTGCCAGCAGCATCCCAGGAAGCACAAGGGGGGCAAGACAGAGAGGATTTGCAGTGACTTCCTTCAACAAAAACTCAAGGTTTTTATTAACATCCACAATGAGGCTCCTACTCACACTGTAAATTCCTCCTACTCACACTGTGAACTCTCCTATCCACGAACGTGCAGCTATTTCAGAATAAGATGAGCATCTTACAAAAGATTTCCATTATTCTCCTGGTTTTTTTAGTTGAAAAACTACACAGGTAAGAAATTAAACACCAGGGCAGGTAGACACAGGTTGAACCAGAGCTCCAGACCCTGCAAAGTGAAGGAATTCTGCTCTTCCCTCACAGAAGACACCCAACCGTGCCTCCTCCTGCTCTCAATTAAATAATCGTCACATTTTGTTCCTCTGACTTACTAATTAGCTTCTCGTCATTTCCATTCCATGGGACTCCTTTCCGTGGTCTCTGCTCTGGAAGAACTCACTTTGCTGGCACAGTTAAAATTGTTGATACACTCTAATCAACGCACGCAAAAATAGAATCACCTACTCTGGAGAAGATCAACAACACAAGCACCTGTTCTTAAAGATATTTAGGTATTTTTAGAACACGTGCAGAAAAATGATGCAGATCCTCAGATATTTTTAGAATGTGCACAGCAAGATACTACACAGAAAAGAAAACAAATGTATCAGCCATCTTAAAATCAAGCCTTTGGGTGTTTTGAAGAATCTGGATGCAAGCGTGCTGGGATGTCCTGCATGAAAAGAGCCCGGTTTCCAAGTTTTCCAGCCCATGATTTCACACAACACCCTCAGTTCCTGAATTCCAATCATCAGCCATCATTCACCTTTATCCTGCTCCAGTACAAACCCAAAAGAGGGCCTGTCCCACATTATTCTACTGTTTTTTTAAAATTTGGGGTTTTGTTGGTTTTTTTTTTTTCCTTTTGACTTTATGGCATCATTCCCATTTATTCCCCCCCTGAAAAATATTTGGCAAACCAGGGGGGAATGGCTTTCCACTGAGAGAGGGCAGGGTTGGATGGGATATTGGGAAGAAATTCTTCCCTGAGAGGGTGGAGAGGCCCTGGCCCAGGTTTTGCTGATACGATTGCTAAAATCCTGCTCCAAAGTCAGTAAATATTCAATATTAAGGGTCTGTGAAGACAACTGAGCAGCAAGTTCCCTGCAAACACTATCTTTTTGAGAGCATATCAGGAACACCAGCACTGAGGCGTTTCCTGCCCTGATTTGGGGTTTAATGCAAGACTTCTGGGCCCGTGCTGGGCTCAGACACTGTCTCTACTTGTTACCATTCAGTCTTCATTTGCAAATGATGATTTTTTTTTGCTTTGAATGCCATGCCTGACTGCAGGGCAGAGTAAATCCAAACCTTTTAAGCTCTAGCCAAAAATTTGCCATGAATTAGGCGACTGCAGCATATTTACAATACAAAATAAAATATCTCCACGAGCGGCGGTAGGAATAAACGATGATTATTCTCTTTTTTTTTTTCTGACGGGATAATTTTCAAAGCAGCGATTTTGCAAAGACTCAGGAAGAAAACAATTTTGTTTCATTTCCATAACAGAATCCAGACCTTGAAAATTCAACCTCACGAGCTACAATTATGCAGCAGAACTACCACTGTGAATTTTCAAACACAATGCCTTTTATTGTCTCTTCTCATTCTTTTCCCCTTCCTGTTCTCCACGATTTTCTGTCCTGTCACCCTCCACAGAAACTCTGGAGAAGAAAGTCTGACTTGAAAGGGAAACTTTTAAGCTTTCAGGCTTCAAAGGAAAATAAGAAAACCTTCAAAACAAGGTATTTGGGGTTGGGATTTTTCTTGGCTTTATGGGAACAAACAACAACAAAAAATTTGATTATACAGAAATTTGACAGCTGAAAAGTAACGTTCAGCTTTTCCATGAGGGATGGAGGAGCATTTTAGTCCCCTCCTTGGGAATCTATGTGGATTTTCTTGGAGCTGGAGAATAAAAGACAACAAATCCCGAGGACAAGTGCTGCTTCATTCCAGGGCAGTTATGTGGCAAACCTGCTATTTACAGGAATATGTGTATTTCCAAATATTATCCTTCCACATCACTATTTCAGGTTTTCCACCTGCTGTGGAAAACCTGCAGGTGGTGGTTTTTGGGTTTTCTGAGCCCCGAGACTGAAGGTGAAGCACTCCACAGCACGTACATGGCTCCCTTTCCACAGAGGAAGCGTTCTGGATGGAAGGGCTGCTTCCAAACCTAGCACCCATCACACATCCCTGCTGGGAAATGAGGTTTTTCCTTCCAAAAGCCAGAGCCCAAACATGCCTCTGGATGTCACACACACCCAGGCTCTCCGAAATAGCTCCAAAATCTTCCCGCTGCTTTTGAAGAAAGGCACGTGAGGCTGAGCCCCCCCCTGCGCCCCAGGCAGCCCCTGTTTATGGGCAGCATCTGGTGGCAATTACCCACTCGATGGAATGCAAAGCAGTGATTTTTTTGTGACTGAGGGGACTGGGAGAACAAACGGGACATTATTTACACATTAAAGGGAGTTACTCACCCCGACGCCACCGCAAGGCAGCCTTACAAACATCGACGTTAGCGAACCTGGGGGGACAGAGAACGCATCCCGTGAGTCAAAAGGGCAAAGGGCACCGGGTGTTGGGGCCGACCTGGTGGCAGAAGCACAGACTGGGTTTTCTCCCAGTTTTAGGATGCACACAGCCAGCCCCGGTACAAAACATACACAACGTGCACGCCTGGGCTCCTTCAAAAGCTGTCTGTAAATCACGCATTTTTATGCAAATGAGCGATTTGGTTTGGGTGCTGTCTGATGTTTCAAGACTATAAATGATGAAGATGCCACCAACAATCACTCAGCGTGTCTTCTCAGATGAACACTTTAACCCCTTCCCACTGAAGGAGGATGGGAAATCATAAAAACACCCCAATTATCACTCATCTGCAGTTACTAGATGACTTCAGAGAGCATGGGCTTCGTAAAAGAGGAAGACAGAAAAATAAACCAGTGGCAAGCAAAGAAAAAACATGTGTTTTGACTGAAATAGAAAAACCAACAGGGAGAATTTGAGAAAAACTGAGAAAACCATCTGCGGGCTAATTCTGGAGCTGTAGGAAATGTAACATCACTTTCTGGGCTCGTGTGTGAGCAAATTACCCTCCATTCAAAATTCTGTGGGGCCCTGAGCAACCTGGTCTGGGGGGAGGTGTCCCTGCCCATGGCAAGGGGTGGAATGGGATGGGCTTCCAGATCCATTCGCACCCAAACCACTCGGAATTCTGTCACTGAAAGAGGAGTTAAGGCATCTGGATTAATCTGAGCTCAAAGAGAGATGCACTCCTTGATTAGATCCACATGCAAGTTCTTAGATCATCCTGCCTCGGCCCTCCTGTCACATCTCTTGCTGCTAATCCACCCATTATGTCGTTATTTATCTTCTTGACAACAATTTATTATTGCTCCCTACAAATGAAAAGCAGCTTTATTTGCCTAAGTTTCAACTTGTCCAACAGGTTCCAAGCCTTTCCACTGTCCAGGCACAGATAAGTTTGTATTCTGTGTTCTTGACAGGACAAGGGTGAATGGCTTTAAACTCAAAGAAGGCAGGCTGAGATGGGATATTGGGAAGGAATTGTTCCCTGTGAGGGTGGGCAGGCCCTGGCACAGGTGCCCAGAGAAGCTGTGGCTGCCCCTGGATCCCTGGCAGTGTCCAAGGCCAGGTTGGACAGGGCTTGGAACAGCCTGGGACAGTGGAAGGTGTCCCTGCCCATGGCAGGGGTGGGATGGGATGAGATTTAAGGTCCCTTCCCACCCAAAGTATTCTGGGATTCTGTGATTCCACGAAGGCATATCCCCCTCATCACTTGCAGAAACCTAACCCTGTGTCCTCAAAAGCCTTACAAGCTTCTCCCTTTCAGGACGAGGTTTCTCAGGCTTTTTTCTTCCTCACAGACCTATGAAAGGTGAAGAGTTTCCACAGAGTCATCAGACACCTGCCCAGACATTCAGAGCTAACAAAGTGCCATTTGCATCCCTAAACCTCACACAAAGCTTCGCCCTCAGCCTTTACACCTGCCCTAAATCCACCCTCTACTGTGTTTAAAAGAACCCCAGGAAGCTGGTCTGTAAATTTAGAAGTGTTTTGAACCCCCAGCAGGGAGGGAATGGCTGAAGAAGGGGTTTTTTACAGGCGTGTTCCCCTCTCCACACAGAGCTATTCCCCGATATACTCGCTCAGGTCCTGCCCTGTGGGAGCCATCAGGAGAGAAGGGCGTCATGTGAGCTGGCAGCCAGTGCCACTGTCACGATCCTGAGGCTAAAATGGGGCTTAAGAAACCAGGTCTGAGCTCAGTAAAGACACCCCCTTCTACTGGAGATCCTTGGGGATCTGACCTCCCACAGCTTGGGGGCTTTCCTGGAAGTTTCATCCAAACAGGGAATGTTTTGTGCTGGAAAGCCCTCAGGTGTTAGAATTTCTCTTCTCTATAGGATTAAACTCAGTCTCTACAGACACTTTAAAATGCGTGATTAAAGCCATGGGGGGCACAGAACTACAGGAGCAGAGGCAGAGTTGCTTCCCCCACAGGTTCTCTCCAGAAACCATAGGAATTGTTCAGCAATTTGGGTATTCCCAAATAAATACTATCGAAATAAACTGCACCTCCAAAGGCTTCTGTGGGACTAGTGAGACAGACCGTGCCAAGAGTCAAGGAGGGAGTGGAAAAGTACCCCAAGAGAATCTTCAGATCTCCCAGGGAGGATTTACCGGCCCTTCCTCTGGGCTGATGGTTTTCCACTCCTGAGCACATGACATCATAAATTCCTGGAAGTCTACATCCTAATGGAGCTATCATTCAGCTGGAGGTGTCTACTTTTGGGTTCTCTGGCTTTAAAGAGGTGGGAAGTGAGCTATAAATCCAGTGCTAATTGCATGTTTAACTACTGCCTAATGGCTTCTCTCTCTGGGAGCTCATGGACACAGTGAGCGAAATCTTTCCAGCTCCTCTGCTGTGGCCACTACATCACACAGGCCACAGAGTTAATCCTCTTTTTATATCATCCAAAATCAGGCTAATCCCAAAATAAACTTTCTCAACGTCTATGTTCCAGAACTGTCTTTTTTTTTTTTTTTTTTTTTTTTTTTGCTGATCCCCACGTGAGAACTTCCCAAATTGCCCCTCCTGCAGCCTGCTGCTGCAAAAAGGCAGCAAGGAAGCAAAGGGCAGTAGGTGGTGATGACTCCACGGAGGTGCTAAAATCCATGTGGTTTGGTCGCTTGGGGGGGCTGGTTATCTCCAAATCCATCCTTCAGGAATTTTCTTGAGAGAATATCTATATTTTACAACAGACACGGCTCTATTTCAGGAAGGTTTGTTCTCCAGTGAAAGGGATAAACAATCCTACTCCAGATTAAACAAATGTAGAGGCCCTCACATCTCTCTTGCTGATTATCCATACAAACCTGCCAGGGGTTTGTTGATGCCTGTGCAGCTGCCTGGGGGCCTGCAGATCCAAATCCTTCTGAGGGTGCTCTAACTCCTCCCTAGCCATGGATAACTTTCTGACACATGGAGCGTCCAAGGACAAAACAAACTGAACTGTCTCTCCTCCTCGGGAAAACGTCCTTTTAGCTTCTGAGGATATCAGAGGAAGGAGGCTTAGGCTGTCTAGAGTGTAGGGATCTACCTGAAGAGATGGATCTTGTGCATGGAGGTGGGAACAATCCTCTTGGAGCTGCACAGGGCTAAGGATGGGGGCAGCCCCAACAGCTCACCCTTCATGTGCTAAGCCAGGGGCTCAGGAAGGGGAATTTCCCCCAGGGAGCGATACCTAGAAGCTTCTTGCTGTCCAGTTTCTGCCTGTTCAGAGGGTTTGTGCCATAGAGCAGCGTGTGGGCTTCTGAGTGCACCGTCTGCAGCTCCTCCAGAGTCGCTTTCCTGCCGCGGATGCACTGAAAGGGGAAAGGCAAAGGGTGATGAAATCACTGAGGAGCTCTTCTGTTCCCTTAGCAAGGAATCAGGACAGAGAGCAGAACACTGAAATGGGTCCTGATGTGGAAAAATGCAGGTTTTGGGTTAATCCCATACTCACAACATTTATTTTCTTGACACAGACAGTCATCTTTAGGTTTGCTCAAGATTAAGAAGGAAACTTTAAGACAGGTGCTGGGGATGAAGGAAAGGTAAGCAGGGACATAAGGGAGTGCATCTGGAAGGGGCAGAGCTTGAAGGAAGCCAGCAGGGAATTAAGGCAGGAACCTCATTATCCCATATTTAGCATTTTTGGAAAAAAACAAGAGTCTGGTGAGGCTGAAAGTTACCAATGGCCAGGAGGCAAATGCAGCTGGAAAATAGGTGAAGATCAACAACAGCTCCCATCGCAAGAGCAACCAAAAATACCAAATTAAGCACGGAAATTAGGGAAAAATAAATTTTCCTTGAGGAAATTAACAGGAAATTAGGGCAAATAATACTTGCCTGGGATCGTACAATGAGGAACTTATACATCAGAGAACATCTGTAACACCCATTGAGGAGGCCAGGCAATTAGCAGCTAGGTGTTTTGGTCCCAAATAATCCCAAAATTCGATTAAAGGGGTATCCAGAGACAGAACCAGGTTTGAAAGGGATAAATGAGGGCAGGACAGGGAAATTTAGGCAATGGCAATGCTGCCACCACGTGGATGTCTTATCTGATGGCCTGAAAATATTTCCAGCCAGATCCTGACATCGCTGAAATACTTCTGCTGTGGGATTCAGACCCCTCAAATGTTCAAAGAATTGATGGACACACACTTATATCCCTATTTATCACCACTACTGTTAGTTATAACTAATAACTACTAGTAAATTTTTATTATTAATCTTCATCTTTCTAATTAATATCTACACTTTTCTCTTTGTTGCCTTGCTCTTAAAATACAAACAAATCCAATTTAACCTCTTGTGATGGAATGGTGCTCAGTGCCACCCTCCTACCCTCACTCCTTTCGCAGTATTCACCATTGCTTACTAAAGAGTATTAAAAATGTTATTAAACCATGGAGAAGTTGTTGCTCCATGGCTTTTGCTGGAATAATTGGACGGATAACAAATGAGAGGTTTACTTCACGTCTTGCTCTTTTCTTTGCATACTACTACTACTACTACTACTTACTAATAATACTAATACTAGTACTAATACTACTACTACTACTAAAAATAATAAAAAACCAGAAATGTGGCCTTTGCTGGTGTTTTCCTCACCTCACACTTGCCCCGCAGCCCCGTCTCCTGGAGCCTGGACCAGATGCTCTGGATCCTGCCCGCGTGCTCAGGGTGGCTGTTGGTGTTTCCACAGGTACACTGGTGCTTCAGCATCAACGTGTCATACACGAGGCCTGTGGCAGAGGGGACAAAATTGCTCTCAGGTTTAAAAAAAAAAAAAAAAAAAAAAAAAAAAGCTAAAAAATTGCCGGTTACACCAAAAAAAAAGCATATTTTGCACTTTCGTTCCAGGCCAAAACTGCATGTTCAACCAGGAGCTACAGGGAACTGAAAACCCAAAGCTGCATCCATCCCTTCCCATGGAAATCCTCAAGGGATATGGAAAACAAATCAGTACCAACATGAAATTAAGCAGCAGGAGGAGGTGACACCTGAGAGTGCAGAGGTGCCAGCACAGGAATGGGATCTAGGAATTTTCTGCTGCCAAAACAGCTCCAGGTCCTGAGATTGAAACCCAGAAGGAATAAGTGGTTAGCTGGCGCTGTCTCCCAAAGCAGCTCCTGCCGAAGCCTTTGCATGGCGGTAATCTGCTAATTAAGGCCATTAGCACCCACTTGGGCATCGTGTTGGTTCATCTGAGTGAGGGTCATCTGAGCCCCTGTGACAAAAGACCTTTAATTTTTTCTCTTGTGGAAAAGACACGAAGTCAAATGTTTAAATCCATCTTTCCTTCAGCCAGAAAACAGAATAAAAGTGGTTGGTTTGGTTTGGTTTTTTTCCCAAGAAAAAGGTTTCTTGCAGGAAAGATCTCTATGAAAATTGATCCAAGGGCTGGAGCTCCTCTGCTGGGAGAGCTGGAGGTGTTCAGCTGGAGAGGAGAAGGCTCCAGGGAGACCTCAGAGCCCCTTTCAGGGCCTAAAGGGCTCCAGGAGAGCTGGACAGGGACTGGGGACAAGGGACGGAGGGACAGGACACAGGGAATGGCTTCCCACTGCCAGAGGGCAGGGACAGATGGGATATTGGGAAGGAACTGTTCCCTGTGAGGGTGGTGAGGCCCTGGCCCAGGGTGCCCAGAGAAGCTGTGGCTGTCCCTGGATCCCTGGAAGTGTCCAAGGCCAGGCTGGACAGGACTTGGAGCAGCCTGGGACAGTGGGAGGTGTCCCTGCCCACAGCAGAGATTTAAAACCAGATAACCTTTCAGGTCCTTCCCAACCCAGGTTTTCCTTGATTTCTATGGAATCCACAGGTCTTGATGAGAACGCAAAGCCTCTGAAGGCAGCAGTGGCAGGAGCCAGCCCCAGCTGCGGATGTTGAAGGATGTGCACTCCAGCCGCCAGCATTCCAGGGAAAGCCCAGGTGAGTACACCTGGCGGGCACAGCTGGATCGGCAGGCACAGCTCCAGCATGGATGCACTGGGAGCTCAATCTGGGAGCTCCAAGGGGCTTGCAGGGAGCCCAGCCCTGAGAGCAGCCCTGGACAAACAGCTGGGGCTGAGGCTGTGCCCCTGCACATTCCCAAGCCTGCCTCCAGCTGCAATCCTGGCCGGGTGTGGGCACGTAGAACGCGAAATTTGGCTCCCCACTCCGGCCCCGACACTCGCAGGGCTCCAGCCCCAGGGGAGCTGTCTGGCAGCTCCTCGCTCTGCTGTAGGTGAGTGCAAAGGGAAAAAACACCCCCCAGCAGCCAAACCACGCTGCATTCTAGAGAGAACAGAGCCCTGGTAATTGGCTGCCCTTGGGTCGGCCAAGGTTCACTGGGAAGAAAGTTCACTTGCAGAGCTCTGCCTAGGTCTCCCAGGTTTGATTCACAGCATCCAACAGCACCAGGAGCTGCTGGGCCAAGGCAGACTCAGAGTGGCACGTGAGGAGAAGCTTTCGCCCTAGTCTGAGTTTCTCTGAAAGAGTGCAAGGTCTTAAACTAGAAAAAATTTTGATTGGATTTGTGAAAGAAATCCTTGCCTGTGAGGGTGGTGAGGCCTTGGCTGCCCCTGGATCCCTGTAAGTGTCCAAGGCCAGGCTGGACATGGCTTGGACCAACCTGGGATAGTGGGAGGTGTCCCTGCCCATGGATCATCTCTAAGGCTCCTTCCAACCCAAACCACTCAGGATTTTCTCCCACCCACACCTGGTGTTGACACGATTTGGTTTATAATAGTTTCTCCTTTCCCAACGGTTCAGTGATAACTGCAGTGTCTCACTCTGCGCTGCAATCACACGTCACTCATCGTTTCTCTTTCCTAGAAACCAACTCAGTGGAAAAAGGAGCTGATCCCAGCTCCTGCCTGCGGTTGGGGACACTCAGCTGCAGACACACACTCACACACACACAAAGGGAAGCTCAGCAATTTAAGCGTAAAATACAAAGTTACAAGTTAATTGAAGTGGTGCTGGAAGCAAGACTCTTTTCAGACATAAGAACAATCATTTTTAAAGGTCAGCACCAAAGCAAAACCAACTGGCTTTTCTTGGCAGAACAAACATATGATCTGAGGTTCAGATAATTACATTGCTCTGCACAGGAGAGAATAAATGCCTTCATCAGAAAGGAAAAACCCTTTAATGCAGAACATCAGAATAATTTGTGGACCCATTTTTGCAGGAGATCAGAGACTGGATAATTGGAGCTATGCAAATTAATGGCCTAACCTGAGGATCCTTATTCAAGTGTGTAGAACAGGGCAGGCACAAGCATTCATTCAAGTCACGGGGGCTGCTCGAGCCAGAGAGGGCAAGTTCAAGGACTGGCTTTCTGGGAGGAAGGAAAATTAAATGTCATGCTTCGGGACATCAAACTGATTGCTGGAAGGATTCAGGAAGGGCACGGCTTTCACTTTGATGTGGAGTAATGGACATCATGTTTGAGAGGTGCAGTATGTGGCTCTTCCCCCTGCACCTTTGAAGTCTCAGGTGTTCGTCACTGAGAGAGACAGGAAAATAAAACCTACATCAACCCCAGAATTTCCAGCTGTCTTGGAGCTAACTCAGTCCGGGGAAAGCATCAGCTTTCTGTATTATTCCTATATAATATCCCAAACATGAAAGGGAAAAACAATTCCTTTGTCTGCCGGACAATGACTGATCTCTTAAGGCCCACATTCACATCCAGAGGGATCGTTTAATTAGGGCCACTCAGTGAAGTCTGCTTGTTCCAGCCCCCTCCCCAAACCATCACACCGATTCCAATCCTCATTCCTCTGCCTTAGGATCAGCCTCCAAAGCAGCCACTCATCAGCCAGATGGATTTTCCTCGGGAAAAAGCAGCCTGATGCACTTCAGCACTGCTTGCTCCGAAAAATATCCAAGACTTTCATTTCCTGCCTTCCAAAGAATAGCTCAATCCCGGTGATTAAGCTTTAGTATCCACCTCCAGAAACACAATCTCCAACACGCCGCCGTGGACAACTCATGAGGCAGTTTGACTCACACATATGCTCAGCAGCTGAAATGCCTTTCCATCCCTTTCTCCTGCTTCCATGCCCACAGCAGTGGGGGTTTTTCCCTGCCTCTCTTAAGCAGGCACTGACGGTTAATTAAACCAGTCTTGCGAGACCAAGCACTAGTTTTAGGACTAGGACAGAGGTCTTACCTTTATGCTTTGCACCTTAATAAGTGCTGCAGTGAATGCCTGACACTTCCTCCCTGGAAAGTATTTTATTGTGTTTTTCCTCCTCCATTCACCCAGCATAAATGCAGGGATGGAAGAGAAAAGTCAAGCCTTTGGAATCTTAACCTGGAAAAATGCCATGAAAAGGATATTTTACAGGTGATCTACATGAAGCATCCTTCATCTCATCACACTGCAGTGTTGGATATTCCACCTCTTATTTTAAGCCACTTTTTAAATTTTTCAAACCCTGCCTCCGAGGAAAAGAAATCTTAATACTGGAACAACATCTTTTCCAAGCAGCACAGTTCTCAAATCTGCACTCTTCCTCTTGCCTGCAATTTTGAATGAAATTCAGAGGCACAGATTTGAGTCGAACACAGATCCACTGGTAGGAAATGTTATTTATTGTACGTTCAAAGTCTTGCATGTGATTGATTAGGCAACTTCAATACCAGCAGAGGAGGAAGGAAGAAAGAGCAGGAATGAATAATCCCTTCAAGCAGGACCAGGATTCCTTGTTTTTAAAGCCACAAGGTTTGGGGTTAAGTGTATTAGAAGCTCAAGTTTCATCTGGTCTGAGCCAGGGGACTTTTCCTTGCACCCTTGGCAAAAGCCAAAATCTATTAATCTGCCTAGAACCGACTGCATTAGAAATGCAGTTTTGCTGAAATTCCAGGGTTCAACATTAACAACAAACAGAGACTTTAAAGGGCTGATTTGCAAAACTGAGCTGTTCCCTGGGTTTTTCCAGAGCTGACAGCACACACTTCCCATCCTGCCTGCAGCCAGGGGCTGAGGAACAAAGTCACACTGAACATGCCACTATTACTACACCACCAGGGCCTGAAAATAAACCCAATTCACAGCCCTGAGCTGAATGATGCAAGAAGTGTAGGTTAAAAATGGAATAAAAGCAGAAGTGAGAGGGAAACAACACTATGAGTCGCTCTTATTTGGGCGTTGTGGATTTTTTTTTCCTTTTCCCAGGGAACACATCACATTGCAAACTGTTCATTCACAAAATAAGAGCCTGACATTTGGGTAAGAAGGCGGACTTCCAAATCAGTTCTCATAACCCAGCACAGGGCCCAAGAAGTTGCATGGAAAATCAACTTTCAGCTGTTGCTAAGGGCACTGAAGAGGCAGAAAGGATTCTGGAGGAGAAGAGCTGGCTACCAGGATACAGGAAGAACAATTTGTTTTTTGCTTTTAATCTTGCTGGGAAGACCACAGAATCCCAGGATGGTTTGGGTTGGAAGACACCTTAAAGCCCACCTTGTTACCATGAGCAGGGACACTTTCCACTGTCCCAGACTGCTCCAACCTGGCTGCGAATGCTTCCAGGGATGGGGATCAAAACCTATTTTGCACTTGTGCTTTCCACCAGACAAATGACGGCTTGTACTCATCACTCTCCTTCACAGGTAAGAAAACACTCTTTGGTCTCTCTGTCTCCTCGAGACAACGTGAAATCACCCCATTTTTCCTACCCTGCAGGCACAGACTCCTGCGCTCCAGGAGGAGGGAAGGCTGGCACAGAGCCTGGAGTGGATAACTTACGGCATGAGATTATGGATGGACTGGAGAAGGTGGAGGAAACAGAGCCAGCAGACACTGCATTTGGCACTGTGTCCTTCAGGAGCTCTGGCTCTCCTGCCTGGCCCCTAAATCAGCTCTGCCACAGCCCCCCTCTGTTTGCCTGCAGACACTCAGCTCCAGGGCTGTGCTGCTGGCCATGTGTGGGGCTGCTGTCACCCTGGGGAAGGCACAAGCAGGACAGCAGGGATGACTCAATCCTCTCCTTGAAGAAGGCAGGATGCTATGGAGTACCCAAATGAGGATGAGGCGCAGAACCCACGCTTACGGATTTGCAGCGACAGGGAAGAAAATCCCAGAATCATCGTCATGGAATAGTTTGGGTTGGAAAGGAACATCTTGTGGGCAGGGCAGGAACACCTTCCACTGTTGCAGGGCGCTCCAAGCCCTGTCCAACCTGGCCTGGAAAACTTCCAGGGATCAGGGGCAGCCACAGTTTCTCTGGGCAACCTTATCACCCTCACAGGGAAGGATTTCCCTCCAGCAACCCACCTTACCCTACTCCCAGTCTAAAGCTATTCCCCCTTTTCCTGCTGCCCCATGCCCTTGCAGAACAGCACGACATCAGACAAACGAGTCCCCCCAGCCTCCCCCAGCGCCCCAAAACTCACCTGTTGTGAACCTTGGCTTAGTGGGTGGCTCCTGCACAGACATGGGGAAGGTGGCCGAGGCGGGGGAGGACTGTGCCCGCGACAGGGGCCGGTGTCCCCCAAAGGACACAGGCATCCCGGCCGCCTCCAGTGACGCCTGGTAGTTCCTCAGCTGGTGAATCCGCTGCTGCTCCAGGAGCAGGGCTTGCTGTGGGCAAGAGAAGCAGGCAGTTTGTGAAAGGGCCTGGGTCCCAAAAGGGTTTTGGAAGGCTGGCTGGCTTGGGTTCCCTCTCCTTGCACGCAGCAAAGGAAGGTGGGACATTTCCAGGGCCAAGTCAGGCAGGCACAGCATGTGAAGCCCCAGCCCTGAGCCTGCTGCACACTGACAGGGTCATTGGCAGAGGCAGCTCCATCCTCCCCCAGAACTCCCTCCTCTTCCTCCCCCTGCGCTCCCAGCCCGCTGCACTGGGGCATTTAACAGGGAAACACTCCAGGCCATGAATGGGTCGAACCCAACTGGATCCCAGGCTGGAGAGGGAGCTTTAAACAGAGCTGGTTCTCTGTGCTGCCACACCATCAGCTGGACAGGCTCCTGGTCAGCAGGGGTAGCTGTTCCATTCCATTCCCTCTATTTATTCCCCCCTGCTTTGAGGCAGAATAATTGCCAAGGAGATACTAATTAAAGACTCCTCAGGATAAAGGTGGAGAGGCTTCACTTTCAGAGGAACGGTGTCACTGTGGTCCATCATCAGCAATACAGAACTATAGAATCCCATCATGGTTTGGGCCTTAAAGCTCATCTCATTCCACCCCAGGGACACCATCCATTATCCCAGGCTACTCCAAGCCCTGTCCAACCTGGCTTTGGACACTTCCAGGGATACAGCAGCTGCCACAGCTTCTCTGGGCAAATGCAGTCACTGAGCAACATCCCAGTGATGTTCCTGGAGGGCATGGATTAGCTCCATTACACTGTGCTACCTTGTCACTGGATTTATCACCTGCAATCCACAAGCCTGGCTGCAGGTGCTAGGATACCTAATTCTGAAGCAGGAACACCCTCCACTGCACCTCATCCCTTTTTCCCTTATGCAGCCCTTCTCTGGAGCAAGTGTTTTAAATCATTAAACCAAAATAAAATCCTCTGCTGGTGGCCAGTGCTCAGAAATGTCAGGATACACTTTGACTTCCCAGAGAAACAACCACGGAAGTGTGTCAGTGGTTGTAAGCAAAGTTGTGCAGGTGATCCAGACTCTCTTCCCAGGGGTTTGTCAGCTGGCAGGGAAGGAACCACCTGATTTCACATCAGGTTCCTTTACACAGCCAACCCTCAGGAGCTGGCTCCCCTTGGACGCTCCCCCTCAGAGCAGCACAGGTGACTTCCAAGACCAAATCCATCTTTTACAACAACCCAAGTGCCAGACTCGGTGCTCTGTGGGCTCACCTGGCGGAAGAGCAGCTCCTGCTCCGCCTGCCTCTGCCCGGACTCCAGCTCCTGCTGCGGCTCTGCCTCCTCCTCATCGCTCTCGATGGGCTCCTGCTTCACCTGCACCACGCTGGCCAGCCCTGGGGCCTCCTTCTGCCCCGGGGCCCTGTCACCGTAGGGTTCCTCCAGCAGGGCTTGGTGTTCCCGCAGCTCCTCCTCCGTCTCCTCGGGGTGGCTCTCGTGCTGCCGTGCCGGCTCGTTGGGCTTGGATATGATCTGCAAGCAGCCCGGGGAGGAATGGGTCAATGGTGAACTGCAACTCACCCCAGGTAGAGTTCACTCTGCTCTCCAGACCCGTGGAAAGAGCAGTTCTGAGTTACGGCTTTTGTCTCATAATCCAGGTCCAGAACAATCCAGAGAAAGGTCACAGCACCCTTGGCATTAAGGGCTCTGAAATCCCAAGCAATGACACCCCCTCATTTTCCACTTCATCTTCCCTCTGAAGGAAGGAGAGCCTCTTGTTCCTGCACGCCTACGGATGCTGCTCTGTTAACAGACCTGCAGAGCAGCCATCGAGATGTTTGGCAATTCAACTCTGAAAGGATGCGAGAGACACAAACCCTGCAGGAGGGCTTTGCTGCCTGTTTGCCCAACATCACCTCGAGTCACTGCCTGAGTTTCATCTGTAAGGCTGAAATAAGGATTACTTGAAAACTCACACTCTTATGGAGCTGGTTAAGAGGAAACTCAGGGCACATGGCTGAGAGCAAACCTCAAGAGCAGCATTGTTCCAATCTGACCTTCCTAACCAGACACGGTAAACTTCTGTGAGAGCAGCTCCCAAACCGAAAGGAACAATTTAATTTTCACTGTAATTCACTCAGACTTTCTGTAAGTTCACTGGCAAGAAAAAAAATCACAGTTCTCTGTCTCAGACTGCTTATGATTTTTATTTGGGATGTCAAAAAAACCCCGAATATGACCTGCTTTTAACTCCAGCATAGGAAAATCAATCCATTTCCTCCCTTTCAAAGAGCTCAGGCTGTCCCTGTTTCACAGGCTTGTAAAGAAACTGCTGCACTTTGAAAGTTGTCAGGGCAAGGTTTAATGAGGATTAGGTCATTGGTATGGAAAGCAATATCGATTTTAAATCTAATAAAACTAAATCAAAACATGGTTATTGAGCACATGCAGGAAGAGGGACTATTTGTCAGTAACTTGCTCTTTGAGGAACAGTGGCTCCAGCCTGGAATTATGCCTTTTTCCCCAAAAAAGTAGGAAGGAAGACTCTGCCATATAACTTAAGGAAGGCAGAGGGGCAGAAATGCATGGAGCTCCTTGTCTTGGCATGGATATGGAGCCAGCCAAGAGCTTAAATGTCAAATTCCACCGAGTACCACTATGCCCACCAATCCACACCAACTTCTTCATATGCCCGAAAAATCCAGAAAATGTTAAGAAAGCCAAAGGCAAGCTGGAGTTGAACCTGGCGAGGGACATGAAGGGCATGAAGAAAGAAAACAGGAAGGCTAAGGAAATCTTGGTGCCACTGCTGAATGAGGGAAGGGACCTGGTGGCATGACAGAGAAAAGGCCATGGCATTTAATGCCTTATTTAAGACCATCCTGCAGGAATCCCAAGGCTCTGAAACCAGAGGAAAGGCCTGGAGCAAGGAAAGCTTCCCTTGGTGCAGGAATTAGCAGGTTTAGACAACACTTGAAAAACCCTGGATATACTGAAGTCTGGGGGACTCTAATGGGTTGCACTCAGAGGTGATGGGACAGGAGGCCATGGGCACAAATTTAACCCATGAAATTCCTTCTGAACTCAAGAAAAGTTTTTTTTTTCCCTGTGACCCTGGTCAAACACTTGAACAGGTTGTTCAGAGAGGTGCTGGAGTCTCCATCCTTGGAGATCCTAGGGCAACCTGCTTGAGGAAGGACATTGCCCTCAGTGACCTCAGGAGGTCCCTGCAAAGATTCAGGGATCAAAACCCCTCAAGGGTTTTTGTGAGGTCTTCCCTGCCCCCCCAGTTTCATTCCTTATAATACACATCGAATAACCAAACCAAATTAAGCTAAAAGTTCTTCTACCAATTTTCTTTAAGCCCTCTTAGGCTTGATGAATATAATCTGTTTTAAAAATAATTAAATCATCATAAACCATCAGCCACTTGGGTTTTTTTTCCCTGCTTGGATCGAAGGTCTCAAGCTTTTGAACTTAATACCTTTTGAACTTCTGAACTGCACAAGGTAATTGCTGAGAAAAATAACTTACAGTGCCATTGTCTTATCTAATGGGAACGAGAGGCAGTGTAAATCCCTGGAAGTTTTAAATTACTCCTACTCCTTAAAAATGTAAGAGTTAAATGAAAACCACAGTGAAGGTTGAAAGACCAAGTGGTCAATGACAAGGACATTTCAGACATTCCATGTGCTCTCCCTTTGCAAAGGGAATCTCCTGGTCTGTCACCAGTTCCAGTGGCTCTCAAAGAACAATTTTGCAGAGAAAACTCTTTGTCACCTGCACATTCCACATAATACACTGAGTATCTGCATCCCAGGCCCATTAGAACTGCCTCAAAATCTTCCATTTGTGCAATTTTACAAACATGTGCTCGAGCAATTTAAAATTAGAGGGAATAAAAGTGCAAGGGGCTGAGTGTAAACGCAGCACTGAGAATGCTTATAAATACATCTGACACAGTAAACACAAAGCACCATAAGTAACTTCTCCATCCCTTAATTAGCTCTCTGGCTTCCTCTGCAATGAGGTTGCTCCTCTGTTTTCATACCCACTGGCCTCTGGCTGTCACAAAGTGCCACCATAAACCACTGGCAAAGCCTCTCCAGCCTTGGGCAGATAATGGCTTCACTCTGGAATAAATTATAGCTCTCTAGTCATAAGCATTTTTAAAAGGCACCATGCAGCTGGCAGGATTTCTCCTCCACATCTTTGAAATACTACAAGTAAGAGAAATTTTTAAAAAACAAAACAAAACAAAAAAAACCAAACCAAACCAAACCAAACCAAACCAAACCAAACCAAACCAAACCAAACCAAACCAAACCAAACCAAACCAAACCAAACCAAACCAAACCAAACCAAAAAACCCAACC
Source organism: Acanthiza pusilla (assembly GCA_036630365.1). NCBI lineage: Eukaryota > Metazoa > Chordata > Aves > Passeriformes > Acanthizidae > Acanthiza > Acanthiza pusilla. Next base: position 1,108,627 of record JAXCHO010000167.1, on the reverse strand, counting down.
AAAAAAAACCAACCAAACAAACAAACAAACCACCAACAAAAAAAACCCAACAGAAAAACACAGAGCACAGTCAGGTCATAAATTCAGGGAACACTAAAGAATTCATCAATTTTCTGTGGAAGGTTTCATGAGGGGAAAAAAGCTGCATTTTTTGCTAGCAACATTTCAGCTGGCATTGGATTTGTCCAGTGGATGTGATAAATAGAATCTCAGAATCCTTAAGGTTGGAAAAGACCTCCAAGACCATCAAATCCAACCTCTGAATGTGACCAAGCCCATCAATCCGTATGGACTTCTCCAGGACACCTTTCTCCACAGTGGCAAGTTCTTGGGATACTGAAGACCTTGAAAGTCCTACTAAACAGGTTAGAAACATCTATGTACAGATCACAGACGAACAAGGAGAATCCTGCAGAAAAATCATGGAATCACAGAATGTCCTGGGCTGGATGGGATTATTCTCATTATTTTTGAGTAAAACAAAATATTTTTTCTTAGTTGCTTTCTTGGACACAGCAAGAGTTGCTTTGGCTGCAGTTTCCTCAAAAATGTCATCTACTGCAGACACCTAACAGGGAATGTTTAGGGCCAAAATCTTGACGCTTGGAAAAATCACACGGAATTAAGAAGAGCCTTATCTATGAGTATATAAGTATATAAAATACTTCAGGAGTATTACTTACAGGAAACCCGCAAATAGAAAAATTAAACAGCCATCAGTCCTGTTAATATTTAAATTATCTATTCTTTTTAGTCATGCCCTCAACTCTCCTACACACGAGGGTCCTAAAATATCCCCACATCTGGGAAAAGTCTTCTTCCATGTCAGCACTTGGATGCTATCCCACAGGATAAATCTGCCACACGCATGCAGCGCCAGCGCCGAAGCGAGTTTAACTCGTGACTCCTATAAATCAAACCCAGGGAAAGCGCCCCTCTGCCATCAGTTTAATTAAACCCTCTCTGAGCGCTTTTGCTGCGGAGGGCGATAGATCCCAGCTCTGACAAAGCTGGAATTCACAGTGCTCCAGTGGCTCTCCAGCTCCTGGGAGGTCCGGGAGAAAGTCTCAATGAGCTCAGAGGACACGTCACAGCCGAGGCTTTGGAAAAGCCTTCCAGACCTTCACGCAAACAATCCCTCTGGCTGACACTCTGCCGAACAAAGAGCCCCAACTCAGTGCCCCGCATCCCGAGGAGGGTTTGGAGAGGGGAGGGGATGGGATCCCTAGGGAGCAGCAGGTCCCGTGTGCGGGGCTGAGCGGCGCCGGGGCTGGCACCTGCAGTGGCAGCGCTCCAGGAGGACAGCATTGACGTCAGTGACTTGTGTAATCATCCTGCCCCAGCTCCAGCCCATAAACAAGGCTTTGGGGGGTGCTGGTGTAGGGGGGGTTGTGGCTTCTTTTCCTTTTTGATCCAGCCCCCGGTAGCTGTGTTTTCTTGCAGGGCTGGAACAGTGAAAATATTTGGAGGAACCTGGGCTATAAATTAAAGTGCAGTGATCCAAGCAGCCGCCGGCTGTGGGCTGCTCCTGAGCCCCAAACCTGCCACTGGAATTGCTGGCTTCTTACGGAAAGCCACCACTGGAACTCCTTGAGAGGAGTGTTTAGAAAGCCTCAAAACAGCACAAATCCCAGAAAGGTCTGGACTGGAAGGGACCTTAAAGGTGGTGCAGGTCCTCACCCTACCACAGGCAAGGACAACTTCCCCTATCCCAGGCTGCTCCAAGCACCATCTAACCTGGCCTTGGACACTGCCAGGGATCCAGGGGCAGCCACAGCTTCTCTGGGCTCCTGTGCCAGGGCCTCACCATCCTCCCAGCCAGGAATTCCTTCCCAATATGCCAGCTAACGCTGCCCTCTGGCAGTGGGACGCCATTCTGCCGTGTCCTGTCCCTCCATCCCTTGTCCCAAGTCCCTCTCCAGCTCTTCTGGAGCCCCTTTAGGCCCTGGAAGGTGCTCTAAGATCTCCTTGGAACCTTTTCGTCCACAGGCTGAACACCCCTGAGTCTCCCAGCCTTTCAGCAAATGCTTCAGTAAATCTGAATAACTTCAGCTACAACCACTTTCTGCTGTTGTCACGCTGAGAGAGGTCCAAGGATCTGGAGAGGTACAGCCCACACACAGAGCTGCACTAGAGACCCCAGAATCACGTGCTTAAAGCTGCTGTGGAGGAAAAAGGGCGTTAAAAGCACCATGCGTACCTTGTTGATGTGCAGCTGCTGCTGCTGGAACTGCTGTTTGTGTTTCTCCAGGAACTGCTGGTGCTGCTGCTGGATCACCAGCTGCTGGAGGGCCTGGGCGTTCTGGGGCAGGGGAGCAGACTGGGTGCGCCCCAGCGGGCGGTGCTGCCGCAGCTTGTGGATCGAAGGGGAGACCCTCTCTCCACCCACCAGGGGCTGTGCGTGCAGGGGCAGTCCTGAAAGATACCAGTCTGAAGATAATATGGAGGAAAAAACAGCAGAGGAGAAACAAGAGGAAGAAGAAAGGAAGGGAGAAAACGGCTGTTGAGTAATGCTGATGGTGACAGTGATACCACGTCAAACCCAGCCACCTCGCCATCTACAGCTGCAGCTGCCTTGAGGGAGAGCAGAAAAATTAATTACCACTGCACAGAGTGATGCTTTGCTTGGTTTAAATCCTGTGCCTGCTTGGTGACTCAGAGACCCTCTGGAAACATCTCACTTCTTGAAACCGGCAGCACCTTACAACAGACCCTTCCATTGCTACACAAGATCACATCGGTCTGGAGTTTAAATCTCACAGCATCCAGCAGTTATCGCTCATGGGGGCTCCCTGGATATTCCCTTGATGATGATCAGTTAGGGCATGGCTGCCCTTGGCTGTGCTCTGCTCCACACCTTGGAAATTACCAGGGATGAAAAATCCCTGTGACACCCTCCTGAGCAGCTCTGAGCTGGGAAAAGGACTGGTTCAGGAATATGGGAGCTGTCAGGCCTCCGGATATCTGTAGCAGGAATGTAAGTCAGAGGCCAAGGTGACAAATAGCTGCAATTGTTTTCCATTGCTGTCCTGTGCAGACATGCCAGTGAGTTAACACAAAAAATGAAAGGTTGTTTTGGGATAATTGGGGTTACTGACACACACTTGGAGATTTGGGTGTCACTGATGGCTGCCAGTGAAATACCTCCCTGAGCTCCAGGAAGGACACAGCTTCAGGTCTCTGCTTGGCTGTTCCTGGGTGAGCCAGCTCCCGCTCTGCTCTCCGAAAACACACCTTCCCATTCTTCTGAGAAAGCTGGGACACCCCACAGAGCCCAGCCCAAGGGTGGAGGAGCTGAGGATACACGTTCACTTTGTTACACCTTGGATTAGAAAGGCATTGCTGGGAACTGCTGCCTCCTAACAGGGGTAGGGCTGCACTCACTTCTGGGGAAGAAGCCCTCGGCTCTCCTCAGGCCTTGGTTTAGGAGAGGGAGAAGCTGCTGAAAAGTCTGCAGCCAGCTGAATGTTGAGGATTAGAAACACCTTGACATTTCTGTCCCGGGATGTGACCTCCTTTTCCCACCGATTCACAGAACTGCCCTACGTGGAAGGAACTGACTCATGTGGAAGCCTCTTTTCCTGGAAGACTTGAAAAGTTTCTCCCACTCTGTGCTTTTCTAAAAGGACTCCTGTGAAAGGGTATTTCATTATATAAATGCATGTCTCTACAAATGTCAGTGTGTACACACACAGGTCTGTATATGAATGCATGGATAATTGGGAAAGACGTGCTCCTTTTCCCTGAGAGCACAGCTCCTCCTCACAAAAGCTCAAATTGAGAGCAGAGTTTGCATAGGATCTTTTGGAAAACTATCTTCCTCCAAGCCAATGGCCAAAGTCCTCCTGGGAAAGCTTTCCAAGAGACACCATGTTCACAGAATCCTGGAATGGCTGGGCTCGGGAAGGACCTGAAAACTCATCCTGTTCCACCCCTTAGCATGGGCAGGGACACCTTCCACTATCCCAGGTTGCTCCAAGCCCTGAACATGTTCCATGAGGACTCTGGAACATCAGGACATGTATCACAGCATGAAGGATACTACCCAGAGTAACCTGTCCCAAGAGGAACAGTACAGCTAAGGAATTCTGCTCTCGCTCCCCAAACTCTCCATGCCTACCTTCCAGCACTCAGAGAAGAGCCATCATGGCCAGATAATTCTGCAGCTCTCAGGGGTCTATCTCCAGAGCTCAAGGCTATCAGCAGAATCCTAATAAACTCCACTTTGTTTCCAAGGAATCTCCAAATATGAACTGCAGCTTGGCAGCCAGTGCACTCAAGGCTTTTGGGAGCCAGTGTGAGCACTGTGGCTCTCAGCTGCTGCCTCTGGAACATGTGTTTCTGCTCGCTGCTCTGTCCTGACTCTTTCTCCTGAGTGCTGGACTGTAACACGTTGTACTCGCTCAGAAAACACTGCATGGAGCAGGTGGGGGAGAAGGAATCTGCTTGGAAGCAAACACAAACTGAGGGAAGCGAACACCACACTTCTCTGCTTCAGCTCCCCCATATCTATGTGCTCCTAAGCTTATCCCAACCCCGTGGATATTCCTGGGATTTGGACATAAAATCAGCCACGAGCTGCAATGCTTCAGGGGTTGACACCTCCCAAGAACCTCCATTCGAAATGGAAGGAAGGGAAGCAAAATCAACATGTCAATAGCTGAGGCAGAACATCCTTTGTCCCAGCACCACACACAGTAAGCCAGGAAGGCATCCCCGTGGGAATGATTGCTTTGAATCCAGCCTATTGACAGCCACAGGCCTTCCCACAGGTAGCTCATTCTGAAAATCCAGCACTGGCAGTGACTCACAGCCATTAACATCCCCGAAAGGGAACGCACACAAACAAATACAATCTGTTGGGAGGCAGCTGATTCTGCCACGGTTTTGCTATTTATATTAATGATGGAAAGGAAGTATTTTAATCTGTGATTTTCCAAGTAGTGAGCCTTTCACGTTTTCATGGAATAGAAGGCATCCGTAGAAAACAGGAATCTTTAAGATGCAACGTTTCTGCCCTCACTTTAATCTGAACTGGTCAGAACTCTTAACAAACAGAGCTGTCAATTTTTTCCTACCAATTTTTGCTGTCCTGGTAGAATAAGGACAAGAATAATATTTTTATCTTGCCAAGATCACCTCAGGACAAGGCAGGAGATCTGATTTTGGAAAAATCACCACTAATCAACGCATCAACAAACAGACCCCAAAAGCCTTTATGTTTTACCTATGGACATGATGCAGGACTTAGAGGCTGCTTTGACAACAACCCCACAGATCCCTGCTGCTCTCCCCTCTTTTCCAGGTGTCCCCAGAGCGCTCACCTGTGACCAGGGGGGTTTGTGCAGTTGGCTGCTCCAGTAAGACCATGTGCTGCAGGAGAGGGTTGTGTGCAGTGCCCCCATCCCTCTCCAACGTTGTAGTGCTCAGGTAGGGAGTGAGGTGGGTGCCAGGGAATAAGGAGATCCGCTGCTGTAGGGTTGGGATTGCAAGTCTCTCCGCGTCCTGCTGGGCCGAGCCCGCCTGCAAATGCACCACGGCACAAGGGTTACAGGAGGAATCGCAGCAAGAGGCACTGTAAGGCTGATCCCAGGCCCACTTTTCCATTGCAAGGCTGATCCCAGCCCTGCTTTTCCATTCTGGAGGCTGATCCCAGCCCTGCTTTTCCATTCTGGAGGCTGATCGCAGCCCTGCTTTTCCATTCTGGAGGCTGATCCCAGCCCCGCTTTTCCATTCTGGAGGCTGATCCCAGCCCTGCTTTTCCATTGCAAGGCTGATCCAGCCCTGCTTTTCCATTCTGGAGGCTGACCCCAGCCCTGCTTTTCCATTCTGGAGGCTGATCCCAGCCCTGCTTTTCCATTCTGGAGGCTGATCCCAACCCCACTTACGCTGGAGGAGCCGGTTGCAGGCAGTCCTAGCGTGATGTTGGGCAGGGAGGGAGAGGTGTAGAGCGGGAGCTGCGTCACGGAGCCCTCGCGGTTGACGAGTCTGTGAGCCAGGCTGGTCTGGAAATGACAGTGACAACGGGGCCCTGGTGAGAGCCCGTCCCACACCCCAGACAGGACACGGCACACCCATGAGCCAACAGAGAGGCTCCAGAGCTGGAGGGGACCCACAAGGATCATCCATCCAGCCCCTGGTCCTGCACAGTCACGCCAACAATCCCACCCTGTGCATCCCTGGCAGCACTGTCCAAATGCTCCTGGAGCTCTGGGGCTGTGCCCATTCCCTGGGGAGCCTGGGCAGTGCCCAGCACCCTCTGGGGGAAGAATCTTCTCCCAGCATCCATCCTAAACCTGCCCTAAACAGCTACATGCTGTTCCCATGGTACTTGTCCTTCTCCAAACATTTGCCCTTTTAAAAGTAAAACAGATTATCTTCGGGAAAAAAACAACTTTACAATTGGTGTTTTTAGCAAATAACAGACAATTTATGTTATTTACTAGCGTATGTTAGCATAAATCAGACTTCAAAATCTCATCCAAAAGCCTTAAGGCTGCATTTAGGGAGCTATTTCCTAAATTTCAGGGTGAAATGTGAGATTTGCTCAGTTATCTTACGGGCATTTGAAGCAGGAACACTTTAGCAAAAATACCTTTAATTTCCAAACAAGACTGATTTGAAATACGCACTAGAAAACCCATTATAAAAATTACAATAAACTGCCTGGTTTTCCTGTTAGGAAATGGTTTATCAGGTGTTCTGATCACCCTGAGGTCTTTGCAGGTGATTTTCCAACATAAGTAGGAATTAAGACTTCAAGAAGACATCTACAGAAGTCTGTTAAACTCAGGTGCAGCTGTGAAAAAGGGGGTTTGGTTTAACCCAATGTTCTATTATGGGACAATCTGTACCTAAGTTGTGGCTGTCCCATCCCTGGGATTGTCCAAGGCCAGGTTGTTCCACCTTCCACTATCCCAGGGTGTTCCAAACCCAGAGTCCAACCTGACCTTGGACATTTCCAGGGATGAGGCAGCCACAGCTTCTCTGGGCACCCTGTGCCATTCTTGTAACAGCCTTGTAAAAAACTTCATTTTTCTCTCTAATCTGAAGTGACTCTCCACGTGATTGTTTGTACCCACACACTTCTCCTTCCAAGTGATTTTTGAGCACTCCTGGCAATTTTGCTTTAATTTAAATTACATAATGTCACTGTGCCATTGAAAATAAGATACTTATTGTCAGCAGAGGAATGAAATATTTTCCTGATATCAGAAATGAAACAAAACGACATCCATTTTCCCTTTGAACAATCAATACTCCGGAGTTGTGCCTCAGAGCCTCTCCTGGGGATTTGATGTGAAAACAGTGCAGAGAAGAAGAACACAGCAGTTTGATGCTCTCAGCATAGAGATTTGGCAGCATTATCATCACTTTAAACATGCAGCTCCCATCTCTGGGCTGTGCACAAACGCCTGAATTGCACACAGCCATTCCTGCAGGCATGATTTTCAGCTGTACTCAAGTGGTTTTTACAGTCCTGTATCAACTGCAATGTAAAAAACCTTTAGAAAGTGCCTGCTTTAAAGGAGGCAGAGCTGCAATCTTTCCCCACTGAAGGCACTTAAATAATGAACTTGAACCATTTTTCAACACACCTGGTTCAAGAGGTGATGCAGCAAACTAAGAAGCAGCAATTTTATTTTAAATTTCTCATTTAAAATAAAACATGAAGCTAAGAATGAAACACAACATCATCTTTCCAGAAACACTTAAATATTTCTAAACATTTAATGGTGGGAACATGGAAAATCTTGGTCAATTGGTATTAAAGAAATCTCCAGCACTTGAGCTTCCAGGTCATAGAATTCCTACTGAAGAAGAGGATTTTAAAGACACCAAACCCCACTTGTTTCTTGCCCAATACAGGCCAATGGAACAGATGGGATCACACAATACAAATGCTGGAGCAAAGTGAGAGTTATTTTTCCTTGGGAATGGGAAAGGCTTCAGCAGGACAGAGGTTTTTTCCCGAATCATTTGTGCTGCTCATGCCTCAGCCTAAGTCACAAAAATGCTGCATTACAAAGCAGTTGATGGAAAGACTTTTTCTTGTGGGCAGTGACTTGTGGGAAGCTGCCTGCTCTGACTGTGTCACAAAAATCATCAAATCCACAAGTTTTTCCATCAGCAGTAACTGGGGATTTGCAGTTTGCTAAGGATAGACAGCATTGACAGCTCCTGGATCAGCAAAACCAAAACTCAGCAGCAAATGAAGCCTTCACCTCACACCATGTGAATCTTCACACTAATTACCTCAGTCTGTAAGGTTTACTGTGGACCAGAGTGGCTGGAATGTGTGCTGGATAATTTGGCAGAGCAGAGAGTGGAGAAGAAGGCACATTCCCCCATATTAAATACTGTTACACTACATTAGAAATAAAAATAAAGTGAAAATCTGTACAAAACTAGAAAGCAATAAGGGCTGACATTTACACCATCAGAAGGCCTTTTCAATTCTAAAGGCGTATTTGTGGAGAACAAGCCCAAGCCTGTTTTTGGAGCCATGATGTTAGGACAGACTCTATATTCATGGGGAGAACAGCTCATGGGAAGCTGGATAAAAAGAAATGCACCAGTAACATCAGACAACCACACTGGTTTTCTACAGTGGGAGCCAGTTCACATGGCCAAGACCCCTTGGAAAAGCTGGGATCCGACTCCTGAACACAGGAGCTGCTGTGCTGAATCCAATCCCACGTCACCCAGTCCAACACCCTCCCCTGGACATCCACAGCAGATGCCACAAGTGGTGGTGAAAGTCTATGGGATTATTAACCAGCACATGGCACCAAATTTTCAGATCCCCAGTTGTGGAGGAAAAGTTTAAATCCATTCCCTTTAATCCAGTTCTGGTTTGGTCATATTTAGACCAGCCTACTGACAATAAATCCACCCCATATACAAGAATAAACTCCCCAAACATCAAAATACTTGCATCTGACCTTGCTGAATCCCTTTATTTTTACTTTCTCCTCACTACAAAACCACTGCAAGTTACCACAAGCTGCCTGTGAGCTGGTTCAAACCAGATTTAACAAACAGATAAAGCATCCTGTTACTGAGAGGTAATTCCCAAAGCCTGCTCCAAGTCACAAGCCAGGGTTTTCCTTTCGTGTGGTTTAGCCCTGAAACTCTCCAAAAGCTGATGAGTATTAAAAACCAGAGGGAAGGAGGGCTCTGTACCTCTGCTTGGATACTCGTGACCGATCCTGCGATTCCGTTCTCGGTGCTGATGTTATTGGAGCTGTTGTTCGGAGAGCTGGGACCAGATCCAGGAGCACTGTTGCATGCAGAGTCTGAAAAACACATCCCAAACCAACTCTGAACATTAGGAACCATCTCTATGATGGAATTCAGACAGATAACAACCCCTCAAAGTTTTGTTTCAAACGAAAGCAACCCTCCTCCTCCTCCTCCTCCCGCCCCGTATTCCCCCTGAATCTTCCCAGGGCTCTTAAAATACCAACAAACACTTTCAAATGGTTTATCCAACTACCTACTCAGCATATTTATGTCTTCTCCCGATGGGGATTTCTCTCATAGTGTATTAATAACTTTGAATATGATTGAAAGATAAGAAAAGACATGGAAGGTTTGAGGAAGCCAGGCTGGAGGATGTCAGAGTTGTTCTGCTTCGTTTTTCTAGAACTGCCTCTCTTGCCCTCTTCCCCTCTGACCCTAAAGACACCTCCTTGCATCAGACTTCCCTCAGAAGGTCTCTTACCTGCCGTATGGCACAGCTGCCAGTGTTTCTCCTTTTATTTGGGAAAGTTAATAACATTAAAACCTTTTCTTTTGAACTCTCCTCCTCCCGAAACACAGGATTTGCCTGACAGCAGGAGAATCTCCCAGCAGCTGTGGCAGCTCAGGCTGGAGCAGGTTCCTCATTGCTCCAGGATGGCCCAGGAGGAATAAAGCTAATTATTACAATTATTAATGTCAATGGAGTGACAAGACAAGGGGAATGGCTTCCCACTGCCAGAGGGCAGAGTTAGAGGTAATACTAGGAAGTGATTCTTCCCTGTGAGGGTGGGGAGGCCCTGGCACAGGTGCCCAGAGAAGCTGTGGCTGCCCCTGGATCCCTGGCAGTGCCAAGGCCAGGCTGGAGCAACCTGGTCAAGTGGAAGGTGTCTCACTAGAACCCCTGCATTCCTCAGGGATTAAACATAATTTCTATTCCCTGAAGTAGGACTGTTTTTAAAACTTATTTCCCATTTAGAAGTCCCCTCTTACCGTGACAATTCAGATACTTTTCTAGCAGGCTCCAGGCTGGCTTCTTAAACCAGGCCCGTGTCAATGAGAAATGGGAGTTTTCACTGCCATTTCTGAAGTCATTACAGGAAAAAATGGTCAGCCAGCAGAGGCTGATGTATTCCAAGAGCCATGTGCCATATAGCATTGTATGAGTGAAGGAAATTTGATTTTCAGGTCTGAAAGCCTGCCAGAGCTCCAGGAGCATTTGGACAACGCTCTCAGGGATGCACAGGATGGGATTGTTGGGTGTCTGTGCAGGGCCAGGAGTTGGACTGGATTATCCTTGCGGGTGCCTTCCAACTCGGAATATTCTGTGATTCCACGATTGTCAGCTCCTGAAATCCCCCATTTCCCTCTGCCGAGAGAGGCTCTGACACAGAGAAGTGCTGAGCCACCCCAGGGCCTCCCAAACCCAGCCTGCTGTCACTCTGAGTTTGGTGCAAGGATGGTCCTGTGCCCTGGGGTGAGACAAGCCTGGCAAAGCTGTCACTTGGTGGCACTTACACACAGACATCCCTAGATGGTGCTAAGAATTAACTTTATGGTAATCTCATCACGTTCTTCACTCCGATCCCACTTACAAACTTTGCTTCTGGAAGAACAGGACTTTCCAACAAGAAACTGTCAACGGAATAGGCAAAATATCAGCTGTATGTATAAAATCACTGGGTCAAGAACTTTTTCCTATTTTCCATCCTAACTGACACAGCTCCAGGCGTGTCCCTGGTCACAGGGAGCAGAGATCAGAGCCGTCCCACGTGAGGAAGCTGTGGATCAGGACCTGAGCTCAGCCTCCCCCAGGCTGGACAATCCCAGGACCCTCAGCTTGGTTCCAGCACCACTGAAGCATACGGAGGAGGCAGGAATTCCTTCTGGAAAAGGAGAAGGGGGATGAGGAATGGAGGAACTGTCACTTACCCGCCGTACCTGTGACATCCAGCGGGCGCTTCTTGAGCGCCGTCACCACTGGCCCGTCCTTCCTGCGCAGGAGGGGACTGCTCCTCCTCTCTGCAACCTTCTGCTTTAGCCTGGAGCGCAGCTTCAGGTTGGGTTCAGAGGCTGGAAAGCAAAAGGAACAGTGTTTGGGTTCAGATTAGCTCTCAGGAGTTTTTTACACAACTTGCAACAGAGTTGAGTTGAGTTGGCTGCAGTTGAGCATTTGCAGAAGGTTAAATTAAGTTAAGCCACTAGCTAACAAATATTTGGAACCTTTTAAATGTAACAAACCGGTCCCAGCCCATGCAACACCCAAATTCAACAGCAGTGAAAGGCATTTGAATTAAAAATGTGATAATCATCCTGCAATGTGCTCTCTGAACAAAGACACAAGCTTAAACTGCTGACAACTCAGTGGGATTAGGGCAGTGTTTCCCACCTCTGCCCAATGTGCTCCCAAAGCCAACCGATGGGATCCAGGGAACCAACAGAGGAAGGGTGAGCCAGCTGAGACGCTGCTGTTCGTTATCTGTGATGTGCTGCTGGAATGGACGCCACAATCAAACCCCACAAGGACACCAGGTGATTGTTTTCGTGCTGGCTCACCCCCCCGAGGCATCCCAACTTGGAGACATGAGCCTGTGTCAGCTGGAGCCAGTGCCAACCCAAGGGAAAGGCCATGAGAGCATGGCCAAGGAAAGGCAGCGCCAGGGAGGAGGAGGTTTGTTTATCTGGGAAGCAGCTTGGCTTACATCATCACAGCCCCACATCTCAACCCCATCTGAGAGCACATCACACACTCGGGAAGCTCTGGGCTGCCCAGGGCAGGTGTGGATGCATTTCCTGTGCCCACAGCCCTGTGTACATCACTGTTTATCACAGAGACTCCTGCAGAGCCCTGCTGCGCCCAGATCCTGAGATCCCATCCCCCAAAAGCCAGAGCAGAGCTCCTGGGAAGCCCTGGGGTTCAGGACAGCCAGTGACACCACACGTATTACCAGTCTCCATCGACTTAACGATGCTTTAAGTCAAGATTCCTCTTGTGAGATGGTTTCCTCTGGAAGCTTTCTGACCTCTGGGGTCCTGAGTGAAATGTCTGCTGTGGGGTCTGAGGGCTCCTGACGGATCTGACATGTGTGAAGGGGCCCTGTCCTTTCCCCTCCCCAACCTCCCGACAGCTCTGCCGCTTAATCCCTTTGAACCAGCAAATCCTGTGCTCGCTCCATCACCAACCAACACACTGCAGGGCCAATAATCTACATTTCTTGAGGAGAATTAAAACAGGGTTTACAAACTGATTTGAATTAACTCACTCTGGCTACAGCTCTATCTCCCTACAGTTGGCTTTGACCACTGGGTCACGTCAAAGATCAAGCCTGTCGACGTTAATTGCAGGGCTCAAAAAATCAGAAGGCTGATGAATTCGAGATCAAATGCTTGAAGTTAAGCCATCAAAACAGTGCTTTGATGGAATTTCTGGGAGGAAGAAAAGAAAAAAAAAGAAAGGAGAGAGCTTTTCATTAATGTTTTGGACAGAAAAACGCCAGCAAGAGATAAAGGAAGCACTAAAAAAAAATGCTTCCTTGAGATGACGCTTCAAATGCTGAATGAAGAGCATTAGTAAGGGGGGAAATACCTTAGAGAGGGCATTTGCATATAAAATGGCAGGGGATGGAATGCAAATCTGCTTCCAGGGCACTATTAAAGGGTGGGCCAGTTCAAACACAAGCTCAGGCCCTAAGCAGCAACTTCTGCAAGTTCCCTTCGAAACAGAAGGTGATTGATGATTTTAAAAGCAGTCTTTGGGTACATACCTCATTCCACATCCCTAAATTCACAGATTTAATTTGTCCAATTACTGAGCATCCACAGCTGGCTGGATGCCACACTCATGGCTGGAATGGGATGACCTATAAGGTCCCTTCCAACAAAACAATTCTGAGATTCTGTGGAATGGGAAGGTGGCACATTTGGATGCTGATACATGCTTTTTAAATAACTGAAATCCAAGCCTATGCCACAGCTGTTGGAAGGATCTGTCCTCCGACAAAGGAAAACATGATAATAAAAACTGTATTTCAGCCCAAATTTTATTCCTGGTGTTCAGCTGGTGGATGGCTTCTGTCAGGAACACACAAGCAATTAGGTGTCTTTCAAATACACAGAATGGATGGGTTTGAAACACCTTAAAAATGGGCAGGGAAACAAAAGATTTGGGGTCACAGATTACCCAACACATCCCATATATTTAAAGCCACAATAAAAACATCCTTCCATGTAACAAGAAGTGAACAAACATAGAAAATGACATCCTTAAAAGAGAAAATACCTCCAGAATATGTGATTGCCAAAGCAATGTATTGGGATCTGTCAGATTAAACTATTTTAAGGCAAAATCACTCTGTGTTTTCCTCTTCTGCTCCCTCAGCTGGGGGCTTGAGTTTTGAAACACCAAAAGGTCTATTTAAAGCCCCGCTCTGATTTTGTTGTTTATCCCTCAGATATAATCCCAAATCTAACATGGCATCAAGACCTCAGAGAGCATAATCCCTACATGGATTTAATTGGGCGCTCCAGAGCCCAAAGTAGGTGAATTAAAATTCAGCACAGGCAGCGCAGCACAGCCTCAAGCTCACAGGATTTCCACGAAACCTATTTTATAATAAAAGATGGGGGCTTCCAAAAGGGGCATTTCCAAAACTCAGATCAAGAACTTAAGCTTATTCAGATGGTTTTTAAACTATAATATAATAAAAATATTTTTAAGCTGAAGGGAGCTGTCTTTCACAAGTGTAAAATAGGAATTTAAACAACACAGAAGCATCAATATCTGACAGTCAATGCAGGTTCAGTGCTGTCTCAGGAACACCAATTTCACTGGAAATCCCCCCAAATTCACCCTGCCAGGCAATATGCCTAAACAAAGCCTTGCCAACTAGAGTAAATTTAAAAACTGCAGACTAAATTACAAAACCTAAGTTAAAAAATTACTGCTTCTCTACATCTCAAGGTGAAATATTAAAAACAAATGCCATGAAATTATCAAAATTCCCTCTCAGAAAACAAATGGAGCCCATGCCCAAATCTGAGACAGCTCCCACAAAGCCAGTGGGATTTCTTAAACCTTGACATACTTAATTTGGCCTATAATAAGGATTTATACAAAGAATATGTTGTTTTCCTCCATATAAATTAATAACCAAAACATAAGCCAAAAGCTTCCCTAGTTTTCACAGGCTCCAACCCAAGTTACCCTCTTAAACGTCATTGAGTACAGCAGGATGCATGTAATCCAATTCTCCCAACATTTATGTCATTCCCATTGTTTTTTTCCTAGAATTGCAGCCCCTAAGTTGCTGAACTAATTGTACATTTAGTCTGGGGAAGTCAAAAACCCACCAAGTCCTGGGCAGAGTTTGTCCTGTTCCCACTGCCCCTTCACATTTGTGGAATAAAAGCAAGGAATGCAGCATGAAAACCCTGCTCCCAGTCCTTGAACATCTTCATTTCAGCAGGTGGAGACCAAGAAGGGATGTTACTCATTTATTATTATTTTTAAGCTTCATGTTAAGCTTTACCAGCCAGACAAAGGCCAACAGAATTATATTGTCTCCTAACATCCACATCACCCCATGAGCAAACTCCCTGAGGAGAGGGAGCCTGAGCTGAAGGAAGGCAGGGTCAGGTGGGATATTAGGAAGAAATTCTTCCCTGTGAGGGTGCTGAGGTCCTGGAAGGGATTTCCCAGAGAAGCTGTGGCTGCTCCTGGATCCCTGGAGTGTTCCAGGCCAGGGTGAACTGGGTTTGGAGCAGCCTGGGGCAGTGGAAGGTGTCCCTGCCCATGGCAGGGGTGGGATGGGGATGAGCTTTAAGGCCCCCTCCAAGCCAGCCCTGGGGTTCTGTGAACAGTGCAGGCTCCTGGCAGCCCCTGGGAAGCCAAGACAGAGCTGGCAGGACCAAGCAGGAGGAAGGTGGGTTCACTGAGCCACTGAGGTCCAGATCCTGGGCCTCCCAGAGCCCCTGCTCCCAAAGGTGACCCTAAACTAGGAGATTTTCTTTGGTCTCCTATGGAAAAGGATTCTCTTTCAGGGCGCCACAGACAGCACCCCTCAAGAAGTGCCCTAGTGATTCCACCATCGTTAAGGCCGGAGAAGAGCTCTGAGATGACCAAACCAAGCATCAAGCCAGCACCATTTTCATCACTAAACCATGTCCCCATCCACCTGTTCTTGGACCACTTCCAGGATGGTGACTCCAGCACTGCACCGGGCAGCCTGTTCCAGTGCCTGACCAAGCTTTCGGTGAAGAATTTTCCCTAATATCCAAGCGCAATGTTATTTTTGGGTCACACAGACTGACATCCTCCACTTGGAGCAGGACAGGGTATTTCTAGCAAGGATTTCTGCTGCAGGTCAGGGCCTCCTCTCATCGTGTGGGTCTGTGGGAAGCCAGACTCCCAACCACGCTGGCTGGAAGGACAAGGTGGGTGGGAAAGCAAAGATGCTCTCGAACTTGACTGACACTCCATGCCACACATGCTCCAAGATTTCCTCTGAATTATACTCCCACATTACACCAGGATTTCTGACTAGTCTATTTTCCTTCAAACAACCTTTTGTCCTAAAACAAACTGCTGCAAACACTCCAATAATCAGAACCAGCTCAGAGAGATATTACGCTTCCCTTGACAAATGCAGCACTATAACTGTTGACAAATCCTTTTATTTTCCCTTTTATTTCTTTTTAAATGCAACAAGTTCACACCAATTTCACATGCTTAGCTGCAAAAAATACCCAAACGGCTCTGTGTTTCTGCAATACCAACATCATCATGGGACGCTGGATGCCTTCCTCTCTTGTGCATGGAAAAAGAATCACAGAGTCACAGAATCATTTAGGTTGGAAAAACCCTCTAAGATCATCAAGCTCTGCTCTAAATGAAGCAACCTGGTCCAGGGGAAGGTGTTCCTGCCCAGGGCAGGAGGAGGAACTGGATGAGCTTATGATCCCTTCCAACGCAAACCATTTCAGGATTCTGTGACATGATCCAGCTCTCCACGGGATTTAAAACAACCCCAAAAGAACCAAAAAACCCAAGAGGAAAAGCACATTAAGAAGTTAAATAATTGCCTTTAAATCTCCATGATGGTGGTGGTGTCAGCTTTCTAAGTAACAGCATGTTCTAATATATCCACTGCTCGGATTTCAGAGAGCAGGGAATGCCATCAACAACCTTGTTCCCAGGGAGAAAATGAGGACAGGATTCCTTAGAAATGCAAAACTGAAAAGCTCTGCTAAAACCCACTTCAGCAGCTCCAAGAAAGGTGTTGACAAACAACTCTTGGGGTTATCAAAACAGTCTAAAATCACTCTGGAAGGGTTCTCCAGAGATTTTCCTTAGAGGACCCCAGTGCAGCACACAACAAATGTTATTAAGTCTGGGAGACACCAACCTTGACCTGGGAGCAGAAAAAGTCACTTAGAATTTCCCCTCTCATAAGCTGTCAATAAAACTCTGACACTAAATCCTACACAGAACAAAGGACACTTCCCAAAAGGGGAAATAAAAATCCTTGTGCTAATCCAGGTATTTAACAGTAAAAGCAGGAGCAGCACCACCCGAACCAATCTTAGTTCAGTTAACAAAAAGGAGGAGCCCCAAAGTGCTTGGAGAGAGGGAATGGAGTGAAATTAATCCTCCAGCCAGGCTAAGAACAGGATTCAAGCAATTAGTAACTGCACCAGGAAAACAATTTCACGCTGAAACCAAACAGGCAAGAAAGAGGAACATAATTTAGGAAAACAAATCAGAGAGAGTTGGGTTTCAGGGCACAGGATGCATCAGGAGCACACTGCAAGACTTGACTGTTTCCCTGCTGAAGGCTTTCGAGCACTCTTAAGAGATCATTCCTGCACATTCTCCCTCTCCCATAACCTGTGACCATCAGAATGCTTGAAATAAGAGTAAAACCACAGAGTATTGTAAAAACCCAGGGAAACGACAAATTTCATGGAATCATGGAATGGTTTGGGTTGGGAGGGACCTTCAAGCTCACCTTGTTCCAAACCCTGCCATGGGCAGGGACACCTCCCATTGTCCCAGGCTGCTCCAAGCCCTGTCCAGCCTGGCCTGGGACACTGCCAGGGATGGGGGATATTTATTCTTCCTAAAAATGTCTCAACCTGCAGGACACAGTCCTAGCTCTGCAAACTGGAAGAAATGATAATTCCAACTCTCTTCCCACCGCCCCCTAAGCCACCCTGTTCCCAGCAACGGTGCTGGTTGGATTCCAGCCCTGGTAATCAGAACTGTATTGTGATGGGCTCTGTTATTTGAGCTGCAAATATTTAATCAAATTTAATAAAATTGGACTACACGATATGGCAGTTTTAAATTACCAACACAAAGCCAGAGCGTTGCCTGGTGCCAAAAATCTGAAAAGCTCACCCATAATAAAGAACTTTATTTAGGATGGGCTCCAGCCTTCCCTGCCTTTTGTTTACACCAGACTGTTCAGGAGCCTTTCTTCTCCAAGCAACTTAACATTCTTGGCACTGGGAATTCTGCAGGATATTGCTGTGCCAGAGCCTGACGTGCTGTTGCGTTGAAAGGAAAATAAAAGAAAACAATGAAAAAAAAAATTCTCCCCTGAACCTTACAGAAGTGAACTCGTTTGTATCCCAAACCAGTGCCCAGGAGATTAATGCCGGTGGCCAAAAAGAACAAGAGCCAGCGTTCTGGAGAACCAAAATTAGCTGAACGTCCTCCTGTTGGATAACAACAATGGGTATGGTTGCTTCCACTTTGTAATAATGTGATTAGCTCCATTTATCATCCTTAATTCCCCCTGTCAGACAGCAGGAGTCTGTTCAGCAGGAGCCTCGGTGAGATCCCAGTTTGGGAAGCAGCACAGGGTGAGATGTGCAGACGTCTTCCTTCTCCTGCAGGAATTCCCTCCCAGAACACAGGGAGCACGAAGGGTGACCACTCCTCAGAGCCAATCTGACAAGGTCCCCTGAGGTGATGAGCCAGGCAGCTTTGGGAGCATGTCAAACCCCATTTTTACTGTGGGAATGCTAACAGAGTAGGACTGGATCACCTGGCATCACAAGACACAGGAAAGAGCTAAAAATCTCTTGGAATCAGGCTGTGCACAGGCCCTAAGCGATAGGTATGGTGCCAAGGGATGCTTCCCCGAGCGGAAACGCTGTGATTTCCCAAGGCAGCCTGGAAGCTCTTCCATTGCCCAGAAGCACAGGAGAGGATGCCCTGTCCTTCAGCAAATCCAGTTTTCTAAACTCAGCTTTTGGAGTCCCCCAGAAAGGGCACAGTCAAAAGTACCACCCCCAAAGACACAGGGACACCTTTCCCAGGGAAAACCCACACCTTGGAGCCAATTTTTGACTGGGTTCCGGTGCAGCTGAAGTGTTTGTTACTCATCAATCAACCGACCCACCATGCTCGGGGAGGGTCAACAGAGACATCTGCATAGATGGGAATCCATCCAGCAGGGCAGGTGCTGTGGTCCATAATGAGAAATTCCCCAAAGGGGAAAATCTCTTCACTGAAAGGGTGGCCAGGCATTGGAACAGGCCGCCCAGGGCAGTGGTGGAGTCACCATCCCTGGAATTGTTTAAAAAACCTGTGGACGTGGCACCTGGGGACACGAGTCATAGGCGGCCTTGGCATGGCTGGTTAACAGCTGGATGATCTTAAAGGGCTTTCCCAACCTTAATGATTCTGCGATCTTTGTAGAGAAGCCTTTTTGCTGTCCTGAAGCGATTGTGAGCTGTGCCAGTGAGCATGACTGCTCCCTGAGCGAGGCTGAGCTCTCCAAGCTGAGCCGTTCCCCGAAGGCAGTGGCCGAGGATCACGAGCTGGCCGCGGTGGGAGCCCAGGCTGTGCTGGCTCAGGCATGTGACACAGAGCTGAGGAGCACAGCCAACCCAAACAAACTGGTTTACATAATTCAGACTTGAGGAATAACTGACCTGCTCAGCCACCGTGCAGGGAGCAGCCAAACTGAGAGGGAACTGTCTAGGTGTGAAGCGAAGCCTCGCAGGGAGCCCCGGCGCTCGCCCTGGCACAAACCTCCTTATTTACCTTAGGTATAAACTTGTACATAAAATGCAAATCCCCCAAGAAATGAACTTTTTCTCGGTACTTCTCTCGCTCAGCAAAACACACTTGGACTCGAGACACAAGGATCTCTGTGCGAGCTCTGCATTTGGGCAAACACCTCCCGAACTCTGACACATGGCTCTGCTGTCACCCCCGAGCAGCCCCCGCCTCCCTGGAACACTGGGGGCACAGTGACAGGTGAAGGGGGAACGGACGGAGTGGGGCTCAGTAAATAAAGCACGCCCTGGAATCCGCTTTTTGGCACCATACCTCCTTTTTCAGGGAAATCAGCTCAGCGTGCCGAGCATGGCAGCAGGGACAGCTGGCAGCACGGCAAGGGAAGGGCAGCCCTACCTGTTTTTCTGAGTGGGAAGTCGTCTTTGGAATCATACATCCCCAGGACTGGGTGGTTGTAGGTGCCGGAGACGCCGCTTTGGGGTGGGGAGCTCTGGTCCAGAGAGCTGTGCTGGGTCTTCCTGCACAGAAGAAAAGAGAGGGACAAATTTGATACCAGGGACCCACAGAGGGGACGAGCGCAGGGTCTGACACCTCAGCGAGTGTGGAATGGGGCAAAGGCAAATGCTTTGGCTCTGGTTTCTCCTTCCCAGCACCCCTACAAAAAACCCCACTAAAATCTTATACGCAGAGAGGTAACCAAACTTAATTTTTGGTGTAAAACTCCACCTTGTAGAGCAGGGCTCAACTCACGCAGCTACTAAACCACGAGGATAAATTCTAAGCTGGTACTTGGGCTGGGTTTTGCTAAGTCATATTCTTGAATCTGAGCACAGGTGTTGTTACCCTCCTCAACTTCAGCGCAAGCGAAGCACTTCCCTCCCTAAAATAAACTGCAGCTTTAGCAGACAAAGCCTGAGGCTGAAACATTTAACCTGGCCAGCAGCAGCCATGCCACACAGGTGGCCTCCTGCCCTTGCTCCTGCCTGTCCTCTCATCCCAGGAACACAGCAGAGACGGGGCCAAAGCACTCAGCACCTTTCCAGCTGAACTTCTCCAAGCTGATAATTTATGGCTTTGTTTGAGCAGGCTGCTGGAAGTAAATTACAGTCTGTTTGCTGAGGATATTAAATAATGAATGAGTTTTCTCAGCCTCCTACCAGTTTGTTGGCTGCA
This sequence comes from Acanthiza pusilla, assembly GCA_036630365.1. Lineage (NCBI taxonomy): Eukaryota > Metazoa > Chordata > Aves > Passeriformes > Acanthizidae > Acanthiza > Acanthiza pusilla. Next base: position 1,088,181 of record JAXCHO010000167.1, on the reverse strand, counting down.
TCTTTCCTGCTTAATGACTTGTGCCCAGCTTTGCTGTTTCTCGGAGCTCCACCAGCCTGGGAGAAGTCTCCAGTCAGCAGAGCAGCTCCATCAGCAGAATGACTGATTTAGCCACGTAGGTGACACTCATGAGGTCCTTACAACTTAACTTTAAATAAATGGAATTTAAACCTTGTGTTTCTTCTAAATACAAAAGGATTTGGGACAACAGAAAGCAAGCACTTACTAATGAAAAAAAATAAGTGAGTATTTGAAATTTTATATTGCCTAAAAAACAGGCTGAAAATATTCTCCTACAAAAGGTTCTTCAAGGAACCAAACCAAGCCATTCCCAGCTGAAAATTGCACAAATTCATGCAATTTCTCAAGCAGCACCAACCCCTTGAGTGCAAGCTCAAGTCAGAAGTTGGCTGTTTGCTGAGATGCTGAGCATCAATTCCACTGCAAGTTAAAGCCTTCAAAAAATAAGGGGCTAATGAAATACCAAGCAAACACATTGAATTTTCTACGTAATTACAAAGGAAAAACCTCTGCAAATTTTACTTGAACATCTACATGAACATTTTCTATTCCCACAGACCTTCTGCTGAAGGTGTCCCTGCCCATGGCAGGGGGTGGAATGGGATGGGCTTTAAGGTCCCTTCAACCCAAACCATCCCGGGATTCTATGGAAATGTGAATGACTGTGGTTTCCCAATGCTCCCTGTTCATATCCCATGTACAGATTTCTCTGTACACACAGAATGACTTTTGGGACTCTTGCAGGGCTGTGTTTCCCACTGCCATCCACACCCACCCCGTGCTGTGCCACGTCCCCACCAGGAATGCCCCCACACACACCTTAATCACCACCTGCAATCAAAACAGACCCAAACTGAAAAATATCTGAGTCCCTCCTGCAAAGAGACATGGCTTTTTCTGCTGGGAGCTGCTCACTCCATGGGAAGGCAGCACACAGAGATGTTTCACTCCCAGGAATCCTGGACACTGTGATCCAAGAGCCCTGAGCCCCAGCAAGTCACACAATGACATTTTTGGCTCTATATGAGCAATGGACTCTTTTTTTCCCCCTCCTTTTTCTTTTCTTTTTAAAATCATGACTTAAGCAGCACAATCGAGTACATTGAAGCTATTTTCATCACTTTGTTAGGGAATGTGCAGGAATTCAAAGGGCTTGTTTAGATGTGCTCCAGGGCTGCTGAATGACAGATATTGAGCTCTGCAAACAGGAATACATTCCCTGGCTCCAGGACTGAGATCTGACGCTGCTTCCAGCAACATGCACTGCTCTGCATGCCCGTTCAGGAATTTCAGAGCTCTGGAAGGAGAGGAAATTGGACACTACACGGAGATTGCAGGCGTTCCTGAAAGTACATCCCTTCATTTAAGGCAGCCCCTGTTCCCTGAGGTTCTTCAAACACCCATGTGTACGGATAGAAAGGTTGGAGGGATGACCTTGGAGGTCTTTTCCAACCTTAGTGATTCCATGATTTGATAGATCCACCTTCCAACGTGCTCACCCAACATGCACTGAATACACATTCAAACATGTGTACCTGTGCTGGAATGTTTTGTGTTCGCACCTATGAATGCTGGAAATGCTCAAGGTGTAATTCAGTGGATAATTTAAAGTGTAATTGTATCTCTGCACCTCCATACCATGCAAATACTCAGTTAAACTCCCCTTCATGGCACAAGGAGTGGCTGCTTCCGAGGCATTCCTAGGGAAATCCCAGAGAGTAAAAACTCCTGGAAGCTGGGCTGCCAAGTGGGATCAGAATCCACTGGAGGCACAGTCTGACAGTGCAATTCCAAAGAACCTCTTCTGCCGCTGCCTGTCAGAAAATCCCACAACGGTTTGGGCTGCAAGGGGCACTAAAGACCCCCTTGTTCTGCACCCTTCCACTATCCCAGGTTGCTCCAAGCCCTGTCTAACCTGGCCTTGAACACTTCCAGGGGCGGGACATCATCCTAGAGGTCTTCTCCAACTTTTAACAACTGTGGTTCTGTGTCAGCAGAACATTTTTCACGTCACAACCACTGTCGTCAGACCATCATGGTGCTCAATACCCTCGGGAGATAGGGTTATTTTCCTAGCAATGCTTTCCATTTTTTAAAAAAGGAATTCACAAATCTTAATAAGACAAGGGGAAGTGCTTAAAAGCAGGCGTGTCATTTCGAGAGGCTCCTTCAGCATCTGTTCCCACTTAATTGCCTCGCTGCTCACAGTCGGAGCATGGAGTGGATCTCCTGCAAGCCTCGCTCGCGTGTGCTGAACCAAGCACCACCCAACTGAATCACATCACAGCTATGTGGGGACAGAAATATCTCCAGAGCTCAGCTGGTAACCTATGAGATGCCATATAAATAAATACTAATATGCCAAGAATTTAAAGGTTGCGTCTCTTTTTGAAAAAAAAATGAAAAAGATTTTTTTTTTAAATAGGATGGAAAGGAAAAATCCTCAACTTCTGGCTTAACAAGTGAAGGCACCTTCCTCTATCCCAGGCTACTCCAAGCCCTGTCCAGCCTGGCCTTAGGCACTTTCAGGGATGCAGGGGCAACCACAACTTCCCTGGGAAACCTGAATTCTACCTGACCTTGCATCACTCCCGCATTAACTGTTATTTTAACTAGCTTTTAAAGAAATGAAGGCTCAGAGCCTTCAACCACCTCTAAAGAAATCCCCAAGTCTCAGATTAGATTCTCAGAGATGTATTAAAACTGCTCAATCTCGCTTTGCCTGCAATAACATCTGAATTCTTCTGCCAACTCCACTTCAGCCTTTCTGTCCTAGCTCAGAGCTGGGATAGCTTTCAAACTTCATTTCAGCTTGAATTCTGGAATTTGGAAACATCTTCTGGCTATGACCTCATCCTCCCTGTACACACGTTCATTTCTTAAGACTTAAAACACTGTCAGTGCCTCAGCTTGAACACGAATTTCATAGCAAAACGAAATATCTTTTGTAACTCAAAGTTTCATGAATTTTAAGGTCACTAAAGACAACATTAGAAGCACTTTGGCTTTTTATTTAATATAGACAATCACAAAGTCATAGCAGTGGAAGCTTTCAAGTCATATCAAATTTTCTGATTGTCTTTTGTACAGTGAAAACGTTAATTTCTGAAATTGAAACTGGAGATCAACAGCTGAAAATTTTCAAATCAATATGGAGATGTTGGAGCAGTTGTGACTGAAAGTGCAAACTGGACCCACTGGATATTTCCAGTAAGAGTCAAGTAAAGAAAACTTCCAACACTGAGAGATTAAGAGCAGTAAGTGTTAAAGGCATTAAAACACAAAGCTTAACTAATGTGAGTTGCAGGAATTCACTGAATCACAGAATATCCTGAGTTGGAAGGGACCCACAAGGATGGTCGAATTCCAACTCCTGAACATAAAAAATTTATTCCCCATTTGACTAAAATTCAAGTTTTATAACACCAAGCAGGATCAAATCCGGGGTGAAAAGCTGGCAGACTTACAAAAGCTGATCTCTGACTGCAGGACTTGTGAGTCTGAACAATTGCAGATTAAAGATGACACAAAGACCTCAACACGGAGAACCCCACTGTGACCATGAACACCACTCACACTGGAACCCTCTGGAAAATGCAATTTGGGAATGCACAGCACTCCTATCTATCACTGCTCTGGCTCATCCCACAAGCACTCATCCCAGGGACAAAGGTGGCCCTGGCTGGATCCTGCAGATAATCCCAGCACCACTTACCCGTACCAGAAGCGAGGGTCACTGGATATGCAGTGGTTGAGATTCCGGTGAGCCAAAGCCTTCTTCTTGTTTAACACAAATTCCTGTAATTTCATCTTCACTTCTGTGCTTGCCACTGCACCTGCAAAACGAAAAAAGATAAATTAAAAAATGTTATTAAATCGATTCACATACTCCAAGGGATTTTAAATTTCTAAAAAGATTCCAAATTAAATCTTTCATTTCCAGTCCAAAAAGAAGAACTTTGCTTTCAAAGACAGAAGAACAAAGTGCCTCCAGTAAGGAGCTCTCCCTTTTTATCCCTTTAGCTTGGCATATAATCACAAGTTATACTTGAAAACACAGATGAAATCAGGTTTATTTCACTAGAAGAGGATGTTACACTTGCACAGAAGCACACTCAGAATAAAGTACTTATCCAAGGTATCCCAGCTCTCTTTGAACCAAAGCTAGTTAAGAAAAAGGGTCTTGTGTACCCTCAAGTTGTTAAATGTCACATCTAAAAGCAGAAGGGGAATCAGCCCAATGGCTCATGTGTGGATTTTGTCTAGAAAACTCATGTAAACAGGGATCTCTTTGTTCCCAAGCCTCTGTGCACACCACAACCTACGTAATATTTCATTTCATTCACAAGTGTGCAAATCTCTTGCTTCAAATAGAAAATCTAACATTAAAATAAAGTAATTCTGCAGAGCTAAAATGTCAACTGTGTAATCCCTAATCATGATTTCCTGCACAATGGAGAGCAGGCTGCTCCCCTGCCCTGATGGATCCCAGTGATCATTGGGTTGACAGCCCAGACTCCCAGGCCGAGCTCCTGATGGAGCAATGCATCCAAAGTTTGGCAAGGGAACACGTGGAAAATGATGGTTCATCCCCACCATGGCGTAGGGCAGGAGCTCCGATGGAAAATATTGGGCTGGGAGGGAAGGAAAAGGCCAACAGAGCTGCCTGTTCCACTGGGAATAAGAGCTAAAGGATCACCCAATCGTGTTCCCATCCCCTGCGTCCTGCGCAGCCACATGGTGACATTTGACATGCTGGGACAACAATTCTGGGCTCCCGCTGAGTGCAGGGAACTGCAGCGTTCCCACCAGGACTGTCTGAAGGTGAAAAGTTGTTCAGACACCAAAGGAGTGCTCAAAAGTGAGAAAATTCCCATTTTTGGAGCCCTGCATTTCTCACCAGCTCTACGAATGCAGGTTTGGCGGAAAGTTTAACCAAAGAGCTAGAGATGAATTCCTGAGTAGCAAGACCACAAGAAGTGACAAATTCATGCTTAAAGGCCTTCTCTCTCCAATATGTGTCATCCTCAATTCATCAGCACCTTTAAAACAATCATATCTGGCTGTGTTCTGTCAGTTTTGGATAAACCTGTTATTCAGAAGGTTTATCCAAAGCTATGTTGAAGCTCAACATTTTTGGACTGTAAGGTTTACAAAAGCTCCCCTGGAAGGTCTTCCTCCTTTACAGGAAGCTGAAAAATACCACAGAACCTCAGACGGGTTTGGGTTGGGAGGGTCTCTAAGGATTATCTAATCCCAACCCCTGCCATGGGCAGGGACACCTCCCACTGCCCCAGGCTGCTCCAAGCCCTGTCCAGCCTGACCTTGGACACTGCCAGGGATCCAGGAGCAGCCACAGCTTCTCTGGGCACCTGTGCCAGGGCCTCCCCACCCTCCCAGGGAACAATTCCTTCCCAATATCCCATCTATTCCTCTGTCAGTGTGAAGCCATTCCCTGTATCCTGTCCCTCCATGCCTTGTTCCCAGTCCCTCTCCAGCTCTCCTGGAGTCCTTTAGGCACTGCCAGGGGCTCTGAGCCCTCCCTGGAGCCTTCTCCTCTCCAGGTTGAACACCCCCAGCTTTGCCAGCCTGGCTCCACCGCAGAGCTGTTTGTAGAACAAACTCTACCTCTCTCACATTCTCTTCACATTTCAGATCAGGACAATTTTAGCCGCTCTTTGACAAACTTTGTGATGTGAGAAAAATAACTTAGGTATCCTTAAAAGCTGAGGTGCAATAATGATTCTACTCCACAGTACTTCTTAAATAAAAAGTAATTTAAAAATAAAACTGTAGCCATGGCAACAGTATCTTCAACTTAATATCCCCAAATTCTAGGTTTTTTCCTCTACACCTGTGTTTCACCCGAAAAGCGCTTTGATCCCATTTTACAGAGATGAAGGCGTTTTTATTTCTTCTCAGATTACTTCAATGAGGATGTCCAGGCAGCAGTTTTGCAGAGAGGTCCAGCAAAACATGGATCAAACATCAACAGCTGATGGGAGCAGCAAGGGGAAGTAGAAATGCTTAGGGATTCTGAATCTCTGATCTTCCTAGCACTTAAAAGGCCTCCCAGACAGACCCCAGTCTCTTTCTACTAGAAAAGTTCTTGAAGCTCTATCTTATTCCTGGTTCCCATCTCCTGGTACCTTCCCCCACTTGTCCCATCATCTGCTCCTCATTTCCCACCCCAAGAGTCGACGGCACAACTTGGAGAGGTATTTTTCCTCCCATTCACTTGCAAACGAAGCCCGAACAAGTCTCTGATAAGGGACATTGTGAGGCCACAATGATCTCCTCAAGTGCATAATGACACGTGGGGGGAAGGAAGCCACAAGCTGTAACCTCCTGACAAAAAAGCTCCTACTGAATGGAAGAGAGCTGAGAACTCCGCTAAGTCTTAAAAGGAGTGGAATTCAGAGCAGCAGAAAGAGAAAAGAAGTGCAGCGTGCATCTGGTGTATTTTATGGGCTTAATATTCTGCCTCCATTAGGAATGCTGCCAAAAATACTTCAAAAAATGTTAAATCAAGGGAAGAGAGGATACGCTTCCTTTTGAAAAACGCTAAAATGGCATTTAGCGAGACAAAAATGAAGATAAAGCAGAGAAATACATTTCTCTCTTCCCATCAATCCCTCCGATGAGTCCCCACAAGCTCCCCGTGCCCTCAAGGAGGTTGTTCCAGCTTTCTGAAGCTCCTTCATGGCTCCCATCCCCCTACCAGCACCCAAAGGAGTGAGCTTTGGCCACTTACTCTCTTTCCCTTTCTCTTTGTTTTTCAGCTGCTGCAGTTTCTGCTCTCGGTGCTGCTTCTCCAGCTCCTGCTCCTGCCGGTGCTGCTCTAGCTTCCTCTGGTGCTCCAACAGCTCCTGCTGATGCTTCATGGCCAGCATCTCCTGCTGCTGCTGCAGAGAAGGGAAGAGGGAAAAGAAGCAAATGAACACCATCAGCCTTCCCAGAGCCAAGGCAGAGGCTGCAGCCAGGTGACAGTGATGGTGCTTAATTCATTGAAATAAGGACAAGCACGGGCCTTCCTTTCATCTCCATGACATGATTTTAAATAAATGTGATTTATTTATAACTACCCCAGGCTGCCCCTGGATCCCTGGAAGTGTCCAAGGCCAGGTTGGATGGGGCTTGAGCAGCCTGGGACAGTGGAAGGTGCTCCTGCCCAGGGCAGGGGGTGGAAGGAGATAAAATTTAATGTCCCACCTAACTCAAACCATGCTGAGATTCTGTGATTAATTACAAAAAGAATTGCTTCAATATATAAAAAAAAAACCTCCCCGAATAACTTCCCCAGGAAGGATTTATCCTGGCCCTTTGGACTCGCCCATATTCAAGGGAATAATCAGGAGACACGATGTCTAAATCAGGTAAATATTTGCCAAGCCTCCATCAAATGGGATGGTCAAGACTGGAAGCACCGAACGCTCCTGCCCCAGTGCGAGTCCCTCCTTGGGTCCCCCCGTGCCAGCAGGTGGAAGGTGCCAGTGTCCTCAGCAACCCCCTGGGAGATTTGGGGTGCAGAGGGGATCCCCATGGGGCTGGAGGTGGCAGTTTGGTGTGTCGTGTCCCGGGAGCCGGCCAGGAGCAGGGGACAAACGGCACATCTCAGCAGCTCGGAGAGGTGCGAAGGGATCTCCGTGGGGCTAAAAACTGCTCTGTTAAAAAAGCAAAGCCGAGAGCGAGATTTGCCACCTCGCGGTCTGATCCGCAGCCTCCCCAGCACGGCGCACACCGAGCCGAGCCGAGCCGAGCCCAGCCACGCGCAGGGGCTGCTCCTCTGCCTCCCGCCAAGGCCCGAGCCCCGTGGAGCCTGCAGAGCACAGCGCCCACCCCGCACTCTTTACGTTGGCAGCTTATAAAGCAGCAGATTGATTGGGAGCTGGCAGCCTCCAGCTCCAAAGCCCCGACCTCTCCGGGGCTGGACTTAATGGGGGCCTGTGCTCGGATGCCACCCACCGCTCCCACGAAATCCCTGAGGTGGAGACGGATCGGGAGCACGGAATTACGGATGGTTTGGGTTGGAAGTGACCTGCAAAGTCAGCTCGTTCCAAGCCCCTGCTATGGGCAGGGTCCAAGCCATGGCTGTTAGGACAGGGAACTTGCTTTCTCCAAGAACATCTCAATCCAACTTCAGCCAAACCCTGCCAGCTCCTGCACACGCAAGACTCCCACCCCACGGTTTTTCCTTCTCCTGGAGCACGTTTTCCTTTTAATTCCTTTAATTGTGATTCTTGGGGTGTCCTGTGCAGGGCCACGAATTGGATTTGATGATCCTTGTGAGTCCCTTCCAGCTCCAGCTATTCTAGGATCCTCTGATTCATTGGTGGCACTGCACACTTGCACCACCGAATGCTCCAGCCAGGAACGCACCACAGATACAAATAAAATTACACCATTCTATATAAAGATGCAAAAAACCCAATCTAAGAGGTATTTACAATCTGCCTGGCTATCTGCTGGAAACTCTCCACAGAGGAATCCCTGCCGCTGCCTGTTCCAAGCGGGCAGGCTGCTGTAAAATCCAGTTATCTGCAGTGAGTGCACCTATGCTTTCCTTCCTAATCTACTGAATTACATGTACACAACCAAAATCCACACTCAAAAAAAACCCCAAACCTAGAAAAAGAGGGAAAAAATAGAGAAAAACAGTTATTTTTGTTTTCTAATTAAGCAGCAGCTTCTACTAACACATCTCCATTTGGGGAAAGAGTCTCTTTTCCGACTTCCAACAAGTCCACCACATGGTGGGCTTTGAGAACCTTGCCATGGAAAGTATGCAAATGAACAGTATTTAATGCACAATATGGTAAAACAGGTTTTGTTATTTTTATGGAATCAGGAGCCTTTTCTCTCCATCTGCAGTCTCCTAGGCTCTGCGGGCTCTGCTTCCTGCGATGGTTTACATACATTAGGCTGCTTTAGAAGGAGCTGTGCTTTCATTGACATCTGGAGTGAAATGGGAATGAAAAGCCCAATTTGTAGCTGGATGGTTTAGGGAAGTTTCATTAGGGACGTATTGTCTCTGCTCATTTTGACCCCAGTTTCCACAAAGCCTATTCTTAATATAGTTTTTCAGATCATTTCGAAGTTGAAAAAAATTGAAAAAAATAAAATAATGAAGCCACATCTCCGATTGTATCCATGAAAAATGAAAAGAAATCACTGTTGGTGTCTGCTGCAGCCTGGGAAAATGAGGAAAGAAAATCCATTCATGTGCCTTCTTAGGCCATTAATATTTCTTATCAGGAACATTATGGGGAAACAGAAATTTAGGCTCGATATCAGGGGAAGGTTTTTCCCCATAGGGTGCTGGGCACTGAACAGGCTCCCCAGGGAATGGGCACAGCCCCAAGGCTGCCTGAGCTCCTGGACTGTTTGTTTGGACAATGCTCTCAGAGATGCACAGGGTGGGATTGTTGCGCTGTCAGAAAAAAACATCAGAAACACATCAGTTTCTGATTCATTTAAAGCAATCAAGGAAAATTTGAACAGGCATGGCCCATTCAGACCCTGTGTGTTCATCACACGCAGTTGGAGCATGGGGTTTATTCCCCAACTGTATTTCCCAAATGCTGAAATTTCACTACAAAGTGATTCACTGATGGAAATCCCGGGATCTGAGACTAACTCAGCCCCAAGTTTGAGAAGCGCCGTGTGACAGACACACACGCTGCATTAGGGAGCTCAGAACATCTGAATTAGGTGCTCTTGCCAAAATCAATATTTGTAAATATTCATAACTATGGGGATTCCTGCATATGTTTAATGTCACTGCTCCCACTATTTCTGAAAACTACACAAATGTTCAACTGTACCTGCAGTTAGTGTTGCTGGTGCTCCTTTAGCATATATTAATATTAATAAAGGTAATGGGGAAAATGTAGAGCATTTCCAGGTATTTATCAACTGTCAGCCTGCCGTGAGGACTCAGTGATCCAGATGATTTTGCCATCACATTCCTCAATTGTCTTCAGTGCTCCAACTTGTCTGCCTGGAAGGGGGACTGACACCTTATCAGTAGGGAAACTGTCACAGAGAAACCTCTTTTTAAGGGAAGTGGAGATAAACTATTTCCCTTTAGTCATTCTTAGTGGAAAGGTAATGTTCCAAAATCTTCCAGCAGCCAGGAGTGCCGTGGAGTGCCGACACCAAGATCCCATTTCCCCGAGAGAACCAGGATGCATTTCATGGAGACATCTTGCCTTAGGACTTCCACAGCCACTCCTCCAGCTGCCAAACAAGCTTGGAGATCCTTCCTGCCCCCAGCTCGGACTGGCTCCTGGGTGCTTATGAGAGATATTTTGAATAGCTGCAATTAGTGGAAGGGAGAGCAAAATTGGAACGCTTCTGACTGATAAGTATTTCCTGGCATCCAAAGTAACTTAATGCTGTGTCCTACTCCCAACTTGCATCTCAATCCACACCAAAAAAACCCAAAGCAGGAGGCATCAGTACTCCCTGAACTTGTCCTCTTAAAGGCTGAGTTAAGACATGACCCAGCAAACACTCCAGAAGCTTTGACTGACTCTCCTTTTCCCCACAGGCAGCCAGACTCCGGGTTTGGTTTTAAGTTTTTGCTATCTGCCACCTGTTTTGGCAAAATTCTACAGTTTGGGGGGCTTAAATCAGGTACTCAAAAAGATCTCGAGCTCAGATTCTGTAAAAATAAGGTAAATTTGGAGGTGAAGAAAAACTCACCAAGAATGTACACATCAAATCAACCGCCCAAAGAATCATTGGCTATGGGTGGAAGCAAAGCACAGCTGCTGGGATTTCTGGGAGACAGATTTCTGGGAGACAGATTTCTGGGAGAACTGCTCCGTTGGGTTGTTTTACAGTGATCCTTAAGCTGGCCAGACTCTCTGCTTCATGTCCCCCCATCCTGTTTTTACTGAAGTCTCAGGCCGTGGCTCCGATTTCAGGACCCACTCCCTCGGCTCTGGCGCGGCATGTTTGGGATACCTCCTGGAGCACCAGAGGCCGGGCAGAATAAATCAGCTGAACTGGGAGATGGGCAGGGGGAACATTGTGGCTTCCAGCAGCAGCCAAGACACAAAGATCTGGAAGAACGAGCACCTCTCATCTCTTTTCTGGGATATCCATCCCCCGTGGCCCCTTCCCGCCATTGGGCAGCTGACAGCCAGCAATCCCGTGCCAGAAATTCCCATGGGCAGCTCCACAGGGAAATGATCCCTCCCAGCCCAGCTCCCTGGGCAAGAGACTGATCTCGATCAGACACATCCTACTGAGAATGTCTGGGGCTCGGGTTTATGAGGCTAAGCCGTCTCCAGGGCCGGGAATGACTCTGATGTTCCCTCCTCACCAGTTCCCGCTGATAAGATCCCACATTATTACTTTGGCAGCTTTATACGTGGATACGGAATTTTGGACCCCAGTCTCCTTCCCCTGACCTTACCTCTCCTAAAAGGCTGGAAGCTCTCTGAGCCTACAATACCTGCAAAGTTTGAGCACTGGGAATATTTTTGAGTGAGCCTTTTGCTCCAACTCCCACTCCAGCTTAACTTTTCCCTTTCTCCAGAAGCAGCCATTCCAGAAATCAACAAACTCCATTTGTAGTATCCATCACATTCCAATTCTCCCCTTTAAAGGTGAGGAAAACTCCTTTGGATTTGCCTCTGCTGGGCTTTATGTGGTTATTACTGAAGGAGATGGAATCAGGAGCAGGAAATGCCCATCCCAGCATGGATGGCAATAAGTAAATCAGAGAATTTGATTTAAATCAACCCCTGTAAACCAAAGGAGCACACAAATTCCTGCGAAGGAGGAGCCCCAGATATTTAATGCTACATAAGAGCATAAGAGATGAGACCTTGGTCATGGGAGGAGCAGTTACGTACTCTGTGAACTGTTTTAGGGTATTTTGGATATTACAGGAATTCCACGTTTCTGAATGTGAATGGATCAGCAGTGGTGTACATTAACAGGTCAAGATTCCTGGCACAATAGCAGGATCCAGTGGGGTATTTCTTTATTCCTGTCCTGATTCTCTGTGTTCTCTTTGACTACTTCCAATTATTTTGTAAGTTCAAAAATGAGATAAAATTGGAGTTGAAAGGGTGTGGGAACTGAAAAATATCCCTTCTGTTGCCCTTTACTTTGAAATTCCAAACTGAATAGATGAAAAAATAACCATGGTGCCCCACACATATTTTAGTCCAGGTAGAAGTCTGGACTTCTCATTCTGCTCCTTTCAGCCAACCCGCCATAGCCCATGTCAGAAGAAACCAAAAGTAAACATTTCTTCTACAAATTTTCAGTAGGTCTGTAAGGACCAGGGCAGACAAACTTCCCTGGATGAGCATTCCAGCTTCATTCCTGACACCACCAACAGTGCTTGGACAGGAGGAAGGTGCCTGAATTACCCCAGCCTGCGTCAGGACTCCTTCAGTCAAGCGATGGGGTAAAAGGTGTCCAAGCTGCTCCATGCATTTGTTGACAAAATCCACCCCACCATGTGCAGGTTTGTCCTCACCGCTCTCGGAAAAGATCCTGACTTTGAGGCTGAGGAAAAGTCACCACCCACCCCCTCCAAACGCAGCAAACGCTCTGATCCTCCAAAAGTTTTCCCCCAGGGTTACTTCCGTCAGAAGTTAAGTTTTTCAGGATCTAAGGTCTAAGTTTTGGAGTGGGCTCAGTGTGCCAGAAAAGCGAGGCAAGGTCACCGAGAAAGAACAGGAAGCCGTCTGGAAATAGCGCGAGTTCCAAGGCGCTCGAGTAGTAACGAGGCACAAAATGTTCAGTCTGGTCTTTTACCACCGACTGTACCCAGCTGCAGCTTCCTAAGATGAATAATCCTATCATCCCGGAATCCAGACAGAGGCGGACACCTGGTATCTCTGGGCTTTTCAAGTTCCTCTTGAAAAGGACGCAGGCTGCGAGGAACAGGCGTGCCATGAAGAGTGGCACAAAAATGAGCAGAGGGAGCCCCTCCACACCGGCTGCTGCAGGAGAGAGGATGGAGCAGACAGGCCCAGGAACGGGAGCTGGGATATGGGGGGGTGAGGTGGAGGTTTGCCCTTCCAGAGTCCAAGGGAAGCAGATGCTTTGTAGAAGTCACGGTGCTGCCAGCAGCAGCCCTGGGGACATGGAGAAGGTGCCATGAGGGATCAGCAGATGATAGGACTGAAACATGCCCAGCTTTTCCTGCTGAGGAAGAATCCACATGGAGAGGCCACTAGAGAGAAGCTCCAGGCACTGTGAGGGCTACACTCAGAGCAGCCCTGCCAAAAGACAGATTTGGGCCCAATGAGCCATCGCAGAGCCACGGAATGGGTTGGGTTGGGAGTGACCTGAAAGACAATCCAGTTCAACCCCCTGCCATGGGCAGGGACACCTTCCACCAGGGCCCATCCAGCCTGAGCAGCTCCAGGGGTATCCTGCAGGCAAACCTCCCATTCCATGGGCAGGTGGCTCCACATGAAAGCAAGGAGCAGTGTCTCCCCTGAGCATCAACATGACAACTATCAAGTCTAGACATCTTTGGGAAAGAATTACATTTCTTTACAGCACAACAAAATCTGTCTGGAAGATTCCCTGAAAGATTTTCACTCTCTGAGACCAAAGGAATGGCCTAGAATTTCTCCCCATGTCTCTGAACAAGAGGCTGATCCCTCAGATGTATTACCACCCCTCGCTCAATGCAGGAATTCATTCTGCCAATGGGAAGAGAACAATTTCAAGATCACTCCACAGCAAACATCCTCACAAAGCTCCTTTCCCTGTTGCCACTTCCCTGCCCATCCTATGCTGGATGCCCTCCCTCTGCTCCTGATGTACACAATCCTTTCTCAGATGGTGGGAAAACTGGAATGGGATTGCACACCTCCAGGCGAGGATTCCAGGCCCACGAGGAGCTGGGAGGCTCCACTGCTTCCCTGTGCTGTTGTCCCATCCCACATGCGTCAGCATCCCCAAGAAGTTTCCGGCTGTGGCTGTAAAACAGCCAGAGCTGGGAAGAGCCCTGCTCCAGGCTCAGGCAGAGGAGATGAACCACACTGCCCACGACATCCTTCCCTTCCCTTCCTCGCTGAGCTCACAGCGCCCGAAGTGCCTCTGGCCCTGCCAAAGTGCCCATCCTGCCCCTCTTCCACTGCCCCACTCTAGCCCTTGACCAGAAGGGCAAACGGAAAAGCTTTTGGTGACTTCCAGCTGATCTTGGCTGGGAATGAGTGACTCACAAAGGAAAAAATTCCCTGCCGGTTCCTCCGCAGCCAAAGGTCAGGCAAAGCTCACAGCAGAACCTGCGCAGAGGCTTTCCACCACCTCACCGGAGAGCCAGGCTCCTTATTCCACCCTTGGATCATTTAGGAAGGCAGATTTGAAGGCCATAAATATTGTCCCACATCTGGCAAAGTACATTGGAGTGGAAAATCCATCTGGCTGAAGGTGAGTGGCTGCAGGAGAGAGGAGTCACTGCCGGTGCCTACAGCCTCCGGCGCTTTCCAGTGCTTCCCAAAGTCAGGCCTGGCCAATCTCAGAGCTGCTCTGGAGCTGTGAAGGAAACAGCGTGCCCTGCTCCTTATGGTGTGAAACCTTCAAAAGGCTTGGTTTATTTTCCCTAAACATGTCAGGGTTTTCACAGGATCGCCACAGAATGGTTTGGGTTGGAAGGGACTTTAAAGCTCATCCCATTCCAAGCCCCTCTCCTCCCACTAGACCAGGTTGCTCCAAGCCCCATCCCTCCTCATTACTTTCTTCCTAATATCCAATCTAAACTCACTCTGTTTCAATTTAAAGCCATTCCCCCTTGTCCTCTCTCTCCATGCCCGAGTTTTATTTTCTCGTTTTCCCACGCCCACCCTGTGCCGAGCTCTGTGTCCATTATGGAACCTTCCCGCAAATATTTTCTTCATTCACATCCTGACTCTCTCCAAACTGCACCATCTTGGGGAATTTGGTACTTTGTGTGAAGGCCAAAACACAGCGTCTATAAAAGCAAGGACTAGGACACACCAGGGAAAGCATCACATGTTCGGGCAGTCATCGCCTTCTCCTCCTGCACTAGGTCAGATGATTAAAACTGAGCTGATGAAAGTAATTCCAAGCTCTGGAAAATGCCAAAACTCAAGCTTTCAATAGGAAAAAGTTATCTACTGGGACAGAAAAACATTCAAGCCACGCCAGCATTTTCCAGGCCAAATTGCTCTCACTTAAATGCTCCTTGCACTCCTGCCTTGTTTGGGGGGTGGGATGGAGGGGTCTTAGTTCCTATCAACTCAGATCAGTTCCTCTGTTCCCACCAACAGCACAGCAATAAAAGGAAATAAAACAACCCCAAACCACGATTTCTCCTGCACCAGCAAAGGAATCAACACTGGAAACAAAGGAGCTGTGTGAAAGCTCCACCACCTGGGAGACCTTAAAGCTCATCCCATTCCAAGCCCCTGCCATGGGGGTGTTCATGTCTGTGTGGACAAGGGATTTAAAATAAAAAA
The DNA here is from genome assembly GCA_036630365.1 of Acanthiza pusilla. Classification (NCBI taxonomy): domain Eukaryota; kingdom Metazoa; phylum Chordata; class Aves; order Passeriformes; family Acanthizidae; genus Acanthiza; species Acanthiza pusilla. The sequence goes on along the minus strand of JAXCHO010000167.1, from coordinate 1,072,696 downwards.
CAGATTTAAAAAAAAAAACACCTAAATTTCCCAGAAAGAGCTCTGTATCTTCACTGAGGACTATTTCTATAGCAAAGTGCACAGCTCAAGTGTTTCACTTGATAAATGGGTTTTATTTGCTGTAATATCCCCGCCCTGCTTTCTTCATGAGCCATAAACGAGCTGGGCAGCTCCGAGTCCAAATTTGAAGTTATATATTTTAATTCTCTGGGCAAAATAATCGCTTCCCGGCACTCACAGCCACTGGACTTAACAGAGTTCCCAGTTCTAAGAGTCACCTAAATGTGGGCTGACTTCTGAACACACAGACAAGCAGGATGTTTCCCCAAAGAAAATACCACACAGTAACACACCAGGGTAGGGCTTGGGGTTATTTTCTTTGTGAGGCATCACAGGGTTTATTTCAATAAGGTGCTGTTTGATTTCTAAAGCAATTCTGGTCCCACTGACACACTTACTACTCTCAGAGATCACCTTGCAGGCCACCCTGTTGTACAGGATTAGATCATTCCTATTTTAAGGCTCTCATTTAGCCAGGCTTACACACGAGATGAAGAGCTTCATTACCTAATGGGCTGGATACACCGTGGCTTCTCAAAATTAGAGCTCAGCTTCCTCCTAACACAGATTTTGAGCAGAGTCAGTCAGAGCTTTAACATAAATGAGAGCAAATATGTTCCTATCATCAGTGCTTTGAACTTGGCCAGTAAATGGGAACGAGCCTGCCCGATTTTTCACAGACAAATAACTACATGCATGGGCAATTACAAGGGAATAATGGAAATATTTGTCACAGAAATTCCCCATCCTTTCCCCCTCGAGTGCTTGTGCCATCCATGGACAAATGTGTAACGACAGAAATGGGGGGATGCATAAATATCCCATACATACACTCAGAGATGCACATATTATGCATCCATGTATAAACATATTTATATGTTTATAATATATAAACAGCACCTCCTCACCTCTGCCCTGGGAGTGCACAGAGGACTCGCTATGGGACAGAGGTGTTTGCTGTTAATCCAACCTCAAACAGGGACACTTCTTACAAACCCCAGCTCCTCTCTGTACTAAAAAGTCTGTAAATAACACCCCATTAACTTTTAATCCCATCTTCCCCACTCTGACATGCATTTTGTATTAAAATGAAAGTTATATAAGGTTGAATCGAGGTTGCTTTTTAATATTACATTAAGGCTATTTACCATGTGCAGCACTAATCCCCCTTTGAAAAAAAGGAGCCTATTAGCAATTCGGAAAGCTTAGGTTGCCATAGCAATAGTCCAGCTCTGGGAAATATTTATATAATGTCTCATGTTTTCACTCTGCAACAGCCATCTTCCACACTGGACTTCCCACTGACCCTCCCTGCTGTTCCCTCCCTGCTCCAGGCAGGGCACAGCACCTGGTTGGTGCCTAACCCCTGAACGTGTGCAGGCACTGCCTCTTCATTCCCTATTCCTGCAGTTCCATGGCACACACACTTGGACTGCAGCTTGTGCTGGTGGCAAACATCCAATGAGAAGTTTCTGTGCCACTCCACTCCTAAACGTGTGACCACAGGTAACCTCCTGCTGGGTTCAATTCTACTGCAGCTTCCCAAGTGGGGCATTTTTTGTGTCCAGGGAAAGGAACAGAGCTGGGAAGGGGCTGAGCCCCAGGAGCGGCTGAGGGAGCTGGGAAAGGGCTCAGACTGGAGAAAAGGGGGATCAGGGGTGACCTCCTGGTTCTGCACAACTCCTGACAGGAGGGTGGAGAGCAAGTGACAGGACAAGAGGAAACAGCCTCAAGCTGTGCCAGGGAAAGTTCAGATTGGAGATCAGGGGGCCAATCTCCCCTGAGCCAGTGGCCAGGCACTGGAACACGTTTCCCAGGGCAGTGGTGGAGTCACCACGCCTGGAATCTTTCAGAAGGTGTGCGGGATGCAGCACCTGGGGACTGTGGCGGCGGTGATGCCTCGACAGCCGGACTCCATGACCTCAGAGGGCTTTTCCAAGCTTTTTCCAACCACGACGCCCTGGCCCCGGGCCCCCTTACCTTGATGTGCTCGTGCAGCTGCGCCTCGTGCTGCCGGGAGAGCTGCTCGTGCTGCCGCTGGAACTCGGCGATGAGGATCTGCCTTTGGATCTGCTGCTTCTGCTTGAGCGCCAGCAGCTCCTGCTGCAGCTGCTGCTCGCGCAGCGTGGGCTCCGTCACCGGCATGGAGAACTGGTGGTCCAGCCGCAGGTCCATCGGCACCGAGCTCGGCGCCACTTGCAAGGGCAGAGCCGTGCTCACGTCCACTGCAGGGGAGAACACGAGAGCAGGGGTGAGTGGGGCCGTAGCCCAGCAGGGATCTACAGGAGCTTTGGGCTGGACCGAGGGCAGCGCCACTACACTCACACCGTTCTCTTACTGGGAAAAAAGGCCTACAGGAATTCAGGGATTAACAAGTACCACCTCCTACAAACCCTACAAGCAAAGAGCTTCACTCCATCGTGGGTGACCCCTCCTGTGTGAGCAAAACACACGCACACACCTCCTTTCCACTCATCCAGCATCACTGGAAATGAGGGTAAAGATTAATCCAAGACTGCACAGAAAGGATTAATCTTGATTTATGATGGATGAACTAATGGACGTGTCATGGTCAGGAACACAAGGCACTCACTTTCAGAAACTTATGCAGAAAACCACAGTGTGTTATGTCATAAATCCCAAATTGGTTTGGCTTGGGAGGGACCTCAAAGTCCAACCAGTGCCACCCCTGCCATGGGCAGGGACACGTTCCACTATCCCAGGCTGCTCCCAGGACTGTCCAGCCTGGCCTTGGACACTGCCAGGGATCCAGGGGCAGCCACAGCTTCTCTGGGCACCTGTGCCAGGTCCTGCCCACCCTCCCAGGGAACAATTCCTTTCCAATAGCCAACCTAGCCCCGCCCTCTGGCAATGGGATGCCAGAACCCCTTTGCAATAACTGAACTCAGCTTGTTTCTTCTAAAAAAAAAAAAAAATTACTGCCACCCCATGAATGACTAAAAATCTTCTAAATTCCACCTGAATGACAGTTCTGCCTTTCAGGTATTCTGTATTTGCAGTATTTGCTGTCTCTCTCTCTCTCTCCAGGGCAATCCCTCAACAACTCTGCTGAATGAAGATCAGCTACAGGATAACAAAGGCTAATCCCTCAAAAACACTGAGCTTCATCAAAACTGGAAAATAAAGGTGGGGTTTTTTCTCCATATCTTCTGTGAGGACATTTATCTTATCCATCCCAGTGAAAGTGTTTTCACAGAGTTTTTCCCAAATACTCTCATAGAGCAGAGGTCCAGGAGTGTGTTCACTCCTCCCTGCACCCGGCTTGCCCCAGGAGGTTTTCTTTTTTTGACAGAAACATTTTCACCAAAAGGTCACATTACTGGAAGTGTTGTTCTTTCTCAACCCATGAGCTCTTCCCTCCACCTCCCTTTGTTTTTCTTTCCTGTGGTCTTTTTCTCTGCTCCCCTTCCTTTAAGGTCCCTTCCAGCCCAAACCATTCTGTGATCCCATGTGTTCCTAAGCCCTTGGACACTGCCAGGGATCCAGGGGCAGCCACAGCTTCTCTGGGCACCTGTGCCAGGGCCTCCCCACCCTCACATATTCCTTCCCAATACCCCATCTGTCCCTGCCCTCTGGCAGTGGGAAACCATTCCCTGTGTCCTGTCCCTCCACCCCTTGACCCCAGTACCTCTTCAGCTCTCCTGGAGCCCTTTAGGCACTGGAAGGGGCTCTAAGGTCTCCTTGGAGCCTTCTCTTCTCCAGGTGAGCACCCCCAACCCTCCCCAGCATCCAAAAATCAATCCAGTTTTGGGCAGAAGGAACACCCTGCCACTTGTGACTGTGCCTTGGGATCAATTCCTCATGCTTTACACCCTAAAAAGAGCCCAAAGTTGCTCCCTGCTGGAAAACAGTCCTGAGAAACCTTGATAAACCTCCCATTTCCCACCCAAAGGGACTCATCTCCCCCAGCCACAGGCTGGGGGTGCAGCCGCAGGGATGGGGACCACAGTTCTCATTCAGGGCTCTGGCAGAGGCCTGCGTCATCGCTGACTCTCAGCTATTTCAGGCTCAAGAAAAGCCCCTCTCTGCCCCGCCGCGAGCTCCGGGAGCAGCGCTGGGAGCTCCTGACCCACAGAGTCCTGCCAAGCACAATGCAGCCCTCTCTGCTCCATGAGCACAGCCCCACAACAAAAACCCCCTGTGTTCCAGGGAATACTTGGTGGGAGACTCAAAAACTGCTTTTCTAGCTTCTGCCTCGAGAACACACAAGTACAATCGGAGTTGTGACGTGAGCCGAGGCACAAAGACGACATTCAGGCTCAGGATGAGAAATGCCAAAGCCGCGAATTAGGAGACAAGATCCTGATTATGAATAATCAGCTATCTCACGGTCTCTCCCTGCTTTTTTTCACCCCGTAGGAAGAGAAAAAAATTACATTTTTTATTTTATTTTCCTTTTTTCACCCTTGGCATATAGGGAATTTTTTTTTCCCCATGGTCAGGTTAGCCTGATTTTGATTCCATGGTCTTGTTATGATGATTTTTATACTAAGTTAGAACCACTCCGCTGGTGTTTCCCTTCCCAAATAAATAAAACATGGCTATACATCAAAGGCTGCTTGCACGCTGCATGTTAATTAAGACCTAAAGCACTTTAGTCCCCATCGATTGCTGATGGAGATTGGAAATTTGACATCTCGCAGCTTGTCCATAACACGCTGAGAGGAATAACCCAAAATGCAGAAAATGAAGTGACAATCTCTACCCTGAAAGCAAAGTGCATGTCCTACGAAAAGTATTTAATCATGGAATCATGGGATGGTTTGGGTGGAAAGGGACCTTAAAGCCCATCCAGTGCCAGCCCTGCAATGGCAGGGACACCTTCCGCTGTCCCAGGCTGCTCCAAGCCCTGTCCAGCCTGGCCTGGGACACTGCCAGGGATCCAGGGGCAGCCACAGCTTCTCTGGGCAAAATGAAAAATAACTTCTCCCTAAGTCCCCAGTGCTTTGGAAGGCATTAGGGGAATGACACTAAACCTGTGAATACACATTTCAATAAAACTAACAGTAATAATTGAATTTTCTTCCCTTTCTCTGAGACAGCATTTTCATGTTGTTCCTTAAAGGATGGAAATACAGGAGTGAGTCATGAAAACACATCAAAATGTTAAACCAAAAATTCAGTATGAGAGACACCAAACAAGTATTTAAATTCAAACCTTGTTTCAGCATAACCTTTACTTAAGGTTAATTTAAAAAATATTCACAGAATCACAGAACCACAGAAGGGTTTTGTTGGAAGGGACCTTAAAGACCATCACATTCCAACCCCCTGCCATGGGCAGGGACACCTTCCACTAGACATCAAACTAGATTTTTAAAAGATCAAATGCTGCTGCCAGAATTAATATTTTCTTATTCTTTTTTTGTTCTTCTTCCTTTTTTTTTTTTAAACTTAAACTTAAGCAACACAGAAAACTGCCTCTCACATTTGAAATCCAACATCACCTTCAAAGCGAAAGTGCAGGAAATGTTTTCCCTTAGCTCTCCCGCCCTCCAGCACAGAGCGAGTCACGCTGAACTCAAACAGCTCCTTCCCAGGTCCTCTTTCTTCAGCAATTCCCTTTGGAGAAGGTAAAAAATCACATCAACCTCCCCACATCTGCTGCAAAACCCTGGGAATGAGAGTGTGGTCAAGGCTGGAGGAAGAAACTAGCTCCCACTCCAGGACACACACCACCTGTCCACGACAGAGTGAGCACAGGAGATTCCCAAAATCCGAAGAAAAGAGCATTCTAGCTCCTCCAGGACCTCTGCAGCGCCTGGTGCCCTCCCAAACTGCTATCCTCCAAGGAGGAGATGCCATGGTTGACCCTTTCCAGCCAGAGCTTTCCAGAACCCATGGACTCAGCTTCTTCCCCTCTCCCACCCTTTCCGGACCAGGGCTTTATTCCCAGCTAATGAGTTTGCTTTTTAATTACTGGTGTGCCAGCCGTGCCCCCGAGCCAGGCTCTGCCAAGAGCAGCATGTCAGCCTTGGAGCACCCTCAGAAAGCAAACCAAAGCCAGAGGATGTGCTCAGTATCCCAAACTCTTGGCTGCCGCCACTGGATCATTCCCACCCCGCGGAACCACCCAGCAGGATGCTGAGGAAGCGTATGCACGGATCTGCCCGTCTCAGCGTTATTTTCAGCTCTTTCATCCCTGGGGAAAAGCAAAAAATCAACTGTTTATTCCCCGACTTTATTCCTCAGGGATGTCCCTGGTGTCCAGCAATGCTTTAAAAACATTTAAATACCAAGATACTGCCAGCAGGAATAACTGGCATGTGGGGAGCAAGCTGCCGGCTCCGAATCCGAACCACCAAACACAGTTCCTATAAACCCATCACCCCAATTTTCCTTGGAATCAGCCTGGAAAAGCAGGCAAGCAGCTACTGCTAACTCTGAGCACAGCCAAGGGAGCACTTGAGGTGGTTTATTCTGGCAGGAAGATGTGTGTCAGTCGAGCATCACTGGATTATTATGAATTAAATCCATCCCCCCGCGGCAGTGGTTGGAACGCCGGGATCCCCTCCACCACCCAGTGGACCCAAGGATCCTTTTCCAGCAGGGCTCCCGCTTCCCAAATGGTCAAAACTCCCCAAAACACTGAGAGACAGTGAGATCAGAACTATAAATAGCACCAACCTACTGCAGTATCTGACTGCAGTGCCAGGATAAAAGCAGTGGATTTTGTGGGGAAGTGGAACGAAGCCACAGCACAGCACCCTCAGAGCTGGTTTCATCTCCAGCACGGTGAATGTCCCAAATATAAAGAGAAATTTATAGGAGAGGGGGAAAACAACACATTATCAGCTTCAATTCTCTAGATGAGATTGTGCCAAGCTGGGCTAGAGGAGCCCCAAAAGTTGGCCAAAGCAGATGATGGCAGGGCAGCTCCAGGGACACTAACATCCTCTGGAGCACATCCTGAGCATCATGTGGGGGCAGGATGAAGGCACAGCCCTGCCCTGCTCCTCCTGGGATCCACAGCGCACCAGGGCAGACTAAAGGACTATCAGAGGATTATGGAATGATCTGGGTTGGAAGGAACCTCAAAGGTCACCCAGTTCCAGACACCCACAGGGTGGGACAGCATGGGGAAACAATTACTTCTGTTTTACTCAATCCTGACCTCTATTATCCCATTTGCAGGAGCCCAGGCAGGGCATTTGGGGCTGCAATAAGCCAACAAGCTTGAGCGGCACAACCCAGCTAGACAGAAAGGCAGCTCAGCAGCCTGCAGGCCCTGGCAATTTTTGGGCAGCCCAGGTGGGTGGCTGCAAAGGCAGCCCGGATCCTGCCTGGGAGTAACCAGCAGCCGAGGTCTCCTATGAGCTCCACGCACACTGCAGCTCAGCAAGGGCTGGAGCCGCTCCCTGCTTGGGGAACGTTTCACACTCTGTGAATGGGAACCAAAATTAATCATCCCATCAGCCATGGAAACACGGCGCGAGGCACCGCTCCGGAGGCAACAGATGGAGCTTGAAATGTCACTCACTCATTCACTGCGAGGAAACCTTCCCCTGATTACTACCGAGACCTGGAGACGTCATGAGGGCGCAGAGATTCTGGATTTCTACATATCCAGCTTCTCTGAGCCTAATTCCTCCCCTGAAAAGATCTTGTTAGCCTTTATTAGGAAACTGTATGGAAATTTTATTCATGATGATAAGGAAGCCAAAACTTGAAGAGCAGACCACTTATCGTACTGTCTCCATCTTAGATTTAAAGCCATAGAATAAGTCTCTTAGCTTGAAGAGTAAGAAAACCCACCGAGCTACATCCACAACAGATGAAATAGCGTTTTTTAGTGTTTGCAAAGAATCCTGGAATGGGATGGGCTGGAAGGAATCTCATTCCAGCCCCTCTTGCCTCAGAGCATGACACCAGAGTTTGGAAAATCATAAACTTTCATGGATAAATACCCACAGGTATTTCCATAATGAGAATATGGAGATTTCAAGGCCAGGACCAAACCCTTGATGGCACAGACGTCTCCAACAGAGATGTCTCCAAGAGATGAGCCTGTGCAGGACACAGAAGCTCCAAAGGGAGACACTCCAGTTTCACCACCTCCTTTTCAACTATTATCCTACTTTATCTCCTTGCTGGTTTCATCAGTGACATCTCTAACAAATGAGTGTCTTGGATAGAGCCAGAGCTTTTTGTGAAATTAAAGATAAAGGAATGAAAGGAGTTGGCTTCCACTATTTCTCATTTCAGACTTCATACAATTGTGGGAAACCTTTCCTTCCACAGTCTCTTTGCATGGAGTGGATAAGCAAAACCCACCTGAGTTTCCATAGAAAAAAGGCATCTACATAAATAATAACAAAACAGAAAACAACAAAAATAAATTTGCATCTCTTCTTAAAAGGCTCAGGGTGCCCAGAGAAGCTGTGGCTGCCCCTGGATCCCTGGAAGTGCCCAAGGCCAGGCTGGACAGGGCTGAACAACCTGGGACAGTGAAAGGTGTGCCTGCCATGGAACTAGATGATGTTTAAAAGTCCCTTCCAACCCAAACCATTCTGGGATTCTGTGATTCCTGGTAATGTAATTTCACCTGCCTCTTTACTTCAAGCATTACCCAGCACCTGAACCTCTTTGATCCCTCTGTCTTGCTTTCAGAACAGGAAACTTTTCCCCTTAGCAGATCCCCAGGACAAAAAGCAGAGTTGAAGGAAGCTCTGCTGTGCTTCTGTAGAGCCAAACCCACGTGGATTTCTCACATGCTTCTCTCTAATTTCACTCTGAGCTTCCTTCAAGGGAAAACGACACTTTGGAGAAGAGAATTAAACATGGAAGAGATGGAGCAGGAGCCAGAAAGTCTCATCCTAAGATTCTACATTAAAAACTTCCCATGATAAAAAAAAAAAAATCCACCTGGCTGGATCAGGATGGGGGAGTTGAGGGATTCCCAGTGAAGGTGGGGTTAGGCAAACACCTGGACATTCTCGCTGGTCCTCAGGAGTTTTCCCTGGAGCCTCCAAAGGGATGACCTCTCCAATGACAGGAACAAAGCCAGCTGATGAGCGGGTGACACATGGCATGGTTTGGGTTCTTAAAGCCCATCCAGTGCCACCCCTGCCATGGCAGGGACACCTTCCACTGTCCCAGGCTGCTCCAAGCCCCATCCAGCCTGGCCTTGGACACTGCCAGGGATCCAGGGGCAGCCACAGCTTCTCTGGGCACCTGTGCCAGGGCCTGCCCACCCTCACAGGGAAGAATTTCTTCATAATATTCAATCTGACCCTGCCCTCCTTCAGTTTAAGGCCATTCCCCTATGTCAAAAGAGAAGGTGAAACAAAATTCTTAGGAATTACCTGTACCACTGTATTTCAAACAGCAAATAGATGGCTATTTCTAGCAGGAAAGTGAGTTCACTTCTGCCACCAACCAGCTGTACAAAAAGCACTACAAAAAGCCCCAAAATGTGCAACATGACCTCCTCTGTGATAACAAAAATAAAGTAAAATCAGCAAACCCAGCAACTAAATAACAAATTGTAATAGGAAAGCTATTCCACAGCTCTTGAAAACTCACAGAGATTGCTCAAAGGTTGCAGTTTTGAGTAGAAATACAGACTCTGGTGCAAGAGAAGCCCATCCAAATGGGCAAGTAGCCCACAGCTTCCGGTAGCCCCCTCTGCAAGGGCTTTACTTCCAAATAATGGATATACTGAGGCAGCAGCTGCATTACGACCAGGATGCTACTTGTTGTCCATTTAATACAATGAAGACGCATGTGAAACACAAAAAAAGCCTTTTAAGAGAGTGCCAAACACAAGCAGTTTCCTAGAGAAACTCAACCTCAAACTATTCAAACTCTACAACGGCACAGAGAAATTACACTAAAGCACCTTTTTATTCAGGCAGAACAGGCAGGACTTGGCCCTCCTGGATGCACACACCAAAACACACACCTGAGTTAAGATTTCTCTTTAAAAAATTATATTTTCCTTTTTTTTTTTTCCCTGGATCCCTGCAAGAGTCCAAGGCCAGGCTGGGCAGGGCTTGGAGCAGCCTGGGATAGTCGCAGGAGTGGAATGGGATGAACTTTAAGGTCCCTTCCACCCCAAACCGTTCTGTGATTCCATAATCCCCCAAATGCTGCTTTCTAGCTCATTTTAAACTTTACTTCCTAAGGAAAAAGCTGCATAGCAATAAACACCTGTATGAATGAACAAAAAGAACAGCTGAATTTTGTCCCTAGAAGCTTCTAGACTTAACCTGTCGTTTCTTTCATGAAAAGCTCTGAGTTGGGTGGTCCCCTGCTGTGCATGTTAAGAGCTTCCCAAAGCACAGCACACCTACGCTGCAGCTACTACAGCCACGGTGAGAGGGGAGCGAGTCCTCCCTCATCGAGGCTGATAAATTCTGGATTATCTTGCTTTAAAATGCCGTTTCAGCCGTGAAACTTGGAACTAATACAGGGTTTAGGGATTTTGGCAAATTCAGTGGTGCCTGCCTCTTTCAGTGGGAGGCTACAACTCTGCTCCAGCTACGTTCAGGCACCAAAGTTCCCTGCCAAGGAGTCGACTGCAGCCTGATCCTTCCACAAAAAGAAACAGGATGCTGTGAGAAGCCCGAAGGTGAGAGACATAAAATATCTATATAAGGATGGAGCTCCTGTATGTACCCAAAATAACGGTGACTCACTTTTCAGAGCACTCGAAAAAGATAAAAGAGTTGGGAAAGGAGCTGAAGAGGGTTCAGGGATTGAGCCAACCGAGGCTGAAGAGGACACCATGGACAAAAGGCATTGAGAAAGTTGAAGAAAGAGATAAAAGGACATCCAGGCAGCAGCTGAGGCACAACTGCAGGAGGCAAGCTGAAGAGGAAGGCTTTTCAAAGCAAGTCTAAGGAGGTTAAATTTGACTCAGTGGTATCTGGAGCCATGCAGAGATGTGGCAATGGCTTATCTACTGCCTCCCTGAAGTACTACACACCCGGGGTATTATCAATAAATGATGGAAATGGGACATTCAGGTCTTGCATTTGCTTCAACATTGCTGCCCAAAACACAGCTTAAAGAAGCTCCAAAGAAAACAGATAATCGCTACCAAAACCTTCTTTAGATAAGCTCCTGCTTGATACCAATACATAGATAATCCCTTCTCTACTGAGCAAACCACATCGTACATCAACCCTATTTGATTCTTAGGCCACTTTAATGAAGCTCTCTCTGCAGGTTCATCCTGCAAGTTTATGAACCCGTTCCATCCAAAGATTACAGAAACAAGTCCTCCTTGCAAGGAAAGCCAGACCAGCTGAAAACACTGACAGAACAGAACACTGTGAGTGAAAATGTAGCCCAGAGAAGCTGTGGCTGCCCCATTCCTGGAAGAGTCCAAGGCTGGATGGAGCTCGTCCCACAGGAAGGTACACCTTCCTCTAGCCCAAGTTCCTATATCCGTATTTGCCAGATGAATCCCATCTCCCAACATTCCAGAAGCCCACAGGATGTGATGCCTATGAAAGCCCCTCTGCTCTCCCAGCCCAGCAGCCCAAGCAGCTGACACAGGGAACAGCATTTCCAAAATGCCATTATTACCATTTTTTTGCATATACACCACAGCCTAATCCTCCTGTGATTTCCCCTGTTTTCCTTTCCATGTTTCCACTTCACAGCCGATTTGCCTCAAGTTTGCTTCGCGCAGGGCAGCGGTCTTGAACTGCAGAGCTCTGCTTTGGCAGGGACCGTGAGACAGCACCAGCTCCTGGCCACTGATCCCAAGCCCTGGGACATTTCATAAGGACTTCACTGCCCCTCCATGAAGTACTCAGGGGTCCAGAAGCGATGCTTGAAAAATGAGGGAGGGAGAAGCTGCAGGAACTGGGCAGGGAGGACCTGGAGCGTGTCCAGAAGGGAAGGGACAGAGCTGGGAAGGGTCTGGAGCCCCAGGAGCGGCTGAGGGAGCTGGGAAAGGGCTCAGCCTGGAGCAAAGGAGGCTCAGGGGGACCTTGTGGCTCTGCACAACTCCTGACAGGAGGGGACAGTCAGGGGGGTCAGGCTGTGCTCCCAGGGAACAGGGACAGGAGGAGAGGGAATGGCCTCAGGTTGCACCAGGCGAGGAATTAGGAAATATTTCTTCCCTGAAAGGGCCGTCAGGCCTTGGAATGGGCTGCCCAGGGCAGTGGTGGAGTCGCTGTCCCTGGAAGGGTTCAGAAGACTTGTGGATGTGGCACTTGGGGACATGGTTTAGTGGTGGCCTTGGCAGTGCAGGGGGAACAGTTGGACTCAACCTTAGGAGGTCTTATCCAGTCTCGGTGATTCCATGATTCCATCCTTTGTAAGGATGGACTAATAAAAAAGCTCACTGCTAGCAGATCAAGAGCATAGCACAGTTATTTAGAAAGGAAATTAGGCCATATTTTTCAGAGGAAAAAGAACACAAACTGTCCCAAGCCAGCACTGCTTGCCACAAGACACTGAGGTCTTCACAGCAACACAGGCAGTTTTAGACAATAACCTAATTTACAGACACAACAGAACGAGATAAACTTGGCCAAACCAAATCCGAGGAAGGAAGAAGCAAGAGGCTGAGACACATTACAGTCAGTTTGATCACCAGTGTGTTTTTAGAGGATGCAAGATTCATTCCTGACCTTACCCAAACTTTGACTTCCCTGTACGATCATCACTCTGTCAAAAATGCCATCTCGGTATTTTTAGGTGACAGTACATTTGTTTGTACTGTACATTTCTGGGGAGAAAACTTGTTATATTTTGTAGGTCACTTGGTTTTACCATCTGCCTTGATTTCTGCTTAAGGAAAGTGTTGTTTCTGAAATCCTCGGTGCCGTACGCGAATTGGAAGATACCATAACCAGCAGCACCTCGACTTTGTATCATCCCAGTGGAAATACAGAATACTCCTGGATAATGGGAAAAGGGCTCACCAAAAGCTTGGGGGTGGTCAGTGGGAAGCCATTCCCCCTCATCCTGTCACTAAATGTCCTTGTAAAAAGTCCCTCTCCAGCTCTCTCACAGGCCCAAAAGTTAGGCAGTATTCTACAATGACCTTAATAAAAAATAAAAAATATATACAATGTATTAGTAAATTAAACCTGGGTGGGAGACGTCCTTCACTGCAAGGCCTCTCCTCCCATTGCCAGCCCATCTCAGAGTCCTGAGGAAGCTTTACCAGTCACACTGACAGCGATAAAATAAAGCACTGTCACAACGAGCTGATCCTTGGGAGGGAAAACACAAAATTATTCAGTAAGGTCTTGGAATTTCATAGCGGATTTGTCCTTGTTTTGACCATAATCTCACAAGTGATGCCAGCAGCAAACCCATCTGGTGCGTGTAAGACGAAATATCTGCTGCTCGTGAAGATCAGTGTCTCAAAATTAGCATTTGCGTTAAGATCTGGCTTGCAGTGGCTTAAGGAACAAACAAGTTCAGCTTCCTTTAAAATGCTGCAACTCCTTCAAACTGCTTTGCCCAGGGAGTCTAAACCTGTTTAGAGCTAAAGGAAAACTGGGAGTGATGCACCTCAAAGAATCATGGAATGGTTTGGGCTGGAAGGGACCTTAAAACTCATCCAGACCCACTCTCTGCCCTGGGCAGGGACAGCTCCCACTACCCCAGGCTGTTCCAGCCCAGTCCAACCTGGCCTGGGACACTTGGGCACAACTTTAAAGCAGCATCCAGCTGCTGGAATTCTCGTTAGAGCTCCAGTTTATGGCATTTGGGGGACATGAACAGCAGCTTCTGCAGGGTCTCCAGACCTGAGGAAGACAGATGAGTGACACTGGTGACGAGGCAGGACCCCACAGCAAAGCCACGCTGGTGGTGATGGTGTGGAATCGATGGAGCAGGTGACACCTTTAAGTTGGGTTTAACCTGCCCATTCCAAGTCAGAAGGCTGTCCTCAATACCTGCCACATCTAGCCAGAGGCGCACAGCTCAGGATTTCGGATGTAAAGCAGCATTTGGATAGAAACCAACAGTTAATATTTAATTCTAAGTTGTAAATAACCCCATGCATTTTACGTAACAGATCCTCAGAAGCTGAAATTCTCATCCTATGCAAGAACTTACTTTGTGGGATAAAGAGAAAAGCACATTCTGAACTGCACAAAAACATAATACCCAGCATGCTCCAGCACTGTCTGAACTCCCTAATAAAGCTGCTTTAAAAGGACAAGAATTTGTCTTAATATTAAGGTGATTTTTAAAGCACCTGTAATTCTTACTTGTCTGTCACCTCATGCACCTCACTTAGAAGTAATTTTTCTCTTGTGTAACAGAATTATGGTGTAGTTCCTGCACAACCATCCTGACCAGCAGCAGGAATTTGCTTGAAACACATAGCCAAATCTCTACATTGAAGCCCAAATTATTTAAAAATAATAATAAAGAAATCATAAAGTTAAAAAACAAAGCAACAAGGAAAAGTATACATTGCAAAGCCTCGGAGAAACAGTGCAAAAAACCCTTTTGCTGGCAAAAGTCTATGAATATTTGAGTATATGAGTGTTTACAAGCTTCAGCAACGTGGTGGGGCTCAGTGATGTACAGAGACAAGTTGCCAAGTAACTGCATTTTCTGCTTTTCTACTGCAACGAGCCTTTTCCAACCCAGCAAACAGCAGCACAACTCCAAAGTTCCCTCTCTGTGCCAAGGAACACAATTTCTAAAGAGAAAAAAGAGCTTATCTAACAAATACGGGGGGTTTGGATATGAGTAAACCCCACATTATTGACCCTTACAGTGTACAACTGGCACATATACGAGCGAATGTTTAGGAAAGGGAGGGGGGAACGGTGTCTTGAATGACTGAATTCCCCTTCAGATTAGGGCAGAAGAGCAGCTTCATCTGCCTGTGCCTTCCTGAAATAAAGGGCAGGGAAGAAATCGTTCCCTGTGAGGATGGGGAGGCCCTGGCACAGGTGCCCAGAGAAGCTGTGGCTGCCCCTGGATTCCTGGCAGTGTCCAAGGCCGGGCTGGACAGGGCTTGGAGCAAGCTGACTTCAGGAGAGGATGGTTAAAAGCTGAGTGGATGAACACACATGTTCCCAAATCCAGAAGAAGTGCCCATTTTGGTGCTTCCCCCAGTGCCCTGTTGCACTGAGCGAGATGAACTGACTCGTTCCGCACACGGAGCACGTTTGGCTGCACATGGGGCCAGATAAAGTTTCCTGGCTGCTCACCCGACACCTGATACTCGTCAACACAGCCACAATCTTCCCTGCTATGGCATTCCCATCTCTTATCAGAGTCGGGACACGGCCGGATCATGTATCGAGAGTCTAAACAGAAGCTAAACCTTCCCCTGCGATGGCAGCCTGGAAAGGAAACTCCAGAGAATTCTAGAATTTCCTTCTCTGCAATTTTAAGGATTACTCCGTGCCAGTGTGGGGTCACCAAGGTAGGTCCTTGAAGTCCCAAGAGGGATTTTTAAAAAAAAAATCTATTTACTTATTTTTTTGTAACAGACTTTCCTTCTGCCTTTTCCACAGTGTTATCTCCTAACCCACCAGCTCTGATGGGCTTTGAACTCCTGAGGCTTTAGAGTCTTTATTACAGGCACAGCCAAGGGTGGAAGAGAGGCATCTGAGTTTTGTTGAGCACTAATTCAAGACATGATAAATCCCTGGGACAGGGATTACACAAGCGTAATACAAATATATACACGCATACGTACACATATAAGTATATACAAATCCCTGTATCAGGGATTTACATGCAATGTGAAAGGAATTTTATGTTTTCCGTCTACAAAAATGTTTCATACCTCCAAACACGGTATTAAACGTTTGATGCCGTGGTTAGGGGTGTTTGTTTGATAATATTCCATTTGTAGTTTGCCAGCACAACATTTGGTCGAAGGTCAGGCCTGGTGCTGCCCAGCAGGAAAACCTGGCAGCTTTTCAGACCCCATAGACTACCAAAGGCAGGGCAGGAAGACAAGGAGCCATTCCCTCTGGAACAGCTGGGCTGGCTTTGGAGTCCAAAAAACTATTTGGGAGGTAAAATGCCCTTACACACATAATTCAACTGGAGTGGCAACCTGGACACCACGGTCTGGCTGAGCTTCGGTGACATAGCTGAGCACTGCTCCCAAGATCAGCTCAGAAGTGCCTCACGGCTCCCACTATAAAGCCACTAAGCAGAAGGAGAGGCAGTTTCGATTGGATATTGGGAGGAAATTCTTCCCTGTGAGGGTGAGGAGGCCCTGACACAGGTGCCCAGAGAAGCTGTGGCTGCCCCTGGATCCCTGGAAGTGTCCAAGGCCAGGCTGGACAGGGCTTGGAGCAGCCTGGGACAGTGGAAGGTGTCCCTGCCCATGGCAGGGGTGAGATGAGTTGAGCTTTGAGATCCCTCCCAACCCAAACCACCCTGGGATTCTGTGATTTCCAAGTATTGGGAGGTACCCAGTCCAGGAGCTCCTGGACCCCAAGACTCAGCCAGCACCATTGGCAAGGGGAACCTGTCCCAGTGCTCTAGGATATTGTGTGGAGGGAATTCCTGTCACTCTGAGTTGAGTTTTACCAGCAAAACTTTGCTGCTCAGTTCAGCAAAATCCCTCTGCTCCACCCTGGGCCGAGCCAGACAGCGCAGGTCTAATGCCACCCTAAGAAAGTCCCCATTTAAGTGACAGGCACAGCAGCTCCCGGGATTACTGCAGAAGGGCAGGAATTGGCTGTGCTCCTTTCCCCTCTCAGTGCGTCACAAATGCTTTCCCAAACCTGCTGCTGAGCCCCAGAGCTCATCTCAGTCCCTCTGGGCAGCGGGAAACAAACAGAAAATCCCACTGCTTGTCACAGTAGGGTTTTAGAAACAGAGGGACAAAACAGTACCTGCGCCTGGCCAGATCCATATCGTCAGAGTCCCAGCGCCCCTTGGGCAAATGCCTCCAACTCTGCCCTGTTCATGGTTTTTAAAATACATTATTGCAACCATGTCACCGGTTTCTTGAAAAAAAATTGAAAAAAAATTTGTAGTAATTTACCTAATCTGAGGAACAATTTGCACACGGGTGGCAGATGACTGTCCTCAGTGAAAATAAAAAGGCTCCCATATGTCACTTAAGCAGTGCCCTGAAAGCTCAGGATCTTCAGGACCTTCATTAGTATCATTACAGTGTGACTGTCTATGAGCAGGACTATAAATGGGTCAAGAAAGGCAAGTTTTGACTTAAATTTCACTGTTTGGTCATTCAGTGCAACCTGGAGAAGTCCTACAGTAGCTTGGGAGTTCCTCTCTCCAGTGGGAAAGATCATTGCATTTTATCAGAAACTTTAAAAAAAAAATTCAACGTACACAATTCACTGGCAAGAACTGCCAGAGCTTTAAAAAATACCTTGGAAAAGTATCATTAAAACATGCAGTACATTTATGTTGCATATTACAACTGCAGTTCCAAATCAATGATTCCAAAGCCTTTCATTAGATCATAAAAAATTTCAGGCCAGCTTATAATGAAATCTCTAATCAAATATGAATGAATCATCTGATATGACACAATTCCTTGAATGAAAAACAGATGGAAAAGTAGTGATGATTAAGTGGTTTAGATCACAAGATATCAGTTAAGCCAAAGGAGGGGATATTTAATCACAGAATCATGGAATGCTCTGGGTTGGTAGGGACCTTAAAGCTCATCCCATTCCACCCCCTGCCCTGGGAAGGGACCCTTTCCACTCCCCCAGGTCTCACCTAGGCTTGGCCACTTCCAGGGATGGGGAATCCACAGCTTCCCTGGGCAACAAGGAAAGGTCTCTTCAATGAACCCTCAGCAATTCCCCAAGGAAGCATCTGGAGCCTGCTACTGTATTTTAGGCATTGCTGCACAAAACATTCACCTGATATTCCCTCCACTGCCCAAAGACAAAGCAGAGCCAAATATAGCCCTGAAAATCAATATACGCTGGGGAAGAGCCTCCAGGATCTTGATAAATGCATGTTGTGCTAGGCGAGGAATTCCTAAAATCCTCAGAACGCAGGTGGCTGCTCTTTCCCCTTTGGCAATAAACTATCCCCAGTTAATTTTGGCAGAAAGCACCCTGGGGAGCTCTGCACTGCAGGGTACAGCCATGAAAAGCAAGGCAGACAAAGGCAATGCAACTCCTGGAAATAATGAACAGCCCATCCTCACCCTCCAGTCAACGCTCACATCCATCAGTCAGAAGCTGACGGAAAAGAGGAATGCACAGGATGTGTTGGATCACTGCAGCCCCAGGACAAGCATCACTTCGAAAAAGTGAAAGGACTAAAAATAAAAGCAAAACAACAAAGATTTCATCTCGATTACCTCTTTGGGGTTGTAAAACATCCAGGGTGGAAACACACATGGCAGACAAGCCATGGCATAGTCACCTCCAAGATCCCACTGGAATTCCAAGATTCCCACACAGAATTTTATCCCCAAGAAATGCCTCAATCCATGATCAGTTTCCATGAAACATTTATCACTTTTCATTCACCACACAGCGCTGTTATTTTTAACAAAGCCAGAGGCAATGGGAACAAATTCCTGAATACCAATTCAAGAGAGCCTTTCCCCACCTGCTCCTATCCTGCCATCTCTTCCTTCCCTAAGAAGTCACAAAATTTTAGCATTCAAAGGTTCTTCCCTTCATCACCTGCTTTTATATAAATCAAAAGCACAAAACAACCTTTCCTGCAGTAGTGAATCGGTGAGAATTCTTGTTTTTGAAAATAACACTTGGTGAAGAGTCAGGACTAAGAGAATCCAGTGAATTCTGGAGCTGATCAGTGTGAATTAATGAACTAAGCAAGGTGAGGGGAGAATAAAGAAAAACAGCAAGGTGGGGCTTGCAGCAGAGCAAACTTTCCTGCCTTTCATCCAGGAAACCAGCACTGCATTCAAGAGCTTCACATTTAAGTGCTGCTTTCAGCTGTTAAAAGAGGGATAATCATTAATAATTCATCCCACCTCCTCCAACTGATAACCATTTCCTCATGGGTAAGAAAGGAGACAGATAAATCACAACAGATAAATATGTTTTTTGAGACAAGAGACAACAAAACCAGAGCTGAGGAGCTGTGGGCTCCTGCTCTTCCAGCCCACAGGGATCAGGATATCCACGCTCTGGGTTCCAGATGCCCAGCAAGGTTCAGGATTCTCCATCCCTGGCAGCGTTCCAGGCCAGGCCGGACAGGACTTGGTGCAACCTGGGATAGTGGAAGATGTCCCTGCCCATGGGACAAGATGGGCTTTAAGGTCCTTTCCAACCCAAACCAATCTGGGATTCTCTGATTTCCAGCTTGGCTAGAGGAGTGGTTTAATTCCATGTGGAACATGGGTGCTGGAGGCAGAGATGGCCAAAAAGGTCATCCCTCTTCCATACAAAGTGCTCAGAAGCTCATTAAATTATCCCAGGACCAATAAAACATGAGTTTGGGGACAATATCAGTCCAGAAAAGAGGTTCTGAAGCTTGAACTTCCCTGCTCCTCTGCAGAGATGTGGCAATTCCCTCCCCTCCCCTGCAGAAATAACCCCAAATTTACTGACTGCAAAGGGCTTTTAATAGAAGCACAACAATTTCAGCAAATCCTCCGTCGAAATCCAGGAGCTGTCTACAGGGCTGTGCAAGGCTTTCCTTGCTGAGGAATGGCTCTGAAGCTGAGCTTCAGGAGTGCCTCTAGCAGGTGAAACACTCCTTTCGTTGTCATTGCATGGCCTACAGTTTGCCCTTTTAGCTGAGGGCTGGAAATAAAAAACAAATATTAATAAATCGTAAGTATTGCAGGAAATATAATGTTGAGCTGGTTTTAACTCTCAAAGCTTTAAGCTGCACTAACCTGCAGTTTCTCTGCTACCTTGGAATCTTGGAATGGTTTGTGTGGGAAGGGACCCGAGAGCCCCACCAGTGCCACCCCTTTCCATCAGCAGGGACACCTTCCACTACCCCAGGCTACTCCAAGCCCTGTCTAACTTGGCCTTGGACACTGCCAGGGATCCAGGGACAGCCACAGCTGCTCTGGGAATCTTACCTTATACCAGAGCACCTAAATGGTGGCAACATTATCACACCAAGCCTGACAAAAAGAGCTGCAGATTTTCAACAACCTAACAAGAGGACAGGGTTGAATCTGCTTAGTGTACAGTTGTGACATTAACATGATTTTTCTAGACGTCACTTTTGATGATAATTTTGGGGGTTTGGATGGGTCACTCCCCCATCCTGGGCTCCATGCATACATCAATATTGTATATTAGGGTATTTTTAAGATTAAAGGACAGCCTTTCTGAGGGGGAGGTACTCCTGGGGCACACCAAAACTTCACATTGTTCCTGAGCTGACACATCCCAGTGTGAAGCAAGACAGAATCCTATTGGGAGTGAAGAATTCATCACTACCAGACCAACTGTAATAGCCCTCCTTCCCCTCACAGACAGGAATTCATCTCTGACTGCAGAACCACGGGACAATGTTCGTGCAGAGGCTCATACAAACTGTTTATTCCTGCGTACATAAATATAATTTTTTTTGCAAATGAATATGGAAGTGAGAGTGGATAATTAGATCTACGAAGCAGCAAAAGCAGCAGGGAGCTGAAATCTCCCACTTAATCCTCTGTGTTGGAGAGGACTTCATCCCTTTCCACAGGCAAGGACACCTTCCACTGTCCCAGGCTGCTCCAAACCCTGTCCAACCTGGCCTTGAACACTGCCAGGGATCCAGAGGCAGCCACAGCTTCTCTGGGCACCTGTGCCAGGGCCTGCCCACCCTCTGATTTTAAAAAAAAGAAAAAGAATTAAGGAAAGCAAGGCTGCTGAATAACTTTAATTTATTCCTTTTCCTCCCCCAGGCCAAAGGCGCAGCGATATTCAGGAGCCCAAGGCAGAGCAGGCAGCACTATCAAACAGATGATTGTACTCCTGAGCAGGATGTGGGCTGTGGGGCTTTGTCTTGTTTTACTTCTACCAGCACCTCAGAAATTCAGAAGCACCAATTATGGGTGATACATCTTTGAAAAGAGAAAATGTTTCCTTTCCTCCAATTAATCCTTAATTTATACAGAAAAGTAGATAGAAATAATTTTCACTGCCAATGACTGAACTCAGTTCTACTCAACCAAATTCACTCCTAAGAACCACTTCATAGAAATGCTGTAAATATTTCTTGTTTTGTAGTTGAAATGCTCTGCAGGACGGAGGATTTTTAGAACATTCTCACCATTTCACATCAGAGAAAAACAACTAACAAGGGTCAAACCTCTCCTTCACTTGGTTCGTGGTGAAGAGAAAAACATTTTGGTTTCCTACAAGCACACCGCAGTGATTTTATCTTAAATAGAAACACAGCATAAAAGCCCATCGACCACTCCAGTTTATTCAACTTCACCCTGACCAGGGTAGGAGAACGTTTTAAACAAAATTTCCCAGGTCACAATCAAGCAATTTTTTTCTCAAGCTGTTTTTTAACACCATTATTTCAGTCATGCCTGAGATTTGGAACACCACCCGACAATCCCACACACAACTTGTCTTTCCAGAGCAGTGCTTGGTGTTACTTCTCCTTTCTTCTCTCAGAAAGATCTGCAGCAAACTACCAAAACCAAGAATGATAAAAACCAGATATGGCAATATCAGAATGCGTTGGGTGGGAAGGGACATTAAAGCCCATCCAGTGCCACCCCTGCCATAGGCAGGGACACCTTCCACTGTCCCAGGCTGCTCCAAGCCCTGTCCAGCCTGGCCTTGGACACTGCCAGGGATCCAGGGGCAGCCACAGCTGTGCCAGGGCCTTAAAAATACTCCAAATGGGGTCCAAACAGCAAGAAGTCCCTAAATCCTGAATGACTCCATTAAACAGCCTCATTCCACCTGAGGAAAAATAGAACCGACTCTACCATCAGCTTCCCCAAGCACTCAACCAGCACTAGCCTTTGGCCTGAAATACCTCAAAAAGAAACATTAAATTTAACCAGCAAACAAAATCAACACCAAAATAAAGGCGTAGAAGATTCAAACCCACTCCTTACACAATCCTGGCCCATGATCCACAGAGCCCCAAAATCCAGCCCGGCTCGTGACTGAGGTGGGCAGTAAAACCTGTAAGTTGACCTGTGCTACCACAGTGATTTGAAAATGAGAATCCCTCCGAGGGTTAGGAAAATGGAACCTCCCTTACCTGACGGACACGTTTGGGAGCACACGGAGGGGAGAGAGATTTCTCAGGACCCGAAGCCAAACTCCCGTCCCTGAACAAAAACCATCTCTTCCTTTTTCTCCCCAATGCAACAACTCTACCTCCTTGAAAGCTTCCTTCCCCAGACAGGCACTGTAGTCCACAAAAACCTAGGCTAGGTCACAGCCCACTTTCTTCTCCCCCTCCCAATGTACTGGAGTTGTTTTGAATAAACTTCGTTTACATCTTTCCAACTGGCATTACCAGAAGTGCTCAGATCTTCTGCGAGATCTCATCCTTAACAGAAAAGGGCTGGAGGGCATTTTGGAAGGCAACAAAGAAGGGAAAGTTGGGGGGCTGGAAGATCTGAGCTGTTACCTGCAGAGTAGAAAATTTTTTATACCTCCTATCACCCCTGGTACAAACATCTGCTTGTACCCGCAAACAAAACTCCTCAGGAAGAGAGAAGGGGGGAACACAAAAGCCAGCAGCAGATTGTTTCCCAGAGAATTCCATGTACTGGGAACAGAACTTTGGTTTCCATCACTTGCAGAGCTGCAGCCGTGAGCCTTGAGAGCTCTCCCAGCTCGGTGAGGAGCAGCCAGGATGAGGAGCAGGAGGACAAGCCCCAGGAGATACTGTGCCAGGATCATTAGGAGAGGGAGAACAGCAAACAGCCCAGAGCCCAGCGTGACACACTTTGATCAGCCTGGCCTTGGCTCCCTACTCCTTCTCCCTAATGAGAGCAGCAGCTCCAAACCTCCTCAGCT
This sequence comes from Acanthiza pusilla, assembly GCA_036630365.1. Lineage (NCBI taxonomy): Eukaryota > Metazoa > Chordata > Aves > Passeriformes > Acanthizidae > Acanthiza > Acanthiza pusilla. The sequence goes on along the minus strand of JAXCHO010000167.1, from coordinate 1,049,750 downwards.
CCCCAGTGCTCCTCCTGGGCTGCCAGAGGACTCACTAAGATGCTGCTTTGTTCTCCTGTCCCCTCTTTCCCAAGGCAAACCAACATCTCCCACCAGGCTGGGCTCTCCTCAGCCCCCTGCAACTCTCCCAGGGCTGCTGTGCTCCATTCCCAAATCCCCTTTTCCCAGCCTGGGAAAGCAGAGGTGTGCAAGTCCTAACAGACTTCGTTCCAGCACTTTGCATTTGCATTCTGCTCTCCCACTTGCAAGGCAGAGCTGCAGAGCATTTTCCTGCAGCCCCAGAACAGGAACGAGGTTTAGGAAGAAGTTTTTTCCTTACCAGAGCTGGGCATGTGGTTCACTCGAGGTGGATTCAGCAGCTCCACTGGCTGGTCTCTGCCAGAAAGCCCATCTGGAAAGGGGGGAAAAAAAAATAAAATCACATCAACACTTTGGGTAGCTGAGTTATTTTTAGCCATTCCAAGCAGGAAAAGAATAATCGGTAACTAATTATCAATGCAGAGCAGAAACACAAGTAGCACAAATCAATGGAAACGAGAACACCCCCAGGACAGCTAAAGCAGAAAATAAAGGAGACTGTATCCCAAATTATGCTCAGATATTCCTGGTCTGCAAATCCACAACTGGTACTGATCCCAGTCTGAGGAAACAGCTCACAAACCTTACCGGAGAACAACTAAACTGCAATTCCTTCCTTGATGGGAGAATTGAGTGAAGACCGAGACGCAGCCCCACGGAGCAAAGTTGAGGAATGGCTGGAATATGCCAGGGAGATGTTAAGGAAAACTGACAAATCACTGCAGGAGATTAAAATGCAGAGACATGCATAACAAGCCCCATTTTGCATAAGTTTGGATTTCAGAAAGGCATTAAAAACATACTTTGTAAATGAGATGCACAAATCCATCTTGCTGAAGCAGTTCCCTGTTTAAAATATTTCTAAGATTGTATCTTGCACCCAGGTAGAGTTAAACAGAACAACCAGTGTTGGAGACTGCCACACCTGAGTTTCTAGTCATCCATTCCCCTCCCAGAAAAGCTGAAACAAAAAATGCTAAATTATGTTTTCAGTGTAATTATGAACCCTGGGATACAGAAAATTTATCTCAAACCTATTTGTTCCACCTTTGCCAGCCTGTCTCACTTTTCGCCTCCAAACCCTTTCTGTGCTGCAGCTCTGATAGGATCAAGCCAAACCCTGTCTGGAGACATCAAAGAAGCCATCCCATCTCTCTCAGGCAAAGGACAGTGTTAGAAAAATGTTAATATTTGGTTTTTTCTCCCCATTTTCTCAATTTTTCTGGAGACAAAACACAGCTGGGGACTTCTCCATGTCTTGCCTGGGTTCACTTCCAGTGACCATACCCAGATCGAAGGGGTAGAGCAAAACATCAGGATTTAAAATATAATTGAGCCATCAGGTGCTCCAGATTCACTGGAGAGCACAGCCCTGGAAAATTCCCTGTTCTCCTGGGGAGCAGAGCATTTTCAGCTTCTCTGCCGGGTGGTTTCAGATGAAGATCTGCCTTCTCCAGAGGAGAAGGACTTATGGACAAAACAGAGCTTTGCACCAGCACCCAGGTGCTCTATGAGACAAATCCAGGTCAATCTCAGGGATTTTTAAGACTTGTCTAATTCTAAGAAATAAAGTACTTCAATTTTCCCACTCATTTAAAAAAAAAAAAAAAAAAAAAAAAAACCAAAAAACAAAAAAAAAACCCAACCAAACCCATCAACCAAAACTTTTCAATCTTTGTTTCAAACTGAGCATTAGATTAATCACAGCAGAACATTTAGGAACATCTTTTAAAGCCCTGACAAGCCACGCAAGACCTAGGTTCTGTCTTTGCTGCACTGATTAAAAAAACAGCTCTCTAAATCTCTGAAGGAAAAAACCCAACCAAACAAGGAGATTCCCTGTCAGGAGGTGTTTGTATAAGGCACCTCTTCCCCTGAGCTACTGGAATGGATAAAAGAAGGTTAAAATGTCCCTCTACTCTGTCCTTTCTTACAAATCCTGGTTTGAACACTGAGACAACTCAGACAACCTACAAAACATCCCACAAAATATCCCCCAGCTCTCTGCTGGCCAAATTGCTCCTAAGCTGCTACAAGTAATTGGCAATAAAACATCCTCTCCAATTGGTTCTGTATGAATCAGTCTGCTGATTTCCCCAAAACTCTGCCATAGAGTGCTCTGTCCATCGAGCCTGGAGGGAAGCAGACACCAGCCTGTCTGATTCATGACTCGAGTTAGGGAACATTTAGTGTAGCTTCATTTCCAGATGGGTATTTCTACTCATTAATTAACAAGATGAAGCCATAATTCATTGATGGAAACTTGAACACTTTGTTTTTATCTTAATCTGTTCCAAAGAGTTGTTTAAGTTATTCAGAAAATATAGCTAGGACAGGTTTGGAAGTGGCTGAGTTTGCAGGATTTAAAGATGTTGAAAACAGCAAAACAAAGGCAAAATGTTTACAGGTTCACTCCAAAATAAACCAGGGACGTGACAGATAAAAACCCTCAGAAAAGATGAAGCAGCAAAATGAACAATTTTATAGATTCAGAGATTTGTCAAGGTTGGAAAATACCTCTGAGATCATCATGTCCATCCAGGGCAAAAACAAACCAGATGAGGACAGGGAAATACAACTTCACTACTCAAAAAGACAAGAAATGAGGAAAACTAGAAGGTTGAAATATTCAATTAGGTCTCAAAGAAAACTGTAACCAGCTTGACTGTAATTAACTCTGATGAGCTTAAAAATGCAGGGCAGCACTGGGAACGAAGAGGTTATTTAAATAGTTTTCCATGTATTCAGATCTTTCAACCTGATGCAAATCACCTTGGCATACCTGAATTCCTGGAGTGAAGTGATGAACAACTAAAAATTATCTTTAAGGGACACCGAGAGTAGAGGAGAAGTTCTACCGAGGTATAGAAGTAAAACCTTAGGAGAGACAGGGAGAAAGGCAGGAGCAAGTAAGGAAAGGTAAGGCAGAGCAGGCAGAAGAGGTAAAGAAAATCTGCTTTACTGATTCGGATTTGTCCCTCTGGAGCCTGAAATGCAGAATTCAAGATGAAAAATGGATGGATGGGAGATGCTGCGACAAAGTAAAACCCTTCCGCCTTGACGATGACAGAAAAGAGTACAACTACAAATGAGAAACACCTGGCCAAGCAAGGCCAGAAATAGGAAAATCCAAAGGACTTTCCAAAACCCAGTGTTCCCCACTCAGTGATGATGCAGAGGGTCCAAGTTTCCTCCTGGATGCCTGAGCAGGGGCACGTGCAAGGTCAGCACTCGAGGATGTGGCACACAGCTTTAGGTTCAACACTTGAAGATGAACTGTGGGCAACCAAGCAGAAACCTCAGAGAGATTTTTAAAAATGAGGCAGAGAGGCCGCAGAGCTCAGTTTTGCCAGCATCAGCCTGTTCTCCATTGAGGGAAAAAAACAGAGTGGTCCAGAGACTTTTTCAGGATAAGCAATTTTCTGCTAACACTACAAGTTTGGGCCCACTCGACCAACCGCTGTCTCCTTTACTCATAAATCTCCTGGACAGCACCTCACTGTACAACAGCAATCAGGGGTTCTGAGCAGGCAGGGAATTCACTCACAGCCTGGGCAGACCCTGGCACAGGTGCCCAGAGAAGCTGTGGCTGCCCCTGGATTCCTGGAAGTGTCCAAGGCTGGGTTGGGCAGGGCTTGGAGCAGCCTGGGATAGTGGAAGGTGGTCTTTCCAACCCAAATCATTCTGGGATTCTGTGATTGTTCCCCTTCCCACAGCTCCCGCTCCCTAAGGAAGGCTGCCCAGTGCTCTCCAAGCCTCCTCCCTTCTCATCAGGCTGTTTCCAGAGAGGTGCAGGCCATACCAAAGGAGAGCTCCAGGCTCCCCCCAGCACTGCCCAGGAGTTATGTGCTGTCTCCATGACACGTGTCAGCCCACAGCAATTCCATGGATCTGTTCCAGGCACAAGAATGTGGAGAGCTTTTTTCCCTTGCTACCACTATCCATGTACCACAGCCACACTATAAAAAGCACCTTGCATTCTGTACCCGAGCTGTGGTGAGGGGACCACATGCAAACAGGATTTCTCTGCGTTACTTCCTGGCAGGATTTGGGGAGGGTCTGTGGGCGGCTCTGCTCAAACGTTTGGCTGAATTGGAAAAGCAGATCATGCACCAGTAACCTTGGGGGATAGCAGGCAGCTAAAACAAGCTGGCCCAGGAACAAAAAGTCTCCACCCCTGACCGTTAAGCACAGTCCACTAGAACATCCTGACTTGCATATCAAGCGTGTGTGACAAGTTACAATATTAGCCATGAGAACACTAATTATCATGGACACATTATTTATTTGTCTGCTCACTCGAAATTTACAGAGGGGGAGATTAAAAAAAAAGAAATCCTTCAACATTTACAAGAAAGCAATTAGGGCAGCAAATGGATTATTTCTCTTTAAACCTATGAGAAAATGCTCAGTGCATATTTCCTCTCTAATTTGTCTGCACTCAAGGATCTATTTTTGGAAGTCTCCCTAGACTGTATTGTAGCACCACATGTACTGTAATGGCATTTTAATTAGCCCAGAGAGCTGGAAGATGCACTCTGCATCCGAAAGAGAAGCAGCCTAACAAAATGAGAGCATCCTTCTCTTCCCTTCTCGGAGATTTACAGCAGCTATCAAGCCGAAATACCAATTATGGTTTCAACTGGAACCGACTGCGACTGCTACAAAAACCCAGCGCGTCGCCCGGGCCTGTGGAACTGCACAGAAACAAACCGAGGCTTTAAGCACTGTTTACTCATACTTTAAAGGTGGATGGTAAAAATAAAAATGCTGCAGCCACGCACCGGCAGAACGGGGGACAGGAGGAGGGGAGACAAGTAGAAAAGCAATGGATCTGTTAGAGTTATCAAAACACCCATTTAGATGAAAGTTAATCCAATCCCGTTCATATGGGGTTGTTTTGGGGATTTTTTTAGTGATTAGGATTACTACAACTGCAGCTAATATTGAAGTGAGCCACCTTTCTTTGCCAGAGAGTGACATCGTGCATCACCATCACCAGAACAGTCTGGTATATATATTTAATTTGCCTCCATCGTGACTTCTTGCTTTGGATGCATAGAAACTAGGTCAGGCTGGTGATTTCCTCAGCTCTGGAAGAGACCGGCACATCTGGAATAGCAAAGCTCCCTCATGCCCTTGACAATCCTGATGGATGCAGAGACATTCCAGAGTCCAGATGGCAGGTGGCAGGTTCCACCAAAGCCAGGAGCCCACCCCAGCACTCAGCACCTCGCTAGAGAGAACTAGGATGGGGTTCAAGCTGTCTTTTGCATTAAAATCCACACAAATACCTCACAAGAATCTGAAGATAATCAGGTATAACATTTACAAGAGCTTGGTACTGCTCTCCTACCCTGGACCTTGTAAAGATAAATCCAGCAGGTCATAGTTTGCTTAACATCAAGGTAAAAGCTTAAAAGGAAAAATAAAAATGTTCAAGGCTGGGTTGGATGGAGCTCTGAGCAACCTGATCTAGCGAGTGGCGCCATGGCAGGGGCTTGGAATTGGATCACCTTTAAGGTCCCTTCCAACCCAAACCCTCCTGGGATTCTAATGCTCAGATGCAATCAACACAAAAAGCGACATTAAATTTATTACTACGAAGTTATCCTAGAAGCCAAAATACCTAGGAAGTGTTTAAACAGGAAACTGTGGTCCTCAAGGTGTTGACAGACTGATATCCAAATGACAAGACACCACTTTTCAAATGCCAAACCCTGGAAGCATTGTGTTCCACTTCCTATGCCATTATTTTCCTTAATTCTTTGCAGTGGGAGGATAAAGCAACTCCTACTAAACATGACAATCTTCAGCCTCCTCAGCAGACTCCAATGACTTCATCCACACAAAACTGAGAAGATGTGTCACTCTGAAAATCCACAGGAATAAAGTAATCCTTTAGATGTAAGTGCAAGTGTGCAGAGGTTTGGACAAACCCATCCACTCCACTGAAGAGGGAACGCTCACTGCATGTGCTCTGGCATAATTACAGCAAGAAGGACCAGCTGCCCATTCCAGGAGATTTTCTGCCCTCCCCTTTGGGCAAGGAAAGCCAGAACCCCCTGCAGCCAGCCTTTCCAACAAAGAATGCAAGCAAGGAAAAAGAAAACACATTAAAGGAAGAGCATGTATACTACATTTTTGATGTCTCTTTCTCCTTTTAAGCAGAAAAAACCTCCTATATTTAGTGCTGGATTTCGTTCCATTTTTCCATAACTGATTTCAAAAGCAGCTCATTTGGTCCGTAGGAAATAACCATGGAAAGCCAGGTGCAATTCGGGCCAAGCTCAAGCACACACCTGAACCAACAACACTCTGAGCACCTGTGGCACCTCAGACACTGAGGACAGCCAGGAGACAGAAATCCAAGGAATCCACCTGCTCCCATCCAACACCCAGCACCCACCTGGCAAACACAGCCTCCCACAAAGGTGTGTGGGCCCGTGGAGCAGCGGTGTCCTGACCATTCCCGAAGGTGCTGTGACCCTGCAGCAGCAGCCGGAGCTCAGGTCCCTGCGCGCTCTGCTCCTGGGCACTCCCAGCCCGTTTGGTCTCTCCAGTGCCCGGCAGGAAAGGCTGAGATCTGATTTCCCTGGCAGGCACCGCCCACGGAGCGACACTGCCAGGCACAGAGCTGTGCCCCAAACCCAGCTCTATTTCAGGCTGAGCCATGTTATGCAGTCTCTGTGGACAATGCCAAAAGGCCTCTGGTGGTGGCCATCCAACGCCTCCTCCTGCACCATACAAAGCCAACCTCAAAACACAGCTCATGGCTTCCATTCCCACCATTCCCAGTCTCCCCAGGTCGCTGGGAGATTCGGGCTGGGATCTGCAGGATCCAGTATGCCCTGGTGTTCTATCAGTCCTAGATGAGATGCTGCCTGCAGAATCAGCCTGGCGCTCTGCACAGCGCTTCCCATTATCCCAACCTTATCCACTAGAGAGTCAGCCAGGGTCACCACCAGGAAGCAGAAACAACATCCCAGTCTAGCTCTTCCTGATATCAGTTCCTTATCACAAGGGATGCAGCCCCTCTGCTCTGGAGCCAGGCTGGCAGAGCTGGGGAAGAGAAGAGAAGGCTCCAGGGAGAGCTCAGAGCCCTTCCAGGGCCTAAAGGGGCTCCAGGAGAGCTGCAGAGGGACCAGAGACAAGGGATGGAGGGACAGGACACAGGGAATGGCTTCCCTCTGACAGAGGGCAGGGACAGATGGGATATTGGGAGGGAATTGCTCCCTGTGAGGGTGGGGAGGCCCTGGCACAGGTGCCCAGAGAAGCTGTGGCTGCCCCTGGATCCCTGGCAGTGTCCAAGGCCAGGCTGGACAAGGCTTGGAGCAGCCTGGGACAGTGGAAGATGTCCCTGCTTATGGCACGGGGGTTGGAACGAAATGATCCTTAAGGTCCCTTCCAACCCGAGCCACTCTGGGATTCCATAATACCTGCCATTATCCACCAGCTTTAGATTGTCTGTATACACCATTCTCATGTCAATTATGCACAGATTTCTAAAATTTGGACTTCAGATATTTTTAAATCCTGGATAAAAAAACCAGACTCCCATTTCAAAGCATCTAAAAGTAGATTCCACTTTCACAGACTTGGTGGAACAGCAATTTCCCCACTTGCGATGAAGGAGCCGAGACTCGGCTGTTCATGACTATAAATATATTCATAGATATTTTCCCTGGCACAAAGCACTTCAATTTTAAAGGCAAGAGATTCATCAGCTCTTCTGGAGAGCTTCATCCTTTTGCCGCTTTGATTCTGTCAGTGAGCACACGCTCCTGGCAGGAGTGGAGGAGGGCACAATCTGTCACCATCTGCAGGGTGCAATCCATCTGAAAAGGTGACTGTCCTCAAGAAATTAGCATAGTCCAAGCATTTAACTTCACTCTGGAATATTATGTTCAACCAACAGGCTCTTTCCAGAGCCATTCTGCAAAAAGTTCCTGTTCCCTGTGTGCTGCTGATTTGGTTTTTTGGGTTTTTTAAGTTTTAATGTAGCCTTTTAACAAAAGTGGAAAAAATTTTCCATCCTTCTTGGGAAGGGAACAGGGCAAAGGCAGGATTCCACAATCCCAGTTAAATATTCCTACAGGAGATCAGTGTTATCAAGGTGAGATGTTTAATCTGCTGAGACATATCCCACGAACTTCAGCACAGTAAAAAAAGCCAACTCCCCAGGACTCCCTTGGCATTCAGTGGGAGAGGTGCTGCTGGCACCCGGCCATTCCCCTATCACCCACGATTCATAGCACACGAATTCCCATTGGAGAGCCACAAACCCGCAGACAGAATGCCCCTTTAATCCAAACTAATATTCCAGCAGGTCTTTCAAAACTGATTGCTGATACAAGAATGAAGCAAGGAAAGAGCGGAGAAGGGAAAAAAAAAACACCTTGAAATTATCCGCAATTGTCAGCAGCGGGAGAGAGGCGAAGCACATTTTCAAGGCAGGAGAGAAGGTTCAATAACCTGCTTAATTTTCCCTTCTCTCCGGATGAATAAACTGTCAGGAAGAAATCCAGCTGAAAGATAGCCTGGCTCTTCCACAGCTTCAAATGAGGCTCCAGCTCCTGCCCACGCACTCACAGGACATGATGTTCAAGCTAATGAGATACCACAGGAAGAAAAGGCTTTCCTTCTTTCAGGAGGGAACAAACTGTCTGTGATGGGAAGCAAAGAGCATGGGTTGCCTTCCAGCCCCACGGCTGGCCAGAGCACGTGCTAAGTAAGGCTCATCCACACAGGGATGATTCTGGGGAGGGTCAGGCTGGAGATCAGGGAAAGGTTCTTCCCCAGAGGGTGCTGGGCACTGCCCAGGCTCCCCAGGAAATGGGCACAGCCCCAGAGCTCGAGGAGCCTTTGGACAATGCTCCCAGGGATGCACAGGGTGGGATTGTTGGGGTGTCTGTGCAGGGCCAGGGGTTGGACTCCACAATCCTCATGGGTCTCTTCCAGCTCAGGAGATTCCATGATCCCATGAACTATTTCCAACGCAAGCTGCATCCAAAGGTTCTGATCCTTTCCACTGCAGAAAAGGGAAGTGAGGACACTCAGTTAGCAACCCATTACATTCACACTAACCCAGGAAAAATTCTGGATGCAGCAGAGGGCAGGGAGAACAGAGGCAAAGGAAACGGAGGCTTGGAGCCCTCTCTGGACACTGCTGGCAGTGGGAACCATCCAGGATTACACAAGTAAGCAGATCACTTCTGGCCTTAGGACCTGCAGGTCCCTGAGCACATGGCAGAATTGGAAAGAGCAGAGGGAAAGAAAAGGGGAAATTCTTCATCGAGAAAAATAAATACAGAGACATAGAAAGAGATCAGGCCTTGGGGCTGATGGAGCTGTCAACCCCAGGTGGCTGCCAGACTCCAAAGGCTTCCAGCCCTAACCTTTCCCAGTGCTCCATCATCCTTTCTGCTAAACCCACCATCTTTCAGGGTGGAAAACACAGCCTCACATGCAATACCACATCCAAGCTTGTAACAGCATAAAATCTGTGGCTCACCAAGGAAAAATCCTCTTGGTCAAACATTTTGAGGATCACAGACCAGCTGACCATGTTTACGAGTAGCCTGAGCTGCAAGTCACCCTACACCTGTTGAAGACTTCAATGACATGTCTGAGTGCCACCCTCACTCTCAAAAAGGGAGGAAGACAAGTTTTCTCCTTGCTTTGCTCAGATTTCAAGCAGGTGCATGTAAAAATTAGACAACTTTGCATACAAAGTTTGGATCAAAAATTACTGACATCCAGAAATCAAAATCTTGTCCCAACATGCTAATTCAGGGTGCCCAAAACAAAGCTGCAGATAGTGCTTGATCAAAATCAAAACCAAAATCATCAGCTCAACAATCCTGGAAGTACACAAACAAACTGCAATTAAACCAATCATGCAATTAAAACCAGTTGTGTCCAGAGTGACCATATTCCAAACTCCAGCACTGGCTCTTCACTCTCAAAAGAAACAAACCACCCAAAAGTGCCAAGCAGCAAAGGTTATTTTTAACTAAAGATAAGAATGTGGAGTCATTAATCAAAAAGGCTATTTTACTTTAAAATACTCACACTAAATATTCCTGTGGGAATTACTGCCCTTGTATTAGAGCCATGAAGAAGTTGGACACTTTCTACGGAGAGCTCTGGATGGAGACCACCAAATCCAAACCCGAAGGACAGCTCCCAGCACCTATCCTCAGCACCTCCTCTGTTTCATCCTGATGATGGAAAGCAGCAGAAAGCTCCAACAGAGGAAAATCTCGTCAATGCCACCAGGAAGGCACAATCCACAATTCCCTCACACTCAAAAATTCCCTTTACTGCTGTTCTATTGCACATAAGTGGTTAACACAAGCTGAAATGCTCATGCAAGGCATAATGGGTTTTCCTTACCACAATGGATCATTATTCCATGGCGATCTAATATAGTAATAGTAGATAATACCAGTAATATGGATTTGCTTTAGTAAAAGCATTTTAAATTGCATTAAACACAGTAACATGAAAATGGCACATTTTGAAACTGATATTTCTAATTCCTGTTTCCAAGCCAAGGAGAAGCAAGTCCATGTCACCACAAGGCCAATCCAAAATCACAGGATCACAGAAAAAGTTGGAAAGGCCCTCCAAGCTCAAGGAGTCCAACCATCAACTCAGGACCACCACTAAACCATGTCCCCAGCTGCTGCACCCCGCATGCCTTTGGGACACTTCCAGTGATGGTGCCCTGGGCAGCTCCTCTCAATGCCTGGCCACCCTTTCAGGGAAGGAATTTTCCCCAATAGCCAACTTAAACCTCCCCTGGCCCAGCCTGAGGCCGTTCCCTCTCTTCCTGTCCCTGTTCCCTGGGAGCACAGCCTGACCCCCCCGGCTGTCCCCTCCTGTCAGGTCCCCCTGAGCCTCCTTTTCTCCAGGCTGAGCCCCTTCCCAGCTCCCTCAGCCACTCCTGGGGCTCCAGACTCTTCTCCAGCCCTGTTCCCTTCCCTTGACATGCTCCAGCCCCTCCAGGTCCCTCTGGCTGTGAGGGACCAAAACCAAATCCACTGGATCCAAGGTGCAGCCTCAACACTGGACTTTGCTTACGTTCAAAATAATGTGACAAAGAGGAAAAAAGAAATTAAAAAGCATTTTAATGAGTATTACTGTCTGCTCCTTTAGGGCACAGAAGCTTTCACCCTCAAGGGGCACTAACAGCATCAAACCACCCCATGGGCTGCACTTCCATAAATGCCACGGCTGCCCAGATTGCTCCAGGTCTGTCTGGAGACAGCATTCACATGGAATCAGGAATTTCAGGAGCTGCAGCACCTCGGGGACCGCTGAGTCCCTGAGTGTTTCTCTGAGGGAACAACCGGCTTGATGAAATACTTTTTTTGTGTTACAAAAGGAAACAAGTGTTTGAAAAAGTGTTCTGCAGAGGTCTCAGGAGGGAGTTGTGAGGCAGTGGTTTGGGTTGGAAAGGACCTTCAAGCTCATCCCATTCCACCCCTGCCATGGGCAGGGACACCTTCCACTGTCCCAGGCTGCTCCAAGCCCCAATGTCCAGCCTGGCCTTGGACACTGCCAGGGATCCAGGGGCAGCCACAGCTTCTCTGGGCACCTGTGCCAGGGCCAGCCCACCCTCACAGGGAAGGATTTCTTCCCAAAATCCCATCTAGCCCTGCCCTCTGGCAGTGGGAAACCATTCCCTGTGTCCTGTCCCTCCATCCCTTGTCCCAAGTCCCTCTCCAGCTCTCCTGGAGGTCCATTAGGGCTCCTTTAGGGCACCTTCTCTTCTCCAGGTGAACACCCCCACCTCTCCCAGCCTTGATTTTTCATTTTAACTTATTTCTGTGTTGTTATGTTGGTTTTTGCTTTATCACTGCAAGTAGAGAAATGTAAATTAAGATACTTGGGTTTACTACTTAAGTTACTCCTTAAGGCACCATTTACTCAGAAGTAGTCAGACAAAAGAGGGATGATTTCAGGTTTTGTTTTCTTGTTGTTTTTATAGGGTTTTTCCTTATCTGCAGTTATTTCTCTCCCATTTCTTACCTTAAAGCCAAGCCTCCCACAGCCTTCCATGTGCCCCAACCAAAAACCAGCTGATACCTCCCAGAAATCCATCAGAATTCCTTTAGAGCTTCTCCAGCCAAGAGGTCCCTGCTTATCATGCAAGGGGAAAAACATTGAAAAGAAGATGATCAGCAAACAGGGGAGCAGGCCCCACATAATAAATCAGAATGTGCTGGGCCTGGAGATACGCAGGCTCAGTTTCTCAATCTCTAGAACCAGTGCACACTGTGAGCCTGAATGTATGGGTGTCATTTAAAAGAAGAAACCACAGTGACTACAAATTTGCTAAATAGCAAATACCTCCATCAGTTTTCGCTGCATCCTCCAATGCTTTACATCAGCTCCTTTTGAGTTGCCACTGATGGAGAAACATCCCCTGCCTTTTGCTGGCCAGAGGCAGCACCACGCTGACATTCCCGTCAAGCCAGCAGTGCCAGTCAATGGCCTCCCCAAAAAAATCAATCCTGGCCCACATTCCAATCCCCCCCGACACCCAGCCAGCAGGAATTGTTCATCCTTTGTGCACCACAAGCAAAGGAGCAGCTGAAAACACTTGACATTTGTCAATCCGGATGAGATTCCCTCGGCACTGGGTACGGGCATTCACTCCGTGAATTGGAAATGCATCAAGGCAAAGCTGATCCTAACATCATTGCAGCTCTGTACTCATCCAAACCAAAGCCTTGCATAGAACCACAGAACATCCTGAAAACAACCCACAGGGATCACCCAGTCCAGCTCCTGGCCCTGCACACACACCCCAACAATCCCACCCTGGGCATCCCTGGGAGCTCTGTCAGCCTCGAGGCTGAGCCCATTCCCTGGGGAGCCTGGGCAGTGCCCAGCACCCTCTGGGGGAAGAACCTTTCCCTGATCTCCAGCCTGACCCTGTGCTTTGATCCCTCTCTGCTGCACATTAAGAAGTCACCGAGTAACACAAAATCTTCACTGTTTTCCCTCAAACTCCTCCTCAATACCCAAGGCATGTCCTTGGACAGGTTTTTTTGAACATACTGTTCTCGAGCCATGGTTTAAAATTCACTGTGCCCCTGCCTCGCTGTCATCCTGTACTCCTGTATCTGGCATACATGAGGTTTGACCTTTTCAGATTTACATTTACAGCATTCACAATCCTTGTGAGCTTTGCTACAGACACAAAAAAATGAACTGAGCGGAATTTCTGGAATGGTGACTGGACTGCTGATGTTTCCTAAGGCAAAACACACACAGCTTCTATTCCAGCTTCCTAATACCCTGGTAAACAAGAGAAAATTGAATTACAAAGGAACCCTAACTAGCTGGAATCTTCTGAAAGATGGAAAACAGACTTCCAGGGCTGCCCACATGAGTGAAGAAGCTTCAGCAGTTAGTTTCAGGGTAGCACAAACAATCCTCCAAATGAAGAATGCAAAAAAAAAAAAAAAAAAGCAGCCCAACAACTGGATTTCCAACTGAAGGAAGGAAAGCCAGGCACTTCCAAAAGTGTCCCACCACGTATCCAGCCTCATGCTTCTCCCTTGCCTTTGTGCTGCAGATCCTGTGCTTGTTTTCCTGGTGCCTTTCATTTCTGTAGATTCCCTTCCATCCAGCTGTCTCAGCACCACACAGAGCCTCAGTGTGTCCCCAGGCTGTGGGAACCCCAGCCTGGAGCACATCTTCCTCTCCAATCCAGCCCCCAGAGGGAGGCACACACTTTTCCTAACACATCCATCACTTGTGACACACACACAAACCCCAAATCTCTGGATTTTAACGAGGCTTGGAGTGACAGGACAAGGGGGAATGGCTTCCCTCTGACAGAGGGCAGGGACAGATGGGATATCGGGAAGGAATTGTTCCCTGTGAGGGTGGGGAGGCCCTGCCACAGGTGCCCAGAGAAGCTGTGGCTGTCCCTGGATCCCTGGCAGTGTCCAAGGCCAGGTTGGACAGGACTTGGAGCAGCCTGGGACAGTGGAAGGTGTCCCTGCCCAGGGCAGGGGTGGGATGGGATGAGCCTGAAGGTCCCTTCCAGCCCGAACCATTGCATGATTCTATGATTTGCCAGCACTCCCATCCCATGAGACCGTAAGAGAGCAGAAACAGGCTCTTGGATTAGGATGATCAGCTCTGGATAACAATGATCCTCCTCAGACAGACTCCTGGGCTTGGCTATCAAGGTACCACAGACTTCCTCAGCCCTAAAGGCTATTCAGTGCTACAAAACACCCGAGCCCAAATCAACCCTTTTGATATATCTCATTTTTTAACACGGAAAATGAACGGCACAAAGAGGAAAGGCTAAATTCAAGGAATGGCAGCATTCCCCAAGCCACTTTTCCAGCCTTCCTACCCCAGACCTGCCACCCTGCCAGTCACTGGTCTGCTACCAAATCGTAGCACCATTAAAGCTGGAAAAGACCTCCAAATCCAACCATTCCCCCAGCACTACCAGCTCCACCACTAAACCACAACCTCAAGTGCCACATCCAAAGTCTCCAACAACTTTGCCTCAAAACAAATTCATCTTCCATTTATAATGACTAATAGGTGAGATCCAAAATATTTTGTATTTATCCACCTGTTGATATTTCCAGCACAAGACACCAATGTGCTTATACAACACTGTTATGGATCAGAAGCATCTGCCTCTGCTTGTAGCCATTTTTTCCTTAGAATACTCCTACTGTGCACAGTCTATCCATCTTGTCCACCATCAATAAAATCCACCGATCAGTGTCAGCCACCAGAATCCAGCAGAAAGGTACAGAGAGTAGTAAGGAATTGAGAGCTGACTGCAAAAGAGGCTGCTCCTGGGGCAGAGGACATGGAATTACTGTCAGAAGGGAGATGGGCAGCACAAAATCTAGGAAAGGTGAAAAGGAGTAGGAAAATAGGACACGGCAGATTAAAACAACGCCTCCCTAGTCCTGCTTGGGGTAAGAAGCGGATTTCAGCACTGCTTGGGAAGCTCTGCCTGTGAAAGGCAGGGTTTACAATATCCATCAGCTTTTGAGCAAAGCAGCCAAAGAAGTGAGAGCCTCAGCAGAGGTTTGTCCCACCAGAAGAGTGATGAGCCAGGGACCTGCTGATCCCTGCCCTTCCCAAAACCAAGCAGCAGAACAGGGGCTGGGGGGTTTTCTGGCGGTTTGGGCTATGCTATGCACACAGTTCTCTCAATCCCAGTGCCACGTCCTGAAAAAATGCCACAGGAAGCAGAGGCAGCACCCTGAAGTCTGGAAGGATGGCTGATTTTTTCACCCCAAGAAATTAAAAACTGTGTAAGAGAACAAATTCAACAGACTGCCAAGTAATTTTACTAATTTTTAAATTCTGATTACCACCACAAATTCCATCATCTGTGTCTAAGTGGAGGTCCAGAGAGATGTGTAGGATCAGAGCTTAGTTCAGACCGTTTCAATTCTTCCCTCCACAAGTGGAGGGAGATGTGGAAGAGAGTGGAGTTGGGGGTGGCTTTTTAAAGTTTGTTTTGTGTCCTCCAGCCTGGTCTCTCCTTGATTCACTTCATTTCCACTCAAACAAACGCCAACTGTTCCACGGTAGCACCAGCTCCACAGGACATGAAGCTCCATGATCACGAGTGCTGGAGACACCAGCCCTGCACTTTGCCTCAGCACCTTAGGTTCCCTAAACATACATCAAACACCAGGAACAGAACCACCCGAGGGAAAGCTATTTTTACTCTCTGGACACCATTAGAAACACAAGCTGGTGGGTTTCATTCTGCACACAGAATTATCATCTGTCCTCAGAAGTACATGCTCTGCATAAAAACCACCACAAAGGGCTCTGAATGCACAGTTTGGAAACATGCAGATCCACGGGGCTCTTGTTTACCCTGGGTTAGGGATCTTCCCTGTTAAGGAGGCCCAGCACCAGGGTGGTACTGCTATTCCACCCCTGCCCTGGGCAGGGACACCTTCCACCGTCCCAGGCTGCTCCAAGCCCTGTCCAACCTGGCTTTGGACACTGCCAGGGATCCAGGGGCAGCCACAGCTTCTCTGGGCACCTGTGCCAGGGCCGCATCACCCTCACAGGGAAGAATTTCTCCCCAATATCTCATCAAAACCTGCCCTCCTTCAGCTTAAGGCCAATCTCCCTCATTCCAACATTCCGTGATGAAAAGTCCCTCCCCAGCTTTCTTGTGAGAATCCTTCCCTTCCCCATCTTGCTCCTGCTGCATCTCATTTCTGCCTCTGCGGTAACTTTTTGATTGAAGCAAAACAACTCTGCCTGCAGACCAGCAAGAGGACTAATTAAAATGAAAGAATAATAAACAAGCCCCCTCCACATAATAGACTCTAATACAAATTAAGACCCATATTTTAAAGTACCAGGAATAAGTCAATTAAAGCTAAGTTTACATCTCCAAAGGACAGAGGGCCTTTGCACAAGTTCTCAGAAATAAACCATTTTCATTTGAAGACAAAATCCCAGCTAGAAATTCTCATCATATATACATGTATGCTGTCCAGAGCTCCAGGAGCATTTGGGAAACACTCTCAGGGACGCGCAGGGTGGGATTGTTGGGGTGTCCTGTGCAAGGCCAGGAGCTGGACTTGGTGGCCCTTGTGCCTTCCTTCCAACTCAGGATATTCTGTGATGTTATGATCTGATTTTGCAGCAGTTTCTGTCTGTCTAATCCCCGGGAAGAGCAAAGAGCCAGGCTCCAGCCTGTGCTCCGAGAGCACTTCAGCTCTGCTGCTGAAGGCTAAAGGGTCCTTGAAGCATCTGCAGCTCTCAAATCAAAGGGAATGTCACTCACTAAACCAGCATACAACAGGAGGCACTGGCCTATGGATTCTGTGTTAATATTGAGAGGCTGAAGCTCAATAGTACCACTTATAAGATTGAAAGAGTAAAGAAAAACACAACATGAAGGCTTTTTGTTGTGAAGAGCTCAAAAAAGGTGAGGAGCAAATCAAGGACTCAGAAAATGGTGAAAAAAGGAACAAACATTCCAAAAAACTTCTAAATGCAGTCCTAGGTTCCAGAATGACAGCATCCCAGAGTATTTAACAATTTCCACTTAAGTCAAGTAATAGAAAGATTGAACCTTAATTTCCACTGAATTACTGCCAAAAGCTTTCCATTAGTTTAGGAGGGAAAAAGCTCCTGCTTTTTCAGCTTGCTCAGGATACACAGCCAGGAAAGGAGATTTTCACAAGGGCACGGAGTGACAGGACGAGGGGGAACGACCTGAAGTGGAAGAAGGGCAGGGTCAGATGGGAATTGTTCCCTGTGAGGGTGGGTGGGCCCTGGCACAGGTGCCTAGAGAAGCTGTGGCTGCCCCTGGATCCCCGGCAGCGTCCAAGGCCAGGTTGGACAGGGCTTGGAGTAACCTGGGATAGCGGAAGGTGTCCCTGCCCATGGCAAGGGGTGGAATGGGATGAGTTTTAATGACCCTCCCAACCCAAACCATTCCACGATTCCGTGAAATTCAGCATCATCAGTCTGGGCAGATCCCCAGCTGCTCTCTGGCTTTAGGCTGTATTCCTGAGGCTTGGGGAACCTGGGAAAGCAGGGTGAGGTGGCGAAGGATCCATGAAAACACTGGGGGGTAAGCAGCCACTTGTCCTGCATGACAAGGTGCGTCAGAAGATGCTAGAAATCCATAGAGGTGCTTCATTAAGCAATTCAAACTTGTTAAATAACCCACAAAGCAGAGGAGAACTTCTGCCCTAGGGATCCATCTGACTGCAAAGGACTTTTCTGCCCTGTCTCCCACCCCAGCCAGGCTGAGGACGGGCAGCTCCCTGAGGGGCTCCCAAACAGCAAGGTGGGAATAACAGCACGACTTGCAAAGAGTTTCTTTTGCCTCGTACAAAAGCCTGTGCCAGGGACTGGCAGGGGTCGGACTGGATGATCCCTGTGGATCCCTTCCAGCTCAGGATATTCTATGAAAACAGGTCCCTCCTGGTTGGTTTGCCTCTGAGGAATAAAGGCAGCTGGGAAGGAGATCCCCAAGCGTGGAGAAGAAGGAAGGCAGGCTGGCCTGTGAGTGTTCATTTCCATGGGGAAACTCTAAGGTTGTCCAAAACCCACCAAAATTCACGATCAGAGATGCCAGACCAGGACAATATGGGTGGAGGGGAAAAACTCCTGCATGCTCTCTAGTGTTTTATCAACATACATTGATTAATTTTAAAAGCTGGGTGGAACACAGGGAATTAATAGACCACCATATGCCCATGTGCTGCATCTGCTACAGCAATTTATTCTTATAGTTCTTTTATTACCTTCTTTGGGAACTGAATGAGAGAAGGATCAGCATCCTGACACTTGGAAATTAGCTCATTTTCACGACTGTCACCAGGAAAGCAGGAACTAATCCTCTAATTTCAGCCTGAAAAACAGTGAGAGCAAGCCCAACGAAGAAAATAAAAATAAAAATTGTTTCTGCATTTGCAAGGCAGGGGGGGAAAGTGCTTGGAAGAGCAGTGGCCTTATTATGCTGGCAAGGCTACAGCCCATGAGATCAATGTTTTGATGAGCACAAGGACATGTGCCAGAGGGGGACGGGAAGCAGGAGAAGAGACTTCAATGGGCTGCAAGTGTGCAAAGAGGAAGAGGCAGGGAAGTGGTTTGGGAATGAAATAGGTCAGGGGTGCGTTTAGGACAAGGAAGAGCAGGGAATGCTTGGTCAGGGACATGGGAACCTCAAAGATGAGAGGATGGAATGTGGTCACTCTCACCTACAAGGGAAAGGAGGATACATAGAGGTGGAAAAGAAAGGAAAAGGATTTACAGTGGACTTTGCACACAACAAGAGATGCACCATCTGCCCAAGGGAGCCTTCACCAGGAGGGCTCAGAGGGAGCCCACAAAACCTCAGCCAGCTCCTGGGAGCAGCTCTGTATCCAGCTTGGAGACCTCTCAAAGGTACCAGAGACTTGAAGTGAAGAGCAGATAAGACTTTTGTGGGGTTTGGTTGGTTTTTGGATTTTTTAACACCTCTCCAAAAGCCTTCCTGCACATCAGCAGCAGCATTGAGTCATGTCCCACCCCAGGGCTTAGTTTGTCAACGAGATTTATTTCTTGGCCTGCAATCCCCCTCGAGGTGGAAGCTGCATTTTAGCACTGCGGTTGCTTGGCTCATGATCCCATGGCAGCCACAGTTTCTAGTCAGTAAAAGGATTCTGTAACAATCATAGAATTTCTTGAGTTGGGGAGACCCACAAGGATCATCCAGTCCAACACCTGGCCCTGCACAGGACAACCCCAAGAATCCCACCCTATCCCTGAGAGCATTGTCCAAACACTTGAGAAATTTTAATTCAATTGAAATTCTTACTAAGAAAAAACCAAGAAACTAAAACTCACAAATAAAGATAAACCTGTATCCCTTCACGTAAGAAAGCTCATCACAGCAACCTAGGGCAGAAGCCCTGCGCTTCCACACCGAAACCTCCCCAATCAGTCTCTCGAACACGAGCCCAAATCCATGCGCTCCAAGATGAATTTCTACACCCAGCATCCAGCAGGAGAGGGCTGGAAGGAAAAGAACAGCAACTTCCTTCCCACCTCTGCCATAAACCACAGGCTGTCCCTGGAGCTGAAGCCCAGCCTGTTGGACCCAGCTTGGAGAGGCGCTGCTGGAAGCAGCGCTGCACACTTGCCTGGGGTCTCGTGTTCCAAGCTGTGAACAAAGGCGCCCTTAAATGTGGTTTGATTGACGCAAATCAAGAGCTGCGCGGGTGATTCATCGCTGTCAGAGCGGAACACTTGCACAAAACCAGCATGGGGACAAACTTGCTGATGTGCTCCAACTCCCAGCACCATCAGCGCAGAGCTGCGCTCAAACGCAGACCCCTCGTGATCAGGGGAGGGGTTATTCCCCCTCTTTTCCCCCCACCCCAAAGACATGACGGATTTTCCCAGGTTGTAATAAATCTTCAGACACAAAGGTGTAATTAGCAGCCTGCTGTACCTCCCCACAGCTTGGCAGGGAAGATGAGTGTGTCAAATGAAGTGAAGGCATAATCCCAGAGGAGCTGAGGGATAACCCATGGCCACACCCCACCAAATTCCTGCAGTTTGACAGACATGTTCTGACCTTTCTATGCCCAACCCCTGCCTACTCCCTCTCCCTTCACAGTAAAGATGGATTCCCTCCTTTTCCCCTGTCCCATGAACATCTCCAGAGCAGGACCAGACTGTTTTGGGGCTGGGACACAAACACTCTCCCGCATCTCCTAAGGGAGCCTTCGGGAAAAAGCCCCAAACTGTGGCTCTTGCGCTGACCCTGAACTGGTCCCACTTTCCTTGCATTTCCTGCACAGGGCACCCATGGATGTGGATGTGGATAAAAGCTGGGATCACAGAATGGGTCAGGCTGGAAAGCAGGATCATCCTGGAGCACACTGCACAAGGATCATTCCCTGCTCTCTGTGCATCTCAGTCCAACTTAACTGAAAGATTTGCAAAACTGGGAGAAACAGCACAAATCACAAAGACCTCAGTTCTCCTAGCTGGAAAAGAGTGGGAACTGGGGGAAGAGCTGCTGGGCCACAGGACGGTCCCAGCCACCAGCAGCAGGCTGGTGCTGTGCTGCTGCAGCTCTCCCACCACACACAAAGAGAGCAAACAAACTTCTACCATAATTAACTCATGAAAATGACACCATTATGTTCCTGCAAACAATTAGGAGACAAAAGAGAATGTACAAAGATCCTGCCAACACCACAAAATAAACTGAAGACATTGTTTCATTCTAATTTTCTCATAAACCATTTCAAGACAAACGTGACTGCAGGTAAGAAGATTCCAGCAGGCACCACTTCTGAGATCGCTTTTCAATCCGAGGAGCACCTTGATGATCCCTCGGGGGGGAAAAGTGGATTTCCACTGTGAAACAGCGCTACTCCACTACAGAGAAGAGATTTTAAATGAAGGGCAAAACCTAAAAGAGCTTCCAGTGAAACAGAGCCCTTCCACCCGGCTCAAAAATGCCATCAGCATTTCTGCACTACTGCAGCGGGACCAGCCTAAGGAGAAGTTGCTCCATCAGCTCCACCATATGAGAACTCATGAGGGTGAAAACAGAGAGACGGGGAGCAGAAAACAAGGAGAGATTTCTCAGAAACACATTACCATGGAAGAGCAAAGTACACAAAGTTTAATCCCTCTGCACTGCAGTTGTCACTCCTGCTCAGGTTCTGCCTTAGTCGGCATTAAAAAAGCAAAACAAACACAACTCAAAGACAAAATCCTCCTGAAGTTTGAAAGTGCCCATGCAGTCATGGCAGGATTTTTTCCCCCAGGCACTGCTGCCCAGGAATCTGGCAGGATGTGCCTTCAGCTGTGCTCTCCAAACAAGAGATCACTTCTTACTCTGCTGGCCAAACAGGGAGAGGAAGGGATTGGGCAGGCAGGACCCTACAAGCAGCTGCCTGCAAGAGTCAACAGCTGGAAGCTGAAGGAAATTGTTTTAAAAATAGAGAGGGCAGCAGAAGATAAACATGTGAAAACCAGGACAAGGTGACAGACAAGAGAAAACACTCTCATATGTAGGATAAATTTCTATAGTTCTTAGGGTCTGGGGCTTAGGAAACCATCAGCGTGACTAACATCTTTAGGAAGTCCAGAAATGAAATCTTTCCTTGTTTTTGGCTTAATGCGGGAAATCAGCTTTAATGACAACCTACAGTTAGCTCTGGAGTAATTTTCTTTCTGCTTCATTGACATACATGACAAGGCTTTATTAGCAGGGCTAAAATGAAAAACAAAACATTTTTCCCAGCTGTACAGAATGCTTAATGTACACACTGACACCTCAAGAAAAGAGACCCAAAAAATTATTTCAAAGCAATTCTATCACCTTTTTTATATTTCAGCTTTTCCTGGTATTTCGCATCAGAAGTTTTGCACTTTGCACAATCACAGATTTTGATCATCAAGAATAAGCACTGTCCAACTTTTTTTCATGGGATCCCAGAATGGTTTGGGTTGGACGGGAACTTAAAGCTCATCCAGTTCCGTGGGTAGGGACACCTTCCTCTGTCCCAGGCTGCTCCAAGCCCGGTCCAACCTGGTCTGGAATACTTTCAGAGATCCAGGAGCAGCCATAGCTTCTCTGGGCACCCTGTACCAGAGCCTCAGCATCCTCAATGTAAAAAACCCCTCTATTTTATATATGATCTAAATTGATCCTCTTTTAGCTCAAATCCCTTATCCTTTATCCTATTGATATTTTACACATCCCATACTCTTCAACAGTGTTAAACCTTGTGATGTATGTGTTTAAAAACTTCAAATCCATGAGAAATCACCTCAAATGACACTGTGAAAAAATAATCAAGTCATTAAAATAGAATTTTAAAAAATCAAAGGTTTTAAAAGTTAAATGGTTTTAGGCCACTGCTGTTTGGTATCCAATAATCCTTCCACAATTTTCCAATGGAAAGCAGCACCTCCCAAAGTTTCACCCTGCCAGGCATCCCTTAAACCTGGTGTGGTTTTTAAAATCTTTCTGCACACAGTGTTCTCTAAAAAAATAGTTCTTATAAGAATCTTTTATCTGTTCAGATGCTTCTTCTAATGATAGTACTTGGATTGTGTGAAGTCCTAAAAATATAATTAATGTTAAGAGGTGGCAAGAGGTGGTTAAACAGCCAAGGCAGCACTAAAGGATCTATTCCCACACTGGGTATCTCAGAACAGCAAGACACTGGCCCGTGGAACTGTGATCACACCTCTGGAAGAGCTCAGGTGGCTGATTTCCAATTACCCAATCAGCAGCAGAAATATTGATTGGCTTTTTGCTTTCTTTTAGAAACTTTAAGCAGGAGCACTGGTTGAAAAGCTTCAGAAAAAAAAGAATGCAAAAGCCCTGAAAGATTTTGCTTGAGCCTCTCTGTCCAACATTAGAGAAGGAGAAAGGAGAGGGAAGAGAGAAAGAGTAAGGAATTATGATTGTGGAAAGAAAATCTGGTTTTGCAAAGCTGTCAGAGTCCTGCTGGAGAGAGAAGCTACCCAAGGAAGTGATCCTGCAGCACAGCAAACACCTCCCAGGACTCCCCAGTCCAACTCCACATAAAAGCCTCCATTACAGTTTAAAAAAAAATCCAAATTTACAGGAGGTCAGCAAAAGCAGAGTCCTTGACATGGTCAGCAGTGTTTTCCCCTGGCTCCAAGGGGCTTACCCTGGAACTACAGCTCATGGCACAACCAAGGAACAGAACTTTACTGCCTGTGTCATGAGTGACCAGAGCAAAAGAGGAAAATCCGATGAAGCCATTAAAACCGAGGGATTACCACAAACGCTGTGGCTCAAGGCTGAAACCTTGACTCCGCTCTGCTTTGGGTGGCTGAAACACTCGGTACTGGTTTGTTTGTTTGTTTTGTGCCTGCTCTGTCTGATTAAAAACATGCCAGTCACCGAAATAAAGCAAATATTGCCATCACCATGCAGAAACCATCTGCAGAGCTGACCCCAATCATGTTCCTGGCACATGGGGCTTTGACTGTGACTTAAAGAATCCCCAGCTCCAAATATTTGCTACGAAACTGCAAAGAATTTTCTAGATATGTCAGGAATATGAGTTGCTCCAAGAATCCTGAAGAGCTTTGGCCGATCGATCATTTACATCCCTTGGGAACCAATTTGGCAATTAGGGGAAGGAGAGAGCTGGGGGTGCTTACCTGGAGAAGAGAAGGCTCCAGGGAGAGCTCAGAGCCCTTCCAGGGCCTAAAGAGGTCCAGGAGAGCTGCAGAGGGACTGGGGACAAGGGATGGAGGGACAGGATAAGAGGGAATAATAACTTCCCACTGCCAGAGGGCAGGGACAGATGGGATATCAGGAAGGAATTGTTCCCTGGGAGGGTGGGCAGGCCCTGGCACAGGTGCCCAGAGAAGCTGTGGCTGTCCCTGGACCCCTGGCAGTGTCCAAGGCCAGGATGGACAGGGCTTGGAGCAGCCTGGGACAGTGGAAGGTGTCCCCGCCCATGGCACGGGCTGGAATGGGATGAGCTTTAAGGCCCCTTCACACCCAAACCATTCCACAGTTGTGTGAAATTCAGGTACGGAAGGGGCACTTTTCCAAAAAAATCCCAGAGGTGCAGGGAGACTCTGAGTCCCTGCTTTCCCCAGAGTGGGAATCACTGCCAGCTTCCTGAGCAGTTTTCCCTGCCAGGAGAACACAAAGGCCCTGGAGCTGGCCCTGGGGAGAGGTGTTGGAGCTATTTTTAGCAGCCCAAGGTGTGTGCTGCTGCTGCAGACAGGGAGCAGCTTGTTTTCCCAGGAATTGATCTATACGGGCGGATTATATAAACAGTTGTTTCTCGCTCATTTCCACACCGCCGGCATCTCCCAGGGTAAAAATGTGCCTGTCAATACAGCAGCTGCTCGAAGACAGCAGGGCTGGCAGCAGCTGCCAGGCCTTTCGCTGGGAATTCTAGGTGAGCTCGGGAAAGATGTTCCAAAAATACAGCTGCAAAGCTGTCACGTGCAGCTGGATGCAGACAGAGGAGAGCCGTAATCTCCTTCCATGCTATTCTTCTGCTGTTTAAAAAACCCTAAAGCCAATTTTCGCAGTTTCACTCACCATAAATCCTTGTTTAAGCCTATCTGCACAAGCCTTTTGGACGATTTCGATGGGAAGCTCTGTATCCAGCTTCTGTTTTGGGGGAAGCCAGTCCAATTTCTTTTAAGGCTATTCTTTCTACTTCAATAGTTATTTGCTCCTGCCCAGCAGCACTCTCTAATGATTCTATCAGAGCAAATAAAGGCTGGGAAGCTGCTATAAACAGGTAGAAAAGCAATAACCACACGTGTGAGTGCTTTGCTTTATCTGGCATCATCCAGGGCACACCTCATCTCTTTCGGGTTAATCAGATTTTACAGAGCAGGACCCAAAAGCTGCAGTTTAACTCCGTGGTATGAGGAATATTCCCTGCACAGAGATTCCTTATCACTTCTCCATTTTAAAATTTAATGACAAACTGGAGGAGAGAGCTCAGGCCGCAGCCTGGTTACTGCACACTCAGAGCTCGCGGCCCTGAAACTGGCTTTCATCTACGGCAGGAGCCACTGGAAAAGAGGGGAAAAACCACCACCTAGCCTTTGTTTTTCCTCAGAGATGTCCCCAGGTTAATCCTGCTGGCTGTGCATTGCAAAAGCAGCACTCACCTAAAGGGCTGCCGGGCTGTTGAGCAACGCGCCCCGACCTCTGTCGCAAGCGCAGCCGAGGAATCGCCCCTGTGCTCCTTCCCTCTGCTCCAGCGTGGGCAGCTCTGGTTTCCAGCCTTCCACAAGGGACGTGCAGCTCACACCGACCACAGGGACGACCACAACACATGCAAAACTCTGCTTTTAGCAACTCCTCTCTCTCTGCGCAGAGAAACAGCAGTCTGGAGAACCGGTGTGAGGGGAGCGGCTGGCAGGGCTCAGCTGGGAGAAAAGGAGGCTCAGGGGGGACCTTCTCCACAATTCCCTGACAGGAAGGTGCAGCCAGGTGGGGATCAGGCTTTGTTCCCAGGGCGCAAGGGTCAGGACCAGAGGAAACAGCCTCCAGTTGTGCCAGAGGAGGTTTAGATTGGATATCAGGGAAAATCTCTTCACCAAAAGGATTGTCCAGCCAGAGGAGTCACCATCCCTGGAAGTGTTCCCAAAGTGTGTGCATGTGGTGCTTAGGGACATGGTTTGGTGGTGGAACTGGCAGTGCTGGTTTAACAGTTGGACTCAATTACCTGGAAAGTCTTTTCCAGCCTTAATGATTCCATGATTTTATGGATGACCTCGCAGAGTCCATAGCTGGACCTCTTTTCTTTGCTGTGTCTCAAGACTGAAAGCCTGTCCCATAGGGTTAAACTAACCTAAATCCTGGCTCTATCCTGAAAAGGCACTGACCAAGACATTCATTTCAAGGAGTTTTGAAGGAATTCATACAAAACCAGCAACAACCAAGTGCAGAAGTTAATACGGCGCACTGCCAGAGAAAATCCATCTCTTCCAGTTGAGGCAGCAGTGTATCACGTTAGGGATCCCAAGGTTTCACCTGAACAGCTGCTTTAAAACCCAGAGGATCTCAGCTGACCAGCCAGCACTAAAACAGCACATCCACCACAACAGAAATCCCTAAATATCCATTGCTACACCCTCCAAGCATATTGAACACCAGTAGAAATTCCCATTTATCATGGAAACCCTATTAGCCCCTGCTGCTGCTTCCACGCAGACAGATCCCTGTGCTTTTTACATGGGCCTGGAGTGGTGGGATAAGGGGGAATGGCTTCCCACTACCACAGGGCGGGGTCAGCCTGAGAAGAAATTCCTCCCTGTGAGTGTGGTCACTGACCTTACGGTCTTCATCCACTCACTTAGGAGGCAAGACACTGGAAAAGCTGGAATTTGGGGGGAAGGGGACAAGGGGATGAGAGCAAGCCATCCCTCCCAGCATGGATGCCAGCAGACAGCAGCTCCTCCTAGCTCCCCTGTGTTTTTAAGGGAAGATTACAAAGGTTTAGAAAGCAGCAGCTGCCTTGGGGTGAGATATGAAACAATCAGCTTGACTCTGCGCCATGCTCCAGCTCTCAGAGAAAACATCATTTGCAGCAGCGGCAGTGAGCCTGCAGGTGAGTGCAGCTTAAAGAATTGCTATTGGGGAAAAAAAAACCCGAATATAGACAGGTTAGCAGCAGGGATAATGGCATTTTACTCCACAGGTTTCATCCACTATGAAATTCAGGAAAAATATATTCCACACACCCATTTCCTGCTGCCTGCTATCAGCACCAAAATTCACTCGTGGACCAGCAGGCTCTGTGTCCAGAATGTTAATTAGTGCTCCTCTCCCTCCTGCCACGGGATAAAAGCCCTACAAAAGTCAGTGTGATTAATCTGCCGAATCTGTGATTGGCTGCCCATCACGCAGGAGTCAAACAGTTAATTCCCAGCTCCAGAAGACACAAACACATTTCATGCTTTCCTGAAGCAAGCTGGCATCAGCTGCCTCCTCCCTGTAGAGCTGACAAGACTCACGGATTTAAACCCACGATTCCTTGGAAAACAGACTGGAATAGTATGATAAATCGAGAAAGTCTGCAAGTTAATTTGTATCTGCCTTTAATTAAAGTGCCTTTCTCGAGGTTTCCCTTCATTATTGTCTCAGTGTCAGGGATAAATTAAAAGTTATTCCAAGAGCATCCCCCTACTAACAGGCACAGCTTTGAGGGCCCTTTCCCAGAGAAGCTGTGGCTGCCCCTGGATCCCTGAAAGTGTCCAAGGCCGGGTTGGACACTGGGGCTTGGAGCAACCTAGGATAGTGGAAGGTGTCCCTGCCCATGGAACTTGATGATCTTCGAGGTCCCTTCCAACCCAAGCCATTCTGGGATTCCACAGAAACTTACGTTTGGGAAACTTTGTGCTCCAGGAACTGGATTTTAGACAGGAGTGCTTATAGGAAACTATCAGTGCTTTCTGCTGCTGCTGGAACAGTGGGATTTGGGGCTGGGGAAACCCCAAGAGCAATAATTAAAGCTAAAAAATAAAAGTGAATTACCACAACTACTCTGGATGAAAACATTAAATAAGTGACAGAGAAATAACACTGCACTCGAAGTCATGCTGGACTGAAACTGCTCACTGCTTTTCGTTTGTATCGCACATGTAGTTCACTTGGTTAGCACCTATTTTCTATAACTCCTATTTGGAGAACACCCATTGCCTGTCTATTCATGGAGCCATCCAGCCAGGACCCACCCAGGCTCATACCTGCTGTTTTACCAAGTCCAAATCAAGTTCAGCATCTCTCTGCCAGTGTCCATCTCCACCAAGCCATCATCATCATCATCATCATCATCATGCCTGGACCTTCATGGCAGCATAAATACCTAAAATGACCCTCCAGCACTTCACAGAATCCCTGTTGCAGCATGAAATGAAGCAGCGAGGCAGAGTTCAGGAATACTGAGGGCAAGGACACGGCTGGAGCAGAGCTGTAGCTGGTTCCCCCCAGAGTGGACAGAAATATCCCCATTTGTGTAAATACAGCCTTAGTCAACAGGGTGACAAATCCGTACAGAGATAAATGTCACCCACTGACGTCAGTGCCACAGCAACCTAATCAAAGTACAGCCTTCAGCTATTTTTAAACCCTAGTTAAAGTATTTTTCTTTAAAAACCAAAAGAAAAAAAATATTGTTAAAATCCTTCTTTAAAAAAAAAAAAAAGCCTCTTGAAAAATAAATCTATTTAGCAGTAAAACAGAGCTGAAGTATTTCTTTCTCTCTGGTGCTGTGGCCATAAAAGTAAAGCTTTACCCAAGCCCAAAACTTGCTGTTCCATCTGATGCGTCAGTGCATTAGAAAGCGAAAGATAAGGATTTGGGAAAGCGAACACATCAGATTGGCACTGGCCTTTGTATTGGAAATTTCCCCAGACAGGTTAAAAATAACACAGGGAACGTTGGGAGCCACACTGAAGGTCGCTCTCGGCGGAGCTGCTGTTTTCATAGTACGAGCTGCCGGTGCCATGTGACTGCCATTGGCAGAATCCGCGTCCCCAGAACACACAGGGATCCCCTGGCTCACCATTAAGGTCATGGAGGCTGCTCACAACCAACGCAGTAGTGCCACGGCAGAGAAGCCAAGCCCAATGCTTCCTTGATGGACCTGTTTTCCTCCTCAAAACCAATCCTCTGTGACTGACACCGAAAAGAGCCATTTCTGTCCACTGGCCAACATTCCCCTTCTGCATTTCCACGGTTTTAAGGCCCATTGCAGCGGGGCCCAGTGTCCATAACACAGCAGTGTTTACATGGAGCTTCCCAACCTTCTGGTCTTGCAGAGTTCAGCGAGGACAGAGGAGCATCCACACATTTACAGGAGAGCTGGACAAACACCCACCATGACCAGCCTGAGGGGATGTTCTCCATGGTGGCCATGTCTGGGTTCTCCATCATCTCCATTTAGAAAAAAAATCACAGAATCCTCAGGGTTGGAGAGGCCTTCAGGATCATCCAGTCCAAACACCAACACAGCACCACCATAATCACCCCCAGTGATACCTCCAGGTGCCACACCCAGGAATATTTCCAGACTTCATGCTGTCCTTGAAAAAGGAGGTGGCAGGTGTTGGATGCTGTTGGGAATGGCTGGAAGCAAGGGCTCACACTGACCTCATTTGCTGGTTTTAAAGGGAGGAACTTGCTTTTTAAAAGGAGCAAGAATCTTTAATTCTTGCTTTATCTGGAGTAACTGATTGAAGGGTTTCTTGAAGTTATCTGTACTTAACAGGGGGATGCCTGAAACAGGTTCTGCTCCCACAGAAGAACTGGATCTCCAGCCCCCGTGGCCTCATTCAAGCCTGAACTCCACCAGCAAGGTTCTGCTGGGCTTCCAAGCTTAACTGGACAAAAGGAAATAAATCCTCAGCAGCAAAAGCACAAACATCAACAGAGGAGGATGAGAAACACGAGGGAAGGGAAGAGGAAAAAATTCCCATCAGCACCCACTTGGTGAGATCACACACACGCCTCAATTCGTGAAGATGCACATGAAGATGTACCGATCCCTCTTGCAACCCAGGGGTTGCCTTGTTTAATGGAAGACAGCAGAGATAAACCTCTGGGATAAACCAGTGGTGGAAGAATCCATTTCCCCACCAGTGAAAATCAATGATTATCCATTTTCCCTTTTATCCTCCTTGTCGCACAGCGAATTGGAGCAAATGAGCTAACTGCAGCTCCCATCTGCTCCCCTCCCAGATGTTCCTCCAGCTCCAGAATCCCCAGCAGAGCCTGCACGAAACCTGTCCTGATGGGATTCTCTTGCCAAATTCAAACATGACAAGCAAAGCAGCTTCCCTCGGAATGCTAAATTTAGAGCAGCTTGACCGTGTAACCCACAGAGCCGGACACGCGGAGGGGCTCTCCCGGGACTCAGCAGTTGTGTCCAGCTCATTTCGAGTTGGGAATACGCTGGCTCGTGGATCTGGAGCAGCACAGAGACTCTAATTACATAAAAGAACACAAGTACAGAATAACAAAGTCTTTAAGCAAGAGCCATGCTGAGAGCTCTGAGGTCCCCTGCAGCACTTTACCAAATAAAACCCTGTATTCGGGGAGGGGGGGAAGGAATACAAAGTGCATTTACTGTAACACTTGCAGATGAAAAACTGTAATTGCTCTGCCTTGACATCTGGTTTCTATTTCGCTGCCATTCTATCAGGTTACATAACAAACAGATGATGCACCAGAGCCCCGGAGTTCTTCAGCAAGTCTTGCGTGGATTTGGTGTTTACATTCCTCGGCATAAAAATTCAAGCTATGCCACACACACAGAGGCATGTTCGAGGCAGGCAGAGTGCTCAGAGACAAACGAGCAGCTTGCAGAGGAAAAGTAAGACTGATTGGGGAGTGTGGGCGTGTTTTTAATAGAAGATTCCACACGGAAAATCCTCTGTTGTCCCGATCCCGTTGAAGAAGTGGGCCTGCACACAGCAGTGCTCGCAGCTGTGCAGACAAAGTTTATAGGAGCGAGCCACAGGGAACACACGAGTTTACAGCCAGGTGAAGCGAGTGCCAAATTCAATGATGCAAACACAAATTCCACCCTGCCCTGTTATCTAACCGAGTGCAACCTCTGGCGCCTTCCTCCACCTTCTCATTTGGGTTTTTTTTTTTTTTTAAAAAAAGAAAATGGCACTTTCCAGTCACTTCTGCTGTCACAGTGATTCACAGCCTCAAGAGCGTGTGGCCAGCGCTGAAAGTCAGGCATCCACTTCGCTGACCCTGGCCCCAGACATCACAGACTTTCTTCTGAGTCAACAGCACATCCTTCCTCAGCAGCAATTCAGGAAGTCATGCAGTGCTAATAAAGCTGACTCAGCTGAGCACAGGTCCCAGAGAATGCCCCTTCCCTTTCCAAAACACTGGCATGCAGGAAGGAACACGCCAAGAGATGGAAAATCAGAGTTACTGATGGTCCAGTGCTCTCAAGTTTGGTCTGGAATAATCCTGAATTACTCACAAGTCCAATATTAATGGAAATTTTTTCACATAATCGTGTTTCAGACATACAGCAAGCATCTCCAAACTTCTTCTTGCACATTTAATTGCCAGCTTGGCCTTCTTTATCTTCACTTTTTGGCCCAGCAACAGCACCAGATTATCAAGCACCAAAACACCAGAATTAGATATTCATCTCACATATTATTCTATATTCATCTTGAGCTCTCTGTTTTGCTTCTTCGAGGCCATAAACACCTTGTGCATCTCACTGTCGGGCAGGTCAACGTTCACCTTCCTCAGGTACAACCCACTCTGGGACTGGATGTACACCTTCAGGAGAGACCAGTTCCCACGGGGACTTGCCAGCCTCATCACCACAAGGCTAGTTTTGAAGGAAACAAACATGGGACCCTCTCTCAGCTACAATGCAAGGGTGCAAAACATGTCCTGTAAAGGGTCAAACCAACAAGAGTGGGTACAAAATCCCTGTGCTGTGTTTGGGAAACGCCTGCCAAGGCTCCCTGCAGATGGGACCTCTCCGAGCAGGAGGTCAGTGACATTTAAGCTGGAGCCAAATATGAAAATAATAAAAGCCCTGATGGATATTGCTGCAATGCCTGCTGATTTCCAAAGCCCGGTTGCTGGCTTTTCTCCTCGCATTATCCTCACACAGATCTGCACACATCCACACACCGTGGCGCGAAGATGATACCAGAAATGGTTCAGGCATTAGTCACGGGCAGACAAGTGGAAAAATGCTCCAAAACACCAGTTTTCAGGAGGCCTGCTCCTCAGACACTACAGGTATCTCTCTGCTGCCAGCTTGGGCAAACACAAAAGCAGAAAAGGATATTTTCTTGGTCAGAGAACCACTTCTGGCCACATCTTAACAAGTTTACAATTAAGCAGCAAGAAAACAATTAATAGTATTGACTTAGAAGAAACACACAGCATTAGGTGCATTCCACTTCTTACTTTCCACCCTGGACTAGGTTCTTAGCCCACAATGAGCTACTCAAAGTAGCAGCTTTAGGGAAGAAAGAAGGGAAAAGGAAAAAAAAAGGGGAAAAATCCAACAAAACAATGTTGCCTCCCATACAAAACTCCAACAATTACAATATTTAAGATGTCCCAAGGAAATTGCACGAAAACTAAGCACAGAGGACAAGAGCAAGGAGCAGAGGCAGAGCTGCTGCAGCCAACAGCCCCAGTGCTGGGGATGGCAGTTCCTTACTCCAGGACGTTACTTACACCTACCCACATTTTGTTTCTGTTCTTCAAGCCACCAAATTTAGGTGTTTATTCTTCCATTTCACCTCCAAGAGATCCTCAGGTGTCCATTCACTAAAACCCATCAGGGTTTTAGTCCATGCTGATGGGATGTTTCATAGATGGTGAAGGAGTTCATGGGTTTTCCTCTGGATACCTCCTCCTGCTGCTGGGGGGCAAACCAGGCAACAAAGGAGTCCTCTCCAAAATCAGCACACAGCCCAGTCAAAACAAGTCCTGGAGCATGCCAAGAGCAGAACAGGGAACCCCTCAGGGAGGTCAAGGGATGTGAAGAGAGTTTTAATTCCATGCTTCCCAACATCTGCATTTAGAGCAGCAAGCGACACTGTGAGGAGAGGGACTGCAAGGCTCTGACTTGCTCACGGGACAAGAAGGAGAAGCTGTTTCTCCAGCACCAAAAATGTTAAGTGCTTATTCATCCCTGCTTGTCATCTGTAAGCAAACTACTCCTCCATTCACTCCAGCCTGGCAGAATGCAAAGGCGTAGCACAGGAGCCTTTGCTTTTACTATTATAAATGATGCTATTTTTGCCTTTGAGCCTCCGGTATCACAAATCCCACATCCTTCACATGCCTTACCCCGGCTCCCTCCACTCTGCTATTGTGTCTTGCCGAGTTGGAGGTGTTTTGCTGCCGTAGCTTCACCTGCTGAGAGCAGGCGGGAGCGCGCTGTGCCACGTGCCTGCTCCATGTACAACCGCTCATTTAGAGGACAGGCTAATTAATCCAGAGCCACACGTGGCCAGCAAGCCCTGTTTGTGCCACACCCCCTGAGCTTTTGACATTAATGGGACACATTTTTTGTATTGCACCCCCTGAGCTTTTGGCATTAATGGCACCTCTCGCTGCCAGGGAAGCGCCGCCATGGCCGTGCTAGGCACCGCCGGCCATCCCAAACCTGGCGTGTGCTGTGCCCTCTGCCCGCTCAGACATTTCCACCAGCACGGAGTTCTCCCTTCTGCCAGACAAAACATCGCCCAGCTGCCAGCACGTGGCTCTGCTGGCACAGCCAAGGGCACCTGGCAAAGGGAAGCAGCTTGAGGCATCAAAGCATGGGATACTCGGAGTTATCCCTCATTAGATGTGGCAGTGCATGTCAGCCAGCACCCAACAGGAGCATTTCATGAGCCTAGGAGAGAGGGGGAAGAAAACTCACACAGTTCAATTCATTTTCTCAGCACCTAAAAAAGAACTTGAGCTGGAATTACAATTTGGAGACCAGAGACAGCGCAGATCGAATGCCTCTGACTGCATGCAAGGACTGAGCCAGGAGATGTGGGAGCTGCGAGTCAGAAATGTTCTAATTAAAGGACTCAGCAGATGACCAGTGAAAGTGGCCAGCAGCCTCCACTAGCTTCAGTTTGGGAGGAGGAGGAGGAGGAGGAGGAGGAGGAGGCGGGAGGAGAAACACCCCGGGCGGATTTTTCTTCCCTGCCTCTTTCCCTGTACGCAAAGGTATCCTTGGTCAGGGAAATTATTAACTTGGAAGAGGCAGAGCGGTAAATAACGCAGATCTAAGCACATAAATCACTCAGAATTTGCCAATACCAAGAATATATTAACAAACCAAGATGTTATTAACAACTTGCAAATGTGACAAAAGCAGTGAAGTTCACAGACATGATGAAAACAGGCTTGGTGGGAAACAGTAAGAAAAAATATTAAAGGAGTGAACACTGAGCAGTCTGCCTCTCAAAATCTTTGAAAGCTGTCGGTGAGATGGTATCTTTGCCAGATACAATCTCACCAACAACAGTTCCTAAACACCACCTACCGCTTCTTACTGCAAAATAAAACCAGGAGAAGATCCTGGGAGGGTAAAAAACCCACTGCTGTTCATAGTCCCATACTTGTTTCTTGCAAGAGAAAAAAGTGAATTTCTAGCGCCACAGAACTCATCTTCCAACACGAGCGTGTCTCATTCCTCTGCCTGCTCAAGCCACAAATGCTTATGTGCCTAAACTGACTACTGTATCATTTTATTTCTGAATAAAAAACAAAGAAGCTCCAACAGTGAAACACAAAGCGAAATAAGAAGGAAATTATTAATTTTAGAGTTCACAGGGGTTTTTTTACCACTTCTAGGGATGGTGACTCCACCACCAAGTGAACAACATGAAAAATCCTAGAAAATACAGTTTTTATCAAATCCCCGCATCGGGCTGAGAACAAGCCATGCTCTCCTTTCTGGCAATGCAAGTCACCTTTGAGCAGAGAGTTTCTCATCAAAATAGGTGTTCTACCTCTGGACGTATTTCCAAACCCAAATCACATCAAGGCCCACCCTTCCAGGGGCCTCCAGTGTTGATGCATTGGCATCCACGGGCTGGCTGTTTTTCAAGGGGCAGAAGGAATATGCACAGAAGTTTATAATGAAACAAACAGTTTACTTTAGAGCAGCTACAGCTGGTTTTTCAAAACTGGCAAAAGTAACTGCCAAGAGTTTTCACCAACTGGGGGCATATCGAGGAATTTTCTCCTGCCCTCCACCAGCAGTTTTCGTTTGTATTTAGATGTAGATTAACAGAATGATAATAATTTTTTTAAAAATCTAAATTTTAGCAACATTCTTATTTCTAAATCATTCTCATTCTCAAGTCTGCTCAACTACTCCATTTACAGGCATTTACTGATGCAAGTGGGAGGAGGAACACGCTCCAGGAAAGCCCAAACGAGCAGTTTCATCAGGGCATTCCCCAAGGAGAAACCTCTGGAGCCTGGGAGAACCAGCAGGTTCCATCCCACTGTCTGACTCGGAAGCTGCCAGTGGATCATCCCAGCCTCTCCAGCAGCTCCCAGTGCAGAAGGATGACCCATTTTCCAGGTTTCTCACACCCCCCATTTCCAGCAGCATTCAGCACCCGGTTTGCACAACAGTTTTTCCAGCAAATGGCTCTACAAAAAGTTCCTTTCATCTGATGGCTGGAACATCTAAAGATCAAGTCCCTGTTGCCCAATGATTTGGGCAATCGTTCTCAAAACATCACGTTCTTTTGTGCAACTGCTATCCACGGTTTCCCTGACAAAAGCAAACACCAGAACTACCAGTCAAAAATTTTAAAAAAGAAAAAATAAAGGGATCTGAGCAAGCAAGCAAGCAGCTGGCAAAGGAGGCTCCTGAGTGCCAGGAGGTGAAGAAGGGAAACGAGGGCACCTGGGCTCTCGGGGGATGCTCGGCACAGCCCCAGCTCCCGGGGTCAGGCAGCCGAACTCGGCCTCACGGAGCAGCTGGAGGGGGGGGAGGAAGGCATTGCCTCGCTCCCAGCTACAAACACGCCTCTGTTTTCCTAGGAAATCAAACAAATGGACCCAAAGCCATTCTCCTCGGAGCTGCAGAACAATATCTTCATAAATAAAGTCAAATTCCAGGAGTTAAGGCGGGGGGGAAGGGGCTTGCAACACAAACTGCAGCGGCTCTGACACCCCAGCCATGCACTCCTGGACGTGACCACTGTGCAGCTGCAGAATTGGCAACCTCTGGCCTACTTTGGGGCATGTTAGAGTCCAACTGTATTTACGCTGACAGAGACAAGCAAAGGTTGTGACGATTTATTGACGCAAGAGCCATTCTGTGCTCCATGCCAGAAATTAATCAGTGGAGGAGGAGGAATTCTCTTCAAGCACTTTGGTGAGCTGCTAAAAACAACAGGCTGAGGTCTCCCATGACAAATACCATCAAAGAGAGAGGGGAAAAAAGAAATTAAAAGGGCAACTTTTACAAATTTTAGACTCAGCAATCACAAGCAGTGCCCGAGCAGAACTGTCCTGCGTAACTTTTCCTTGTGAAAAAGAAAATACGTGAGAGGAATAAATCAGAGCCTTCCTAAACCTCTGTCAACACAACCTGGTGCTGGGTTTGTACAGATCAACATGTCTCAAATACCTTTGGGGGAAGTGGAGCTGCTGGTGAAGGTGTAGTGATCCTCCAAGTTGGCTCTGCCTGCTGCAATTCCAGATAAAAAGAAGGAAAGCAGAGGCAACAGTCCCATCACCTACTTGAAAGAGCTGCTGCACAAAGCTCCACTTTGAAGGAAAAAACAAAAAGGAAAAGAATCTTTAATGCAGACTGAAGGAACAGCATCAGCCCTACCTGCCAAGAAGACATCACGACAAACCTGTCAAGAGTTACGAGCCTGCAGAACAGGCCTTCCACCTGCTGGAAAGGGAAAAAAAAGGAAAGGAAAAAGCCATCTAATGCCAATCAGATTCTTGCTGCTGGCAGCGAAGAGATGCCAGAGCCCTTCTCCTGGGTTTGGTAAGCAGTGAGGATCACATGCCTTCTCCTGGCAGAGGTTCTGTGAGACCAGTGGCACCTTAGTGAGAATAAAGCAAGTTCTTGGAAGTTTCAGACATTTTTCCTACAGCAACAGACGTCAAGGATTCGGTACTTGGATGGACTTCTGGAGTTTGGTGTATGGTCTTTTTACTGTTTTGAATGATTTTATCACCATAGAAGAGACGGTTGGTCTAGTTCAGGCTTTTATGTCTTCCCACAGGAGCAGCTCAAGCATTTTCTAGATCAGGAGTGAAAAAAAAAGTTTAAAACTGTTTCTCTTTATAGGCAGCATAAAATAAAGGTCACAGTTAACAGAGGGGGTTAAGTCTGTTTGAGTAGAAAGTGCAAGTCTTGAATGCTGAAACAGAAGAGCAAAATATAATTCTCAATGGATTATTTTAACATCACCAGGCTTTAAGGGTTTCCTGCCTGAAGAATTGTCAATTGATCAGAACTACTGAAAGCACCTCTCCAGCAGCAGACAAAAAACACCTGCCCTCAGATCTCTGAGCAAATAACCCAGCCGAGGGAGCATTTCCCATCTCCCAGCTGCTCCCAATTTGCAGGCTGGCTGCAGTGACCGCACGGCCAAATAACCCCATTGATCTCGGGCTATTGATCACGGGGTGAAACCTCCCAGCAAAAAGTCATTACACACTAGTTCATGGACAGAAACAGCTATTAAAAAAACAGTCTGAATCCACAACGCCGCAAGCACAGCGCCATGGGAGGCACAGCAGCCCATGCTCCCGAGCCGCACACTCCGTGGTTTCAACCCGAGCCTGACGGGGTCACACGGCTGCAGCAGCTGCCTCTGAGGGCAAAATGGGTACCTGAAGCCAAGGCTGGCAGTTCAAAGCTCCCAAACCAGACCTCACCCCCATTACCATTTGCCCCATAAAGCTATTTATGTGGTTTGGCAACACAACAGCTACAAACAATGTGAGTACACAGATTCCAGAATAGTGAAAGGGTCAGGATTGATTTTTTTTTTTAAACAAGTGATTTCTTTCTGAATTCAACTCTGATTTCTCCAACACCCTGATCCCAGCCCTACCACAGAGCACAGGGAATTTCCAGGAGTCCCCTCCACTGCAAGTATCTCTGCCTTGCTCATAGCTGGAAGTTGCTCCTGGAGGAGAGGGTGGCACTGGCAAAACACTGCCTGTTCGTGGGAAAGTCAACAAAAGAAGCTGTTTCTCAGTGCTGGGATTATTCAGCCCTCAGTACAACCAAAATGACAACTAAATGACTAATAAAATTTACTTTATCAGCCCCCCACCAAAATCCACATCACACATGACCAGAGGTTGAGAGGGTATATTAATGGCTGTAGTCACAATCCTACCTGCTCTTTCCCCCTTTCCCAGGCATCCACAGGGAGATGCAGTCAGGCTCCTGTCTCCCCAGGCTGACCTTGCCCAGCCATCCTGGCAGAACCTCCTCACGCTTGGCAATTTAAGCCTTCAAAACAAACCTGCTGTTGCTACATCAAAGTGGAGCAGGGCAGCTACAAACACTGGGAAGATTAAGTCCAGCCTGTGGATTCCCTGGCACAGCCCATGCTGCCAGGGTTCAAAGCAGCATCAACAATGCCCCACTGAACCCCATACACACTCAGGGGCCCCTGAAAACTCCCACAGGAACTGGTGCCACCAGTGGTGGCTTCCAGCTGAGACAGGAAGATCTCAAAAAAGCCCACCTGGGGTTATTTCTGTACAGAATTCACCTTTCAACAGGGGTGAAGTTTAATATCAGCTTCATCCTTCCAAAAGGCTACAAATCTGCTTCCACACTTGAGCACATCAGTCCCTCAAGCCAAAGGGTGACAGTAATTCCCAGGGAGAACACCACAAACTGCTGAGCATCTCAAAGCAAACCAGAGCAGTGAAGGTACAGGATCTGATTTTCCCAGTAACTGATGAAAAAACACCAATTTGATTTTGGTTACGGAAACAAAACCTTTAAAAGATCTGATGTATTAATTTTAGTTTTCTTAACAGAAGAACAAACCGAGTGCCCCATTTCTCAGTAGTTTGACCACTCCACCTGGTACCTCAACCCTTGCAGGTGTCAAGGCCTTTCTTGCTTAATGGCAAGAAATAACAAAATAAGTAAATAGAAGTGGGGCTGGAATTCCTGGTACACGGCAAGCTATGGAGAGAAAGGGACTTGCAAAACCTTTACTGATGGATAACATTTCCACAAGTTTTCATTCTCCCCTCAGGCACCTGCTACTCCATGTTCAGTCACTCCTGGCCATCTTCTGACTGTAAAGGCAGATTCTACAGATGTTAGAGAATGAAAAAAATATACTAAAAACTACACTAAAAGAAGATATGTCATTGCAAACATTTCTCCTCTCTTATTCCTGACCCAGAATCATAGAACCACAGAATATCCTGAGCTGGAGGGGACCCACAAGGTTCAAAGTCCAACCCCTGGCCCTGCACGGACACCCCAACAATCCCAGCCTGTGCATTCCTGGCAACGTTGTCCAAATGCTCCTTAGGCTCCAGCAGCCTCAGGGCCGTGCCCATTCCCTGGGGAGCCTGGGCAGTGCCCAGCACCCTCTGGGGGAAGAACCTTTCCCTGATATCCACCCTAAACTCCCCTGACACAACTCCAGCCATTCCCTGGGTCCTACACAGAAACATCTTTGAATAAAAATAAATCTCCAAAAGAGTTCGACCAAGAGCTTTCAAAAATAAGGCCCTGATTTCCCTTTTGCAGTGAGGGTAAGCAGTACTTGCCAAGCACAGGAAGCCAAATTCCTAGACTTAAAGGATGAAAAATGCTGACATCCCTCTGGGAAGAACTGGATTTTTTCTGTCCCTGCTCTCAAATCACTCTCAGAATCAGTGGGATGACTGAGACAGTCCTTTGCCATGAACTCTGTCCCAGTTATCCACATCCAGGATACCCCAACAAGCCTCACTGGTCTAAGAGCCTGGCACAAAGGTGACAAGCTGAATAATTCAAAACAAACCCTGAAAAAATACTCCTTGTTAAGGCCAGTAATAAATTTAATTTAGGGAAGCACACATGAGATGAGACACAGGGCAAACTGGGGTTGACCAAAAGTGAATAACAAAAATGTAGTAACCTCATAGAAAAAGGTTTGTCTCCTTTCCAAGTGAGACACAAGATCCCAAGGACTATCTCAAACATTATTACAGAATCACCTGACTTTAAAAGTACGACCTTTTTATATCCTTTGCCTACCCTGTACTTCATTCAAAATAATCCAGAGTTCTCTGCCTCTCATCACAAGTACCTACTTCTCATCTTTGCTCTGCAGGAAACATCACAGGCTAAAAAAACTTAACTTTAGAAACAGGCTTTTAAAGAATTCCTAAGTGCAAGAACTGCATTTAAAGAAAAAGCAGAAATGAGAGGAATGTACTTGGCAGGGACACTGACCTAGCAGGAACTTCAACTTGAACCCCAAGTTGAAGCACAAAACAGTTCTTCTCTTTTGAGGGTACAATAAAACCCTTGTACAGAAAGTCCCAACTATTTGATGCTCCAGAAAGTGAAAACTTCACAGGTTTAGTGGGAGCGGACTTAAAACTTTCAAGGACCTCAAAATGACACCATTCCTAAAGGAAATCCAGGACAGGCTCAGCTCCCACATGGGTTAAGAACAGCCATGCAAGGTGGATAGGTCATGGGTTGAAGAAAGTAAATGGAGACATGGCCAGTTCCATCTGCTGGAGTTTTCAGCCCTTCCAACCAGAGCTTCTTACTGCCAGAGCTTGTTGCTGACTCTACTCCACAGCCAAGCTCAAAGTCCCCCTCAAAATTGGGGTCCAGACTGCTTAGGGGAAAAGCTTCTGAATTCCCAATCCAGAATAATCCAGTAAAACCAGAGCACCAGACTGGTAAAGGGAAGCAGGGCTCCCTGGAAGTGTTCCAGGCCAGGCTGGACAGGGCTTGGAGCAACCTGGGCTAGTGGAAGGTGTCCCTGCCCACGGCAGGGGGTGGGATAAGATGAGCTTTAAGGTCCCTCCCAACCCAAACCATTCCATGACTGTGCTACCACCATGCCCAGATGTTCTTCCACAGCCACCAAGTATCCACCATGGCCCAGCCCTGCTCAAGGAGGGCTGGAATTCACCCCCACAGTCCTTGTGTTTATTTGAAATAATGCTCTTGCCCCCAGATAACTTCTACAGACAGCCTCATTACTGCCAGAAAGTAGGTCAGTGTCATTTAAAGCTGGTTTGAAATGCATCTCCACAGAAACTTCTTAATCTTTAAAAGAGAACGCATCAAATATTTATTGGACAGTGCAAAATGTTGGGAGAGACGCTAACAGGGAGAGCTCTTCTGTGTGCTGCATGAAATAGCTTTCCATGCCTCATTGAGCCGTGCAGCATGGAAGGAGAGTGGCTTGGTGCAGATAAAGCCCTGTACAAAAGTCCTTATCTGCCCAGCAAATCACAGTACGTGACTCCCTAACTCGTTTTCCCAGTGCCATGTGATCCCAGAGCTCTCTGCTTCGTCCGGTAGCTCCTCTTGGCCTTAATGATCCCTGCTGCAGATTTTCCTGTATCAGCCAGGCAGCTCATTCTTAAAACTTCAATATTCCTAATTATCAAACATTCAGCACTGCAAAATGTAGCTGAAATTTGCATCTCTGCAAGAGTGGCTCAGAAGAAAGGACGGAGCATTTGCATTCTGACTGGTTAATTCCTGCAAGATAACATTTCATAAACAAAATGCTCCATTGAACATGGAGATTTTCAGCTTTTACAAAGGAAAGTGAACTTTAAACAAATACAAATCAGTTGAGTGATTAACTTTAAGTGTTTTGGTTTTTTAAAACTAATCTTTATGTATAACTTGTATCAGCAGAACAATCTTTACTGATTAAAGAAGCAAATGATAGTGAAACTGAAGCCACTGAAAATTAAGGAGGGGGGTAGAAGGAGACTGCAAGGAATCATTTAAGGTCAATAAGAGAGCAGGGAAAGAACCTAAAAGACAAAAAAACCCCACACACACTCACAACCCAGTCAGCCTGGGTAAGGTGAGCACCACAGGTTATGTAAGGCGAGTTTAAATTGTGGCCAACGTTAACAGGTTAAGGAGTGAAACCAAACACGCTTTCCCCCACCCCCCCAAGGTTTGTCATAATCCTAAATGTTATCTTAATTAGCCTAATTTTCTTAATTATACTTTGCAGCAACTTGAGCCTTCTCAGCACAGTTTCAGCGCTTTTTCCAGCTTTGTTCCAGCACTGGAAGAGGCGGTGACTCTCCTGCCAAAAGCCAAAGGGCACATGACACCTCCCAGCTCAGTCCTGACTGGATCTCCACAGCCTCATGCTCGCAGCACTGCTGGGAAAAGGCAGATTCAGCCCCTTTCCCCACCTTCACCTGCTGCAGGGAGCTGGCTGTTCCTCGGGAGCAGCGGGCACCACAGCAGGGTGGTGCTCACGGCAGCAGGGGCACCAGCAGCGCCAGCTTCTCCCGCTCCACCCGTGTTTGTGGGGCAAGGCAAGTGCACAAGGAATGCTGGTCCTAACCCAAAACTCAAGGAGACCATGGAGAGAGCCCAGAAAACAAAGCTCAAGCTCTTTACTCTGTGTCCAGGATAAAGACTGATTTAGACACTGGAAATTTTCTCCCACCTTTCTTCTCCAAAAGCTATTTCTTATTCCCCAAGAAATCTTACTCCAAAATACAACAGAAGAAGAGGCAGCGATAGGGGAAGAAATCACACTTTTCTTAGCCAACTTAGTCTTCTCTGTATTTTTTCATCTTGTTCAGTGAGAAGAAGCCCTCAGTGCCCAACACTTCTCACAAAAGCTTTGCAAAGTGAAAGGAAAAAAATCAAAAAAAGCACAGAAAAAAACCCAA
This sequence comes from Acanthiza pusilla, assembly GCA_036630365.1. Taxonomy (NCBI): domain Eukaryota; kingdom Metazoa; phylum Chordata; class Aves; order Passeriformes; family Acanthizidae; genus Acanthiza; species Acanthiza pusilla. The sequence goes on along the minus strand of JAXCHO010000167.1, from coordinate 1,007,233 downwards.
CCCAACCCGCTTCCATTCATCTACGCCGCAACAATTTCATGGCACAGCTCCTAAAACATCCCATTAGTGCTGGGCTTGGAGAAGATTAGAGAAGAAAGCTTGAACCCACTGAAGCAAGGCTTAATAGGCTCTCGAGTTAAGCCAGAGCCTTCCCTTAAACAATGCACATCATTAGGAATAATTACCTGTAGCTGTATAATCAACATGGCTATGATAACTGACACGAGAAGTCCAGATGTCATCTTTGGCAAGGGTTGGGAAATATTTCTGCTCCTTGTTATACAACTGACTCTTGAAAGAGAAACGAGCAACAGGAACACTGGGGGGTGAAAAGCTACCATGAACACTGCAGAATTCCAGTGCAACCAGAGCCAGAACCCAGCACCCAGGAAGGGCACGAGGATGTCCAACCCCATCCTGCCCCACTGCCACATCCCTGGGTTTTGATCAGACATCCCTTCTCAGCACCATTCTAGACAGGGCTGCGGGAAAAAGGGAGCTCAAAGCGATATTTAGAGCTAAGGAAACGCTGACCCAAAGCAGCAGAACCAGCAGAGAGAGGCAGGAGAAAAAAGGGTTCAGTGCTGAATTATAAAGGGAAGCAAGACAAATCAGCAGCAGACTCCCATTGTGTAAGAGCCCAACCAGGAAGGACATCACTACTTCCCAAACCTCTGGAGATCTCCTCCTTAAGAAGCAAAGCAATATCCATGGCTGGGTTTGGACTGCAGGTGGGTATTTAAGGTATCCCACCACAAGGAGAGAAAAGCAGGCAGCCACAGCTCCCCAGCCTCACTCCTGAGACAGGAAAACACTGAAATAACAATTATCCAGTGTCTGAAGAACAGAGCTCCTGAAAAAAAATCACTTTGCAAGATGTGTCCCAGGTGAACACCTACCTGCACTCATACAAACACACTTAAAGTTTCCCAACTCCTCACAGTGCCAACAGCAAGTTTCAAAATTCAAGAGACTGCAACATTATGGAAGTGGAAGCCACTTTTTTTTTCCTTTTTGATAATTCTGATAGTTTTAGAGACTTATAAACTCATTTCAGTTGTGAGGAGAGGGTCAGATTTAACACTGCTGCCTATAAACTATTTATTTATTTATTGCAGGATTTCTTCCTTAAATCTTAGGAGCTGTTCTCTGGCTTTTTGCAGTTCAGCCTTACTTGTTAACCCAAACCTGATTAAACTGAAGTCACAGAGTAATCTCTCGGAGGCAGAGTTAAATAAGTCCTTCCACGTGCCTTGTTGTTGTTGGATTATTTGCTTCCCAGCAGCCATTTCTGTACCATAAACTGAAACAGTCCAAGCACAATTAAAATTCCTCTCACAAAGCTCTGTCTAGCAGAAGAGTTGCCCAAAACTCCCTAAATACAAATGTATGAGGCACCTTTAAGCTCGAAAGCAGGTAACTGAGCAGCTACAGATCCTCTTGACTGACAGAAATGCACTACTTGGTAGTGATGAATCACACCTCAAATTACAAGACATATTAGGGATAATCCCCCAGACAGCATTGAGGTGGATCAATTGACTTTTGTTGCAGCAAAACTATTCCTTCCTATTAAAAAGTACTTTAAAAGTCAAGGAGCTTGCTTAAATATCAATAGAGACACCAGCAGAACCATGCCCATTCCTTGGAGGTACACTCCATATCATTAAGGCTCATCAGCAGAGATATAACAAATTAAACATCTGCTTAATGACTCAGAAAACACCAACAATTTTCACTGATGTGACAATTGGAAACCTAAATTCTAGAATAATTAGAAACCTGAAATGGTGAAACTTCCTTGCAACTCTTGATGACAGCGACACCACTTCCCACTTTCACACAAAGTTTTAAACAACGTAGGGAAGGGGAGAGAGTCTGGATGATAATTTCAAAAGTGCAAAAGGTGTGTTCATGCAACAAACTGTGTTTTGGTGTCGTTGCTGGAATTCCAAGTGGCTCTGCCCTTACCTGGATGGCTTTGGGAGCTCATTGCTGGCAATGTCTAGTCCTTGGGAGAAGGGATTTGAGACAGATCAGTTTCCACGGGAGTAACAGCAGCTCAAAAGAGCTCCAGTGCTTCACCAATACATAGGAATGGGAAGTGGGGATCAAATCATGGCCACCTTATAAAATCCAGGGCACAGTGACATGCTGAGTTGTATGGGAAGTAATCCAAGAGGGTGGCAGAGTATCTTCCAATGGCTTTTAAAATGGGAACCTGCAATTAAAGAAAAAGATGTTAGCGTTAGCAAATTAAGATTAACAACCATTTAAATTATACATTATATAACCTATTTATCCCCTAGATTAAACTACAGTGCTATTCTGGGCATTAAGGGTTGCAGAGAGAGTAATTTTCAGAGTTATAAATGTTACTCTGATTAACAACCATAAAAATGCAGACTAATACTTAACATTATTTAGGAAAAAAAAACAATTAAAAACCCCAGCTTTCCAACTACACAGTCAAGTCTCAAAAACACAAAATTCCGTGTTAATTCTCATCCTCTAACAGCACCATATGAAGCCACTTCAGTCCAACAGCTTCCATATTTTAAAAGCCATATGTATGAGTGGTAACTGTACTTCATGCATCTGTTCCCCAAAGAAGTCTAAAGAAAAATTCCTCAGTGCCAAGAAGTGGTCTTGGAGCAGGAAGGAAAAAACCCACACAATCAATTCCACTCCCACTCTACCCAAGCCTCCAGCAGATTACTAAGAAGCAGCTCCATACTGCCCCAGGCGGAAAAAAATCCACCATTCCCAGTTATTTTTAAGATGTATTATTAGAGGAAGGGAAAGAGAACAGAGAGGGGAAAAAACCCACGGAGTCAGCAACCCTTGCCCCCCAAAAAATGGAAGTGTAGAAGCAGTAGATGCCCTGGTTTGTTGAGATCCACACTGACCCAACCAGCCACTCTTAGACCAAGAGAACCTGCTCAAGGTGTCCTCAAGCTCAGCTTCAGGGGAGGTCAGGGGTCTTTTCGGCACTATACCAAGTGACATCCAGTATTCCCCATCCCTGGAAGTGTCCCAGGCCAGGCTGGACGGGGCTTAGAGTGACCTGGGATAGGGGAAGGTGTCCCTGCCCATGACAGGAGGGTGGAACTGGATGGGCTTCAAGGTTCCTTTCCACCCAAACCATTCTGGGATTCTCTGATTCCTAAACATCCCTGTGTTCCAGGCAGGGGATCTCAGGGATTCTGCTCTGCCGCTGCTACAAGGTCCCAGACAACGCTACTGAACCGGATTAATCCCAACGGAGTCCCTTATGCAGTGTCCCACAGGCAGAGGTGATCTCCCTTCTTTGCACCACAGAAGCCCTCAGCAGGCAGGCTCATGAGGCAGCTCGTTCCCAGAGCAGCTCCTCCTGCATCACCCACAGTGCCATCGCAGCGCAGGGATGAGGTCACCCTGCTGGCAGCAGCCACCTCAAACCCATCCCCACGGATCCAGCTGACTCTGCTCACCCCAAACTGCTCCAGCAGCACATCCCAAGGAGTGGTGCCCTCCAGCAACGCTCGGGCGGGGGATGGCTGCGATGGTAACTGCTCCTGCCTTGCACAATGAGCATCTGTCCACAGCGGAGCTGTGCCACTGTAGTTCAGGCAGTGCTAGCTATTCTTGGAAGAGCTCTTAGCACACTCAGATACATGTGTTCCTTTCCAAGAAGGCGGCAAAACCAGGTCTGAGCCTTCCACCACCCTCAATCCAACACCTTGCAATAGCACGGCTGCTCAGGATGGGCTTTCAGAGGTTACCCCCCTGATGCACAGAAAAATGCCCCAGCAGACACTGCTGAACACAGTCCCTTCCTTAAGTTCCCTTCCTTAGTTCATTAAAAACCCTCTTTAATTGGCTGTTTCTCTGCAGCCCAAGTGTCTCTCAAGCATTAGCACTCTCCAAGTTCCTCTCTGCTCATCTTGCATTCTCAGAGACCTGGAACGCATTTCATGTTACGCATCAAATTCAAGAGAAAATCACTTAAATGTCATTTCTAACCCCTGCAGGTCTCTGCCATCCCAAATGTTCAAGATGTCCCAGTCCCATTAATCAGCACATCCTGTTAAACAGAGCTGGGTCAGCTTAGACGAGGCATTAGCAAGATACTAACATAATTTATTTCCATTAAAACCAGCAGGTACTGTTATAGCATAAGCCATCTCAGCTGTAGACAAGAAGGATTTGGAATGAAGTTACCAGATTCCTGTGTCCTCATTTTCCCAGAACAAGAATACAAATGTGAGCATGAACAGTGGAAAGTTTCCCAAAGCAACTGGAGTGAAATAGTAGCACCAAATCCAGTTAACAGCACCACCCTTTTAATCTATTTCTACTTGTGCCCCACCCCTGGAAGTGCTCAAGGGGCTTGGGGCAACCTGGGATAGAGGAAGGTGTCCCTGCCCATGGCATGGGTAGAATGAGATGAGCTCTAAGGTCCCTTCCAACCACTCTGTAATTCCATGATTCTTTCCAGGACACAGCAGTTATGTCCCAACTTACCTCCCCCCAAATTCTAATTTTCAGTTACCCCTTGCACTGATCTCAGTGCAGACCAGTTAGCCGCTGCCAGGCCTCCATCTGCAACAATTCTTTTGTAAACTTGTCATCTTGCCGCTGTCTCAAGGAGAACATTCCTTAAATTAAAAGAAGCAAAACGCTGTCTATCCCTATGGCTTGGGTATCTGGAGGTCTAGAGGGTTTTCCAAGCCCATTACTGTATTAAAAAAAAAAAGGGAAAAAAAAAAAAAAAAGGAATATTAAAAACAAACCCAAGTTTGTTTAACTTCTACTCCCAGTGCCTTCCAGGACAAGGGCGATCACCTCTGGCCCAAGGAACAATGAGTCCACCCCAAGCATTGTTCCAGAGGCACATTCACCTCCAGCATGGGCAAGCACTGGCTCACAGCCACCTGCCCACTGTCCTCCCAGCCCACAGCAGGAACTCAGACCCCACTGCTTTGGTCAGAGGCTCAAAGCAAGGCTCACCCCTGGCTTTTGGGGGTCAGGAGCACATGAGACTCTGCTGGGCTCCAGCTGAGTGCAGCAACAGGGCTGCTGGCTGCTGCCACCTGAGCGCACCACTTGCCCTGCGAGCCCCAGGATCACCTGCTGGCCACGAGAACTGTCCTGGCAGACAGCAAGCAGGGGCACGGGGACTGTGCCAGGTTTGGCACTTCCCTGGGCACAGAGCAAATGGAGGGCTCGGGAGAGCATCCACAGACAGGGCAGTGGATGGCACTGCGCAAAGTGCCAAGCAGACTGCAGGCTCAAACAAGCAGCTGTGTAAAACATTATTTAATTGGGACTGGGACAATCAAGCTTCCTGCCTTGCAGGAGAATCATTCAGAGTCTGGTCACTGCTGGAGCTCTAAAAAACTCAGGAACAGGAGCACAAAGAACCACTTAATGCCTATTTATTTCAGCCTACTTCTACCAGGGCACACCTGAGAGCACCGGCTCTTTCCAAGAGCACTTTATCCCCACCAAGCACCCTGAAATCAATGAGAGACAGAACTACATGCGACCTAAGAAATGTAAGTAATCCTGCAGTCTTCCAAGTCTGTTTCCATCTATTTTGCACCTATGGAAAGCTTTTTTTTCCTGTTTTTTTACATAAGAATCTTACAGTTCTGCCACAAGAATGATTTGTTGATAGGAGGACTGGAGCACTTCCCCTGTAAAGACAGGGCCTGGAGAAGAAAAGGTTGTGTGGAGACCTCAAAGCAACACTCCACCATCTGAAGGGGCTATGAGGAAGCTGGAGAGGGACTCCGCATCAGGGACTGTAGTGACGGGACAAGGAATAATGGGTTCAAACCGCAAGACTGGAAGTTTAGGTTATATATTAGTAAGCACTCCAGCACCATGGGGTTTGCTCTCCAAAAGCCATGGAAACACCACCACCTTCCAAAAAGTGTCATTGTCAATCCTTCTGCCTGGCACAGATTGATTACAACAAAATCATTCTTTTTTTCCCCCCAAAATTATCTCCCTCGCCGCATTTCCAAGCAAACAGCCCCGAGTTCAATCCCACGTGCTCCACATACAATGACAACATCATCTTGATGTTTCCTTGGATTCCTGCTCGTAGCAGGCAGCCTGCAAACAGCCCAACGTGCTCAGCACACACCAACCTGAAGAGAGGCACAGCCTGTGTTAGAGCTTTATCGATTCCATCTCTCCTTTGACAACAGATCCTGCACTTTAACCAGAGGGGAAAAAAGCTGCCTTTGCTTTTCAGGGTTTGTTTATAAAACACTGCCAATACAGGATCTATACATGAAAAGAGGAGGAAAGGAAGAGGCTTAGAGGTGGCTGACAACAGTTCACTGTCACCACCAAAAAATCTACTGCATCTTTAATTAGAATGATGGAATGGCTCAGGTTGGAAGGGACCTCAAAGCCCATCTCATTCCAAACCCCTGCCACAGGCAGGGACACCTTTCACTAGACCAGGCGGTTTTCTTTAGTGCAGAGCCAATGTGAAATAGCTTCCCAAGCTGATCTCCTCTCTGGGGACCACATTTCTCAGCCACCACTGTGCAAGGTGACAAAAGCACTGGCAGTGGTCCTGAGGACTCCCACAGCCCTCTGACAATGTGCCCTCAACTGCTGTTTCTCCAGCAGAATACAGCTCTACTGGATCTGTCCCAGGAGAGCAGGTTTCACAAGCACTGCCCACTTCCAGAAGTGCTGGTTTTCCTACAGCTGCAGCAATGTTCAGACCTCTTCCAGGAAATACATTTGCAAACCTCAAACATCATCAGACACCCCCTCAAATAGTTCAGAGTCTCTACACAGTTTTCTGTCTCTCAACACACACTATGAGAATAACAGGTGACCCTGTAAAATCTACTATTAGCTTAATGCTCAGCTGTGGCCAGAAGAGCAACGAGATTATCATGGAATAATAAAAAATAAAAACAGAGCAGCGAATTTGCTGCTGTATTAGCCCAGTTCCTCCAAGACCATGTGTATTTTGTCCATGCAAAATCTGGACATTCCCCCTCCTTCTCCAAGTACACAGTGTAAGAGTTTCAAAAGGGCAAGAAAAACACCATCAGAGGTGTGGTACAAATTCCTCATGCAGGTGAAGGAGATTATAAACCTGCAGCCCAGACAGAGGTGACTTAAAAATATCACAGTGATGCAGAATCTTGATTAATACAGACAAACCACTGATCATTCTGCTTTCCAGCCATTTCCTTCAGAGCTAGAAGTTCTTCTTTTGCTGGGTGAGAGGTTGGGTGGACATAGGAGGGAGGGAAGGGATTGGAAAAGGCACAATTTGAAGTGTGCTCTCTGCATCACCTGCTCCTCCTTAGCTGCACTGAGAAACTCTGATTTGGGGTGCTGGAAAAAGCAGAAGCCCTTCTGAATTCCAAAAGCAAATGGACAAATTTCTTATGAAAGAGAACAAACACCAAGTGCTTCTGCACAAGGCCAATAAACCCATGAGACAAGTCACTGTTTGAGAAGTGTCACCACATGCATGTCCTGTTGTGAAATGTCTCCCAAGGTACATTCTCTTGGAAGCTGCTGGAGAACGTGGCAATCAAGTGCTTTTAAAGACCTTAAGAAACCTTAAAATCTAACCTGCATGCCAGCCTACAGTGCCCAAACCAACCCAGCTCAGCTTTATCCCACACAGATGTGGCAGCACCAAGTCACAAAACATAAAGTTTGCTCTGTATAACTTTCTACATTGCACTGAAATCACGTATCAGATTATTTTGTTTCCACACCTGCATTCAGGTAATTTAAGGAAAATACTCAGGTGCACCGGCAAGTGGAAGTGTTGACACAAAACTCAGAAATCCTCATGGAGGACAAGAGAGACAAGGAGCGCAAACACTGTGAGCACCCAAAGCCTTCATCCTAGTCAGAACTGTGTAAGTAACAATGAAACAGGAAACCCAGCCTAACTCCACTGTTAGCAACAGCTCCTCTCCAAGAGGATCCCAGGTATAAACATGCCCCAGTGAGGATCCAGATTGACCAGTCCAGCCCTCGCTGCTGGGACATCCCAACTTTGCCAAACTCAAAATTTCCCTGCAGCACCAAAACCAGAGGTGCCTGCCTTTAACATCAAAAGCTCAACACAGAGATTCAAAGGCACAAACCACCTCAGAAACATAGCAGCATCGCCCAGCAATTCAAGGAATCAGCCCCCAGTGCATTTGTTTAGCAAATGCTGACATTTCCCTGCCAGCCATCACAAGTGGCTCTCACATGACAGCCGAACAAATATTGTGCTTCCGCCTCTCCCTCAAACTTCCACTCTCCCAACACACACACAGGGAAGATTTACTGCTTATGCTCACACCAAACACCCTGACCTTGTGACAGGCTGTGTGGTGAAACCATCGGACAGAGATCCCGTCCCTAACCACATTTGTCCTATGTGAAATCACAGTGTGCGTGCACCAAGGGCTAACCAATACCTGCTCTGCACTCTCACAGCCCTTCCAGGAGCTGCAGTGCCTTCCCAGACAGTCCCTGGGAGCTGCTTTGGGAGCAATCCTGCTGCTACTCCGGGCAGTGGCTTGCTAAGCAAGTCTCTGCAATGTAAGCAGTGCTCCACATGCACTGAAGTCACTGTCAGACATGAAAAGGAAACAAAATGAACAGCCACAAATGGCAAGGCACTGTTAACTAATTACGAGCTGCTTTATTAACAAGGAGCTAATCCACAGCTATTTAAAGGTAGCAAACCTAGGTGGAAATAATTAACCTAATTACATGTAAGAGAAATTCTCTATAAAAATAATCAAGAAAAATGCTTTCTACAGTTTCCCATGCTTTTGCTTCTCACTGTCAAGTAACGCTCCGCTACTAATTTCCAGATTCCTTGAGTAAAGCTGCTTTCCCCAGGCTCCTTTCACTTGTGTCTCAGAGTCAGGTGCTCAGACTGATCTCTGGTGGCAGCTCTGTACTTCAGCTCTGGAAATCCAAACACTGAGACACCAGCCCAAACTGAAAACACAGCGACACTGATATCTCAGTGGAAGTGAACAGACCATTCACCCATTTTAGTGTTCAATTCACACAAAACTGACATTATTAGAGCTTGCCCCTGGCTGTATTCTCCTCACTAAGTTTTAAACTGAGGAAATCCCTCATGGTACCTTGTACAGACACTTTTGCAAATCACCAGCACTTACAGCTGCTCTGAAAACCAAAGGTGCCTCCACAGCCTAAAAAAGAAAAATCTTCTGCTGGACACCCAAAACCCCAAAGGTTTTGTGCCCCCTCTACTTCCTTGCAAGGAGCACACAAGAGTATCCACAAGATTTCTACTGCCTTGGATTTCACAGCAGCACCATTGGGTAGATGTCTCATAAAGTTTCAGACTTCAGCAAGTATTGAAGCCAAATATATTGAAGGTATCCCAAACACACAGAGAAGCAAAACCACTTTGGGAACAAGCAAGTGGATGAGGAGGGAACCTAAATCCTCCGATGCGTCACCCAAGACTCTGAACAAAAGATCCCAAGCAAATCTGGAAATACCACCTCATGTTCACTCTGTGGGAGCTCCAATTTAAAGTGGTCAACAGCTTGGAAATTGTTTTTTTCAGAGTCAAGCAGGAAGAGCTGCAGATTCAGAAATGCAAACGACTGTTTGAAACCTGGGAGTGTGCAAATCTGCAGGAGTACAGAGCCCTCCTTGACTAGCAAGACTCTGGCAGAGGGTCTGAAAGAGCAGGATGCTTCTGAGCTCGATCCAGTTTCTCAGCAAGAGCAGTAAGAACAAGCAGTCTCACAGATGGATCCGCGTGGGAGGGAGAAAGGATAAAAGTCTGCCTCGGGAGCCTGTTCCAGCTGCTACTGAAGCCTTGCAGGAGTCGGCACAAAGTGGGCAGAGCTACCTATAAAAATCTACTCTCTTGGCTTTTTCTGAAGCCCTCTTCTTCCCCAATTCCATGTTTTTTCTCCATCCTACTATTTCCACATTCGAAAGAGTCCAAATCAGAGAGCTGAAAGTAGCGCCTGACAGAAGGTAAATGCAGACTGGGAGTTTATCCTATTTCTTCATTCCCTCCTCGCAGATCACCCTCGTTACACTCACTCAGGAGCAGAAAAATCAAACCTCCTTTTAAATGCTTGACTGAGAAGTGATTAAAAACAGTATATTTGAGGCCAGGCTGGAACCTGAACTAGTGAGGGGCAGCCCTGCCCATGGCAGGGGGGTGGAACTAGATGATCCTTCAGGTCCCTTCCAACACAAACCCTTCTGTAGTTCTATAATTCCATATTCTTTTTATCCAAAATCCCCCCAACAACTTTTGCAGTGCCAGGAAGAGGTTGTGTGGCCAGCAGACAGGGAGTTCACCACACTGGCTGAAGGCCATTCTTTACCTGGGGTTGTTTTTCAGCTCCCCAGGTAGGCAAAGGCAGGGAGAAAAACATTTACCTTTTCTCTTCATGTACTTGAGCTGTTCCAGCCACATCTGAACTTCTTGTTCCTTCTGACAAAGAATCAAAATTACTGGTCACTAGCTGTGCCTAACCCATCTGGTCTCCCAGCATAAAATAGCTGAGTACATGTGTCATCAATCACTGTTAATTACTTCATTAACTTGGAAAAAGAATATTGACTTTTTTTGAAAGAACAAACATTGTTTAAGGTCAGTCTAGTTCTCTTTTTTTTTTTTTAATTGAATGCTATCTGATTACCAAGAGAAAATAATTTAGTCCAACCACTCAAGCAACCCTGTCTCACAACTCATGCAGTTCTTTTGTCTGGTGAGACATCTCCTCAAGTCTCTTCTGGATGTGATGCTTTGATCCAGAAGCTTTGTGCTGTTCTCCAGTACCCCGTGCTCCTGTTCACCGCATTGCCATTCCCACCTACTGCCCCCGTGGCTTTGGAAGTCCTGACCTTTGTCACGCTCTGGGAAAGAAACATGCCTCAAGGTCTCCACAAACACGTTGCATCATTTCGGAGGGGACATTTAGCCCTCTGCTGTCGGCTGCAAAACAGTGACACAGAGAGAGATTACAGCGCTTTGTGTGTTTTCATGGGCAACAAATCCATTGCCAGCACAGACTCGAAGCAGGTGTGATCCAGACCATGGGATGTAAATTTCCCCTGCATTCTCACCCTGCTTCAGAGGCTGACTAGGATCACCTCATGTCCCCAACAAGAGCTCACCTTCCTTGCGGGCAGAGGGGTCCCTCTCTGCACCCACTCACAGAGCCTCGTCCAGCCACACTCTCCGCATGAGCCACTTTAACTCAGTATTTATTACATTTTTCCATGCCTCAGCTACTGGCTCAACCACTCACTGTGCACTTTCAAAATGCTATTTTGTTTGAGGACATTTCCTGTCACTCCTATCCCCCCAACATCCCATAATTCTGTCCCCCAAACCAGGGCTGTGCTTCCCAGGAATGTGTGCAGAGCTCACACAAGCACCCTCGACCTTGGCTGATGCCCAGCTCATGAGACACAGCACACCCTCACCCACAAAAGCTTTAGTATCCCACCATGGCTTCCAAAGTTTACATTTTTGCGTGTTTTATTCCACCTGTCTGGCACTGAATGTTAATAATGACACCAGAACAGTGCCCTTCCCACAGCCACCCAACCAGCCAGACCCCAGTCCTAATGAACTCCACAGGATCATGGAATCTCAGAATCATTTGAGTTGGAAGGGACCTGAAAGAGCATCTCATTCCAGCCCCAACATGCAGTGTCACTCTGCTGTTTCTCCTTTTAAAGGGTCTGTTTTCCTATAGCAAATAAAAATGTCTTATAGCATATGAGGGCATTGTGCATTTGTGTATCTTACTCAAGAGAACTTTACCTAAATCCAAATTTTATCTTTGAGCATAAACGATAATGCACCAAACAGAAAGCAAGACATCACAACTTCACCTTTGAAGTGTAATATAATTGGCTTTTGTTTCTGAGGAAAGCCTGTTCTCTCACCAGCAGCATGTGCAGAGTGATGCTGACCTGTAACCACTCACAGCATCCCCCTGCTCACGGGATCATCCCTTAGGACACAGGGCAGGCCTGGCTTCTCTGCCAAAGCTGCTAAGACTTCAAGCCCCAGACTGCTGATAACTGAACAGGCAGGAATCCCCATGGGAAGCTGAAGTAAACACATGGCTTTATAGTCACAGGGGTTCCACGTTTTCCAGTTGCTCCAGTGTTAAATTACAAGTAGCATTTTTGAGCCACATCCATGGCCAGAATAGAAAACCAAGTCAATCACCACAACACTGTAAATTCCTGTGGTTTACCCCTCCAAATAGGGTTAAATTTGTCATTATCAACATCCCCCTTTAACAAAAACTGAATCTTCAAGCAAATATTTCAGTTTTAAAAGGTGGTAACCAAGAAAATCAAGGAAGGAACAACTGGCACTACCCAGACTTGAGGGGATTTCAGGTTGTTCATTATATCTTTACCTGTTTTATAACACCATCAAAGCCAAAATGGAACAAAACCCTTTACAGAAGTACTTGCAGGTTGCCTTGACAGACAAAGGCCAGCAAACTTTTGGGAACTTACTTTCCAGGTGTTGCTCCCAACATCACACTGGTTCCTGAACTCAGTTAAAGGAAGGGCTCAATTTACTTTAGGATTTACACCACATTTTATATGGCCCCTTTTGCCTGTTTGCACAATATGAACACAGCAAGGCAAACTGGAATCATTCTTTGAAATAAGAAAACTGGACTGTAAAGCCACACAAAATTTGGACATATTTCAAGGCCTGATACACTACCTGCCATGGGGTTTTTTTAAGGTATGTTTTACAATGCTGTCAGGCACCAGTTGAAAAAGGATTTCAACTGTGTGTACTCAAGGAAGCCTTAGAACCCTAACTTAGGGTTTGGGTTGGATGGGACCTTAAAGCCCATCCCACTTCATCTCCTGCCATAGGCAGGGACACCTTCCACTGTCCCAGGCTGCTCCAAGTCCTGTCCAGCCTGGCCTGGAACACTGCCAGGGATCCAGGGGCAGCCACAGCTTCTCTGGGCACCTGTGCCAGGGCCTCACCACCCTCACAGGGAATAATTCCCTCCCAATATCCCATCTGTCCCTGCCCTCTGGCAGTGGGAAGCCACTCCCTGTGTCCTGTCCCTCCATCCCTTGTCCCAAGTCCCTCTCCAGCTCTCCTGGAGCCCTTTAGGCCCTGAAAGGGGCTCTGAGCTCTCCCTGGAGCCTTCTCTTCTCCAGGTGAACACCCCCAGCTCTCCCAGCCTGGCTCCAGAGCAGAGGGGCTCCAGCCCTGGAGCATCTCCATGGCCTCCTCTGGACTCTCTCCAGCAGCTCCAGGTTCTTCCTGAGCTGGGCCCCAGGGCTAGGGCAGCTCTGCAGGTGGGGGTCTCATCTGAGTGGGGCAGAGGGGCAGGATTCCCCCTGCCCCTGCTGGTCACACTTCTGTTGATGCAGCTCAGGATATGGGGGGTTTGGGATTTCTGGGCTGCAGAGCACTTTGGTGGCTCATGCTAAGCTTCTCATCCACCAACACCTCCAGCCCTTTATGGCTTTTCACACTAAACAACACAGATAGATTACTCCTCCCTGCAACTCACTCCTCCCTCAGTGTGGGAATGAAACACAGTAATTTACACCTGCTTTTGTCCCTCTTCAACCTTTTAAAACATCAAAGCTCAGTCTTTGGGGCTCTTTCATTCACTTTCCTGAAGCTTGGGATGTGGCACCTTTGCACGTTCCTAAATATCCTCCTGTAACTTCATGCTAACAGTTCCAGCTTCCATGCCAGAAGGAATTGCTTGGCTCTCAAGGTAAGCTGCCATTAGTCACCAAAGCTCTGCTCTGCAGAATCTCCTTTCACCTTATCCACCTTATCACCTGCTGCTTGGGATACTCTGAAATAAATGAACAAGAAAGAATACAAGGTGAGAACAAAACAAATCCAAAGACTTTGCATGTATGTTTTAATCTGGATACATCTTGTACCTTACAGGAGCTTGTAGTGAGGTGGGGGTTGGTCTTTTTTTCCCACAGAACAAGTGACAGGACAAGAGGAAACAGCCTCAAGTTGTGCCAGGGGAGGTTAACGTTGGTTTTTCTGAAAAATTTCTGCATGGAAAGAGTTGTCAGTCCCTGGAACACACTGCTCAGGGCAGTGGTGGAGTGCCCATCCCTCGAGGGATTTAAAAGCCGCGTGGATGTGGCACTTGGAGATGTGGGTTTGTGGCAGTGCTGGGGGAATGGCTGGATTTGATGATCTTAAAGAACTCTTCCAGCCTAAATGATTCTGTGTTTCTATGGATATAATGATTAATAAGTTACATTATGGCAGAGGGAAAAAATGGCCTGACAGCCACAGCCTGCAGCCACCTCCAGCCAAGAACGCAGCCCCTTCCTGAAGGAAATCATGCACAGCCCACAGCACACTCTGACAGACAACCACCTCCTCTGGATTTCAGGCGTCTGAAAATTTACATTTCAGCACCAGTTTTACATTCAAGCAAAGTCCAGGGCCACTGCAAAGCTAACATGACTGCCATTACCTCAGAGCACTCGGCATGCAAAGCACACTCCAAGGCTGGGGCAGGGGGAAGGAGATTGCAGGAATTTTTTCCTGAAATGGAATGGGGAGATAAGATCGAGTGAAAAGGAGCAGAGGCTGCTGACACATCTAGACTCCCAGAAGCCAGTAAATATGCAAATGAGCTGCCATTTCTGCCAGTAACACTCAGAACCAACTTTGATTCTGCTAAAATATATCGCATTAAACAAGGAAGATAAGCCCAGCACTGAATCTACACAGAGCAGCTCCCTTTGACCAAGACAGCTTTACTTCTCACTCCAGGAAATCCTGAACAAAGCTTTCTATTCAAAGAGTCTCCACTCTGACTATCACAGTGTTTATGAATAACTTTGGCCATTTAGCTTTTAGTAGTCTAATTTGCAAGTACTATAAAAAACTCTACATAAAGCCATAAACCACTCTGGAAAAGCTGCATCCAATATCAGTCACAAATCCTTCCCCAAACCAGGAAAGGGCTTGTTGCCCCAAAGCCACAAACAGCAAATTTCACACAAGATGTCAGAGAGAAGAAAATAACGGGTGTATTGAATGTGCATCCCTGGAGACAGAGATTACAGAGCAAGAACTGAAGTTGATGTGACCTGATATCGGATGATAAACTCAGGAGATGATAAAGGCATTCCCTGGACATCCATCTGTTGTCCTTGGAGTTTGGACAAACAGAAATACAGATATATGAAAATATTAAATATATACATGATTTATTTTCATACATATGAAGTATATATGTGTGAAAAATATATATATAAACACCAGAGGCAAAGAAAGCATTTCTTATTTTCACTTCATTTTATCTGCCTACCACCTCTGAATCAGCAACATGAGCTCAAAGGCCAGTGCTGCGTACAGTCTGACACACACATTTTGCACATTGCAAAAGCAGCTCTCCCCTGCCACGGCAGGGACTGAACTCAGCCTCAATAACTGATTTCATTCAATAAGGCTGTTTCCTAACAGAGGAAAAATAGAAGAACCTGGATCCCTCCTCAACAGCCCTTGGCTTCTCTTCTGAGATTTCAGCACACAGGGAAGAGCATCAAGTACTTCAAGCAACTGCTGGTATCAAAAAATAAGTATGTACAGAAGCTAGGAAGATGTAAAAAATCAAAACAAGACCTTTGCAGGCTGAATAAGCCTCCCACATACAGCACAATACAACAGGAACAATCTCCCCAGCAATGCAAGGCGCTGCAGGGAGATGAAAGCACACTCCAGCTCTCCAGGAGCAGGACCGGCAGGAACAGGGAGGCCTCAGGAATCCCCAGGAGCAGGGAACCATCCCCATACCTGTGGTAAGCACACCAGAGAGCAGTCTAGCAGGAGATGGCTCAGGAAAGCTCCTGGTGCTGCAGGAAGGTTATGACAAAGCAGGTTTGCTGGCAGGGAGGAGGAACAGAGACACAGACAGGGGCTGGGAGGGCCTGCTCCAGGAGAGAAGAGCGTCAGGAAGAGGGAATAACCCAGAAGGAAAATGCCAGAACAGGAAACACCTGTGCCTGGTGCTCACCTGTGCTCAATCCCTGCTCCTTCCATCCCAGGCCCAGCAGTGCCCTGGGAGGAAAACACCAGGGCCTGCTCTGTGTTTGCCTCAGCTTCACAGCCACACGTGTTGGTTGGCTCCGGCATATGCTCAGAATTCCCTCATCCCGACTCCAAGGCTGCAATAATTCCCATTCTCATTGCCAGTGCTGAGAAGGAGCCTCAGAGCTATACGCTGAGGCCCTGGAATTTAAATATACAATAACACTGTAAATAAAAGGAAACAAATTCCTTAAGGAAAACCTTTTCACATGCCAGATCAGTTCCCAATAGTAACTGCTCTGCTTTGACAAGAGATAAATATTTACAGTCTGAAACAGAGAACACCTTGTGTTGCAATACTGGAACGCAAACCTTGTCAGTACTGGTATCCTTAAGAGAAGGTTTTGATATTTAAAAAAGAAAAAAAATTAGAAATAAACCCCCAAGCTGAGCACTTAGAAGCAAACACACATTATTGTGCTCATTTACCCCACAAAAACAAAAACCCGAAGGTAGTCACACAGAGAAATTGTCAAACATGCTGAATCCAGAACAGATTTTCTCAAAAGGAGACCTCATCCCCCAGGGAATGTAGACAGTTTACAGCAAAAGTCTAAATTATTGCCAAGAATATGCTGCTTCTTTTTATTTATTTAAATATTGTCTAAGTTGCTCCTCTTAAACATTCCTCCAGCGAATGTAGACACTGAAGATTTTTCTTACTGGAGCAAAGAGGCAGCAAGGAGGACCACATGTCCATATCAAACTCCTTGGATTGGGGCATTCCACATCGGAAATACCCTCAGGAAGAAAGAAGAGAAAGCCCAATAGAGCCTGAGCTATCTCAGCTTCCAGCACAACTCCCAACCTCTGGGCCTGATCAGCTCCTTCCAGCTAAGGAAAGAATGTGGGGAATGTCATTCATACTGGCACTTGGGAAGCTCGAGGAATGGAAAGTGTACAATCACTGGATATCCTTGTCCCGAGGAGGGGGATAAGATGCTCTCATTTCTAGCAGCAGACAGCCCCAGCTCAAGTTGCTCAGGTTTACTGCCATTTTAAACGAGGTAAACACATAATTAAACATGAGTGCTTTCTTTCCTGCACTGTCTGTGCAGTCCAAACTCCTGTTTCTAACAGGATCTGCACAAGGCCAGCCTGGCTGAGCTGTTACACTGCAGCATTTCATATCTGAGGTGCAATTTTCCTCACCCAACTGCTGTTTGGGCTTTTATGGCCCGCTCCCTTTGAAGTGGGGCAGCCCAGCCACCGGCAGGCTGACAGAAGAGTTCAATGTCTATCTGCTCCTCTCCGTTTCCTTACTTCCTTCTCCCCTTCCCAGGGAATTATGACCTCGTGCAGAACTTTCCTACCCTGGCCTGGCTGCTGCCAGGGCCGGTGTTGCTCCATGATCCCATCTCTGCAGTCAGCCAAGCCTTATGCTCCGTGCACAAGTTCTCCGTTAGCTCCCCTGCTTCCAGCATCCCTGCACAGCAGTTTATTTTTAGACCAGCATTTTTAGAGCAAAGCCCAGAAGCAGCACACTTTCAGTGCCAAACAGAATTCAGCTGTGATTCTAATACTGTCAGCTGACAGGAGGACACTTGGGTTTGATGGCCACAGAATATTGGTGTGGCTCTGTGGCTGCCACCCAGGGCCACCACTGACCCCTGGGCCCTCCCAGCCCCCCATCCCACTGCCCCTCGGTTACCACACCATTCCCCTCTTCAGCAAAGGAATTGCTTTTCCCTGTGTGTGCAGCCCTCTGCATAGAGCAGGATCTGATCCCCCCACACCAGCTCTCTTTACACCTGCAGGGCCACAAACCAGGCAAGAATCACAGAATCACTGAGCTTGGAAAAGACCTCCAAGATCATCAAGTCCAACGTCTGAGCACTGAGTGCCACATTCAGTCTTTTCTTGAACACCCCCAGGGATGGTGACTGCCACTCCCTGGGCAGCTCCTTCCAAAGCCTGACAACTCTTTCAAGGAAGAAATTCTTTCTGATGTCCACCCTAAAAGTCCAGACAGAGAATTGTACTGGCCCAGGAGAGCCCAGAACTTCCTCCCTGCAGGTCCACACGAATGTTTATAATTTGGGGTCACCACTCACAGCCAGCTGAAGGCAAAGGGTATCCCTGCTGGCTTCACCACGTGCCGGATCAGGCCCTTAACCACCAATACAGCCAAAGAGAAGTGCCCAAATATACAGTGAGGCTCCTACCCAGCTTTATCATCAGCTTCCTGGGATCAGAGGTGGTTTTCAATACTAATATTTGCCTTCTTTTTACTATAGCTTGTTGTTTTCAGTGCAATTATAGAATAATAGAATCAGACCCACCAGGTACCACCACCACCTTTTTCTACTGACAGAACACATCCTAGTACAGGCAACAGCAGCAAATGACACACAGACACAGCAACTGAGATGAACAAGACTGTGTAATCTGTGTAAATTCACCCAAAATCAGAAGGGATTGCTCATATAATTACACAGTAAAAGCCTTTTCTGCTTTCAACAGTTCACAGAATGTCGTCATGAGCAAGACTGCAATGACAAGGCCATCTTCTCTAAGGTATAAAGCAGCCAGTGACAGATCCACACCTTGCCCTGAAATCACATCAAGCCTTTTTGTCCACTGACCCAGAAGTCTCCAGCTTTTCTGCAGGTTTGATAATTTATAACATAAAAATTCAGATTACTTTTCCCTGTCACGAGTTGGTGGTTTTTGCAAAGCTCCAAGCAGGAAGTGTTTTTCCTGATGTTAAATATTTCATTCACTGTTACAATTAAGCCCACCCTCAAAGGCCCCATCCGAGGCACAGAGAGCAGATGAGGCAGCATGGATGAACAAGGAAGGGGATGAAGAAAAGCCTGACAAGGAAAGGCAAACACAGCCCCCAAGGAAGCATTAGATACCCACCATGTACAATCAGAACAAATACTCTGTTCTAGTCCTCTCCCTCCTCCTTTGCTCATGCTTCCAGGTCAATATCTTGTGAGAGGCACTCCTGACTCAAATGTATCCTTCAGCCTCCATCAAGATCCCACAGCAGGTATCAATTGTGGAAATAAATAAGTAAAGAACACTTCCTCCCAACCAAAGCACTGCTATTTGATTCAAACAGCAAATCTGTCTTGGGCAGGAGAAATGCACACCAGAATCCATATGGAGAGTAATTTATTTTGGAAGGTTCACATGCATCAAGTAGTGAGGAAGAACCAAAATGCAAATGCAGATCACAGTAGCCAGTGTCTGTCCCAGCCCACTGGAAGGACTGGTCACTCAGCAGGACATCCAACACCAGATCCCAACACACCTGACTGTGTGTGACCTCTTTCTCTTGCCTCCCCTTCCCCTTCAGCACAGAGCAAGCACAAGACAGGTTTTAAGCGTTGTCACCATCCAAACACAGCCAGGCCTTCATCGCCCTGCCGAGTAAGAGCAGCAGGAGCACTGCAATGTGGAGAACTCAGCTGATCCATGCAGCAATTCCCACCCACAGCAGGGCCCAGGGGCACAGAATCCAGGGGCTGATTTGTTGACCAACAACAGAAATAGTCAGACCAGGCTTTCTGCTTTGCACAAGGAGCAAAGAAGGGCTGAGCTTCACAACAACCCAAGGGAGATCCTGCTCACATTCACAGAACGATTAAGGTTGGAAAAGACCTCTAGGACCATTAAGTGCAACCCTTAACTCAGCCAGGTCCATTTCTTTCCCTGCTCCTGAAGATGCTCCAGCAGCACAAACCACACTCAAACTGCCCCCTCTCCTTGGGAAGGCAGCAGGAAACTGCACCTCAGTGTGTTCTTGCCCTCTCCAGCTTTTTATAAAGCTGCCAGCCTCCATCCCCTCCAGCAAGACCTCCACAAGAAACATGATCCAGTATTTTCTGAGTTATTCCAGAGCATTCTGTGCTCCCTTTTTCCCCAAGCAGTCTGAAGAAATAAGCGAGGCTTCCCAGCAGGACACACATCCCGCTGTGCTGCACGAGGCCGAGCTCCATGTCACTGTCCTGGTGACCTTGTCCACATCGTGACTTGGAGAGGTCCCCTCTCCTGGCTCACCCACAGCACTAGGGACAGCAATTTTATTTCATTGTCAGTCTCTGCTGCCTGCAGAAACAATTCTCTTCATTTGAAGAGATGAGTTCCACATATGCAGTGCGGTAAAATATAACCCAGCCTGCAGGAAAGCTCAGTTTTACCCATTAATTCTTCCTTTAGGACTCCTCTTGACACAGTCTGCAACACAGCTCTTCCCCTCCAATGTTCCCTGGGAATTCCATGATCTTTACATCCCTACTTGCCTGCAGCTGGACCCACTGCTTCGAAGTGGGACCAACAGCTTATCTTCCATCTCATCCCACCTCCTTCCAAAGCAGTATTCTCAAATATCTGCCCACTGCCACTGTTCCTGGGTGGAGACTTCTCCCTTCTCCCTGCCCTGAGGCTAAAACTCAGACCATTCCAGTCTGCAGAATCCTCGTTGCTTTACAGGTGTGAAAAATGCAATTTTTCGTCATTATTGTGCATGTTATTTGAGCAGAGATGCAAATCTCACCATTCGACATGCACATGAACCTGCAGCAAAAGGCAGCCTTTTTTTTTTCTTCCCCCTCTGGAAGAAACGTCTTTATTGAGGATTTCACCAGAATCCACAACAAACAGAAAAAAGAACTAACTAGATAACTGCTAGATAACTGTAGTTCCCATGGCAGAAAATGTAACCTTCCAAATGCTTTGAACAACATTCCTTTTCTGAGAATTTCTTGGGAACAGCACACACCAGGATTAATTCCCTGTTTCAGGCTCACATTGTGGACCCTTTCCTCAGAGATGAAAGTTTTGTCAACACAACCCCAGAACTAACCTGAGCATTATTTTCCCTGAGCAGATGCAACATAAGCTGTTGGAGCACATCAGGAAAATCCAGGCAGGAGAAGGATGTGAAGTGACTGGTGACAGCCCAGTTATGAGTAACTGCTATTCCTCAAAGTGAAGTTAACACAAATTCTATCAGCAAACTAATGCTCTCACATGCACGCGACAAATGGAAGTTCATTTTACACAGAACAAGACACAGTGTACTAATGCTCACAGAATTTAACTGTAATTAAGTCTCACTGACAGACACCTCATTAAAGCGCCACTTCTCCAGAAAAATTAATAAAGTGAATTATTTCCTACGTGTGAAATATCAGGGTTTTTCCCTACTCATGAAAGATACATGGAGTGCAGTTCAACCGGATGTCAGTGCTCCCCAGAATGAAGGAGTGACATGCTTAAAAAGACATTTAAAAGAAGACATGGC
Organism: Acanthiza pusilla; assembly: GCA_036630365.1. NCBI lineage: Eukaryota > Metazoa > Chordata > Aves > Passeriformes > Acanthizidae > Acanthiza > Acanthiza pusilla. The sequence continues at coordinate 985,847 of JAXCHO010000167.1, read as the reverse complement.
TGTGCTGCCAAAACCCAGGCTGAGAGGCTCAGCCCCTGCACATTATTTTATCCTGTGATGGCAGAAAATAAAACCCTTAAAATACAATTCTTCATCCAGCAGATACAGACAGATAAATAGATAGATAAAGTAACTGGCTTGTTATTAGAAAACCAAACTAAATTAAGACAACCTAATCTCGGCCAAGCTAAAGACCCAAAGATGCAATTTTCAAATTGCAACTTTCGGGGGTTTAAATGCTTCTTATGTGGAACAAAGGTTCAGCCATTGACGAGGGCAGAGGGCTGAGTGTGCCCAGAACCACAAGCCAACACACATTCCTCTGCACTAGGAGATGGCTCTTTGAAGCACATTTTAATCAAACTCCTCCGAGGTAATATCCAATACGAAAATGAACTAAAAAAAATGAAGCTGATCAAGATGTGCCCAGTAATGAATGCCATGAAAAAGGCCTGAATTTTCAGAGAGGAAGGCCAAGTTGTAATTCCTTGCAAAGAGAAAACCACGGAAGCTTTCCAAGAGATTTTTACAGTCTTTTTCCAATTGTTCCCTTTTTCAACATCATTATGCAACCTCCGTGTGCTTTCCTGCTTCTCTACCCCCTTTTATTTCACCCATTCTCCCCCCCTAACTTCTTCTAAATGCTGTGAGGCAGCTCCTTTAAGACAGCCAGAAATACAGTGCAGATTTTTCTCTCCTCCTCCTCCTCCTCTCAGTTTAAACTGCCCAAATCTTTCCGGTGAAGAAGCATTGCCCAAAATCTGCTTGCTATTCAAGCAGCCCTGGCAATGACAAGCAGCACTTCATGAATCATCTGTTATATATTGCCTTATCAACAGAGTCCACTGCAGGAGAAAGTAAACCTGGCCCACTTTGGGGTTGTGCATAATACAATCAAAATGCAAGTGGCATTAATTACCAGAGGGCTCTGAGGGGTTCCCTCATCCAAGGATTCAATATAGGCTATCTATATATATACACGTATATATATATTAGACAACCTAAATCGAACCAAAATGCTAACAGCCATTTCCTCCCCCACCACACACAGCTTTTACTTTAATATTTTAAAAGACAATTTACCCCCTGATACTGGTTTCCAATATTGTCACATTTCTAATTATTAAAGCAGACAGCTTTAGTGTTTCTGCTGTTTGTCAGCTTCAGCTATTTGAGGCAAACACACATATTTTTGTGGGGTTTTTTTGCCCCACCCCAAGCCAGACCTCTAAGCTCAGCAAGTGAGGAGAACCTTCCACTGCTCTGTTTCCTTCCCCTGCTCTGGAGCTTGGACGTGGGGAAGGAACCTGGAAGCAAAAGTAAAATGGAAGAGAGAAGCTATCCATGAGGGAAGAGGGCTCAAAACTGTCCAGTAAAACACACTTTTACAAAAGCACAAACTCAAGGGATTCCAGCAGGACTCTGATAAGATCTAAAGCCATGTAGACTAGGTAGCAGGATTGAAAAAGATAATGGAAAACTGATGGGGTAACTGGAAACTAAAGGCAAACTGGCAGAGCAATGAAGTAGAATATGACACCACCAAAGATGCCAGCAAGAAGAATACTTGGCAAATATTTAACAAATGTCATTACCAGTGGCCAAATAACATGTTCAATTAATATTTCCTTGTGGTTTGGGACAAGCTCTGCCATTTGGAACAGGCTAGCAACAGATCCCACTCAGCAAATAAACTCCTCTGGTAATATCACTGTGTGTACTCAACCATGAGTGCAAGACAAGGGGAAGGGCTGTGGTTTATATTTTTTATATATAAATATAAATACACAATGCCAAGGAGTGCACAAACACTTCTTTAGCTGGAGGAGGACACCAAAGATGTGTTTTAACCCCAAGCTTAAACTGGCACAGCTGGGCAGTGAGCACTCAGGTTCTCAAACCCTGAAGGGAGCATCACTTAACCCACACAGAGCCTAGGTAAGCTCGAGAAAACATGGGGACAGCTGGTTACAGCGACCTTACAAAGGTACACGCATGAGAGGAATGCTGGAAGATGAAAGAAAACTGTCCTAAAATATTTGATTCTATCCCATCTTACGTATGTGTGGGCAAGTTTTAGTCTCAACAGTTCACTTGCAATGTGTTTGGGAACTTCATGTATAGAAAGTCTGCAGCTTCCCAATTTGAAAGCTGCAAACGAACCTTGAGGACAAGTTTCAGGTACTGCACCAAGTTTCTGCATCACAGATACACCTTAGGCTGACTTTAAAAGGTCTATTCCCCAGAAACCACAGAGCATTTGAAAGAGAGATAAAGAGGGCAAACTAAGCTAAACCCACAGGCAATTTTAACCTTTATTTTGAACAAGTCCTACTCCTCACCCCTGCATTTCCGCAGGGGATTTAATGTTGAAGATTCAACTCTACCCTTTGAGCAGGCCATAAACAGGCAGCTCCTCTTCCATGGGAGAAGAAATCCTTCCCTGTGAGGGTGGGCAGGCCCTGGCACAGGTGCCCAGAGAAGCTGTGGCTGCCCCTGGATCCCTGGCAGTGTCCAAGGCCAGGGTGGACGGGGCTTGGAGCAGCCTGGGATAGAGGAAAGTGTCCCTGCCCATGGCAGGGGGTGGAATGGGATGAGCTTTGAGGTCCCTCCCAACCCCAACCATTCCATGATTGTCTGACAGAAGGCCAGAAGAAAAACAGGCACTGACCATGGGGGCTGCAGTCACACGTACTCAAGCTGCTGCTCTCGAGGAGTGGGCAAACCACAGGGCTGCCAAGTCACAGGCTGCTGGTGAATGCAGAACAACCTGACAAGTTGGACAAAGCTCTGCCCAAAACCATCCCTCAGCTAACAAAGGTCCATGCGACTTGCAAGCCTTCCCAACCCAGATGCTCCAAGGGTTCAGGAGGCCCTTGAAGATTTGGGCAAAACACATTTCTTCAAGACAACCCATTGCAACCTGCACCTACCCAAATATCTCTTCTCAGCTCCTGCTACCTGGTAACTTCTTCAGGACCTCATCAATTTCCAGGAGTCTGTAAACACATCACTCCTAGTTTTTAAAAAAAAAAACACCTCATTCTTGTATTTACCTTTTCCTGTTGTGACTGCACTGCTGTTTTTATCTTTTCTACACTAATGGGATGTTGCCTGTGAAACATAAGCACAGCAGAGAATTGCATCTTCACCAGCATAAAGATTATGCAAGAAACCACTTTTACTGTTTTCATATACTCACAGAATGGTTTGGGTAAAAAGGGACCTTAAAGCCCATTATGTTCCACCCCCCTGCCATGGGCAGGGACCCCATCCACGATCCCAGGTTACTCCAACCCCTCTCCAACCTGGCCTTTTTTTATTTTCCTAGTGATTCACCAGCAAAAGGCAAGCAAGAAAGTGAAACTGATTTCCACTAAGGAGTTCACCTGTATCCCACACCAGGATCTTGGTATCCTCCACCTGTTATCTCCCACCCTCAACACTCCCTGGACTTCCCAAGAACTTGATAGCTCACACCTGGCAGTTTTCCTCTACTTTTGGATGGTCTGTTTAGGACATTTTAGGAGATGGCAGCACACAGACGCAAACCACCCAACAAACATCTCCTCCCAAGGGAATACAAGCTTTTCATGCCATACATGTGCATTCCTTCCATGCCTCCATCCCATTGAGCAGATGACAAATTCTTCTGGTATTCTGAGGTGATTTTCAAAATCTTTTATCTAATCTGTCTCCTTTCTAAAGCTAAGTCCTGAAGCAAAACAAAACAAACCAGGGTGGCAAAGTTAAAATTTTGAAGATTTAAATGTATTTTTCCCTAAGTTTAGACCACCAAAGACACAGCTTAATATCAGCACTTGGAATGCATCAGATGCACATGCTAAAACATGCCATCCAAGGACGAAGGGAAAAAGCAGAGAATCCTGGAAAGCCGCATCTTCCACATTTCACTTTATCCAGAAAATCTGCAGTCACTAAAACTTACTCTTTCTAACTGGGTGGCATTTTACATTTCCAAATGTAATTGAGTGAGCGTGTTGCCATGGTGACAGCAGGGTTCTGCAATAACTTTGTTGCCTTGTAATTGCTGTATATTTGTATACAAGCAGCTGAGCTTTAATTCAATGCCCCCAACTCTTCCAGTGAGGCTGCGGAGCAAGGACGGCAGCTTTTTAGGCTGAGAACTCGGAACAGTGATGCTGGAAACATCAGAAACGATTAAAACTCAGCACCGCGACCGACCGCATTACACACACACACACACAAAAAAACCCCACCACAAAACCCTGCCAAGAAGCAGATTATTATATAAACTTCAGAGCTCCTTAGCTTTTAAAAATGTTGCCGTTACAACAACAACAAGAAGAAAAAAAGCACAATTCAGATAATTAACTCCAGGTAGATTTGGCAATGAGGAAAGCACTTTGAGGGCAGGGAATAATGCAGCACGAGTCCCGTTTATTGACAGGGCATCATAATACCAGTAAATCAAAACGCATTGGCCAGGGGATTATTCACTCGCTGTGGCTCCCAGGGCCAAAATAATGCTTGCTCCATCTCCCCGGCCTCAAAGCAGCGTTATGAGGACAACGGGATGCAGCTGTGGGAAACGAGCACGGCACCGAGCTGCCTGGTGGGAAAGAAGTGGGGAAGACGGGAGGGAGCCAATGCCTTGATGCACGCCCCATCCCAGGGTTTTACAAGGCATTTTCACACCCTGAATCCACCCACACCTTCCCGACACAGATCCCCACTCCTTGGGAGCGTTTTCAACGCTGTAATCAAGCCCAGAATATGAGGCAAGGCTAGAACACGAAATCCGCTCGTACGGGCGTTAGCGGTGACGAGCCTAATTCATGCAAATCTGCCAAAACAGCCTATTGACAGGCAAAAAACCATCAAAACCAGCACCTTCCACTACCGCGGAGTGGGCGCACAACACAATTACGCAAGTGCGTTGAGCGAAGGGCAGGTTCCCTTCCCCTCCAGCCGCTGCCCAGCGCCGAGCACTGACAGCGTCAAATTATTGTTATGTAAATCCATCTGCTCCGCGGAGCTGTCAGGGCGCCACAAACACCTCGGAGAGCACACCTGGGGCGCGGGCAGCATTTTGGGGGAGCGCCGGGATCGCGCAGCATCTCCCCTGATAAATCCCTGCAGCAAAACCCACACGCGGCTGCCGGGCAACACCTCCCTCCGCGCTCCTCCGCCAGCCCCAAACCTCAGCTTTTTCTGCTTAATTTCGCCGCGTCCAAGCCAAGGCTTGAGGTTTCGCAGCGGCACACGTTGTTTATTCCACCCTCGGCCCCCCAAAACAGGAGTGCTGGGGGCGAGGCTGCAGCCCTGGGCCTCGGACCTGTCACTGCCACCTCCGCGCTCCCCAAGAGCGCCGCGCTAACGAGAGCGGCACCCCCTGTTTGCTCCTCCCGGGCTCAAAAAAAGCCATTTTGGGGTTGTTTTTTTTTAAGAGGAGGTCGGTGCCGCGGGGCCCTCGGCCGAGCCCAGCAGCCCCGGGGAGGGGGTCGAGAGGACACAAACTTTCCCTAAGTCCCGCCTTATTCCCAGGATAAGGATGAGGGAAGGAGGCGCGGGGGGAGAGGATGGAAGAAGCGACCCCGGGTCGCGGCCCGCCCGGCGCCGCAGGGCCCCGCCGCGGGCGTCGCCCCCGCCGCAGGGCCGCGCCCGCCCCGCCGAGCCGCGAGGCCGGGCCCCTGCACGGCGCTGCCCGCGGCCCGGCGCTCACTCGCTCGCTCGCTCTACCGGTCACTCACCGCTGCCCGCATCGCCCCGCCGAGCCCCGCACGGACCAAGCGCCGCCGCCGCCGCCGGGGGGGGGACAAGGCGGAGCCGCGGCCGGCCGGGAGGGGCGGGGCAGGCACGGAGGGGGCGGGGCTCGAAGCAGCGCCGGCCCCGCCCGCCCCATTCACAAAAACCGGGCCCCGCGCGCTGAGTGGGAGGTGGCACTGCCCGTCACGCCCCCCGCGCCCCGCCCACCCCACCCGCCACGCCCGGCCTGGGAGACGGAGCGCGGCGGCCCCGCCCCGCCTGACGCGCCGCCCAATCAGTGCGCGACCTGAGGCGCCGCGCGGCTCAAATCCGCCCGCCACCGCCGCGCGGGCGCCTCCGATTGGCAGCGGGAGCTGCCCGTCACCGCCCCATCCCACGGCCGGGGCGCAGCGGGGACCAGCGGCCCCCGGGAGCGGCCCCCCCGCGCCGCGAGCCCGGCGGGCGGGGAGGCGCGCGGCCTTAAAGGGGCCGCACCGCGGGCAGCCCGTGCGCGGCGCCAGGGGCGGCGCGGCGCGACGGCGGCGGAGCGCCGTGTACTGACCTGGGCGGCGGGCAAGGCGGGGAAGCTGCGCGGCGATGGCCCCCCCGGCGCGGAGCGCGCCACCGACGGACTCAGCCCGTGACGGGTTCCGCCATCTTGGAAATTTTTTTAGATGGGGAGTCACGTGGTGCAACCATTTTTCCCGCGCGGCCAATCAGCGCGCGCGGGTTATTTATAGCGGCGCGGGGGGAAGGGAGCCAATTGGGCCCCGCCCCTCGCGCCCCCGCCACGCCCCGTGGCGCGCGGACCGTCGCCATGGCGACCGGGGGGCGGGCCAGGGGTCGCCATGTTGGCGCTGAGCCCGTGGCCCCATCGGAATCGCGGATTGGGACCCTGGTTGCTGGGGCGGGAAGGCATCGCAGGACCGGGTTCCTGACCCCGAGCCCACAGCAAATGCAATCCGTACCGTACAAACGGTGTTGCAATAAAATGTGAAACTCTGGGGTTTTTTTTCCCCCCGGTTTTCCGCAGCCGTGATCCCGCTCCCGAATGGGCTATTTCGTTTTATCCGTCAGGTATCGTCTGTAACGGCAAACGGCTGAAGCGAGGGATAGACGACAAAAAGGGCAGGGCATGGTTCAACATGTTTGCCTGAATTACCGAGAGGAAAGAAATAACTAAAAATATAAATTAAAAAGGAGTTGTGCAGCGCGCTTCCCTCTACCCGTTTTTGCAGAAACCATTCAACACTTTATTCAGTTGTATGTCGAATTACCCCATTGAATTGACACATCTCATTGCACTGACGTTTTGTTGTTCCACCTTTGATTAACGCACTGCCCAAAACTCCCCAGTCCTGCTCCAAACATTCCAGGTGATGGGAAGCAAAATCCTGCAGCACCGGGGGGGACCTGTGTGACGCAATCCGATGGGAACATCCTACCAGGGATGCATTGTCCCATTATCTCTGTTTCCTAGAGCTGCCCCATCCCTCGAAGTGTCCAGTGCCAGGTTGGATGGGGCTTGGAGCAACCTGGGATAGTGGAAAGGGGACTTTCCTGCTAAGCTTCTAAGGAGTTTCTTCCCATCCTTGCCTAGGACAAGCTGAAACATGACATTCCTTACTCGCAGGCAGCCATCCCAGCACGCTTCTGGTGGGTTTGATTAATTGGCGCTTGCTAAATTGTTTTTAAAACTTCCAGATTTCCCTTAAAGCAAAAAAAAATGAACTCGTGTCATTCAGCCATCTGGATTTACATAAATTCTGGGACCCGATGGGAATTGCTAACAGCTTTGTACCTCTCTCAAATTCTGCATATATGTGGTAGTATATAAACACTGCTCCTTTTCTCTTTTACTTTTTTTGAGATATTTAGCACCTATATTTTCCTTTGAAAGGACCACCCTTATAAAAACCCCTGGCATAGCATATTGATCTGACCTTTAAAGTTGCCTTTTTTCTGTGCTATGAACAGGCTTCCCAGCGAACAGTCCCCACCCCAAAGCTGCCAGAGCTGCAGGAGTGTTTGGACAATGCTCCCAGGGATGCACAGGGTGGGATTGTTGGGGTGTCTGTGCAGGGCCAGGGGTTGGACTGGATGATCCATCAATGATTTCTCCCTCCCTGGAAGTGTCCAAGACCAAGGTTGGATGGGGCTTGGAACAACCTGGGATAGTGGAAGGTGTCGCTGCCTATGGCAGGGGATGGACTCTGACAGTCCCCCCGGCAATAACATCCCATTAACTTCAGCTTTCCACCTGACTTTATTTTTAAGATATTTATCCCTGTCAACTTGCAACCATTACATTTTGATAGGCCTATGCTCGAGCGTACATGCAGATTGGCTTGCCATGCAGTAGGCCTGGAGTTTGGGGGTATTTTCCCTGGAATACACACCTGAGAGCACCACTGGTATGAAGAACACCACTTCTGCCTAAAGCTGAAGCCCTTTCTGTTTCATTTTCAGCTTCTTTGGGCTTGTGGGCTTGTTTGTTGTTCTTTGGCTGGTGAGGTTTTAGGTTTCCTCTCAGGGTTGTTCTGCCCTCTTTATTTGGAGCCAGCTTGTGTGCTCGAATGGACGGATGGATGTGAGTATAAATAACCTCCCAAATTATTTTTGAATGTCAAGAGACCTGTGGGTTGAAGGGCTTCAGGGCTGGAAGATTGCTCATGGCAGCTGTGTAGCTGGCAGGGTAATATTTGCTAAGGTAACAGATCTAATGCTGGAGGCTGGTGTGGGACACACCTGTGGCAGCCAGGTGAGTGTCTGCCCTCCCTTGTGGTCCCCATTTCTGCTCCAGCTGGGGGGGTGGGAGCAGGATTTGGTCCCAAATCCTTTAACTGGGGGTTGCAACCAATATTTTTGCCTAAATGGTCACTGCAGGTTCTAAAGGTAACCCACCTGGATGCTGGATGCTGTAGTGCAGAGCCATTCTGTGGCTGCAAACTGCCAGGGCCGCTTGCCTGGCCACATCAGCCACCTTCTCTCTTTGCACTGCTGAAGTAGTTTCGAAACAGGAAACAAGAGGAGAAAACTGTCCTGAAAGTTGCCATGGAGTGTGAGTTTTACCTTCAGAGTTTGATTGATGCCATACCTGTGGCTGTGGGTGTGAGTACGTGTCTCTATTAATATCCAGTCTAGGCTAACCTGTGCATAATGGCAGAAAATTAAACCTCTGTCATTGCTCATGTAAATTAGACCTCAGAGATTCACAAGGGAAAGGCTTCTTGCTATATGTTAAATGCAACATATTGGCTATAGCTGTATATAGTCTGTTTTTACTGTAATTGCAGCTGAAAAACTCCTCAGAAGCCAGTTGAAGCAAAAAATAAAAATCTAAAAAAAAACCCCCACCCTGGCAGAGCTAATTCATAAAGATTTCAATAAAAAGCAATTACAGAACTTCCCGCCTACCTCCACCTCATCTTTAGCTGAACTCCTTGTTTGTCAGGAATTATTCCATTTTTTATGTTCTCAAGCAGGAAACAGCCATCACAACACTCCAGCTAATTTCCCTCGCTAGTCACAGGGAGCTGGTGAAAGTAAAATTGGGTGCTTCAGCTTTCCACTCCAATCCTGCCACTCCACAGCCTAAAAAAAAAAAAAAAAAAAGGAGGATAAAGTTAGGAAGAGAGCCATCAGGAACTTCTTCTGGAGCCTAGGCACCAAAGATCTGCTTCAAGTGCAGATCCTACTTGGTTCCTTGGAGAAAATCAAGCCTAGACACAATTTCCAACCTGGTGATTTCTTCCTCTTCTTCCTCCTGATCATTCAGCCTCCATCACTGACCTCTCTTGGCTTTCCTGTCCCACCCATCACCCCTCTGTGCTTTACCTCCCATTCTCTGATCTCCATCCTTCCCACAGCACACTGATCCACTCCTTTCTGCTATCAAAAGAAAATCCCAACAAACCCACTCTATTTACAGCTCACGGGACAGGGAGTGTTACATTTACATTGTCCCACTCCTGGGGTTTCTTCCAAATTACCTTTTATTGTGGGGGGGGGTTGTTTTGTTGTTTTGTTGGGTTTTTTCAATCCTGGTGCATTCTGCTTCAGCTGGAATTCCTCCTTCTCTCTTTGCACAACTCTTGCAGAGATAGACACCTCTTACTTGCCATGCTGCAAAATCCATCCCCTGTGCAGCCCTGTCTGGCTCAGAGCGAGCTGTGAAGCAGAACAAGGTGGTTCTCCCCCACGTTTGAGCCCCACCATGCCTGTGCTTGGCTGCAGGAGCCATTTCCCAGCTTGTCTGCACACACAACGCTTCATCAGGTCTTCAGCACTCAAGGCCTGAAGAGCTGAAATCCTGAAGCAATAAGAGCCAGGCTCTCAGAAACAAGTTAATGCTGTTGGTTTTGAGCAAAATCAAGTCCCTGTCCCCCACTTGGGGGGGAAAAAGAGCGAGTGAAGTTCAAAAGGAAGGTCACAACACAGAGTTTGCTTTCTTGTCCATATTTACATTTTATTTTTGCTGATGGAGATACATTGGATTGTTATGGCAGTCATTTTACAATGGCTAAGTACAATACACTTTTAAAATAAAACTCCTTGCGAAAATTTGTTTTTAATATTTTTCTGGATTTTATCAACTTCTTATTTATTTAGGAGCTATGCTCTCGGCTGTGTTATGGAATATCCTGAGTTGGAAGGGATCCACAAGAATCACCATTCCTACTCCAGGGAGAAAAATTATTCTGTGGCCATTACAAACCACTGTCCAAAAGTTCTTACCATGTCATCATCCCTCTAAATTAAACTGAAGAATTAAGAGCATGAGAGAGATCTCTTTTCCCCCTCAACTGTTTTTTTGGTTCAGCCAATTTTAGTAGCACACTAAGGTTTAAATTTAGATTAAAAAAAGAAAGACTGAAGTTAATATGGAATCTTGGTGAAGTGAAGGCTAGAATAACTGTTGGATACACTTAGTTTATCAGTGATCATTTTCTGATTCTTAATATTAAAAATAAGGGAAATGTGCATTAAATGATTGTATTTCTTTTCATTTATGGCAGCTGCTGGGAGAAAAATGTGGGGGGTGTCTCTCTATAGTGGGAATCTTAGAGGAACTATTGATCCATTTTTCTATTCTGTCACTTTCTACCAGAAAGAAAAAAAAATACATCATCCAGGGTGAAAAACAATTAAAATCTAAATAAATGTAAGAAAAATATGACCAAAAAGAATTAGAAATAAAAAAACATGCAGCCTGGCCCCTGGGTGTTGGCTTTACATGAAGATACTGACTTGCAGCTGAATGACGAGTAGGATATTTTTCTTCTGAAATATTGATAGTAGATTACACTAAACCACAAACTATCTCCATAATGCCCATCATTTCTAATTCTAATGGTGTTTTCTTTCCCTTGGCTGACTACTACATTCATGAGATGATGGCTTTATTCTATCTGGGGGAAAAACTTTTTACCATACAGCTAAATTAACTTGTCAAAAGACTTCAAACTTCGGAAGCTTTTACAGCTCAATTCAAAGCTATTATTCAGGATTGAATGAGAAGGCTGTGGACTGTAAAAGCTGGCAAAAAAAAAAAATCTGAGCAGCATTGAGGAGTTGAATGGAACGCTTACTTTTTGTTCAGGTTGTGTGTGTTTCATTGAGCTGTCTCGGAAGAGCTGGATTTTTGTATTTTAAGGCAAAATGCTTCTTTCTGCTGCTCTGGAAGCTGTGACCGAGTCTGTGCTCTTTCACACACACTTGGGTATATTTAGTTTGTGCCAACCTAAATAAGTGTCAACCAGCTCTCCAGAAATGTGGGGAGCACAAAAGAGAACGGCCAGCAGCTAAATTGAGGCAGAACATGAACACAATTAGACTTATTTTTATCCTTTTCTTTTAAAATCAGATCATAGACTATCTTACAGTCAGCTACAGCTTTCTCATGCAAATAAAAATGCCTGGCTTCAGGAGCAGCAACTTTTAGATTTTACAGACGAGGAGCAGCTGGCAGAGCTTGTGCTCAGAGTCTTTCCTGTCACGGATCCAATCTACTCTGGGACAAAGCTGGAATAAAAAGACAAGCTGACAATTGCAGCCCCCGGAAGGGAACCCAGGGCTCTCTGGGAGAGTGTGCAAACACATTCAGGATGTGGCAGGATGGGATCCATAATGGCCAGCACGGGGAGGGGCCTGGGTTCAGCACGTTCTGGATGCAGCAGCCTGTGGCTGCTCTGCAGGGAATGCTGAGCACAGGAGCAAGTCTTAAATACAGCTTGTCACCAAGGCCTGCAGGGACATTCTGCCCATCCACCAGGGACCCACAACTCACTCTCCTATTCAGGAACTGAATAGGAGTCCCTGGACTGTTTGTAGAGATGCCCAGAACTTGCAGCGTATTCAAGTTCGGAGCACACAACCACACCAGAATGGGGGATCCAGGTCCACATGCCTCTTCTGCCTGGCAGGTTCCTCCTCCTGAAGGACTGTGGACAATGTCCCTTCTGCTGCAAAGACAAGCCGCTGAGCAGAGGGGTGGGCAGGATGCACAGGAGGACCGAGCAGGCAGGATGTTAACTTGCTTAGCTGATGTAGACAGGGTTGAGGAATGTTTGGGTTCTGGAGTATCAGCAGAGAATCATGGAATGGTTTGGGTTGGAAGGGAAGATCATCTCCTTCCATCCCCTGCCGGGGCAGGGACACCTTCCACCAGGCCAGGATGCTCCGAGACCCATCCACCCTGGCCTTGGACACTTCCAGGGATGGGGCTTCTCTCAGCAACCTGTGCCAGGGCCTCACTGCTCTTTTACTAAAGAATTTCCTTCTAAATCATCTTCCCAGGATCTGAGTTTGGGTTTTGAGGGAACCAGCAGCAGAGCACCAAGGTGTTTTGGGGATTGGGACTCCAGAAACCAAGCTCTGAAGAGTACTTCATTGCTGCCTTCATAATGAAGTACCAAGATAATCTCACAGTTTTAAGCACTTGAGACTAAAGTAGCACTGATAGATGATGTGCGGGGACAAAATTGCATGGGCTTTCAAATTCCCCATTTCTTCTTCCTCTGTTTTGTTATTCTAAGGGTTGTTTAATCTTGTTTCATGTGGGTCACAGCATTTCCTGAATACCAATACCTAAGCAAGCAACCTCAGTTGACTTGTTTTCCCTTTCCTATGGCAAAACCAAAACCGCAGCCAGTTTTGGATTGGAATCCACCAGAAAGCATTAAAATACCTCCAATTTTCTCTATCTGCTTATCAAGGAGCAATCCCCATGGTGTATCAGCTCTTCAGATCAGACCTTCCTGCTGCACATCCAGGAATGGGGCAAAAGGATGAACACAAAAAGGAGTACACCAACAGAATCAACTGGGTGCGCTCAAAAAGCAGAGTAGGGCGTTCAGATAAAATACAGCAAGGAGCAAGATCTGCTCATGCTGAGTGGGGAGGCCCTGGCACAGGCTGCCCAGAGAAGCTGTGGCTGCCCCTGGATCCCTGGAAGTGCCCTGGACAGGGCTTGGAGCAATCTGGGATAGTGAAGGGTGTCCCTGCTCAGGGCAGGGGGTGGAACGAGGTGATCTCGAAGCTCCCTTCCAACTCAAACTATTCTGTGATTCCATGAATATACCTGAATTTGCTCACAAAATAATAGATAAAATCTGAAAGTAAAAGCCTGCGGCTTACACCAGGAGGCTTTTTGTGGATAGACAGGTCTTGTACTCAAACACATCATCCACAGATCATTCCTACAAAGCGGCATCCAAAGGGGGAAGATGCTCAGACCCCTTACGCTCCTCTTTAAGAATTTTTTCCTAATGCAAGCTCCTTAAATGTGGTATCTTAAAAACTTGTGTTCCTGATGAGCACCTTCACCGAGTTCTTAAAAAGCACCACAGCAGAGCAAGACATGCCAGCAGAAGTGTCCGGAATAGCAACACTGGCATTGAAGTCATGAAAGGAATGTCTGAGAAGTCTGAAGGGTTATACTCAGACCCTGTTAAATAGCTGGGTGGGACTCTGGAATCCAGCCCTCATTTGCAGATATGTTGTTTAATAGAAATGTAAGAAGTGAGTGCTGGCCCTTTAGTGATAAAAATAAAGTTTAGAATGTATTGGGATGAGAGGTCAGAGGAGTCAGAGCCTCTGCAGTCCTCAAAATGTCTGTGTGTGTGACTCTAAAACATGGGCAGAAAGGAGAGCTACTTCCCTCTTCCAGGATCACTAGGCAAGATCAGGCCTGTAAAAGACCAGGAGGTCTCTCTAGTTTTCTTCCAGAAGAAAAAAAAAGGAAGAAAAAAGGCAGACTTCCCATTCTGAAAAAGAGCAGATCACAGAAACTCCGCGGTGCCCTGGACTAGATCCAAGGACAGGTCTGAATGTGATAGAATGGAAACTCAAATGGAAGAGTTGTTTCAAAAAAGCTGCAAGGCCACGGGGACCAGCCCAGAGCTGGAATGTGAGGAGCTGATACACAGATCAATAATACCCACACTGCAGAACAAGGACTGTGTATTCCTCCTTTAGGAAAAGGAAGGGCTTGCAATAGGCACCTCTGGAGGTGCTGCTGCAATGGGATGTGTGTGCACCGTTGCAGTGGGATTGTCTTAGGATGTTCACACCTCTGGCATCCAAGGAGAAGAGGCACACAGAGCTTGATTCATCCACATCAGGAGCTTCCTATCAGGTGCACATGAAAGGCTCAGTTATCAGCAGAGCCCTTGTCTTGTGTCAGGACGTGGGGTGTGTCAGGACATGTTCTGCACATGCACAGAGACCAAAGAGCAGTGATCATGTGGTGGGAGGTGTAGTGGTCCAAAACTGGGATGTGCCCTTTTTTTTTTCTCCTTGTCTGGTCAAGCGAATCACAGAATCTCAGAATGGTTTGAGTTGGAAGGGACCTTACAGCTCCTCTAGTCCCACCCTCTGCAATGGGCAGGGACACCTTCCACTGTCCCAGGCTGCTCCAAGCCCTGTCCAACCTGGCCTTGAACACTTCCAGGGATCCAGGGGCAGCCACAGCTTCTCTGGGCACCTGTGCCAGGGCCTGCCCACCCTCACAGGGAGCAATTCCTTCCTCATGTCAAATAAAAATTTATCCTACTTCAGTGAGAAGCTATACCCTGTGTCCTGTCCTTCCATTCCTTGTCCCAAGTCCCTCTCCAGCTCTCCTGGAGCCCTTTTTAGGCACTGGAAGGGGCTCTGAGCTCTCTCCAGAGCCTTCTCTCTTCTCCTCTCCAGGGTGAACACTCCCATCTTGTCTCCACAGGAAAGATGCTCCTATCTTATCTCCAGTACAAGAACACTTTTTATCACCTTGCTTTTGGTAAACCCAGACAGCTCTTTCAGGGGAGATGACTTGTTAAATTATCCACAGCGCTACAGATGCTCAGCTCTTTATTTTGGTCGTATATTTCAAAGAACAGTTTCTCCAGCAAGCAGTGCAACAGCTGTGGCTGATAAAACTCCTGGGTGCCATCATTATCCTCTTTTTACTGATAGAGACTGTCACAGATTTACCATCGAGTTTTGGCTTGGATGCCAGTGTTCTGCAGCCAGCCAAAAATAAAATGGAACTAGATAGCCTTAACATGACAAAAGAAGAATTTCCAAGGTTGGAAAACTAATGGAATTGCAATTATCAGACGAGAGGAAGGAGCTGTGTCCAACACAAGGATATATTTTGGGTGTGACAGGGATCTGCAGCGATACATTCTCCCATGCTTGACCATAGGAATCATGCCACAAGACTGAGAATTTTGGAAGGTGGACTCCTGTGCCATCATGGAAGAAGTCCTCTGAAGATCTCTTATGTATTTCCAGGCTGGATTCCCGGGAGCATCCATCAGTTACTGACTGTCTACAAATCCATCCCTGAAGTCACACTCCAAAAATCTCTACTGAGGTTTCTCCTCATACAGAAACCAAGGGCAGACCTGCAAACCTCTTCAAAAGCATCCTTAGTCTTTAACATGCAACTGTACGGGGTGTGAGGTCACACCTTTGGCAGGATACGGACCTGCAGCTCTTGGAATCATGGAACCATTGAGGTGGGAGAAGACCTCTGGGATCATCAAGTCCAGCCATTAACGCAGCACTGCCAAGCCCACTACTAACCCACACCCCGAGTGCCACATCTGCACACTTTCTGAACACTTCCAGGGACAGCAACCCCACCACTTCCTTACATGTCTGCAAGGCAACTTACCCTTGAAATCAACTTTCCCGGCAGTGAATTCCTCACTCATCTAAGATGCAAAGCCGAAAGCCCTCAGTACTGGACTTCCTCTCCTGCCTCCCGGGGCAAAGCCAGCTCCCGCCGCCTGCCTCGCCAGCTCTTCTCAGCAGCAGCCTTGAAGACTTAATCCCAAAATTGTAGGGCTGTTCCGTGGAGTCAATGGGCTCTGTGTGCTGGGGCTGGCGGTGAGGATGCCAGGTGAAGTGCTGGTTTCTAGGATGGACACTTCTGACCGCTGGGACGGGGACCAGGCCACCACTGAACCACGGGAGCTTTGCAGCTTCCCCTCACTGCCAGCCTGGATGGGATTCAAACCAGCAAAGAAATGATCTCTGCTCCTGAGGCATCCCATCTTCCATGTGTTTTATGAGCCAGCAGGACAGCCCCCCAGTACAGAACAGCAGCCTTACAGCTGGTTTTAAAGAAGCATTTTTGCTTTTCTGGACTTGAGCCCAAAATCCTGCTTGGAGTAACTCACATTCATGTCAGCAGAGCAACCCCAGCCAAAGAGAAAGTTCTTTTTTTTTTTTTCTTCCCCTTTAATTAAACTGTAATTCTCTCAAATCAAATGTAAGCATTCTCATCATTCCAAACTAAGAAAGACCACAGGTGAATGCTGCCAGTGAAATTAAAAACTGACTGGAGACAGCTCTGCTTTTAGCAGAAAGTATCTGTTGGGTTTTTTTTTGCTGGATGCCTCTTCACCGAGCCAACTGTTAGAACTGAAGTGGGGCAGGTTTTTAGACTATCAAGTGCAAAAGATGTTTTCTGTCTGCATCCCTCCTCCAGAAGAGATACACCATCCTCATTTCTCTAGGCTTGGTTTAACTCCTCGTGTCTTGGAGGGATGATCATGCCCAAAACACACCCATTTGCCACAGCTGCTCCCTTCCTTCCCAGGGCCGCCACGAGCTTTGCTGGCAAAACCAAACCCTCCCTGTCACTGCTGGGCTGCTCTGCTCATACCAGGTAGTGACATTTCCGATGTTACTTGTGCCCAGAAAGTCCCAACACCAAAAGAGCAGCACTTACATCCAGCCTGGCTGCCTTGAGGTCACAAAAGAATCATTTAGGTTGTAGAAGACCTTTGGGATCACTGAATCCAGCTGTCAACCCAGCACCACCACCACGTTCTCCACTAAACCACATCCACACAATTACTGAACACTCTGGGCGTGGTGACTCTACCACTGCCCTGGGCAGCCTCTTCCAACACTTTCCAGCCCTTCTCATGAAGAAATATTCCCTTATTTCCAGTCTAAACCTCCCCTGGCACAACTTGAGGCCATTCCTTCTCGTCCTGTCCTTTGTTCCTTGGGAGAAGATCTCGACCCCCACCTGGCTGCACCCTCCTGTCAGGCAGTTGTAGAACCCTCAGCTCCCACCAGCCCTTAAAAACCTCTTGTTACAACCCTTAGCAATTTATTTCCAGCTGCCTGGGTGTTTTACAGAGAGTGGGGTACAGAAACCCTGGAGACTGACAGAAAACAACAGAGTTAAAAGAATAGAGTGGAATTACCCATCTACTGCTCATTAACTGACTTCAGATGGTACCAGCTTGCTGGTGTTTTTTCTGCATCTCTGCCAGGGAATGTTTTATTTGCTTAGCAAAGTTTTCACATGCAATATGTTGTTGCTGTTTTGTTTTGTTTCTGAAATCCCTTACCTATGTATTTATTACAGACAGATATTACACTCTGGCAGTAAAGAAACACTGCAAAGTGCTAGTTAACTTCTCAGAACTGACTGAGTAATTCCATAAATACAAGGGGACTGAAATGACAACAATAAAGAGATCTGTACTTTGAACAATAAATATGAACTAGAGCTCTGCTTTGGATTTGAGGAATGCTGCAGCTAATAGGTATTCAGCTTGTGTGGGCCACTGACATTTAAATAAACACATGTGCAGTCCAAGGGGGTTGGCTGCAGAGCCTCTTGTCAATTGAATCCAGCCCTGGGAACGCGCAGAGAGTGGTTCAGGATTGCAGGAATTCCACACTGGGCTCTAGCCCTCAGTGGGATCTCTCCTGAAATCATAAGATGTCCTCCATGGGGAAAACAGAAAAAAGTTGGGGGATGGGGGGGTGTGACAATGGGAATGAGAAGAGGCGGGTGGAAACCTCCCCAGAATAAGTGGCTTCAAAAAATGCTGAAAATATTTACAAGAAAAATGCCTGGCGGGCTGCCTGTTGCGGACTGAAGGAGAAC
The DNA here is from genome assembly GCA_036630365.1 of Acanthiza pusilla. Lineage (NCBI taxonomy): Eukaryota > Metazoa > Chordata > Aves > Passeriformes > Acanthizidae > Acanthiza > Acanthiza pusilla. The sequence continues at coordinate 967,717 of JAXCHO010000167.1, read as the reverse complement.
TCAGCTCCTCAAGCTGAGATAGCTCAGCAACCTTAACAGCATTCCTGCACTGCCTTGGAAAAAAAAAAGTCACCTCTAAACAGGACCATTTTATGTTAATTTGCAGAGCCTCAGAAGGAGGAAAGTGGTCCATCTAAAAAATAAAATATAAAAAAGTACAAATTAAAAAACCCCACTAACAAAACAAACAAATTTTAAAAAACAAACACCAAAAAATCCAATGAGGAATTAATTGAGCTACTTATCACTGAGTTTAACATTGAGCAAAGCAGTGGAGGCTGTGTAACAACATTACAGATAATTAGAAAACTGGGATGGAAGGAAACCATTCTTTTGGTAGCTGGAATCGTGGCTCCTGGGGAATCCTTTGTGGGCATCAATGCGTGCAGAATAGGGGCAATTTACTTCATACCACGCACTCCGGTTTCTCAAAAGCTCCCTCACTGGGGGCACCTTGGAAATTAATCTCCCTTGGGATTACAAGAAAAGTTTCCTACCAGTGAATTCCAAGCTGGTAGGAAACAGGAAGGGACAGGTAGGAATAAATGGTTATTTTTCATGGCAGAGGGAATCCCAGTGGAATCCCCAAGCTGTTTGGGCTGTGGCATGTGCTGTTCTCAGAGCCTAAAGGATCTGGAAAAGGGAAATTGAAGCAATTTGCAGAGAAGAAAGAAAAAATAATAACTTAAAGTAGCAAAAATTAGTGAGAATTGCAAAAAGATGCAAAGGACTGTGGGACATGGCAATAAAAGAGAGTTCCAGGTGCAGTAACACAAAACCAAGCTGAGCTCACCATAGCCCCTCCCTCAGAGAATTCAAAGCAACAAAACCCTCAGTTCACTCCCAAACAGCAAGCAAAGGGATGGACAGAGCACAAGGAATTCACAGAATTATGGAATGGGTTGGAAGGGACCCTAAAATCATCCAGTACCACCCCTGCCATGGGCAGGGACACCTTCCACTGTCCCAGGTTGCTCCAAGCCCTGTCCAACCTGGCCTTGGACACTGCCAGGGATCCAGGGGCAGCCACAGCTTCTCTGGGCACCTGTGCCAGGGCCTGCCCACCCTCCCAGGGAACAATTCCTTCCCAATATCTCATCTGTCCCTGCTCTCTGTCCATGGAAAGCCATTCCCCCTTGTCCTGGCACTCCAGGCCCTTGGGAATCAGGAGGTGTGTGGTGGTGGCTCCTTCTAACAGTACCACAGCACTTTCAATGCACATTGTTAAAATGATGCAGATTAAAAACCAAAATAAGGCCCTTTTCCCATGCAAATTGTGGACTTTGCTTCCATATATACTTGTGGAAGCTGGAAAAGTGAGCACTCTCTAAAGGCAGCAAGCAATAATGGAAAGTAAATGGAACAAAACCATCTAGGAAACAAAAACAGAGGGGGAAAGCCTAGTTTAAAAAAATAAAAGCTGTGAAGCTGCAGCTTGCTGGGATCCAGCATTCCTCCTGTTTTTATTCCATGAAACATCCTCTTCCATGAAGCATCTCTTCTCAGGCAGTGTCAGGGAGCAAAGCCATCAGAGCCTGGGCTCTGCCTCTGGACAGCTGCTGCCACGTTTCACAGATTAACTCTGGATCCGGCCCTAATTGGGACAGAAAGGGAAACATTGAGAGGAGGCTGGGAGAGAATGTCCAGCATGCGTCCCTAATGCAGCCAGTGCTTCAAAACAGCTCCTCCAAATCGAGCCCCCAAAAGCACCCTGATGTCAACATGATTTCAACATGGATGTAACTTCCAAGGCATGCTGCTGGGGCAGGGAAAAGGAGCCTTTGGAGCAAGGGGATACTTTTTTCTCCCCCCACAACCACTTTCTTGCTGGAGGACAATCAGGGAGAGAACCTTGTGTGTTAAAGTGTCTGGAAAAGAGTTTAGACCGATAAAACAAACAATAAAGTCACTGGAATCAATTACTTCTCATTAAAAAAGTAGTTTGTGCCTTGTAAAGGAAATGAAAGATTAAATAATTGAACTCCTCAGCAAACTTGCAAGTGGTCATGCTAAGCTTTGTTCCTCTTCCCAAATGTTGCATTTAAAAAGGGAGGGCACATGGATGGACAGAGACACAGCCATGGAGAATCAGCATCATGCCTGTAAGGGCAGGTTTTGCCTCACCAAACTATGGTGGTTCTGTGAAGGAGTCAACATCTGGATCAGCCGTTCTGATCTTCCTGGATTTCCCAAAATGTTTCCAGTATTTTTCACTGGGGGCTCTGAGGTGCCGTGGGATGAGTGGTTAGGTCCTTGCCCATGGCTCAAGGAAGAGGGCATTGCATTAATTAACAGAAAAGATGTACCCAACTGCACTGACTCCAGTCTTGTCCTCATCCTCCTTGTGGAAACACACCTGGAATGGGATACAGCTGCAGAGAAACGTTCAGAAGGTTCAGGAGAACACATTGCGGTTTGAGCACACGGGACTGCACCCACAGGGGACTGGAAGCAAGGTCCCTGGGTGCACAGGAACCTGAGGGAAGAAAGGGAGAGCTCGTGTCAGTGCTCGGAGACACACAGAGCAGCAAATGGGCAGAGCACTTTGCCAAGCCCACGGCTGGGGGAGCGCAGAAAGCACATCTGGAAAGCAGCTCCGGAGGGGAGAGGCACAGATCACGGCTGAAGCTGGGAAAACCTGCCCTGAAGTCCAAGGCTGACACAACTCTTCATCTCAGGCTGCAGAGGTGGTCTAAGTCCATAACAACCTACACTGGGGGAATTTTTAGCGAAAGATGTCTCCTGGGTTTGGGGGAAATGGGCTCAGGGGCTCGCTGGGGCTGAGCTCTGTGAGACTCTGTCTGTGCTCCAGGAGGGAAACTTTCCTGTGCCAACAACAGGAGTGAGTGACACTGCCCTGCCATGCAGCAGAGCCCTGCCCAGCCACCCCAGACCAGTCTCAGTCCAAAAGAGAGATTTTGCTAAAGAGGGAACCCCAGGAGCCTGCTTGCTTAAAAACCTGTGTCTTTTTGGAGCACCACAGCTTCCTACAGCGAGGTCAGATTCTCTCCCGTTAGAGTATAAAGTTCCCGGAGTGGCTGGATTATTTTCTTTCCATGTTTTACTACACAACCCAATTTCTTCATTTGTCTGCAGTGACCAGAGAGCTGGAATTATCTCAGCCAGGGGAATATTTCCTTCAAGAACTGAATATAGCCAAATGCCCCAAAAAGATCATTTCAGTCCTGTGAGAAGCTGCTCTAATACCTGCAATATATTCTGGTGATCTACCGCTGTGCCTTGGGTTCTGTTTAAAGAGCTGACTTGTGTTGGGGAGCATTATGTAGATTTGTTTGCACCCAGCTGAGTTATTGCCAACCAGAGGGCTCTGCTAGGAATCACAGGACTGTATTTCCTCATGATAGGAAGGTGATAGCATTACACCGACACAAAAACCAAACCCTTTTCCTCTGATGGGATGATTGCTGCTGTCAGGGAGCCCTGTGATCCCTGGCCACAGGACGAGATGCTGTTATGCCAACCACAGGATCCAAGAAATTAAAAATTAGACTGTCCACCCTTGAGAGAAATTATGCTTTCCATTCTCAGCAAGATAGCAGACCAAATTTAATTCAAATCAGAAATCCCTCACAGAGTGGCTGTGGCTGTGTGCCTGTGGGGATTTAGGAAATTATGCTGGAAGGGAGAAGAGCTTGAGAATTTGGGGACAAGGAATCACATCAATCCCTTGTATGGGACCGAGACAAAACCAAGGAGCTGCAAGACTTGGACTTGACAGGCTGGGAGAGCTGGGGGTGTTCACCTGGAGAGGAGAAGGCTCCAGGGAGATCTCAGAGCCCCTGCCAGTGCCTAAAGGGCTCCAGGAGAGCTGCAGAGGGACTGGGGACAAGGGATGGAGGGACAGCACATAGGAAATGGCTTCCCACTGCCAGAGGGCAGGGTCAGATGGGATATTGGGAAGGAATTGTTCCCTGTGAGGGTGGGCAGGCCCTGGCACAGGTGCCCAGAGAAGCTGTGGCTGCCCCTGGATCCCTGGAAGTGTCCGAGGCCAGGCTGGAAAATAATCCACCCCTCAGAGCTGCAGCAATCGCAGTTGTTACAGGAGCTCTGAGGCAGAGAAACCGCTTTAGAAGCTGAAAGCTGCAGAGCAGCACTTCCCTCCCAGTTAATTTATTTCCAGCTTTCCTTGAAGAGGGATTCTCCTGTGATCAGTTATTCCCAGACAGTTCCCTGCCTTCTGTAGGAAACCGGGCTCCTTCAGCGGTCCCAACCAGCACGGCTGAGAAACAGCCTTCCCTTGCAAGTTAATTAGAGGAGAGGGCTGAGCTCTGCTTAGCTCCTTCCTCAGGCAACCAGCACGGGAAGCTTGGCCACGGGAGCCCCTGCGCAGCCAGCATGGCTTTGGAAGTTGGGAAGAAGAGAGGGATAAAGCAGGGGATTCACTCGGGAGCATTGTCCTCCCCACTCAGTTGAGCTCTTTAACCCATAGCCACCAGGTCAGACTATTTTTCACCAGAGCTTCTGGCCACAAGTACTTGTGACCTCAAAAACAAATCATTTCTAGGTTGTCCCAACAGCAGAAAATATATACAACCTCTATGCATCCCAATGTACCTGGACTTCCCTCTTAAGAATAAAGAGATGGATTTGCTAAGATTCAATTTACTGCTGAAATCTCCCTCCCCCTCCAAAAAAATTTAATTAAAGCTACAGCGAGATACACTGATATCTAAAAATATAGTGGGGGCGGGGGGATCAGATTTTGCATTAGAATTTTGGTTTTAGCAATTTAGCAGTGAATCCATAGATTGTTAAAACTAGCAGCAATTGATTCTTTTATTACCAGCTACCTGCTGAGAGCTGCCTGTGTTGATGTTTCACTGACAGCAGAACACTTCCTACCCTGTTATTACCTGAAACCACTTGGAAAAATAACACATCCAGGAGGCTGCTGTGAAGCCATCCTGGAGGTGGAAGCTGCCGTCAGGGCCGCTGACATTTCAGGGTTTATCCAGGACACCATGCGGGGTTAAACCATCATAATTGTTTAAAACAAGTTCAATTAATCAGATCAGGGGTAGCCACAGCACCTTCCAGCAGGTAATGATACTTTTTATAAATCGGTGGAACAAATGGGGTCTTTATGAACACCCAGATCACATAATGCTGCTGTCTTTAATCCTAAAATGGTTTGGGTTGGAAGGGACCTTAAAGACCATCCTGTTCCGCCCCCTGTCATGGGCAGGGACACCTTCCACTATCCCAGGTTGCTCCAAGCCCTGTCCAGCCTGGCCTTGGGCACTTCCAGGAGTGTTCTCACAGTCTCTTACTGTCACTTCTGGTTATTCCAACTGCAATCAAAGCCTTCCTGCAAAATCCCCAGTGAATCGTCACAGCCAAGTGCACTTTGCTGTGAGCCCGATATAAATTCTCTCCATCAGACCAGCCGGGTAGCCTTTCCCAATTCCAACAACATCCTTAAATAAACCCATTCTTCCACAGTGAGGACAACAACTCATTCACAGGTCACCAGTGCTGCCTTTTCAAAGGGCAAATAGAGTTTCATTCAAGGGGGTTTGGGTCAGTTTTTCTAACCTTTGTGGAAGGAGAGGCAGGCAAGTGCCAGGGTTGAGCCAGGATGGGCTCGAGGAGAAGCACCTTGCCCAGCAGCAGGGGAACCAGACCCTGGGACTGTTCCCTCCTCTCTGCTCAACAGGCAGCCAGGAGGAGAAAAACAGGGAGAAAGCAGGTGGACATCCACGGGAAACCTCCTGGGGTTCCTTGAAGCCAAACCAAGCCCACTCACTAGGTTATTCAGCAGAGGTTGTCTCCACAGGTCCCTGGAGACATCGCAGTCCCAGATGGATCTTCAAGGTGCTCTTGTCTCCAAGAGCACACCAGTTCTAGCTGTAAAAACACACTGTGTTAGGTTAATGGTCAGACTCAATCCCAGCAGCCTTTTCTAATCTTAACAATTCTGTGGTTCTAGGAGGAGCGATCTATGAATTTTTTGCTCCTCTTTTCCACATCTATAAATCCTGTGGGCTAAAAGACCAGAACAAAAGAGCAGCAGAGAGACCCCAGCTCCCCAGCACCAAAAATTCCCACAAAAGCTCTTGCTGCCAAAGGGTGGGAGAACAAAATAGACACAGAACTGGCTACAAGCAGAAAAGGGATGGAAAAGCAGTATTTCCCAAAGGGAGTGGGGTGGGAAGGAATGCTGTTGCCAGGATTATGCACCTGAATCAGCCAGCTGTGGAAAGAACAGCCTGGAGTGGGCTGCAGGGGTACTGGACTTTACTGGGCCCATGGTGGGAACAGGTTAGCAAGACAGAAACACTCAAATTCTGAACACAGAACAATTCTGGGGTAGAATTCCTGCAAATGGAGAAGCCATGGACATCTAGAGGTCTAACTCCAGAGGAATCCCTCAAAATAGGGTGGGAGAACAAGGTAAAGAGCAACCCTCAGGGCTGAAGGGCCAGGGCACAGAGAGAACCGCGGATGAGCGGGGGACCCACGGTGCTGGTTCGTGGCTGGGCATGGTGTTTTTAGGGGGCTTTTCCAACCTTAATGATGCCATGTGGATGGCAAGCAACACCTCAGCTGGAGCCAGCATTGCATTTTCAGTGCTAGAACTTCTGATGTGAAGGTATGCACAGACTGCAGGGGAAATGCAGCCCCAGAGGGTTTGATCAAGGCCCAGGCTGGAAGCACAGGAGCCCAGAAAATGCTGGTGGTTTGCTGCAGGACAAACAAAAGCCATTGATTATCTGGGCAATAAAGGATAATGGTGTTGCACGTGGACCCACAAGCTTCCCTTGCAACAACCACACACCAAGGAGTTGGAAACCTGTTCAAAGACCACAGGAAATGAAGAACTACAAGAGCTGACAGAGACAAGCCTGGAGATAATGATTTTCTGTGCTCCACGCTGCCCACTCCCTCTCTGCTGAGGAGCTGACCAGAGAGACTCCAGGCAGTGCCATCCTGTGCTCTCCCCGCTCTGTTTCCTCATCAGATCTCTCTGATCACCTGCCCATGATCCAGGGCTGATGGAGGATGATCCCACCATCCCCCCTGAGGCCCAGATCCCCGTGAACAAGAGGAGAGGACAGACAGGCTTGGTTTTGATTTTTTTTGGCACTGCTCCTTCCATTATTGGTGAATGATGGCCCACTGTCCATTTCCTCATGTGGTTGCACTGTTTTAGAACCTTTCTGTTCCTTCTCACGGAGAACATAGATAAGCTGCATTCTTTTACTTTCATAATCTCTGTGTTTGGTATTAGGTGTCATTTAGTTATGACCAATGGCTTTAGGAGGTGGATTCTTTGCTGACCAATAGTTGCTAGAATATGAATGGATATAAAAGACCTTTCTTGTAAATAAACTTTCCCTTTTCGCCATCTTGGTTCGTCTGCCTGAATTCTCTCAGCCAGCCTCTGCACCCTTGGGGACTTTGAAGCCACATCCTCGGGCAGGAAGTGTTAATATCAATTATTACAAACAGTCTGAGGGTCAGTATGGGCATCAAAACCCCTGTCCATGAGCGAGGGGCACACAGCTGTGAGACTGCTCCATCCTCGGTGGGACAGCTCCAGAGGCACCAGGGCAGCCTCTGCAATACCATCCCCTTCCCCAGCTGAAGCACAGGGGTGGCACTGCTGGACAGGTCCTCTCTGGAAGGGGACAAGCTGCCAGGATGCACATTCCAGGCAGAGCTTTCCAAGGTGGACTGAAAACAACTTGCAACACTTGGCAGGGACAACAACAATAACAAAAAACCCCAAAACAAAAAAACAAGGACTGAAGTCTTTCAAAGGGAAGTGCTGCCCTCTTGAACTGTGGATGGCATGATCTGAGCCAGAAGCAAAAGATCTCCTGTCCTCTCATCCCATTTCAGGCCCATAACTCTATAGGACATCAGCTCCCAGCACCACAGGAACAGCTAGAGGTCACACGGGGAAATGATGCACATGCAGGAAGGCAAGAGCAGGGCAGAAAACGGATTTAAAGAAAAGCGGGGGGGGAGAACCCCAAGTAGCAGTGGTTAATTATTCAGTGTTAAAGCTCCTTTCCCCTCAGAAAAGAGGAATTCCTGGGGCTGGAGAACGCTCTAAGGAGCAGGAGGAGGGCCCCAGTGCTCTGGGAAGCCTCTGGAGCCCAGCATCTGATTCCAGCTCAGCCATTTCAAGCAATCTATTCCCCATGGAGGGTCCCAGGTGTGTCCCCATCCCCTGTTCTGGTTTTGGGGACTGCTTTCAGGCAGGCAGGAGGTGCACAACTCCTGGAGTTCAGAGTTCCCCACCTCCTGTCCTTCAGGGCAGGGGACCATCCCATTCTTCTCATGTGCTTCTCCAGCCTAAGCACATCCATATTTCACAGGCAGGATCATACCCTTCCATTCCCCAAGGGCCCCAAGGCTGGCATGCCATTAAGGGAGGGACGAACCCTCCAGTCCGGGATATGTGTTGAGGACCATTACAGGGAAAAGACCAGCTGATTTGGCATCCCTCGGCTACGTGGAAAACAGCTCTGAAAACTGCAGCACCAGAGCAGTTTTCCTTCTCTGCTGCACCCCCTTGTTTCTGGGAATGGCAGGCGAGGAGCAGAGCTGGGTTTATTCATCCCCTCTCCATTGATGGCGGCATGCGTCAGCGACTGCACGGGTGTGGGAGGCGCAAGCGTGCCTCAGTCAAATCCCAGCCTCTCAGCTTAATAACACCTCAGGGGGCACGGGGAAAAACAGGAGGGGAAAGAAATGATCCGACAAGATAAACTGAAAGGGAAGGGGGAAAAAACCCACCCTGAAACCTCCGCAGCAGGAGGTGAAGGAAAAACAACGCCTGGGAAAAATACATCAATAAATAATTGAATCTCATTTTCTTTTGCATAAGGCAGATAAATCTCAGAATTGTTTGAATTAAGTGGGACCTTAATCCAGTCCCACCACCTGCCCTGGGCAGGGACACCTTCCACTATCCCAGGCTGCTCCAAGCCCTGTCCAGCCTGGCCTTGGACACTGCCAGGGATCCAGGGGCAGCCACAGCTTCTCTGGGCACCTGTGCCAGGGCCTGCCCACCCTCACAAAGAGCAATCCCTTCCTAAAAAAAAGAAATGTTAAGGATGGATGGTGGATGGTAAGGATGCTGGGCCAGGGATGCTGAGCAGCAGCACAGGACAAGGGGGTGGGGCTGTACCAGTCCTGGGAGAAGGTCAGTGCCACCACACTGCACACATGTGCCAGCCACAAATTCCAGAAAACTGGGCAAGATGGCACTTCCACTGAACCAGCCACTTGGCCAGCACTGACTGCAAGCACTGGGGTGGCTTTTGGGAGCTCTTTTAAGGAGGAAGGATGGAAGGTTCAAAATGGGCACCTGGGAAGAGAGCTGGGCAACATCAGTCTGGCAGCCCCCAGCCCTGACAGCCCCCACCAGTGGGTCCCAGCTTCCATACACACAGGATTCCTTTAGAACAGGATGATGGTGACCATCCCTAGACAAGGAGATAGCATTTTATACCTGAGTGGCCTCAAGAGGAGCAGCACAGCCTTGAAAGACCCACATCCCCCTGGCCGGAGAGCCAGGAAAGCTGGCAGGAGCCCTTTCATCCCATTATGATGAACCTCCCCAGAATCTGGGGATATTCAGCCATGAGCAAACCTGGGCTTTGAGAAGACACAGCACTCAGCAGGGAAGCACAGACCTTATGAAGGTCATGAAACACTTTCCTGGCAGGACTTTGCCACTGCCCCTCATTTCCCAGCAGCACCAGCTCCGCAGCCTGGGCTCATGGATTGCTATCTCTGCTGGCACTGGGATGCTGCGGGCTGCCAAAACCACTGCACAGCAGAGCCCAAGGCTGGCTCGGGGCTGCTGCCACCCCTCCCGTAGCCATCCATGTGCCGCCGGGCGCTAGCTCCTCTGCCACAAGCCGCCCGTGCCGCGGAGCCCACGCTCCAGCAGGCAGATGATGTTTTTCTGAATGCATCCCCATCTATAATGAGACATTACTCACAAGCTGCAGGATAAAATAGAATAATAGCATCTCTCAGCGTTAGTCATGCTTTAAATGCGTACCTTTCAGAGCAGGAGGGGATTTGATAGGATAATCTTCCAGGAGACACGTAGGAAGCTTTCATTGAGGGACACAGCCCCACTGGCAAATTACAGCTTGCTGCTCTTCGTGCTGCTGTGCTGAATGATGCTGTCGGGGAGGGGGGGGACAAAACGTGGGGCAGAGAGGTCCACAACTCCCTGGAGAGAGGTTCGGAGCGAGACAACAGGATGGGGGGGTTTTGCTGACTCCAGGTGCCACAATTCTTTCAGCTCTCGATGCCAGGCCATGCCTGACCGCAGTCACACAAGGGCTTTTTCTTCCCTTCCCCCTGCTCTCCGACTCCGGCATCCTCGGTGGATGTGTTCCCTACCCAAACAAACCCTGTGTGGCTGGAAGAGAACATGAGCCGCTTCAGAAGAATAAACTCATTTTGCACATGTGGAACCAGGCCCCAAAGCTCTGCTAGCCAGGAATGCTGCAGCCTCCCGCAGGCACCGCGGTCGGGATGCCTTACAGAAGGGGCTGGGAGTGCTGCAGGGTAGCTGGTGGAGCTGGGAGAATGCAGTTTTGTCTCAAAACCACTTCTCTCCCGCATCTTTTTGGATAAGCCCCTGATAAAAAGCAGGAACCAGCTTGCTGGGAAAGCCCAGCTCCCCAGCATCCTGTCTGAGGTCTGCCCTTTGGGGAGCCCAGCAAGATAAACTGGCTCAGCACTGGGACCGCTGCGCTTTGGTTGGGAAAATTCCTCGCAGGGTCTCAGCTCTGCGATGAACAACTCATCCCTCTTTTATTACCCATGTTTGAGGCACGGTAAGGGCTGCCAAGCAATCTTTCCTGTGTGCTTGAGGAGAGGGAGAGCAAATTTGGTTCCCAGCTAGATGCTCCTGACCAATTTCAGCAGCGGCACGGCACGAGAGAGGAGCAATTTCACACAGCCTCCTGCCAACCCCAGAGAGGCTTCTCTGAGGGATGAACGAAACACAGCAGAGGAGCTGGGATAAGGCCCAAAGCCTCCTATCCTGCTCCAGGGAAGACCCCCTGCACCCTGGCTGAGGGGGGTTTGTTCTTAGTGGCTGCCAGCCCCAGGTGAGCACAGTGGGGCGAGGGCTGGTGGGGGTGCTCAGGCAGCTCTCACCCTTCCACTGGAGGTGTGAAACAAAAAACCCAGAACAGGGTAGAGGAAAACAGAAAGGGAAGGGAAAGAGTCACATAAGGATGTCACAGTTCTCCCAGTGAGGAGCAGTTCCTCAGACATGGGTAAGATGTGAACAAGTCTGCACACCTGTGTGGCACAGGATGATGTTTGGGGGCCTCCCAAAGCCCTAGAGGGGGATTAAAGCAACCCTGTCTTCACAGGGTAGACCCACAAACACAGGGTGCAAAACTCAGGTCCCTTCTGAACCTCCTATGGTGCCTCAAATCACCCCAAGGAAGCAAAAAGCTCCATTTTCCTATGGCAGTGCTATAACACCAGTGCAAAGATTTGGAACAGCGAAACTCACAATATTCCCTCTCCTTTTCTTTTGCATCCAGATAGCAAATTAACTTGGAAAACAGCAGCTAGTTGATGGCATAGAGAATTTAACAGCAGTAATGGTGACCCCTTCACACCTCTCCCCCGTCTCTCCAGGGACATCAGGCCCTGGTCCCTGTTGCAGAAAGCAGGTGGGAGAGCAACAACTTCCCCTTTAAGCTAAATCAGGGTGAAAGCAAAAAATAAAAAGAGTATCCTGCACGTTTCTGAGCATGAGACTCCCATACAAATGGTCCCCACAATGTTTAAACCATTTGGGCTCCTTCCTTATGCTGTTTCTAAGTTTGAAGAATGCCTGCTGGGTATGATTAATATTCCTCCTCCTACACTTACCCGTTACTCCTGACAGCAAAAATTAAAACAGGAGCTTCTCTTCATTCAACCCCAACCCACAGGAACGTGGTTACATGGGGAGAAGTTGCTAATAAAAAAGGGGGAAGGTTTGTAAATCTGCTGCATTCACAGGCGGGAGAGGTGTGGCTCCCATTCAGCATCCCTAATGGATGAAAGTTCCCTCACCTCCTCCCAGCGGGATGCTTGGCACGAGCGCTGCTCAGACAGCTCCTGTGGAAAAGCAGCAGCCGGCAGCACCTTGCTGCAGGCCCCTGGGGTGGCAGGGATGCCTGCGGGATCGCTCCTGCCTCGCACCAGGCAGTGTTGCTATGGGCACTGCTGCCTAGGAGCAGCCGACAAGGCAGGGAGCAGAGAGGAGCCATCCCAGAGCCTTCCCAATTCAGCTTCTTGCCATGCTGCACTTCTTGCCTCAGCCTCCCTCCTCCTGCACGTTTGGAGTTACCTTTCACCACCTTATAGATAAAGCCTTATCCTGACTCCAGGCACTGCTGGCAGCGGTGTTCATCGAGTGCTCAAACAGATGGTTAACACCGGGGGGAGAGGGCACGGCAGCTGGTATCAATCACTGATTAGTCCGAGCAGCCCATTCCTGGGAATCCATCCCTGGGAATGCCATCCGATGGGATGCAGGGGACATGTTCAGGGCCAGGTGTTTTCCCCGTGATCCTACAACAGCTTGGGTTCGAGGGGGCCTTTAAAGCTCCCCCAGTCCAGCCCCCAGTGACACAGCAAGCTGACCTGGACCGCTGGGCTGCACCTCAGTGGCACAGCAGCAGCTTTGTCACCCTGGAAGTGCTTTCAGAGGACACTTGTTCTGCATGTGGAGGGGTCCTGACCCACCACTGCCACGAGAACTTTTTCCAGCCTTGTCCTCCTTGCATAAAGGACTGGGGAAGTCAATTTTCTCCCCTACTTCGCCATGTGGCTTGGCTACAGCAGATCTCCAAATACCAGAGGGCAGAGTTAACTCTGAGTCTGGAAAGCTTCAAGGGACATCGTGCAAGAGACACTTACACAACTCTAATGAGCCAGAGATGTCCTCAAGGCAAAAAAACTACAAGAAACAATTTTAATTGCAGCCCTTTCCCTTCAATTAGCTTCCCTCCATTTAAAAGCAGGAATGAGATATCAGAAATTCCAGGCAAGCCTAAGAAAATGGGTGTTCCACAACAGCCTGAGCTTCGGATGTAAGCAGGACTCACCTGCCAGCCTCTGCCACACTTCTCCATGCTTTTCGTTTTCCCCCAAACAGGTTTTAAGACCCTTGAAAACCTCCATGCTTGTACCACAAAGCACAGTCTCCCGAGGGAGAAAGGGCAGGGCAAAATTCTTAATCAGGAACTGTGTGATGGGACAAGGAGTAATGGGTTGCATCTGAAAGAGGGAAAATTGAGGTTAGAGATATGGAAAAAATTCTTCCCTGGGAGGGTGGGCAGGCCCTGGCAGAGATTCCTGGAGAAGCTGTGGCTGCCCCTGGATCCCTGGCAGTGTCCCAGGCCGGGCTGGACAGGGCTTAGAGCAACCTGGGATAGTGGAAGGTGTCCCTCCCACGGCAGGGGGCAGAGCTGGATGAGCTTTAAGGTCCCTTCCAACCCAAACCATTCCAGGATTCCAAGCGTGCAAGCCCCCGGCTGCCCTTGGAAGGAGGAGATTCCCCAGCCCCATCACCACCGTGACATTTGGATGCCCTCAGACTCCACAGGTCTTTACAAATCGAGTTAATCAGTGCCTCACACAAAGCACCTTCACGGGGCGGGTGGAGAGACAGCAAGGAACAACGGCGTTCCTCTTTAATGAGGATCAAGATCAAAATGAAGTCAATTAAGTCTGCCGCTGGTGACATTTGTCTAAGTACATGAAAATTGGTATAAGCTGAAGCAAGACAAGTTGTTTGAACTCCGTGGGCAGAATTATTTCTCTTCCACCCCCCCCCCCAAAATTAGTTTTTCATGATGCATTTCAATTTTGTTTCCCTGCGTTACTGGCAGGTTCAAGGGACATGTGGGACAGATTCTACTCAACAGTTTGTAAACAGCTGACGTGGGAGGGAGAGGGCACTCGAGTTATTGGAATTGTTTTCATTCAAAAAAAAATTTTGTAAATTAATTCCTCCCCCAACTGCCTGCTATAAACACCGCGGAGCCGCGTTCCTCCCCTTCAAGCGGCGCACGCAGGCAGATGTGCCTTCTGTTCTTTCGCAAACATCAAGGCTGCCTCGCTCGCTGCGCAAATGTCAAGGTGCTAATTAGTTGTAGCAGGAGTCAGGCGAGGACAAGGCGCAGCGCGGGGAGCGGCAGCCGCGACAAGGAGCTTTCCAAAGGCTCCTCCGCAGCGCTGAGCCACGGCATGGGCAGCGCTGCAGCAGCCAGCTGGGCAGGAGCCACCAGCAGGGACAGGACGGGGAATTTCGGGCTGATGTGTGCGGGGCAAAGCGGGAGGCAGCCCCTCCTCACACGTGCGGGATGCCCGAGGAAGAGCATCCGCAGGCTCTCCCGCTGGGATGGACCTCTGGGAGCAGGGACAAGGGACATGCGTGTCCTGTCAGGGCCAGACCCTCTTGTGTCCCTTCCAGCTCAGGATATTCTCAGATTCCACATCAATCCGGCATGCGCTGGGAGTCTATAATCTGTGTTTTCTGCACTAAACACCGGCCCCTTGCTCTCCAGGGTGTCACCGACAAATTGGATGTTTCCTTCTCCCTCTCCGGGGAGCCGGAGAGTTGTTCCATCCATCACACTTCCATCGATACTTTCCCATCTCCGTCCGCACACCGCACCCCCCCCCCCCCCGCCTTTACCACACTGGAATATTTTAAGCCTCAGGACAGAGATGTCACTTAAGTCCTCTTTGTTTAGACGGTACCTGCTGACCACTTAATTACAGAGTGATTACCACGCAGTAATTACACGGTAAACACGGTTTCCTCGGCAGTGAGTGCTCCTCTCTCCCTCCCTGGCCACGCGTTCCGTGTGGCAGCTCCTCCCAGCTCAGCCGCCCGTGACTGCAGTCCCTTGCCATCATCCCGGTGTTTGCCTGGCGCTCCTCAAGCTTCCACCTGGGAAACGAGGTGACACCAGGGAGGTGCCCAGCGGCAGAGCCACAGCCCCCGGCTGGCAGCACCCACCTCAGCAAGGGCAGGAGCTCAGCTCGGGCACAACCTCCCACCTGCCACACCTTTGCTGTCAGCCATCAGCCCCTGAGTGACCCCGTGGCTGCTGCCATCGGTGCTCCAATCCTCGTTCCTCAGGATGGTTCTCTTCACCTGGGCAGGAATACCCAGCCATAGCCAGAGCACAGTCCCTTTCCACCAGGCATCAGAGCTCTCTTCTCCCAGACTGGTAGGAGTGAGAAGTAATTAAATGTTATTTCTCGCCAGTTATTGCTTCCCCTGCCTTTGTGAGCAGCTGTCTCCTGGCTCTCTCTCACGTTTGGAGCTTGCTGGAAGCATCCCTGGATTGGCCTTTCTGCTCTCCAGCAAGCTGCTTTTCCCAAGGACTCCCTTCTGCATTTCCCTGCAGGAAACACAGAAAGCGCTGCCTCTTCCACTGACTCGTAATCCTTTCCTCAAACATACAGATTATTTAAACATAAGCAGGGATTTCATGCCACGTTTTGGAATGCCAGGGGCTGGAGAGCATTAAAATCCACCATTTTATCCTCAGCGTGCCTAGTCCCAATACCCAGAAATAGAACCACAGTGCTGAGCACTGGAGGAACAGTCGCTATTCTAGCCCAGAGATGGTGCCCCACATCTTCCACTCAGTGGGAAAACACAGATATTCCAAGTCAGCACTGCCCAGCACTCCTGGAAGTAAATCGCAAACCCCTCATGGCATTGGGCTGGAGGGTCACCCCTCTGACTCCAAAAAAACCCTCTGCCTGCTGAGGTTGTACCACAGTGGCCCAGGGCTGAGCTTGCTCTTTCCCTCTCCTTGGCTTCCTGGAGGTCTCAAGAAAGTCGTGTTTCATCCACACCTGTCAGCAGGCAACAGCACAAGGATCTGAAGCCCACATCCCCAAGAAATAAGCTAATTAGATTGCAAAAAACAAAAGAAAAAGCACTGGGATACGCCCAATTATAAGAGTAAATCCAAGCTCTCCCAGCGACCCCATGTATCAGCTCCATGTATCTCCAGAAATGGCTCCATGTGCTGCGAGTGAGTGTACCTGGGAGCCAAAATAATGATGCTGTGTGGGAGGGAGGCTGGCTCTGACTCACCCACTGCTCCCAAATACCCTTTCCTCCTCAGGAACCAGCCTTTTTCTCTGCTCCTTGCTCCAGAGAGAGCTTGGGAGGGCTGTCCCCCCACCCCAAACCTGCAGTGACTTGCTGGTGGTGCCGCAGCTGTCAGAGCCCGTGGACCCTACAGTGTGGGATGATTTCAGAATGTAAAGAAGGGGAAAGCGTCGGGGCAGCTACAGCCAGGCCATGCTGTTCCCTGTGGTCACCATCACTCATCCCAGAGCTGCTCTGCTCGAGCGCCATCCTCTCCATTCCCCGTTAATTTTCCCTGCGGAAAGGTCTTCACACAATTAGGCATGAAAACGCGTGGTGAAAGGTCTCCTCACACGTGCTGTCAGTCTGTCCCTGCTCCATTTCGCCCCTCGTTTGCTTCCACTCAATTAGCCTGTCACGGGAGCTGCATTCCTTCCCCTATAAGAGAGACAGTGTTTATTATTGACTCTCTGCTCACTACCTGTATTTTCTCCGCTGGGGCTTTTTCCCCCCCTCCCAGCAGCTTCAGTGGGTTTTTATCGTGATTCCACCGCCTATCCACTGATCCCCGACTCCCAAAGTTGACACCGCACTCAAAGAAGCCGCCCCCCAGCCCATTCCTCCACCGCATCCCCTCACTTTTGTCACCACAGCACAGCAGCCGTGGCCATTTTCACCCAACTCCAAACCCAGCATCTTTATTAGCAGGTGCTAAATTGCCGCTCCAGCTGCTGAATGGTAACAATTAACTCAATTAACATCTAAACAGATGCAATTTTTGAGGAAACGAACAACATTAATGACAACCAAAAGGGGGAAAGGGCTGCAATTACAAATGCGAAAAAAAATCCTGCGGCACGGCTACAAACAGGCGTGCGCTGTTCCCAGTGTCCCCTGGAGAGCTGTCACAGCACGGCCCTCTCTGTCTCGGAGAGCTGACAGGACGTGCGGCTCGGAATATCCATCCTTCCTGCCAGGATGTGCCAGGGAAGCTCTGCACGGAGCAGAGTCACCCGAACTCATCCGTGCGCCGCTCCATCGCAGCCTCTCCCACGGAAAAGGCGCTTCTCTGCGGGCAAAAGCTGCAAACCCGAATTAAAGAGGATCTCTGTGCTGCTCCCGCTCCAGCTCGGTGACCTTTGTCTGCCAGGAGTGACCTCCTGCCTGAGCTCCGTGTAGGACACAGGGACATCTAATGGCGGGAGAACAACATTGCGAATGATGCAGTTGGGAAATCGTGGCAGCACCGGCAAAAAAATTCGGGGAAAATTGCAAATTCCCGGCCTGAGCTGTGGCTTTGTCCTTGCCTGCGCCCCTCCAGCTCCCAGGTCTTGGCGATGTTTGCAGAATAAGATGCCATTGCCCCAAATATTCATGGAAAGGAGGATTTGTTGCTTCCAAAATGCCTTTATTTTTATATCCACAAGCTACTCCCTGTCAGCCCAAGTCTCCAAACTGCCCTCCTCGTGTATTTTGGTTATCATGAAGCAGATTCCACAGGATCATGGAATCACAGAGTGGCTTGAGTTGGAAGGGACCTTAAAGCTCATCCCATCCCACCCCTGCCATGGGCAGGGACACCTTCCATTGTCCCAGGCTGCTCCAAGCCCTGTCCAGCCTGGCCTGGGACACTTCCAGGGATCCAGGGGCAGCCACAGCTTCTCTGGGCACCTGTGCCAGGGCCTGCCCACCCTCACAGGGAAGAATTTCTTCCCAATATCCCATCTAAATGATGACACTTCGGGTGCTGCTCTGAGGGCCACAGTGTCCTTCTTCAGGGCAGGATGTTCTCAGGTAGTCCCAGTTTGGTCACCAGCCCCCAAAAAGCCCCCATGCCCACTGCTCTCATTGCTGCTGCTCACGGACCCCTTTTCCCAGCCAGCTGTGCTCCCTACAAACGAGGGCCAGGGCACCTTCCCTAGGGTCCTACATGCCCAGGAGTGGGGCACAGGACAACGGGGTCACCAGCGGGCAGAGCTGTAAGTGCAGATCTATGTCACGTCTAATGTTCAGATTAAATTTTAAAGAGCATTTCATTGGCAATCGCTCTGCTCTCTGCACTTCTGCACCCGGCATCTCACAGGGTCCATGCTTTTCCAGGGCCACAGGGGGAAGAAGAGGGTTTACAAAGAGAGTGGATGGGTCTCCCCTCAAACCCAAACCCTTCCTCTCAGAGGCTGGAGAAGTTCTGTGTTGATTTGTGAGGGATTTGTCTTGATTTTGTGGGCTTCAGAGATCAATTGTTTATGTACATTTGCATCTCATTCCAGATGTCGGCATGGGGGGAAGTCAAAATGCAGATTTGTGCTTTCCACATTAATTTTCTTTGCTTTCAGGAGGAAAAGAAAATGTGCCAGGACAAGCAAGAACATTCCCTCTTTTTTCTTTTTTTTTGTTCCAGCCAATTCTCAAAATTTTGTAATTATCATTTAGGTCAGGGGTTTCTAAAGAAAGCAACCCCCAAATTCCCACGAAAGGAAGGACTGTGGTATTTCCCTCTGTTTGCCAATAGAGCAGGATTTCATCCCATTGATACCTCTCTGGGAAAAGGCTCCTCTTAGGCTAAACAGCAAGTGACTTTGCTGAAAAATTTGGGGCTAATGATACCCAAACAAGCCAGATGGGATTTTGCCCTATCCCCAGTACATCTCTGCCCTTCTTTGGGTGTAAATGGGATCTCTGGAGTGATGCCCTCATCCAGTTGTTGACAAATCCTACCCACTGCTCGCTACCATCCTCTTGTTTAATTTTTAATTCCCTGTAATTAAGAGGTCTACTGGAAACAAAGCAAATTGGGGATAAAAACTGTGCAGGGTTTGGCAAGGCAGCAGGGTTCACCCAGGATTTATTCTGGAAGAGGCAGCTAAAAGAGACTCAAGACTTTTCCCAATGCAAATGGGAGCATCAGTCTCCATTTAATCTTTATTTAGTCTCCATTCAGCCTTAAGTGTTATGGACTGGGCTGGCTGCTTGCAAAGCGCACACCCAGGCTGGGCTCCTGGGAGCTCCAACAGCATCCCAGGATTGAGGGAACTCCTATAGCATCCCGGGATCGAGGGATCATCAACAGCATCCTGGGATTGAGGGAACTCCAACAGCATCCCGGGATCAAGGGATCATCAATAGCATCCCGGGATCAAGGGAACTGCAACAGCATCCCGGGATCAAGGGAACTGCAACAGCATCCTGGGATCGAGGGATCATCAACAGCATCCTGGGATTGAGGGCACTCCAACAGCATCTCGGGATCAAGGGATCATCAACAGCATCTCGGGATCAAGGGAACTGCAACAGCATCCCGGGATCGAGGGATCATCAGCAGCAACCCGGGATCGAGGGAACTCCTACAGCATCCTGGAATTGAGGGATCATCAACAGCATCCTGGGATTGAGGGAACTCCAACAGCATCCTGGGATCGAGGGATCATCAGCAACATCTTGGGATTGAGGGAACTCCTACAACATCCTGGGATCGAGGGATCATCAGCAGCATCCCGGGACTGAGGGAACTCCAAAAGCATCCCAAGGACTGAGGGAACTCCAACAGCATCCCGGGATTGAGGGATCATCAGCAGCATCCCGGGATTGAGGGAATTCCAACAGCATCCTAGTCCCAAAGGGTGCTCTGCTGCTTTTCAGGCAACATGAAGAAAAAAACAGGTCTCGGCACCTGTGCTCCAGCTCCTTTTGGGTTTTCTTTCGCCAATGGCAGTGGACAGTGATACCTGTGCAGGATTGGGAATGGTTTTTCTGGCCACAGGTCCTTCCTGATTTCCTTCTGGATGGGGGAGATGGAGGCTTATGCCAAGACTTCCCAAGGCAGGAATCAGCCTCCCCCAGGCTGGCAAACCCCAGCCCTGCCCAATTCCCCTCGCACTATTGGGAATATTGACTAACAAGCTGCAGAACCCTGCAAGGCAAGAAATGCTGCTGGGTGGGGGGTGAAAAAAACAAGGAAACACCGGGATTTTGGTTTTCCTTGAGGACAGAAATGGCAGCAGGTGCTTGTCTCCCTGCCAGTCCTGCAGGCAGGAGGTGCAGCAGCATCCCTGGCTTTGCCTGGACACAGTGCACAAGTTCACCGCTGTGACATCCCAAGCTCTGCCAGCCTGCTGGAAAATAAATAAATAAATGGAATTAAGGAGGGAAGTCTTTTTGGCTGAAGGGGGTGATGACACCCCCACCTCCAGCAGGATGCTCCAGGTGCCTCAGTGTCCCCAGCACGGCTCTGCACCTCCTGCTCCACAAGGGCTTGCGGGGACAGCGGGAAGCCAGGAGGCACGGAACCATCTGCAGCAATTATCCTCACATTTTCGGGGCCCTTTGGCCATGAAGGAGCCTTTCAAGTAGGGCAGAGCCTGGGCAATCTCCTCGGAATTGCCGCTGCGTGCCTGTTCCCTAATGCAGTTTGTTCACCTCCATGTTCCTGGGCATTGTGTGCAAGATCTGGATAAAATAACTCTGTCCCTCAGCAAGGAGCCTCCTGCACAGTGGTCTGCACAAACACACTGACACAACTCCGGTGCTTTTTCAAGAAATCATGGAAGTTGTGCAGGATATGAGCCAATTCCCATCTCTTTTAGCATCCACTTACTCTCCACGCCAAAGCTTTTTGGAAACCCTTAACTGGTAGCTTTGAAGCATTTGGAAAAAAATTGGTTTCCCCTTTTCACTGATGTACTGTCTCTTTTTTCTGCCAAAACCCGCAAATTTTTTTGCCAAAATGAAAACCCACTAGTGTATGAAAGCAGAGCTCATCCCCCAGGGAGGGAAGAGCTAGCAAGTAAGAGCTGACAGAAATAGAAAAGCTTCCAGGAAAGAATATCTTCAGTGCTGTTTTATCTGCTCCATCATCCTGCAGTCAGGAGAGATTTTACCAGGGTCCAGATGAGCCCAATTAAAGCTTTCTGATTTTCACAGACCTCTCCAGAAAATATGTGGTGTACAGAAGTCACAGAGACCTTGTGGAGACTGTGTTGGTGCTCACTGTCACTGCCCCCCTCCTCTGGTGACAGTGACAAGCCTGGCTGTGATTTACTGTGCCCCACACTGGGGCTTATTCCAGGTCCCACATTGCCCTCAGGAACATGGAGGTGTCCACCAGACCATCAAATATCTGCAAGGAATTCATCAGCTGTTTGTAGTTCCTTAGCAAGAAACAGCAGACCTTTCCTGCCAGGTTTGCAGGATAGGGAGGGTAGGATTGACCCTATTTGGCTGGGATTTGGGGCTGAGAAAGCAAGCAACATCCAGATCTCCAAGGTTCACTCTGTAAGCAGCACTGTAGGAGATTTTTTCACCACGGGGGCAGAAAGGACCCCGAAAAAAACCCTTTCCACAGAATCAGACTCAAGGTCACTTCCCCAGTGCTCGAGGACTGCAAGCAGCCACAGTCCTGGTTACCCATGGGTTTTTCTGAACGCCCATCCCACCACAGGGACTGTGAGCTCTCCAGAGGGGGCAGACAGGGAGGGTGCCAGGCAGATGTTTGGGAGGTGTTTGCCATCAGCTCCTTCCCGATAGTATTTCCCAAATAAAGCTGTGGCACACCTGGGAGGCTTTGCCTCAGTGTGCAGTGCAAGAAGGGCTGGTTAAAAACCCCAAAACAACCCCAGCCCGTCTATCTGAGCCAGGAGCTTGCTGAAGGCACAAAGGTGATTTTGTGAGAGGGGAGTGTAGCCATGGGGACCCTCGCTGCCCTCCTGCCCTGCTGTGGGTGTGTGGGAGGGTGACACCAGCCTGGGGACATCCCAGTCAGCCCAGAAAGGGATGCACATCACCCCGTGCCCCAACACCAGCCCGGCATCTCCCACGCTCAGGAATCTCCAGCTCCCAGCCTCAGTTTTCAATTAACCTTTCCCACAGGGAAACTCGCAGGTTTCCAGCTTCTCCCTGAGCAGGGACTGGGAAAAACCTGGTGAGTCTGACTGACAGATGCTGCTGGCCTGGTTTTAGAGGGTGCCAAGCGTGTCCCCCATGGCCGGTGCTCAGCAGGGCTGCGATCAGCCCAGGGGGATGAACCCCCTCTCCACGGCAGCCTTCCACCCTGGAAGATGCTCTTTGGGGAGATCGGCAGCAGGTCGGGCTGGGAAAGTCCCGCTAGGACACGTGTGTTCCTTTATGGCTCCAAAGGGAGCATTTCTCATTATCTCCCCTCGCAATTTAATTAATCTGCATTCAGTAATGAACCTTGAAATTTCAATTAAAAACATCATTACTAATCAGCACAGGATTCAAAACAGTCAAGGGCTCTTGATAGCTTTGCAGTGGCAGGAAGTTTGGGGTTGTGTGCTCCGATCTCTTCATTTTGGACACGGACCCACGGTGGTTTGCTCTCCTCGGTGTCTCTCCTCTGGCTCTGCCAAACCCAGGCACGGGAGACACAGCTTGAACCCCCTTCCTACAGAAAAGCACAGGGCTCCGAAACAAACCCGAAAACGGGGAGTCGCCAAAAAAATCAGCAAAATAAGCAGCAGCGCCTCTGTCTCTCCCGGGCCGTCGTTGCCTGCGCCTTGTGCAGAGATGAAAATCTCGGGAAGGGAGATCTGCGAATCCTCAGCCCGTGAGCGAGGCAGCGCCGGCAGGCGCGGCTGGCAGCAAATCACAGGAGCTGCAGGATGCGAGTGGAATGTCACAATAACCTGACCCGAAGGACGCATCCCTCCCCATGCCCTAAAACCATCCTCCTCCGGCGGGGCTGGTGACGCCCTGCTGCTCCCGAGGCATTGTCCTTCCAACGCCGGCATTTGAACATCTCTCCCAGGACTGTAAATCCTGAGGCACAGAGAGAACGGAGCCCTTCCCCTGGCTCCAGTAAAAACTGGGTAATGGGCATAAATCCGTGGGAAAAAATTGCAAAAGTAAGCGAAGTAGGAAGGGGTGAAAGAGAAATGAATCCTGTGTACACCGAGTTGCCCGTGTTCTTTAGAAGAGAAAAGAATAATAAATGGATTTGCTGGAAGAGAATAAAATTCATATTTTTAGTTTGTTTCAGGGGAAAGCTACACCTCCAGCAAGGTTATAGGAGGATAAGGAAAGCTCAGGGGGCAGGAGAAAGAGGAATGCCAAATGTCCTGGCAGTGCATCCTTCAAAGGGAAAAGCAGACAGAGGAAGGCAAAGCTGTCTTTTTTATCAGCTCCCCCAGCTTTTGGACTGTGGTTTTCATTGCACTGCAGGTGTGTTATTTTCCAGATTCATGGTCCCATGGTGATTGTAGCCCCCTGTAAATCCCAGCAGACTGAATTGACCTGCCCAGGAGGTATCTGTGGGATGATGCTTCCCTGGTTTCTAGCACTGCACCAGCCCAAAGCCCTTTCTGACCACTAAACTCCCATATGGGAGCACAGAATTGCTCCCTGAGGCCCCTTCACAAATAGTTCAGACCTGTGAACCTGGAGAGAAGCTGGAAGTTTGAGCACAGCTCTGTGAAGTGCAGGTAAGAGCCCCATCATCCCAGCTGCCTCACCCAGGAAAACACAAATGGAAAAGGGTAAATGGCAACTCTAGAATAAAACCCCTCTTATTCCATGTGCTGTTTCCAAAGTCTGGCTAGTCCACGGCCTGGGTAATTAGATTTAAGCCATAGAGGTAAAACTCACAGAATTAATTATTAATCACAGGTTGTTTGCTCAGGATCAAGTGAGAAATGAGGGAGCATTCCAAAAGCTCCGAGAGGCAGCAGCTGGGCAGCGTTTCTGCTGCACCACCAAAAGATGAGGGGCAAGCACAGCACCCCACAGCTCCAGGGTGCTCCCCCATTCCCTGCCCTGCAGCCCTGCTCCCAGGGTTAGAACTGGGATGGGGAGATGTGTCCTTCACATCCCATGTGTTGCACGTGCCTGCATGACAAGGGCCTGGAGTGACAGGACAAGGGAAATGGCTTCAAGCTGAAAGAGGACAGGGTTCAATTGGATATTATAATGAAATTCTTCCTTGGAAGGGTGGCACAGGGTGCCCAGAGAAGCTGTGGGTGCCCTTGGATCCCTGGAAGTGTCCAAGGCCAGGCTGGACAGGGCTTAGAGCAGCCTGGGATAGTGAAAGGTGTCCCTGCCCATGGCAGGGGTTTGGGGTGAGATGATGTCCCTTCCCAGCCAAACCATTCCATGATGACCAGCACGGAGATGCCATGGCTGTGGAGAAAGCAGGCGCTTCCCAAGCATCTCCCCAAAAAATCCCAACAGGCATGCACTGAGCATGGCCCTGGTGGGGCTCAGTCAGTGCAAGGGAGGGTCTAAGCCCATTTTGGGGCCTCCCCAGCTGCTTGGTGCCTTTAGTTGTGGCCGTGTTTCCCCAGGAGCTGATCACCCTTTCTGTGAGCCTGGCAGGGCTCAGGGCTCGGAGACGTTCCCTGGCACAGAGTGCTGGGGTAATTTTCTGTGGGGCCCACACCCAGGATTATGGCTTTGAAAAAGGAGGAAACATGGGAGCTTGGCTCAAAGGAACACACTAATCACCTGAACAGGAAGAAAGAGCCTTTTCTTTCCTGGTAGAAAGCATCTGATAAAAGCCTGAGACCAGGGGTATTTATATTAGCAGATTTTACATCCTCCTTGTGTGTACTTGGACTGTGAGATATAAATCAAAGCCGGGGTTCATTCCAAGAACAGTTTATTTTTATCAGAGAAGTGTGTGCTGGCAAACCAAATATTGGTATGTTGATTCTCTTGGTTAGGTGTGATTTATAATAGTTCCTATTGTTTTATGGTGTGTTTCACTTAATTTATCTGAGTCGTGGGTTTAGGGTGGGGTGGTTTTTTTGTTGTTTTGTTTCATTTAATGTATATTTTCTTAGGGGTGGTTTTGCATTTTAGTGGTTGGCTTCAGTGTTGTAGCACTTTAATGTGAAGGAAGAGCCTGAAACCATGAAAACAAATCCTAAATGGGTTTGCAATCATCCATCTCCCTCTCTAAATGGATCTGCACGAAGTGGAGAGCAAAGCAGCACAGAGTGCTTCTCAATCTGAGCAGGGTGAATCCTCAGCAGAGTTTGGGAAGCAGCCTGCATCCCTGGGAGCATCCAGGGGCTGAGGTCCTGGGAGGCACCTGCAGCAGGGGAGGTAAAACCACAGAAACGGAATAGCTCATGCTGAAAGGATCATCGAGCCTGCCTCCTGGCCCTGCACATCCCAAGAATCCCGACATGTGCTGCATCCTGTGCTGTGTGCTGACCCTGGCAGGCTTTGGAGCCCCTGGCTGGCTGATCCTGGGCACAGGATTCCATTGGAACTGTCATCCCGAAATATTTCCTCACCCAGAGGTTAATCCCAGGGGGCAAAGGGATGTGGCAGAGAGATGGTGGGAAGCACCGTCTGCCTCCAGAGCAGCCTGACATGGTGGAAGGTGTCCCTGAGGTCCCTTCAGGTCCCTTCTGACCCAATCCATGGCTCCAGGAACGACCAGAGGGAAGGAAACAGCCCAGAAAAAGGCTGAATTCCCAGCGTCCCCTTGGCTCTCCCTGTAGATTATAACCAGGCTCCTTGGAAACCTTTGCATTTCAGCAGAATTTCAGGAATGTCAGCAAGTCCCTAAGCCTTGGCTCTGCTGGCAGCTTCGTGGCAAGGAGGGCATGCCCTGCACTGGGCTGTTCGTTAGCTCGGTGCCTGCGGCTGGTAATTAAAGCAGGGAATGAGAGAGAAGATTAAAGGGGAAAAAAAAAAAAAAAAAGGAAAAATCGCCTTCTTCAAGATTTATGAGAATATAAACTCGGAGCTGAGATGTTCCTATCACCACCTATGAGGCCCAAGGGACAGTTTTGCCTTAATGCAGAGTCGGATGTTTGTCACGGTGATGGATTCGGAAGGTGAGCAGGGAGCTTGAAGTGCAGGCACTCGAGAGCTCAGAGAGGACCACACAGGAGCCACTTGGGGTCTCAGGCTCTGATTTCCCCAAAACCTGTCCAGCTGATGGGGGAAAGTGAATATCCTCCAACCGTGGCCAGGGGGAGGTTGGAAAGGGGCAGGTGGGCAGCGGGGTCTGAGCCACGTCCCCAAAGCCACACGGACAGTAATGCCTGTCCCACCAGAGAGTGCTTTGCTGCCCAGGGGGGTTCTGAGATGCATTTTGGTTTGCTGCTGTTCCATCCCTCCTGCTGCCCCTCAAATCCTTTATTTCCAGGACTCCCTTGTGAAGGCATCCATCAGGGAGGCCAGAAGGATCATGGCCCTGCTCTGTTAAGGAATTTGTTACTCAGGGAGAGCAAGGAAGAGCAGTGCTTGGGACTGTTCTTCCCCAGGACCCCAAAGGCATGGTCAGGAGGAATCCCATCAAGGGGTACCCCAGAACCTTTTATCTCTTAATCAAAAATAAAGGTTATACAAACAAATAAAAGCTGTGCCAAGGAGAGTCCTTGGGAGGAATTTTTTGAAACACAAAAAGGGAAACATCCAACCTGAAGACTCCGTGTCCACTCTGGAGCCGAAGCTTCTGTAAGCTGCTGCAAACTTCCCATAAAAGCAAGGAGAACCTTTCCCATTTCGTGTTTCTAACCCTCCACGGGGAGCCCACCCACCCCTTGGAGCGAGCCCCAATGTCATGGATGAAAGAGCCACATTCATTCCAGTTAAGGTAATCTCCTTCCTTAATAATTCATGGGCTGCTTTCAGGAGAGCTCATAGCTCTGAGGAGAGCTGAAAGCTTCTGTGCACATCTGTCAGCAGCACCAATCAGTGCCTACCTCTAGAAAAGAATAAAAATCAGTGAAAGCATTTTTATTAAGTGGCAGGGTCAAGTAGCGACTCCTTCCAAGCTGCAGAAGTCACATCTGGCTTATTTACACAATTTTCCTCCCCTTAAGTCACATAATAAAAGCATAATGCTGAAAAGGAGAGAAAGATCTTAAGCTGAAAGCAGTGCTACCTGACAAATCCACTTTTAGCACCAGAGTGCCTTGTGGAGATGGTTCCCAAGGAGTTGTCCTTCAAGGGAAACATCTCCATGGACGGTTTGCATGCCGTCTTCTATATCATCCCCTCCTTGTTACCCTCGTTCCACTCTTTGCTTGTCCTAATTGCATTAGTGGTGGTGGCTATTATTATGTATTTATATATATATATATTATTATGTATGTATTATAATATTAATATATATATTATTATTCCTGGGGGGTTTGGATCTGTTGGTTAACCTGGCAGAGCCTAAAAGGCACAGCTGGGAGGCTGCAAAATGGCAGAGCTCATGGAGGTTCATCTCCCCTAGGCCTGACCCTTTACCATTCAAAAACATCCTTTGCTGTAAAAAGGTCAGACTGGACAGGGCTTGGAGCACCCTGGGACAGTGGAAGGTGTCCCTGCCCGTGGCAGGGGGTGGCACTGGGTGAGTTTTAGGGTTCCTCCAAGCCAAAGCATTCCATGATTCCTTGTTAAGGATATCTCTGCTGATGAGAAGCATTCCATGATTCCTTGTTAAGGATATCTCTGCTGATGAGAAGCTGTTGGTTTCTCCCCTCCTAGCCCAGACACTCCTCTTTTCATTTTCTCACCACACCCACCCCTTTTCTTTTTACACACCTTTCTCAATTTACAACCTGGCTTTCAGCGAGGTTTTGTAATGCTTTATGAGCCTGGGCTGATTTAACAGGATTTTCAGAGATGACTGAGGGATGGACACAGGCATCTGGCTGGGACAGGAAAAGTGTCCTGTAAAATAGCTTCTGGCTGTTTGAGAAGGTGGTCTGAGTACCCTCAAGACACAGGCATGGTCTGACACACCATCAGGGCTCTGGGATCCACATTCAGGAGTCGGGAAGATCCCAGGTGATGGCCCAAATGGTGCTGGTTATGAAATGCAAGCAGCTCCAAGCGCAGCAGCCGTTGGAGCAAAACAGGCAGGGCAGCCTTTGAAGTTCCTGGGAACTCCTCTGAGATTCTCCCAGGAGGTTTTCTCCATCAAGATCCATCTCCCAGAGTCGCTGCCCGAGGACAAACGCCATGCTCCTACAAATCTCCAAAGCTCCCATCCTCCTAGACCTTGATTCCTGCGTGCTAGCCCCTGATTTCCCAGCCAACGTGGGATTTGTGGAAGCACCGTGTTGTGGCACTGGGATAATCTTGTCTAATTACTCCAAAAGACTCCACGAACCTCTCGGTGTGGCTCTGACTCTGTGTCACACTCACAGACACTGTACTTTTATTTCAGGCAGCAGAGAATAATCCCGCAGTCAATTACTCCCACTTTCGGCCTTTGTGCACCACCAGGTATTTCAGACAGCATGAAAGGCACTCTTAAAATATTCTGAATGACTGCTCCAGGCTGTTGCGAGCAAGCAGTTAATACAATGCGGGGGGGAGGGGGGGGAAGAAAAAATCTCTCTTTTCATGGAAGGAGTCAGTGGGCTGCATCCGAGATGAGGCAGGAGCTTATCCTGCACGGCAGCACGGCTGGAGCAGCAGCCGGCTCGGCTGGGCTCGGCACCACACATCCGTGCTGCTGGAACAGCATTCACTGCAGCGTTCAGGGCTGTGCTGAAGGGATGCTCCTTTATAATTCCACCTGCAGGAGAGGCAGAAAAGGAGCAAATAGCTCGGAGGCACCCAGGGCCAGAGTGGGAAGGTGAAGCATCCTGCAGCAACGGCTCCAATACACCCTGATTTTCATTTTTTGAGGCAGCTAAAATCACTGGCTTCCTCTCCCAGCAGAGGCAAGGAGACACACAAACCCCACACAGGGCACACAGGGAACAAATGCAGAGGTGCAAATGGCTTTTTTAGCAGGATATGCAGCTTTAGCTGGTTGGTTTAGCACCTGCATTCCAGCCACACTGCTGGGAGCCAACAGAGATGGTGCTGCCACTGCTGTGTGACCAAATTAACCGAGGCTGCATGAGCATCCCCTTCAGGGCTCTCTGCATTGATCCCTACTGCTTACCACCTGCTGCAGGCACAGATGTCCCAAAGCCAGGACAGGGTGCAGGAGGGTGGAATTGGTCACACAGGTCATGGAGCAGCTGCCAAACCTCCCCTTTCATACCTGACACCTTTTCCTATCTGCTCCTGATGAGGAGAGGGACCAAACACGTGGTGTCCCAAACCCTGGCCAGGAGCAGGTCTGACCCCAAATTATCCTTCAGCCGCCACCCCCCCTCAAACACACAGTAAGAAATTCCAGAAGGTCAGCAGCAAATGAGGCCTTTCCTTTTGAAAGGAGGTGGGAGATTTCAGAAAGACCTTTCCAAGATGGCGGAAAATGTCTACTTTGAAATGCCTCCTGCCATCGCTTAGAAGAAAATCCTGAAGTGTCAGCTCTGTGGCTGGGTGTGCAGATAACCCCTCACGCCATCAAAAACTCCCGACCCCCGCTCCAGGATGCTATAAATAGCCATGTGTACAATTAGCAGGTTTCAGGCCAATCTGCAGAAAATCATAATCCATGTCAGATCAATGGGATCAGCTTTCCCAGCTGCAACAGCAAAGGTCAGAGGGAGATCAAAGCAGCAGGAGATGCAGCCCGCGGGACAAGTGGCAGCTCTGCAGGCTGGCAATGCTCCAGGGTGCCTGTGCTTCCTGGGGCCATCTCACCTCCCCAGCAGCCTGCAGCACCCCACTGCATGGGGACACGTGCTCCCCGGACTGAAAAGGCATGGCAGCCACCGTGGCTGAGGCTCCCCAGCCGTTCATGTCGTGGTTTATCTCTGCTGCCTTTTTACCAGGGAGAATTTGCCTCAGAGCTGGGATGACACAATCTGACAAGGGGTTCTTTCCTTTCTCACCCCTTTCCCTGTCCAGGACATGGAAAACTGACTTCACAAGCCAGAGCTTGCTTCCCCCTGAAGACAGTTTGGGGACTAAAAGCATCAATGGAGACAGAAATGTAGA
Organism: Acanthiza pusilla; assembly: GCA_036630365.1. Lineage (NCBI taxonomy): Eukaryota > Metazoa > Chordata > Aves > Passeriformes > Acanthizidae > Acanthiza > Acanthiza pusilla. The sequence goes on along the minus strand of JAXCHO010000167.1, from coordinate 937,779 downwards.
AATACAGAATGGTTTGGGTTGGAAGGGACCTCAAAGCCCAACCAGTGCCACCCCCTGCCATGGGCAGGGACACCTGCCACTGTCCCAGGCTGCTCCAAGCCCTGTCCAGCCTGGCCTTGGACACTGCCAGGGATCCAGGGGCAGCCACAGCTTCTCTGAGCAGCCTGTGCCAGGGTCTCACCACTCAGCATGAGCAGATCTTGCTCCTTGCTGTATTTTATCCTAGTGCCCTACTCTGCTTTTTGAGTGTACCAGTTGATTCTGTTGGTGTATTCCTCCTTTTTGTGCTCCTCCTTTTGAAGGCAGCAGATGTTTGTGCAAAGCTGTTCTTGACCAGTGATCAACACAGAGCTGGTTGATAATCAGGTGCTTTATCTTGGGTGGAATGATCTGTTTTGGTGCTCCAATCACACCACATTCACCCTTCTCTTTCCACGCCTTTCATCTTCCCACCCTTCCAAAAAGGCCATTTTCCCTCCAAAATCTCCATCCTTTTCCATCCAAAAATATATCAACCAAATTACTAATGAGCAATTAATGCATCAGAATGCTGCAGCTGACTCTTCTTTACATCAGAATCACTCACAACAAAAGGCACATTACCCTGGCCATTTTAAAGGCAGGTTATTATCTCTTTTTCTGCTGCTTGGTGGTTTTTTCCAGGTGAACAAAATGAGCTCAGCCTCATTTCTGACCTCGACTTGCGTGTCTCAGCCGAGCACTGTATGAGAGGAGTGACCCACAATCAGAGGGAGCAGATGCTTATTCCCTGGCCAGAAGGAATTCTCAGGAGAGACCTGAGTCTCTGATGCTTAGAATAAACTGTCACGCAGAAAATCCAATATGGAGAAGCTCATGGAGAGCAGAGAGCAAAATCCTTTTTCCAGGTGTCATGATCAGCACTTCTCTTAACGCAACTTCTCCAGACCACTGGGATAGTGGGAAGATGCCATTCTAAAAACCACCAGAATGACTTTGGAGCTGAAGTCTACCTTCCAAAACCCTTAAAAACACCCTAAGCCGGGTCACAGCTGTAGGACCCAGCTCAGGGAAAGCCACTGCAGATAAATCTGGCCATGGTTCTCTACATTCATCTGTAAATGACTTCTCCCTTCCAGCCTAAGGCAGAAGCACATCAATGTGCAGAGCAGCAGCACCATCTCTGATGGGCCCTTTGCAGCCTTGTTTTGAGGCTGGAGTGATCTGCAGGTGAGAAACTCGGTGTCCCTTGCTGAGGGATGGCAGAGGATTCCAGGCAGTGCCTGCAGTTTATCCAGCAGGGAAAGGAGGATGGTGCTGTGTGTGTCTGGCCCTGTGCTCCCAAATCCCAGACTGGAAATGTCCATGACAACACAAGGCAAACACAGCAGAGAATACGTAAATATGTGTGTGCTCTGCTGAGCACTACACAGAGGTGTCTGGGGACTCGTTCACTGGCACTGGCAGAAAGTCAGACCTGTGGCAGGTCATCCCTTCTTTCTCCTTGTCACACCTCAAAGGACAACCTTCATTTCTTGTCCCTTGGTAGAATCCAGATGGTGCACCCAGGAATTTCTGGCTGGATCCATGTTTCTGCTGCTGACAGCTATGCAGCATCCCACAAAAAAATTGATGACAGTCCTCTGCCAGTTCAGGCCTCTGTGAGATTTCCTACAGCACCTTTTTCCTGGGGGTCAGCCAGCATGTTTGGATTCACAACAGTTATCCATAGATACATGAAACTCAGGGAAGTTTCCTTTTCCACTGTGGGTAGACTAGGAGCCTGCAAATCTAAAGAGAGTGGGGCCAACTGCTGTGGGGTACAAACGCCTTTTTAAGGCCTCAGTGTGGGGAGGAGATTTGCCAGTCTGGGTATTCCTCCCATTCATCAGCTTGAAAACGTGACCTCTTAAAGGAAAACTTGGAAATGCACCTGCTTTGACAGAAAAGAAAGGGGGGGGGGAGGAGGGAAAAAAAACAAAACCAAAGAGAAAAAAAAAAAAAAACCAAAAAACAAACAAACAAAAAAAATTCAGAACCATTTATTACCATGAGCCATCACTTCAAAATGTGGGTGTTCAGCACCTGGCAGCCTATTTTCCAAGGATATACAGCAGCACAAGGCAGGATTGGCTCCGGAGCCACTCAAAGAGAAGTGTCAGGACCAGGCTGCTCTGAAAAAAAGGGAGAAGAGAAAGGGGGAAATGACGGGGAAGAATGGCAGGGCGTCTAACACTTTGCATCTAATGCCTCCACATGGCTGCAAGTGCCGTGGCAATTTGGCCCCGATAGCAGGGATGGAGGGATGTTGCTAACATATTGCTTCCTTGTCAAATGTCTCACTGGTTTTGCAGCCAAGTCTCCTGCCAGCGAGGCCGCAGCAGCGCCTCTCCACTACTTTCATATGCAAAGAGGTTGTTAACTCGATTGCCAATAAAATTCTAGTGGGTGGGGAGGAGGACATCTGCCTGTCTAGTCCTGTGCTTGCCAACATGGTTCTTTTATTCCTCCAGAAGCCGCGAGCTCCTAGCCAAGCTGGTATTTTGACAAGCATTTCTGTTTTCCTGACACAATGGGCAAAGTGGGCACAGATCTTGCGTGCCACTCGGAATATGTTTTTGGTGCCGTGCTTTGCATCCCTCCCCGCGGGGAGCGGCTTGGACAGTGGGGTTGGTCTGACATGGAAATGATGTGTGGGGAGGACTCTTTGCAGGCGGCCATGGGGCTCGGAGCAGCTCGGGGTGGTGGGAGAGGCTTTGGAGGAGGGAGGAGAAGGGATGGGGATGACACTGAGTTGTCACCGGGAGCTACATGAAGCCGTTTGTGCTAATGACATGGCTCGGGGCTGCTGCAGCCCCGGGGGCCCAACGAAGGCAGGCTGGAGCCCCCTGAGGATGCTCCTCCAGAGAAAAGGGGGCCGATGGGGCATCTGTGCTCTTGGCACAGCCGCAAATCCACCCTCGAGTGAAATTGCAGCTGAAAACAAAAGCTTACCCAACGACTGGAGGTGGCAGCCTGGTCACCAGGGGTGGAGTAGGTGGGCTTCATCCCCTGCCACTCGTGACCAGGCAACGTGATCTGTCCCAGCACTTCCCAGGCCTAAATTCTGGGTAATCTCTGCCTTCCTGGACGCCCTCTGCGCCGTGGTTCAACCTGCCAGAGGAGACCGAGCAGCCGGCGGGATTTCAGCGGGAAAGGTTCAGGCACATCAGACTGTACAGATGGCCAGAGCCAGAGTCTCTCAGGTATCACACAGGGCACAATCAGCTCTCCTCCATCCTCCTCTTCCCCCGGCTCGCCCTGTGTGCCAGCCCTGCTGCCAAGCCTCATCAATTATTCCTCGGCTCTCCGAGCACCGCTTCACAGAGGGGTGTGGAACCGCAGTCCGACCGCTGCCCAAGGGCACAGCAGCCACACTGCTGCTCTGCTTGCACCCCAAAACCAGAGCCCTCCCCTGGGGGGGACCACAGACCAAAAGGACAGCTCATTTCATGCCTTTTAAACCAGATTCCCTTTAGCACAAATAGAAAAATAACAGAGAAGTTTCTTATCTCTCTGGGGAATGTCTCGAAACTGGAGCTGTTTTATTATCTGGGTTAGTTTGACATCCGAGAGGAGAAGATTGTGATCTGAAATCTGCAATGAGAAGGGGCTTAGCCAATGTCCTTTCCTATGTTCATAAATAAATGACCAAGAAGAGATACATGTCACTTTGTTTTCATTTATTGGGCTGAACATTCATCTGGAGAGCAAAAGATCAGGAATTTATTGCCTTGTTAACTGTCTGGAGGCTTTTAATAAGGTGCTGTGTTACTCTGACCATCTTACTGTTCTGTAATTTGATTATCCAGACGTTCTGGTTCTTAATTGATAATTAATTTGAATAACGTGCAAAGAATTGAATGATGGAAGGGAGAAAGAGAAACAGATGGTTGGTCTATGCAGCTAGAAAACATTCAACAGGGGAAAAAACCATCGCATTTGGAGCATAACAATATACTTTGTTCATCTCTGGGAGGAGACAATGGCATATGTTGTGGCTCATGTCTTCAAACTTCTGCCCTGGAAACAGAAAGGAAGGGAAAGATATCGCGACTGCAGCGTGAAAAGGTGGATGGCAAAACGTGTGAGGACTGGAGAGCCAGCAGATGTGAAACCTGGCACCGCCTTCCCCTGGAAGGAGAGATCCAGGCCTCGCCGTGGGGTGGAGGTGGAATTGCTGTGGACAGTCTGAAATTCCAGCTCTCCTTTAATGTCCTCCTGAAGACAGAGAGATGTAAACTGCGACAGAAGGGGCTCTGTGTGGTTCTTTGGAAGGGCTCTGTATATTTTATGTTCTCGGATTAATTCCTTGCCTCCAAGTACGCTCAGAATAAGATACAACTCCAGGAAATCGAGAGCAGGGAAAATGGCACTGAAATGCCAGAGTTTTTCTCACCCCCCTGCAACACCTCTCCCTAAAGCCTTGCTGCCCCTCTCAACTCCTTATTCCCAGCATCAAAATTCCCACCAAGCAGCAGAGCTGCGGGCAGGACGTGGGTAGTGGGGTTTCTGTAAGTGACACCAGCCCTGCCAAGGCCTGTCCCAGGGAGTTCATTCCAGCAGGGAGCTGTGGCCAGCTGCTCCTGGCTTTGTCCCTTCACCCAGACACATTCCAGGCTCCTGAGCAGGTGCTCTCCAGGCCATGGCCTCCAGAGATGTTCCTCCTGGGATTTCTGGCCATCACATGGCTGAGCCTCCTACAACTATGAGCTTTATGAAAGCATCTTTTCCTTGAACCTACACCCACTTTTTTTTTTTTCTTTTTTTTTCTTTTTTTTTTCTTTTTTCTTTTTTCTTTCCTTTTTTTTTTTTTTTTTTTTTTGAAGGGATGTTACTTAAATGTATTTATTCCTCCTTCAAGGGCAGACTATACTTATGGAGACAGCAGAGAGTTATGGCTGATGGTAATTCAGGCTCCAGGAGGGAAACAGGAACAAACAAGCAATGTATTTTCTCCCATCCACCCACGGATGTCAAAGGCCCAAAGCCCTTACATCACTGGGAAAATGAATCAGGAGCCCACAGACACGTTTGCTTTATTCCATGGAGAGTGCCATGCTGGTTCTGGGTCTGAAAGCAGCAAAGCTCTCTGCAGACTGCTCTTCCCTTCCCTCCTCTGAGCTCAATCACCTTTTGCACATGGAGGATGTGCAGCAGAACTCATCCCCACACCCTCATGCCCAAACCAGTGCCCAGCGCTCAATCTCTATTCATGAGCTGGGATTTCACAAAGGGTTGAGCCGAGGTGAGCAGGACAGAGAGGAAATGCCCAAGGTCAAACATCAAACACAATCCCTTTTGGTAGGGCCTACAAAAATTATTCCTTCCATTTTTTCCGGCTTTCCAACCCCTCCAATGGAGTAAGGAACTAAAAAAACTTGATTAAAGAGGCTCTCATCGATGCAAATGTATTGCAACAGTTTTTAAAAGAGTTAAATTTGCAGCCTGAACTACTTGGCAGAATCTCTGAAATCATTATTCTTTTATTCATAGCAGTAATAAATAATAATAAACCTAAACATCCCAATGGTCCCCACACCTCCTGCATCTCCCTAGCTGCAGATCTCGAACATGAATAATAATTACAGCTTATCAAATCAGCCCTTGATTAGAGACAACAGAAAGACATTTCATATTGTTGACTTCCTCACACGAGAGGGAAAAAAAATCAGGTCATAGGGGTATTAAAAATTTATATCATAGCATTTGACTTGACTCATCTCTTAAAAAGGAAAAAAAAGCCAGCATGTATTATGTATTTAGGCAATTCCTTTTAAACCCTCTCCCGAATGAGCACAAGATAGGCCAATAACTTGATAGATGGATGGCTCTATCCAGCCGCGTGCATATTTTATACACTCACGCACGTGCAGACACTTAACGGGCACTGGCACCTATATAAAAATCATATACATACAGAGAGAGAGGTATAAATCTATTTATATCCCTTAGCTGAAGGCAGATGCAGAGCTAATGTTAAAAAAAAAATCCCTATGCAGAGATAGCATCTTATTTAAATCTGGCAGCTTTAGAAGAGCAACTTTTTTGCCAATTTTTTGTGGAGTCGCAGCAACCTCAGTAGAGCTTGGTTCATTAGCTGCCTGATTCCTGTTTATGTTTGCTGCTTGTGTTGTTTCTTTCTTTTTCCTTGGGTCATTTTTCTGGCTTTTGTGGTCCAGAAAATACCTTGATAAGGGAAAAAAACACAAGTCCTTGATGCCGCGGAGCACAGAGGAAGGAGTGGAATAAATCAAGTCAAGCGAGAGGCTGAATTTTCCTCTCATCACTGAGGAGATGAGGAGAGGGAACCAGCTCCTACTTGTATGGTTTTCAAGATCCACATCGTGCCCTGTTCACCTGTGGGGCTGCACTTTTCCTCTGGGCAGGGCTGGGGTACCCATGGACAGGTCTCATCCCATCCCATCCCATCCCATCCCATCCCATCCCATCCCATCCCATCCCATCCCATCCCATCCCATCCCATCCCATCCCATCCCATCCCATCCCATCCCACCCCACCCCATCCCATCCCATCCCATCCCACCCCATCCCATCCCATCCCATCCCATCCCATCCCATCCCATCCCATCCCATCCCATCCCATCCCATCCCATCCCATCCCATCCCATCCCATCCCATCCCATGTATCCCACCCCACCCCACCCCCCATCCTCCCAAAGATGTGCTCAAGCACCTGCCCAGCTCAAGGGGAAAATGAATGATTTCAGTCAAAGCTGCCCAAAGCTGCCTTGATCTTTGTGCCTGCTCCCACTGATGGAAGAGGAAGCCTCCAGATCTCTCTGGATGCCTCCTGGTTCCTCAGATCCTGGCTGAGAGTTTTCTCCAGCCCATTATAACTGTTATAAAACCCAGCCAGATTTCTCACACCGCTCAGAAAAATCCTTCCACGTGTTCCCATGCAAAATTCCCTTTTTATGAGAGATGTGGTTCCACGTCCAAGGACCGTGTCAGCGCCACATCTTTCCAAAATGCTGCTGGAAATCTTGGAAAGGCAAAGGCTGCAGTGTGCTGCAGCAAATGTCTCTATGCACGTGCCCTGGCACCCGCCTGATCTTTTCAGGAGAGGTCAGCACATTTACATAGATGCTTTAATAGAGCAGCCGCCAAAATCTCCTCTAAGATGTCCTGAATGCTAAAAAAAAAAAAAAAAAAAAAAGCCAAAACCCTCAAAATTTTTTTTTCAACATCTGCAGTCAATGAAAGGAGAGATGCAAATCTGCTGTCATTTGCATGCAAATTTTTTTACATCAAATCAGTGACAGAATGCACAATAAACACACTTTAAATTGAAATCATCCACGTTCACTTCCTCCTAGCCTTGCCGGCAGCTGGGATTCAATTTTCATGCACGGCTCCACACAGGTGACTGTCCTCCAGTGGCTCTGAAACCAGGAAGAGTGTGGGAAAGATGGAATTACAGAGGCAAAGTAATTGCAACCAGCTCATGACTCAAAACCCAGCTGTCATGAGAGAGAGTAAAGATGAAGGTTCTTCAGAAATAAATGCTGTTGAAAGAGTCTGTATCTGTCTCAAAGCCTAAAGCATCCTTTATGATAATCACTAACATTTTGATCACAGGGAAATATGATAACCGCTCGCCCCGGAGTCCACGCAATCAGGAATAATAGCAAATATCTCTGTAAGGCTTGTTTGCTCCAGGCTTTGAACAGCTCAGCGCGTGTCCAACGGTGCTGCAGGGGAGGGCAGCGCTCCCAGCGTCACTGCAGGGCTGGGCCAGGGGCAGCCGGGGGAAGGGGAGTGCTTGGGCTGTGTGGGAAGTGCAGCAGGGCTGGGAACGGAGCCGGGCTCCCCCAGGGCCCACAGCCACACTTCTGTGTCCCATCGCCAGCCCTGTTCCCAGCTCCAGGCCATACATTCCGAACCCCTTCCCCAGCTATTCCCATCTCCATTTCCAACCCCATATCAAGCCCCAACCCCATCTCCATCCTCATGTCCATCCCCATCTCCATCCCAATCCCCAACCCCATCCACTTCTCCATCCATCCCCAGCTCCATCTCCATCCCTTATCTTCATCTGCATCTCCATTACCTTCCCATCTCCATCACTATCTCCATCCCCAAACTCATCCGTATCGCCATTCTTCATCCTCATCCCCTTCCCCATCTATCCCCAACTACATCCCCATCCCAATCCCCATCCCCATTCCTTTCCCATCTCCATCCCTATCTCCATCCCCATTCGTTTCCCATCTCCATCCCTATCTCCATCCCCAAACTCTTCTCCATTCCTATCCCCATCTCCATTCTCATCCATGTCCATCTCTTTCCTCATCTCCCTCTCCATCCCTTCTGGAGCCTGCTGGTTTCAGTAACGTGCTCCAATCTGCAGCTGGTGCCTCACTTTTCCTACCAGGGAAAACTGTTCCTGCTGTCTGCCCCAAATCCTTCCTGCTGAAATTTAAACCCCTTAATTCTTGTCATACTTGATCAGCTGAATATTTGTCTCCAGCAGCTCCCAGCCTCCCCAATCTCCACGGCACTGCACATCCACGGACTCCATCCCGGCCTTCCCAGGCCAGGTTGCCAGGGCTGGTCCTGGACATGTGGCTGGAGGGGTGACAGTGTTTGGAAGTCACCTGGGTCTGTCTCAGCCCCTCAGAAGCCACAGCTGCTCAGCAGCAGAAGCTTCACCGTGACTCACACGCTGTTAAAAGCCACATTTCCCCCAAATTGCTCTACCTAAAGATACAGACAGGCCCCAGCGAGGCCGCAAAGGCACTTAGGCTGGCTAGGGACATCTCCCTGGAAGTTAGCACCAAATCCGCCTGCCTGTGAGAAATTAAATGCCTTTTGAAATCCAGCCTGGAGCACTTCTGAGGTTGTCCTGGAAGCCCAGCTCATCCCAGACACAGGTCCATGAAAGAGAGCTGCATGCACCTCCCTGGGCTCACTTCTGCATGTGGCAAAGCCTCCGAGCCCCAGGAAGAACGGAGGGCACACACTGGAGAAATCCCAGTGAAATTCCCCACCAAAACCCATTGTTGCTGCCCACTTGTTGAGCCACTGCACACATCCTTTGAGGGGAATTTCTCCAGACTGTTGGAATGGCTGAGAAAAGAATCAACCCTGAAAGGGCCCCAGATTTACCTGATTCTTGTTTTTCTGCAAGAGGAAATGTTCAGGATAACGCAGAGAGGTGTGAAGGAGCATTACCTGCCCCGGTGTGAGTGGAGGTGCACTTTTTATCCAAAGGCCATTTAAAATACAGGATGGTTGAGCTGCTTCTTTTCTCCTTTTTCTATTTTTCTCCCAAGAAATAAAAAATCCTGTTTGAGACCCCCTTATCTGGCAGGTGAGGGGATAATTGGAAATGGCCTGGTAGAGCTGACACGTCTGAAGGTACAGTGAGGAGCGGTAGGAGCATCTTGGAGACACACACGATAAATGTTGGGGAAAAAAAATCTAATAATTGCTTTCCTGTCTCAACAGCTCTTTAGCTGACAGGAGAGACACTCATTTTTCACTGTGTGTCCATTGTTCTTTAACCCTGCGAGAGCTCACATAAAACATCCCCGCTCCGACGTGTCCTGAGTCAGCAGCACATCTGCCCAAGGTCTCCTTGGCAAACCTCGTCAGCTGCCTCTGGAAAAGCCCTAACGCTACTGGCTGCAGGTCAGCCAGCAAATATTTCCTCCCTGGCTTCTGTGCCCAGAGGCTGGAAAAATGCTATTTGTGGCCATCTTCCACCTTTTCTGTTAAAAATAAAGCTTGAGTGCGGCTCAGGGCTTCCTGGAAAACTATCAGAAAAGTGCTGGCACGAAGAATTTAGAGGGAAGTGGGCAATGTCCATCTGGTGCTTCACTCCTGTTTCCATTTCCCCTCATATTTGTTGGGCAGGAGCCTCCCAGGTTCACACCCAGTATCCAGGTGCCAGGACAGCTCCCCATCACAGAGATCCCATGGGACACGCTGGGCCAAACCCTTGCTCTGGAGGAGACGTGCCAGCTGCCGCTATGGGCAGTTATTCCGGACGAGGCACCATAAAAGCAATTCCAGCTCTATTTCCTCATGCACAAGCAGGTTCCCCTGCCCTTTGGCCTCCCGTGGAATTCACATTTTATGGCAAAGCTTTTAAAAAGATGGTTGCACAACCTCAAGCAGGGGCCAGCCGCTGGCCTGGCGATGGCGTGACTGGTTATCCACGCAGAGGCTATAGAAAATTCCTGGATGGACATGTTGAGGATGGACACAGCCACACAGCCTTTCCCACCGCTGCTGGAACCACCCTCTGTGATGGATTTGGGGTCACCAGCGGGGATATTTTGGCTCAGAGGGAGCTCTGGAGGTCCCTAGTCCGACCTGTGCACAATACAGGCTCGTGGTGGGTGTGCTTCCATAAAATCATGGAATCATTGATGTTGGAAAAGGCCTCTAAGACCATTGAGTCCAACCATGAACCAGCACCACCATGTTTACCACTAAACCATGTCCCCATGTGCCACACCTACTCATGTTTTTAACACCTCCAGGGAATGGTGACTCCATTCCAAGTCCTGCACGATCCCAGCCTGCATCCCCCATGGACGGGAGGGAAGGGGAGAAGCCCAGTATGGAGAAATCCAAGCAGCTGCAGCAGAGGGAAAAAAAAGTCATCTGCCCTTTTCCAGGAAAGCACTTTGCAGCCTGATTGCTCTTGTATTTGTTTATCAAACCCAGGTTTGGGGAGGAAATTCCCCACTGTGGTGAAGGGCCGCTTTTCCAAGGTTATCCTGGAGTACAAAGCAAGGCAACAACCATTTTTCATGCCCATAATTCGAGAGCATGTTAGCAGATTAGCATTAAGCAACATTTACATGCAGTAATATGGCGCTAACCAAATTCAGGGCTTTCTCTGTCACCCTGCTCAGCACCTTGCAGCAGGCAGGGCTGTGCTCACAGCATGTTCCCAGGGGACTTAAATATCCCATCCAAACTTGGCCATGAGATGCCCTTTGACTGCATCAGGTTGTCAGGTTTCTGGAATTTGCTTTCCCTGTTTTTCATCGCATCCCAGAGTCTCTTCCCAGAGGTAAACTTCAGAACAAGCTCCCTCCACCACCCGAGTTTCCTTGGGTTTGCTCATCCCTGGCAGCAGCTCAAAACCCAGACCAGGATGCCTGGCAGGGATTGTGCATGAGATGGTCACAGAGCATTGCCAGGCTCCCCAAACCACCTTCCATGAAATGTTCCACCTCCCCTTCCCCCCCTCCTCCCCCAAAAAATCCTAACCCTGAGCCCAGCCACTCCCAGCTCCTCCACAGCCATTTCCCAGGTTCCCAGACTTAACTGTCGAAGGCTGCAGACACATTTATTATCTTTTTTTGCCGTGCCATCTGGCATTTGTATATCAGAAGAAGATTATATCTATGTCAAACAGGGGAAAAAATATCTCTCCCTGTAACAGTTGTAGAAGCAAAGGGGAGGAAAAAAAATACATTAAAAAAAATTAAATCCTGTGGACCATATGGAAGGGTTTTTTTTTTTTCTTAAGTGATCTATCTTGAGCAATTAGGTGTCACAGCCAATATGCAGGTCCTGGGAGTGCTGGGAGAGGAGCAGGGTGGCAGCGTCGGGCTACCTGAGTCACTGACACTGTGCTGCCTGAAATAGCGTGGGAGCACAAAATACCCTCCTCTCGTCTCCCAAAAAGGGGGCAGAAAGGAATGCGAGAGGAGAGGGAACAAAGCAGGACAGCTTGCAGCACGCTGAGTGAATCAGAGCAATGGCCTCTCTTTGCCTTTCGGGCTTTTATCACCGCGCGTCTTGCGAAAGCAATAGGTGTGAACCCGCGGTGGAGCCCGGCCAGGTTTGCAGTGCCTGCTCCGTGCCTCCCTAGCTGGGGATAGTGGAAAATTACCGGCTTGTCCTGCCAGCGCTGCCACACGGGCTCGGGCAGGGGCAAGGAATCCACCGCTGGCACGGCCCGGCAAGCACCGACCGCTGCCACCGCACCCTGGGGACTTTGGGGTGGGGACTGCGGTGTGCCATGGGGTCTGTGGGGTGCCCACGGTACGCTCGGCTCGGCAGGGTGGGCACGGTCCCTCCGGGCTTGGCGAGGCGGCTCCATGGTCACTTCGTCACCAAGAGCATCCTCTGCAACCCTCCGGCTGCATCCTCCGGGGTGGGAAGCACAGGGAAAAGTCCTGATGGGAAGGTGGAAATGGGTGCAGGTCCTCCTTTCCCAGCCTGTGTGTGAAAGGGAGCAGCTCCCGTCGGGAAGAGGGCCCTCGCCGGTCTCCAGCCTGGGGCTGGGCAGGGAGAGCGGCTCCCACCACGCCCTGGCAAAGCAAACGGGCTCAGACCCACACAGCCATCCTGCCGGGACTCGGGGTAAACAAAGGAAATACCATCGAATCAAACAGCATCACTGCCCAGGGCACCGCCAGCCATCTTCCCCCTCTCCACTCGGGAAAGGCTCCTTACCTCCTCCCTTTTTTTCCCTTTCCACCACTGGTGCTCTTGCCTCTGGGAATCAGCTCAGCCCAGGGTTTATTCCACAGCCAACCCCCCAGAATTTCCCCTGGGTTTTACCAATGCCAGCCGGAGCCATTCCCTCCTTGTTCTGATTCACACTGGCCCAGGCAGATGTTTGCTGCTGTGGTGGCAGGAAGGAGTGAAGCCCCAGCTGCTCTCCCCTCTTCCTGCTGTGAAAGTTTATGCCATGGAGTTATTTTTACCAGGAAATCCAGCTGTGGTCAGAGCTTTTGTGGCAGCTGCCCAGCCCTGGGGGTGAGGAGCACCAAAACCCACCACCATACCCCGTGCTGGGTACCCTCCCTCTGCCCCGCAGCATCCCCTGCGCCAGCATCACTGCAGGACACCTCATGGGGCAAGGACACACCAGTGCACTGCCAACACCTGCAGTGGCATCTCTGCTCTGGGCCATGTGCCACTGACAACAGCCAGCGGGCCTGAGTCACCCAGAATGCTTTGTTGGGGCTTGACCACGTCACCCTGGATTTTGGGGAGAGGTGGAAGGCAGCCAAGGGGCAGAGAGGCAGCTGAAGAGCAGCAGGAGAATTTAAAGGGCTCCAGCCTCCTCTGCTTTGCCCCAGAAGCACAGGAGCCCCACACTGAAGGGTATCCCCACCCCAGCCCACCATTGCCCTGTGCTTACAAGGACACAGAAGTCAGCGAGGTGGGGGGACAATTTCCATCGATGCCTTTCAGGGTAAAAATCCTTCTGAAAATGAAGAATAAGCATGAAAGTCCTGTGACTGAGCCAGGTCTGGTTGGGTCCATCCTGGACCCAGGGAGAGAAGATCCTTGCTGGGGTGCACTCTGTTAAAACCCTGTGGCCAAGGAAGGGGGCTGCCAGGTTGACTTAGCAAAGTTGGTAAGAAAACTCTCAAAAATAACTCATTAGAAAACATGTCCCAGCAGAAATATTCCTGAGGTTGCTTGTGGCTTGCTTGTTTAGGCTTCCCCATCCTCCCCAAGGATGCACCTGGAGCCTGCTCCATGCTCCAAACCCTCTTCGGGGTTACTTTGAAAGCTCTTTGAGAACAGGACACTCATTCCTGCCCTGACCTCTCTGCAGAAGCCTCTCCAAACTCACTCATTCCTTTCTTTGGTTACCATCATGAACGTTTCCAACATTTCCTATCCCCAGTTCATTCTGGCACCCCCAGCAGTGAGCTCCAGCCCGTCCACCACAAGGTGCTTCAGGCAGCAGAAAACAAACATGAGTCACCCCCAGAAGAAACACCCACACAAACACCTCCCCAGCCATACCAGGCTCCAGCAGCTGCCTGCTGCCACGAGTTAAACCCTGCGCCTGCGAGTCCTTGTCCTGTGCTTCTGAGGGAAAATAAGGGGATGAGAGAAGTGAAGAGGGTTGAGTGGAGGAAGGATGCCAGCTCTGGAACATCTGAGTAGAAATGAGAGCTGGCGCTCACCAAGGATCCCAGGGTTTTATCTGCTGTTTCTTTAGATTTTATTTCTGTTCTGGGAAAGCTTGGGATGGGGGGAAATATCTGAGGTCAAACAAAACATTTTGTTTTGGAAGGATTTCATTTCTGCCTCAGCATTAGAATAATTTCCACTTCAAAAGTGGGCTGTGATTTTGAAATGAAAATTGAGACCGTCCCATCCCCAAAGGCTGAAATTGGATGTTTTAACAGACCTTTCTTTTTTATTTTTCTTTTTTATTTTTTTGTTTGTTTTGTTTTGGTTTGGTTTGGTTTTTTTTACCTCTAGGGCCCTTTGGCCTGGAATCAATATATCCCTGCAGCGAGCTCTGCATTTGACAAGCAGCAACTCTTCACCAGCTAAACATCCCCTTAAATCTTCATCAGTCGAGGACAAGGCGCAGAGGTGCAGTGTCCTTGTTGAGGCCCCTCTGCCCTTGGATGCAGTTTGCTCCATCCTCACTAATTCCTCAAAGATGTCGCCTGGCAATCCTCACAACTCATTAGTACTTAATACACAGCAAGAGGAGCTGGTACCTATTCCTCCCATCCAAAATAATCTCCCAATGTTTGAAAATAAATGGCAGAAATATGTCCCAGCAGGTGTTACCTCTTCAATGTTGTCTTGTTTGTAGCCAGCCACAAGACAACATTCCCATAACATCAGAGGTAAGCAGATGGCACTTATTAATTTACATCGTAAATACACTCTAATGTGCACATTGAGAAGCCACTTCAGTGCGAGGCAGCTTTACCTGGCTCCCGGGGAACATCACAACCCAACCACCTCACCTGAGACCAGGAACAGTGCTCCTGTGTCCCTCCTCTGGCTCCCCACAGAGGATCCATGCCTCAGGGGCAGCACGTGCCACTTTTTACAGCAGCACCGAAGGAGTTCCAGAGCAACCACGGCGTTCTGCACCCCCTGGGAGGCCTCTTTCCACAGCTGTCAATCAGTTGCCCCAGGCACCAAACCAGAGAAAATTACACCCAAAGTTATTAGAGGCAGCAAGACTGCAGGCAGCATCAACACAGCATATGTCCCAAAGTAAACAGATTGCATGGAACTTTTCTAACATGCTGAGGGGCCATCGGTGCCGAAATCGCTCTTCCCGAGATGTGGAGCTGACTGCAGGGAGAGGGACGTGCGCTGGGAAGGAGCTGTGTGTTCCCCCTGGTGTCCAAATTTGCGGCACTGCTGGTGGCCCCTCAGAAGGACGTGCTGACCCACCCCGCTCCGAGCAGGGACACACAGGAACGTGGAGGTGGAAGTGCCTGAAAAATCATGGAAGGTGTTTCCTTGGCCAGGCCGCCTGGCACATCCACTAATGATTGGGGCTGGATGGAGAATTATCAACGCAGATGGGTTTGCACTAAAATAGCTCCGTCCCATCTCCCCTTCCCATCCCCCCCTTCTCTCTTCTGTGAAGTGACACAGTTGAAAATTGTTGAGTTTTTAAATTTTGTTAAGATTTTTTTTTTTTTTTAAATCCTGAAAAGAGGCACGAGTAAGTGGGCAGCAAAGGGGACCCAACATGACCAAGGGATCTAAGAGGTGTAACTTTTGGCTGAAGGTGGATCTGAGCTAGCGGAGCACCAGCCCACCCTTCTCACTATGGATACTGTGGCTGCAAAAGTCAGCCCAGCTCCGAGGGCTGTGGCCCAGGAGAAGGAGGGACACCCCAAGGACTGCAGCGTAGCCTCCAACTCCAACCTGCCAAGAACATCCAACCTGTCTGGAAATCCCTGTCTGTGTTGCCTAATGCAGGGGCTGGTCCCAAATCCAGCTGCCACCCATCCTGTTTGGGGACCTTGTCACTCAAATCCATACCTGGCTCTCATTCTCTCCACCACTCAGCTGTTTGGCCACTAACCTGGAGCCCTGGGGACACCCAGATGGCCGCCAGCTGATGGCCAGCCAAAGCCAGGGAGGTCAGCATGACGGGAGCGTTTCTCTGAGGCCACGTCCCCAGTGTCACCTGCGTTCAGCAATGACTGTGAGCACCACGGGTGAAAAACCAACCAGAGCACATCAGGAGGCTGTGGTGAAAGGTCCATGGCATAGCATCATCCCTGCAGGATTTGAACCCCACATGCCATCAGATCTAGGAGCGAGGTGAGCCCCACATCAGGTGGCACCTGCCCAGTGCCCCCCCCCCTGCAGCTGCCCCAGAGCCCACGGCGAGGGCTGGATCCAGGGAACATCACCCACATGGCAGAGCCTGCACTGGGGAGAGGAAATTCACTCCAGCTGCCAGCTCTGCCTGATAAGACAATCTCCTTTCATCTCTTATTGCCTCTCACTCTCTCACTCCACCCCTTCATTCTTTTTTTTTTATTTCTGGTTGCACCCAAAGGCCCCCGCTGCCCTGGGTGTGCTGCGTCACACTGACGTCAGGGAGGCAGTCAGGGCCACAATCATGGGGCTTCTTTCACAACCCGCCTGCCCTGAGGACTCTCATTAATCGTGATCCGCAGATAACGGCCCTGCAGAGCGATTGCCAGCAGTCCCAAGGGAACCCACACTGGTTTTTCCCCACAGCCACCCTGGTGCGGCAGAAACAGGGCAAACACGCTGGGAAAGGAGGCTGGAAAAGGACAAGGACCAGGCTGGAGGGGCTCCAGGCATGTTTGCAGCACTGGGCTTGGAGCAGCCTGCTCCAGTGGAAGGTGTCCCTGCCCATGGCAGGGGTGGGTTAAGGGATGAGCTTTAAGGTCCCTTCCAACCCAAACCCCACTGTGATTGCTCCAGGGCTGGCCTAGGACCTTCTGCATCCACCCTGGGACAAAAATATTATGGATTTGGCCACAAGCCTCTGGCTTGGGCAATCCTGTCTATTTATCCATCCCATTCTGCTGGCTCAACACTCGGCTGTGGATATCAAGAATCAGCCCCGCCAGGAGCACATCAGGGTCACCCCATATCCACATGGCAGTGGGAGGAACAAGTCTTCAGTTTTTCCATCTTCCCTTCTTCTTGGAGATCTTTAAAAAAGAAAAAAAAAAAACTCTAAGATTTTCCCAGCCCTACCTTCTCCTCCTCCATGCCTGCTCCCAGCTGGAAAACAAGGATTACCCTAGCTGCTGGATTTCTCTTGTTCAAGGAGGGTTATTTATAATCATTCCTGACATGGCTTTAAGTACTGGCCCAGCCCTGGTTTTGGGGAGAGGGCATAAATTTAGGGCTCGTTTTGAGCCACAACCCTCATTTTCAGAACATGATCCCTCCTTCTTGAATAATGAAAATCCATTCCTTGTCTTGCAGGAGTCTGTTATGGTCAGAGGAGACCATCATGGTTTGCATATGGAAAACAATTACTATGAAACACTTCTTAAAACGTTTCTTTAAATTGATGTGCTCCCAGTCTCCTGTTTGCTGGTGGGTAATTAAGTCAATTAACAAGCATCTGTTTATTTATTTCCCTTATTTCTGGATGTAAGCAGTTTGGGTAGCAGTTTGCAACAAGGGCCTGCTGGAGCTCGCCTGCCAATCCATGAATATTCAGGCAATCGCTGCACTTTATCTACAGGACCTGCTCCTCCACCTCCAGGAATCTGGGAATGGGCTCCAGGGTGGGCAGGGACTGAGAGATTGTCTGATTGATCACATCACTCCAGGCATGGCACTCCTCCCCACATCCATGTGCTTCCCGGGTGGCTGGGGGAGGAAGCACCACCAGGAAAGCAGCAGCTCCCTGAGAATTTGTCTACCTTGTGATCATCCAGGTGCATCTCCACCAAGCCTGGGTCTCACCGGGATCTTTTTGGGGTCACCAAAGTAGCCTGGAAACCGCTGTCCCCATCTCCTTTCGGAAACACGCTCCAAATGAATGCTCAGAGCCAAAGGCTATGGACCCGGCTAGCGACATTCCCACGTGGACCAAACAACTCCCGGCGCTGCCTTCAAAGAGTCACTTAATCACCACCGGGAGCACAAAGAAGGAGGCCTGGGAGCCCGAGAAAAAGGGATTAGCAGGATCTGGGCAGAGCATTGATCACAGCGAGCAGTTTGCCGGGGCGCAGCTGCCGCTGCTCCTCTCTTGCAGACGCACCGCTTTTATTGCCGTGTCAGCACCGCGGTGTTTACTCCCTCCCAGCTTCAGAGCCGAAACCCTGCAACGCTGAACGCCCTTGTTTTCCACAGCTGGGGGGAAAGGGATGCTCCCAGAGCAGAAAATTGCCAGGGCAGCTCAGGCTGGCCCTGTATGTCCTGCTCCATGGGAGATGCCATCAGCAGCTCCGAGGAGGCTGCACGGACAGCGGCTGTGGGTCCCGTGGAAGGTGTCTATGCCCAAGGGACAAGGCTCCTGAGCGCCCTTTCAAAATTCCTTGCGTTTGGTAAATTAATTAGTTTAAATGAGCGATTGGAGCTTGATTTAGCATTGTCTCGTTGCAGCTCTCCTGGACGGCAGCACCTTCCCCTCTCCCACTCTTGTGTTCTACAACAAAAATCGTCGGGGTTGGAAGAAAACAGGGATGAGATGATGGGCGAGGGAGGGCGCAGGTGGGAGTGTCATCTCCAGGGGGGTGCAGGGAGCTGGGGATTTGGTCAAATCCTGCTGTTGGAGATCTCCAAAGTCAGCCTCGTTTCAGAGCTCACAGAAATTCGCCATCTAGTTTTAAGATAACTCAAAACAGTCCAACAAGAGTCCCAGAAAAAGCCCTTCAATTTACAGCAGAGCAGGAGGTATCATAGTAACAATAATAACAGTACTGATAATTGGATAAAAGATTGCTGTTATGAGCAGGCTGCAGCCCAAAGCTGCCTAATACACTCCATTTCCATGTGACAACTGAGTGAAGGCACTGGAGAAATTCACATCCAATGGCTTTGTTGATAAATAAAAAATCCTTTTAGGGCAGAGCTGGCACCTTTCTTACACCCACTTTGCCCCCAGAGAAATCCCACTCTGGGGGTTGGTGCCCCATCCATGAATGTGTCCAAGGCCAGGCTGGACAGGGCTTGGAGCAGCCCGTGGCAGGGGGTGGAACAAGATGGGCTTTAAGGTCCCTTCCAACCCAAACCAGTGTGGGATTCCAAGATTCCACAATAATTGCATCTTCCAAGTCCTCATTTAATTATTTTTAGAATCTCTGGAAGACAAATGATAAAGACATCATTTTCCTGGGCAAATGAAAATTATATGCTTCCCTCCAAGGAAGTAATTTCTATTCTGCACCTTTTCCTTAATCCCACACAATTTGAGAGATGGTTGATTTATAGATTTTGGAGGTTCTCTTTTTTCCCACTGCTGCCAGAAATGAAATGGATCATGCACATCCTGCCCTGGATGAGGTTTCAGTGCATGTGCTGAGCATTGCCCATGTCCCCCACAGACAGGGCACGTGGGGAACAAGGGTGTGGATGATCTTAAACAGAACTTGGAGCTCCAAAAAGATATGGAGGAGGTTTGACCAAAGAAAGGGGCACGTGACCTGAATTCCAGGGAGGAGAAGGAAAAAAACGTAGTGTGAGAGAAGGAATTGGTGCACAGGAGGATGGAAGGCAGGGTGAGCAAAGGGGTTACACTGTGGGGTGGGTGTTTTTGGGGGGGTATCTGTAACCCAGCCCAAATGGGGTCGCTCTCACAGTTATTAATATTTACCTCTGCCTGATATCCTCCTCTCCCAACAAGGAGCCAACAAGGATTCCAAGAGTACCGGAGGAAGGATCCAGCAAGGATGAGACCTCTGGAAAAAAAAGAGATGGGGAGAGGGGGTGAGAAATCCCATCACTGCATCCCTGCCAAGCCCCCCTCCCTGAAAGGGCAGAGCTGCATCCTGGTATTCATCTGGAGAGAAAAAAACCCTAAACCAACCAAAACAAACAAATAAACAAAAAGCCTGTTCCCCCAGACTAAACAAATAATAAAACCCTCCAACTCTCCCTCCCAAAATACCTCTCAAAACACAGAACCCCCAAAGAAACAAACAAAAAACAAACAAACAAACAAACCCAAAAAAAGCACCCAAAGGAAAAACAAACAAGCCTCCCCAAAACCCAGTCCTCCCTCAAAAAAATTAAAAAACCAACCCCCACCAAAACAAAACAAAAAAGACAAAAAAGGTCCCCAAACAAATAAACCCACCTCAAAACCCCCCCAAAAAATGAAACAAAAAACCAAAGCCCCAAACCCAAAAAACCCACCCCAAAACAGAATAAAAAAACCCCAAACCCTACAAACAAAATCCACAGCAAAAACCCCCCAACAAAAATTAAACCCCACCCCAAAACCCCCTAAAAAAAAAAAAAACCAACATAAAAAACCACCCCAAAAAAACAACTCTTCCAGAAACAACCTCATCCCAAAAAAACACACAAAAATCCCCAACACCCTGACAAAAACCCAGGTTTTTGTTTGAACATGGAAAACTCTCTGCAGGGAAGGGATATGCTGTTATCCATATCCAACAATATCCATATCCAGTCCTGACCTTCCCGATCTTCTCTTACCCTGGGCCAAATCTTTTCTGTGTATCCCACACCCCCTGGTTTTATGATCCTTTTCAGCAGCTCCTGAAAAGAGAACTCCCATGGCCATTTCTCCAGGACATCTCATCCTTCCCAAAGCACAGAGCTTTCCAGGACTTGCAGGTGTTTGGAGCTGCTGCCCCACCAGGGCTCCCATTCAACAGGAATATGAAATAATCCTCATGGCAATCACATGGCCTTGCCTCTGCTCCAGCTGGTCCTGCCTTTCTTCCAGAGGTGCAGCTGCCTTGGAAGATCTCAGAGTTGCAGGAGGAGAGGTTTTGGCATCTGTTCCCCCAGTGCACTTTCTGGGGCAGTGGGGTTGCTCAGCTCACGCTGTTTTCCTGGATTTCCCTCTGGAAGGGACTCGGGGAAGGGTTTGGGGGGGAGGGGGCTAAAACTAAAAGAGAAGAATAATTAAAACCCCTAATTAAGTTGGAGCACTACTAGTAATGGGGTCTCCATGGTGCCTGGGTTTTAGGGTGGGTTGAAAGCCAACAGGGCTACAATCCTACAAGAAACTCATGCTGCTGTTTCCTCAGCTTCTGCCACGGCTTTGGTTCAAACACATTCCTTTGAAGACAGTGGAGACCTTTGGGACTAATCAGAAATTGTAAAATCATGGAATGGTTTAGGTTGGAAAGGATCGTAAGACATCACCTCATTCCACCCCCTGGCATGGGGCAGGGACACCTTCCACTATCCCAGGTTGCTCCAAGCCCTGTCCAACCTGGCCTTGGACACTTCCAGGGATGGGGAGTCCACAGCCTGGACTTGCTCCCTGTTTTCTTGGTGCCCAGAAATTCTCTTACAGAAGGTGTGGACTTTCCCCTTGAACTGGCACTACCAGGGACACTCCTCTCTTAGAGAATGTCCCCAAATGTGCTAGTGCTTGGGAAGATGCTGGCAAACACACTGAGAACTGCTACAGCCTGAGCTTGGAAAGGGGAGAGAAGAACCATCAGCTTCCAGGGTACAACAAACAAAAATTCCTCTGATATTCACATGCTCCCCAGGGAAAATAAAAACAACAACTGATTTTGAAAATACCCAATGTCAGAACAGAACTTCCAGAACAGCCCTTGCAGTGACTCCAGCAGGGAGTACCAGCCTCAAAATGTCCTTCCCAGTGAGGTACAGACCTGACAGGGGTAGCTGGCGACACATTTCTAGAGGTTTTGAGTCTCCTCTTACCTCTGCACTTGTGGGGAGGGAACTCCCAGAGCTCCTTCCTTCTCATTCAGCTGGGAGCAGGTGCTGATGCATCTCTTTGGTACACTGGGTGCTCCAAGCTTCCTTCTTCACCGTCATGGATGAGCTTTGTTTCTGGCTGCAGCCTTCAGTGCTTTGGGATCAGGAAATCCAGAATGGTTTGGGTTGGAAGGGACCTTAAAGCTCATGTCATTCCAAACCCCTTCCGCTGTCCCAGGTGCAGTGTGACACTGCCATGGTCCTTCCTCATACAAATCCCTGCAAATGGCCAAGGGATGGACAAGCCAATGCTCAGGGAGAAAGGAAAAACCTCCCAGGACTGCTGGAGTGGGGAAGCCACACAATGGAGGGATTACAATAAACCCATAAATCAATCCAGGCAAAACAGGCAGCATAAACACCCAGATGATCCCTGAATACACAGGGAAGTGGACATATAAGCAGAGGCAGGAGTTTTAATAAATACCCAGTCCTGGGGAAATTCTACCTCTGGCATCAGCAGGAGGCTTGTGCAGAGTGGAACCTGTGGGATGCCTGGTGCCCCACGAGCATGGAGAAAGGATGGAGCCTGTGACACACCTGCCTGGCAGAGGGGATGTGGCTGATGTGACAGGGAATGTCTGTCCCTCGCTGGGCATCCCAGCAGAAATAGGTGCTGGCACACAGCATGATACTGAAGCCTGCAGGAAGTGTCATGGCTCCACAGGCCAACTCCTATAGGACATCCAGGGCCACTGACCGCAGGAGAAGTGTGGGGAATGCCACAGCAGCTGTGTCCTCAGCCCCTGGGTGCTCTTTGCCTGGCTGTCAGACAAGACCACTCCAAAGGGCACCTTTGGGGTGGGACAGGAGCTTTTCTTGAAGTCCTTCAGATCCAACCACTGGGCACTGGCATTCAACAGAAAGGAGCTGTGGCTGCCCCTGGATCCCTGGAAGTGTCCAAGGCGAGGTTGGATGGGGCTTGGAGCAGCCTGGGATAGTGGAAGGTGTCCCTGCCCATGGCAGGGGGTGGGACTGGAGGGTCTTTACAGGCCTTTCCAACCCAAACCATTCCATGTACAAACAAATTTTTTGGAGCTGTGCCCACTCCACCACCCTCCCTTCACCCCGTGCTGGATTTAAACCAAAGCAGCATCTGAAATGATTGCCCTGAATCTCCCCACCAGCTGCAAGCTACATTTTCTGGGCCAGAAACCCCTGACAACCCATTCCCTGAAGGATGCAAGGCAATCTTCAAATGTGATGTGGCAGCCTTTCCTTCCTCCATTACAGGCAGCACTTCCTCAGGGGTGATCCTCGTATTTATGCCCTCGGCCAGAGGATGCTCAAGCAGTGTGGAGCAGGCTCCAGCTCCAGAGGGAAAGGCAGCATCTCCTTCCTTCAGCCTTCTAAATCCCTGACTCTTCAAAATGCCCCATCCCTCCAAGACGCCCTGCAGGCATGGTTGATGGGCTGGGGTGAACTCCACCCCCAAGGGCCACAGAGGCAGCTCTTCTCCTGCAGCTTTCTGCTTGCTTAAGCAACGCTTCTGCTATTAAATTCAAAAAAGCAATAATATGCCCAGCAATAGATGCCACTCACGATAGCTCAGGGAACAGATAAGGCTCCCAGAGAAGTGTTATTCCTGTTCAAAGCCTTGGTCACAGTGACCTCCGCAGATACTTTAAACTCAAGCTGGTTTACATTTGGTTCTTTATTTGTTTGTTGTTGCATCCACTTTTTAAGGAAACTTTCAGAGATCCTAAGCCCTGCTTGTATCTGCTGTTCTCTGGTTTCCTTCTTCATTTAATGAAGCAAAGACTATTTAATTTAAAAAAAAATCTCCATCTCACAGCTGACAGATTGCCCTTGGCCCAAGCAATTGTGCTCCCCACCCCTCTCCTTCTCCCTCCTCTCAGGAGATGGAAACCAGCCCTTTGATGGGATGTGTTTGCACCTTACAGGGATCCAGTAAATAAAAAACAAAACTAATTTGAAAAAGAAACAAAGAAAAAGAAAAGAAAAAAAGAAACAGAGTCAGTCTGCTTCCCACTGAACCCCAAAGCTCGGCCATATTTCTGCTTTGGGATGCACCACAGTCCTGCAGCATTCCCACACTGCATCCCTGGAGGAGCCCTGCAGGGGGCGGGACCTGCACCTTTCCCACTGCTTCCACTGAGGTGTCCATCACCAGCAGGTGATGGGGGCAGCTCCAGACCCCAGCCCTGCACCACAAACCTCTTCTTCAGACTCCTGAAGCACGAATAGGAGTAAAATTTGGCTTTCCCAAAAAAGGATCCTCCCTGCCCTCTGATGATGAGACCTATTGGCACCCCACATCTCCTGCCAGCCAGGACAACTCCTGCTGGGCACAGCCAGGGCCAGGCTGACTCCTGGAAGGGACAGAGACCAGAACAGCAAAAACCAGGCAGATCGGGCAGCTGGAGAGAGAGGGATGGGTGCTTTCCTGGAGCCCCATGTGGAAAAGCTCCCTATCCCTGTCCCCACACCATTTTTGATGCAGAAGCAGCAGACACACGCCGCTGCATCCCAAACCCCTCTGTGTAATTACAGATCCATGGTTTCTTCTGGGCTTCCACTTATTTAATCATCCTTTCTCATGTGCCTCTAATACCCTGAGCTCTGTCAGAGGGCAGAAACACAGCCTTACATCCAGAAGGACAAGAGTTCCCTGCAACAGCTGCTATATCTAACAGAAAAAATATACTGGGTTGCCATGGCAACCCTGGCTTCTAAAAATAGGACTGCCGTATCCAGCACAGCCAAGAGCACAGGCAGCGCTGACGGAAGCTGCTTTCACCAAGCACTGGGGAATGGAAGTAAACTTTTATTCCTTGCTGGAATTGCCGTGGAGCCAATCGTGCAAAAAATCACATGAGCCTCTGCTAATTAAAACCTTGTGAAAAGGATCCCCACTTCCCTTGGCTCAAACACTGAGCTGTGAACCACAGTGCCTGGGATCAAAAGGGTGCTTTGGGAATGGGGGGCAGGGCTGGAGTGAGCCGGATGAGGAGATGAAGATGGAATGATGGTGCTGATGTGGTTGGTTCTCCTGCTGAGGCTCAGAGTGGCCAAGTGACCGTGGCGCTGGCATTAGGGTCACCCCCAGCCAGCAGCTCTGCCAGGGCAAGGCTAAGGTTGGACACCCTCAGGGAGCACCCAGGCTGGCCTTGCTTGCTTTGAATGACCTACAGAGAGCCGTGATGGGGATACAGAGGTTTCCAAATGGCCTTTTCCCCACCCTCCTACCAACAAAACCTGTTCTCTGGGCATTAAATCAGGAACCTTCTCCTTTCCCACTGTTACCTAAACACACCGAGCTCCCTACAGCAAGAGCCAGCTGAGCATCCTCCGAAATATGATTAGCAAGGCTGAGTAGTCACAGCCTGCTTAGGAACAGCAGTTGCTTCCCATTGCACTCCAAGCCTCCAGTCATCCCCCTAATTCTCCTTGACATTTCTTGCTGCGAGTGGAAGGCACGCCTTTGACAGATTGCAACCCCCCAGCGCTGCTTCCCAGCCCCGCTGCCGCG
This sequence comes from Acanthiza pusilla, assembly GCA_036630365.1. Classification (NCBI taxonomy): domain Eukaryota; kingdom Metazoa; phylum Chordata; class Aves; order Passeriformes; family Acanthizidae; genus Acanthiza; species Acanthiza pusilla. Next base: position 912,611 of record JAXCHO010000167.1, on the reverse strand, counting down.
GGTGGGAGGATCGGACTGCCCTTCCCGAGCTCTTCCCGAGCAGCCCTGGCTTCTAGGAATCCTTCAGCGTGGAGGTGGAGCGCTGAGTGCCTGCTGGAGGAGGCACGGCGCTGCTTGACTCCTGCTCTGCTCCCGGGAGGAAGGCGCTGGAGGGGGAGGAAGGGCTCTTCAAGAGGAAAACACTTCACATTGTTGTAGCAGTCGGGGTTTGTGTGTGTGTGTGTGAGAGAGAGAGAGAGAGAGAGCTCGTGCTCTTTCTTCTTTTCACCCCCAACTTAAGAAAAAACAGATTGCCAGACCTGATGGGAACCCCGGGCAATCCAGTGCAATGTTTTCCCTCTTTCAGGGTTGATACCAGCAGCCTTGGAGGAGGGTCCAGAGGAGGCCATGAGGATGCTCTGGAGCCAGGCTGGGAGAGCTGGGGGTGCTCACCCGGAGAAGGGAAGGCTCCAGAGAGAGCTCAGAGCCCCTTCTGGAGCACGAGGGCATCGGTGTGGGCGTGGCAGGGAGGAAGGGGCCTCGCTCAAGGACTTCAGGTTCTGTTTGCTTCATCCCACTTCATCCTGACCCAGATCCTGGCCAATCCCAACTTGCCATGAGCTCGCTGCAGAGAGGATGTAAACACTGGATGTTTCTCGGGCTCTCTCCACAACCTGCGATGTCCTGCTACAGTTCCTGCTCAGCACCTTCCCACAGCCTCTGGAAGCACACTTGTGCTCCTTTATTTTATGTCACGTCTGGCCCACTTCTACTGCTGCCCCGAATCCCTTCCCCCCTCCGCAGTGCCCAGAATGGTGTTGCTGTAGCTGATGGCTGTATCAGCATCACAGCAGCCCCTCCTCGTCACTGACAAGGACAGTAAATTCGTGCCCAAATAAATCCCGACCTTTGCAACAACGTGTGAAAGGAAAGGCTTGAATGGCGAATAAACCCCAAGCCAGCCAAATGGAAAAGGGAGTGGAGGAGATTTACACTAAATGCCATGCTGTGATGGCAGGGGGCCCAGCTCCTCTGGCTAAGGACTGAGAGGATGGAGGGAGGGATGTTTGCTGCTGCTTTTAGAGCAGGGCAAGGAGTTAAGTGCACAGAGCTATTCGTGCTAATGGTGTTTGTGTTTAGAGCTCCCCAGGCACTGCTCTGGAAGCTGCCGTGCCCAGGCTGTTAAGCCAGGCTCACCTGCTGCCCGAGGGCTGCAGAACCTCGCCGAGTTCTGTGCTGGGCTGCGCAGGGCACAGCACGGAGCATCGCCCCATCCCTGAAAGTATCCCAGGCTAGGCTGGACAGGGCTTGGACCAACCTGGGACAGTGGAAGGTCCCTGCCCATGGCAGGGGAGTGGCACAGGATGACTTTTCAGGTCCCTTCCAGCCCAAACCATTCTGGGATTCTTTGAAATAGATTTCCCAAGGGCCTCCTTCTCTCCCTGGGAGACTTTCTGCCTCTCACTGAGGCCGGACCAGCTGCAGCTGTAAGAGCAGCCTGCGTGTCCAAGCTCAGCCAGGCTGTGCTCGTGGTCAGGTGGGTGCTTTCCCAAGGAAAGTCAGCTCCTGACGGCTCTGTCCCAGCCCTGAACTGCTGCCATCCACCACAGGTATGCAAGAACAGCCCTGCACAAGCCCACACAGACTGAGGGAGCAGGCAGCCGGCACGTGGACTGGGCTCTGAAAGTGAAATGTGAGAGAGGTCAGAAAAGGTGCTCAGGATTTACGGGGATGAGGCAGAACAAACACCACAGAGATGCATCATCTTGGTGTGGATCTGGACAGATTTACCTCAAAGCCTTAGCTGGGAGAAACTTTGTAGGTGGAACACTCCCAGCCCCAAAAAGAACAACACACATCACAGCAGAGCCAGAGCACATCGAGGCAATTACTCCAAACAGGAGGTGAGACAGCCCATCCCAGAATCCTTCATCCCTAGATGTTCCCCCGTCACAGATCCTCCCATCTGGTTTCATGCCACCAAGCCCACCCAGGTTTGTGCCCTGTCCTTGCAGACATCCCGGATCCTACACTCCCATTTCTGGCAGGATAAAACCAAGAAAAATCACAGCAGGGCACATGTTACAGTAGGAACCCATGGAGAACCCATGTTACAAGCCAAGGGATACCTTGCGTACATTCAATATGCTGGAAATTATGGCTTTTGGCTCCACTGCTGTCCCAGACCATAGAATCCCACAATGGCTTGGGTTGGAAGGGACCTCAAAGCCCATCCAGTGCCACCCCTGCCGTGGGCAGGGACCCCTCCCACTGTCCCAGGTTGCTCCAAGCCCTGTCCAACCTGGCCTTGGGCACTTTCAGGGATCCAGGGACAGCCACAGCTGCTCTGGGCACCTGTGCCAGGGCCTCACGGTGCTTTTTCCAGCCTTTCCTCCAACAAAACCTGATACAACCACACTGAATTTTGCCTCGGGTTTCCTTTCTTTGCTCCAAGTTCAGCTGGGTCTCTCTCCAGGAGCGAGGAATTAAGTAGCACAACTATTCCAAAGTAAATTGCTCTGCAATTGCTTTTCCATAGCAAGATGGTTGTTTTCTTAGGGCAAACCACTTTTATTCTTGAGGAAAGTGTCAGCAGGAGGAATAGCCAGGGAAAACTTGGCTGTGCTGCTATTCTGGAGTTACTATCAGGTAAAAAAGGCCAGTGAGTTTCCCCTCTACAGTTTTTGTGGCCAAACCCTTTAACTTTCCCTCAGGTCAGCTGAGGATGTCAGAGTTGGGGTTCCCTATAAATACTTTCAGCTTGGGCTGGGGAGAACAAACCGAAAGGGGACAGAAACCATGGAGCTGCTCCAGCCGGGGAGAAACGCCTGTAATTAATGAAAATTACACATTTGTATGGCCCCCCCAAACACAAAAGCAGACATCCATTTCCTGCAGGGCCGTGAATGCCTGCCAGCCCACAAATAAATCACAAAACCACAAAGCCAACAAGGAGGAAAAGAAAGAGGAATTATCACAGAGGATGCAGCAGCCTTTTGTACCAGGAAAATCACCAGCATCTCCACCAGACATCTATTGTTTATCAATAATATTCCCTAATGCTTCCCACCATTTGGGACTCAGATGGGGGGGGGGGATGTTCCAGCAGAACAATGGAGGTCTCCTTGGATTTTGCAAGCTCCAAAGGCACAGCCAAAGGGTGGCTTGGGAGGTGGACTGACCTGCGCCAGAGGCGTTTGTGGGACGGAACCCAAACAAACCCACAGCAAACCTGATACTAAATAGGCCTTGGCATGGGTGAAAAAATGGAACAAACCCAAAGTTGCCGACTTTTCTCCAGGAAGAGGGTGTATGGAGGGCAGGGATGGAGCACTCAATGGTCTGGCAGCACCTCCAGAGGGACTGTGCCCAGTGATGCTGGAGATTAAAAACAAGAGAACAGTTTCAATGAGGACTTGCAGTCCTACTCCCACCCATTTTCCCTCCCCTCACCCTTCCCCATGGAGGTTTAATGGCCTGAACTCCCACTTCACAGCCCACTGGAGTCCCTGGGAGCCTCTCCATCACCTTCCAGCTGCCTTTGGCTCCAGCACTGGGATCATGACAGCCGTTCCATGACTTCCCCAGTAACCCTCTGATTTCACTGCCTTGCCACCAAACCTCCACCAGAAGCAGAGGTCCCGTGGCCAGGAACAGCTGCGATGAAATCCCTCCCCTACTCCAGGCCTGCCCATCCCAAATCCTCACACCTCCTGCTCTTACCCTACAGTGGGGGAGCACTTAGCAAAGTCAGTGAATAAAGCAAAATGCTTCCCTGCACCTCAGGCACTTGAGCTTTCCCTTTCCTTCCTAGGCCTGCTTAAAAAAATAAAAAGAGAGAGAGAGAGAGAAATTTTATTTATTCACACACACAACAGTGAAACATTTGTTTAGGAGAAAATTTCACTGATTCTTGGCTGTTATTCCAGAGGCAGCCCTTAATGTCTGCCGGTTCCTCAGTGATTTGTGCTTTTGTGCTTTGAGCGACGTTCCCAATTCTGATAAAGGTATTAAGTGCATTTCTTGGGCTGAATTGTAAATTATGAGATGCAAAGCCCTCTATTTATGCACTTCAGTGCTGAGAACTGAAATGCAAAACAAGACACTCAAGCTCTCAAAGTCCCCACAGCAGCTCTTCCCACTCTGCACAGACAAAGCACCCAAATGATTTGACTGTGTTTATGAGGGACACATTTCAGGGATTAGGGCAGGAATAGATGTCTCCTGGATGTTTTCACAGCACTTTGCTCAGAGCAGTGGCTCCTGCAGCAATATCCTCTGAGCTGGGCCCAGGGCAAGCTCCCTCTTGAGCTCAGCATGACCAAATGGCACACAGGATAAGGGTATTCAGGACAAACACATCCGGAAGTGGCTCTCTAGCTGCAAATAAATGCTTATTAACACACTTTTTTGGGGGGTAAAAATGGAGCAAAACTAAAATGTGGTGAGCACGGATCCAAGTTTTCATTTTAGGAAGGGAAGGGAAAGCTGTCCTCAAACCAGAGCACGCCAAGCTTCTCTCACTTTTTGCAAACAGCAGAATAATCCCTTTTTATTTGTGTTTCCATTTCCTTTTAACCAAAAGAATCATGGAATTGTTAAGGTTGGGAAACACCTCTAAGACCATCAAGTCCAACTGTGAACTCAACACTACTAAACCATTTCCCTGAGCACCACATCCACACACCTTTTGAATATTTCCAGGGAGATGCCTCCATCATTTCCCTGGGCAGCCTGCTCCATCTCCGGCTCTTGACCTGCACCATGAAGTGGTTGCAGTGACCCCAGAAGCTCTCACTGAGCAGAACAGCAGTGGTGGCACAGCAGGGTTCCCCAGGAACCCTGGGCAGTGCAGTCACAGCAGCCCTGCCCCAGAGGGGAGAGCCAGGACTGGTTTTTCAGAAGCCTGTGCATTACAGGCTCCACTTCATCCCCCACGCTGCATTTTGCTTCCAAGCCCTTGCAGCACCCCAGACATCAGTTCAGCACTTTTCCCCCATTCCTTGTCCATCAGTATTACTCAGAAATAGCTGTGTGAGTGCACACATCTGCCTGCAGCTCCAGCTGATGGGAGGACTTCATTGTGCCTGGCTTGAAGAACACTTTAAAAGGGCTTAGAGGCCATCTCCCATCCATTTCATACAATCACAGAACCATTAAACTTGGAAAAGACCCCCATCAAGCCCAAAAAGGTGTCTTTCCTTGTCTGCTTCTGAGAACTGAAAGTTCCTTTCATTTGAGACTTCTCTAACAAACCAAAAATACATATTCACCCTCGTGAGCAGTTTGCTGATGTGTCTGTCCAGGCCTCCTCATGCTCAGTGCTAGTGGCTCCACATGGAAGGCTCCAGGAGCAGGCTCTGGAATTCACTGGAGTTCTTAGCCCATGTCAGACACGTGGCTTTTGGGGACAGCTGCCCGAGCCTGTTGTGCCTGAGACCATTGCCCTAAATACTTGCTGCTCCTCTCCGCTTTCCCAGACACTCTGTGATCCCAGAGGGCATTTCACGTTCCCTCAGCCTCACCCTGCGCTGCCTCTCCCAGCGCCCAAGAAAGCCCCGTGAGAACAGCAGCTTTTTGTGTGCTGTCCCCCTCTGCTTCTGAAGGATACTCCTGAACTTTAGCCTGGCTTTTGCTTCTGGCTCCTCTGTGAGGCCTTTGATCCAAGAAAGCCTCCCAACATGTTCCCCTTGCTCAGCTGGGGAATTCAGCACTGCGGTATCTTGCATTGCAGATTATTTTTAGGGATGATCCAATCGAGACAGATAAAAATAAGAAACGAGCTAAATCCTTGCTGGAGCTGACTGCAAAATGCTGTGGCTTACCAGCGCCTCATGGCCACAGTGGGATTTCTGATCCAAGAGCTCATCCAAGGACAGGCCAAGGGTTCATCAACAGAGCTTGATGGCTCAGTCGTGCTGCCACCAGCACCCCATGGGACAAAAACCAAGAGATCACCGTAGATAAACACAGATACCTCCATGCCAGAATACCCAAACCACATCCAAATTTCATTTCAAAGTCAAGGAAGCATCCCCCACAGCTGGGAAGGACAGCCTAAGCAACAATGGGCAACAAGGCTGGTGATGCACTGCTGAATTTCACAGAAAGCCTTTAATAAATGATTATCAGATCTTTAATAAACTCAGCTGGGCTGTGTAACTGCAGCCCTCATCATGTGGCTCTTGACTGGAAAGAAGAGCAGAAAGCACTGAGGCATCTCCCTGTGGCATGTGGCCAGACTCCAGAAAACTGTTTGGGGGGAAATTCCAGAGCACAGTGAAGGACAAAAACTGAGGGTTTTTTTTTCACTGATGTGAAGAAACAGGATGTGCTCTCAACTGGTCAGTATTGCCTGGGGAAAGAAAGTTTAAAAAAAAAAAAAACCCAAACCACCCCTGAGAGATGACTTGTCTAAACCAGTCATTTAGAGGTGTTTATTTTTTAAGAAGGGAATTTTTCCTTTTTTTTTTTTTTTTTTTTTGGTCAGGTTGATTATTGCCAACAATATTTTAGCATCTGCTGTGCCTGCTGACCTACCACATTTACCCTATTTACACTAATTAAACTTTAATTAAGCTTACTGTATGTTCATCTAACATCAAAAGTAAGGCAAAGGCTTTGCAATGCGAAGGTCTCAGCGTGGCCAGACAGTTTGGGCTTACATCATTTTATTTATATATTTATAACAAATGGGGAGGGGTTTTTAAGTGCAGATCACTTCTGACCTACTCACCTGACCCTTCCAACACCTGCTCTGCAGTTTTCTTCTGAACCAGCTGCACAAGGACTGGCACTCCTTGGGGTAACAGAGACCTCAAGGGACTGATCAGTGTTTTGGGATGCTCCCATGAGTCCAGGCCCTTGAGTACCTCGGGTTTCTCCTCCTAGGCTGCCAATCATGTCTTGTATTTCTATTTCTTAAAAAAAAAAGAACAAAGGCCTTTTCTGCCAGCCCACCGTGGCAGTGCAGGGTGCAGTCTCTGCTCTGTACACGCACAGCTGTTTTCCAGCCAGCCTTGCTCAAACAGCTCGAGCCAAGTTTCCTGACAAGTCAATTTTCCTCTCCTCTCTCCACCTCCAAAATAAATTCCCTCACATCCCAGGAAATGTGCTGCCACCACAGGCTTGGGAAGCGAGGGAGAGGCAGCATCAGGAGTTTCTTGTGGCACCTGGAACAAGTGTGTCACATCCCCCCCTTCAAACAGATCCTGGCAGTCTCCTCAGCTCAAAAGACTCACAGAATCCTTAAGGCTGGGAAAGACCTCAAAGATCATCGAGTCCAACTGTTAACCTTGCACTGCTTCTCCTTCATTTCAGCACGATCAGCTGGGAGAGCAAAAGCCAGCTGCATGTGCATACTTCAAGGATCAGCAATCTGTTTGTTGGCATCCAGAACTGTCCTCTTGCATAGTTCACTCCAGTCTCACCTTCAGCAAAATTGCTCAGCCTTTGATCCTGGGAAAGCCATTATTTTAGAGCTATTCCTCTAAAATTGCTTGAGCAAGACTCCCTCTTTCCTTTTTTTTTTTTTTTTAAATCAAGGAGGAGCTTTAAAAAGAAAGTTTTTGGAAAAGGATATTTTGGCAATAAACCTTTCAGTTTAGAGCTTGGCAGGCACCAAGCATTTAGCTTTGAAAAATAAAATTTGTTCAAAGCTTTGGGGTTTTGCTATTTTTTTGGCCTTTCTAAATGGAAGTGTAACGTTGGTGCAGTGAGTGGGGAGGTCCTGACACACACACATAAAAACCCCCTCAACACTGGTGGATTTTCAGTGATCTCTAAATAAAAAGATCTGAGCCCAAGTCCAAATTCCCAGAAGGACCACACGTGGGTGCACAAAATGATTTTCCCTTAACGACAGCTGCCAGGCAGCATTGAAGGGTGTTGGAATCATGGAATGTTTGGGTTGGAAAGGACCTTAAAACCCATCCCATTGCACCCATTGCCATGGGCAGGGACACCTCCCACTATCCCAGGCTGCTCCAAGCCCCATCCAACCTGGCCTTGGACAGTGCCAGGGATGGGGATACCTGTTTAAGGGTGTTGGGGACCCCCCCAAGAGCAGCCCCTCCTTGGTTTCCTCTTCCCTGCAATGCCACTTGTTGGGCAGCAGACCCCTCACCTCCTCCATCACCTGCCTGGGCCACGCTGCTGTCCCAAACCACTCCCCAGCTCCATAGAATGCCACTGCCTTTGCAGCAGGGATGAGTGAGTCAGGGCCTCCTTTGGCTGAGAGAGACTCCAACCTTTACAGCAAAGCTACTACTTTATAAGCAAAGCAGAGATGAGATTTATCACCAGCCAGGAACAGGGAAGTCGTTGTTCCAAACAATAAACACATATTTGCTGTATTTCATTTTTGGTCTACCCAAGGAAAAATGTTTCTCGTGAATGTTCTGTGCACAAACACGGGTTCCTGACGGGACATTCTGTTCCTCAGCTGAGTGTAACTCTGTGTAGGATTTAAATGGGTGCCTATGGGAATCTGTGCTAGAAATACCTTTGCCAGCTTCCAAAACAGCCTCGTGGGGTTCCACTCCCTAATGTTTCCTGCATCTCTCAGCAGCCCTGCAAAACCTGCAGCGAGCCTCCTTCTCGGGATGCTCCATGCCAGGGACTAATGGAGAGTCGAATGACTTTGCTTCCAAACTCATTTGCTCCGTGGCACGGGGGGGGGGGGGGGGGGGGGAGGGAAGTAGAGAGGTAACAAGAGAAACAGAACATTTGGCAAATGTGTGTTGAACTTCACACAACAAACCTATTAGTTCAGGCGGCCCCATCTCTATGGCAACCAAACAGCACAAAAACAAGGCATTAACACCTAAATTTATTAGTGGGCAAGCACTTAGCTTTTATCATTCCAGGGATGTATTCCTCTCCTCAGCTTGTTGGGGTTCCCAAGGAAGACGGTTCTGGTTCAAATGCCAGCACAAACATCAGCACACAGTTTACAGACAGTAGAGCCAGAGCTTTCGTAGTTTTAATCACAGTTTGAAAAGCAAATAACAAAACAAAACCAAGAAAAAGAGGCTGTGTGTAGGGGAGTTACCCAATTTCCACTTCACTTTGCAAAATTGTCAAAGGTTTGCAAGTCACGGGCAAGGGGGGAGAGGTATTATCCATCCTATCCTAACAGCTCCATGGAGATCTCCATCAGGAGGAGGAATTGGGGGTATAAACCGGTTCTCCCAAATTTCCAAGTGCCTTGCCTTTATTTTAAATGGATATTACAAGCCTTAGGAAAACGTATAACCCAATCTCCATGGTGCCACAAGACTCCAGGTCATGCCACAGGCTCTGGGGAATGAGCGGTGCTGTTTGGATTTGCTCACTCCAGGAATAAGAGAGGGGTTGCTGGAAAGCTGCTTTATCTGGGAAGATGCATTCAATGGGAATCCTCTTCCCATTCAGAGAGCCCTGGGTGAATTCCAGCAGCCCCAAGAGCACAGACCTTGCTGAGACAGCACGAAGAAGATAAGGAGGCGTCGGATCTCTCTCAGCAAGTCAAAGTGAGGCAGGAGAACAAAGGATGTGTCTCGGCCCAAGGCACATTTGAAGCTGTGCTGGGGCTAACAACGTTCTTCACGTTTAACTAAGTGCTCACTGAACTTCCCTTCTCATCTTTGCTCCAGGGTTTAGAATAACCTTCACTAGGAGTAAGGATCTGTTTTTTCTTGGGATAGTCTTAAAGAACCTAAGTCTGGTCACTGTCAGAGAGAGGAAATCTCTGTCCCGGGAAGCTGTGGCTGCCCCTGGATCTCTGGAAGTGTTCCAGGCCAGGTTGGACACTGGGGCTTGGAGCAGCCTGGGATAGTGGAAGGTGTCCCTGCCCACGGCAGGGGCTGGGATGGCAGGAGCTTTCCCTTCCAATCCAAACCCATTGCCCTTTCCATCATGCATGGCTATTTTCCAGGTGAGAGGCACCCTGTCCTGGGGCTGTTTCAGACTGAACCGTTAAACATTCTGTGTCTCCACACAAAGACAGCAAGGAAAATCCAGGATACACACTCAGGAAAAATCTTTCATGGGAAAAGCAACACCACACTGGGAAATGATGCCTTAAAAAAAAGTCCAAGCAATCCTCTCCTCCAGCGTCCCTCGGGTGGAGTCAATAGAGCACCTCTGAGCTTATACTGCTGCCACCAAGCACAGGTTCAGCCCCTCACCATGCTGAAGATCTGATGGCAAATCGCCTGTCATTTGATTTCAGCCATGTGATCACAAAATGCTTAGCACAGGGGTTGTGAGGCATTCACCACACTGCCATCAGCAGCAGCACAACCCATCTCTAATATCCCCATGTCCTCAGGCAGCGCCTCCTCCTGAAAGCACACGGCCAAGATTTCAGCTGACCAGGGCCCTGCTTCCCAAGCCCTGCAGGAAGGCTGCAAGAAAGCAAATTAATAGGTTGAAACACTGACAATTTGCTGCTGAAACAAGGTCGCTGAGGTTCCCCCAAGTCCCTGACTAGCTGGCTTGCTATCAGCTCAAAGGCATTTCAAGAACATTAGCACTGGTGCCAAAAATATCTGGGCTCGTCCCTGCAGCAAAACAGCATCAGGAGGAGGAGGAGGATGGGATGTAATGGCAGTGTCTGAACAGGCAGAGGGATGGGGGGAGCACAGATGTTTGGGGATGTGGTTTTTGAGGTGCCTCCACCACTGGGAAGAGTGGAGAAACAAAAGAATTTTTAAGTCTGAACTCCGTCACCATGAGGACCCAATGGTTCATAGTTGGACTCGAGGATCTTGAAGCTCTTTTCCTGCCTTAATGATTCCACATTTACCTCTAGCAATAGATCTCAGCACACAGCAGCAAAGTCAACTTGAAATAAACCTTCAGCACGTCCAGCCCCCTACAAAAGACACAACAAAAATGCTTGGTAACATTGTGCCCATCTCATCGGTGGCTTTCATCTACTGGAAATTTTTTTGCCACCTCCAGTCTCTCCTTATGGTCTCTTCAAAATGAGAGACTTTGGGGTTTTACCAGTGAAATAGCTGCTGTGGAACAAAATCCAGCAATCAGAACAAAATTCAGCAATTGTAACAAGAACCATACCTGCAAGCTTCAGGACAAACCCAGCTCCAGATGGACCTGGAGTAAGATACCTCATAACCTTCATTCACAGCTTTCACCATTTTATTTTAGGATTTAATGTCTCAATTAAGCATTTAGAAGCCTCCATGCTGAGTCTTGGGGCTTTTTCCCCCAAAATCTGCAAGCCTGTCGTATCCTCGGGTCCAGCTGGGTGCTCTGCTCTGGATCCATGTGAACACAGACCAGCAGCTGACTGCTTTTTTTTTTAAACACAGCAACATTTCTGGGAACAGGGGCAAATGGATTTGAGCTGAAGGAGGACAAGGATTAGATGGGATATTGAGAAGGAATTATTCCCTGTAAGGCTGAATGAATTTCCCAGAGGAGCTGTGGCTGCCCCATCCCTGGAAGTGCCCAAGGCCAGGTTGGATAGCCTGGGGTAGTGGAAGGTGTCCCTGCCCATGGCAGGTGTTTGGGGCAAGATGAGCTTTAAGATTCCATCCAACCTAATCCATTCTGGGATCTGACCCCTAAAATTCACACCACCAGACCTCTGTCCTAGTGGGCAAAGCCACACCAGGACAGATGCAGATCTTGGGAAGCAGCTCCTGGTCATTCCTGCCCTCGCTCCACACACAGCCGCACAGAAATGCAGATTGTGCAACAGCTCTGAAAAGCCACCCAGGCCTCTGGAGCTGGTGCCATCTTGAAGGCATTAGCTACGTCACGAACAAATGGATGAACCACAGCCAGTTTTGTTTGTGTGCTGAGGGCAGAGGAGCGAGGCACGGCACAGCGAGAGGCAGAGCACGGTGACACCACTGTCCTAAGTGCGCCTGATCAGCCTCAGTGCAGCCACACACGACCCAGAGGTGCCCAGATCCAGATCCTGAGGCTGTCACTGCTGGAGTGTGTTTATTTTAGCCCTGTTCCTCTGCATGTGTGTTCCCAGCAGGAGGGGATGTAAACTGGCTCAGCCATCCCTGCCCAGCCCTCCATCCTCTGCCATGTGCCAAAACTCTTCTGCTCACACTCGCGCGAGGTCACATTTCTTGGCAGGGAGCTTGGCTCCTTCTTCCCTCTCCCTTCCCCCATGCTCCTGGTAAAATATGAAAACAGCCTGCCACCTGCCATTTGCCTGGCCTGCTTCTCTCTGTCTGCCAAAAATTAGCAACATGCCCCAAAATATAATTGGAAACACTGCACCACACTGCAGGGGTCCCATTGCTGTTGCATAGAAAAGGCCTGACAAAAAGCCAATTTAATTTCTAGATTCCCCGGGCTGTGTGTAGCTGCTAAGTGAGGAGGTAAAAAAAAAAAAAAAAAAAAAAAAAATCCCTTTTATCAGGCCAATTCCTATTAGTAGATTCAGATCTTTTAACAAGCCATGCCGTAGGAATTAGCAAGCTGTCACTGCCAGCAGATTTAGGGCATCATTTCTTGGAATTGGAGCCGTGTGGGAGGTCAAGAGTTAGAAGCCGGCATTCCCAAACTTCAGAGCTGGGAGCTGGGTGTGCAGGGCGGAGCTGGAGGTGGCAGAGGATTCACGAGGGCTGACAGTAACCCCGGGAAGGAAACTGCCCCATTCGCCCTCCTCCCCAGCAGATATTGCACAAGTCCCTGGAGGATCCTTGCAGGAGGGATTTGGAGATGCCTCCCACACCTCCGTGCTCAGGGCGGCCCTGACACCGACCACTAACACTCCCCAGAGTGCAGGCCAGCCCTGCAGAGCCAGCAGTTATCTCCTTTTTGCAGGAAAAGGGCAGAACAGGCGAGCAAGAAAATATAGGGCACCTCGTTCACACCACGCCTTGGCAGAGAGCTTGGCCAGCAGATTTGTGAAACTGAAAAGCAACATTTCACCCCGAAAGAGCTGTTTACGTTGTCAGGGTTGACTTGCCAGGCTTAGGAAAGAGCTGTGCCAAACTGGCTTATTATTATCTCCCTTCCCCAAAATACCCAGGGTCTGCTCCTTTGTTCCGGGATGTCTGTATCCATGGAGCTGTGCTGAAATCCAGGCTCCTCAGGGACACCTGCACACACAGACACAGCGAACTCGGCTACTTGCCCTGCAATAAAGATGAATATTGGGAAGGAATTGTTCCCTGGGAGGGTGGGCAGGCCCTGGCACAGGGTGTCCAGAGAAGCTGTGGCTGCCCCTGGATCCCCGGCAGTGTCCAAGGCCAGGCTGGACAGGGCTTGGAGCAACCTGGGACAGTGGAAGGTGTCCCTGCCCAGGGCAGGGGTGGAATGGGATGAGCTTGAAGGTCCCTTCCAACCCAATCCATTCTGGGATTCTTGCCAGGCTGGAGGTGGAGCCTAACTGACCTCATGCTACCCCTGGAATTCTGCTCCTGCACACTCAGAGCAATCTTTTCCTCTTCTCTTAGGGAGAAAAGTGCTGCAAGCTGAATCACAGCAGTACTGCCGAACTCCCCAAACCCTACCTGGCCAGGATCCTAGGAGAAGATGCACAAGGGTGCTCAGATCAGGCACCCAGACAATACCCTGGGACAATGGAATGTCTCTGGGGATAGAGCCTGCCAGCCCATCAGAACATCCTGAGTGGAAGGGACGCACAAGGATCATGGAGTCCAACTCCTGGCCCTGCACACAACAGTGCCCAGGATCCCACCCTGCATCTGGGAGCTCTGTATTTGGGACTGGGACTCGGATACACAAACCCCATTACGGATCTGCTGCGTGGGACTGTAGGCTGTCAGCCTCAGAATGGAAGGGCAAGAGGGAGCCCTGAGGAAACTCCACATTCCTTCTCATCAGGCTGATTACTGAATAGGCTCTCATAGATCAGGGAATGAAGAATTTGGTTAAGTCTAAATAATTGCTTTGAATTCTTCAAATTTAGGTTATTTTTTTTTTCTATAGTGAGCATGCTATAGAATAATAGGGAGATGACCCCACGTTTCCAAAAACTAAAACCAAAAAAGTCATCACAAAATCCACAGCTGCTCCCCATTTGCAATAAGCTGTTTAAAACAAAATAAACCAATACATTTTGCTCCAAGAAACATGCATTAGGCACTGGCAGCTTGCTTCCCTCATTCCTCTATCCCCAAGCACTTCAACAGGAAGGAGGGGGAGACCTTGAAGTGATACATGTGTGAGAAGCCCTGAGAACAATAGATGTTCTCCAGTTGACTTCAGAGCTGTTATTAAACTCGAGGTTCCCGTGCTAGAGGAGCACAGCTGGAGCAGAACCAGGCTCTGAGAACACCAGCAAAGTCAGATTTTCACCTACAAATTCCTGGTAGTTCACAGCCTAAAGAGCAACATGCCCCAGATCAATTGGGGGCAGGCTGAGCAGGATGGCATTGTGGAGACCTCCCCTCCAAGAGCAAAGTATCAGCAGGGTAATCCTCAAAATCAAGAGGGCAGGCTCTTGCTTGGGGTCAAATGCCACCACTGTGTCCCTCCTAAAAACGGGGAGAAGAATTGAAGGGTATGTCCTGCTCTGGTGGTGGCTCTGAGGGTCCCTTTATCCAGCCTTTGGAAAACTAAGCTTCTCCAGGCACCCACAATTGCAAGTGTGCAGCTGTTTCCTCTAATTCCCTGAGCCCATGGGAAATAATGCCATGAAAGTTTAGTCTGAGTTTAAAAGCTGGAGATGCCTCTGGAGCACTGCCTTCAAATGAAGCTCCATCAAAGGACACAGTCAGGAAGAACAATCACCTCAGTCCATTGTCCCACAGAGCCTGGCCCCAGGCAAAAACCAGAGATGAAGGAAGAGCTGAGGGAGGAGGAAACTGCTCTGTTCAAAATCAGATTTTCAGGCATAAAGGACTCAGAAAAACAGGTGAAGGAAGGTTTCAAAGGCTGCCAGAGACACACTTGTACCCCCAGCCGGTTGCACCTCTTGGCCCATATTAATCTCCTTTCCACTGAGGACACACAAAGGAGATATTTCATGGCATTCACAGTAGATCTGAACTGAGTTATAGATCAAATACCTCTCAACTGCCATTGGATCTGAGTCCCCAATTCCCAGAGACCCTTTACAAACTCCCAGCCTTGCGTTAATGGCACCAAGCTCAGGAGCAGGGTCTCTCCATCCACCACAAGGATACCCACACTCCAAGATCTCCCTGAATGCAAACTGCTCTGAGTCACCTCTTCTCCAACCTGATGTTCCCAGAATGGTTTGGGAATGGACCTTAAAGTTCCAAATCCCCTGCCATGGGCAGGGGCACCTTCCACTGTGCCAGGTTGCTCCAAAACCTGTCCAACCTGGCCTTGGACACTGCCAGGGAGGGGGCAAAGGATAGGGGAGCATGGGAGACTTCCCAGAAAGTTTCAGATACGAGGAAGCACCCAGAAGATGATGTGGAGAGGCTCAGAGTTGACTTTAGGTACCATCACAGGAGGTCAAAATGCCTGTGCTCTGCTGGAAGGCAAAAATCCCAGGAGCTCTGCTTCCAACAAGAGGGAGAATCTTTCCATGCCAGGAAAGCTTGTTCCACAGGAAGCCTCTCCAGGCTTTCTGCAACATTTCCTCCAGCCAGTCCTGTCCGTCACTTTCCCCAGGAAGGAACATTTTGTTCGAAGGCAGCTAATGACCCATTTACATTTGCCTATAAAACCACGTTGGGCTGTTTGTCCCCTCCCCTCCCACCACTCGGCTGCTGCTGGCCTGCAGAGCCTGTCAGGGCTAATTACACTGGCTTTTCCGTGGAGGGAGTTCTCCCTCTTTCCATGTGTTTTCTATTCAGAGCATAGCATGGTTTCAACAGGTTTTTGATGCTGCTGTTGTTGTTGTTGTCCCTGACAAAAGCTGCTGTTATGAAACACATCCTTACAGCCCTGCCAAGGCCCCAGCCAAGGCAGAACCAGCTCCGTGTGACGCAGGAGTAAATTGAGACCATTTGGTAGCGAGGGGCACTGGACATCTCATTCAATCCTCAGCGGAGCTGGTAGAAGGGCTAAGCTTCTCCTCCCTCCCCTTCCCTTTCGGTACACTCATCTATTCCAGCCGAAATGCACTGTTTCTCTTCCAGTCTTCCCTCTTCCCTAATTTTATCCACATGCCATCCAAGGTGGACACAGAAGATGACCTGCCCATCGCTCCCAGCAGATCCTGCCACCAGGTCAGTAACAGCCTTGGGACACAAGGTGTCCCTTGCACCCTTTTGCCAGGGGTGAACCTCCTCGGATGGCAGAGCAGCCCAGGCCAAATCCCAATCTAAATCCCAAATCCCAGTGTGGGGCAGAGACCTGGTGAAGGATCCAAGGAGCTGCTGATGGAGCCAAACTCTGTGGGAGAGAGCTCCCTGCCTTCCAACGCACTGGGGGTTGGAGGGGAGGGCGGGAGGCAGCACATTCCCTGCCAAGCAGGACCTTCTCCCCCACAGAGAGGGGCCCATGCCAAGGCCGCGGCTGCTGCAGGTGGGCTGGGCACTCCCTGCTCTCCCCCGCTCTGCTCCCCAGCATCCCAGCAGCTCATTTATCAGGGAGAGGTGCCAGCAGCCGGGGAGGTGGGAGAGCTGCACCACAGCTGTGCTCCCAGTGTCTCTCATACAGCGCAGATGGGATGTCCCAAGCGCCATCCCAGCGCCACCATGGCCAGATTGAGGCTGCACGGCAACATATCCTCGGGCATCCGGGCAGATTCCACCTGGAGAGGACAGAAGGGATGCTCTGAGTGAAGAGCAGTGCTGGCATAAGCACAAGGGAAAGGAGATGGCCACACAAACCACCCCACAAGTGCAGAAGGTGACAGGTCAATCAGCATAGCTTCCTTGCTGTCCCGGCACAAGGGTTTAACCTGTGAGGACACCCTGTTTTACCACACACAACAGTCCTGCCACTCCAAGAAATAAAAATCCATCCACTCAGGGAATGGTGACAGCAGCACCTTCACACCACTTGGCCTTGCATGGAGAAGACACCAGTGCAAAGGCTAGGTTGTAAATCATTTTCACACATTAATGCCATTGTTTTTGTCAGGGAAGAAGGGGAAATAAGGGAATACATGTATCATGTCTTTAAACATTGCATGATGGCTTCAGAGCAAAAGGGAATTACTTCAAATTGGATATTGGGAGGAAATTCTTCCCTGGGAGAGTTGTAAGGTACTGGCACTGCCCAGAGAAGCTGTGGCTGCCCCTGGATCCCTGGCAGTGTCCAAGGCCAGGCTGGATGGGACTTGGAGCACCCTGAGAGAGTGGAAGGTGCGTCTGCCCATGGCAAGGGTGGAATGAGATGGGCTTTAAGGTCCCTCCCAACCCAAACCATTCTGTGGTTCTATGTTTCTATGATAAACAAGCTCCAGGAGCCCTTCCTTTTCAGGCAGGATCTGGATCTGCCTGTCCCTGCCTCCTGCCACTGAGGGGAGCAGCTTTCCCTGGGCTAACTTCTTCAAGGATGCTCATTAGCTCTCACCCAGCCAGGAAGCGAGCCCAGAAGGCTCATTAAGGAGAAGGCAGAGTTAAGTGACAAAGAAATGAGGCTTCTCAAGGTCCAGCTCAGGGTAGTGGGAGGAAATGCAGCCGCCAGAGCATATGCCAATATTGTTAATGCCTTTTGGGGCTGTATCTGAGACAGGCTTTGTTTTGGCAGCTGCAAAGCCTGATAAAAGAACATGTCCTTGCTGCATGGGTTGCACAGACTGGTGGAGAGAGCCAAGGTTACTGAGCAAGGCAGCGCAGGGATGCTCCAGCAGCAGAGCCCAAGCCTCACCTGGCAGGAATCCACCTGGCTCCAGCCAACCCACTGACACCAACTGAGCAGCTGGATCCAGCTGTTTGTTTGACACCTCCTTGGGTCTTCTCCTGCTGAATCTCCAGAATGGTGGGGTGTAGATGCCACAGTGTCACGTGACTCTCATAAACCACGTCCTGGAGCAGTTCAGCAAGGTGTGATGGGCTCTGCCGGAGCCAAACCTTCCTAAAGCATCAGGATGGCTTCCTCAGTTCTCATACCCCCAAAATGCAGAAGGGATCAGGTAGTTCAAACAGTTCCAACAGCAAAAACTGGGAAGCAAGAGGTGTTTGCCAGTGACCCTGCAAGCAAGTTTTCCCCCTCTCATGGCACTTCTTCCACAAAAACCAGGGTTTTAGAGGGCTTAAAACCAGAGCCAAGGGGGTCTCTCTCCCGGTTCATGGCCAGTGGGTGACAGTGACTTCTTGATTAATCAGGACAATGAGAGATTTGGGTTGATAACCAAATTTGAAGCACATATGCATCCTGCAGGCCAGAGAGGGATTGCCCATTCCATGAGCCCTCAGTGATAGTGTCCCAGAGGTGTTATCCTTAGCAAGATAATGAATCACAGGATGCTTTGAATTGGGAGGGTCCTGAAAGATGATCTCATTCCACCATCCTGCCATTGGCAGAGACACTTTTCACTATCTCAGGCTGCTCCAAGCCCCATCCAGCCTGGCCTGGAACACTTTCAGGCATAGACAAGCAACTTTGGGAGCCCATGGGAAAGTACTGCAGGAACCTTTGCTCCATGAAAGCTGGGGATATCACCATGTACGTGATTTGCAAGAGAGGTGCCACTGCCATGCTGTGGTTTGGCAGCCCTAAATCCCTAGCTGGAAAAGCCCTCTGAAATCATCCAGTCCAACCATTCCCCCAGCACTGCCAAGCCCATCACTAAACCATGTCCCCAAGTGCCACACCCATGCCATTTGAATACTTCCAGGGATCCTGACTCCACCACTGCCCCGGGCAGCCTGTTCCAATGTCTGACCATCCTTTCAGTGAAGGAATTGTCCCCAGTATCCAACCCGAACTTCCCTGATGCCATTTGAGGTAATTTTCTCTCCTCCTGTCCCTGTTCCCTGACCACAGTCCGACCACCCCCGGCTGTCCCCTCCTGCCCGGAGTTGTGCAGAATCAGAAGGTCCCCCCTGAGTCTCCTTTTCTCCAGGCTGACACCCTCCCCCCCCCCCCAGCCGCTCCCCATCAGCTTTGATCTTCTCGGGCTTTCCTATTCGAGGCGCGGAAGCAGCGCCGGAGCTGAGATCGCACCCACCGCGCTGCCATGGGCCGCTCGCTCCTCGCTCCCCCCACTTCACCTCCTGCCGCCCCCACTCCGGTCCACATTTTTCACATTTCTGGGGATTGTTTTTCACCTCCCGACGCTTTCTGGAGCGTGCCCAACAGAAATAAGCGCAGCCTGGCCATCGCTGGTGGGGCGAGGGGCAGGAGGTTACGCTCTCGGTAAATTTAGCCTCTCACTGACAGATTTATCTTCCTTAATCAGAACCAAGTGTAGTTAGCGAGGTTTGTTTTTGTAGACTGAACTTCCCCAAAGTCAGCGCGCACACACCTCCCCCTCCCTCCTTCCCTCCCCAATTACATAAATGCTTTTAGTTAAGAGCTAATTTCCTGGAGTGTGTGCCAGTGCTCTCTCCAGGCAAGCAAAGCAAAGGCGACACTGAAAAAAACCCGCGTTCGGCATTGAAAAGGAAGATTATCCTAACAAAAGGTGAGGAATGAGGTGTCCGAGGGTCTCTTCCCTGCTTCTCCTACTTCATTTGCACACGGGAAGGAAGCACCTTGCCAGCCTAAAAACAGGGGTTGTCCTGGCAGAGCGAGGTTTGGTCAGAACTAAAGCACACCTCTCATCAGGCAGGAGAGCCCGGCCGATCCATCAGCTTCTCTACTCCAATCCAGGCTGCCTGCTCCCGTCCTTTCCTCACCCCCACACTGGCACCACCGGAGCATCCCATCCTGCCACAGCTGGGATCAGCGCGGGGGCTGAGCCAGCCTTGGCTCCAGTCCTCTCCCGGGAACGATTTGGAGGCTGTGTGCTAAGAGAGACTTTGCGGACATCTCCCTTCACGGGGCTCCTCCTCTACATCTGTCCATGGTCTTGCTTTAACATTTCCCTTTCGTTTTCCTTCCTTCCCACCGTGCAATTAATTAAGAACATTCCTAGCATGTGCCAGCCTGGAATGTGTTCTAATGACCATTTTTTTTTCTTCTGTTTCAGCTTAAACAATTGTTTTTACTGAGCTCAGCCACTTTTCCAGCAATTAAGAGCCACGATGGATATTGGGAAGGAATTGTTGCCTGTGAGGGGGGTGAGGTCCTGGCGCAGGGTGCACAGAAAAGCTGCGGCTGCCCCTGGAACCCTGGAAGTGTCCAGGGCGTCTCCACAACCCCTGTCCAGCCCATCTGAGGATCTTTGCATAATAAAAACACCCGAGAAACAGCACGTGGACAACACAAACCTGGCACAAGGAACCTCCGTGGTTCTCGTGGTTCTCGGATAGGAACTCTGCCTAGATTTTTTAACACCTTCGTGGTTGCCAGCAGGTGGAGAGAGCCCTGGGCAGTGCTCACAGCCCCAGCAGCCTGGGAGAAGCCTCACACATCCCAGGGCAGGCAAACTGAGGTGGGGTTGCATTTCCATCATAATACCATTAATGTTTTCCCCCATTGGTGCAATAAGGATGAATCTTTCTGTTCCCTTGTAGTTAAGTCAGCCCTGAGGCATTGCTGAAGCACCAGAGAGCAGAGCTGGGCAGAAAGCTGAGAAAGAAGAGAAATTCCCTCTGCTGAGAGAAACTGCAGGAGAGGGAAGCAGCAAGGCAGAGGGGAGAAGTGCATTGACACATTTTGTGGGTTAGCACAGGCTGAGATGGTGTCCCGAGCATGTGACATCATTAATCCGGACTGGGCATCTCCCTGTGTGAAACTCCCAAGGAACCACCCCAGGATTTTAGCTTCACAGAGGGGTTTTTCCCTCCCTGCACTGTCTGGGTGAGAAATAGCTGTCTGTATTCAGGACAGAGCAGCTTCTCCTGGATTTCGGAGCTCAGCCTGCAGCTGCCCAGATGCCCTGGTGTGCTGGGGACTGGAAGCGTTGCTGGCAGATGCCCAGCATGGCGCTCACTGGGAGTGTCTCTCCTGGCCCCTTAAACACGAGTGGTTACCTGGGGGTGATGCTGATGCCATGCTCTGCCAGCCCCAATTCCAGCTGAGAATTCACAGTGGTGGAGCTGTCGGCACAGCCCAGCTCTGCTGCCAGAGCTCACTTCAGCTGATGTTCCTCACTTCTGCCCATCTTCTAGGGGCCCTTATGGACTAAGCACTTCTCCCCTGCCTGGACACATGTCCTAGTTTTCAGAGCATGAGCTGGGAAAATAAATTTCAGTGTCTTTTTTTTTCTTTTCCTTCAGATGAAAACTCCCCTCATTTCCCCTCGAAAGCATGCACACGTGGAATTATTTTTACCCTGGTTTATTTTTAGCTCCTCTTCCCTCCGTGGCCTCTCACACGGCTGCACAGGGAAGGATGGCAGCGGCTGCAAGGGCACATTCTCCCTCTACAGCACAGCAGGGCTGGGGGCAAACATGCTGGCAGTAATTACAGGGCAGCCTCATTAAATCAATTACTGTTCCCAGGGTGCAACGAGGTTGCTCCCAATCAACACTGCCTGCCCCCGTTGCTAGAGATACCCCCACGCAAGTATGTTCCCATCCCGCTAGCACTGCCCCAAGAAACCCAAATCAAGGGGACTGGGATGCTCAGGAGCCACTTTGGCCAGGGAGAAGGCTGCAGGTGCTTGCCCATAGGATGCTGCAGGACATTGGATGTTTTTGGTTGGGATGAGCAATGTACAAAGGTCTGGGTTTCACTCTTAAGGGGAATTCAAACACAGGACAGGCCTTGGTGTTTTTTCCCAAAGGGGTATCCCTGCTTCCCAGCAGCATGACTAAGCTCCCAATGGCTTGTGTGGTCCATCCAGCAGCAGCTGGTCCAGAAGCAGCACTGGGATTGCAGACGTGGAGGGGAGAGGTGAGGCACAGGAGGCTGGATCCTGCTCAAGAGATTCTCATGTCCCACAGCTGCCTCTCACCCTGCCATCAGCTTCCAAAGCATCTTCCCGAGGCATCTGCTGACACCCATAAGGGAAAACCCAGCCCCTCTGTGCCACCAGCCCTCTCCATCCTGGATCACAGTGTGCCACGGTGCTCATGGTGCCGTGCTGCCCGTGCCAGCCTGCAACAGGCACTGGCAGGTCCCCCATTACTGTGGCAATGCTGCCAAGGTTCACATCTTCTCCTCCATCCCACTTTATCCTGCTGCTTTATTCCCCCCCACCCCCCCAGTCCATCCTTCAGGAAGGGTTAGGATGCAGCCCTGCCATCAGGGCTGTGGTCACATTGCATGAAGTCCTTGCTCAGGAGTAGCAGCACTGGGTCTCCTGTCAGCACAGAGGGGAGGCTGGAATCAGGAAGCAGATACTGATAAATCCTCTGCTGTCTCTTCTTGTTAGACTTAATCACAGGGAAAAACCCAAAAGGCCTGAAACGTTTTTGTTGAGTGACAGGGACTTTTTTTGGTCATTATTTTAAAAGACAAGCTCTCTGTGCAAAGGGGACAGCTGTGGATGCAGATCCTTGTCAGTGCTGGCCCCCCATGCACATGGCTCTGCCCAGGGCATCCAGCCCATCCCAGTGTCCAGCACCAGCCAAGCAGGAATGTCCCCTGAACATCTCCCTGGGACCACAGTCCCTTTCCAACCATGTGCTATTTCATGGAATCACATAATCCCTAAGGCTGGAAAAGACCTCTAAGATCTTTGAGCCCACTTGTTCCCCCAGCACTGCTAAGGCCACCACTAAACCATGTCCCCAAGTGCCACATCCACAGGTCTTTCAAACGTTCCCAGGCATGGGACTCCACCACTGCCGTGGGCAGCCTAGTCCAGTGCCTGACCACACTTTCAGTGAAGACATTTTCCCTAATCTCCAATTAGGGAAAATGCAATTTAAGGCCATTTCCTCTCCTTCTGTCCCTGTTCCCTGGGGGCAAAGCCCAACCCCCCCCCCCACACCCCCGCCCCACCCCGCTCAGAAGTTGTGCAGAGCCACAAGGTCTCCCCTGAGCCTCCCTTTCCCTGGTGGCCTCCATCCAGCTTCTCCATAGCAACATCTAGACATCCAATATAGATGCATCCCAGAACTGCCTTTGCTAAATGCCACCTCTCCCTACCACAGACAAGCTTGATCCCAGCCTGGGGCTTCACGTTAATGCAATGACAGCAGCTCACCTTTAGCTGGTATTTCCAGGCTCTTTCCTACACTGATGCTGCCTCTGATCCTTGTGCACCTGATTCCTTTTTGCCTATGGTGTGATAGGACAGGGAAGAGAGAGCTAAAAGGGTTCCAGGAGAGCGGGAAAGGGACTTTGGATATGGGTCTGGAGTGACAGGACAAAGGGGAATGGCTTCCCAGTGACGAAGGGCAGGGTTAGGTGGGATATCACGAAAAAATTCTCCCCTGCACCAGAGAGCTCAGTCACTTGAAGTGAGCCCTTATCCAAGCACTGAACCCCATGGAATCGAGGAGCTGGGTGCTTGGATTGCCATCCTGCCCTGCTCAGGGCTTTTTCTCCTTGCTGTTGGAAAATATACCAGTTTAAAAATTTTTTGTATAACTTTAGTCAAAGACTTTGTTTGTCTTTACCCCGGGAAAAGGAATTTTAAGTTTCTTTTCAGGACATTGTTCTGCCGGGTGAGGTCTGATGAACTCAACACATCTACAGACTGGGAGTAGCCCAAAGATACCCAGAGAGATAAAGGCCATCAACGGAACATCAACAGAACATCGGTGGCCATCTCCAAACATCCACCTCAGACACCACCTCCTACCGAGCTGAAGACATCTCGCCCAGAAAGGACTGATAAGAAAATTGAAAAATGAAGATCTAATTTACATTGGAGGCGAAGGAGATTCGGATCCAATGGGAAACTGAAGAGTAGAAGTTGCTCAACTCTGGACCAATGAACTTTAAAACAATGCATCTCTATGGGTTTTGACTGTATAAAATTTGGGGGGAAATCCCGTAAAATCGGTGCATCATGGAATGATTCTCTCTGCACACCCGGGCTATGTGTAGATGAGATGATTTCCGTGGTACACCCTGGCCGGAAAAACATTCTGGCCAGATAATAAAGTAATGCCATGACTCTCTAACATTAAAAATGTTGTTGGAGAGTTTTTGTTTTTCCCACAGTTTTGGTGACATTGCCACCCTTGATTTACAGGAGTGGCACTTTGCTTGAGGATGCTGATGAGCTGATACTGGGACACAGTTCCAGGAAAGGCGAATCCATTTATCAAAGTGCTTATGGCTCCCAGTTCAAGGCAGGTGAAGCACCAATAAATATCGAACAAAGCAAGGGAATCAGGCTCCAAAGTAGCTTCATAAATAAAAGGCTATTTAAAAAAATATATACCTGCAGATGCTCGTGCCAACCTCTCTGGAGTCCCAGTGCAGGTCTGAATCACAGCTGAGAGTGCCTGGCTCCATCCTCCCAAGCTGACATCCCAGCGGAGAAAGGTCCAAGGCATATTGCAGGCTGCACAGGCACGGGTCAATGGGAAGGGAAGTGCTGTCTGGCAAAGGAATGAGCTGCTAATTTATTGAAATGCTTTGGAAAATAATTGCATTTGGAAGCCTTCAGCCGTCCTGGGTTTAAGCCTTCATGCAGGACTGGAATTTCAAGCGATGGGACATAAAAGGGAGTGGAAAGCAAAGGGAGCTTTGAAGCTGGGGCAGAAGAGCACACAATCAAACAGAGTGAAATTCCCAGCTCTCACCCCACGAAGGCAAAGCTTTGCAGCTCCCCTGGACAAGCAATTAGGGAACAAATCAGCTCTGTTTATTTTCAACCAAGGTGAGAAACACCTCCAAACCTGGCAGCAACTTCTGTTCCTTCAGACAACTCACTCCCAGCAGGCAGCACACAGGGATGGGGCACAGGGAGGGAGGAGTGACCACTCTGTCTCTCCTGGCACCTGGGGTGGATCACACACCACAGAGAAGTCCTGCCCCCACACGGTTCTCTTATTTCAGGACTCACCAGTTATCACCCAGATCCTCCCTAGGGGTACCTGCTGTCCTCCACTCAGCCTGGGACCAGGGGCTGGCTTGGGGAGGCTTGTGGAGGTGCTGATGTCAGTTCCAACGGAGATCTGGTCTCTGAAGGACATTGGCCAGACCTGCTTTGACAGGATCCTTGTGGATCTGGAGGATCCTTGTAGCACAAGCTATGGAAGAACAGGTTTCCTCTACAGCTGTGGCAAGGAAGATGTGATTCCTGCTGTTGTTACAGGAGCGTTAGCAGGCTGCAAGATCAAAAAGGAAAATCAAGCAAACAAAACAAGTCCTCAAAGATCAAAAGAGCTGCAGAGTTTTACCTGGATGCTTCTGATACTGATGAGTGAGTTTTGACAGGTTTGGGTCCTGGAGCTCCTGCCCTTGCTCCTCTTCAGCGTGGCTGTGGCTCCAGGTGAGGAGCAGGCTCTGGAGCCCAGCCAGCGCAGCAATGAACTCCAGGGACTCGGGGGACACTTTTCAGTCCCCACATCGGGGGGTGACAGACACAGCCACAGCCTGCCATGAAGGATGTCCTCGTGCAGCAATCCGCAGGGAGCTGGTGGGGCTGTTGCTGCTCCTGGGTGGCACTGCCAGGCTCTGCAGGGGGAAGGGGACCCTCATCCCAGTGCCATGGCTTGTTCTCCACCCATCACAGAATGGTTGGAAGGGACTTTAAAGCCCACCCCCTGCCATGGACACCTTCCACTAGACCAGGTTGCTCCAAGCCCTCTCCAACCTGGCCTGGAACACTTCCAGGGATGGGGAACAGGTCCATCACAACGAAAAGCAAAGGGCAGAGAGCAGCCCTGGGAAGGGCTGAGGGGGGAATGAGCACAATTCCTGCCCCATCATCCCCAGTCCCTGCTCTGCCAGGGGTTCCCAGGCACGTGCACCGAGGCAAGGGCGGAAGATGGACAGGGTCGCAGCTCCAGCAGCACAAAGAGGGGTTCAGAGCTCTTCCCACTGGAGCTGGCTGGCTTCCCTCCCTGCTCCCAGGGTCTTCTCACTGCCACCTTCCCCATCTTCCTCTTGGGCCATCCCCTGGATGAAGGTTGTCACACAAAGCCAGAATAACTGCCCTACCTTGGAGGGCTCCTCTGAAAATCAGCACATTCAGGGAAAAGCATCCTTGAGTCCTCTGGTGCCCAGCGGATGGGGCCATCCCTGTCTCGGGACAGAGCTCATATTCAGGCTCTGTGAACAACGGGGCATTCAGAGGGAATGAAGGAACAGTAAATCTAGAAGTGATGTGGGAAAAAAAGCATCTTTTCACACAATTTGCCTGAAGGAACTCCATGTCATATTATATGGCCAAGGGCAGAGGCTTGTGGGATCAAACAACTGCTGGGCCAACCCTGGGTATTGTCCTATTATTCAGACCAAAAAATAAATGATGTTATAAATGGGGAAGCTCACTGAGTGTAAGCACCAGAAATCACTCAGGCTGTTTTGTTCATGAGGGACCAGGCTAGAGAAGATCTTTTGCTTGAGGTGCAATGGCCAGATTTTTTGATAGAAATATGGTTGGTAAGAGGGATGGAGAAGCCTTGGGAAGTCCCTGGGAACTTGGAATAAAGCATATTACTTCCTTTTTAAACTAAAGAGGGAGAAGGCAGGGAAAGGTTTAGAGCAGAGGACGAGCTGGTACATTAAAATATTACCTCCAAAAACAAACATGCCAACAAAAGACTCCAAACACCTTCAATTATTGAAGTTTCCCTATTAGCACTCAGAGCATGCTAATTCTCCCCTTGGATACCAGTGGTACAGACTCAAGAGCACAGCCTGGACAGGATTTGGGATGCTGTTGGAGCTTTCCTGGCTGGATTGAGCCATCCCAGCACACTCCCAGGCTGAGGCTTTTTGAGCTGCTGAGATAGGGAAGCAAGCGATGAGGTCACATAACCCAGCTCTGCAGCTCAGGTTTTTGGTTTTTTTCTTAAGCTGGTCAGATAAATGCTTCGAGAAGACACATTAAAGCCATGGCTGCTCTCTCCAGGGAACTATCAGGCTGATTTTCTTTGGCCAGAGCATGGTCCCAGGGTCAGGCTGTCAGCTCCTATTAAGATTTGGATGTGCGTCACTGAATGAAAAGCGCTCGGCTCTATTGCTGCTCATTAGATTGCTTTATGGTAAATCTAATCATTCACCTACTCCACTTGGCCCAGCTGAAGGTGATAAGGCTGGTACTGCAGCTGTCCCAGGGGAATCCAAACCAAATGGCATTCTCAGGAAGGGCAGCTTCATCACAGCAGTGCCCGGTCTCCCTGTACCCCTCATCCCAGTGGGATGCACCTGCCCCAGATTTGGACCCAGGTGGATGGGTTTGGGTAATTAAAGCATGCCACAGTTCCCTCCTCCTCTCCCTAGGGCATCCAAGAGGACAGCCAGCCCCTCCCCAGGGCATGGGAGCATTCCGAGACCTCCGATCATGGCAAACACGGGAGCGGTGACGCAGGGCCCCAGCCCTCGGCCCCGTGGGGCACTCTGAGGGGAACACACGCACCTGGAGAAGATGGATAACCTGGGAAGATCACTCTCCACGTCTTCGGAGCCCCTGTTGTCCCTGCAATTCCTCTAGATGCTGATTCCACCCAGCCCAGCTCCGAGTGCACCTGCCTAGTGTCCCATCGGCAGCGAGGCCTTAGCGGGAACGTTTCCCCTCTTCCTTTGGTCTTATGAGTTCATGAATTTATCAAAGGAAATTAGGCTGCCCCTGGTTGAGGCATCCCAGGGAAGCTGCTGGAATCCTTCTGCTCTTCCAGAGCAGGAGGGGAAGGGCTTGGCACTATCAGCCCAGGCAGCCCTGGAAATCTGGCAGTGGCCAGGCCATGAGTGGCAGGAGCCTGTGCCACATTCCCAGGCCTAGGCTGAACAGGCCCATCTCGATGGATCCTGCTGGACACAGGAGATGGCAATTAAATACAAACAAGAGTATTCTCCAAGGAATTTAGGGAGCTGGAGCAGGAGAGGTCGTGCTGGGAAAGGCAGAGCTGCATTTTCAGACACTCAGGGGCAGCAGTGGCTCCCAAAAACCACTGGATCACCAGGTCTTTGCTGAAGCAGGCTGCTGCCTTCTAGCAGCTGAGCTGAATTTTCTCTCCAACAAGCTGGTTGACATTTCAGGCCCTGGAGCAACTTGCACACAGTATTTTGGGAAGACCTTGGGATGGCAGCACACCTCTAAAGTCTTGATTGCAGCCAGGATCCATCCCAACAAAGAAGACACGTGGGGTGGAGCCAAAGGCTCTCCCAGGACGGCATGGTAGTTTCCCATGGCCGGGGCTGTCCCTGGCAGGGTTAATGCCAGCCCCAGCACCTCTGCCCATGCTTACCCGGGGCTGGTCCGGGCCACGCCAGCACATCCCAAACCACACACAGAGCTGCAGCCACAGACAGGAGGAGCAGCCGCCCCACTCCCTCCCAGGCACCAGGGCTGCAAACGCAGTTCAAAGTTCTCGGTACAAAAATGGGCTTGGAGGGTAATTTGTTGCAGCTTGAAAGCAGCTGAAGTTAATTACAGAGCAATGAAACATCACACTTTAATATTACTTCATTCCCCTCGGCTGTGCTGCCGTGGAACACTGCTCTGTTCCGAGATGCGGACCTGAGTGCTCTCTAATCTTCAGATAACATCCCAGTTAGACTGGGGAGAGGCAGGCTGTGAGATGCACGACCCTCTGGAGCTCAGAAGAAAGTGGGATAGAGAATGGGGCTGCACCTGGGGGCTCCCATCAGGTGCGGGGGGGTTCGGTGAATCCCTGATCCACGCCAGGGCCCCCATGGAGCCTCCAGCCTCATGCTCCAAGTTCAGCTCCAGTTTGAAATGCAGGCCTGTGCTCCCCCCACACCCTGGGCACTCGCAGGTGCTGCCCCGCATGGCCAGTGAGCAACACTGCTGTCCGGCCAGCAGTCAGGCTGGGAAGTCCCCTGGCCACAGGCCAGCACTGGGGGGGGTGAGCTCTTGACTCACATGGCTCTTGAGCAAGAGCACCATGACCAAGGGCAGTGCAGGTGTCTCCTTCATCCTCTGCAGGCCTGAGAAAGGCTGCTGGGAGGATGGAGAGCAGGAGCCTGGTCCTGCCTGGAGCTCAGGCTGGCTCTGTCAGGCAGCCAGGTGAGCAGGAGCGGTCCTGCGCACAGGGCACCCCAGAGGAGATGCTGAGTGCCCCTCTTGCCCTGCTACCATTTGGGCGCTTTCTCTTGCTTGGAAATGGCACGGAATAAAGCAACAGGGAAATACACTAGGGTGAGCACAGACGCCAAAGCACTTGCACACAGAACCAATGTAGCCCATGCAAGGGACAGAGCTGGCCCGAGGATGGCCACAGCCATCACTACACAATACAGGGCACCTCAAAGCCAGAAGGATGGGAGCCCCAGGGTCCTTCTCAGTGTCAGCAGCCAAAATAGAGTTAAAAGCACAGATCTGAGAGCCCTTTCCACACTGTGAAGAGCCTTGGCCACCCCACAGAGGCTGCAACCCCTTTCTCACTACCATCATCCTGCGGGGCTGTGCCGAGGAACAGGCTGCATTGCCATCTAATGGGATGTGCTGGGAAAGCCCCGAGCATCCCATCCCACTGGAAAGCAGCGAGACCAGGACACTCTGCAGATGCCTCATGCTCCCCTGTACTGGCAGGGACGAGCTGGTCAGGCCGACCCTGGCTCCGTAACACAAACCAGCGGCAGGGCACAAATCAAAGGGGCCAGGGAGGATGAGGGAGGGCTTTTGTGTGCTCAGAGCCGTGCCAGGGAACACCAGAGTGAGGCAGCTGCTCAGGACCCAGCAGTATCACAGCCCACATCTGTCTGAGCACACCAGGAAAAAGCTTTATTGGGTCTCAAAGTAGTTTTCCCCTCACTGCCTCCACAGCTCCTAAAAGCTCTTGCCAGCAGAGCACATTGGACATGGAGCTCCTTGAAGGAAGCAGATGTTGTCCAGCTCGTTGCCTCCTTGCCAAAATGCTGCATGCAGGCAGGTACCAAAGGGGAAACGGCTCCACGGGGACTCCAGAAATGGATGAGGGATGAAAATCAGCATGGCTAGGAGAAATGAGGGCAGTTATACCAGGAAAGCATAGGGACTGATGCACTGTGCCATGGTCACAAAGCTGAACACAGCCTTCCACCCCACTCCTCTCCGTCAGCACCTGGAGAGCAGCACCTTCCATGGGCCATCATGGGGAACTGCAGGAAGCAGCAAGGGCCCCATCTATCGAATTATTGTACTGATAAAGTCCTAAATGCACTGCCAGGAGGGTCTGCTCATGTTCTTGCTCCTGCTTGGAGCACCAATTCACAACCCAGCTCAACCCAGACTGTGAGCAAGGAGCAGCAATCAGCACCAGCCTTGCTCCTGAGCCCCTCAACCTCCCTGCAGGTTCTCTTGGCTCTGAACAAACACCTCGAGGAGAAGTCAGAGTGGCTGGAGACTTCTCAGAGCCCATGGAGGCTTTGATTTTCCTTCCTCACCAAAGGTACAGCCCCTGCCTGTGCCGGCCTGACTTCAAGGACTGCTTCAGCTGCCCACTGAGGGCAACAGGAGCCTGATTTTTACCCATATCCAAAGATAAAAGGGGGAATGGATTTCATCAGTTTCCTTCCTCCTTCAGCCTTGAGTCTCTCCTGGAAGCAGCAAAACCAAAACCCAAATAGCAGCAAATGGAGTCTGTGTCCTAATGGCAAATCCTGTTCCAGTTTCTGAGAATCAATCAACCCTGTCTCCCAAAACACCCAGAGGCAATGGGAAGATCCTGAAGGCCAACATGAGCCATGCCAGGGCTGCACAGGTCATGCCTCCTGTATCTTAGCACCACTTTGTGCTTTTTTTTTTGCATGCATCAACTCCCTTTATACAACACAAACTCTATTGTGAGCTTTATATTTAAGCATTTGGTTCCCAAAAAGGAACCACTGTAGGATTTGCCGTCTGTGGTGTTTGGGTCAATTTGTTTCAGACAGTCAGGACGGAGAGATCTCTGGAGCCAGGTCTTAGAGCATGAGGTTTTTTGTGAAAGGGAGTGGGTGTAGGAGACCTGCCAGGAGCTGCCAGATGCAGCTTAAAGCAGGTAAGAGAGGTGAGAGAGAGAGAGAGAGAGAGAGAGAGAGAGAGAAGTACAGAATAGAATCCAGAATACGGAATACAGAACAGAATAGAATGCTGTGGTTGCCGTTTATAATACAATAAATCATCTTCTCTGCTAAATATTCTAATTTTCACTAACCAATCTAGAACAAGCTACAAATCCTACAACACTTACATACAGCCTGTGAGAGTCATTGCATTACCATATGGTGTTATATTTTAAACCCTAAAAACTGCTTTTTGGACCCTCTGCCAAGTTGGTAGGGTCTGCTCTGACCCTTGGACCTGTCTGCAAGCAGAGACTATTGTTTAATCAAAAGAGGGATTACCTTCAGTTGGCCATACCATTGTTTTCCAGTTATTTAGCAACTGGGGTTTGGTATCTCAAAGCTTGTCTTCATTTCAATCTTGCTTATCGTTTCCATATTCTCAGCGTACTTTTGCCAAGTAGTCATATTTATAATGCTTTCCTATTTCGTCTTCCCCAACAAACCACAGCAAACAGCAACATTTGGATCAGCCACCTTTTTGCGAGGAAGGAGAGGAAGCAGGAAAGAGCACACCTGTGCATCAGTGGCTCAATAAATCCCACTTCCAACCCATTTCCTGGTCTGTAGAGGGGCACTGCTGTGCCACCCTGGCACTGGAACACTGTCCCAGAGGACAACGCCTGCAGCAGCAAGGGAGAGAACAGGAACCCAGAGAAACCCAAACCATTACTCTGCCACAACTCTTAACCCTCTGCCAGGAGACTCACACTCCTGCATGGAATGCAAGCAACATTCCAACAGCAATCCTTCCCTGGCTACACACCCCCATTTCTCCACCTCACAACTCTGTGGAGAAACACAGGGGAGGGCTGGGAATGCTCTCCTGGAGGTGCACAGCCCATGTGCCTTCATCCCCATATCCACAATGTCTGAGGCGGTGTCTGCAGGCAGTGCTCCCTGCTCCAGGAGCAGGTGGAAGAGGAATGAGGAGTGGTGTCTGCCTCTCCCAGAGGGAACCGCAGCGCCTGCTGCAAATCTCAACCCCAGCTGCACTTTGAAGATGCTCGGCACTGAGCTAATTGAGACAAAGCTTTCTCAGGCACAGAAAATTGAAGTCTCATTTGTACCTGCAGTTTTTGCTTGGGAGGGTGGAGAGCACAGCAGGAGTGGTCCCATCAGATAGCAGCAGCCAGGCTGGGCTCCAGCACCTGCAGAGAAATTACACAGCACCAGGAGGCAACGTGCTGGGTTTGATCTTGCTGGGAACACGTGTTTGGCACAAAACAAGCCTTAAAGTTGGGAACCAGAGCAGGAGCTGCGAGTCCCACGGCATCCTGCCACCCAGGATGCCCAGGTGTAAGAGCTAAGCAGGACCATGGGGAGAGCAGGGCTGTCAGATGGGATCAGTGTTGACCAACATGGATGGGAGCTCCCAGGGCAACATGCTCCCACAGAGTTTTGGCCAGTATCACACAACCATTGAATGGTTTGAGCTGGGAGGGACCTTAAAGCTCTACTCCAATCCACCTTCCACTATCTCAGGTTGCTCCAAGCCCTGTCCAACCTGGTCTTGGACACTTCCAGGGACTGGGCAGCCATGACTTCTCTGGGCAACCCAAGCCAGGGCCTCCCCATCCTCATGTCATCTCTTGCTATCTCCACGTCAAATGGAAGGCCACCCCAAGGAGGAGGAGTCCACCCCTGTCATCTCCTGTGCTTGGTTCTGCCTGCTTTCCCAAGGCACATTCCCTGGGGAAGGTCACTTTGATGGGCAGAACTACCAGCTTTTCCTGTGGCTCCATTGGTTACTCCAGCTCAGCAACAGCCTCCCCCTTGGCTTCACTTTGCAGTGGCACAAGTGGGGAGAGGAGGTGAGTGACTGGTGGTTGTGCTTTCCCAGTGTGTCAATTAACAGCCTCCCCCTCAGCTGAGGCAGGGCTGAGACCTTTCAGGCTGTAAAGATACCTGTGCATGGCTGAGCTGCTCTGTGAGGAATTGGCTCCTCACCTGTCCCTGTGCTCCTCAGCAGTGACATCAAGCCCAGGGCTGCAGTTATGAGATCCAGCAAGTTTCTTCTTCCTCCTTCAAGGTGAAACTTTGATGTTTTCATTATAGAACCACAGAATGGTTTGGGTTGGAAGGGACCTTAAAGTCCATCTCAGCCCACCCCCTGCTATGGGCAGGGACACCTTCAACTATCCCAGGTTGCTCCGAGCCCTGTCTATCCCGTCTTTATGGAGAACCCCCAAACCCAGCTGTGTTCAGGGAGGTCTTGGAGGAAAAGGAGGTCTGGAAATCAAGGAAAAGCAAGAGGCAAACCCCAGGCATCAGCACAGGCAATAGGAATTTGGGATAAGAGGACAGACTGCAGATGGTTTCACACATGCACCTACGCAGAAGCAGGGAGAGGACTTGAGCTGTGTTATCTCTTCCAATCTAAGTAAGAACTGGAGATGGATTCATCCAACTGGCACAGCAAAGCCTCCAAAACCCAAATCTTTACAGCTGCTTTGCTAAGAAATTTTTATTTTTATATGCTGTAGTGGGAAGGAGGGAAGAGAAAAACACAGAGAAGGGAAGAGTAAAACACAGCTAGAGCTCCTTCCTACAGCAAGAGGAGAGAAGTTATTTCCTTCACAGATTTAGGTTATAAACAGTTTTAAAGCAGAGTTAAAGCCTGAATTTTAAAAAAAAGTATGTTTGAGATGCATGTTGTCATACAACAGGGCTCGCCAGCACTGCTTTTCCTGACTGGAATTAAAGTCTTTTATATCCAAAGCTCAGCTCTCTGTGCTGCTGGAGAGGGTGGGGAAGGCTCCTAAAGCTGCTCCACACCACAGTGCAGAAGTACAGGCTGCAAGTCCTGAGGGATTAAGGCACCCCTTCCTGGAGGACACATGGGATAAGGCATAAAACATGGAAACAAAGAGCTACAGGATCAGCAAAAAGAGCCACATTTCTGTCCCACTGCTCATCCATCCAGCGTTTCACCAGGCCCCCATGGCTCTTGTTAAAGCACTCTTTTCATATTGGTTTTGATACAGGAAGGGGCATGAGCAAGACTTGGCTGCTCAATTCCAAGGCACTGCCCTAAATTCTGGAATGCCTTTTCCTGAGTGACTGAAGCAGTGAGCCCCTTGCTGGAAACACAAAATTAACTGCAGCCTAAATCTGGTTTGAACCAGTGCCAATGTACCTCATTTCTGTGACTAACTAATACCAAACGAATAATTTCTTTTTTAAAAGCCTCTCCAACTTGGACTTTCAGGGACTTGCAAAAATAGTAATTACGCTTGTCTTTTATACCCAACAAACATTTGGCTCTATAGCAGAATCAAAGCAAGAAGCTGTGGATACAACTGCTGGCAATTATTCTGAATATTTTTTTTATAATTTTAAGCAGAATCTTTTGCTGTATGAATTGAGATCACTTATTTCCATCTCTCAATGAACTTCTGAGGTCCAGTCAGTGCCTTTCACAACACGTTGTTGCTTCTAATGAAGCTCATAAAACAACATGCATGACAGAGCAAGAAATTAACTTTGTGAGAGCCAAGAGGGTACAGGTTTAATTTCTTTTGAATCAGCAGAACAACAATAACCCTGGATAATAATGTGCCACAGTCTTGAGGAAGAGAAAGTTCAGCTCTGATGTTAAGCCTGCCTCAGCTCACTTGGCCATCCCACATTGACTATCCAACCATCCCTGAGTTCCTCGGGATAAAACAAAGCAGAATAAAGTGGTTTTCCTTTTGGGAGTCTACTTCCCTCTGCTGGAGATGGGAAATGATTTAAGCAGTGCTTCCTTGGTACTGTACAAGTCACGTGGAGCAGGTGCACCGAATGTGGCTCCTCTTCACTCAGGTTCTGTGGCCCATCCTGGCCAGGGCTCCAGCAGGGATGGATTTCATTTCAGCCAGATCCACTTGTCCCCAACATCAGCATTGTAGCCTGGCCTGTATTTGCGCCCAGGGAGCTAAAGAAAGAAGAAAGCTCTGTCAGAATGTCTGTCACTCCCCACAGAAAGGTCTGAAGTGCCTCATGGTATCTGCAGAACACAAAATACTGGTTTTACACTGTAATGATAAAACTTACAGAAAAATCACTCTCTTGAAAAAGACTGAGCTGTGTAGCTGAAGGAGGAACTGCAAAAACCACTATGTCATTTTATATATATATATTTATATATATATAAAAATTATATATATATAAAAAATTATATTTATATATTTATATATATATATTTTTATATATATATATATATATGAAAATTAGGCCAATGAGCTCAGCATCATATTCCACCTGGATTCATCCAACTCCTTCCCAGCCTGAGTGAGAGATGGCTCCCTTAACTGTATCATGGAGGAGAGGAATTGAATCAGCCAGTGCAATCTCATTCCAAAATAGGCACACGCATTATTAAATATATTAAATACTTCATGCATGAGATACTGAGTTAATAACCATGTTAAATTAAACTGTTCAAATGAAACTGTAGATTTAGCCTTCAAGAGCTGAACTGAACTTCATTAAAGCAAAAGCAGTATCTGCCTGTCCCCATCAGCAAAGCCAGGAACCACTTTTTGATGGAAAAACCCAAAGATTTTTGAAGCCTCTACCCAAATTTCAAGGGTACCCTGGGACCTAAGCAAAAGCCTCAGCTGAAGCACTGAGTCTCAGTGCTGAAGCAGCACCCTTTGGGAGGTACTAACCATGACCTGAAATGCCGGAGATGGTGAGATTCTAGTTCCAAAAGCAGAATCCATCTCCAGAACATCTATTCCTACCTCCAGGAATGAAAATGAAACAGAACATCTTTGAGCTCCAACACTGGACTCAAGCAGCAAAGCACCAGAAAAAAAAAAAAAGCCAATTAGTTTTTTGAGAAAGTCTGAAGCCAGCAAAGTTGCTGTAATAAAACTCTTCCTTTAAAAATAAGCTATCTGCTGGCAGCCTTTCCAAATAATTAAGCACAGATCATCTGCTCTGTCTCCACACAAACACTGGTTTCACACAAGACCCCAGACTTGTCCTGAGGATTTTTTCCTTTCCAAAATAAACATGTAAGAGTATCCTGTTGGAGAGAGCTGCCCCTGCAGAGAGAAGCAAGATGCAGCCTTGATAAAATCTATACTCAGGCCACATAAATGAGCTGTTTAATAAAAGATGAAACCTGTTGTTTTGAGGAAGGGGAGTTGTGGTTTTACTCACTTGAATGTCAAAAAACAAGACACTTCTTTCCCTAAAAATCAACTTAACAGAAGACTTGACCTCCTCCACGAGACACTCCCCACCCTGCCTTGTCACAAACCATTTGTGATCAGTTTTTCTGAGGTTTTTCAATTAATGTCTTGTCTAAACATCAGCAGAAACCACACAGTCCTGCTGAGAGTTCCCCGCACTGAGCAAAGAGAAGATGGGAGATGAAAATAAATGATGATTACTATCTCTGCCCCACGAATTTCCAGCGGTGAGCCAGGGAGGACATGAGACCTGCTGTGACCAGCCTGTGACACAAAAACAGCTCTCCCTGGTCCTCTCCAGGCAGCACACAATTGGCCCTTTGATACTTGAAGAGATTCCCAGATAAGTAGATAATTAAAGCAACAGGAGATCTCTGGGAAAATACAGGAGTTTACAGTTTTGTTTCTGGATACATCTGCCCTCTTCAAAAAGCTACAATATCAACTCCAACAGAATTCAAATTCATTGTCCAAAACAAGTTCCCTGTGTGCCTTTGGTTAAAGACATGGAAGACATCAAAGCAAGTGTTATAATAAGTATTCATCCATAACTCCATCATTCACAGTGGGCCTTGGCAAAGGCAGGAGAGTTTGGGGATTTGTTACAGTTAAGCTTTCAAAATAGCCAAAAATAAATAAATAAATAAATAAATAAAAAAGGGAAGAGGGAAGCAGAGTAAACAAGTTCTGTATTACCTAGGAAGCAGGAGGATGTCAATTGATGTTCTGTGCACGAGCTACACAAGTCACACAGACCACTCCCCCAAACTGTGCTCTTCAAATGCCCCATTTTACCACTGCAACTGCAGTGAAGGAACTGCACACTAAGGAACAAGGCAGGATTTTGCAAAGAGGTGTAGGAGCACCAGGGAAGATCTGGGCATGCAGGGCAAGGGGTAGGATGTGCCACTTCTGGTTAGGTTGGTGCTCCAAAGCGCACCCAGCTTAAATTGCCAGGCTGTTCTTGACCAGCACAAGGGCAGGGATGGGCACAAGGGACCAGCCCTGAGGCTGCTGGGTTTGTCTAGGCTGGGCAGTCTGGCTGCAAGAGATGATGGAAAGGAGATAGGAAAAAACTCTGCAGGACTTTCATCAGCTGAGACAACAGAGAGGGACTGAATATTCACCTTCTCTTGCAGTGCAAGCTCCCTCGAGGTGTCCAAGGCTAGGTTGGAGCACTGTGGGATAGCAGAAGGTGTCCCTGCCCGTGGCAGGTGGCTGAGATGAGCTTTAAGGTCCCTTCCAACCCAACCTATTCCCTGATTTTGTGATAACAGAGATCCCACCAAGCATCCCCAAGAGCTCCCCCACATTCCTGCAGCAGGAGATAAGGCTGAGCTCCTGCCAGGTCGCCAAGGAACAGATTTTTCCACTCCATGGAAATTAGTAAGATGGAGAATGAAGCCTTGGCCAGCTGCATTACACTGCACAGAGCCCAAATGTTGGCAGCGAGGATTACTTCCAGAGGGATGTGATAAAATCCACCACACAGAGCATGAAACTCCTGAAATGAGCTGTACCCAAAGGTAGAGCCAGCTCAAAGGCATCAAACAGCTCAAATTTAAAAGAGCATTAGGAAAAGAGATAAAAACAAGACCATCTCATCAGTTAAATTAAGAACCTGCTACAGAAGTGTCTGTCAAAACTGTAAACATGATGAAAAGCCCTATAAAGTGGCAGAGACTGTGGAGGAGCAACAAGAGTTGTTTGCTCTACACTGTGGCTGCTCCAGATCATTCCACACCAGGCACGTGCAGGTAGAGCTCCAGAGAGTTTTAACCACCTGGAAAGGTTGTTTATGAGCCTGCCTTGTTTTCCAGCCTCGGGGGAACAAAAAGAATTACTGTTTTTACCTTCTATTTCTGCACTGCTCTGTGCTAATGGCTGGGCTCCACAGCTCCAGAAGCTCTATAAATAGCCTGTTTGGAGCAGCGCTGATCAAAGAGCACTTAAAAGCAGAGTCATTACTCTGCAAGCTTGCGCTCATTCATCAATATCCAAACCTCATCCTCCAGTGGCTGTTTGTAACAGCCATAATAATAGCCCCTTCCATCACTACTGGTGGCAGATGACTGCTTTTTACAGGAGAAATCCTTGCTTCAAAAGCTTTGGCAGTGTTGTAGGCACACAGCAAAAATCTGAGAGGATCTAGGAACGTGGAGCTTCAGACGTTGGCTGGATTCTCGCAGGGTTTGGTTCCTGATTGCTCCTTATTATTCCTCCTGTAGCTCCTCTCTCCAAATACCCAAAAGGAGGCTGTAGCCAGGTGGGGGTCAGTATCTCCTCCTAATGACAAGAGGAAACAGCCTCAAGATGCATCAGGGGACACTGAAATTAAATATTAGGGAAAAAATTCTTCATGGGAAGGGCCGTCACCCGAAAGCTTTGCTGAATTGAGGCTAAAACAATTCCAGTTAGCTGCAATCTTTCAATGACCATTGTCCTGCCCTTCATTCATTCATTAAAAAACCAGACAATTAAAATTCCTTTGGAAAGAGTAGTGTCCATAAGGAAGATCAGTTATCCTCTACAGAGTGCACGGAAAAGCCAAGGAACTAATCCAAGCCAGTAAATCTCCAAGCCACACCAGCACAGTTAAACACCTCAAACTGAGACTACTTCACTGTGTAAGATCCATGGAGATGCTACCCCTCTATTAAATTATATTCCAATTAACTTTAACACAGATCTACGCTAGAGATCACATTCCTCCATAGGTACAGGATTAAGAGGGGTTTGGGAAAAGAGGATGTGCTCCCACATAAAAAAGTGTTTCCTTTCATAGGGACAGACTATCAAGTTGAACATAGATTATTTTAATGCCAGTGGGATTTGATTATCTTTTTGATTTACAGAGGTACCCAGGGCCTGGGACAGCAGGGGCCATCACCTAAAATAAAACAGACACAAGTACCAAGAGCAAGATTTGAGACAGTTCCGAGGTCTGTCAGGCTCCTTCCCTATTATTTCTAGTATAGATATCCCTGCCAAGTGTCCATATTTTTCAGGGGAAGCAGGGTGGAGAAGCTACCCTGTTTGTAAAGAGGGGCTGCTCTCACACTCTCTCCATATTGACAAGATTGGTGAGAGCAGAGAAGCGGCAAGGTGGGAAGACAAGTAGATCCAGGTACCCTTTGAGCAACAACTCTGTCATTCCCAGGTTTTTGTTATTCCTCAGGTTCTTTTGGTCTTGCTGATACCTAGCCAGGCAACATCTTGTTACTTTAGAAAGGACTGAGAATACTTTTGCAGAGATAAAACAGAAAAAAACCTTAAATGAAGCCTTTTCTAATTTATTGTGTGTCTGTTTTCATTCCTTCCTGGATTCAAGAGCAGACAGGGCTGGGCATAACAGCTGTCAAACACCTCCTTTAAAACAGAATTAGGAAAGGAGATCTAGATCCTAAAAAGAATGAAAACTTCATGAAGCCAAGAAAAAAATGGCAGGAGAGAGAAAACAGAAGGTTGTATCAAAGACAGAAAGCTATGACAACCATCACAAACATA
Source organism: Acanthiza pusilla (assembly GCA_036630365.1). Lineage (NCBI taxonomy): Eukaryota > Metazoa > Chordata > Aves > Passeriformes > Acanthizidae > Acanthiza > Acanthiza pusilla. The sequence continues at coordinate 872,901 of JAXCHO010000167.1, read as the reverse complement.
GGGAAGAAAGATATCATAAGCTCCCTGCGCCTGCAAAGGCAGGAGTCGATCATGCTGCTGGCTTTCTGAAAGCTCAAGTATTCCTCCTAGCTCTTTTAGGAGATTGTGGAAGGTTGGGGGGAGGGCAGGGAGCAAGTGGAATTTTTCCCATTCTGTTGCTAAGCAACTAATGACCGGTCTTTAAGGGCCATCTATGCTCACAAAGGAGACAAAGCCTTTGGCTTTTCCAGGCAGGGGAACGAGAGATTTACAGGATTTGATAACAGGACACTCGCTCGCTGCTCTCGGGGAGAGAACAGTGGAAGAGACGTCTCTCTGTTTCTGGCTGGGACCACAGGAAAAGAGAAGCCTGGCTCTGCACTAGTTTTTCTCTGCCTGCTGGGTGAGTTTCTTGCTTTGAGGGGAAGGTCACGGGACTCCAATCCTCTCGTCCCCTCCGGGAGGGTGCATCTACCAGCCGCGCCGCAGCGGAGAGGAGCCCCTGCCTGCCACCACCCCGCGGCCTGCCTGCCGCTGCTCGGCACCCTGCCTGCCCCAACTGCGGAGTTTCCTGCCGCCTCCTCTGCTGGCTGGCCCCGGTGGGCTGACCCGGCTGCTCCATCTCCCGGCGCTGGGCTCTCTGCTGCGCCCCCGTCCATCTGCGCTCCACCCGGCTCCAGCCCGTCCGCCATTGCACGTGTGGCACAGATCCAACCGCGCCACAGCGCCATCTGCAGCTTCCCGGGAGTCATCGCACCTGCCCTGCGGGTCTAGGAGCCCAACAGCGCCCCTGCTGGCCGTGACTGTGACTGCACCAAACGGGAAAGTGCCTGACGGCTCAGGGACATTTTGCCAGAGTTTTTTTTTGTTTTGTTATTGTTTTTTTTAAATCTTGTTTACTGTTTTTATTACTGATTGTTTACCTCATTCTAGATACTAGTAAAAACTCTTATTCCTTTTCCCATACCTTTGCCTGAGAGCCCTTGATTCCAAAGTTACAATAATTCGGAGGGAAGGGGGTTCACATTTCCTGCTCTAAGGAAGGTTCCCACCTTCCTAAGCAGACACCTGTCTATCAAACGAAGACAGAGATTTTTACGTGGAACTCACTGCTCACTCAGCAGAAATGGAGAGCTAGGGGACCTGCTAACCCTCTGTCCGCCAACAGCCACCTTCAGCCCCAGAGCTGCCACGCAGGGTTAGGGCTGCTCTTGGGCCACCCCAAACCTGGATAAAGTCCCCCCCTTAACGTCCTCCCTTTTGGGCTGGCTGTGATTTCCCATTACTAACAGGAGCTCTTACAACACTGTTTTGGGTTGTGAGACAGAGCTGATTCATGCTGCAGGATCACCTTCCCATCGCTCAAAAGCTGCTTCCTTGCAACCACCTAAAACCTGGGAGCATGGCAGACGCTGCACACTGAAGGACTGCCCCTCCTAAGGCTGCATCCTTATGGAAAAGAGTAATGAAAAGCCTGGGAAAAGAATGTGGGATTCTCCTCGCCTTCATCCTGTTCCCTCTTCTCTGCTTGCTGCTGCACAGGACTGCAGGGCACTGCCAGCCACACATTCCCAGGCCCTGGGGCAAAAAGGAAGAGGATGAGGAGCAGGATACAAAGATGAAGTTTGGCAAGGCAGCTGAGCTGCTGCAGCCACGGTGGAAGGAGCTGGATTGCACCTCACAGCAGTAAGCCAGGACTTTTACCAGTTCAAGCTTTCCCTGCCTCGTGCGCAGCATCATACTCCAAAAGCAGTCTTCCACCAAGGAAAACAGAGGGGGGAAATAAAATGAGAGCCTTCTCTTACCTTTCCATGCCATAGGACAAGAAGGAATCACCTCACACTGCCAGAGGGCAGGATTAGATGGGACACTGGGAACAAACTCTTCCCTGTGAGGGCAGGGAGGCCCTGGCACAGGTGCCCAGAGAAGCTGTGGCTGCCCCTGGATCCCTGGCAGTGTCCCAGGCCAGGCTGGACAGGGCTGGGAGCAGCCTGGCATGGTGGAAAGTGTCCCTGCCCATGGCAGGGGTTGGGAATGAGATGAGTTTTAAGGTCCCTTCCAACTCAAAGCATTCTGTGATTCTTTGATTCTCTGAATTGCAGCAAACAGCTGCACTTTTATGTACATAGAAAAGCACATGCACGTCAAAGAAGCCATTTTTCCCCACTCTAGGAGATGCTGCAGGAGTGTGAAGTACATCAGCACATTATTTAAGTACACTGATTCCATTAAACAGAGCCATTTGTTTTCATCCTCACTGCAAACACATCTGCCTAAGTGCTCCAGCTCTCCAGCTTCGCAGGAGTTTGGAGCATTATTCCTGGGGATTGTGTCCAGATGGAAGAAAGGCAGAGAGATACAGTAGTTGTTAAGGGAAGGAAAAAAAAAAGGTAGTTAAGCCTTTACTAGTCTGACAGTTCCTAAAATAATGTTGTTTCCCTGAAGAATGAACATGCTTATCTCTCATCTACAGAACCTGACTGAAAGGTTACTCCTCCCTTGCCAGAAAAGCCTCCTGCGAAGTTTCTGAATGCCTGAGCAGAACTGCTGGACCCTGCCAGAGGACTTTATGGTATAAGAAGACTGCAGAAAGTCACCTCCTCACACATGGAAAGAACCCTTACAGAAGACATTTGGAGGATATATATTTTAAAAAGTGAGTTTCTAGTATTCAGGACTGTACGTGGCCACCTCATTTTTTTGTGGAAAAGCACATACTAAAATCTTAAACCCTGAAGAGTGTTCCCTCCTCCTCCTCCTCCTTCTTGGTTGCTTCTACTGAATATTTTGAACAATACCCAGCTTCTGCCTGGAATTTGTAAATCCCTGAAAACCCACATTATTAGGCAGCATGGATTGTGCGCACAGAACTCTGAAAAGCACAGCAGTTTGCTGTGTATTGGAGAGATGAAGTATTTATGAGTAGTTACAGGGGCAAAAAATCCCCTACGCAAATCGTTGTATTTATGTGGTAAACATCATTACACCAACTTTAAAAGCACATATTTCCCACAAGGAAAAGTTAAACTTCTGTAATTATCCCATAATTAAGTCTTTACTTACAAGTCACGTGAGCCTAAAGGCTTTATCTTCAAATGCCACAGTGGCAGCACAGCTGTGACCATCCCTGCACAGACATGGGCAAGGCAAGGGCTTGTAATTCCCTCTTCATAGACACAAAACCCTCACAGCCCAAATCTAGATGTCTGGAAGCTCATCTGCTCTCTGAGCCTGTGCTGGTTGGCCTCTTGCTGGACCACCTCTGCACAGGAGCCTTACCAGAGGAAAAAAATTCAGCCCTTCATTTGCTAAACACAAAGCTGGAAAGAAAACAAAACCCCAGATCTTCAAAGTTTCAACACAAAAAATGTAATCCTCAGAACATAAAACAGCAGGTGGGGCTGGCTTTGTTATTCCCTTTCCAGTAGCTTATAGAAAACAGGAAAACTCAGCATCTTTTGCATTGTGCACCCTCCCTATACATCCCCCACACCACTGAAGGATTACAAGTATCCAAACATTCAGAAGAGAGAGAAAGACTATTAGCGTAGCCTAAATTAAACAGAATACTTCCTGAAACGTGCAACTCCTCCTGATTCCAAAGGACATTATCACTTTCCACAACATTTTCCTGAATCAGGGCCTACAAACATGCCTGCAGAAGGGAGATTGTATGTTGGCAATGGTTTTTTCGCTCAGATTCAGCTGTCAACTAACTGGCATGGAGCAGAGCAATCCAAGAGCACAGCTTTCCTTCCCAGGTACCCACATTCCTACTCCCAAGCATCCCATTGCTACATCTGCAAGGCAAGTCACAAATTTCTCCTGGCAGGCAGTTATTTGATGAGCCAGAATATTCTCAGTTTCTTGCCAGCACAAACAGGGATGTGCTGCTGTACAGCCAGAGGAAAAAAGGCTTTCAGAAGCCTTACCCCTGCTTCTCAGCACACAGCACCGAGGTCACATCTAGCTGTGTGTCAGGCAGCCTCAGTAATTCCCAGCTCCACTGCAAAGGGACACGTCAGCCCCAAAAAGCCCCTCTCATCTTGGGGAAGAAAGGCACTGGCAGTGCAGATGGATGTGGTATGTTAGAGACAAGTCATGCAGCAGATCCGGCTCAAATCTGTGTTGCGCAGCACAGGCGGCTCTCAGAGGGAAGGGCTCCAAAAATCCTGAGCCTGAGCTTGAAGTTTTGGATTTAAGAATGTGACAGCAAGGAGAAGGAAATTCTGAAAGCAATTTCTCGGCTGGACCAGGGAGTTTTCAAATCCATTAGACAACCTCAGATGCTTTCTGCTGCTTTAACCTTTAGCTTTAGCCCCTTTTACAAGTTGGAAAGGTCACATCTCAAATGAGGAAGAACAGTGTGAACCCAGTAACCTCTCCACTACACAGCCAGCTGACAAGGAACAAATTATGTGGAATATTCTGACTTATTCCAGAAGAAAGCATTGATAGTTCAGTTTCCAAACAAGTCCATAAATCTGTAGTTTACATTTTAATTTCAGTAAGAGACTGTATACTACCAGGAAAAGAAAAATGATAGTGTTTTGATTATGCAAATCAGGGTTTCTAACAATTTATATAGCATATTCCTCCCTTTGTCTTCAGCAATTGCTTGGAAAACAATAAGATGCAGTGGCAGAGGAGATTTCAACCCAACTGGAAAACAGAGGGTCCCCTGTAACTTTGGCCACTCAGTATTAATTATCATCACTTCCACATCTTTGCTAACGAGCCATTTCCAATACCTGGGCCTTAGGCAAGCCCCATGTGGTGGGAGAGGACCACATACCAGGGAAACACCAAGAAGCACGAGCGCAGAGCTCGGAGGGGATTGGGAGCTGTTGTCTCCAGAAGCAGCAAGGCAGGAGCTAATTAAAACCCTGTGTGGGAGCCTGCATGAGGTGTACGAGAGCACTGGGCACAACAGGCTTTGGATGCGTGCCCACGTGCAGAAACACTCTATTTAAAGCAACAGCACTTTGGGGAAGCAAGGCAACATTCATTCCTCCTCAGAAAAAACACCCCCTCCCTCAGCATTTGATAAGAAGTCACCATGGGTTTCCAATTTTCTTGTTTGATTTAAGGGATTAATTTTAGATTTCAGAGGTCACAGACTCATCAGGGCACAAGAAACAAAAACAAATGAAAACCATTTATCCTTTGGTCCACATCAAAAGATTAAAAAAAATTAAAGAGAAAAGAAAATCAGCTTATGAAACAAACCATTTGCTTCATTATTCCTCTTGGGGGGAAGATAGACTCCAAAAAAGGTGGGGATTTCGATTAAATCCCAAAGTCACTGGTGGAAATGGGCAGGAGGGTGGCAGGCAGGGTGTGCCCAGCAGTGAGGAGCACCCTGGCCATGTCACCTGGCTGTCCCCAGTGGCACTCACCTCTCGGTACTCGTAATAGATCTTGTCATACTCAGAGCCTCCAATGGTGATCTCAGGAACAAAGCGTGGGATGGACACGGAATCCAGCACTCCAGTCTTGTCCTGGACACTGAGGGGGAAAGGAGCAGTCAGTCCATATCCTGCCCCAACAACACCAACATCAATGGCCAAATACTGTTGCCCAGAGAAGCTGTGGCTGCCCCATCCCTGGACACATTCCAGGCCAGGCTGGTTGGGACCTGGAGCAACCTGTAACAGTGGAAGGTGTCCCCGCCCATGGTAGGGGGTGGGACTGGATCAGCTTTAAGGTCCCTTCCAACCCAAACCATTCTGGGATTCATAATCATAATTCTATGATTAAAGAACAACTTTTCTGTTAAATAAAGCTTCCAAAGATTTGGGCTGTTTTCCAAACATTTATCCCTTTCCTCACACATCTACAGTGGTTCTTCCCCTCATCCTTGCCTCCAGTTTGGCTCCTGCTCCAACTTCCTGCTTCTCTATTTCCCCCCCCAGGTTTTTCCTCCTTGGAGATGCTCCATCACTCCTGGGACCTTTCTCCATTAATCCCTTCCAGCTTTTTTGCTTTCTATAAAAGCAGTGTAAAAACCAGTGGTTTTATTGAATGCCACACACTGCCTTGCTAAATTCCTGTCTCTAAATAGATCAGCACTGAGGCAATGAAAGGGTTTGGAAGCAGGCAGTGCCTCCAGCATCCTGCCTGGGAATACCTGGAGGAAGGCTGCTGCAGCAGCTCCAGTGATGGACCTTGGGATCCACCAACAATCCACACTGCGCAGCAGCAGCACTTCCAGCTACTCTGAATTGAAAATGCCTGAGAAACTGCTAGAAAGCCTCCTGCTGCCTATGGTTACCCACAGGCCGACAGTGCCACCTGGGTATAACTGGGAAAAATACATCCCTTTCCAGTCAGCACTGACTAGACCCTAAATCCAACACAAGAAACTCGGCAAATTGTGCTGTTTGCAGTGAATTACATTCCTCTACAAATACTGATGTGCACATCAAGCACGTGCCCTGTGCAAAGTCAATCAAGTTTAAGCAATTATTTTTACCCCTGAATCATAAATTTCAGGACCTTACCTCCCAGCACTGAAGGGTTTCAACAAGTAAATTGGTTTTCTAACATACCCTGATAGTCACACTGTAAATTATCCTACTACAGACAAATATGTAAGGAAATAAAATAATCCAGTAGAAGTTCAGGTGGGAGAAGTGAGGATAAATGTCCTTTTCCAAGACCAGGATCAACACCAAAGACGTTACGTATACACTGCAACATTATTTAACTTCAACAACAGTAATGTGTATTTTACATACTGGAAGGCACAAAAATTAGTCCAGGCACATATAAAGCGTAACTTCACACACAGAAATCAGGTTTTGTAGTCATCCTGTTTACAGCTCATCCATTCCTTCCTGAATCTGAGCCAAGTGGCAATATGGAGAGGACAATTCCCAGGCACAATTTATTTTACTTAAAGGCCAAATGACAAACCTGCTGCTCCCAAAACTTCTTTGCACAAGAAAATAACGCAAAGCTACTGATGGTTCTCCAGGTTCAGCTCTGCACCTTCAGAAATAACTTGGAATACGAAGTAAAAGCACACCCAAAGACACCTGCCACAACAATGTCTAACCACAAAACCACAGCCGCTTGCTAGGACTAATTCCCTGCTAAGCAGGAAGCATTTAAAGGCACCTTTTGTATTACTTTAGTTTTTCTCTCCCTTCCCCAGCAGGAAATTATCATTATTTAGTCTTTTCTGATACTTTACCAGACTTTCTTGGAGGAGTTCTCAGCATGCAGCACCTTTACGTTCCAGATTAGGTCATATTTCAAAAGGAACTGAGAGTATGGAAGTGACTGTGAGGTCCCAATACTTGAAGAACATCAAATTTTATCTCACATAACCCTATTAACTTGGGTTTTCCCCACTCCTCCACGGGAATCCCACCTGGAAGTACACTACAGCAATGGATGAATTTGTATAGCCTGGGCCGTGATTTCTTAACACCTGATGTTGGCAGAGTCACAAAAACTCAAGTGACAATAGAGACCTGAAAGCATTCACTGACCTAAGAACCAACACCACAAAACCGTTCAAGATAAATTCTGTGTTGATACATGAAATTAATTTTCCTTCTTCTGCCAAAGGGACTCAGACTGCCCCATGTGGCCAGGCAGAAGAGGTATGGCATGGCCAAGGGGAGGCACAGCCACTCCCTTGGTGAGCAAATACTCACCATCAACACCAAGAACAAAAAAAAAAAACCCAACATTTTCCAAAAAATCAGGGCTGCAAGAAAAGGGGAGAAGGTGCAACAACAGCTCTTCAAAGCTATGAAAGCCACTGCAAAGAGGAAATTACAAAAGAAGTGTTTCAACTGAAGCAAAAAGATGGAATGGACTGGTCTTGGAGCAACCTGGGATAACAGAAGGTGTCCCTGTCCATGGCAATGGGTGGAATGGGATGAGCTTTGAGGTCCCTTCCAACCCAAACCACTCTGAGATTGTATGATGAAGAGAGAGCCAAGGTGCTAAAGAAAATAGCTGTTAATAGTGCCAGAATTAATAGTTTGAGATTTTTGGCATCTCCACGACAGGAGTTTCAAAGCCAAGTCCAACACACCTCTTGCCAGCCCCTCTAGTCCCGCTGTTCGCTATCAGACCAGACAGACATTTAAACACAGACACTTCTTCCCTTTGCTAAGCAAAATACACTGGGAAACAGAGCTGAAGGGTCTCTCTCCTCACTCCTAGGTTTCCTGCTGTGCCTCTCCCAGGTTCTGAAGGAGCTGTAGGGATAGATCAGATCTACCTGTGCACTTGTCTGATGCAACAGGTCAACTGCAGCAAGCTCCCCCCACGAGTTGATAAAGTAACGCAGGCAAGGTAACACAGCCTGCAGCTCCTCATCCCAAATGTGATTTATTTTGCAATATCTGCAGCCAGACAAATGTTTCTGGGAAAAAAAAAACATGCCTGAGACAGTGCAGTGACAGCAGAGGAACTCCCTAAGACATTTAAAAAGCCAGAACGGTTTCTGTTGGACTCAGAACCTGGAGAAGAAGGAAAGCTGTGAAGAGCATACTCTGGAAGATCCCTCCAGCTTCCAGGCACAAATGCAGCCCTTTTTAACCTTTTACCAAGATCCCAAAACCACACAGTGAGGGCAGGGGAAAGCACTTAAGAGCACAGCAGGGAGATAAAAGGGATTATAATGCAACTGATCGCCCATGGGTGCGGCTCACCGGGTTGATTAGCTGACTTATTTGCGTTAATTACTCAGAGGCCTACTGGGGTTTCTATGCATTAGACCCTATATGTGTGCAACGAAAAAGTTCTCCTCACCCCTGCCCAGCCATCCCAGTCCCCCAGACACGCTGGTACAAGCTGGGAGTGGAAGAGAACAGCAGAGCTGACACAGTCCCCAAAGCTGGGAGGTCAGCAAAGGAAGCAATTGCAGATGGAAAACCGAACAGAGCAGAACTTAGATTGGGTATTAGGGAAAATTTCCTCACTGGAAGGGTGGGCAGGCACTGGAACAGGCTGCCATCTGTCCCTGAAAGCGTTCCAAAGCCATCTGGGTGTGGCACTTGGGGACAGGGGCTAGTGCTGGGAGAACAGTGATCTTAGAGGGCTTTTCTAACCTAAGTGATCCTAAATAGCTGCTGGAATGTCCCAGGAACACCCACGAGAGGGCAGCATGTGCTAGCACACAAACAGGCACCGGGAACCTGTGGGAGAACTGCTTTCCAAAGGGAAAAAACCACACAGGCACGGGACACCTGCACATCTGGGGGCACCACGAGCTCTTTGCTATTTGGGCATTGGAAAAAGTGAGGAAAGCATCCGCTTCAAGGTCTACGGACTCACACCTAAGCTGGGCACTGGATGCTCAGGGATGCAATTCCAGCAAGGAAGACCTGCAGCAGGCTCCCAGCACTCCTGCAGTTCCCATGGGAAAAGATCATGTCCAAACACACACATTTTTACAAAGAGGCTCTTCTCAGTCTGCTCAACACATTGCCCAGGATTCCCTCACTCAGCTGAGCGAGGCATGGGCACAAAATTGGCACAGGATTTATCAATGCCCTGATAGCCCAGCACAAATGAAGATTGAAAAGCAAACACCAGAACTCAATGATCCTTGTGGGTCCCTTTCAAACACTGGGGATTTTATGATTCTGTGGTTTAAATAAGCCCTTTACTGCATTGTAAGATCTTCTAACAGCCACGCATTTTTGCCAGAAGAAGAAATAATTTCATATTATCGACAGTGACAAGAGCCCTGTGCAGGAGACTATCTCACCCTCCTCCACTGTTCAGTGAAAAATTGAATCCTTAAAGGAATTTATTCCCTTTTACAGCTGGAAAGTAGAATTTTCATACAGTATCTTAACACACTGATCTAATTGTATGGTTTCCTTCAACTCCCTCCTACTCACCACAATTAAAAATCCTTTCTTAATACCAGCACTAGTGTGGAGCTACAGGAAAAGAAGGAACTTATTTCCTTCTTTCAAAGGAAATCTGATTGGGATAATTTTGCAGCATCTAAGTCACCAGATGTTCTCCTCCAATTACTACACAAACCTTGTCTTTGATACATAAAATGCACCCAAATCATGACTTGTTCCTCTCAGACTCACCCAACACTGGTCTTCGGCAATCTACCTTCACTCCTTGATAAAAAACCACAGATTAGGAACATTATCTCTAATTTTCGGAGGTATTTGAAGTAACAGCACAGAAAAGTTAAAGGAAAGCTATATCAGAATTCAGCAAAAAAAGTTCAACTTACTACTCCAATGCCTGTCACAAAGACACAAACACAGGGGCAGACACTCAATTTTAAAAATCCCTCCATTTCTATTAACCTGTGAGATAACCAGAAATTATTGAAAAAAATGTAACTCTTAAATTGTTTTAAAAATGTAACTATACTGAAATTTCCACCTGCATGTTCAATATAAAGATGAAGTTGTAGCAAAATGGGAAGCCTGTCTCACTACTTCTGGTATTAACAGTCTTAGAAGTGCAGATATATTCTTTATATATATATATATATTTAGATTTTATATAAGCAAAACTGACAAATAAACATGGTGCACTTGCAAAGAATTACTAAAAGCAATTTAAATTCCATTCAAACAAGGTACTTTCCACTATCTGAGTCTGATCTCTTCACATCCAACTAGGCAGCCAAGAATCTTTGATTAAAAAAACCACCTTTAAATTTGTCAGGAGTCTCTTGTCTCATCAATTAGCTGCAAAAATGCCACACCATGTTCCAGTACCAAGCACTAATAATACAAAATAGAAACCCACCTTTAAAATCTCATGGCTTTGACCATTTTCCCTGGGATTTGATGCCAAGAATTGCTCAGTGGCTGGATGACATCATACTTACTAAAGTCTCAAGTGATGGAAAGAAACATCATCTTGCTCCACCCATGGCCCCTTGTCAAACTTCAGGTACTCAATGTCTTCAATTACCTGGAATCAGAGAAGAAAGCTCACACTAAGGGGTGGTTTGATCCAAAAATCAATGAAATAATCAGAATAGGTTATTAAACAAATGGGAAAGGCTTCACTGCCAAAGCTGGAGTAACAAACCAAATGTTTAGAGATAACATGATGATCTCCCAGTTCTATTTCTGGAGGTCATGCCCCTGCCAGGAACACTGGGCAGACTTGTGGGGGCCAGCTCCAAAGATCCTGATGCTTTCAGCTTTGGATGGCAGGGCATAAACTGAGAGGTGCCTTATTTCCAAATTCTTACGTGATCCAAGACATTCTTCCTCAACCTGCCACTGGGGCTGAAAAGCAAAGAAGGTATAACCTCATCCCTGAGGGAGAATGAGGAGGAAATGGAGATAAGTCTAAATGTAAGTCCCTTTCACTACAAAAATAAAATCATCATGGTACGCAGCATGCCTGTTTGGTTGGCTTTATTTCCAGAGAGGCTCACGCCACATTCCCTGAGACAGACTGGGGAGCAAGTGTGGCATTTGCCTTCGTGTTGTGTGGTTCACATCACAAAGGCATATTTCAGGCTGGAAAACTCCAGACCTGGTGGAGCTGCACTGCTGAGTCCAAAGGCTCAGGATTTCACCGGCCATCAGGACCTACCAATGCACGAAAGGTAAGGTAACACTCACAGCTCAGCACCCTTTAAACAAGCAATGCCAGCTCAGCAAATCATTCTATCAGCATGCCCAAACTTATCAATCCCAGATTTGAGCTTCATTTACAGCCTGGCTCCACCACAAAACAGATCTTTGCTGGTCCAGGGGGTAATTGCTTATCACAGCTGGCTAACTGGAGCTGAAGGAAACCTGCCATGGTGTCAGGAGGATGCACTTCAGCTGCCTGATGAGGTGGAGACAGCACCTTGAAGCAACTTGGGAAGGAGTGGATTGTTACAGCTCCAAACCTCCCTTTCCAGAGACTTTTTCCATAGGGAAAGGATAAAGCTGAGGTCATGACCAAAGTCCTGATGGCACATTGTCAACCCATTGACAAGTAAGTGGATGTCAGCAATGAAGTGACAGAATGATAAATGAAAATTCCTTGTATTCTCTACATTAAATCCACTGTAATTATTCCCTACAAACACTAAATCCCGGCTGTTATCACTTAAAAGATGATAACAAACTGCTATTACAAAGCAGCCTTGACTAGAAAGGTCCATTCTTGCCAATATTATGTTTTCACGGTAAGAAATAATGGTTTGGGCATGACGGAATGAACATTTTTGAGGCACAAACTGCTGCAACACAACTCCAAGATAAGAGGAAGAGAGGTTTATGGTAAGTTAGTTCAAACAGCCATTATGTCTTTCCCTCTTTTAATTGAAAAGCTGAACCTCCACCATGCTTCTCACTGCCTCCACAAAAGCAATTCATTCTCTACTCCACAGCAAAGCTTTTGCAAACTCACTGCTACTTGATAACAGGACTAATCACAGAGGGCTCAGAACAGGCTACCAGGGAACAAAAAATCTGTATCCAAATTAGTTTTGCTCACTGCTATCATCATATTAGAAGATCCCTCTCCCAGCAGCTCCTTAACAATGGTATCAGCTTCCCAAAAAGGATAGAAGAACAACTTCTTAATTTGTAAGTGATGCCCTGGCACCCCCCAGGAATTAACAGCAAATATCCAAGGCTTTAAAAAAAATTAAACATATAGCTAACTTTGTACTCCCAGTTTTATCCTCATGAAAAACCAGTGTGAAACACCCTAACGAAGCTCGTTTTAGAACTCATTAACCCTTCAGCCACCACAACCAAAGTTAATTACAATAGGAAACCCCAACTGACCTTTTTAAGACACTTTAAAAAAGCATTTCTAAGCTGTGTTATCTCTGCTCCAAGCAAATCAAAAGTTATTCAACTCTAAAGCCATAAAAAAATTCAGCTCCCAAATCCCAAATCAAATAGATTGGAGTGAGCTAATGAACATTGCTGTCTGTCAAGAGGATACACCTGTGTAAACATGCACCTTACAAGCCAAAGCCCTCCTGCCACCCCTTATTTCCAATTTCTACTGTGTCATTCCAAAGGGAAACTGAATCTGAACAGAAAAGGGAAAAAAAAAACTTCATTCTTTCAAGCACAAGTACCAATATCTATCACCAACATCCAACAATGGCATCATCGAGGGCTGGATAATCTTATGAGGTCTTTTCCAACCTTTATCATTCTGTGGCATTGTACTTTAACTGTCATATAATAATAATCCTTCCCCTAGTCCAGATTTGTCCCGGCAAATACACTGATACATCTGATGACCCTATTTAGAGCAATGACAAGATTGCTGAGCTCAGGAGAGTCACTCCTTGAACAATAAGAGCTTTAGACTGACTTTAAACCCCGATTTAAAGGATTAAAATCAAATCTCTAGCAATAGGGTTTACTACAAAAAAATCTAGGGAGGAAACAACCTGCTTTATTCTGACCACTTTGAGATGTGTCCAGAGAGGGGAACAGGGGAAAAAACAAACATATAATCCCCATCTCAACTTTCCCTTAATTCCCCAAATACCCATCTTGAAACACCACAGTTCTCAACTCTTGCCCTTGCTTTTATGTTGTTTTCCAGAAAAAGTAACTATAATTACCCTAGATTCTCATTCCCATCACAACCTCAGCAATTTTATTCATTTCAAGCTTAGGTTTCTTTGTGTATTTTTTCTTTCTACTATCTGCTGTCACACCAAAACCACCAGACTTTTTTAGGGGTATAAACCCACACTGCCTCACAAGTCTACTGGCTGTTAATGAGAACCTTTATTATCAAATGCAGGAACATCCCAAAATCCATCCATGACAGCAGAGGAGCTAAAATGTGGCACACAACCATGTTCTTATAAAGGGAACCAAAAGGCCTAGAGACAAACAGCAGTGCAGCTACAGGAGGGGGATGGAGTGTTAATTTTTAGGACCAGGAAAGTCCTTAACACTATTTTTTGCTTCACACAATCATATAACCACAACTTGGAAGGACACCTCAAGCAAAAAAAAAATGTTAGTCTGATTAAGGCTCATTTAAATATTAAAATACATGACCTGAATATGCTAATAAGCTTAATAAAGTACAGGCTACAGCATATATTACTCAGCTCTCTGCTAAGACCATAATGCACACAGCATAGGAGGAGGAGGAGTTTGGGCTGTGTATAAACAGGATAGAAATCTTACCTCATTAGGATGAAGAGCCAAAAATACCTTGGAGACAGCCCACAGGCAATTCTCCTCTCCCTCCTCCCAGCTGGGGATGACTCTTTGGCAAGCTTCTATGTGGGATTATTATTATCCAGGTTAACATCTTATTACTGTTATTAATAAAGATCTATCCTTAGAACTGAAATGGGCCCAAAACCTGTCCAGAATCTCAAAAACCTTGGTGCTCTTTGCATCAGGGAACAGCAGTTACAGAGAAAAGCTAATGATGGTGAAGCAAAAGGCTTCTGTTATCCCACTAATAATCCTCCACAAGCAGTGAAGTTAACTAAAATAAGGTAAATCTATTAAACTTATTCCCAAAAATGCAAAACTTACCTTTTCCACATCCTCAGCTGCACTTGCTGTGTACTGCAGAACTTCACTGCTCTCGCTGCAAAGAACACAGAAGTTGAATTCCCCTGATAAAAATGCTCTATCCACCCTCCCTCTCTCCAAAAGAAACAGCAGTGAAGTTAAAACGTGCAAACACCAAACCACAATCATTACAATTATTTAGAATGCTCACAGCTGTTGTAATAGAATTCCTGTTGCACCTGTGAGCTGCTTCTTCACTAGTGGAAAGTTGCTTTTAAAGGCAAAATTGCCTGGAAATGTACATCATTTCAGTTCAAAAAAAAATCACAACTATGAATTTGTTTTCATTTAATTACTGCGGATACTTGCCCTAATTATAACTGCGCAATCTACTTGAAAATAAGCGAAATTTTCACTCTAACCCAAAACTATAGTAGTCTTTCCTTTTTACAAGTGCATTTACAAGGACTCACAGGTGCTTTTCACCTGTGAGCCATTTCAAGAGAAGAATGAACTCATTTATCACTATTTACTCAGGCTGAGTTCGATGAATGAATACAAATGCAGGCAGCAGGATCTGTAAGTGTAAAGACATTTTAAAAACATCGTGTTTCCTGGTTACAGGACTGGTGTTTTGATCATACAGCAGCCTTCAGAAAAAAAAGGCACTCGCAGAGCAGGGCCACAATAGGAGGTCCTACATGAACACTTCACACTACATATGTTCAGCCACATTCAGCAATAGCTGTTCCCAAACCTGCTCCAGCTGGAAAACCCAGAAGACCCTGGAATAGCTGCCCAATGTGGACTTTGTATCAAACATCATACAGCAAAGTTTAGGGGCATGGAGGAAGATTTCATACAATCTCAAATGGTTTGGGTGGGAAGGGACCTTAAAGCTCACCCAGTTGCACCCCTGCCACAGGCAGGGACACCTTCCACTATCCCAGGTTTCCCCAAGTCCTGTCCAACCTGGTCTTGGACACTTCCAGGGATGGGGCAGGTGCTTGGAATAAGAGATGCTCTCTTCAATATCAACCCACAGGAGAGGTCAGCCTTCAGCAAGAGCCTTACACCAGCAATTGCATTAACAACACCAATCAAATCACTTGATCCCATCTCTTGATTTGACTCTGCAGATTATCAGAGCTTCATTAAGAGAAAACAGCTGCTCAGTGACTTTGCAGATTATTAGGGCTTTCCTTAAGAGAAAACAACTGCTCACTGGAAGCAGTATTGGATATGAAAGAGAACATTACCAATCCTAAGGCTCTGGTCCAGAAAAAGAGAAAAATCAAACAGAACCCAAACACCATCTGTTCCAAATCACCAGGCAGTACCTGCCACAGCACCCAGCTCACAAATCACTACCAATAAAACCATTAAAGACATTCATAAACATGTCAACTAGAAAGAAAACATCCATTTTAAAGCAAATATCCACTATAAACCACTTTAAGCAGCATCACGCTGCTCCAGTTAAACAGAACAAGATAACAGGAGTTTTGCCCAGTAACAAACTCCTTTTCAAGAGAAAAAGCAAATAAACTTCAACACAGAACTGTGCAAGATATCTCAGCTGTCTATAACAACTCTTTTTAGCCTGTTTGAGCCAGATTTTGGGCATCCCCAGGAGTCAGGGAATCAAACTAGGCAGACTTAGAGGCAACAGTCAAGCATGAGCACAGCTCGCTGCATCACTGCCAGCAAACAGTTAAAGGCAGCTGTGGCTTCTGCATTTGTCCCAGAAAGGAGCCACCCTTAGGCCCAGAGGTGCACAGAGCTGGATTCACATGTTCCCAGCTCCCCCACAGCCAGGAGACAGAGACAAAGATCGATGTGACAAGCTGCTGGGAGCCCATCCGCTGACAGGATGCCAAGCAGAGGGTGTTTGCTTAACAGGGGTACTGACCATGTACACACAGAGGGGAAGGAGTTGAAATCACAGCAGGATTTAGGATTTAGCCTCACTGAATACCACAGGATGTATGTGGGGCTCAATCTGATCCAAAGAACAAGAAGCATTTTTCTCCTCACCAGTAACTGCAGGAGCTTTGCCCTCAGGGGGATGGCACTCCCAAGGCTTCCCACCCTCATTCCCCATTGTTTCCTTCCAAGAGCCCCGTGCTGGCTGTCGGACACACTAGGAAGCAGCTGACCATGCGTGACACCAATAATCCCTGCCTGCATGAATGACAAGCTCAATATCAATTTATTCACTTCAACTGACGACAGAGCCATCACACTGATCCACCAGGGGAGACTAAGCGAGCACCAGGGGGACACAGGCAGACTGCAAAGCATCCGGGAAACTACTCTGATTTAAATCAGCCTCATGCACGCACCAGAACTTACACAATTAACAAATTTGATGACCTTTGAGACTTTCCATTCCAGAATTATGAGGGACCAAGGCTTCTTTTAGATTTTTAGGACAACTTTCATTCTGATAGAGTTCTTTCGTAAGAACTGAGAGAGCTGGCAAGCCCTGTTTCATCCCAAGTTTACAAGGCACACATTTTTTCTTCCCAGTTAGAGGAAGCCAGGGGAGCCCAGAGAGAGAGACAGGACAAGGGGGAATGGCTTCCCTCTGACAGAGGGCAGGGTTAGATGGGATATTGGGAAGGAATTCTTCCGTGGGAGGGTGGGGAGGCCCTGGCACAGGGTGCCCAGAGAAGCTGTGGCTGCTGCTGGATCCCTGGCCAAGGCCCAGGCTTGAAACAACCTGGCATAGTGGAAGGCGTCCGGGCCCATGGCAGGGAGTGGATGAACTTTTAAGGTCCCTTCCAACCTGAACCATTCTGGGATTCTATGACAACTGAAAGGACTTTTTTGGGAGAGAAAAAGGGAGAGAAAAGCTCCAAAGCTTTCCAAAACGGCCTGAGAAAAGCTTGTATTGCATCCTGCTCTCCTCAGGTCATGCGAACACACACAGCCATAGCTGTGGCATTCTGCACGTCACTCCTGAATCCCTTTTTCATCCTCCAACACTAACATCAGGCTTCTGGGATGGTAGAGGTAACTACATTCACACACAGTTATTATGTAATAAATGCCACACCCCTCCATTAGGACACAATATTGTACCCCATAGCACAAGGAAGATTTTTCACATGATTTGATATTGGCAGAGATTTTAATATTTGCACACATTTTTACTCAAAGACCTAAGAGACAAAACATTTTGCCTTGCTAACCTGATCTCTGGTAGGAAGGTCCTCTTGTAAGCATCCTCAATACTCTGGAGATAGGAAGAAGACACCTTTTTCTCGTATGGCTAAAAGCAAACAGAAATCAATGTTGGGGAATTAATTTTCTTTCTTTTCCCACCAATACAGACTCCAGCCTAAGCAGAAGGGCTGCTCCATCACCTGCCGAGAGCTCACTCTGGGATAAGCAGTCAAACATCCAAGTGAGCCACATGCACATTAATGAAAGTTTCAAGGATTAAGATGTTTGGAGTTCTTGGAATTTCTTACATGGCATTAAACATCTAGAGGAGCCCTCAAATTTCCAAGGACTGGTTCATCCATGCTAACTACACATTCTAGGAAGCTATAATAATCACCCAGAAAATAGGAGAAGACTGTCTGAGTCTATCTTTTCCATAAGGGGGCCAATGTGCACCTATTTCCACAGTTTCAGACAAGTGCATGGGCAGCCATCCACTCCAACCTCCTTCTGTAAAATTTCATAGAAATCATCCCTACTGAACAATTTGCTTTCCACAGTGTACTTTTAATGCCACATTTGCAAAACACCAGGAATTTCTCCAATCTACCCTGTGTCCGTTCAGTTCAGTCCTAAAATTGAAGCACATTTCCTACTCAAAATGTCATCCAAGTTGCCCATTACATTGGCCCCACTGGAAGGCTTGGCTTTTCCCAGTGCCCCAGAACAGCCCACCAAATACCAAACACTCCATCTGCCAAAGCAGTAGAATTCCAAAAAATACCATTCCCAATCAAGCCCTACAGTGCTCAGCAGTGCCACTGACCCAAAAAGCTACACCAGCAGTTTCTGTCCAAAGGTTCCAAAAATGCCACTGACCTTTATGCTCACAGGGGCAATGAACTCACAGGTTCCCCCAATACATGAAGAGCTTTCTAATTGAGAATTTTTTCTAATACATTAAAGCTTTCTCTTAATGCATCCGGTTTTCCAGAGTTAAACTGCATTGCCTTTGAACAAGGCAAGCATCATTTAATCCTCATAACATGTCTGAAAACAATTACAAGCACACATCCAAATATCAAAGAAAGAAGAAAAAACCCCAAGTTAAAAACCTTACTTAGTCTTTCCCCAAAAGTTCCCTACAGCTTTCCTGACCCAAGACTCATTCAATAACACAGTCATCCAGCAGTGATTTTCTGAATTTCACGCAGTTAAGTGAACCTGCTGATCCCAGGTGACTCACACATCAACCCCAGCACAGGTGTGAAGAAGCTATCAACTGGGAAACAGGAGACAGGGAGCCCAGCTGGGCTCCTGGCAGTCAGAAATAACAAATATATCATCTCTAAATACATTGCAAGCAGCACATCACCTGGCCATGACTCTTGAAGTGGCAGCTATAAAGCCTGATATAAAATTCACCTGCTCTTAAAACAATTTCTCATTCCAGAAATGATAAAATATTGATGTTGTCACTGAAAAGTCACCTTTTTTTTTAAGCAAGCATATTAGAATACCTACAGAGTCATCACCACCACACAGATCTCACACCTCAGAGGACAAGCAGCTCTTCAGAAGCAGAATTCAGCAGCAAATCCCCCAAGACTCACCATGAGTGTGACTATAACAGACATTAGCAGGCAGCAAATGTGAGAGGTAATAATAAAGATAAGAGATAAATAAGCAATGGTAAGAGATAGAATTACCTTGCCTTTCTCTTGAATCCTCTTCTGCACCTCTGGGACAGGCACATCCACATAAATGACCAAATGAGGGGGCAGCAACTCAGCAACACTGATCTCCTTGACCTCCTTGTAGTGATCAAGGCCTGTATAAAACACAAATAAATCACAACCCCCACCTCTGTATTTGCACTGTCCTCTTGTTGGCTCATATAGCAAGTTTAGGGTGGGCTTTTTCCACAAATAGGATTTAAGAATTTACAGAACAAACAATCTCCAGAGCAAAACAGAACTAAATTCAAAAGCTCAATGCACTGAGATCTAAGAATCTAAACCCAGTTGCACCAAAGAGAGGGTTTATTCCTGACTCAGGTTTAGAGGAAACTCATCTCTTCCTCCATCATTGAGAGTAGTACCTCTAATCAAGATGTTTGTTCCCTAAGGATTCTAGTACAATCCATTACTTGTCACTGGGATTTTATATTAAACTGTGGATTGCTGGGCTTTGCTGTCTCAGCAATGCAGAGCAGGAAGGCACAGGTCATTACAATCAGCTCTCAAAGTCATCCAGCAACTTATATCAGGTGGTAAAAAACAAATATATACTTACTAAATCAAACAGCAAAAACAGGAGGCAGTCAGGAAAACAGGTATCCTCACCTCAGAAGTAGCCAAAATACCAGGTTTACTAAGAACAGGCAGCAAGAGCGCAGGAGCTCAGTGCTCAGAACCCCCAACCACTTAGGTTGGGAGGAACATCCCCAAATCACCTGGTTCAACCACTCTGCTCAGAACTCCACCCACAGCACCCTGAGGAATTCCAGGAGGGAGAGCCCAGGTGATGTACTCCAGGGTTTGACTGCCTTCACAGAACATTTTTTTTTCCTTAGAAATGAAACTTTTTGTATTTTAATTTGTGCCCTTTATCTTTTGTCTACTCACTGCCACCGAGACCAGACTGACTCCACCCAGCAGTGCTCCCCATTCCTCCCCTCCCTATTTTTTATCCCACTGCTGTCCTCTCACCCCCTCGACCCAGCCTGCCAGGAGCCGACCAGCAGGTGTTTAAGCATGATTTCCTTTTCATAAAACCATGATGACTCTTATCCATTACATTCACATCTTCCTATGAATCCTCTGGTTTCCAGAGGGTTTGCTCCACCACCTCCCTGCAACCAGGCAGGCTGACTGGCCTGCTCCCTGGATTCTCCTCATTTGCTCTTCCTATAGGCAAGGGCAACATCTGGATTCTGTAAGATTCCACAGGGTCATATAAGGCAAGCCTATTGACCCATTACTGACCCCACACCTGATGCTGCAGAAACACCTCTGCCTCAAGGACCTCTGGTCTTCATCAGCACCTCACCCACATTTCCAGGGAATTACAGAAGTCTCTGGCTCATAGGACACAGTGCTGGGGGCACAGGCACAGGGTGCCCAGAGAAGCTGCGGCGGCCCCTGGAGGTGTCCCAGGCCAGGCTAGACAGGGCTTGGAGCACCCTGGGATAGTGGAAGGTGTCCCTGCCCATGGCAGGGGGTTGGAATGGAATGAGCTTTAAGGTCCCTTCCCACCCAAAACATGTCATGATTCTATGCCTACACAGAATACACATTCTCTAACACATCAGCAGCACCAAAGCCTTGAAGAGAAACAGGAAATCTCATGGCTTGACATCAGTCCTTGATGCACAAAGCAGCAACATACGAATAACTGAGTATTTAAAGGAATCCCACCTTCCAAGCAGGCCTTTTTTGTTTCTTTTTTTAAAGTAAAATACCAGATTTCTGACAGATTATGGCAAAATAGCTTCCTTTTGCCTGGCAGGAACTCACATCTCTTGTGGACATATCCTTGCTTTAACATGGCATCCAGGAACACAAAGTCGCTGTAGGGAGAGCGCTCCAGAACCACACCTTGACCTGCAGGTGAAAACAGGCTCCAGGTTGGATTAAAAGGAGCTGTAAGGTAGGTCCCTCCCAACCCAACCCATTCCGTGATTCCAGGAGCCCCAACCTGTGCTAAGCAGGTGCTCCAAGGCATCGGCGTACTGCAGGACACGGTTCCCAAAGATCCAGGACTGCAGGCGGTACGAGTGCCCATCAGGAGACTTTGGGTCTGTGTAGAACTTCTCCAGGTTACAGAAACCATTGAACTTCTCAGGCAGCAGCTTTCCATCCCCTGAGATCCTGTCCAGGTAATGGATGTCTGCTTCAGGGAAATATTTCATTCCTGACCAAAAAAAAGAAACCCACAGCAGAAATAAGTTGTGTCCATTTAGAGCAAGCCCCTCTCCAGCTATTGAACACATAACTGTTCCTTAAACAGCCTCAATCCCTTCGTCTATCACAGCAAGGGGCAATAAATCTAAACTCCAAGCACTGCTCCTCCCCAGTGAGAGCTGAGCTGTTCCAAGCACAACCTTGGGCACAACCACATGGAAAATTCAAGCTCTCCAGGAGCACAGCAAACACATCACCTCCAGCAGACCTGAAACTTCACTCCAAACAAATCCTGCTCACTCAGCTATCCCAGAGCCCTGACAGGCATCCCCATCCCAAGCCTCACCAACATTATCCATAAACCCTCCTCATTCCCACCAGCATTTCTCAGTTAATCAAGAACTATTGCTTTGGTGAACTTTCTCTGTACACACATAACAATCAAACTCTGGCAGCCCTTAAGGAAACAGCCACAGTAGGACATACCCAATTTTTCTGCTATTTGCTGTGCCAGCTTGCCCTTCCCAGAAGACAGATTCCCCTCCACTGTGAAGACTTTGCTGTGCTCTGTGAACTTCTTGCTGGCCTTTTCTCCCAACATATAGGCCAGCCACCCATACTGCAGGCTCTGCTCAAGGCTGGTGTGAATTCTTGCCTAGAAGAAAGCACATGGAAATCAGCAGCTTTGGAAGGTTTCTTAGCTGAAAATACAGCTTTTTCAGACACTTCTATGCACACAGGATACATTAACCCACATCTAACACTAGAAATTTTTACCCAGTAACCTTAGCACTGTTATTTCAGCTTAGCAACTGAAGTAGTACTTAGGCTGGGAAGCTGTTCATGAAATTAAATGCTGAGAAGACAGAATGCATCAAACAATTTTTAGTCTGAAGGCCAAACACACAACATGTCCAGAATTCCTAAGGGAGACCCCACATTAGATATTTGCTTGTATTTTGTTTGGGTTTTGGACCATAATACTACTAAACTCATTCTCAGGAGAGTTACAGCTTCATTTCAATATGGCTTAGGGGGAAAAAGTCTGGACTTGATAATCTTGGAGGTCTTTTCCAGCCTTAACAATTCTATGATTTCTGCACAACACAAAGGTGGCAAAGAGAGATCCACCTATGATGTGAGGCTGAAGGCAGGGCCTTTCTGAGCCCTCTCAGAGCTTCCCACAGACCCTGGCAAACACTACATAAACCTCATTCTGAGCAGTGCAGTGACCTCCCTTGTACACAGGAGGGCTTACTTTTGCTTAATAATCCTTCGCTCGCAGCACCATTGCCCACAGCCACAATTGAAGGTCACTGCACTCCACTCTCAGGCACTTACTCCAGTTTCTACCGCGTATCTCGCCGCCACTCCCAGCTCCCTGCTGGGATTGTGCCTTCCCCAAGGGACAGCACCCGGGAGAGAAACCTCCTGCCTCAGGCTCTCCCTGCTCACCCCCAACAGGACGCAGTTCTGGATAAAGCCCTGCCCGGCCACCTCCGCTCACCCTCAGCAGGACAGAGCTCAGGAAGAGCCCTCGCGGCCATCCCCACTAACACCCCACAGAAGAGCGCCCAGGACAGAGCCCCGCCCAGCCCTCCCCACTCACCCCCAGCAGGATGGAGCCCAGCGCGGCGCTGCCGGGTCCAGGACTCCCCCGCCGGCCCCGGGCAGCCACGGCCCGGCCAAGCCGGGACACCCACAAGGACATGGCGGTGCCGGGCGCAGGGCGGCGGCGCGTGGTGATGACGTTAGCGGGAAAGGCGGCGCGCCGGGGTGATGAAGGGGCAGCGAGGCCACACCCCTGCCGCGCCCCTCAAAAGGCCACGCCCACGGCCCTGTGGGGGCTCTGCTGGGAGCGAGGGACCGGGACCAACGAGTTGGGGAACAGGCGGCACAGGGAGCAGCCTAGTTAGGGATAGGGAGCAGGGAACTGCCCGGTTAGGAATAGGTGGGACAGGTAGTAGGTAGGACAGGGAATAGGCAGTAGCTGGGACAGGGAACAGGTGGGAGAGGTACCAGGCGGGAGGGGGAATAACTGAGTTAGGGAGCAGGTGGGACAGGGAACAGCCCGGATAGGAATAAGGAACAGGTGGGACAGGGGCCAAGCGGGATAGGGGACGGCCGGGTTAGGGAGCAGGTGGGACAGGGAGCAGCCCGGTTTGGGAGCAGGCGGGATACGGAACAGGGGAAAGCAGGAGCGGCTGTGTTAGGGAACAGCCGGGTTAAGGAACAGGCGGATTAGGGAGCGGGCGGGATAGGGAATGGGCTGAAATAGGCAGTAGGGGAGACTGGGAATAGGGAACAGGGAGAGAATGGGGAACAGCCGGGTTAGGGAGGGGGCTGGATAGGGAGCAGCCAGGGTAGGGAATGGGCGGGAATAGGCAGCAGCTGGGTTACGGAGTAGGCGGGATAGGGAACGGGCGGGAATAGGGAACAGCCGGGTTAGGGAGTGGGCTGGATAGGGAGCAGCCAGGGTAGGGAACAGGTGGGACCATGAGCAGCCAAGGTAGGGAATGGGCGGGACCATGAGCAGCCAGGGTAATGAACAGCCGGCTTAGGAAACAGAGGGATTGGGCAGCAGGCAGGATAAGGGACAGCCTGGTTAGGGAGCAGGCGGGACAGGGGACAGCTGGGTTAGGGAACAGGCGGGAAAAGGGATAGACAGGATGCCTGCGCCCTGTCTGCCCGCAGGTCCCCGCAGGAGGGAGCCTAGGCTACATCTCTTTCTAATACCTGCACATCGAGTTGTCCTAATTCCCTCTGCACCCTGCTTTGAGTGCTTGACCAACACCTTCAAGCTTACCTCACCTGCCTGCAGGTGAGCCCAGGCAGGGACATCCTGCAATGTTGCCCCACAGCATTGTGGTGCTTCAGATCACATCCCTGATGAGCCTCTTCAGTAGCTGTCATGCTCCAGGTGGGAGCTTGCACAGGACATCTGCTGAGATCCCTTCCCACCTGTGAGTCCATGTACAGCGGGGGATGAGGAATACCAGGGAGAAAACAGGTACAGCTATGTGAACTCTTGTTCAGTACAAGCAACTGATCTTGGGGTGAGGCATTCACGTACTCCTTCCTCCTGCTGCCAGTAGTGCCAGAGACATACCTGGAGGGTACCTGGCTTTTAGCCTCGGAAGACATGCGGTAGCCCAAGCCTGCCTTTGCCTGGCAGCAAATGCCTTTGGAAACTTCTTTCCTTGAAGCTGATCTAGGTCTTGCTTTTTATCTTTCCAGGGGGTGGAAAGAGGAAAATCACGTGCATTTTCTTGGAGAAAAGCTGGCAGTAGGAGAGCAATGTAGGGCTGCTTTGGGAAGGCTCTGGGGTTTGTAGGAATTGGGGAGGCAAAGTCGGGGAGGAGAGCACTGGGGGGTGCTGGGAGGCTTTAGCCAAACAAGGGACCATGTGTGTCTTCATGTGGATGTGGCACCCAAGGACATGGGTGAGTCAGGGCAGTGCTGGGGTAACAGCTGGACTCAATGATTCCAGAGATCCCTTCCACTCTAAGGGATTCTGTGATTCCCAGATCTGAGAGTTTCCCACGAGCTCTGGAAACTGCCTTCCCACAGCCCTGCTTGCCGCTGGAATACCCAAGTGCTGGATGCCTGGGCCACCTTCCTCCTGCAGCTTCTCATTTCCACTTGATGAAGACACTGGAGTGCAATTCCAGGCCTGAGCTGGATCCTCCTGCCTTATTTAAAAACACTGTCAAATCACTGGGTCTGGGAAAGTCAATACCAAACGTTTTACACGTTTCCCATCAAAGTGGCATTAGCTCTGCTGACCTAGCGCATTTGTGACACCATTAGCAGCTTCTGCTTTGCCCCTTGGCAAGAAGCAATCAAATTTCATTTCAGAGATTTATCCCTGAAATTTGCAAACAGCTTAAAAAAACCCAACCAAACAATCCACAAAGGATGTGTCTGAATTTCCTTAACAGTTCTGTCTGCAACTAGATCAGGTTACTCCAAGCCTGTCTAACCTGGCCTTGAGCACTTCCAGGAATCTAGGGGCAGCCACAGCTTCCCTGGACAGCCTGTGCCAGGGCCTCACCACAGCAGCTGAAACTGGTTTTTGGGGGAAGAACAAAAGTTTTGGGCAGCATTAACTCAGAGAAATCTAAAGTGAGAGGGAACAGGCTGGCTTTTCCTGAAGGGGCACCAGCAAGGAGGTCAGGCTTTGGAATGGTGGCCCATGGATATGGTGTTTGCCAGGATTTGGTGTCCCCTGTTGGATGATGGCCTACTGACATGGTGTTTCTCAGAATTTGGTGGCTCCTGGAGACAGTGTCCCATGTGCGTGGTGTTTCCTAGGATTTGATATCCCCTGTGGACAATGACCCACAGGCACGGTGTTTCCGACAATTCAGTGTTCCATGGGCACAGTGTTTCTCAAGATTCAGTGTCTTCTTGTGATGGTGGCCCATGGACACGGTGTTTCCCAGGATTTGGTGTCCCCTGTAGAGAGTGTCCCCTGGACAGCGTTTGCCAGGATTTGGTGTCCCCTGTGGAGAGTGTCACCTGGACAGTGTTTCCCAGGATCTGATGTCCCCTGTGGAGTGTCTCAGGATTTGGTGTCCCTTTGGTGATGGTGGTGCATAGGGCTCAGTGTTCCCAGGACTGGGTGTCATCTAGGGACGCTGGTCCATGGGCACAGTGTTTCCCAGCACTTAGTGTCCCCGGGGGCGCGGCCGATGTGCCAAGGGCGTGGTGACCCAAGGGCGCGGTGAGCACCCAAGGGCGTGGCCGGGGCGTGGCCTCTGCCGTGTCCCCGAAGCCCCGCCCCGGGCGCGGTCCCGCTGTTGCCGGTGCCGCTGCTGCTGCTCCGGTGGGTGCCGCCGCTGCCCGGGGATGTACGCTGGCAGGAAGAGGAAGAAGCCCGTGCCCAAGAGGTGGGTGCAGGGAAGGGGGGGTCCCCCGGTCACCCCCGGGGCGGGGGCGGGTGCGTGGGACCGGGGAAAGCGACCGAAAACCCGGCAGCGGGAGCCAAACTGGGGGTCTGGGGGAGTGCCTGGAGCCGCTCTGGTGCGCTGGAGAAGCAAAACGGAGCAGCATGCTTGGGTTACTCGGCTTTAATTAGGGTTAATTGGAGCTAGTGCTGTGCCGGCTCTGGCACGCTGGTGGGAAAACAGAAATCGCAAAGATGTTTGTCCTGCATCCCGGTGAGGAACCTCGCTGGAGAGTTTGAGCTGCTCGGCAGTGATTTGCAGGCTGGGCTGTGTTTTAGTGGCTGCCTAAATCAAACATACAGCAATTAGTAATTACCAAAACATCTTAACTCCTTAATTATTAATTACCACGCTGCTCAGTAGCTGTTGCATAACATTCCCCTCAGTGTTCCCTGCCTCCCTCGTGCCTTCCCCCTCCCCAGCTCCCAAGACCCACCAGCCTGTTTAGCCTCAGGTTTTCCAGCTGTATAGGAAATAAAGGTGGATATATATTTCTGAGAGGCTGTGTGGGGAGGAGATGGATGAGCTGAGTCCAGGCCTGAGGTGAAGGAGGGAGAATCAACACTTCAAACCTGTGGTGAGGTGACCCAGAGCCTCTCTTGGGTATTTATTTGGGAGTCACGTTGTGGAAACATGAGGGATAGTTGTTTTGCCTTAAACCTGTCTCCTGTTCATCTCAGAGCAGTGAATCCAGCCCTCTGCCATACCAGACTGAGGGTTTGGGCTGAATTTTTGTAGCTCAGGGTGCAGGAGAAGGTGTTTCTTTGGAGCAGAAGGGCCCTCCTTCCCTGGTTCTGCAAGGTCAGCCTTGGGAATGGGAAGAGATTATTTTTCTCTGTGACCAGTCAGTTCTTAGAGCGGGATCCTGCTGGGAGAGGCCAGGCAGAGCAGGGCTGGTGGCAGTGGGATGTGCAGCCAGCCGGATGGGGTGGGGAGGATGGGCTGAGGGACTTCTCCAGTCCCTTTGTAGTTTGCTCAGGACTTGTCACTTATTAAAAAAAAAAATAAAAAAGATTATGAGACAATAGATCAGCACAGGCAAATTCCACTGTTGGGAATAATCTCACTTGGTCCTTGCTAGCTTGCAGAAGGGATACACTTCCTAAGGAGTTCCTGTTCAAAGGGCAGCCAGGGAAAAACAACCCCAGCAGCAGTACAGCCTTTGCCCTGCTGAGAGCAGAGCTTCACTGTGAACCCCATGGCACAGTGTGCATCATAACCAGTGGGCCAAAGGGAAGGGGATTTAAACAGGTTTTAAATGTCTAGACCAAGTTTCACTGTCTCCATGAGGCGTTTTCCTCATTGTCATGCCCCTCTCAAGGCTGGCCATGGAGCACTCTGTGTGCTGCAGCTGGGACACGCAGGAGCAGAGATGTTGGGGTATCATTCTTGAGCCCTGGGGTGACGTGCTGCTGGCTGTCACCCCGTGTGCCTCAGCCAGAGGATTTTCAGTGCTTGGCCAGGCTATCCCAGAGATTCTGTTACACCTCAGTGTTTTACCCACTGCTGTGCTCATCTCTAGTCTCATTTTCTTGTCTTTCTGTCCGTTTGGGACTGGATTTGGGTGGTGAGTAGCCAGAGGACTTTAAAGAATATCTGAGGAATCTCACACTAATTTTTTTCACCTTTTTTTTTTTTTTTTTTTTTTAAATCGGAGTCAAAGGAAAACTATTTTAACTACTTTTTTTCCTTCCTGGTATGACTGTGATTTCAAAAGCGTTTAAGCTTTGTAAAAGCCCTGGTGCTAGTGTGTTTTACCCAGCTTGTGTGGACGAGTTTAGAGCTGAGTTGTAGCAGCCTCCCTGCAAGAGGGTATATCCCTCCTTATGCTGCTCTGACAACTCAGTAGGATTGAGCTGTCCTGGGGAAATGCTGCAATTTTCCATTCATCTTTAAAAGACCCCTCGATCTCTGAGCTGAAAATTCAACAGGCACCTCAGTGCATTTTGTTTAATGCTCATTTCCTCTTGTGTCACACATGCGAGCAGACCTGCCAGATGAAATTGGAGAGTGGTGGTAGAGGAGCGAGCTTAAATTGCTGCTAAATACTGGCAGATCCTGTTATCCAAAGCTCCTTTCTGAAGCGAGGGAGTTTGTGGTTAGACAAATTACATCAAACTAGATGAGATGCGTGTTAGGGATTCAGCTGAGTGAGATACAGAGCTAGGGGGCTGTGGTGGTTTTGCTTGGCCCAGTTTCTGCCAGTGAGTAGGGTGGGGTACAAAGATGGCTCCTGTATGTCCTGTGTGAAGGTTCTGGAAATTTTCCACCATGTCGAGCAGAACCAATCTCTGATGGCTCTGAAGATGATGAACATGCTGCTGGCCAAACCTGGGCCAATTGGAGATGTTAGTTACACTTCCGTGAAAACATATTTAAGAAGAAATCAAAGCAATGTGAGCACGCACTTCTTTTTAGCCAGAGGAGGAGGTAAAAATATGTGAAGGAAAACAACATGGAGGCACAAGGCCAGTGGAGAAGGTGGGGGAGGAGGTGCTCCAGGCGCCGGAGCTGAAAACCCTCTGCCGGCCATGGTGAAGACCATGGGGGAGCAGGTGGTCCCCCTGCAGCCCATGGCGGTTGCAGAGATCCACCCACAGCCCATGGGGAGGTGCCCACGCCAGAGGAGCAGGTGAATGCCAGGAGGAAGCTGTGTTCCAGTGGGAGTCCCACATAGAGAGGCCTTGCTCCCGGGATGGAAACAGCCTGGCCTTGGCTCAGAAGCCTGCACCCTATGGACAAGAACTCGTGTTGCAGCAGATTGGGGCTGGTTTGCTGCTTGTGAGATTGGACCCACGCCAAAGAAGTTCGCAGAGGACTGTGTCCCATGGGAGGGTCCCCATGGCTAAGTAGAGGACTCTTCTCCCTGAGCAGTGGAAGAAATTTTGGACTGACCAAAGAGAACACTCTTACCCTACCCTGACCGCTGCCCGTGCTGTTGGTTAGGAGGAAGGGGGGTGAGCGGAGAAACTGTGATTGTAGCAGAACAAATGTTGGTGATGGATTGACTAAGAAAAATCCCCATACCCTGCCCCCCCTGAGCTGTTGTTTGGAAGGAGGGAGGGGGGTGAGTGAAGAAACAGTGTCTTAAGAGCTTATTTTTACTTCTCCTTTATCCTTCAACTCTGTTAGGTTAATAAATCACTTTGCAACTTTAAGTTTTCAACCTGTTTTTCCCTTTTTCTCAGTGCATCCTCCCACTGGTTCCTTATCTCATGAGTCCTGTGTTTAACAGTTTTTTTTTCCCTCTCCTCTGCACAGCTGCAGCAGGAGAGAACAGAGAGAGCAAATGATGTAGGTGCCTGGCATTTGGCCAGGCTCAAACTACGACAGAGGGTCTGAAGGGTTTTTCCTCAAGCTACGAATTTCAGATTGGCATTAAAAAATGAAGGAGACAGGGTGACATCCAAGACTCCTTAAAGTTATTAACTGAGGTCTTACAGCTGTGCTGCAATTTCGGCTGGAGTGGGTGAAATAACTGCAGCTGATAGAGATGGGATCTTGTGTAGCCTTCAGACAGGGAAGGGCTCCCTTCCTGCCCACTGTTCCTTCTGCAGGCTAAGGATTACTCCCAGGGTCTAAGTTTGGCACCAAATGCTGTTTTACTTTGGAAATGCCTGTCTGAAAGGATCAGAAATAAGAATATTGGAAGAAAACAAAACTTTCTACATCTACTTTATTTTTTTCTACTTTTTGTTGGGTTTTTTCGAGAGAGACTATTTTCAAAGTGCCGTGCCCTAAGCCACCCTCTTGGATATCCCTTTGTCCAAGTCATAGAATTCCAGAATGGTTTGGGTTGGAAGGGACCTTAAAGATCATTTCATTTCCCCCCATGGCTGCCCCATCCCAGGAAG
The DNA here is from genome assembly GCA_036630365.1 of Acanthiza pusilla. Classification (NCBI taxonomy): domain Eukaryota; kingdom Metazoa; phylum Chordata; class Aves; order Passeriformes; family Acanthizidae; genus Acanthiza; species Acanthiza pusilla. The sequence continues at coordinate 842,572 of JAXCHO010000167.1, read as the reverse complement.
TGGTCAAGGCCAGGTTGGATGGGACTTGGAGCAACCTGGTCTACTGGAAGGTGTCCCTGCCCATGGTGGGGGGGGAAATGGGATGTGATTTAAGGTCCCTTCCAACCCAAATCAGTCTGGGGTTCTGTGATCTCTAACAGGAGCAGAGTGTGTGTGGAAATATCTTAAGCAAAATTCCAAGAGATGCTCTGGTGGCTTGTAGGTGTTCACTCTTGGTGTCTCTTTCTCTGCCAGGCCTCAGTGGCGGGAGCAAGGCTGTAGCAGGCATGTAGTGGCTTTGTGGATTTTGGTTCCCTTGGCCACCTGACGTTTCACTGTTGTGGCTGCACCAAAGCCAGTGCTGGGTTTGGAAAGAGCCTGTTGGACACTCCATTTGATTAACCTCTCCTCTGTCTCTTCCAGCCCCAAACCACCACTTCCTGAGGGTGTGAAGTCCAACCCCTCCAAGCGGCACCGGGACCGGCTGAACCAGGAGCTGAACAAGCTGACAGGGCTGCTGCCCTTCTCTGAGGATGTGCGCTCCAGGCTGGATAAACTCTCCATCCTCCGGCTGGCCGTGGGCTACCTGAAGGTGAAGAGCTACCTGATGGGTGAGTGTCTGTGCTGGGAGGGGGGAAAAGCCCTTGGGGTCAATCCCCACTGCGCAGCTCACATCCCACCCCAAGCTTTGGGATGGAAAGTTGTGTTTCCTAAAGGCACGATGATGGTGAGTTGGAGGATCAGGCCCTTGGATGTTGATACTGGCAGAAAAATGTCACCATGGATGGAGGGAGCAGCCTGGGGACCTGCCCAGCAGCTGAGACCTCCTGCAAAGTTCCTCCATCTCATTAACAGCCGTCCTACCTCTCCTTTATGTCCAAAACCCCTCCTCCACTCTCTATGGTAAAGGGAGAAATGGGTAAAACACTGTGGCTTGTTGAACAGCAGCACTTCCTTCATCTAACTAGAATACCAATTTAAAATTGAATTAACTAAATAATTATGAATTCATAATATAATACATGTTCATAATCCGTATTCTGTATTCTTACATTTATTCCATATTCCTTCCTCTCTTCCCATTCTTCTTCAACCCTTCATTATTATAGTTGCAGTATATATAATAAATTATGTACATATGGTGCAGAGCCTGGCTGGGCAGAGTTACCACATTCCCAGGAGTCACCACGACGTGTGGACAGGGTCGTGTTCCCTCTCCAGTGACTTGGGCTAGATGCAATGGGTGATGGACACTGGTGAAGGCAGAGCATGTGGAGCAGGAAGGCAGCAGCAGCTTTTGATGTTTAGAGGCTCCTATTGTCTCTTCTCTCCGTCATAGACTGGATAAACTTGGCTCCCTTGATTTTTCCCTCATGCCCAGTCCTCTGGGCTCTCCCAGGGCCCTGTCCAGCTGGGATGCTGGTCTCCAGGAGGAGATTCCTATGCTAAACTCTCTAGATGGAACCTGTGCCTCCTAGCAGGAGCTGGTTCCCACTGGATGTGCTCAGCATGTGCATCCCAGCATGAGAGCTTCTCTGGAAAAGCCTTTGACATTGTAGGGGTTCCGGATCCCCATTCTGCCAGGCCAATTACTCCCATCTGGCCACTTGCCTGTGATTTCCAGCTCCTTCTCCTTGCTCTGAAGTTCATCTTGTTTGAATTCAGGTCATCCCCATAATTGATCAGGGTCAGCCTCCGTTCCAGCTGTGCCTGATAAAGACCCATGCCAGCTGCAGGTCACAGCAGGCCGGTCCTGGTGTGTCCCCTCAGGCATTTTGAGGGGACATGATGACACCCCTTGTGCTCTGCTTTCTGCTTCAGGCTTGCTGTCCTCGGCTTCGTGCAGGCTCCTCTCCTGCAGCAGGAGAGTATGGCATCACCTGGTGAGCATCCCTATCCTCTCCCCATCCACAGCCCAAGCCTGACCCTAACTCCAGGCAGGAGAGAGACAGGCATTTTGATAGGCTGGTAATTGCCTTATCACCAGGGAGTTGATAGACCGATTGCACAGTGGGCTCAGGTTGTCACCCTGGGGCTCCTTTTATTCTTGTGCTGCATTTCTCCAGCCGTAAAGTGGAGCTTCCGTGTGTTGTCTGCATCTTCTCTGGCTGCTTATATGAGGAGAAATCTGAGGAAGAGGCTTCCCCCTGCAAAATCAGGGGGCTCAGGGCTTAGTCTGCTCCAAGCTTTGCTGATCAGGCCCAGCCTTTGAGTGCCACTGGGTAGCGATGACAGCTCTGGTGCTATCACAACCTGCATTAAAGGCGCTTTAAAGGTTTTGTCACTCATGTAAACAGTGGCTGAACCTCACTGCCAGACTTGTGCTGAGCTCCTGTCTGCAAACCAATTTGCAGTGGTTGGTACTTGGACCCGTGTCTGACAGTCTCCCAGACAAATCTGGAGTGACTTTGCTGATCCCTGTCTCTTTGAGAGGAAGTGCCCAAGGAGAAAAGCTTGTGTCTGTGTTGCCAACTGCCACGATGCTCTGGGCTCTCTGTGGTGTGAGAGGAGCCCCGCTTGCTGCAAAGAGGGAGATCTCATGAGAGCTTGGATGGATTTTAGTGCTGAGTGGCTTGGAAAACCTCCAGCTAGCTGGAGAGCTGTGCTGAGGTTTGTTTCCTACAGTTCCTGTAACAAAGGGGGCAGATGCTGGGGTTGCAGATGTGGATCTGCCAAGGGTGAGCAAGAAAATGGGGTTTAAAATGCTCTCTGAGGTGGAGAAGGTGTGATTACGGAATGTGCTGCCATGCCTTCTTCCTGGGATACCAGGCAGGGAGGTCTGCAAGAGAGAGGATTGCAGAATCCCAGATTGGTTTGGGCTGGAAACACCTTAAAGACCTTATTGTTCCCCCCCCCTTCCATTATCCCAGGTTGCTCCAAGTCCTGTCCAACCTGGCCTTGGACACTGCCAGGGATCCAGAGGCAGCCACAGCTTCTCTGGGCACCCTGTGCCAGGGCCTCCCCACCCTCCCAGGGAAGAATTTCTTCCCAATATCCTGTCTAACCCAGCCTGCTTTCAGAACCCATGAAAAACCCTATGGTAGGAGGTAGGAGACCACACTCTGGAGCCTGGCAAAGCTTGACATTTCTAACTGCTCCCAGTTAACAGTGGGGTACCTGCCCATCCAGCTGACCTGGCTGGAGCAGGGTGTTGGCTTAGGAGCACTCGCCAGGTCCTTTCCCACCGCTGCTGCTGGTCTCACCAGATCCCTTCCCAGGGCTCTGCTGCAGGGCAGCTGGCAGCAGATCTCACTGGGTAATCTCACTGTAATCAGCACTAAATTAGCGTTTTTATTCATGTCGTTGTTGTTTGTTGTTACCGTGGGCCAGTGGTGCAGGGGTCTGGGCCTGAAGTCACTGAGACAATGAAAGGAGTGAAGCTCAAATCCATCCCTGGGCAAGATCCTGCAGGATTGTGTGGGATGAAGGTTTGCAGCAGCAGGCTGGAGAGGCTGGTATGTACTTGGGGATGCCAGCGCTCCCCAGGGCATTTCTGTGCTCCTCAGAAAATGCTGAGTGACTTTTCCTCATAGGTTTGTAATCTGTGGGTTTGGCATTTGTCTGTTTTACTTGGATAGCATGAGCCTGCTCTGCTGGGCACCATGCCTTTGTTAAACAGCAGAGGCAAATGTTGGGGCTAATTTGACGGCATTTGGGATTGGATCTGAGAGGAAAACAGTTGTGCGTGTCCTGGTGTTACTGGAAGAGCTGGGAGCTCCTGGTTTTTGGATGCCAGACACCTCTGGAGCCTGTTCAAAGACAAATGTTTGCTGTGGGTGAATGTTGGAGGTTGGGGGAGGAAAGTGGAATTTTTACCATTCTGTTGCTAGGCTAGTAACGATCAGGACCATTTACTCTCACAAAGAGACAAAGACTTTGGCTGGGCGGCACTGGAACAAGAGATGGCAAGACTTGATAACGACACTAGCTCGCAGCTCTCGGAGGAAAGAACAGGGGGAGAGACGTCTCTCTGTTTTTGGCTGGGACTACAGGAAAGGGGAAGCCTGGCTCTGCACTAGTTTTTCTCTGCCTGCTGGGTGAGTTCTTGCTTTGAGGGGAAGGGCACGGGACTCCGATCCTCTCGTCCCCTCCGGGAGGGTGCATCTGCCAGCCGCGCTGCAGCGGAGTGGGACCCCTGCCTGCCACCACCCCGCGGCCTGCCTGCCGCTGCTCGGTACCCTGCCTGCCCCAACTGCGGAGTTTCCTGCTGCCTCCTCTGCTGGCTGGCCCCGGTGGGCTGACCCGGCTGCTCCATCTCCCGGCTCTGGGCTCTCTGCTGCGCCCCCGTCCATCTGCGCTCCACCCGGCTCCAGCCCGTCCGCCATTGCACGTGTGGCACAGATCCAACCGCGCCACAGCGCCATCTGCAGCTTCCCGGGAGTCATCGCACCTGCCCTGCGGGTCTAGGAGCCCAACAGCGCCCCTGCTGGCCGTGACTGTGACTGCACCAAACGGGAAAGTGCCTGACAGCCCAGGGACATTTGCCACCGAGTTTTTGGTTTTGTTTACTGTTTTTTACCTTGTTTACTGTTTCTTTGTTACTGATTGTTTACCTCATTATAGATACTAGTAAAAAACTCTTATTCCTTTTCCCATACCTTTGCCTGAGAGCCCTTGATTCTAAAGTTATAATAATTCGGGGGGAAGGGGATTCACATTCTCTGTTCTAAGGAAGGTTCCCACCTTCCTAAGCAGACACCTGTCTATCAAACGAAGACAGCGAAGCTTGTCAACTTCCACCAGTGTAACCCACTTTGTGAGAGCAGATCTGACTCTGGGGCTGTTACCAATAACCTTATTTTTTTCAATGCCAGATCCATGCCAGAGGTAAGGGATGTGTTTTAGCCTCCATGGCTGCCTTGCCATGTTTTTCTTTGTGAATGTGATGGGCAAAAAAGTGAAAAGATTAGATTACTTTGCTCCTTTTCCCTTCTTTCTCCTGCGTGAAGTTTTTCCTCCATTGGAAGGCTTAGGAATTTCCTCCTTGCAGAGGCAAGAAAGCCAATCCAAAGGGGGATGCTTTTGGGGATGTATGGGACACATCCCATTTCAGTGATGTTGGAAACTCTGCTGATCCTGTCTGGCAACTTCCCTGGCTGAATGAAAGCCTTTCAGGCTTTGGGGATCACACCAGCAGCTGGGTTCAGGGCAGAGATGGATTTCCCCCTCCTGTCTTAAAAATTACACACAGCCTCTGTCCCAGCACTTTGAAAATGTAAATGATCACCAAATTGCTTCAGCAAATGCCTGGGGCTTATCTGGTAACTGCAGATGGCTTTTGCCATGGTCTTTTCCATAGAATTATTGAATCATTAAGGTTGGAAAAGACCTCTATGATCATCAAGTCCAACCATTAACCCAGCACTGCCAAGCTCACTACTAACCCATGTCCCTAAGCACAACATCCATGTGTTAATTCCCATTAACTGTCAAAGATGCACTGCGGAAGATTGGAAAAAGTGGGCACAAACAGAGAAAGTATTTTTATCCTTTTTATCCAGTTATTTCTATTGCTGTGGGTATGTTGTAGCTTGGATACACGTTGGACCTGTTTCCTTTAATCCCATTAATTGGTGGTCTCAGCTGCTTCGTGTGGAAGTGAGTCTCAACTTCTCCATTAGAAGAAGTGTGTTAAATGGGATGAATTAGCCAGCTTTTATTACAGCTTGTCACCCATTTTTTTCCTGCTTGACAGCTGATGGAGGTCTCTTCTTCCTGCCATCCACTGTTTTCAGTCCATCTTAGTCCATCAGCCCCTTGGAGACCTGGCTTCAGCAGGCTGAGGGATTCGTGGCTCTGGGTGGGATTCCAGAGGATGGCATCTCCCCATCTTGTCTCAAGCAAGGGGGACGTTTCAGGAGTGAACCCCTCCCTCCCTCCCTCCCTCCCTCCCTCCCTCCCTCCCTCCCTCCCTCCCTCCCTCCCTCCCTCCCTCCCTCCCTCCCTCCCATGAAGTTTCCCACGTTGTAAATGGGCTGGGGTATGATTAAAATGTTGGGTTTTCTTTTCCTTTCCAAGTCAAAAAGTGACTGGGAATAGCCTCTGTATGCCTGGTGGTTACATGGGTCTGGAGTTCTCTACCTCAATGTGCTTGGGCTTCTCTTGGGATTGCTCACAATCCCTTTAGTTCTAGGAAATTTGAGTGAGGATGAGTTCAGAGAGTTGTTTGGAGGAGGAGAGCCGCTGAGACACCTTGACCTCTGTTTGTGGATGGTGAGGTCTGGGCTGGATGTGAGCACCAGCTGCTCTACACCAGCAGTACTTTGGTGGCAGACACCATCTCTTTGAGTTTCCTCCCCTCTCTCCATGCTCCAGACCTTCTCCCCAAGTCAGGTCATCACATCTCTCCCATGGAAGACAGATTCTGGAAGATTTTTGAGCTCAGCTGTGCAGAAATAGACTGCTCTGTGTTTGAGAGAAGGGGAAGTAAGCACCTTTGGTGGGAGATTAAAAGACCCTTGCTAAGATCAGCAGGAGAGTTGAAGAAATTTTGCAGAAAGCACAAAATGGGTATTTCCTGTTGGATTCTGCAAGCCACAGCAGCTCTCCCTGAAGATGGACATTGGGAGAGAGCTGGAGACCACATGCTCTCGGGATGTGCATCCTCTCAAAAAGCTCTCTGCCCTTTTGGAGCTTTATTCTGGAAGAACTTGTTTCTTTTTTTAAATCCCCTGCCAGCCTGCCTCATTTCAATGCTTTAGAGAGGAGTCAGCCCTTCAAAAGAAATAAAATTTTAGAAGAGAATCAATGTTTCATTTTGAAACTATTACTCTCCATGAAGTGCAAATTGAAGCCATATGGTCCAAATGGGATGTTTTTCCTTGGGGATCACATGGCAATCATGTGAGGAGGCTTTTTGCTTGGTGTCTCCCTTTGAAATTCATCTTTCCCAACCTTTCCCAGAGGTCTCACATCCCCTTACCTGGTTGATCTTAGGACACAGGATGGAAGAGAGCAGAAGCTGTGACTGATGGAGAAGGTGGAGATGCTGCCTGAGCATCTCCAAGGGGCACTGAAGTTTTGGGGGAGGAAGAAGTATCCCAGCTCTATTGGTGATGGAGATGGAGGCTGACTCTGCTTCAGAGCACCCTCTCCACTGCTATTTGTGTCGCCTTATGCAAGACCTTCAGCTAATTACCTTGATCCTACCTGCATCCATGCCCTGGCTGCTGACAGCCTGTGTGGGCAGGTGCTTGTTATCACTCAGGCTCCAGATGTAAATATATCCCAGGGATGCTTTGACTCCAAATTTGTTTTTAATTCAAACATGCCAATCTATCAGGGAAAATGCTTTTGCCTAGTGATGGTCTTCTGCAGAGCAGAATGTCCCAGAACAGCAGTTTCACATGAAACTTCTTTAGATTGTGAATTGGTTTGACTTTGAACTTGGTGTTACCAGGGAAGAAACAAAAACAACCTTTAAAACCTTTCAGTGGTGAAGCAAGGGCTCCTCCCATGGAGAAAATTAAATGTGTCGTCAGATTTGGGATGGTTTGAGGTTCTTCCTCATTTCCTGCCACTCCCCAGCCTTCAGAAGATCTTTTCCCTTTGGATCCAGCACCATCTGACACCCAGGGCTGAGATGAGGCAGGCAGTGCTCTCTGCTGGGATATGAATCACACAGGATAGTGAGCTCTGTCAGACCTCAGGGAGCTACAGGAGCTTGTGGTGGTGGCAAAGGGAGGGGTGCTTCCTACACAGGAGCTGCTTTGCATTTTTCTGTAATTTTTATTTGTTGAGCTGGCACAAAACCATGCCTTGAAAATTGTCCTTTTGCTGGAAGCTGAGTTTGGATTGAGTTCTTTCAATGCTAATCAGCAGATAAAGTACCACACTGGGGATGTCCCTGGGAGCCACCCTCCTCATTCCTGGTCCCTGAACAACCGGTTCAGTGTGAGTCCCACGGTGCTCAAGGTCCCATGACCAGGGCAGCAGCAGGTTTCATGTTGGCTGCACCCAGGGGTGTTACCTTGAAGGTATCCAGTGCTGAAGCATGAGGCATCACCTGAATCAGCCTGGGGAGGTCATGGCAGCAAGTCCTGGAAACCAAGAGCTCTCAGGTGCCACTGGGAGTGCCACAGCCACCAGCTCTCTGGTCTGCTTCCAAGCAGCCAAAGGTGGAAGGGAGAAAACAACTATGGGTGCTTTGATGACATCTCAGGTGCTTTTGGAAGGTTTACCTCTGTCTTCCTTCAACCCAGAAGGGCAGGAGAGCAGACAGAGCACCCCAGTGGGGTGGCTTGAAGCCAACTCCAGCTCTACCAAGCTCTGACCCAAAGCCTCCTGGCTGTGTTGGGTGGTGTTCCCCAGCCTGGGCAGCCCAGAAGCTCTCACCTCCCCTCCATGCTTTGCATCTTTGCCTCAGACCCTGGCAGAAGTGAGGTTTCCCAGAAATGGGATCAAGCGGGGGAATAATCTCTTGGAGGAAGCCTTGGGCAAGTCGTGTATGGCTTTATAAAGGGGCTCAGTGCCAGTTCCCGCTGGTCTCACCTTCCTCCATGCTGGGTCCACAGGCATCCAGTAGCTGTGTGAGCAGCCCTGGGGTGGGGAGGAGGAGGGGGAGGCTCCTGGTTTGCCCTTTTCACACTGATCTCTTGCCTTCTCTCTTGCAGCTGCTGCTCCAAAGGTTGGCAGCTGTGTGGATCAGCCCAGAGCACCAGGAGGGGACAGATGGACAGCGTCGCAGGGGGACATGGAGCAGTTTCCTGAGGGGGAGCTGCTGCTCCAGGTATGGTGCTGTGGTCATTTGGGGTCTTCCCAAGCAGCTCTGGAGCTTGTGGTCCCATCTGTGGAGCGAGACGAGACCCTGCCTTGCCCAGAGCTGCTTCACTGTGATTCCTGCAGGCACTGAATTCCTAGGGACAGAAACTAGTGACACTGCCTGGCTGGGACGGGTCCAGATCCCCATTCCCACCATTTCCCCTCATCCCCCCTGCAATTTGCCGCCTCTTTGATTGCTACAGCTCATGGACCCAAGTGCCATCCCAACCAAGAGGTTTGGGGATATCATATGGTGATGTAGGGATTGGTCCCTGAATACTTTCCAAGGTGCTGGGTCAGTTCCTTACCTTTAGCAAATGCCAAGAGGAGAATGGTGATAGCTGCTGGATAAAACATCCTCCAGGGACTCCTGGCCCTAGCTGGGCCATTGCATGAGCTCCATAGGGATGTGTTCACAGCCTGCCTGGGAAAAGGCCAGCTTCAGTTTGTAGGTTGTGGGGGAGAAGAAAGGGGAAGATGGATGTTGGAAAACAGTAGTGGACAAAACCAGTGGGCAGCAGGAGCTTTGCTTTGTAGAAAGACCAGGGTGTGTCTCGTGAAACAGCTGTCAGTGAAGTTCAGAGCACGAGGAGCTGGTGAATTAGCCTCCCACAATGCTGCTGGTTTGAGCTGCCATTTATAAATGTGAGGTGGAAGGGCCTGGGGAGATAGCAAGGTCACATGGAAAGGCTGACTGCTGAACAAACATCTGGGCATGTTGGCTTAGGAGCATGCTGCTCATTGGGGCTGCAGGGCAAGTCTGTGCAAGACCTTTAATCATTTGATATTCTTGGCATCTCCTGTGCCTGGGCTTTCACAGAATCCCAGAATGGTTTGGGTTGGAAGGGGCCTTAAAGCTCACCTCATTCCATCCCCCTGCTGTGGGCAGGGACACCTTCCACCATCCCAGGTTGCTCCAAGCCCTGTCCAACCTGGCCTTGAACACTTCCAGGGATCCAGGGGCAGCCACAGCTTCTCTGGACACCCTGTACCAGGGCCTCCCTACCCTCAGAAAGAAGAATTTCTTTCCAATATCTCATCTAACCCTGCCTGCTGGCAGCATAAACCTCCCTTGTCCTGTCCCTCCATGCCCTTGTAAAAAGTGCCTCACCAGCTCTCTTGTAGGTTTTCTGGGCCTTCAGTCCTCTTCTCCCACCTCTCCAAACACCAGCAGATGGATGCTTGGCTCTCCCAAAGCCTGACTTTGGTCCCTTCAGCCCTGCTTCTGCAGAGCTGTGTGGGCAGCAGGCACTGTAAGCAGACCCCCAGCCCGAGCCTCCACGTGGGATTTTGGTGAGGCAGTGACTCCTGGGAGCTCAGTGTGATTTTTGGCAGTGAATCCTGGACCACATGAAGTCCTCCATGTGGGCCTTGATCCCAGCTGCCTGCAAGTGTGACGGTCATGGAGGAGCAGCTGAAAAGCCAGGAGAGAACCCATGGCTGCCCCAGTCCCAGCATGGAGCTGCTCCTGAGCACTCTCCAGGGGCTTGGACTTGGACCATATGAAGGCAATTTGTTGAGCCACCGGAGAATTGGCAGGCTTGAGTGATTGAAGGCATCTGGAGAGCTTATGAGGTGTGAGTGTGACAGAAATCCCCCAGCTGAGCTGTCTGGTGGCTTTCTGTGCCACCCCGCACAAAGATCATTTTAATCAGATACTGTAATTTGCAGAAAGCTCTGACTCAGGGTCCCTCAGGGGGCTGCAGCACACAAAGGGAAGGGCCTGGTCCTCCAGCAAGCACGATGTGTACACTAGGATTCCATTTAGGGTGTTCTAATTTCTCTCCTTCTATTCACTAATAAATTCAACATATTACAGTCAAGAGTGGAGGGCAAGAGTTATTATTTAGTGCAGTGCTTTGCTTTTGGGGGAAATCAGCCTGAAATAGTCACCAGTATAATAGAATATCCCGAGTTGGAAGGGGCCCACAAGGATCATCATGTCCAAAGCAGAGCCCCCAGAAGAGTGTAGCTATTCCCAGCTGGGGAGGAGGAAATCAAGTCCAGGTCCTCCATGAAACCTCTCCTGAGCTGGTCCCTCCTGATGCAGGAGCTGCCCTGTAGTGAGAGGGGCTTCCATGAGGGGTTTGGAGAAGGTGGTCAGTCCAGCTTGGATCACTGCTCATGCTGAGAACAAAAATCTCCACAGAATTGAGTCTTGCATGGTTACCAGGTGCTTTCCTCCTTTGTGGGGCTCCTTGTTGAGGAAGAATGTCCCTTCCTGTCCCTGAATGCTGAAGAAACAGCTGGGGGATTTCATCTTTCAGCAGATGGATTGAAGCTGTGGAGAGTAACTTTGGACTGAACTTTTGCTTTCAGGCACTCAATGGATTTGTCATCGCTGTGTCTGGGGATGGCTACATCTTCTATGTCTCCCCCACTGTGCAGGACTACCTGGGCTTCCACCAGGTGAGTACTGTGTTTTCCTGGCTGGAAACAGATGGATGCAGCCCATGTCTGGGAGGAAGGTGCAGATGGGGAGCAAAGCTTCCCGAAGGGCAGCAGCTCCTGTAGCAGAGGAAGGAGCTGAAGTTCCAGCATTTTCCATTAAGGACTGAGAGCCAGAGGCAGTGTGAAACATCTTTGGAAGGGCTGAGTATCACCAGGAGACTCTGCTTGGCTGTGGTGAGGGAATGCTGGGGAAGCAGGCAATCCTGAGCAGCCAGGGTTACCTGGACATTGCTGTTTCTACTGCTTCTAGAAAGCTCTGAGCCATTCCCAAGATCTCTCCAGACAGACCCCCTATCTACTCCCCTTTCTCTTTCCTGATCCATCTCTAAAAGAGCAGCCACTCCTGGTCCTCGCTCTTCATGCAGAACACAAGGCTTCCAGTGTTTGCCTGTTCTTTACACTCAATCCCTGCACTTTTAGTGCTCATAACAGGAAACCTTCTGCTGTGTCCTTCTCCAGACACCTCTGTCAGGCTGTCCAGGAGTGGACAGTATTCCCTTGTGTCATTCCAGTCAGATCTCATCTACCAGAGCGTTTACGAGCTGATCCATGCAGACGACAGGGCTTCCTTCCGCTGCCAGCTGCACAGGACCCCAGTGCACGCTGCTGACTGTGAGTGCCAGGGTGATCCCTGTGGGAACATCAGGGGTTCACTCGAGCAGGCCTGAGCCATGAGCTCAGGGTGTGCAGCACAGCTTGGAAAACTTCATTTTCCCTTTCCCTTTGGGTTTCTAGTCTTGCCCCCTGAGCAGCCACTGCTGGCCGGACACAGCACCACATCCAGCCCCCAGTACATCCATGCTGAGAAGCAATCCTTTGTGGAGAGGAGCTTCACCTGCCGCTTCCGCTGCCTGCTGGACAACTCCTCAGGATTCCTGGTAATGCAGCCCTATGCTGGGACACCCCTTTGCTCTCCCTCTGCCCGCAGCGTGTTCCCCCAGAGCCACTTGTGTCCCAAAGGGATCAGAGCACAGCCAGTTCCCACCACACTGTTTGCTTCACATCCGCATTTTCTAATCCCCTGTAAGGCCTTGAATTTCCGTGGGCGCCTGAAGTTCCTTCTTGGGCAGCAGAAGTCAGCAGCAGACATGTCCCCAGTTGCTCTCTTTGCCATTGCAACACTCCGCCAGCCTCTCCCTATCCTGGAGCTACGGACCAAGACGCTGATCTTCCAGACAAAGCACAAGCTGGACTTCACTCCGATGGCCTGTGATTCCCGGTAAGGCATCTCTCACTTTGCTCATGGCAAAATCCCTAGTGCTGGACAGAAAATTAGACCTGGTGGGGACAAGGTACTTCTGACCCAGCTCCCATGGCCTGATGCTTTTATTCTTCTGCTGCGGACCCCCAGTAACACGAGGAGCAGGTTAACTGGGTACCAGCACTTCTCTGCTGTGGTGTAGGTGGTTTTGTGGAACAGAGGATGCACCTCAGCCTGGGATGCACCACCCAAAGTGGGAGTCTGGCGAGTGGGTGCAAGTGTGGGGGATCCATCCCTAGTGTCACTGCATTCCTATTCTGTTTCCAGGGGGAAGGTTGTCCTGGGATACACGGAAATGGAGCTGTGCAGGAGGGGGTCCGGATACCAGTTTGTGCACGCGGCTGACATGATGCACTGTGCAGAGCACCATGTGAGAAGTGAGTCTGGGGGGGGCTGTTGGGGTGGGTGTGTTTGTGGGGTCCCTCATGGCTCTGGCCTTGCTGTACTATTGCTTCTTGGTGCCGTCTGTCCCAGGACTGGATTAGCTGTTGTAAAGGCTGTTCCTCATGGATGAGCTCAGGGAGCTGGGAGAGAGACAGCATCCTGCATCTCCCACCCCCACAGCACAGGCACGAGGTGATACTCATCTCCGTGGCATCCTGTGCATGTCATTTGTCTGCCTCCATGGAGGAACTCTGTGTGTGCCACCTGTCTTGTGTCCCTGCCCCAGTGATGAAGACGGGGGAGAGCGGGCTGACAGTGTTCCGGCTGCTGACCAAGAGGGGCAACTGGGTGTGGGTGCAGGCCAATGCACGGCTGGTGTACAAAGGGGACAGGCCCGACTGCATCATCGCCCGCCAGCGAGCCCTGTCGTGAGTATTGCTGGCCCTTTTCACCTGCTCTGGGCGAGGGGGGCTGCCCGAGCCATGAGGGTGGAAGAAAGGCTAGTTGGGGGCTGGCACTGTGCAGCATTTGTCCTCCCATAGTGTGAGTGAAATGGCTCTGAGAAAGGTAGTCATGGACATGCTCCTGCCTGGGAGCAGCAGCCCTTCCCTGAGCCATGCAGACCTCCCCATGGGCTCCCCAGAGCCCTCTTGTAGCCAGCCCAATCCAGCCCCCTTTTGCTCTAGAAAAGCCAGGGCAGGGCTATGAGTTCCTCCTTTACTGTCAGAAGGGTGATTTTGCCTGGCCTGGAGGAGTTACTCATGCTGTTCCCATCTCTTTTTCCCTCCACACCAAAGGAATGAAGAAGGGGAGGAACATCTCCAGAAGAGAAACCTACAGCTGCCTTTCAGCTTTGCCACGGGGGAAGCAGTGTTGTATGGGAATGACCTTCCTGGGTTCTTGGACTCATTCCAAGCCAAGGAGGAGTTGCAGCCACAAGCAAACCCCAACCCGGAGCAGTGCTTGGTAGACCCCAGCTCTCTCCTTGGGGCCATGATGAAGCAGGATGTATCCATATACAATTCCCACGCTGATAACATGTCTCAGTCCTCCTTGCCAAGTTTCCACCCCAAGCCTGATAGACTGAGCTGGAATGAGGACATCAGCAATGCCAAGGAGGACAGCGACTCCCTCCTGGTGGTCATCAAAACTCTCTTGGAGAAGAGCAAGGTGGATGGAAATGTCTGCCAGAGCCTCAGCATGGACAGCACAGAGCTGCAGCAGTGGGAGGAGGCTCTCCTCAGCTTGGGGGCAGAGGAGGAGCCACCAGCTCAGGGCCTTGGTGACAGGCCAGGCACGAAGGTGACATCCTGCGTGGAGCAGATGCCCCTCAGGGAGGGTGCTGGGAAGAGCATAGACTTCCCACACTGCCATGAGGAGAACTGTGCTGTGGCTCACTTCCAGCACTGCTGGACAGTTGATGCAGCGTTCCCAGCTCCAGCACAGCCCTGGGCACAGGGCACACGGGCAGGCCGAGGGGCTATAGGCTCTGCAGTCTCTGTTACCTCTGAGGGCAGCTCTGCCCAGCAAGAGCAGCAGGTCCCATTTAACCCAGCGGGGCCGGTGGCAGGGACTGTGCTGGGTGTCCCCATCTCCAGCAGCAAATCCTCTGTAGCACTTCAGCTGGCAAGCCAAGCGTTTCAGGCAGAAGTTACCCCTTCTGCTTCTGTAGATAACACTGTTCCTACTGCTCAGAGCCAGCCTGACTGCCAGCTGGCAGGTTCAAGCTGCCCACCCCCATTGCACTCAAACACATTGGTGACTCGGTGGCATGCTGTCCCACTCCAGGCAAACCCAGCTAGTTGCCCATCGGAGGCTTGGACGGCCAGAGCTCCGAAACAGCTGGAAGCTGCAGGAACACACATGGAGTCCCAAACTCTGCCAGCTGGCAGCCCTGAGAGCCCCCCAGGGGCCAGGCTGTGGTTGCCACCCCCCTCCCAGCCTGCTCCTTGCCCTTCCCAGGGCTTGCATGAGTCCTTGTTCTCTGGGGATGGGAACCTCCATGATGAGGAGGCTGCTCTCCCTGCACAAGCATCAGCACCCTTAGGAGCCAGCCAGCTGCCAGGGGATGGTGGCTTCCCCAAACAGCCCCTGATAGCCCATGTAGAGCCCAGCTTCTCCTGGGAAGAGGAGCAGGCAGTGCTCCGAGAGGACAAGTGGTTCTCTCAGCCATGGCTCCCACAGGTTGGGGCAACTCCTCAGAGGAGCCATGGGGCAGGGCCAGTGCTCCACAGCGGGCTCCTGCTGGGCTCCAGCCCAGATCCCAGCGCCCACCAGATGGACTGCGTTGTGCTCCCCGACTGCCAGCATGGAAATAGCCTTTTTAGGCATAAGAGCAGCTTCCTGAGGGATGCTTCTAAAGTATCCCTTCCCCAGCAGGCGGGCACTTCGCCTTTCCCCAGTGAGAACCACCCCGGAGCACCCCATTCCCCACCAGGCTCAGTTTCAAGGTGCTCAGCAGTGTTCTCTGTGAAGGTGGGTGCAGGAGCACGCCCGTGCTCTGGGCAGGGCCCTGACTGCCTGTCAGTTCCCTTCTCAGCTGGGCAGCCCCTCTGTGCCTGTGAGATCCAGCTCAAGGTCAGATGCGAGGGCTGCAGGACCTGAGGGGTGCCCAGCTCACGTGGAGGGAGCAAGGGGTGCTGCCAGGGGCTGCAGCCACGCCATCCTTTGTGGGCAGCCTGGTTTGAGGCTCACTGTGAAGCAGGAGCCCTGTCTTGGAACGCCACCAGCAGCCATGAGTCTTCCCATAGCTGCTGGTGGTGCCCCGTGCTCTCTGGTCTCTCAGGATTTTGTCTTCCAGTGCTGTCAGGCAGTCTAATATGAAGTGGTTCGGACTTCTTTCCATGAGAAGTCTTTCAGGGAGATGCAGCTATGCTACTGGGCAGCCTTGTGGGCTCTTGGGGTCCAAGGAAGGACACTGCTTACTGGCACATCCACGTGTTTGGGGCAACCTCTTGTAGATGGAGCTGCTGCCTCACACACAGCACTGAACTGCAGTTTCTCAACAAAACACAGTGTGATCTCCTAATCTCCTGTGTGTGGACCACCCTTGTCATGTTGCTGTTTGGTCCCCTGCATCATCTCTGCCTGCCTGAGTCTCTCTCCCTCCTGTGCTCTCCATCTCCTCCAGAGATGACCCAAATCCTTTGGAAAAGGAGGTGTTACCAAGCACTTTGAGAAGCTCAGCAGCATTGAAGGGTCTCAGCGGGAGGTGGAGTTGGTGGGAGTGAAGGTGCCTCAGAGGTTTGGGCTCTCCAGCAGCCTTCCTAGGGAATTTGGGAGAGGTGGGGTACCAGGCTGTTTTGACCTTTCCGGGATGCAGAAAGGGCATCCTTGCCCCTTGGGTTTGTCACTGGTTTCTCCTTGCCTTCCTCTCATGCATTCCATGAGTGCCATCCAACTGAGGAACAACAGGGTTTCCTTCTGTGGTTTTGTGAAAGCAGTGAGTAGGAAAGGCAGGGAGGGATGCATTGGCTGCCTCTCCAGACCCACTTTGTGCCCCTCAAACCATTGTCTTGCAGCCCAGCACAACCACTTTGTTGAATTCCCTTTCTTTTCCATATTTGTAACCTATGATGTGAATTACTTGGGTTTTTTCCCCACCATGGGACAAATTCTTGCAGATCTGTCAGGGAAGCCCACAGAAGAAGCAATGATTGGGGAGGGTGGGGCTGATTTGAGACCACGCTGGCTTGCAACATTGGGTCAGAGAGATCAGAGTGGTTGGGGACATTCACACCTTCCCCTCATGCACCCATCACCCTGAGAGTCACATCTGCCTCTCACACCAGTATCAAGCATTTACCAAGCAAATAAAATCAGGTAATTTGTGCAGGGCCAGCAGCAAGCCTACCTGTCCTGGTGTGGAGTGGCCTCATTTCCCTGGATCTCTTTGTTTGTGTCCAGCTTTGCCTTGGCTGATGTGTCTCAGAAAAGGTCAAGGTCCTGGTTGCAGGCTGGGAGCAGAGCGGTGCGGAAATGTGCCGGACCCCTCTAAAGTGGCCTGGACAACCACCTAGGATGGAGCAAGGAGTCGATGATCTAGCCCCAAAAAGAAGTAAGATGGACTCTGCTCAGCAGCCTCTGTTTTCCTGGCACCTGTGAGATGGTGCTGGGGGGTGCGAGGGGCTCCCAGTACTGCAAGAGATGGGCTTTGGGGTGGTGGCACTGCTGCTTGGGGCCATGACAGATCTCCCCCTTGTGCTCTGCTACTGGTCCCTGATCTCTCTATACCTTGTGGCTGTGCAGATAAAAATCTGTTCTGGTGGCAGCGTCTCATTTTCCACTTCATGATTTCTTTGTGCAGCTGGTGGCAGCTGGAAGATGCTGAGGAGAAAAGAGCTGTCCCGAGCCTCACCCCCTGTGTTTGCCAATGTATTAAAGGCGATTTGCTTTGTATGGTGCTGATGTTTGTTTTGACCCAAAAAGCAAGTCTCTCCATTTCCTCCTTGCCTGAGCAAGTGTTGGGAAAAGCCTGGCCCTGGTGCTGGGTATGTGACACTCCTCCTCACAGTCCACAGCCACTGTGGGCACATACAGAAGCAGAGGTGTGACAGTGTCCCCCCATTGCACCCCCAAACCACCCTGTGTGGTTGTGAGGCTCACACACAGAGTTACACTCAACACTGACGCACACAATTGTTAAGATCTGATTATTAAAAAATTATTAGAGAGATGTCTCTGCCCAAAATAAGGTGTAAACAACACCATACACCAATGTCAATAGTATGGATTTTTATTTAATGGTAAACGTGAGAGAGAGAGAGAGGGAAAAGAAAGGTAGGAGGGTGATGAGAAAGTGACAGAGAAACTGACTAGAATATAATATCAATACTCTGTAAATTTTGATGATGTTCTGCTGCTCCTCTTGTCTTCTCGGTGTCTTGCACACTGTATCCATAGGGTGCTGGGGGTAAAGAGTCCGACAAAAACCAGCTCCATGAAGTTTATATCATGCTGAGGCTACCTGGGAACATTTCCCCCTGGGGCAGGGGGCTTCGCACGGGATAATGTAACGTTGTGGATCATGGGACACTTTGGGACCCTTGACACTTTCTGAGGTGTTACAGCTGTCTCCAAGTGAGCGTAGTTAAATTCATTATGGCCCATCAGTCGAGGTGGGTACCTTCATCTCATGTGTGAATGTCTCCGTACTTCGGAACCGAGTTTTCACAGCTGAGCCATCACGTGAGGGAGGCCATAGGCACGATAAAGACTAATCCCACCTCGCTGGATTTGCCTCTTCCCTCATGTGTAAACCCGCTTTGCAGCCTCAGGTGTGCGCGCCCTTCTGCACCTAGGAGGCCGCTCAGTGCATCCCTGGCAGAGCACCGTTAGTCCAGTCCCCACCTCCCCGTCAACACCCCTACATTCCTACCCACCCCTTTTCACGCCCCAAATCCCCCTTCACCTCCTCATTAACCCCCTACATCAACTCCCGCTCCCCCTTCAGCCCCCAAATCCCTTTGCAGCTCCCTCACACAATAATCCCTCGTCGCCCCCCGCCGCTCCCAATCCCCCTCCACCCTCCCGACTCCCCGCGTCGCCGAGGGCGGGCCGTTCCCTCTCCCGCTGCCGTTCACGCTCCCACCCGCGCTGCCTCTCTTCCCCTCAGGGAGCGGCGGCTCGGGCGCTGCCGGCCTGGCCATGTACGCGGGGCGCAGGCGGAGGAAGCCGGTGCCGCGGGCGTGAGTGAGGGCGAGGGGGCGAGGGGGGCCGGAGAAGGGCTGAGGGGGTTCCCTTTCCCTGCTTAACTCGGCTGTGCCCGGCAGGACGCGGCCGGGCCCAGCCGAAGGCGGCAGCTCCAACCCGTCCAAGCGGCATCGGGAGCGGCTGAACCGGGAGCTGGAGCGGCTGGCGGGGCTGCTGCCCTTCCCGCCCGACGTGGTGGCCGGCCTGGACAAGCTATCGGTGCTTCGCCTCAGCGCTGGCTTCCTGCGCGCCAGGAGCTTCTTCAGCGGTAAGGGATGCTTTCGTGCGCTTGCCTCCCCACATCCAGGAATTCTGTGGCTTTCCCTCCGCGAATTTTGTGGAATTCCACCCCCGCCCCCCGAATCTTGTGTTTCCCTTCGCGAATTTTGACAGGTTTTTTTTCCCCCGCTTGAATTTTGTGGGGTCCCCACCTTCGGATGTTTGTCTCTCTAACAGCGTCGATTTTTTGTTTGGGTTTGGTTTTTCTTTTCGCCTTGAAATTGATTCATTCCTTCTGCCTCGAATTTTGTGGGATTTTTTGTCTCCCGCTCTAATTTTGCTGCGGGGTTGTTTTTTTTCCCCCTCGAATTTTGGGTTTGGCTTCTTCCCCCCACCCGTCCCTCGAATTTTGTGGCTCCCTCCCACCCGGATTTTTTTTTCCACCTCAAATTTTGGTGGGTTTTACCCCCTCGAATTTTGTGTCTTTCCTGTCTTTACCCCCATGGAATCTTGCCGTGTCCCCCTGGAATTTTGTTTCCCCCTCTCCGCGAATGTTTTGTTCTTTACCCACCTCCCCCGCCCCAAAATTTCGTTTCTTACCCGCCAGAGTTTTAGTTTCTTTCCCCTAGAATTGATTTTTTTCCCTCTTTCTAACCCACGTTTCCTCTCTGTGCCGTCTCTACTTGCAAGGCACGGGCCGACTCCAGCATTCCCTTGGGATCGGAGGGATCTGGAGAGGTGAAGTTGATTTTGGTTGTGGGATCCGCTGAGAAGGAGAAAATTCTGGTTTATGCGGGAGGGCGAAGCAGAGCCTTGTGCTGCCCTGTTGGGAAGTTTCCCCATGAAAGTGGCTTTTTTTCCCTCTGTTATGATAGACTCGGTGTGCTGGCAGTGAGCAATAATTCCCTGTGATGTGCTTACAGCTTATTTGGGAACCTTTTATTTTTGGGAGCTGCGCTGTAGTTGTAATTAAGAGGAGCCCTTAGGAGGGCATTGAGGCATCCCTGGATTTTCCTGGTGGAGTAACTGTGGCTCGAAAATGCTGCACTTTTGGGCCAGGGATTTCTCTGTCTCACCACAATTTCTCTTTGAATATATTCAATGCTTCCCTTTTTTTTTTTTTTTTTTTTTTTCCCTCCCGCTGTCTTTTAACCCCGCTTAAGGGATTGGCAAGTGGGTGAGCTGGAAAATGAGTGGCGTGGGAGAGTTGTTTTCCTTGTAGCACCAGGTCACCAGGAAATTTACTGTTCCGAGATTGTCTCGTTTTTTCTTTTTTTCCCCCCACCCCCGTCATTCCATCTGGTTTAATTTCATGGCACCCGTTTCCCGACTGTCTGAGGCTATGGGATAGATGGTGCCCACCTCTCTGTGCTTTGAGGCAGGTCGCAGTAATTCAGGTGTGGCAGGGAAGGAGGAAAGTTTCATCCTTTCAGATGCAAATAGCGATTGCAGAGCGAGTTGAGTAGTTTCTGATGCTTTGAAAGAAAATAACAATTAAAAAAAGAATCCTTAAGTAGGGTTCTGGGCAAGCTCATCAACAAAACAGTTGATTTTAAATGACTATTTATTTACCGTCTGTGCTTGAGCACTCCCTGAGAGAAGATCGAGAGAAGCAATGACAAAAACTGGGATGTGCTGCCATGGGTTGTGAGGAGAAACAGCTGGAGCGGGTCTCAGGTGTTGCCCATGATCGCTGGCAGCAATTCGCTCAGTGGGTTTATGCTAGCCCTTCCCCAGCCAGAAAGAAAAAAAAATTGATTTATTAATTATTAATAGTTTTTAATTTTATTTCAGTAGCTTGGTTTACATATTGCTGATATGTGGGGAAGTTTGTATGGGCGTAAAGGTCTTTGATTTTTTAAAAGACACGTTTTTCCTCGGGGATTTTTCTACTTTACATGGCTCAAAGTGAAGCTCTCCCTGCTGCATCTCTACCTGTCTGGGGTCACAATTAAAGGCCTGCAGTTTGGTGACAGGAATCAGAAGGTTTAAGATTGCTCACTGTTCTGATGTTTAATCTTTGGAGTGGTTTAGCGATCATCAAATGCTGTCTTTGCCAAGCAGGGTTATTTACCCAAACTAACCCTTCCTCAGGCCGCTGTGCTGAGTTGGTGTCTCTGCTGTGGCTCTGCTGCCACCCTGATGCTGGGTGGTGGTTTTCTGCAGGTGTTTGGAAGAGCAAAGGACAAGACCATCTGCGTGTGTTTGCTGATTCCACTCAATTTTCTTCCACTCAAATGTCTTCAGTTTAACAAGGCAGGAAGCAGCTCAGTGCCAGGTGTTTGCCACATGTGTTCAGCATCTCTGGGGAAGGAGGGATCTTAGCCAAGATCTCCTGATCCATGGTGGGGTGGAAGAGGCCTGTTTTGTGACAGAGCAGCACTGCTGTCCTCTGTGGGATTCCCAGGTGCTTTTCCGTTGCCCCATTGCCTGACTTTGCAATCCCAAGTTCACACAAGTGCTTTCTGCCCATGGGAACACCTCTTCCCATGAAAGAGGGGAGCTTAGGAGGAGGAGCAGGATCACGGGAGGGATGGAGACAGTGGGAGAGGTGTCCTGCCAGGGAGCAGGATATCCAGTCCATCCCACATCCCATCCTGTGGAGGAGCAGCACTGACCAGAGCCCAGCACCTGGACCAGGAGGACCAAAAGGAGCTGAGGTTGACTTCCAAAATGAAGGTCCTATTCAGACACAAGTGCCAGTTGGTTTAAGGGCTTGTACCTTTTCCTCTCCTATCTAGATCGCTTCCCCTACAACAGTCCTCCCAAATGTCTTATTCCTTTTCCTGCTTGGTGAACAAATAATTTTAATTCTAATCTGCCACCTTGACATTCCTCCCTGCTCTGCTGGGGACTCTTTCAGCACGTGGGGGTTGGTAGAGGTGGCACTGTGCTGCAGGGCATCTCCCTGTCCCCTAGCCCATGTCCTGCTGTTGGTGGCTGTGCCACCACTGCCCCAGGGTGCGCACAGCACGTCACACCAGCTGTGTGCCAGCAGCTTATCCCAGTGGTGCCTGGCAGGGCTGCTCCCCTCTAATCCCTCCCTGTTCCTCTACTTGGAGTGAGGGCCCAGCAAACACTGCTGGCTGGGGAGGAGGGGTCCCTGTCTCTTGTGCCTCCCTCACCTTCTGGAAAAGGAGAGAAAAGGGATGATGCTCCAGGGGAAGGTTTGCTCTTGCTCTGCATGAGGACTTCTTATCAAAAAAAGGAAGATGCCTCATAGGCACCGTGTCATGTGGCTGTTGGGTACCATCTGTGTAGCTTGGGCCACTTAAACTCCTGGTGGGAGGTCAATTGGCAGATGTCACAACTGCCAGGAGCTCACTTTGGAGAAGTGTCTGTCATAGTTTGTTGCTGTGGCGTGTTGGGAAGGTCATCCACACCATGCTTTCCGTCCTACAAGCCAGCCTGGCACTTCTGGTGTGTGAGAGTAGGCCCTGCTGGGCACTCACTTGCCCCTGGGGGCCAGCTGGGTGTCCCCAGGGCACCCTGTGCCTGTCACAGACCTCTGCCTGACATTCAGTGATTGACTTGTGGGATTTCTCTGGATGCTTTTAATTGAGTCTAGGGTTTATGAGCTGTAGGAAGTGCAGTAGGAAAAGGTCAGTCCAGGGTGCCAGGAGTTGCATGTTTGAACCCCACAGTGATGGGCTAACTCCACCTTGAAGTGGGAATCCTTGGAGATGCAGATATATCCTGCCTGGATCTCTGGGCTTGCTGGTTGCTGCCAGCAACCTCAGGGCAGCTCAGGTGCATCATTGGCTGGGAGGAGAGGAGGGAAACACTGTGGCATGGGGTGTGGCCCTAGAAACTTTTGGCTCCAGAGGGGTTATTGGCTGCACAGTCTGTGGTTGTGGATCAGAGAGTTGTTTCGGGCTCTGTGTGGGTTTGAGCTCTGCATGGGTCTGTTTTATATGGAAGCTTAAGGTTGTGTGTCCAAAACTTAAGCAGTTTCCCTCTCCCATGTATCTTTGAAAGATAGCACTTCAATGGATGTTGAGGGCTTGGGGATTTTCCCAGTCCTCTTAAAATCTATATGGCATCTGTAGGATTGATGTGCAGCCTCAGGGCTGAGTCTCACCCTTTGAACTGTGATATGAATCCAGATTGTTATTTCTGGAGCTATGATGGCCCAAAAAAGTGCTTCAGCTGCAGTCAGGTCAGGCTGGAAAAGTGTGCTTTTAATCCAATAATTATTATAGACTGTGCCCCGAAACCTCTGCTTAGGGATGAGGGCTTGAAATGAGGCCTGTGGGGCTAACGTCACTTATCCTTTCACTCGTCTACCCTCCCTCATGAGCTGTTTAACCCAGCACCACAGAGCTGTAGCAGTGAAGCCTAAGGGGCAGGTTTAAGAAAAATAAAGCCTGGTCCCGTGATCATGCCTGCTCTCTTAATTGCCTAGGTAATGAGCTGACCTCTGAGGAGCAATTTAAGCTGGAGAAGTCTTGTGACTTCACTTAGGTAGGCAGTTTTCCTGCTTCGTGCTTTCCTTGCCAAGTATTTTTCCCTGACTCTCAGGAGAGCAGCTGGTAGGAAGCTGTTGGGGCTCCCTGGGGTTCACAGTGGGCTCCTGGTGGCTCTCTGCTTTGCTGCCTATGAGCAAAGGTGTCTCAAGAATCATCCAAAGGCAGGCATGGGAGCCGAGCTGGGAAGAAACTCCAGGCTGAGGTTTTGGGCTGGGGTCATCCTTCGTGGCCTAGTGGAAGGTGTCCCTGTCCACAGTAGGGGAGTGGAACCAGATGGTGTTTAAGGTCCCTTCCAACGCAGACCATGCATGATGGACATGTAAAGCTCCGGAGGGATGAGGGTTCAAACCACTATTGATGCCACAGGAAGGAGGGAAAGCCTGGCAGGTCCTTGTCATCTTTGTCCTTGTTTAAACTCCTGCACGTGCTTCTCCCTCTGAGACCCAAGTGACACAACCAAAAGCTACCCATAGTCAAGGCCTCCTTGCTTCTAAAAGTGCAATGACATCTTTTAAGAGGCCATCCATTATTAACCATGAGTGTTCTTGGAAGGTGGTATATCCATACCATTCAGGCAGGGATAAATAGTTAATGTATTTAATGAGGGAGCTGTGACGGCTATGAAGTTAAGTAAAACCGTAGTATCCATTATGAATTAACAAATGAGAAGTCAGGAAGTATTTGCCAGTGGCTGGAAAATGGGCTTTGTACAGCACTGATGAGAACCCAACTGATGGTTCAGCAAGGCAGGGAGAAGATGGCTCTGTGGCCTGGTGTCAGCAAATCTGTGCCCACTTCCCTCACTATTTCCATGATGTTTTCTGAATTTCCAATATTTTCTCTCTTACTAGCAATAAAATGCAGAAAAAAAAACCAGTTTGGAGGGGTATTTGATGTGAGGGGGTGTACCAAGCAGCAGAGATGAAGATCATTCTGCCTGTGAGCATGGAGAAGCTGGAGAGATGGGTGGGAAAGGAAGATCTGGAGATCCACTCGTGGGAGTAGAGACTTTACTGTAAGGTAAGACCACCTCTTCAGGGGATTGGCACGATTGACAGAAAGAGAGAGGTGGATAAAAGGCAGTTTCATTAATAAATCAATCAATCCTTCGCCCAGAGTGGCTGATATATGCTGGGGTGTTTGGCAGAAGGCTTGCAGTGCAGGGAGCACCATTACCAAAATTCTTCTCTCTCCCAAGTCCTGCTCAGACTGACAATTGTTGAAAAATGGCTTGAAGAGCAAGACCATGATATGCTAGAAACTCTGCTTTTGCAGCGTCTGCCACCACAGAATACAGGCTAGGCATTGTGCGAGCAAAACCTTGAGCGTAAGCTGCAAGGACAGTGTCCTTGGTGGTTTGGGAAGCACCAAATTTTATGAAAGAGAAATTGTGGTCAAAAGAATGCAGCACATCAGATTAAGGGACCATGAGCTGGGAGGGGACAAGATGATGTAGCTGCAACTAACCAATAATAGTGTGGCAAGTAGTCTTACTAACCGATGACATAATGACGTGTAAAACCTGCTAGCTGCTGGAAAATGTACTTAAGTCTGAGAACCTAGAGAAATAGTGGGAATAAAGCTTGTATGGATCACATTGATTCTGTATCGCTTATTCTCCTTGTCGATTGCGGCGTGTAGCCTTAAATGGTGCTACCTTAAATGGTGCTACCTTAAATGGTGAATACCTTAAATGGTGAAATTTTTGTACTGCTTCAGACAATGGCCATGCAAATGACCCAACCCTTGCCTGTAGC
This sequence comes from Acanthiza pusilla, assembly GCA_036630365.1. Classification (NCBI taxonomy): domain Eukaryota; kingdom Metazoa; phylum Chordata; class Aves; order Passeriformes; family Acanthizidae; genus Acanthiza; species Acanthiza pusilla. The sequence goes on along the minus strand of JAXCHO010000167.1, from coordinate 817,601 downwards.
TCTTGAAGAGCCGGGAAACAGTTTGGTTTCCTTCTCCTGCTTCTCCTGCATCAACACCTGGAGCAGGTTGAGGATCGAGTTGTCTCATTTTCCTCCTTCACAGTCAGTGGCTGATGTGAAACTCTGATCCCACTGGGAGCTTTTGCCCTGTAGAGGGAAGGGGGCTGGGAGATATCCTCTCAAAAATGTTAATTCGTGCTTGGTGGTGCAGAGATTTCCCAGGTCTGCAAAGCCCTGGAAGGTTCAGCAGTTCACTGGCAGACCTGGTAGGCAGCAAGGTGTCCCTGCAGCACCACGTGAAACAGCTTCTCAGGCTAGGTGCTGGGGGAAGCACCTGGAGGTGGAGGGAGGAAACCCACCCCTGGTGGCCCCTCCTGCTCTCCCGGTGCCAGCACGGGGGGCAGGGAGCATCCTCCTCCTGTGGGGAGGCAGGTGCTGGCAGGGAGCTTGTTTCCCAGAGAGGTGAGAGATTTTCTTTCTCTCAGCTAAAAGGCTTTTTGTGGCCAAACAGGCTGCGAGGGCCTGGCAGGAGCTGTTTCTTGGAAGAAATAGAAAGAAAGGTGTGCAAGTCTTGCTGCTGTCAGGTGACCAGCATCTCTCTCCTCACTTTTCTACCTCCAGCAACAAACGTGATGCTGGTGGCCAGAGGGAGGGAGCCCAGGAAAAGCCACTTCTCTACTTCTTCTCCTCCCTCTTTTTTCCTGCAAATACAAGTTCCCAGTTATGCAGCGAGGGCAAAGGCTGCACCTGGTTTCAGTGCCCTAGGTGAAGGTGAGCGCCATGCTGGGAGGAGGGCAAGTGCTGGAAGTGTATCCCACCTTTTGCGGTGCCAAGCTCTGGGCGGGATGCGGGGTACGCGCGGCAGGGAGGATGCGGCGGTTCCCTGGCTCATTCTGCTCCATCAGCCTGATGTGCTGTGACAGTTCTGCTGAGTTGCTGACCCCAGGGGCTGCACAGGGCTATTTATGGACAGACAAAGCCGGGGGACACGGGGCAGGATGCCAGCCTGGCATGGCCACAGCCAAGAGCCTGTCATCTTTGGGGATCCTTGGGTGACTCAAGTGGAAACGGTGCCATTTGGTGAAGTTCATGGAGACACCTCCTTGGGAATTCTGATTTGTCCATCATGCCTCAGTGGTTGGATCCTGTTTGGTGGCAGACAGCCTTGTAGATGACAGCAGGCCATTCTCTGCTAATGTGTTTCCTCTGGCCCCCCAGCCCAGATGCTGATAGCAAAGCCTATTTTTAGGCAGCAGTTGGGACTTAGATTCCCTTTTGCAGGGGCAATATCTAACTATTAAACCAGACCCCTGAGTAGAGGGCAGCACCTTTAGCTGCTCTCCTGTCAGTCAGGTTTATTTTTATCTCTCACCTTCAGCACAGTGGTCTGGAAGCTCACAGAGGAGGACTGGAGACCTTTAATAATTCATAGCACCTACATTTCGCTCCCAGCAATCAGAAAAGCGAGTTGCTGGAAGGGCACTGGCACAAACCTTGTCCATCCAAATCCCAGGGCCCTGCCTGGGTGTTGTGGCCACTCTCATGCTGCTCTGCCTCATGGTCTGTCCCTCTCCAAGGTTTTGTGCAGGTTCCAACCCGGACAGGGAACCTGGGGCTGGGGAGAGTGCACAGGCCACAGCAGGTGTCCACCCCAGCTCACTTGGGCCTGAGCCACAGTTGTAGAAACATGTGCTGTAACCTCAATCCTGGTGTCAGCCCATCCCTGTCCAGACAGCTCCTGAAATAGTCTGGGCAGGCTGAGCTCAGGTAGTTCTCCAGACCTCCCAGAAGCAGCGGGATTGCTGCTGTATCAGGTATTTTTCTCACATGCTTTGTCTTTTGTTGTGGAGCAGAGTCAATCTTTGAGATGTTCCTGTGCTTGGTGGAAGAACTTTGTCCCCAAAGCCTGACTCTGGAACATCCACATTTTGCAGTATTTGAGATCCTTCAGGGATCGGCTGCGTGTGGATGGAGGAGCTGAGTTTCAGCAGCTGTTTTGGCAAAGCACAGGATGAGTTGAGTGTTACAGAGCCTGGGTTTGTTTGTGTGCTGGTGGCTGTTGCCTTCTGACTTGCTGTCCAGTTGCTTCCAGGGTCTACCTGATGCTCCCATTGCCTCTGAGCCTGGCAGCCCTGTGGCACATGTAGCACAGGAGGTGGGGAAGGTGGATCCAAGAGAGCTTCTGCTCCCTCTATGCCCTGGCAGGCTCCAGTGGTGCTGCAGCTGTTGCCTCACACCTTTCCTCCCATATCCCGTCAGAGCAGCTGGTTTACCAGTGGCCAAATGCTGTCATCATAGTGCTGACAAGAGGCTTCCCGGCTTTCCTGCAAGATCCCCTGTCTTCTGTCATGCACAGGCCCATTGTCATCTTACCTTTCATTATTACCCATGCCAAAATATCCCCAGGATTTGTCCTCTTGGGGAGTACAGAGCAAAATTTACAGGCACATCCTTCAGTTCAGCTGAGTGACAGAGTTCCTCATGCATATGGATTGTGCATCGACTACTCTTAAATCGTGGGTGTCTGTATTTGGATCCATGTGTTTTCCATGTTGTTTCTCTCCCACTGTGAGCTGTGGCGTGCCTTAATTCGCTTGAATAAACCCACTGTGTTGCTGAACTGTAACGAGACATCATTGACTGAGCTGTGTCCTTCAAAACGGCACATTCCTTATGCTGGAAGAGTGGGATTTGCTGCAATGCCTCCTGTGTAAGGCAGATTACGCTGCTGTTGGCCAGCATGTGCCCACGTGGTCAGGAAGGCCATGGTGTGGTCACAAGGCCAGGACAGTGACTGTTCCCTGTGCTGGGCATTGCTGAGGCCACACCTTGAATCCTGTGGTCAGTTTTGGCCCCTCACAACAAAGACCTTGGAGGGCTGGAGTGTGTCCAGAGAAGGGAGTAGAGCTGGGGAAGGGTCTGGGCACAAGTCTAACAAGGAACAACTGAGGGAGCTGGGGAGACTCAGCCTGCGGAAAAGAAGGCTCAGGGAGGACCTTCTCGCTCTCCCCAGCTTCCTGACAGGAGGGGGTTGGGCTCTGTTCTCAGAGAAAGGGCAAGAGGAAATGGCCTCAGGTTGTGCCGGGGCAGGTTTACATTGGGTGTTGGGAAAAAGTTCTCTGCCAAAAGGGCAGTCAGGTATTGAAACAGGCTGCCCAGGGCAGTGGTGGATTCAGTGTCCCAGGAAGTGTTACGAAAAGTTGTGGATGTGGCACTTGGGGACCTGGTTTGGTGGTGGGCTTGGCAGTGCTGGGGGAATAGTTGGACTCAATCCTGGCAGTTTTTTTCAAACTTTAAGAATTCCATAATTCTTTGATTCTGATACCTGCTTTAAGGATCCCTGGCTTTAACTGCTTTTTACTTGCAGGTTGTTAAAAGGAGGGTAAAAGGAGTGGGGGAAAAAAACCAGACCAAAACAGTTGGGAGTGTTGAGGGGTAGAAAAACATCCTATGAAAATCAGTTCTTCTGAAGCAAAGGGCTGTGACTGCATGGTAGCTTCCCCTGGCACAGCGTGGTCCAGCTGTGCAGCATTCCAGCTGTTGGGGCGTTGCCTTGTGTGTGTTCCTGCAGTACTGATGTCCCTTCCGTTTCCTTGGTGCAGTTGCTCTGAAGAATCCTGGTGCCAAAGAAGCCCAGAGGGATGGAGACTGTGGCACTGGACCAGCTCTGGGCTCGGCAGCAGTACCAGAGGGTGAGCTTCTCCTACAGGTTAGTGCTCCTCACAGTTGCCTTCGTCTTGTCCCTTTTCCAGCTGCTTGGAGTTTTTAGCCTTAAACCAGGCTGTTCTGTTATTGATGGCAGGTGATTTGTGATTTCGTGTGGTGCAGCTCACTGTGCTTCTGACTGGGCAGAGGTTTAAGACCTCCAAAGGTCCCTGGCGTGGAAATTGTGTTGCTTCTTTCCTGCTTTTCCCATTAGTCTTGGGAAAAAATTGCTGTCTGTAAACATCCATATGTAAGGAACACCTTGCTGGATTTCTAAGCATGGAAGTTAATCTTTTCTGGTTCTCCACCCTTGTGTGTAAATGCGCCAGAGGTGTAACATGGGAACCAAACAGAGCAAGGTGTTTCAACAGGGGCACACGGATCCTGACTCGAGGATACTGTCCAAATGCTGGCTAAAACAGGGAAGAAGATGTCCTGGAAATCTCCCCTGATTTTGAGGCAGTGATGTGTGACACTGAGCACACAGACAGATAGGTGCTGATGTGCCATGTGCTCATCTCTTAAAGGGTAGGTGGGTGAATCCCAGGAGCTCTCTTTTTCCCAGCTGGGCTCCTTTGGTGATGCTGGAGACGAGGCTGGAGCATGGTTGGCCAAGCCTGCAGCTCCCATGGTTTGTTCAGAGATGACAGGAGGTCACCTTCTGTCCCCAAACTGTTGTTATGCAGTGAATAGGGAGAGGTCATGCTCCAGCAGTGTGAGGTCCTGCAAGGACACAGGTCTGCTGTCTGCCGCCTGGCACCCAGGCACAGGCTGTGGCACTGTCCCCTGCCTGCCTGGCTGTCTTCCAGCACGGGCTGAGTGTGCTGGGCGGCCCCAGCTTCCGTCCAAATGCTCACTCAGCATGAAGTGTAATTATTGTCCTGCCTGAGAGCTGAGCATCTCTGTGTCTGGTGAGAGAAGTGCCAAAGCCAGGCTGGGTAATAACCAAAAACCTGGACATTTTCCCTCCAGGTAAAACAAAATTCAGCAGGGCTTGCTGGGAATTGATGTCCTGCTCACCAATTCCTCCCATAGTTGGGTGCCATCCTTTTAGAGGTCCCCAAATGGGTGTTAAAAAGCTCTGGGTGTAGGTTTGGCTCTCTCAGGGGTCCATATGTGTGACCCTGGATGTAGCAGGAGCTCAGCATCCACCTCTGTGCCCCAAGCAAACATTCCTGCATACTTATAAACCTACTTCCATCTGGTCCATCACCTCTGATGGCCAAACTTGCTTTGTCTCTTGGTCCACTCTGATTCTTCCCCTCCCCTCCTCTGGAGCTGCTCAAAGGGTTAAAGTGTATTTGGCAGCACTAATTAACCTCTGCAGAAGATTCCCACACACTGAGTTCAACCCCAGTAAATAGAGAGAGTGTTTGTGCCCAGAATAAAGAGAAGGAGAGGGGGGAGAAACACTGACCTGGACAATGAAACAGGAGTTGGCAGCTACAATAGCTGGACTTGGCAGCAACAATAGCTGGACTTGGCTGAGACTACATGCCAGACCCTAATTAATCCTGATGTCTATACATTATGAAGTGGGGGAAGCAGGCCAGGGCTGGCTACCGTGGCTTCCCTGCCAGGTTAGTGGTACAGGATGGTTTTGGCTCTGAAAAGCCACAGGGCCCACACTGCAGGAACCCTGCCTTCCAGAGGGGTCCTGCTTCATGTTGCCAGTGTCCCCATGGGGATCTCTTGCCCTTAGGGAGGGGTGGCCATGTGGTGGTACTAGGGCAGTGAAAGTCCTTCAGCTTCTGGGAAGATAAACCAGTGGTTTTCATGGGTTTTCACTGCCTTTGCTCTTAGGCAGCACCATGGGCTTGAAGGTGTCTATTGGGTGACTCTCAGGCTTTTCAGAGTTGGGGAAGCTGAGTCACAGAGTGATGTCTGCCAACTGGGCTCAGGGAATACTGCTGCGGGCCTGCTCTCAGCCCTGGCAGGGGGATGACAAAGTCTCCAAAGCCCTGGGCTCTGTGCCACAGAGGCTTGCAAAGGTTGGTGCTGTGCCTGCAGCACTTGAGGATGCTTCCCTGGATCCTGCCAGTGCCTGTGTCAGCAGTGTTCCTCTGCTTGTCGGCTCCTGCCTCGTGTCAGCGAGCAGGGATGCAAAACCAGGGCTCCTGGAAAGTAGCTGCACTCCCAGACTGATAGGGAAGCTCCTCTGCCCGTTCTGGTCTTCTCCAGGTGTAAAGGACACTGCCAGCCAGTGCCCTGGTTTCTTCTCCTGTGTCCTGTCCTGCCAGCCTTGGGGCCTTTTGGCTCAGGGAAGACACCCAAATTGTTTCCCAGATTTATTAAACTGGTTGGAATGAGCCCCTCTTGAGGAAGACAGAGGCTCTGATCAGCTTAGCTGCCTTCCTGCCAAGAAACCCAGTGCTCCCTTGAATATTGACTTTGCAATCCTGGGGCTTGAGCAGTGGATGGAAGGGCCAGTGAACTGTAAAATGTGTAATATTAAAAATGCATCGGAAACTTCAGATTGATGGCTGCATTTGCCCTTCTCTGTGAGGAGGGCTTGGGGCTTCAAACCCACATGGGCGAATCAGCTTTGGGTATTTATTTTGTGTAAACAGAGCACAGCATTCAGCCGTAAGGGGTGTGGGGTGTACATGAACATGGTAGTGCTCTGGAGGAAGTGGTGTTGGAGGGATTCTTCAACCTAAATGGTTCTGTGATTTATTGGCTGAAAGGAAAAGATACTGTGGGGTCACCCAGAGATGGTGACCACACCATAGTCCTTCTCCAGGCCACCTCTGGCACCTGGGGAGGCCACCCACGGCTGCCAAGGCCCTCAAGGCTTGTTGGAAAGGTGCATTTCCACCAGAATGGACCAGTCCCTGATGGTGTTCACTTTCATTCTACAAGCAGTTCAGAGGTTTTTATTTGCTCCCTACATAGGATGAGTATAAATGCCCAAAGCTGAGTCAGAGTGAGTCCTCCCAGGATGGAAGCACAGTTTTCCATCCATTTGGATTAGGATATTCTCAGGCAGCTGTATGGAAGAGCTGCATGATGTCAGAGAGACCATCTGTGGTGGCTTAGCTGCCTCCTGGCTGGGCCAGCCAGGCTTTGGACGACCAGTGTCCTGCTGGAAAAGTGATGTGAGCGTGGCATGGCTGATCTCTCTCCCACAGGCACTCAATGGCTTCGTGCTGGTGGTGACATCAGAAGGGCTGATATTTTACTCCTCACATACGATCCAGGACTATCTGGGATTTCATCAGGTTGGTGGGACTTGTTGTGAAGAGTCGATTTTTCCTTGGTGGTGGAGAATAGCCCCAAGTTCCTTGCAGGGAGGAGGCTCTGCAGGGATCACAGGGGGCTGTTTGAGGCTTTTCCTTGATCTTGGGAATTTGGACCCCATGCTGCCGGACATGGTCACTGGTATGTGACAAGGGACTTCACCAGCCTGTAGATAATTTCCACCAACCACATTGATGGGCCTTCATGGTGCGGTATCTGGGGTTTGTTGCCCAGTTTGCCATGGGCACCCACTCAAATCCTGGTAAATCCCACAAGGCTTCAGCACTTTGGGCACCTGATAACCTGGACAGCGCTAGATCTACAGGGGCCTGCAGCCCTTCAGCTACTGTGGTTTGGTGTTATCCACACACAGGTGAGAACTCTCCACGTGGGCAGAGGGAGTTGTTCTCCTGGGAATAGTGTAGGGATGGGGTGGCCTTGCTGCACGTCTGTTCCCAAATCCATATTTTCATTTAATCTCTGAAGTCAGCAGTAGGATTTTGAGTTATGGGGATGTCAGAGGGAAGCTGTATTGGCTCTTCAGGCTTGTGGCGGGGAGGAAGTCAGTCCAGCACGGCAAGGGGTCCTTAAAGCCAGATGTCTGTTCCCACCAGCTCTGGGGAAAGTTTCCTACCTCATTTAGACAGGGACCCATTTGAGCACCAACGAAGCTGGGTAAGATAAAACCAACCAGGGCTGTGCCAGGCTGTTCCCAGGTGGCACTGGGGACAGGCTGCAGAGCCCACAGGTTGTGTTTTCTCTCTATAGACAGATGTCATGCACCAGAGTGTCTTCGAGCTGATCCACACTGAGGACCAGCCAGAATTCAGGCGCAACCTCCACTGGGCCCTCAACCCACCACATGCTCCCAACAGTGAGCCTTCTTCAGAAGGTAAAGGCAGGCTGGCCTCCTGGGTGGCATGAGGTGTGTAGCTCCCCACGAGTGCTGGGGGCCCAGCTCCCTCTTACCACTTGTATCCATGTGGCTCAGGCCATGGCTTCATCCAAATGTTGTGGCTTTTCCCCAGTTGCTATTGTTGTGCTCTGCCAACTGCTACAATGCCCAGTGCTGGGGGCCTCCAACCCTCACGGGGGTGAATCCTTGCTTGATCCTCTCTCAGTCCCTCTCTTCCACAGCAGAGAAGAGTCTTGGCTCTTCTGCTGTCATCTACAAGCCAGATCAGCTGCCCCCAGAAAATTCCTCCTTCCTGGAAAGGAGCTTTGTGTGCCGCTTTCGCTGTCTCCTGGATAATTCCTCTGGTTTCCTGGTGAGTACAGACCCTCCACAGCAGGAGAGGGGCAGGCTCACCACAGGGTTTCATGCTGCCACTGAAACAAGTTGGCCTTGAAAGACCCAGTGCACCTTTCTGGCACGTGCAGCACCTGCCTGTCTCAGCAAGGAGACTTTACCTGTTTTTCATAGCTTTGTCCTGTACCTACATCCACTCCATGTGGGTTTTTTCCTCTTCTCTCAGAAATGCAGAATCTTGAACAAAAGTACTTTTCCCTGATGTGTTTTCCTTGGTTTTTCTGTTAAAAGCATGTCTTAAGATCAAGTAGGTGGTGTTCATCTCTCCTCCCCTCTGCACTGGAGAGCACAGAGTGCCCAGAGAAGCTGTGGCTGCCCTTGGATCCCTGGAAGTGTCCAAGGCCAGGCTGGATGGGGCTTGGAGCAATCTGGGATAGTGGAAGGTGTCCCTGCCCATGGCAGGGGCATTGAAACGAGATGATCCTTAAGGTCATTCCAAACCCACACCATTCTGCGATTTGATTATTCTATTTACACCAACTCTGCAGACAGATGTCTTGCTTTCTGTGCTGCTCTTCTCTCTTTCTTCCCTCTCCATCCACTTTTCTGCATGATACTGAGCTTTTCTCCTCTTCCCAGGCTTTAAACCTTCAAGGCAGGCTGAAATTCCTTCATGGGCAGAACAAAAGATCTGAAGATGGCTCTGCACTGCCGCCCCAGCTTGCTCTGTTCGCCATCTCCACGCCCTTGCAGCCCCCGTCCATCCTGCAGATCCGAACCAAGAGCATGATCTTCAGGACAAAGCACAAGCTGGACTTCACCCCCTTGGCGTGTGATGCCAAGTAAGCTACAGAGCTTCCAGTGCTCCATTCCAGGCATCCCTCTCCGGCCCTGCCTTGGAGCTGGGTGTGCTCTCTATCTCTCACAGAGGGAAGATAGTTCTGGGCTACACCGAGGCGGAGCTGCGGATGTGTGGCACTGGGTACCAGTTTGTCCATGCTGCTGACATGCTGTACTGTGCTGAGAACCACGTCAGGAGTAAGAGTCCCCTCCCTGGTCACTTGTGCCCACCTCTAGTGCTGATGAGTGGGCTGGGATTAGGGGCAGCTGTGTTGGCTGCTCTGTCAAGCCCGGTGGCTCTTTCCCCATAGGATGCTTTGCTGTGCTGCTCCTGTCACTGCAGGGAGCTTGAGGGGGTGGAATGTAGTGAGGGCTATTAACTAGATGGTGTCCCCTGTGCATGCCAGCCATGCTCCTGCTGTTCCCAGCTGGAAAGGGCAGTGTGCCATGGTGACAGCCCTCAGCCCTTGTGCTTCCTCCTGGCAGTGATGAAGACAGGGGAGAGCGGCCTGACGGTGTTCCGGCTGCTGACCAAGGAGAACCACTGGAAGTGGGTGCAGGCCAACGCGCGGCTTGTCTACAAGAACAGCAAACCCGAGTACATTGTGGTCACACAGAGACCCCTCGTGTATGTGCCTGGGCTGGGGTGGGGACAGCTTGGCTTTTTCTGTCTGTCTGGGATGCCCCAAGCAGGGCAGGATGTTGGATTTGTCATTGCTGCTTGTGCCTTTTAAAGGAGCAGCTGTGGGATACTCTCCTTGATGTTGTTCAGCCACAGCCCCCTCTGCAAGGCCACCCCACAAGTACAGGGTGATGCTTGGTCATGCTGCGGATGTTCGTTTTACGTGCGTGTGGTTTTGTATGTGAATGCATGTTGGCTGTTGCAAAGGGGCTTTGGCTTGCAGGGATCACAGTTCCCCATTGAAGAAGCACTTTGTGGGGTGGGTTTGTGCACATGTGAGCCACAGTCTCCTCTTCTTGCCCTGCAGAGATGAAGAAGGAGGAGAGCACCTTCAGAAACGGTCCATGCATCTTCCCTTTACCTTTGCTACAGGAGAGGCACTCTTGTACCAAAGCACTTACGCGCTCCCGGGCTTCCCTGATCCTTTCCAGAGCAAAGGGAAGCCCAGCAAGTCCAAGAAGCCCTCCTGCAGTCATGGAGGGCACTCCGAGAAGAATGGCATTGACCCCAGTTCTCTGCTGGGTGCCGTGATGCAACAGGACAAGGCAGTGTACACCTCCCACCCAGCTGCCACTCCTAACCATTCCTTCAGCAGCAGTTTCCAGCTGGAGGATGTGTCCTTGCCAGATGCAGGAGGGGATGCCTGGAGTACGGGCACTGCTTCAGTTTCTTCAAGGGGGAACAGCCTCAAAGAGGAGCTGCTGGATTTGCAGCAGGAGGACCCTCTCTTGGCCACCCTGGACTCGCTCTCAATTAAGAGTGATGAGGGCTGTTCCAACAACGAGCTCTTCAGTGATCTGGAGGGCCTGGGTTTGAATACTGAGGACCTGGAGCTCCTGCTTCTGGATGAGAAAATGGTGATGGTCAACATGGACCCAGACCTGTCCCTGTCCCTGAATGACAGCCTGGCCAGCAACCAGATTCTCTCATACATCCACAGCCCTCCAGTGAACAAGCACGAGGGAGGGCAGCAGGTCTGTCCCCTGCCAAGCATGTCCCCGAGCCCACAGGGAGGCACCACTCCATGCCATACGGAGAGCAAGGACTCGAGGTACCTGCCCAGCACTACCCTGGGCCAGCCCCATGTCCCACTGTGGGAACAGCCCCTCTGTGCTGTGCCAGGGCTGCTCCCAGAGCTGGCTGAACAGGAAGAGCCATCCACTGGCTTGCAGTGGACACCGGGCAGGGAGGAGACTCTGCTCTGCTTCCAGCCAGTGCAGGGCGCCCTGTGGGACAAGGCACCCAGCTCACCCCTGGGAATGCCTGGCCCACAGGAGCCACCCAGGACCCAGCAGCTTCAGGGTGGCTTCCCAGCTGTGCAGCCCCTCCAAGAGGACATCCACCAGTCCGCCTCCCCACCCAGCCAGTGCCAGGACCATGTGGCACTGCCCAGCCAGCTAAAACACTGTCCCTTGTTGATGAATGGGGTGTCTGACCACAGCCTCAGCTCCCCACCACACAGCCTCCCCAGCACCAGCCCATGGCAGGACTATGTTTCCCCTCTCCTGAGGTCTCCAGCTCAGCCTGGCTTTTATGGCATCAGCCAAGATTCGATCTTGCAGCACCAGGGCTGTTTGGGCTCCAGGACCAGCATGCCTGCACAGCACTTTAACCTGAATGGATTATGCACCATTGAAGCTGCAGGCACTGGGAGCTCCTGGAAAGAAGTGGCTCCATACCCCAGGTCTTTTCCCCCTTTCTACCAGCTTATTTCTGAAAAGCAGCTGAGCCCTGTTCCATCTGTGCCCCAGCACCCTTTTCCCAGCTCAGCTGCAGGGCACGTTGGGAATATCGGCAGCCCTGTGGAGGCTCTGAATTCCTATGGGACACATGCCTCTGCACTAAGCCAGGAGGGCAGGCACAGGGTAAGGGCCTTTCTCCACTCTGAGGTTCAGTGTTTTCTCTGCTGGGAATCTGCCCAAGCAGTGCTAATAAACCCCTGCAAAATGCCTCACCACTGTTCTCTCTCTCTCTCTCCCCTAGCCCCGCAGCAGCTGTGGTTTGCCCAACTCTCCCATGGGACTGCCCCAAGACCACCTGGTGCTGGGGGAAAGCCTGGCACCGCCCTGCCAGCTTCAGCCCCGGGCAGAAGTGCTGCCAGATCACCCTCACACCTCCAGGGGGGACTTCTGTCTCTAGGGGAGACTGGATTGGACAAAGCAGGACTGTTCACTGGGGAAGGAGCTACCTTCGAGCTGCAGATACTGCTGGTGCTATTGATGTTGGTTGCTTTGGCATACCTGGGCAGTTTTGCCTCTTTTTTTCAACTTCCCACCCTCCTGCCTGTTCCTGTGGAGGTGTCCCTGGCCTCGGGAGGGACAGCAGCAGGCAGCAGGGCTGGAGGACAGATTTCCCAGGGTACTGGAGCAAGTTGAGCTGTGATTGCAGGTCAGCCCATGAGTGCAACCAAAGCTTCACCAAAGCTTTGCATTTATGTGCATGATCCAACATGGATACAAGACTGATGTGTCCTAAGAAAAGAGCCAGAAAAGGTTTTCACCTCTGGTATTAAATTTCCTGCCATCCTAGCCAGGCACTTGTGGCTGTGGCCACGTGGTACAGATTATTGCCTGTTTTATAAGGAAAATGAGCCCTGTTTTCTGTTCTTGTGTTGCTCTGGTCCTTCCCCACCCCAGTTTTATCTGTGTCCCAGGTGTTCCCAGTGTTTGGGATCCAGGTTAGAGCTCCTGTAGCAAACACCCTGGGCTTTGCTGTACTGTACAAGATGTGCCCAGGTTTGCTGCTAAGCTGGTTTTCTCTGGGTGGTGGCCTCTTAGGTACCTTCAGACTTCAAGTGTCAAAAGTTTTCAGTTTAAAAAAAAAATTTTCAGGAAAATAAAGTATAATGATAAATTTAAGTACTGAGAGAGTGATATTTTCCCACAGAAAAAAGCCCTACAGCCATATGTGTGTTCATAATATGAGTTGACAGATTTATTTTTATGCCACTCCAGTGGAAGAAAAAACCTACCTCTTACCATCCCAAAGCAGCATCCTATGGAATGGGATGAAGAGGCCATTCAAAAGATCAAAAGCACAGTGACCCTTTAAGAAACCTAACAGAGCTCATCCCTCCTCCTGCTTGTCTAGTTTTGGCTTCATGTGAATGCCTATTGTTTTTGTTTCAATAAATGGTTTTGGAACTCATCCCTGATGTCCTCCTTGCTGATTGTGTCTCTTCTTGATCTGGAGCATGTCAGAGTTTGCTGGCTGCGGCATTGGAGCCCAAGCCTTGCCACTGGTGACCTGAGACACAATGGGTTGGGTTGGAAGGGATCCTGAGGAGCACTTGGAGCCTTTGGGATGCACACCATCCATCTGCCAGCTCCTGCCATGGATATTTGAAAGGAACTGAGAAATTTGACAGAGAAGGGTGAGTGCATGAAAAACCATGTACAATATTTATATAGAATAAGTTATATAAATCTATATATTACATTAGTATATAGTTGTATATACATCTATTTAAATATAACATGTATGCATTTATAAAGTGTCTGTGGAAGAGAAAACATATTTTAAGACAAATTAGCTGATTCTTTCCCCATGCACTGTTGTTTTTCAACCTAGAAATTAGAAAAAAACACAGGTTTGTTTTTTCTGAATGCTGAATTTTCCGGCATTACCACCTCTACCTGGCACCTGCTTTTCCTTAGCAAAACAAGGCAGTTTTGTAACATTTCTCAGTTTTTGATGGAGATATGCTGGGAGCATTTGATTTTTTATGGTTTCTGTGCCTTTACTTTGCTTTTTCTTCCCCTTTCCTTTGGAGGAGGTGGCACTGGGCTGCAGCACCTGAGCCAAGGGGGGTGGAGGGACAGCACCAGTGTATCCCTGTGGCTGCAGGTCAGTGACTTGCAGTTGAAACCCAGATGCTGAGCACAGCCTGACCGCTGCAAAAGCTCCTCCTTGAGCCAGGACCTGGATGTGTGGGCAACCATACTGTGACCAACTGCCCTGATGGGTTTCTTTTCTTCCTTGCCTTATGTCTCCACAGCACCAAGAGGTTCCCAGCAGCCCAGGTGACCTCAGGAGGACTGCAGTCCTGGCTGTGTTATCAGGGTGTTTTATTGAAGCACAGCATGAATTTGCCCAGTGTTGTGTTTCTGTGAGGTCTGTGGAGCACAAGCCATTGTTTCTGTGGAGGGAGGTGCCCTCTGCTCCCAAAGTAGGCCGACACATCCATAATTCATGCCCATCCTCACACCAGCTGCTGTCTGTCCTCCCCTGAGCCTCATGCCATTGATTTTTGACACACCAGGCTGGCCAGGGAGCCTGGCTGGAGGAAAACTTCCTGCTGCAGCAAAGGAGAAACCTCTGTTCATCATCCGAGCACCTGCAGCCTGCCCTGAGCTGTGCTGGTAGAAAAGGGGGGTTGGGCAGCTGTGGTGTTGTGCTCTTGTTTGCACATCTGGATGGAGCACAGTCCCATGGGCCACATTCATCCCAAAGAGCTGGATGAGGCTGAGGCGGGTGTGAGGAAAGAGTTTGGAGAGATTTCAAATCACAGAATATCCTGAGTTGGAAGAATCACTGAACTCCTAGCCCTGCACAGGACAGCTCCAAGGGTCCCACCATGTACTTGGATTTGGGGATTTTTGTGTAGCTCTAAGCTCAGAAAAGGGCAGGAAGAGCTGTGGTGCCTCCTTGCAGCATGGCACGATTCAGGTGTGGAGGGGCAGGAGGAGAGCAGAGGGCTTTTTTGTTTTCCCCCCCCGCTTCTTTTTCCTTTCCCTTCCTGCCTGCTATTTTCCCAAATGCCAGCAGCCAGGACAAGGACCTGTGAGACACAGCCTGCAGCAAAAAGGGGTTCCTGTCGTGAGCCAGCTGGGAGAGGTGACACCTGATCCTGGCTGCATTCATGAGGCTGAAAGCAGCAGACCCCAGCTGGCATCGTGGAGGCTGGGGTGTCTCCCAGGGCCCCAAGGCAGCAGAGAGCAAGGTAAATATTTCTTTAAAAGCTCAACCTGGTGTTTGCCCACACCACCTACGTGCACCATCCATTATAGATGGGGGCAGGAGCCGTGGGCAGTAGAGCAGAACACTTTGTGATGATTCCTGCATTAAATAGAGATGAAGGAGGATGTGGGGAGGTGATGTTTTTTCACACCGAGCCTGTGTCCTCTTTGCTGGCTGCTGCTTGGTGCCAGAGCTGTGCTGAGCTCCTGCTGTGGGCCAGAGGAGAGCCATGGACTGGTGCTGCAGCCTGGCTTGGGATGCCTGGGATAGTGGGTGTAAAGTTAACCAGTGTGCTCATGAACACCTGAGACACCTTTCACCTTGGTTTAGACAATTTTAGAAAACAACTTAGACAAATCATAAAGTCTCCTAATAGGCAGGTGCTTCCAAACATCAGTATTGGAACAGCCAATGCTGAGTTGAGTGGCCAGCCATTCACACAACTTTCTGTGCCCATGGTTTTCAAGCACCACGGACTTTAGACAGCAGTCATCTGCCCAAAAATGTATTTTTGTGTTATCTTTTTGATAGGTCCAAAGACTTCTCAAGCTTGGCTGGAAAGAACTAAAGAATGTTGGAGCACATCAGCCATCATCCTGGAAGGAAGGACCAGCTCATGGCTAGCAGGTACTTAGGTATAACGGGTTGTTGTTGTTATTATTTCATCCTTATATTATAATTATTATATTATCTATCATTATTTTTTTTTTACTTTAGGAATGTTTGATATGGATGGGCTGGAACTTTGCGTATTGTTTGATAAACACGTGTGGCACAAAAATAATCTCAAATGTAATGTAAAATCTCAGAATCACAGAATGATTTAGGTTGGAACCTTAAAGCTCATCCAGTCCCACTCTCTGCCATGGGCAGGGACACCTTCCACTACCCCAGGCTGCTCCAAGCCCTGTCCACCCCAGCCTTCCAGGGATCCAAGGGCAGCCACAGCTTCTCTGGGCACCTGTGCCAGGGCCTCCCCACCCTCACAGGGATAAATTTCTTCCCAGTATCCCATCTAACCCTTCCCTCTGGCAGTGGGAAGCCATTCTCTGTGTCCTTTTACTCTAGGCCTTTGTCCAAAGTCCCTCTCCATGTCTCTTGGAGCCCTTTTAGGCACTGGAAGGCTCTAAAAGAAATTATTTTAGCTCCCATTTAATTATTTTACACTGAAACTTACTTTAGGTTCCTTGATGGATTTAGAAAGGTTTATATTTTATATTCCTTATCTTCCGCTGACATATCTGTAGCCAAAGATGGCAGGAGGGTGAAGCTTCTCCTCTGCCTGTCTTGCTGGGTTCCAGCACAGTTCTTAGTACTAAGGCAGGGGAGGCAGAGCAGGAGCTCCATGCCCCCCTGGCGTTGATCCACGGATGAGCACTGTCAGTTGGGTTTGCTTGGCTAATGTGTGCCTGGGATGGGATGGCTTCTCAGGAATGCAAGGCTTGGCTTGTACAGAGCCATCCCTTGTCCAGAGGGAGCTGAGGGCAGCTCCAGTACTGATTTGCACCCTCACAGCATCACTGAGGTCATGTCTGTCTCATCCCTTCTCCCAAGACTTGGCTGTTCCAGGACAAAGCAGAGCTGGCGTTGTGCTGAACTCTGATTTGCACCTCTGGTGTTGGACTCACCTGCGCCTCACCACTGGAATGCTGTTTGCTGGCTCCAGCCATGTCTCCTCATCCCTGTCCCTTCTCCTGGCACACGGGCTGTGCTCTGCAGCTGTGAGGAGCTCCTGCCCTTGTTAACAGATGTACCATTGTTACTACGTTGCTGATGTCTCACAGATGTCTTTCCACTGAGCAGAGGAATATTCCAGGGCTGTTTGGTGTCATGGTGTCCCACCTCTGCTTTGAATTTCACCATCCCCTCAGTCCTTAATTCCCCTTTTCCTGGCCAGCTGTGGTTGCTAAAACTTCAAGTGATTGTTAAACTCTCAAACACATCTAGGAGGATTTCCAAGCTGAACAGGTGGATCAAGTGTCATATCTACCTTGCACAGTGCTCTGTACTGGTGCTGGGTTCCAGCCCCAGCTGTTGCAGCCACCTCTGGTGGGTTTGGTTCTCCAGAGGAGGAAATATCTTTTTCAAGCTTGCCCAAGAACAGTTTGCACCTCTGAGCTTGGTGCCTCCTCACAGGATGTTTCATGCTAGAAACTCCCTTGGCTTGAGTTTGAAATAGCTTCAGTGTTAAAAATCCCAGCCCAGGCTGATGGTGGCCTGGCCACACAAGGGGAAGGGAGCTCTCAAGGGAGAAGAAAATCCATTTTCAGCTTGGCACTATGGACAGTCAATAGGTGGGAGATCAGCTTCATTTTCCCAAGGTGCCTTTGCCTTGGGACAGGAGCCTCTGCTTCTCCTCTCCCACCTCTGAAGAAGGTGCAGGGTTTGTGGGGTTTACAGATTTAAGCCTGCCCTTAAGTACTTGCCTGCAGCTTATTTTGGAGTTGTGTTCCCAAGGTGTCCATATGCCTGTCAGCAGCTGGCTCAGGGATCTTTTTCCCAGTGCAGACAGGAAAGGAGCACTCCTGGGAGCATGGTGGGGTATGGATGGTGCAGAGGGACTGGGCAGTCTGGCCTGGAGAGAGGCCCTTGGGAGCTCCCTGCCAAGCAGCCCCTGTGAGACAGGGGAAACCCAGCCTTCTCTTCCCCCTTAGCAGGACTGAAGTTCCTGCAGTGGAGGAGGCTTTGAAGAAACATGGCAGGGAGGCCAGGCAAGACTGTGGCAAGCTGGGAGAGGAACAGGCTGAGCATTATCCATGCTGGCTGCACTCCTGTGGAAGTAATCTCAAAGTTATTTTAGTCTCCAGCTGGGATGCAGCTCTGATCCCAGCTTTTGCAATATCCTGCCAAGCCCAGGCTCCAAATCTGCCCTTGCTGGCTCTGAGCAAGGCGGGACTGCATGGTGAGAACCTGCCAGCACCAATCGAGGGCAAAGACCTTTACTCTGCTCCCTCTGCTGGGTGTGCATTTTTGTGCCTTGCTGCCCATTTCAGGGCTCCTGGGAAGGGGCTCTGGACCTTGGGCTTGGTTGTTTGGTTTGGGTTTTTTTCCTCCCTCCGTAATACACAGATATAAAGGCAAAACTGGAACATTTGGATACACACCTTATGCTGAGGAGTTCCTTGCTCCCTTAAAACCATCCCATAAAAAAAATTGGGATCTCTCTTGTGGGAAATGCTTGGTTTGGGTCTGTGTCCTGAAAATACATGAGGAAGCTGCAAAGAAACTTAAATCTGAGCTCCACCCTGTTCACCAGCAGGGCTGGCTGCTCCTCCAGCAATATTTCTGTACCATCCTTGGGTCTGGAATAAGTTACAAGGATCAGATCTCCTGGCCACACTGGCTACTTTCTTTGGGTGGCTTCAATCTCCCTGATAACCTCAGCAATGCTCATCAAGCAGCAAGACTGGGTTGAATCAGCTGCAACTGCTGCTGGTCCTCAGATCCCCCAGTTTTAACAGGACAGTGCTTTGATATGGTGGCTTCTTGGAGCTGAATCAACAAACATTCTTTGGAGTCTGGTTGGCTTCTTTGTTTTCAGGGCAGAAAAGGAAAACCCACCAGCTTTGGAGGAAGAGGGAAGATGGAAAGGCCTCGGTTTAAAGCAAGCTTTGCTTTCCCAGCCAAGTTACTTAAGGAAGAGAAGTCTCCACATCCCTCGAAATAGATTAAGTGTGGCTCTAGGGGCCATTGTGGAGAGCCAGCACTGTAAAAATGCAGATTTCAGGGAAAGCTTTATGCACTGTGACAATTTAAAGTACCCCTGAAGGGCGTTCACTCAGGCAGAAACACACTTTATTTGGAGCATATTATGAATGAGACAGGAGAACAATTTGTTTGCTGGAGATGGGCAGAGGATCAATTAAGCAGAGCAGAGGGCACAGAGCAAGTCAATTTGCAAAAGGGCAAAACACAGAGGAAGTGGCTACATCCTGTCTGGCTTCCAGGGTGTTCTCTCTGCTGGGATGGAGTTGGGGAGCTGGGCGTCAGGATCTCAAGTGCCTGTGGCATCCCTGGAGGAGGAGACTTGCCCTGAGGAAGAGGTTTAGTGTGGTGCATTGTGGGCACTCTTCCAGGGGCATTGGGTATTGCCTTGGCTCTGCTCTTCCTCCTGGTTATTGCTGATTACTGGGGCTGGGGGTGTTTCCCATGGTTTTGGACAGTTGCTGGGATTCAGCTGTTCTGCTCCAGGATCAGCTCTCCAGGTGGCAACAGCTCACTTGGCTGCGTGGAAATACTGGGAAACCAAACCCTGAGCATTTTTGGAGACAGAAAAAGGAATAGTGCCAAGTCCATTTGTGGTTTTTGGGTCAAAAGGGAGGGCAGACTACTTTGGAATTGAATTTATCTTCTTTTTGAGGGGAAGGGACTTTGCTTAAGTAGAAGGCAAAATGCTCAGAACTACAAAATCTTACTGGATGCAAAAACCAAAATTTCTAAATGCGAAAAGGAAATAAAGAATGAAGGAGTTTTTTTTGTTTTTTCCCAGAGCCTCTCCGAAAGTGGCTGGGGAAAAAAAACAAGATGGCAATCTTAAAACTCGTGGTGTGCATGGTTTTGTGCAGTGTGAAGGAAGGGGATCTGCATGAGTTAATGTCATGACCTTGAGGAACAAATACATCCTTCTGAACTTCAAATTTCATGACCACAAAGTATGTCCTCAATGGCCAAAAACACCCTTCTGAATTTTGAGAACGCATGAATCCAACTGAGTGCTCAGAAGTTAACTGGAATATGGGAAGAGGTGGAAAATCACTGTGCAGTGGGTGGTGGGCAATGTGGAATGGCCATGGGGCTCTCCACTGAACCATGTGGACATGGTTCAGTGGTGGGCTTGGCAATGCTGTGGGAATGGTTGTGCTCAAGGATCTTAGAGGGCTGGAAAAGCCTTAGTGATTCCCTGATTCTGTGATTGTACTGCCATTCTGTGTCACTTGGTGCAGTCCCTGTAATAAGCACAGCCATTCTGCTGCTCTGCACCTTTAAGGACCCATCCAGAGGGAACTGAGGATTTCATTCAACATGAAGGGCCCTCCGTTTCCCCCTGTGGCACCAGCCCCCAGCAAGAAACTGATCATAGTTTTGGGCAAGACAGTGGGATTTTCTTCACGGGACAGCTCTTCCCACTCCCTGGGAGTGCAGGTTCCCATGTAGATCATTCCATCGATGCAAACATACCCATCATATGCTTTGTTCTACATTTGCTTTGGCCACACTGAGATTTCAGTCCCTAAAATTCCTGCTGTCTCCCTCAGTGGCTGAGCGTGCCCAGCCCCAGTGACTGTCCCACAAGCTTCCCCTCCATCCTCTGGTCCCTGTGTGGTTGGAAGCAGTGACCCAGAGGCTTCAGCTGGAATCACAGACAGCAGCACCGTAGCTCTGGAGCAGCTTTCGCTCTGGGAGCCAACCCACTATGGCTTTCCGAGCCCCCGCGCTAACGAGCTGTGGCACGGGCAAGGCTCCCTGTCCGGACTACACCCTGGGCAATCCGCTGTCAGAGGCAATTCCAGTCTCTGGGGTTTATGGATAACCTTGTCAGCAGGCTGGTTGCTCTGTGTGTTTGGGTTTTGTCAGAGTCTGTCCTGACACACGGTGACATTGTCAACAGCGACACCAGACATTTCCCTTCGAGGTGGGTGGGGGAGAGGGATGTGCTTCGCCACCCTCGCAGCAAAGAATCTCTTCCTAACACCTGATCCAAATCTGCCCTCTGTCACTTTGGAGAGCTGCTTGGATTTCGTGGGAATGAAGAGTTTTGGTGCATTTGAACCGTGGCTGGGGGAAAGTGTTTTTGGAGTGGCAGTTGCATTCTGTCTCTGCTTTATCTCAGACGATCCCTAAGGTCTGTTCCAACCCTGTAATCATTCCATGATTCTGAGGTCTCTTTAGCAGGGAAATTCCTAATTTGCAGCCAGCACTTTGCTCTCTGTGTTTCGAAGATATATTATACACAGGACTAGCCAACTTTTTCCTTTAAAAAAACAGAGAGGAAACTGGGTTTCAAATGTAATGAATGTTCATTTGAGTGTTTCTCGTTTCCAGGAAAAATGCTGGCATTTTTGTCAAAGTAGCCATTGAAAATGGGCTTTGTATTGCAAAGGAAGCTATTTCAGGTTTCTATGAAGAATTGGGTGTTTCTTTGTGATGTCTTCTAGATCCTATGTCTTAAACACTGTATTTTCACAAGATGCATTGAAGCCCTTATGTGTTTTTAATCCTTTGTTTCTGCAAAAGTGGTTTTTTTTCTCCCACCTCATGTAACGTCCAAAAGCTCTTCCTGTGGTTCCGTTGTACTGTTTCCTAGAGTTCATTTTGTACTAGATGTGTTTGAAATTCCCAGGAATGCATCACTCCACCTTAGCAGGCAGCACTGAGTCCCATGGGTTTATAGCAAAGATTGGCAGAGCTTTCTGGAGCTGAGGTGTCAGCAGGCTGGTCCCTGCAGGAAGGTCACTTTCCCATTTTCCAGTGGAGGCAGTAGGCATGGGGTGCCCATGCTGGACCCACATAATCATACTCCATGAAATTCGTGTGGAAGTCTAAGAGAGTTCCAGAGGGTACAAGGAGGAACCTGTGAGTTTTGAAACCCAAGTTGCTTTCCTGGAGAAGTTGCTTCTGCTTTTCCAAAAATGCACCCTTGAGAAACTTGCCAAGTTGGGCAGCCAAGAGCAAAGCCACCCAGAGCCGCCAGTTGCTTTGGAAAGCTGGCACCGTGGTGGAAAATGCTGCACTCACCTGGCAAAAACAGGGCTCTGAGTCACACTGGGCAGTAAAAGATGCTCCCTGGAGCTGCTGTCTGTGCATGGTCTTATGTGCTCCTGTGGGTTTCCTCAGTTATTCTTGCATTGCCCTTATGACTCTTGCTATTACTTACTGAAAAAAGGAGGAGCCTGATTATGTCAAGACAGAGAGGTGAAGGAGAGCTCCAAGCTGTACAAAGCCCTTCTCCCTGACTAGGTGTAAAGACTAGGGGGCCTTTCCCAAGCTTCTGTGGCTGAGGAGAAACTTAAAGTGAATATAAGAGAAATCAGCACATGGCCCTCTTGGAAAGAGGGGAATGATGTGAACCATTCATGGCATCTTCCTCTGATTCAATGTGACAGCTGAGCACTCTAAGCACTGTCTCAGGAAACCAAGTATAGGCAAAATGTTTGCTTCCATCTCCCCCAGCCCTTCCCCTCCAGCTACAGCTGAGATATGCCTGCAATTCACAGACTGTGTCATGTCTGGCAGAAGGGTCCATTCTCAAAAGTGTCTAAGATGGCTGGAAATGAACTCCAGTAATGACTCAAAAAGTGAAAACTCAGCTCTTCTGCCTGCTCGTTTCAGGCTGGGAAGTCAAGAAAAAGCCATTGTGGCCACTTTTCCTGAAGCCTTTTGCAGTTGTGCCCACAATATCACATTTGGCATCTGGGCTGGTGCAGGTGCCTTATTGAGAGGTACCAGTGTTCTGGGTCCTTCTGTTCCTGTGCACACTCTGGGCTTCCCAGCACCCCATCCCCTCAGGGGCCTTCAGTCCCCTCGTAGCCTCCTGCCACCCACGCCCTCATGCATCCCCCTCGTGCCTTCCTCCTGCCTTGTCCCGTCAGGGCCTCCACAGCACCTCATCCCTGCACAGCCTCCCAGCACCCCGTCCCCTCAGGGTCTCCCCCAGCCCAGCCAACCTGCCCGGCAGCGGCGCAGTCCCGACGCAGCTCCAGAGGAGCCCTGGGTCAAGAGGCACCTCGGAGCCCTCAGCAATCCAGCCGGCAACACACGGGCAGGAGGACACAGATGGCGCTTCCCTGCTGGCAGAGGGCTTGTGGCCATCTCCAGGCACCAGTGTCGCAGGGATCCCTGCAGCTGCGCCCTCTGCCCGCCCGCTCTGTCGGAAGCGTTAAGGCTTCAGCAGAAGCACCCAAGGCCAAGGGGCTCCTGGCCACTTTCCCTTCCACACTGCACACCTGGGCAACTTGCTGAGCACAAGCACCTGTCTTCCCCTCTTCCCCTATGCCCTGTGGACACTGGGCACCAAAAGAAAGCTCCTGGACCTCTGTGCTCTGTGTGACAACAGCAATTTCATATTTCCATGCTGAGACAGGGTCTTCGCTGCAGGCTCAGGTGGCCTGAGCAGATGCAGCTCCTGGGATTAGTTCTTCACAGACTTACACAAGCTGCCCCACAGAGGCTTCGTGCTCCTCACCCTTCTGAAGCTGGTCTTGCACCTTCTGCAACATGGAGAATACGGAGGTCTCTGTGCAGCTCTTAGGAGTTGCAGGGTTTGAAGTGCCAAGCTTGAGATGGCAGGGCTGTCATCAGTCAGATTTTGAAGGGCTGAAACAGAGAGGAACAGAGCCATGGTCAGAGCCCAGATCTGCAGGGACCCAAGGAGATCCTCCTGCCAGGGCGACCCCAGTCAGCTCTT
The DNA here is from genome assembly GCA_036630365.1 of Acanthiza pusilla. Classification (NCBI taxonomy): domain Eukaryota; kingdom Metazoa; phylum Chordata; class Aves; order Passeriformes; family Acanthizidae; genus Acanthiza; species Acanthiza pusilla. Next base: position 794,522 of record JAXCHO010000167.1, on the reverse strand, counting down.
CCCATGGCCAGGGAGGATCAGCTGGAAGGTGCAGGCCATGAATCCCCCACGTGTCCTGGAAATCTCTCTGTGCTCTACCCATGCTGGTCCTCATCCACACAGGGCCCAGAGCCATCCTGAGCCAGGACAGGGATTGTGGCTTCCCCCACCAGCCCCTGCTTGACAGCCCAGTGTCCTCACCCTTGTAGATGAGATGGAACTCTTCCTGCTGCCTCGTCAGGTACCGCCCTGCGATCCCTGGGAACAGAGAGCCTGTCGTAGACCCTGGTCCAGATCCTGCTGTGGCCGGGCAGAGAGGGAGCAAGGCTCACCGATGAACCTGATGGCCGCCTCTCGCAGGGGCTCCTGCGGGCTCTCCAGGTACGGCAGGGCCTGGCGCAGCTGCTCGGCCGCTCGGCTCCTGTCGTGTGCCAGCTGCAGAGAGAGCGTCACGAGGGAAGGCTTGGCGCGGGCTCTGCCCCTCGGCTGGGCTCTCCCTGCGCCCAGCCCTGGCCTCCCCTGCCCGCACAGCCCTGAGGCGCGGCCAGCAGCCGCTGGCGCCGGCCTTTGGAGGGGGCCGAGGGCCGGCTGCTGCCCGGGGAGCCGCGGGGCCGTCCCGCCGCACAGCGCAGCTGGGCCGGGGCTCCATGGGCACCCGGCTCGGGGCCAGAGCAGCCTGGAGAAGAGCCCGCGTGGTTCCTGGGTGCAGCAGTGGGCAGGGACACAGCTGCCAGCCCCACACACTGAGCACCAAGGCCAGGGGTGTTCTCCAGGCTGCGGCTGGGGCTTCCAGGCTGTCCTTACCAGGTGCTCACCAAACCTCCATGGCTGCTGCTTCTTCACCAGCTGCTTCAGCTGCCTCAGCTGCAAGAACCTTACTGCAGAACGCAGCGTTTTCCAAGAGGCCTGGAGAGCAGCAGAGACCTGGGAATGGCACCACTGCCCAGGGCACAGGACCTGTGTCCCTGTGCCAAGGCCTGGAGGAGGCCACAGCCCGCGAGGCCGCAGGGCAAGAGGTGGCTTAGCCCCCTCTCAGGGGGACACCCCTCTGCCCTCTCCCAGCAGCCCATGAGTCCTCACCTCTGCCACACGCCGGTTCTCATCGTGGCAGTGGAAGAAGAGTGGGAGCAGGCTCTTTCTCACATGTGCCTTCAGGGTCTTTTTTCCATTGTCCATTACCAACTCCATCACCTCTTGGAAGAGGCGAATGGAGAGCAGCTGCACGTGGCTGTTGTCCTGTTGGAAAGGAAGAGGAAAAGAACCAGCAAAGGGTTTCTCCAGGCCCACCTGGGTGCAGGCCTGAAAATCCACAGGGCACAAAGTGTCCAGGCAGCACCCAGTGCCCATGGCTGGGGGCACAGAGCCTTACCTTGTCAAAGAGTGGCCAGAGCACCTTGCCCAGCTGCAGGGCCGTGGGACTGGATATTAGGGTGGCTCTGTCCTGGAGCTCATCCAGGAATACAGAGAGGGTCAGTGTGACCAGCTCTCCATCTGGATCCTCCAGGAGGTCCATGAGGCTTTGCGTCAGACTCCTTATGCCTTCGGCCTGTGTGGAACACCATGCTGCATTGTGAAGCCGTGAATTGTAGAATCATAGCATCTCCTGAGTTGGGAGGGACCTTCCAGGATCATTGAGTCCCACTCCTGGCCCTGGACAGACACCCCAGCAATACCACCCTGCGCCTGAGAGCGTTGTCTAAACACTTCTTGAGCTCTGGCAGCCTTGGGGCTGTGACCATTCCCTGGGGAGCCTGGGCAGTGCCCCACCATCCTCTGGGGGAAGAGCCTTTTCCTGATATGCAGCCTGACTCTTCCCTGACACAGCTCCAGCTGTTCTCTTGAGTGCTGTCGCTAGAGAGCAGAGATTGGTGCTGCCCCTCCATTTCCCTTGCAAGGAAGCTGTGGATTCCAATGAGGTCTCCCCTCAGTCTCCTCCAGGCTGAACAAGCACAGTGCCCTCAGCCACTCCTCCTACAGCTTCCCCTCTAGGCGCTTCATTATTTTCATATCCTCTTTTGGACAATCTCTAATAGCTTCAAGTCTTTTTTACATTATGGTGCCCAAAATTGCACACAGCGCTCGAGATGAGGCCATGCCAACCCAGAGCAAAGCAGGACAATCCCATCCCTCACCCAGCTGGCAATGCTGTGCCTGATGCACCCCAGATGTCCCTCCTGGCTGCCAGGGCACTGCTGACTCCTACTCACCATCACAGGATCCCCATAGGTCTCTTTCCACAGCACGCTTCTCCAGCCTCTCATTCCCTGTTCTAGACACAGCCAGGCTGCTCCATGGCAGGTGCAGCCTCTGGCACCTGCCCTTGTTAAACTTCAAAGGGTTGGTGACCACCCAGCCCTCAAATTTGTCTCTACAGGGCCTCTGCCCTCTAGGGAGTCAACAGCTCCTCCCAGTTCAGTATCATCATCAAACTTATTTAGTATTCCTTCAAGTCCTGTGTCCAAGCCCTTTATGAAGAGCTGCACCACCAACATCACCCTGGCACTGCAACCCCACCTTGCTGCGGCAGGGCCCAGAGGCCAAAGGCCTGTCCCGAAGCACTCGGGCAGCTGAACCAGGAGGCAGGAGAGCTGGGAGCAGCTGCCTCAGCTCCTGAAGGCCAGCCAAGCCCAGCTGGCTGCTTTCCCCAGCCCCACGCTGCCAGCACAGCTTCAGCCACTGCCCCCTTCTCACCACTGAGGGGTCCATGCTGAGCACCACGAGGCCTCTGAGCGCCAGACGACGTGTTTCCCTGGATTTGCTCTGCAGGCGCCTTGAAATGATCTCCAGGACACAGTCACTCCATTCCCTCATGTCATCGCACTCAAGGACCTGAAAGGCACAGGGCAGTGACAGGGCAGCCAGCCAGCAGGAGCCCGAAACCGCACAGGGCTGGGCCCAGGCAGCAGCACAGGCATCCCAGGCAGCTGCAGCTACAAGAGGGCAGAGCTGGGAGGCAGCTGAGCGAGGCAGCACTGGCCTTCAGGCTCACCTCCACAAGGAATGCCAGGGCAGGCAGATCCCAGCGTGGCTTCTCTGCACTGAGCAACCCAAGCAGGCGGCGTGCAATGCAGGAACACAATGGGTTCGAGGCACGGCGCATCTCCCTGGAAGGTGGAAAAAGGCACCAAGACTCTGAGCCTGGGGGGCAGACCTCTCCCAGGCCTGACTCACAGAGGTCTGGTCTTCCCCACCACCCTGCCAGGGTACTTGGGCCCTTTGGGAGGTGGCTGCTCCTGTCAGCCTCCTCTCCCAGCCTTTTCCAGTCTGCTCAGCTGTCCCTCGGCAACAAGGCCCTCTGGCTCATGACCCCAGGGACTGTGTGGGGCACTCCGGGCACAGGGCACAAATGCTGAGGGCAGCAGGGAGAGGGGAGTCTCACCTGGCCAGCAGACCCATGGCATAGTGCTGGGTGTCAGCACAGAGCATTGTGTCCCAGCCACGCTTGCGTTCCATTGCCACCAGTAAATCCAGACACCGCAGACGGTAGAGCAGTGCCCTCATGGTCTGCACTGCGAAGCTGTGTACAGAGCAAACCCAGGTCATGCTGGGAGCACTGGCCCTGCCCTGGGGACATGGAAGTGGGATGGAGCACCTGTTGATGCTGGTGGAAAGGCTCAGCTGCTCCTGGCATCCCTTCCAGTAGGTATTGACCTCCTCTGGTGTATCCAATGTGCTGACAAAAACTTGGAAGAGCAGAGCCACGAGGAGGCGGGGGGAATATTCTGCAAATGGTGCTGGGCACCAGGGCAGGCGGAGAATCTCCCAAACCACCCTGGTTGCCTGCAAAAGACAAAGCAGCCCGAGACAGTTTTCAGTGCCAAGGTGTCCATGTGGCAGGGCCTGAGGGGAGATGCAGGGGGAGCACCGGGCCTGGTGGGCCCTGACCCTGCCCCCAGCCCAGGTTTCAGCACAGCAGCGCCTGAGGCACAGGGATGCCCTGGGGAAAGAGGATGGAGATCTGCTGGAGAGGCAGCCTGGGGGCAAGCAAAGGCCACTTCCACAAACTCACAGCCAGGGCAAAGACATCTGTGTTGTCTCCATCAGAGGTGGACATGCTGTGCAGTGGCCAGTCCTCCATCACACAGAGCAGTGTTGGAAGCACCTTCTCCACTGCCATTCCTGATGAGGCTATGGTCCTCCACATGACTGCAGCAGCTCTGTGAGACCAGAGCTCTGTGTCAGGGTGGTCTCAGCCAAAGCACCATGGTCTGGGCAGCTGTGGGGGCCCAGGTGACAGAGCCATGGTGCCCTAGGGTGCAGGGAGGGAGCACGGAAGCAGGCTGGGCAGCTGACATGCCAGTGCTGGGAAATGAGCAGCTGTTGGGTCCTGGAACTCTCTGCCTGTCTGTCAAACCCCACTGGACTGGCTATACAGGGTGGTAGGCCCTAAAGGCTGCTCAGCCCTGAACCCTCAAGGCAGGTGGGTGTGGATGCACTATTCTAAGATTTCTCTCCTCTTTCTCATGAATCGTATGGGGAATAAAGATAAGCTGAATTCTTCTCGCTCTTTCTAATCTTTGTTTTGGATATGGGTACTGCAAGTGTTCAGCCAATCGCTCCAGGGGGTGGATGGCTATGAACCAGTCACTGCTAGACTCTTAATGCCTATATAAGAAAAGAAAATTCAATAAAATCTCTCTTGCTACTTCTGTCGGTGCTCCGTCTGTCTCGATTTACCTATGAGCTCTCAGCAACAGGTGGGCCCTGTACCTGTCACATGATGGGGCACAGCGCAGGAGGGTGACTGCAACATCAGTGGGATGTGTGTCAGTCAGCCTCAGGATGTCCATGAAGAGCCTGTCATCTGGAGGTCCATTGGACACGAGCCTCTGGTGCATGCTCCTCACAAAGTCTGGCACCTGGAGGGGCACAGGGAGAGCTGGAGAGCTGCCAGAGTGGCAACTTCCCCAGCTTCCCCCAAGAAGTGCTTTCCTTCCCACCACACTGTGATGACCTCAAAGGCTGAGGGGGCCCAGCAGACCTGGCTTGAGGAACCACACAGTTCCTGGGGGGATCCAGCCCTGGCCACAGGCTGCTTACTTCATTTGGGTGGGAGACAACTCTCTCCCCAAAAAAATCCAGGTTGGGAGCAGAAGCCTTCATCTTTGATGTGCTCTGAGTGGGTGTGATGTCAGGGTTTGCATCCTCCTTCTTCTCCAGACCATGCAAGGGGGTCTCTCTGCCCTCCAAACGAGATCTCTCCCTAAGGGCACGTGGAAAAAATATCATTAAAGCTTGGGGACAGCAAGGAACAAGGTGGCTGCACAGAGCCTTCTTGCAACACCACCCTGTCCCATCGCCTCCTCCAGACACTGTGGCCACCAGCACCTGCATCATGATGTGTTACAAAGGGCCCTGTGACACATGGCCACGTTCCTTCCCACAGTGCCCAGCGTCACAAAGGGCCCTTGAACACAATGCTATGTGCCCTGGGCATTGTGCCTATGACCTAGGAAGATCTAGTGTTGGTTATTACTGCCTTCTCGTTTGCCCTTCTTGTTGATTGGTGGTTGATTGATCAGTTGCTGGTGATACATGAGTAGTGATCCACAGCAGGCATTGCAACTCACCCACATTGTGCCCCCTTTTAACTTTGAAGGCAGGAGGTGCCTGTACCACTGCTCCAAAGAAACTGCTTGGATTGGGAGTGGGATCACAGGGTAGAGCGTGGCAGGAGCACCCTGTATTCCCACCTTTTGCTAAGGAAGTTCAGACCTTCTGGGTTGTGATGTTGTGCTACAAATGAGGTGACTCTCCTGTGGTATTTTTTGTGTCTATTTGTCCTGTGCAGAGGTTGCAGTCTGACCCTTCGGGACAAAAAGAAAACCTTGAAGTGAAGGAGGAGACTGAGGAGAGATTTCACTGCAATCTGCAGCTTCCTCCTGAGGGGCACTGAAGGGACAGCACCAATCTCTGCTCTCTGTGACCAGTGACAGCACCCAAGGGAATGGCTGGAGCTGTGTCAGGAGAGGTTTAGGCTGGATATCAGGAAAAGGTTCTTCCCGCAGAGGGTGGTAGGGTACTGAGTAGGCTCCCTAGGAAATGGGCCCAGCCCCAAGGCTGCCTGAGCTCCAGGAGCGTTTGGACAACACACTCAGGCACAGGGTTGAATTGCTCAGGTGTCTGTGCAGGGCCATCCTCAAAATAACACATCCCCACAATGCAGATTCCTCTGGATGAACATGATCTCTCCATCAATAAACACATGTTCATGGCCACTGCCTCTCCAGGAACAGACCCTCGTTTTTGGTCTTATTAAAATTCACAGAAAGCTTTGCTATGAATATATTGTTCCCCCCTCCTTTTAAACCGCGAACGAGCACTTCCTGGTGTGTCTCAGTGTTGGCCCTGGTGAGCACGGACGATGCAACAGATGCAGCTTGTTAGTGCAGAGGCAGCAGAGTAATGATCCCGCCGTGCATTCTGCCAGGAAAAGCTCCTGTTTTACAGCTTAGGCTGGCTTTCAAACAAGCGGCGCATCCTCTGTAACCAGTCCTGACTCCAGCTCATGCAAATGTGGTTGTCTCTGTAGGGATCCCTGAGAAACTCGTCCTTGGAGACAGCCACGAACACTCCCAGCCAGAAGCCGCTGCCTGTGTCCTGCCCATGTGTTGGAAGATCGGCAGAGGGCAGGGTAATCCCACCAAAGGATGAGTGAGGACAATTCCCAGGAGCCGGTATCCCACTGCAGGGCCGTAGCTGGCAGATACTATGATGAAGAGGAAGCCAGGGTGCCCAGTCGACCTCCTCCCCAGGGAGCAGGCAGCCAGCTGGGCAAGGTGCCTGGCAGAAGACAGAGAGGGGGCCGGTGAAATTGTTCTTGGAGGTGCCAGAATTCCTTCTCCTGGTGTCCTTTGGGAGACAGAGAGCAAGCTGTCTACCACAGCAGTGTGAGGTCCATCCAGGAAGCAGCAGCTGAGATAAGGTACCTGTTGCACAGGTGCAAGGTCCACCTGGAGACAGAGGCATCAACAAACACACCCTCCCAGAGCTCAGCCATGACTGAGCTGGAGGAAGCCTGGGGCTGTGACCCGGAGTGAGGCCAGTGAGATCCCTTAGTGCTCTCAGGGGTCCAACACTTGAGGCAGTCCAAGGTTTGAGCGGAGCAATGAGTGCCTCGAGGGCACAGCTCTGCTTGGGGGCTGAGGGGAGTGGCATGTTGGTGGTGCCCATCCCCATGGCTGGTGTTGCAAACTCCCTGTAACCTTTTTCTGCGTGGACTGGAGTTTATGAATTTTTTTGGGGCGTGACCTGCTGGTTCAGAAAAGGGGGAAGAGCCAGGTACTGTGCTTGTAGAGAGGTTCTGCCAGAGACCAGAGTACCCCCAACACATGGTACCTTTACTTCTGAGAAATCCCAGGGGCACCTGGGTCACTGAGCTTTGGAAAGGGTCATTGGCTGACTTGTTTACGTGCTCTCCTGGGCGCTTGGCTTTTAGGGGTCCTTGGCACTTGGAATGTGAATGCACAGAGGGGTCTCGTCCTCTGGAGATGCTCTTTCCCCTTTGCAGCAGATGGGCAGCAGAGAGAAGCCCCAGCTTCCCTACCCGTGAATTGCAGCCAGAGAAATGAACCAGATGAACATCTAGCTGTGCTGCTGGGGTGCCCTGCCAAAAAGCCAATTTCTGCCAGGGGCTGGGACCAGGCAGGGGTAGGGGAACTGCACCTTCTCCAGAGGCCTTGGGGAGGGGGAGTGGAAGGCAGAAAAATTGTGAGCCCCCAGCACAGATCAGCAGCCTTCTTCCTGCAGTAGGAGCCATGCTCGTAAATAGCAGGAAGTATGGAGAAGCAATGGGAGATGAAAAAATAAATAAATCACAGGAGGCAACTGCCCAAGATTCCCCAGCCCTATGGAGCACGTCAGGAGCAGAGAGGTGCCCTCTGCCCACCAGGCACCATGAGGGCAACACAGGGAGCTGCAAACCCACACTTGTGTCTTCTACCCGCTGCCTTTGGGGAGAGCTCTGACACCTCAAGTTCTCTCTGGGACAGAGGCAGCCCTTTCCCTGGGACACTCAACCCTGCCATGGGACGGGAGCAGAGAGGGCCCCCTCCTCCCCACCTCCAGCAGACAGCAAGGGCAGAAGTGGAAGCAAACAGAAAGCCTCCAGGGGCCAAGTTTGCACCTTGTTTCGCTGCTGGGGGCTGAGAGGGGGGGTGGGAATTCGGCAGCTCTCCTTCTTTGGAAAGGGTCCAGCTGCCTTAGGAGAGAAATTCCTTGCATAGCTTTGCTGTGAAGAAAGTGCTGACCTGTTCGGGGGCGTTTGCTGAGCAAGTGAAGACGAGCCAAAGGCAGCTTGTAAGTGCTGGGAGAAAATGGGCCAGTTTGCTCATCACCGGGGTTAGGCAGCAGGTCAGGCTCTCTGGAGGAAACGGTGCCTGGTGACAGTGGCTTTGTGTGCCATAAGGAAGCCCGTGAGGATGTCCTCATGTTCCCTGGCATCACGCACCTCCAGTGATGATCTGACTACAGCACAGAGGCTGATGGTGCCACAGAGGTGACCTGGCAGCTACATCCAGACACTGGTGCCCAGGAAAACCCCACCATTCCCAGGGGTGAGACCCAGGGAACACCTGGAACAGCTGGAATATCAGGGTGGGGATGAGACAGTGCATCAGGGAGGAGGTGTTTCGCTATGGTTGGACTTGGAGCACATCTTGGGATGCTCACACAGGGCACTGATCACTGCAGTGCCAGGGGGAACGTAATCCAGAAGAAGGCAGCTGGCAGAGAGGGCATGGTGGGACTGAGGTCCTCCTGATGCACCTCCTGTTCACTTCTGAAAATGCCAGCAGGAAAACAAACAGCATAACTGCAATAAATATGGGAGGCAAATCTGACCTCCTGCAGTGCCAGGAGAGCAGCCAGTGCGTGACTGAAAGAGCGTCAATTTAGATTAGATATAAAGCAGCATTTTTTTAGGATGAGAGTGGTGGAACACTGGCACAGGCTGCCCAGGGTGGTGGTGGATGCTCCATCCCTGGAAACATTCAAGGCTGGGGTGGATGGGCCTCTGAGGAACCTGGTCTAGCGGAAGGTGTCCCTGTCCATGAGATGGTGTTTAAATGTCCCTTCCATTCTATGATTTCATGATTCTTTGCCTGGACAACAGAGCAAGGGCAAACTTAAACACCAATACCAGACACCTAAACCAGCTACTTACAGATTTTAAGGGAGGCTGTAATAAGGGCACATTTCAACTTGCAGATGGGTTGAAGTGTCTGGGGATAACACATAAAGATAAAACTTTTGAAGGCAGTACAGGGTGCCATTCTCACAAAAACAGTCTGAGAACCACCAGGAAAAGATTCTATTCTGGATCTTCTCTGAAAATGAGGAAATACGTCAAAAAACCCCCAACAAACCAGGCCAATCCCAGTAAAAAAAATATTAAGAAGTCTGAGTAAAATATGGAGCAAAGAGCAAGTGGGGCCCCAACACAGCTGATGGGAAAGCAGGGGGAGTACAGGGAAAAGTGATGCTGAGGTGTAGAATGTCTCCCAGAAGAACAGGAAAGCTGAAAAAATGTATCAAGTCAGATACAAATAGGGAAGCAAGAGGACTAGGAGCAAGTTGGCCGCTTGTCCTACCAAATGTGGTCAAACCAGTAGTGACCAGCTCAGTGAGTCTTCTGCAGGGACTGGAAGGTGGGACGGGTGCACAGGGATGGGATGGACACAGCAACAGGGGTTTCCCGTGGGATCATTCCTACCCCCACCATCCCCGCCCACTTTTTCCCCCCAGACACAAGGGAAGGGCTCTTAAATTGGAATAGAAATCCTGGTGGGATTATCCTGGAGAGCCAAGCTAAATGTCCTGGACAGCTTGGAAGTGGCCAGCACAAGGATGGGGACATTGATGGTCAGTAGGCAGATGGTCAGGCCCTATCCTAGGTGGGTACAAGGATCCTCAAGTGTGGGGATCCTCACAGGAGCAATCCTTTCTTGGGGCCATTCCAACTCCCCAGAAGGCAGCCTGTGTATCCTGGCACAGGGAACTGGGGCACAGGATACCTCAGGGTATCCAGCTGTTGAGCAGCCTGGAGCAGTCCTCATTGGAGAGCTGGGAATTTCCCTTTCCCAAGGAAGAAACAGCTCCTATTTTAAGTCTTGCTGGAGCAAAGGACATTGATTTCTTCCTTTCTCTTCTTTTTTTCCAGATGAGTCAATGTTAACTGGGGGATGCTGTGTGCAGCCTGGGAGAGAAGAGGTGACAGCCTCAAGGCTGCTGGGATAATCCCCAAGGAAGCGGCAGGAACATGCCAGGATCTTCCGTTTTGCGGTTGTTTCCTCTGCATTACTTCCATGCAGGGAAAGCACAGATGTGTTCCACCACTCACAGCATCCCCAGGGCACTGCTGGTCCCTCATCCAGCCACCACCCAGCACAGCAACCTGCATCCTCCTGCCTGCATCCTGCTCCCTGTGCCTGAGCCAGACAGCCATGTCAGTGCTGTGCCTGCCAAGGTGACAGGGACGCTTTCAGGGCTGTTCCTCAAAGGACAGCCTGCGCTCAGCCCCATTACTCCCTCCTGGAGCCCTTGTCTTGCCTGGCTGGATTTCAAGGCTTTCCCTTGAGCAAGAACCTGTCTGTCAATGCAGGAAGGAGGAGGAATACATTCTTTTTCTTGAGTTAAAAATGAACTGCTTTTCAAGTGGTCCCTCTGGAAGGGCTGGTGAGGGGAAGCAGGAATCCAGATGAGTTTCCTGGCTTTGTGGCTGCTGGCCCCGGCTCACACCCAGCAGGGAGAGCAGTCAGTGATTATTTGAATTGAACTGAACTGCACTTCGGAAAGTGCAGGAAGGTGGCTGGGGCACAGTCCATGGAAAGGAGGCAGATCCTGGGAAACCCATCCCAGCGAGGATCTGGAGGCTGCGGATAGCCCTCACTGGCCATAGGAGGGATGTGGAGGGGCTGGAGCTGGCAGCTGGGGTGTTTTAGTGTGGGAGGAGAAGGACTCCTCCCTTGCATGAGCAATTCAGGCACCACAGAAGGTTCAGGGAGCTCTTCCAAGCTTCCTGAGTTTGGCAGAGATGAGGAACTGCTCGTTCCCAGTGAGCCCTAGCCCTGCTGAGGGATGGGGATTTTCGGCCGGATGTGCAGCGCAATGGGGCATCTCCATCCTCTCCCCGGCTGCAGATGCTCCCTACCCCAGCTCCAATGGATCCCTCGGAAGCCTTGGGGGGACCAAACCTGCACCCTGCACGTGGGGTGTGGATGCCCTGAGGTTTCAGGTGGCTGCAGAGCTCTGCCCTCCTGCAGTGCTGGACCGTGAGTGCAGAGCGGGAAGTGAAACAAGTGCCGTTTCCCATAGCCAGCCGAGAGGCAGGGACCCAAGGGCGAGCCGCTGCGATGAGGCATGCGAGAGGCATCCGCCGCATCCCCTTTCCCATGGAATCCTTCTCCCGGTCCTTCCTCTGATGTGTGCTGAAGTATTGGTTTTCCTCTGGAGCGGATGAGTCAAGGAGAAAGTTGGGAGGGAGCGGGGGCTGCCGGGGCATCCCAGGTGCCCTGGCCCCTGGGAAGGCTGTATGGGAGGGAGCAGGCACTGCCCGGGGGTGTGGGCAGAGGGCAGGAAAGATGCGTGTGAACCGGGGAGCTGGGGCTGGCTCTGGCCCTGCCGACACCGCACAGGGCTTCCCAGTTCTGGGAAAGGAAGGGGGGTCCCTCCTTTGGTCTCACTCACCCTTCTCCGGGGAGGAGGTCACTGTGTGTAGGGGTGAGCTCTCAGCTGTGTCGCTGCTGACTGAGTGGCTGTGTCTCTGCTGGCTCCGCAGAGCTCTCATTTGCCCTTCTCTCTCAGCAATTTCATTGACAATGTCCAGCTTGGGAACGGGCCAGTTCTGTCACATCATGATTCCGCCAGATGGGAGCTCTCCACAATGGGCTCCGGGATGTGGCCAGGGCTGGGGTCCCCTGCCTAGCAGCTCTGTGTCCAGGGTTCAGGGATGTGGTCTGTGCCACCTGGAATCTGCCCTGCCCCTGCTGTACCAGGAGGTGATGGTGTGGTGGTTCCTTGTCCCCCCTTGCCTCCCTGTTGAGCCTCAGCAATCTGTGCTGTCCCATCCTCCCACCATCCATGGGTGGGATGCGGACGGGCTCCAGATCCTGGAGCATTTCTGCTGCCAGCCAGGTCCCCAGCCACCCCTGGACCATCTCCTGCTTTCTGCAGCCCCTCGCTAACACATCCACCAGGCCTGGCTGCTGGGAGCAGGCGTGGTGCTGCCCCACTCCCAGCCCCCTGACACCCCGGCCTGGCTGAGCTCATCCACTGGCTCCACAGGCAGGTAACATGTTCCTGACTCAGCCAAGCTTTTGTGCTTGCCAACTTTCCTCATTGGGGGATTATCTGGATTTCCAATTGTTCCCACTCCCTGCCTGTGCTCCCTGGGTCCTTCCCAAACGCCCACCTTCGTGGCTGTGTGTGCTTCACCTCTGGAAAGGAGGGATGGTTTTCAAGTCATCCCTTGCCAGAACCTTGCCAGAGATGTCAGCTGAAGGCAAGGCATGATGTTGGCTTCTCCTGAGGACATCCTGGCAGGTCCTGGGCCATCAGCAGACACAGACTTCCAAGCCAGCGCAACAGAGGTGGCTGTGAGATGCAACACCAGCTGCTTCCAGTGATCCCCAGCACTCACACCCGGAAGCTGCCCCGGGAGGAAGTGGCTTTAACACGGACAAATGGCACATCAAAGTGGCAGTACCAGCCACAGTCTCCCCTCGGCAATTGGCCCAGATGGGACAGCCCTGCCTGTTGGGGGTTTTCTGCTCCCTCTGCCTGCTTCAGCCATTGTTTTTCTGCAGGGACACTCGCCAAATGTTGTCCTCCTCCTTCTTGTCCTTTATTGCCCCCCTGACCCAATTCCTAAGTCCCCCACTGCTCCCCAGCCTCCTCACTCGGCGTGGTGGCAGCGGGACTAAGCAGGTCACAGGGGCCTCTGGAGGCAGCCGTGCACAAGACACGTTTTTTGTGCCCCGGTGACAGCTCGCAGTGCCCGCTGGCACTGCCGCTGCTCCCACGGCTCCCGGGTCACGGCTCCTCTGGCCTGCCGGCGCTTGCGGACACAACGCTCTTCCAGCGCCAGGGCAGCAATCCCGCCGAAGCTGGGAGAGGGACATGGACACTGGCCGTGCATGCCAGCCCTGGAGCCGCTGCAGGGGACGCGCCTGGGCCACAGCAGACAGAGTTTCCAACCCCTCCTCTCTGCTCGAAGGAGTGGAAAACAGGCCAGTGTCCCACAGGGTTGCCAGGGTGACATTTTTTGGCGGCCGTGCTGTCCCGGCTGCTGGGCTGGCAGGGGCTGTGTGCTGGGAGCTGGGGCAGCCCCTCTGTCCCTGCACCGGGGTGCCCCTGCCCGGGGCCACCCAGCAGCGTGGGACAACTGGCCACGGGATGCAGGTGGGAGCCAGGCGCAGGGGTGGAGGGACAGCGGGACACTGGAGGAGCCACGCAGAGATGAAAAATATCAAGGCTTTGCTGGAGCTGGGAGCCTGCGGGGTAGGAGAGCCTTTTTGGCTGGGGCTTGGGAAGTCTGGGCTGCAAGCTGCCAAGCCACCATCGGAGCACTGCTGGTTTCCATTTGGTCGTCTTTCGAAAGAGCTGCCTCCATTGGCAGCGTGGGTGTCCCCCCTCCCGCAGCGGGCAGTGTTTGTTTGCTTGGGAAAAGATGAGCCTCATTATCTGTTCTCTGTGCCTCTTGGACGTTAAAGCTCAGCGGGAGGAGGTTTTATGATGGGAAACTGCCCTGGTGTCAGGCAGGCTTTGCATGGAGGTCTGCTGGGGGGTACCACAGCCCCACTGTGGCAGTGGGGACAGCACCAGGGCTGAGACACAGGCAAGACAGGAGGGTGGCAGAAGGTGATGTACTTGAACAAGCACAGTGAGAGCCAGGGGAAAGAGTCCAGAGGAGCAGTGAGGAGGAAGTGTGGGATGTAATCCAGCTCCACATACACCTGCAGCAGCGATAACATCGCTGTGCACTGTGGGTGGGAAGGTCTGGGCAAGCGGTCAGTGTAGCCCCGAGTGTTTGCACCTCCCAGCCCTGACAGCGCTGGTAACATTGGAGGGGCCGGAATTCCCCCGTGAAGCCAAAGCAACCTTCCCTGAGCTGCCCACAGGCTCTCCCACCCCACTGGAGCACTTATCCACCCACTCTGATCCAGCCCATATAAAACCAGATCACTTCAAACAGGCCTCTGCTATCAGGCTGGATCCTTCTCCATTTTCAAGAATTTTTTCCAAGCACCATCCTTGCCCCAGGACTCTCCTCCCCCTTGCTCCACGCTGTCCAGGCCTTGCAGCCCATCCACCCCTCCAAAATCCTTGCGCAGAAGGGTAGCCCAGTGACTCAGGGCTGCCACGTGTTCCTTTTGTGCAGCTCAGGTACTCCAACCTCTACCTGGAGGGAAGGAATCCAGCTGCGGGAGAAAAAAGGGCTGGTAAATCACTCAGCATCCAGCTGGGAAAGCATAAATTTAAGAGCCCTGACCACATGAAAACATTCTGCAGCCAAACAAGAAACAGCTTCGGTGTGTATTCATGGCCCCCAGACCGGGGTTGTGCTGAGGGGCTGCCTGCCTTTGGCGCCATTGAAAAATTTACAGCCAAAATTCGGAAAGTGATAGCGTGCCCCTGTGCGAGCACAGAGCCGAGCAGCTGGATGTCATGGTTTATCCCGCTATATCCAAACCCTGCCTTAGACTAAACACGCCTCTGCCATCATTAGTGAATCACTTCTACATCCCCTCGACATTTCCAGGGCTTGGATTTCAGCAGCTTTTTGCTGCCTCGGGGCACTAAAAGGCTGCAGAAGACAAAGTAAGGTGTGGCAGCAGGTTTTGTGGGGATTATCCTACTGGGATAATCCTGGGGTTGGGGCTGGAGGAAGATGAAAGCTGGGGTGTGGGGAGGAGGTGAGAGTGGGCAGCAGCCCCAGCTTTAACCCCTTTCTGGGCACGAGCAGGGTGAGGCGAGGGGCACTGCTGCCCTGGCTCTGGCACTGCAGCCCCCAGCAAGGGCTGCCCCGGGAAGGTGCCCAGGAACCCCCCGGCTCTCCACCCTGCCGGGCCGGGCTGGGTTCATGGCATGGCGAAGGAGGGAGGACCGCGGAGTTCCCGAGCCCCACGTGCACACTGAGGGCGAACGAAGGGCCAGGAAAGGAGAACATGTGGTGCCATTCTGGGAGTGCCCAGCCCTGCTCCGTGGCCCCGGGGCTCGAATAAGTGCTTGGAGAGGGAATGAGCTCAGCTCGCTGATTCACTCCCTCCTTCAAGACCAGACCTGGCCCGCGAGCCGAAGCCTACGGGCTTGGTGGAGCGGGAGGTGCCAGGGCAGGTCCTGCGGGCCGTGGCTGCCGTTTGGGGGTGAGGGTGCTCCCCGGAGCCCCGGGCAGGGGCGGGATGCTCCTGGGGGAGCGATGCTCCTCGGGAGGGATGCTCCTCGGGGAGCAGAGCTGTTCCACTCCCGCACACCCATGCCCGGGGGTGTCCCCAACCCCCTCCCGGTGCAGGACACCGACGGCCGTGCAAGCGCCGGCACCGGGGACTGGGGGCGGGCAGAGCCTCGGCCCCGGCTCACCCGCCCGGGGCGGGCCGACCCTGCCGCCCCTCCCCTCCCCTCCCCGCCCCCTGGGCCGTGCCGATCCCGCTGCTCCGAGCCGAGCCGAGGCGCGCCGCGCTGCGCTGCCGGCACCGACTGGGCGCCATGCGCACGGGGTGAGCGGCGGGGCTGCGGGGGACACCGGCCCCTGGAGCCGCAGGGGATGGGGGGGCACAGGTAGTGCGGGAAGCACGGAGCCGCCGTGGAGAGGCGGCACCGGGACTTCGGAGCTGCCGTGCAGAGCCGGCACCGGGGCCCTGGAGCCGCGGGGGCGGGGGATCCTCGGTGTAACCGTGACGGGACCCCAGGGGCACCGGTACCGTGGGGACACCGGGGAAGGTGTCCAGGACCAGGACAGCGCCGTGCTGGGAGGCGCGGGCAGCGCGGGAAGCCCCGGGACACGAGGGCACCAGGACGCCGGAGCCGCCGGGGCTGGGGGGTGATCGGCACCCTGGAGCCGCCGGGGCTGGGGGTCCCTGCTGTGACCGCGGGAGGCTCTCGGAGTGGGGCTGGGTGCCGGGGGGCGCCGCATTCGGCAGGAGGGTGGGTGACCTCTCTCTCCGTTTCCCTTCCCGCAGGTGCCCCCCGCCGCGGCTGCTGCTTGGTCTCTTTGTCCTGCTGGTCCCTGCCGCTTCCCAGGAGCCGGGTAACGTGCACGGGATGCTGCGGGATGCTGGGGAGGGGGCTCCCTACCGCCGTGCCCGGGGTCCCATGCCTCCTCCCTGCCCTGAAGGCTCCTCATGCCCTGGGAGGCTCTCCTCAGCAGGAATGGGGCCTGGAGTCTCCCCTCGGGCCAAATGCTGCGCCCAGCCGTGGTTCCCGAAGCTGGGGGTGATCCCTTCAATGGCCACATCCCTCGTGGCTGCTGAGCCCGCAGGGGTCCCCTGTGCTCCATCCCATCAGCGGCCAGGGATGCTGGGGAAATCCCTGGCTGCAGTTCCCTGGGACAAGAGTGGTTTGTCAGTCAGGTCCATGCTGGCTGTGGGACAGATGGGATGGCATTACCCCGGAGTGTCCGTGCTCCATGTGTTAGTGGTTTCTCCACAAGATCTCTCTGTGCCTGCATGTCCTTGGAAGTGTTGTGAGTGGTTGGGAGCCTCAAGTGTGTGCCCTGGGGATGCAACACCTCCCACACCCTCCTGGGCTTTTCCCTGCCTTCGGGGCTCCCTGTAACATCCCACTTCTCGAGCGCCCGGGAGAGGGGAATTCAGTGCTGACTCAGCTTTCCAGCCCTTCTTTCCCCATGAGGCACACGAGCCGGTTCTCCCACTGCCTGTTTTTCTGGTGAACTTTACCTCCCTGACAGGGAAGCTTCCTGCCGGCTGCCAGGTGGGATAAAAGCCCTCCTCCCCTTGTAGCCAGATGCGTGCCGAGTGCCCAGAGGCGGGAATAGCCACAGCTGGCACAGGGAGACCCCACTTGGATCCCAGGAACCCCATTTGCCAGAGTAGTTGAGCTGCCAGTGATGATCCAAAACCCAGGATGGAGTGGATTTCCTCTGGGGTAGTGGTCTGGTTGTCTTTGGCTTGTGCCAGCCCAATGTGAAGTATCACTCATGTCCCTCCCTGCCGTCCCAGGCTGGGCATGATGTTTCTGTTCATGGCATCCCCAGGTACAGTCAAGCTGGAAGTCGGCCGTGAAATTGGTGGCTTATTTACTAGAGCAAGGCTTTGTGTCATCTAGGAACAGCTCTGGCACTGCTCCGTGGGCAGCTGGGTCAGCTGTAGAGGGAAGGAGGCTGGCAGGGGCAGCGGGGATGCCTAGCACTCCCAGAGCACGTCTGAGAACACTAGGAGAAACCCTCCAAGTGCCCTGGGCTGCATTTATGATGCTGCTTTCCGAGGGGTGGGTGCCTCCCCAGGGACTGTGGGAACAAACCTCCCCTTGGAGCTCTGCAGAGATGGGAACATCATTCCCATGTGAAATCCTGAATTGGCCATTTTAGGTCCCTGGAGACTGTCCAGTGCTGCCGAGTTGAGCTGGAGGGCCAGGAGCTGGTTTTGGAGTCGGTACTCAGAGTTATCCGTGCCCTTCCCACCGTCTCTCCGTCAGCATCCTTGGGCACTCAGGGCTGGCCAGGACCCTTTGCTGAGCTGAAGGTGCACCCCCCCAGCTTCGAGCAGCCATGCTGGGGGGCCCCAGGAGGTTTCCCAGGGCGTGCAGAAGGGCTGAGTGCTGGGGGAGCACGGCCGGCGCCGGTCACCGCTGGCAGGGAGGTGCCCGTCTCACCCAGCCGACTTGGCCGTCTCCCAAAGGCAGGCTGCAGATCGGGTTTTAAAGGAATTCAGCGGGTTGGTGTGGCTTTTTTTCCTTCTTTTCTTTTTTTCTTCCTCCCCTTCCATTGGTTCAATGTCCAAGGACTGCAGGGCTGTTCTGCCAGCGCGCCTTTGTGATGACTCCTGGGGAATGTTTGCTCCGAAGGCTGTCCTGGCATGGAGATAACCTTTCTGTTTATCTGCCTGCCTTGCAAATTTGGGGGCTTAGCTGCCCCAAGCTGGGCTGGCCTCTTATCACTGGATCTCTGGGATTCCTCAGGAAGGGCACGTAGCCATGAGGATCATGCAGGGATGCTCCCATGGCTCTGGTCTGGGGAGCGTGGGGGTTATCAGGAGTAGGTCTATGAGTGTCCCCCAAGCATGGGCTGTGTCAGACGCTGGGGAAATCCCCATTCCCAGGGGGGCAATCCTGTGCCCCAGGGCCCTGGATATGGGGAATCCCCACCACTGAGGGTTTACAAAGCTGGTCAGGCCACCCGAATATGGTGGTAGAGGCGACCAAGCTTTGGAACAGACTGCCCAGGGAAGTGATGGAATCACCATAGCTGGAAGTGTTCAAAAATGTGTAGATGTGGCTCTTGGGGACATGATTTAGTGGTGGAACTGGCTGTGCTGGGCTAATGGTTGATGATCTTGGAGGTCTTTTCTAACTGTCGTGATTCCCTGATTCTGTGATCTCTCACACTGAATTTCTTTCTGTGCATCAGTTTGGGGCTGGGATGAGCCCCAAAAGGAGCCCGAGCTCGCTGCTGTGCTGCTGCTGAGGGTGCTGGCAGCACCTGGGAATTCAAGCTGCCTCCTCCTGCTGTTACAGACAGCAGGTGCTAGAGCTGCAGGTGGAGCGGCTCATTCCTGATTATTTCTATCCCCAGTGGGTTGTGGGTCCTCCTGGCTGGGATTCCTCACAAGCACATGGTGCTGTGCAAAGCAGTTTACAGCCTGTGACACAACTGCTCTGGCATCAGCAGCTGGGGGCGGTTTGACAGGTGGATCAGAGCTTTCCTAGCACTATTTTAGGAATTTCTTCAAAAGAAATTCTCGGGGGAATTGGCTGTGGGCAGCACCCAGCATCATGGGTTTGGCTGGGGCAGGGTTCGCAACTCTCAGTTCCAACAGCATCACTTGGTTGCTGAGGCTCCCAGCATGGACCAGAGGAACTGGGGAGGATGCTGTGCTCCAGAGGCTCCTCAGGCACTTCATCTTCTTATCAGTTGGCAGCACTTCTGTTTGCAAAACCTTATCTGTCGTGCGGGAGCTGCTGGGGAGGGGAAGCTGCCCTGGCTGCCGGCAGCTGGAAGGAGCCAAGGCTGCTGGCATCTCTGCAGCACCTCTGGGCTCCTGGTACATCACCCCTGGCACGTGGATCCCATCCCTCTTGCCTGTCCTGAGATGGCAGCAGAGGTGAAGTGGCTGTGCTTGGATGGTGCATTGGGGCTGGAAACTGGGTTTAAAAAGAGACTGAGTATTCCTGCAGAGTGGCTGTGGTCCCAGGCAGGAGTTTGCTCTTGCTTCCATTACAGCACACAACCTTTTCAAGCCCTAATCCTAACTTTTCCATTACTTCTCTGTACCTGCACTTGGTTCATCCACAACATCCATTCTCCCAGAGCTCTTGCCTTGATTTTAGGTTTTCATGTAGCGTCTGCTGGCCCAGCGTGGCTGTGAGTGCCTGGGAGCTCCCTCCCCACTGCTGCCTGTGCCTGGAGGGATGGAGAGCTGAGCTGCTTTTCCCTGTGGCCACTAGAAAACCCTGCCCATACACTCCTATATTCTGGAGAAGCAGGGATTTTTTTGGCTCTGAAGAGCAGCCTCTTAGTGACACTGCTCCCTATTTATTTTGGCCTGCAGCTGGACTAACCTCTTCTTCCAGTGTTTATGGTGACAGAACTTGGGTGCTGTTAAACAGCAAATCTGAGCCCTTGGAGAAAACATTTTGCAATCCTGCTTCAAGTGTCATTTTCTGGCTTAAAAAATCCCTGAGCTGCAAACTGTGCTGCTGGGAAACTGTCTTTGCTCTTGGGAGAAGATGTCACCACTTCTTTTTAAGGAGGCAGGAGCATGTGGAGTTGGGGTGAGGGCTCATCCAAGGCTGTGTCCTCTGATAAAAAAAGAGGGAGAGGGACTTTTTATGTGGGCCTGGAGTGACAGGACAAGGGGAAATGGCTTCACACTGATAGAGGGGAAGGTTGGATGGGATATTGGGAAGGAATTCTTCCCTGTGAGGTCCTGGCACAGGTTTCCCAGAGGTGTGGCTGCCCCATCTCTGGAAGTGTCCCAGGTCAGGTTGGACAGGGCTTGGAGCAGCCTGGGCTAGTGGAAGGTGTCTCTGCCATGGCAGGGGGTGGAATGAGGTGAGGTTTAGGGTCCCTTCCAACCCAAACCATATTCTGTGACAGGGACACCGTGTTTCTCCTGTACCACTCTGGCCTGTCATGACTGTCAGGTATGATGCTCTAAGCCCTGCAGTAACAATCCCAGCAAGTGCGCTCTCTTTTTTCCCAAACTCTTGATCGTTTACCAAGAAAAGAATTAATTCTGGCATTTCAGTAGAGAGTTCTGAAGTGCTGAAGGAGACATCTGGGATTAAGTATTGATGTATATCAGCAGCAGTATGGAATTAATAAAACATTCTAATGATTCTTCTGGTGTATCTGATGACATTTGGAAAAGCACTGGAGATGAATCCTTTCCGAGAGCGTGCTGCATCTCTCTGACTGAGTGTGCAGCAGTATCTTGGATATTAGAAAGAAATTCTTCCCTCTGAGGGTGTCGTGGCCTTGGCCACAAGTTGTTCAGAGAAGCTGTGGCTGCCCCATCCCTGAAAATGTTCAAGGCCGCGTTGGACAGGACTTGGAGCAAGCTGGGATAGTGGAAGGTGTCCCTGCCCATGGCAGGGGTGGCACTGGATGAGCTTTAAGGTCCTTCCAGCCCAAATTATTCTGTGATCTTCCATGATGGATGGGCTCCACCTCACCCCATCTCCCAGTTTCCTGTCTGCCAGCTGTGGGATGCTCTCCCTGGCTCCCCTGTCCTCCAGCCACATTCCTCATCCCTTGGTACCAATGTGTGTGGAGCCGCGGTGCTGCTGCCCTCAGGAGTATAACAGGTGGGAGGTGGTGCTGGGGGAACCTGCAATGATTTCAGCTGGTACTAAGTGCCCTTAAATACTGAGGATTGGGATCAAGTCCCTGACTTTGTGGGCTGAGGAAGGTACATGGTAGCAGCACATGTGTGGCTTTTAGTGTCAGGCTTGATTAGCCTGGGGAGCTCATTGCCAAAGATACCATTGAAGCACAAGCTGAACAGGGTTAGAAAATGGTTTGGAAATTTGTATGGCTAACAGTGTCTCTGGCATTGCCTTAATGTGGATTTGGAGCCACTAGGAGAAACACAGGGAGAGCTGGAGCAGGCTCAAGGGCACAAACCCTGCATACCCTCAAGGTGTGAACATGCTTAATCAACCCTTTGGGGGTGAAGGGATGGTTCCCACTGGCCAAAGGTGGGTGGCTTTTCCCTCCTAGCGAGTGCTGGGACAGAGCAGGACACCGACACCCCCAGGGCTGTGAGCTGGGGCTGCTCCAGGGTCAAGGCTCCAGAGGCTTGCTGTGCTGCTGGCTCTGACCGGCAGCGCTGCTTGGCAGCAGCATCCCCAGCACTGGGGCTTTCTCAGCAAGCAACATCTGGTCCAGATCATCCCGTGTCTTAAAAAGGTTGCTTTTGTGGAATTTTTATTGCTTTTTTTTGGCATCGCCTCCCAGCCCTTTTCTAAGATGGAGATTGGTCATTAGTGGATTTTTCTGTATTTATATTTTATTCCCAAGCTCGATCTGCTGGTTTCCTCCTCTCCTGGGGACTGCAAGATCTGGCTGTTTCTCTGACCCTGTCCCCCGGTTGTGGGAGGCTGCTCAAACAGCCCACAGTGTGAATAGGAGCCGGGGCACCTGGAATCCAGCATCACCATCCCCGTGCTCTTCCCACTGTCACCACTGGCATAAATCTCTAACAGCCCAACGGTCCTCAAAGCTACCTCTGAGTTTATAATTCCTAAGTTGGCCACATGCCGTCCCTCTGGGAAACACTGTAATCAACCCGATTTATTCTTTTCCACCCTCCTTGTTAGTCTGTAACTTAATTGAGTTGTAGATTGTTGACCTTAGGATAAACAGCGACTTTTTGATAACCCCCAGATAAGCTGGTGGTGTTCACTTGTGGCGTGGTGAGAAGGTATCTGTACAGCTTAGTCCTTCCCCTGGGGTCCCAAAATGTTTTCCAGAGGGGCCAGGACCCTTATCCTGAGGACCCAGGACATGTGGGTGACACGGAGCCCCAGGACACCTCATGTGACCCTCTCACTGACACCAGCCTCTCCCCAGCTGGGTTCCAAAACTGGAGAAGGGCTTGATGTTCCCTGTGCTGCTGAGAGCTGGGGCTCATGGTGGCACTGATGGGTGGGAGGGGGTGGAGTAGAAATCTACAATGATTTCAGCTGGCACTAAATCCCCTTGAATATCAAGGAATGGGAGAAAGTCCCAGCCCCTGGCACTGTGGATGGAGGGAGGCATGTGGCAGCAGCATGCCTATGATTTTTGGCTTTTACTGTAGATTCTTTGAATGGTTTGGCTTAGAAGGGACCTCAAAGAGCAAGTACCTCAGCACCACCTCACCTGGTGGCCTGGAAAGTGGTGCTAACAGAGCATTTCCTGGCAGACAGGTGAGCTGTCCCCACGTGTCCCCACCCTGGGACTGTCATCAAGCTGGTCTCTTGCCTGCCAAAGGCCCTGAAGGGCTGGGGGCCAGCTCAGGGATTTGCTGTCCAGATGGCCTTCACAGGGATGACTTGGGATAGGGGACAGTGTCACCATCAGGGCAAGTGGCTCTCACTGTTCCCTGGATGGCTTTGGGGGAAAAGATACCCAGAAGGGTAACCAGGACAGCATCTGATAAAAGCATGAGGGTTTTTATTTTGACAGGTTATCACATCTTTTTGGTGGGGAGATGGAGATTTCAGGCCATGGCAGTGGAGGGTGTGGGGGGGTCCTGTCATCCCCTTTCCCTCTGTGTGGGGTACCCTGTGGGCTGGGCTCTTGGTAAGAGCCTGATCCCAGCAGGATTCCCCCAGCGCTGGGCTGGATGGAGATACCACAGTTCCCTCCCAGCTAGGATGCAGCGGGGTGGTGGGCCTGGCTCCCTCTGGCTCCCAGGGGGATGGGAGTCCTCGTGGCATCCTTCAAGGCTGGGGTGCCAGCCTGGCTCCAGCCACACACTGGCTAATGTTGATGGTTCCTGTCCCACCTTTTCCTTGGGCTCAGCCGAAAGAGTTAAGGAAGCCATTGGAGAGTGGCCCCCAGAGGCAACTGCTGGAGGTTATAATCTTTCTTCAGCTCTTTTTTCTTTTCCCCTGCTAATTGCGGAGTTGACATCGTCCCCTCTCATGAAAGGCCCTTTTGTCAGCCGAGTTGCTGGGCAAAGCCCACGCTTGGCAGCAGGTTGCAAGCCCCGGCTCCGTCTCCTGCACATCCCTCGCCGGCAGCAGGTATTGAAATGCCTCTTTCAGTGACAGCAATGTCCCTCCCTTCTTGGCTCCCATCTGAAATAAAAACACCAAACACCTCAACAGCAACAAAATCCCTCCTTTTAGCCAAAAGGTCCTGATTTTCGCCCAGTTCCACCTCGGCCCCAGAGGGAAAGGTCAGTCCGTCTAGACTCTAATCCGACAAGTGTTGTATTTCTTCCCCTGTGGGTGTCCTAGCAACGGGATTAATGCTGCGGTGTGGGGCGGACACTGGCAGGATCCCGATCCATCCCAGGCCGGTGGTCCGGATGTGTGTCGCTCCGCGTGGCCGGGCAGCAGGAGAGGTGGGCTGGGCTCCGGCCCCGCTCCCTGTGCCTGCCCCTGGCTCTGGCAGTGGCTCCTGGTGCTAAACATCAGTCCAGGGGCAGGGGAATTTAGGATACTGGTGGTAAAACAGGCTTACGGATGTTTTATCCACCCCAGGGATGGGTGGGCCAGTGGCGAAGCACTTTTGCCCTGAGAAGGACAGCAGGCCTGATTTGCGGACCACGCTGGGGTGGGATGCTCCACACCAGGACCTTGGGACAGCCTGTAAATCTGACTCTCACAGTGGAAACAGATCTCCCAGTCCATCCCTTGCATCCCGGTGCATTGGTCTCCCCTATATCCCAGCACCCGGGTCTCCCTCCTTCCATTTCGAGTTGTGCAGGGGTAGCTGTTAACCCCTGACATGCCTCTGGCCTCGGGGTCAGCCACAGTGGCAACAATGCTGGTAAAAATGTGTCTGTTTGGGTCGGGAGTAAAAATATTTCCCATTTCCTTCATTCAGCTGTTTCATCTTTTTATCTCACTGCTGCTGCTCCATCACCTGATGGCCCCAGTTGGCCTCCAGGTGTTCCTGGTGGAGCTTCCCTGCCAGTACCTGGGCTCAGGGCTGCAGCTGGTGCCAGAGTTCAGCACCCAAACATCTCATGGGTGGTTCCTTGCAGGTGCCGTGCATCTGGAGCCCCCCACATCCTTGGCACAGCTGCCTGATAACATTGCCCTGTTTTAATCTTTTTAAGCCTTTCCTCTGCTTTCCCAGCAGCCCCTTTCCGGGCTTTCTCCTGCCTTTTTTTCCTTGCAGAGTGGCTAGCCGGGATTTCTCTTTCCTTGCTATTCCCCCCAGCCCACTGAGATCGTATCCCCAAGTGCAGGGTGCAAAGCAACCGAAAGGGGGTTGAAGATCAAAGTCTGGCTTTAACCTTCAATGGAGAGGAGCTGGGAGCTCCTCCAGGCTCCAGCATCCTTCAAAACCCGGTGCTGGTGCCATGTCAGGGCTCTCCCCAGAGGTGCTGGAGCCCCAGTGCTCTGGCTTTGTGCCCTGCAAGCAGACACATGCTTTAATGGGCTGGTGAGAGGAGCTCCCAGGGCTGGGAGAAGGGGGGTTTCATTCCCCCAAATCCCAGCTGGGTGCTCTGGAGACAGGCTGGAGCTTGCCTGGAGTCCCTGAGTGGAGCTTCTGCCTACGTGGGATTTTTTTTTGCCCTGCAGCTGGAGCGGGTTAAGTGGGGTTTTAGAAGCGTTTACTTTTCTCCTGGGTGCTTAAAACAACAATAAATAAAATCCCAGCCCAGTGAGTGACGCTGCTGCTGCGAGAAAGGGAAGATGTTGCTGTGCTGATTTATGGGGATTTTTTTTTTCTAAACTTTACAGGTCAATGCTAGCATTTGTGGAATTGGCTTTGTTGCAGGATAAACTGGTTTCCAGCTTTCCCATTAGGAAGAAACTTCTGGAATTGTGTAATTAAAATGCAGAAGAAAATAAAATAGCAATATATAAGTAGATGCCAGAGGAGCTGGTTGTGGTGCTCATAGCTGGGTCCTTTGGTGGCTGTATGTGTCCTCTGCCTTGCTCTGACCTTGGCTGTGTGCTTTGCAGCCTGTAGCAGGAAAAAAAATGGCATTTTTTTCCCTTTTTCTGGGCTTTCTGGCTCATGCACCAGTCTGCAATAGCAAAAAAGCCCAAAAAACCAACAAAAAAAACCCCCACCCAAAAAAACCCACCAAAAAAAACCTAACAAACAAACAAACCCCACCCCAAAAGAAAACAAACAAAAACCAAAACAAAAAAACGAAAAAAACCCCAAAAAACCAAAAACCCACAAAACAAAACAAAAAAAACCCCAAACCAACAAAACCCAAAAATCTACATATTGACCATGGGAATGTTTTAATCCATCTTGAGGCAGTTTCCAGAGTTTTTTTATCACCTTATCTGAGCTGAAGCCAGCACCAGGCTGAACTATTAGGCAGGGAATGTTGGGACTGTGACTCCTCCATCCCGTAAATGAAAAATTATGGATTCAACTCATCCCCATCCTCTTGCAGTAGGACAGCAACAGTCTGCAGAGTCTTATCCTGGGGGTCCAGGCTCCCCAGAGCTTTTAAGGAGGGAAGGAAAACTCTGTCTCCATGGGATTGGTTTTTTCTTTGCTTTTCTTTCCCTTTTTTTTTTTTTTTTTCTTTTTTTTTCTTTTTTTCCAGAAAGGATTCACTGCCCGGACTTGGATATTTGGGAGGTGAACATTTTTTCATCTGGGCTAGCGATGGGAGGAAAGATCCCCTGCTTTTTGGGGCACCTTGAACCCCAAGTGTGACCATCAGGAAAAAAACCATCCCAAATCACAGAATCTGAAAATGGTTTGGGTTGGAAGGGACCTTAAAGCTCATCCCATTCCACCCTCTGCTATGGGCAGGGACACCTTCCACTATCCCAGGCTGCTCCAAGCCCTGTCCAACCTGGCCCTTTCAGGGATCCAAGGGCAGCCACAGCTTCTCTGGGCACCTGTGCCAGGGCCTCCCCACCCTCACAGGGAACAATTCCTTCCCAATATCCCATCTATCCCTGCCCTCTGGCAGTGGGAAGCCATCCCCCTTGTCCTGTCATTCCATCCCTTGTCCCAAGTCCCTCTGCAGCTCTCTCAGAGTCCCTTTAGGTCCTGGAAGGGGCTCTGAGATCTCCTTCTCTGATGAGGCTCAAACCCCACCTGGGCATGGTCCTGTGCACCCTGCCATAGGTGAGCCTGCTTTGGCTGGGGGATGGATTTGCTGATTTCCAGAGGTCCCTTCCCAACCTCAACCCTCTGAGATCCTGTGAATGACGTCCAATCCCCCGTCCCCTCCCCCAGGCTCGCCCAGCCTTCCTAGCCCGCCCCCCCTTTGAACCCTCTGGTATGTGAATTTTTGCTGGTGTCAGAGGGTCGACGGCTGCAAAATCCCTCCCGGTTAAAGGGTGGGAATACCAGTGTGTGCAGCTTGGGATAATTACCAGTTGTCAGCAAAACAATAGTGGCATTGTAGGGCAGGAGCAAAGGGAAAGGGCCCCTGTCTTGAGCGTAATGTTACTTTTCTATTTACGTTGCCATAGTCTTTGCTGAGAAATGGCCCTATTCTCTCTAATCCTCCCCTTCAGGCATGCCTGCTGGGCTTTTTTGTGTGGTTTGGGTTTTTTTTTTTTAACCCCCTCATCATCCCAGGGAATAGCTTGTGGGTACCCATCTCTGTGGCTCCATGCCTGCAGGGATGTCCTTGGCCCATGGCATTGTGCCCGTGGGCTGGGCAGCTTTGCTTTGGGTGCTGATGCCTGGGATGGTGCCCAGCTGTGGCATCATCCCAGCGCTCAGGAGGGGGCAAACCTGATCTGGAATCTCCATCTCCATGCAAGCAGGAATCAAATTTACACCCCTCCTTGTTCTTGACATCTGTCATGTTGAACTCCAGCGCATTAAAGCTATTTATTGACCTTGTATTTTCCTTTAAAACCAAGTGATTTGTAGGAAAAGGGAATAGTTAGTCAAATGCTGGTTTTGTTTGTTGGTTGGAGAGGGATGATGTGTTCTGGCCTCATCCAGCTCCTGCTGGCTTTCCCCAGCACTTGCATGGAGCAGCAAAGGATTATCAACCTGTTTGACCCCTTTACTATCCATCTCCAGTGCTGCTTGGACTTCCTCAAAAGATCTAAGTTTTCCTGCTTAAATACTTGTGGAGGCATGGTAGGGAGAGGGGGATTTCAGCCTTGGCTGATGTCAGGTTGCCATCACCCAACTTAATTTCAAGGCGTTCAACTGATTTATTTCTCACTTTGGCGTTGGGACGTGCGCAGCTGGGTGGGTTCAAGGCCTGGGCGATGCTTTCCCTGTTCCAGTGGCCCCTCAGCCAGCAACTGTTCCTGACCCCAGCGTCCACCCCCAAAGGGCCTGACGGGTACCTGCCCCCATTGTGTCCCCAGTTTGGGGGTCCGAAAGGTCTGGTGTGGAGCACGGTTCCCTGCAGACAGCCCTGGGATGGGATGCGATGGGATGTGACAGCAAAGCAGGACGGCCAAGGTTGGCTGCCTGGTGCAGGGGAAATTTTGGAAGGAGCCAAAACTTTGGAAATGCTGCCAAAGTCAGCAGCACAGGCGAACTATTGTCTGGGGAGTGCAAAGAGGTGGAAGGACCACGGAGCTGACACGGAGTCCTATTACGAGCACAGCTGGGGGTTTCCAAGCCAAACAAAGTCCCCTGCGCTGCAGGAGGGCAGCGCTGACAAGTCCCAGGCTGGTTGGACGAGCTGGAGATTGCAGCTGAAATCCAAAAACAAACCCCCCTCCCAGATCCCCCATTTCCTGTCCATTCCCTAAGAAAATAGCGTTCTTTGCCACCTGGCCCCGCAGTAAGCACGTGAGCTTGGATTCTGTTTGCTGTGTGCTGCACTGAGGATGAGGTTAATGACCTGCTGAGTGGTTTTCCTCTCTGAAAATCCATGGCGAGGCTCTGTAAAGCATCCACGAGCTATGGCAGTTGCCTCTTGCAGCAGCACTGACCAGCTGGCACGCAGCATCCCTGGCTGGGGTGGATGCAGGACAGATGATGTTCCACGGGATGGAGGCTGTGCTACTCCGTTGTAGTTTCAGGTACGACATCACTTGGTAACTCTTCTGTATTTTGTTTGGTGAACTGGGGTTTTAAAGCTTTGTCAGTATTTTCTTCAGTTCTGAAGTCCTGGAAAACAGCTGGGAATGGGCAGCTCCCAGTTTTTGATGTATAGGCTTCAAAGTTGGTGCTGGGTTACCTGCCAACTGTGCTTTTTGCTCTGTGACACTGGAGGCTTAAAATCCTGACATGGTTGAGGGGCATTGCTGGCTTGGAAAGCTTTGTTTGAGCTCTGGGGACATGCACTCCACCTGGGTGCCTTGTCCTCCTCTGATTTTCAGGTTAGGATGGCACTGAGTTGGATCATGAGCTCTCCATGCCATCCCTCATGTTCCCTCATCCTGCTACAGGAGCCAGGATGCCAGGTGCATTGATCTGCTTGTATGCCCCAGGAAGTAGGTGCCAGGGAAGGGAAATGCACTTCCTCCCTGTCCCTCAGAGAGCAGCCAGTCCCTCCTCCACCAAGTGCCTGCCCCGAGGGTGGTCACGGTGCTGCTGGAGGCGGGGAGCACCCCCCCCCCCCCACCTCCCGGCTTCATGCTGAGGCAGGAATGCCAGGAACTCAATTAAAATTTGGGGCTCCCAGGCTGAGCCAGAACCTTGGTGGGGGGTGAAGAGCGGGGTGAGTCTTCTCCTCTCCAGGGAGCAATTAGTCTGCAAGGTGATTTATTAACGTGGAGGAGGGTGATCTAGGGGGTCACATTCCTTTCCTCACCTTCCCTGCCTTATCTCCCAGGCTGCCGCTTGGCCCTGGAGGGAGGTGAGTTGTGGGAAGCAGAGACATGGCCCCTGTGGAGGCAGGAGGAGAGGGGACTGGGAGCTACAGCTCACCTCAAACTCACCTTGCGTTTTACAGATCTCCCTTGGGCTCAGCTGTGCCCAAACATTGATGGTCCCACCCCACCATCCATTCCCCCCAGGACTCCTCACAGGGTGGCCAAAGTCGCTCTAGCCCCAATTCTCTGCTGCCTTGTCCTCCTGTCCATGCAGATGGGGCAGAGTGGGACAGCAGCACCTCTTGTCCAGCCCTGCTCAGCTCAGGAGCAGGAGGAGGATGCAGGTAATGACAGGGGTCTGGGCACGGCCACCCTTCTTCTCCTGCTGGGGTTATTTGATGCCTCCCCCAGGCAGTTGTGACATTTCCACGGTTTGTCTTATTGAAGAATTTGCCGGGAGGATGTTTCTAGCTCTGCATGAGTAAATGTTTAGGAACGCTGTGGGTCGCGGGGGCTCCGTGGTGTTGCACAGAGGCGGGGGGGAAACGCTGACCCCGAGGCAGAGCCGCGCGAAGTGGCACCTGTGTCATTTTTGGGGCTGTGATGGGTGCTGTCACTCCTGCCAGCTCAGCCCCTGTGCATCCTTGCCTCCCCACCCCCTGGCTGAGTGCCCATCCGTGGCCCTCTCCCGGGGCTGTCTCGGCATGGGAGGTCCGCGGCTTGGGATGTGGCAACATCCTCAGTGCGCGGCTCTGTCTCTGTAAGCGCCTTTTCACTGCTCTTTGGGCTTTTAGATGGGGAACGGATTAGAATAGGATTTAGAGATATCATCTGCTGCTGACAGTCCCTGAATTTTTCTGCTCAGTGCATGAGTGCTTCTGTCTCCGGCATTCTGCTTGTGCCGTGGTCAGCGTTTCCTTCCCTTCCTTTCCTTCCTTTCCCTTTTCCTTCCCCTTCCTGCACCCTGTGAGGATCTTTCCCTCGGTGCCTCCATCTCTTGACATTCCAGCAGTTTGTGGTCCTCATTCCTGGAGGTGTGAGCAGCAGGTTGAAGGAGGCTGCAGGCCTCCCGTGCTCCATCCCAGTCCCTGCCTGGAGCTCTGGGATCTCTTGGCTGGAGGCTGGGATGAGTCCAGCAAAGTGGAGCCTCCTGAGGAAGCTTCTGAGCTCTGCTCATCCTGAGGCTCCCTCTGCTGTCCATCCGTCCGTCCGTCCCTGTGCCTGTCCATCCATCTGCGCGGCTCTCGCTGGGGAGTCCTTGGACTGTGTAGGAGGGATTGCTGAGCTGACCTGGGGCAGGCTCCTTGTCTTCTCCCAAAACCCTTCAGGGAGAGCAACGCCAGAGACAGAGACAAACATTGGTGTGCTTTGACCACGGATGAAAGGCTGCAGGTCTGAATGACAGGCTCTTTTTTCCCACTTTCTATCTACTTTTTATATATTTCCCCCCTTTTTTCTCTGTTTTTTCTCTTCCCTCCCCCTCGTTCTCTTTTCAGTTTCCTCTTATCCTCCTTTTTTCCTCTCTATTGTCTTTTTTCTTCTGGTTCTTTTTCCCTTTCTCTTCCCCTTCCCTTCCTGCCTCTTGCCTTGTCCCCCTCTCTTTTCTGCCTTCTCTTCCCCCTCCTCTCTTTTTTCTGTTCTTCTCTTCTTTTTTCTCCTCTTTCCTTCCCATTTCCCCTCCTCTTTTTTCCACTCTTTTATTCTTTCTTCCCTCTTCTCTCTCTCATTCTGTCTCCTTTCCTACTCTCATTTTCCATTTGTTCCCCCCCCTTTCCCCCACTTTGCCAATTTCTATGTTCCTCTTTTCTCCTTCCCCACAATTTTCTTACTCCCCTCTCACTTTTCCTTTCCTCTTTTTTCACCTCTTTTTCCCCCCACCCTCTTCCCCCAATCTCTTCTCTTCCCATCTCCACTCTGTCCCCCTACCTCTAGTTTTTCCTCTCTTTTCCCTTCCCTCCGCCACTTTTTTCCCCCTCTTTATTCTCCTGGCCCTCACTGAGGACTGAGCCCTCAGTGGCTTCTTAGGGCAGCCTAATCCCCCTTTTCCTGAGGAACCATGCTGCACTGCCAGATGCCGGACAGCCTTGGGAAGATGCAGCCAGCCTTTTTGGGAGGAAACTGGGACCAGGATGAGGGTCCAAATTTGCTTTTAAGAAGTCCAAGGTTATGATGAGCTGGCAGCAGCATCTCAAGGAGTGCGCAGAGTGCTTTTTGGGAGCCTTTAGCCTGGAGGAGGCTAAAACAAGGGGTTTTCCCTGCTCTGCCAGCAAGCCAGCTGCCATGGCTTCTCCTTGGTGGTGTACTTCTCCAAAATATTTCACCAGCTGGTGCATTCCCGGTCCGTGCCTGGCTGCTTCCTCAGTGGCAGAGCTAGTTGCACTGGGCCAAGATGCCTCAGTGCCACCTGTGCCACCAGCCCACCCTCAGGGCACCTGTTTTGGAATCCCCAAGTTCCTCATTTTGGGATGCCCCAGCCCTGGCCCCTTCTCTGGGAGCTTCCAGCATGGAGGTATGCAGTGAAATGAAGATCGTTGACTTAACAAGGGCGTCCCACGGGACTGCTGCTCTGCTCCACTATCATGAGCTGCCTAATCCCAGCAGAAGGGAGAAGCGGGAATTTCTCTGGCTGGGCATCCTGTCTGCACACGCTTGGGGTACCCCAGCATGGTGCTGGTGCCCAAATCCTCCTGGCAGAGACAAGGCAGCTCATGGGCACATGTGATGCTCCCTACTCCAGGAGCTCTGGAGGGCGGGAAGAGGCTGTGAGAACACCAAGGTTTTCCATCCCACCAGTGGGAATGGAAGCAGCAGTCACTCTTGTTCCTCTGGGATGTGCCAAGGACACTGTGGGGGGGTCCTGCAGCTCACGGTGCCACCACGCCCTGGTCCCAAGGCAGCCGAGCCGGGTGTGTGGATCCAGTCAGGACACACAGCCAGAGAGGGCTGGCAGACAGCTGGCTCCTTCCCCAGGGAGTGCAGGAGCTCTGGAAGGGGGTCGTATGGAACCTCTGGCACCCGGGCAAACCCGTGTCCCGTGCGGATTGGTGTGGGCTGTTCCGCAGCAGGCACCCCTAACAGCATCAGTCATGGGGAGAGCTGCTGGCAGCAGCAGCCAGTTCCCATTTTCAGGGGAAAACTTGCCCATTTCGCTTCAAAAGTAGTGTGGAAAATGTTGCATAAAGCAAAATGGACATCTGAGCGTTTGCCTCGGTGATTTTCCTGAATATTTTTAAACTGGAGCGTTAGCTCCGGAGTGTGGAGAGCTCCACTCTGTAGGACCACATTACAGCAGACTGTGACTTTCCTGGTCATGCAGCCAAGGGGAGCCAAAATTGTCACCTCCCCATCAAAATCCTGTCTCAGGGACACTTTTTGAGCCATAAGGTGACTTGCCTGGTGTCACCATGGCAGTGCAGGTCCTGCATGTGCTCAATCTCTGCTCAGCTATCCCCAGGAATGAGGGGCACCGTCACCAGAGCTGGACAAGTGGATTTGGGGGGAACTTTCTTAGGCTGAGGTGAAGAACAATTGAATGTTTTGGGGTGTGGGAGAGTGTCAGCGCTGCCCAGGGGAGATTTTCATCCCGGGCTCCAGGAAAACTTGTGATTGGGAAACTTGTGATTGCTCAGACCGGGCTTCGGGCGTTGCTGGCGCGTGATGCTTGGGGGGTGGGGAAGCTGCAAGTGCCCCCCGGCCATCCTGCGACAGCACCTGGAGGGTCCTGGCCCTGTAAGGGAGCCAGGAAAGCGGCTTTAAGCACTTGACTTTGGGGACTTGTGTTTCCGGCCGGTGGAGGTATTGGAAATGTTTTCTGGGATTTGTTTCTCCCTTCGTTCAGTTTTGCTCTGAGATTGTAACTTTTTCCTGAGGCCTGGAGTGGGGTGTCCCACCAAAGCTGTGCATCCATGAGGACCATGTCAATGCACTACCATCCCCATGTACAGCTCTCGATGCTGGTGATTTAACCGGAGCCACCGAGCAGGGAAAGAGGATTGAGGATTTTCTGGGCAGGAAGGAGTTAAACATCTGGCAGCAGCTGCTGGGACAGGCAATAGGGTGCATCTGAAGGCTGGCTTGGCTCCCGGAGGTTTTGGGGGGCTCAGGTGGGTCCCCAGCCAGGCAGTGGGCTCCCCGAGGGGCCGTGCTGGGAGAGAGAGGCTGGCGCTGGGGAGAGGAGGGCTTGGCAGGGCCGGCGGCGCGGCCACTCCTCCCCTGCTCCGCTCCAGTTTGAAGAGTCGAGTGCCGGAGCTTGGGAGGAGAGAGCGATGTGAGTGCTCCGGGAGTCTGGCCGGGGCAAAACTCCTGCCTCTTCCCTGTTTTCCTTCCTCCAGCCTCTCCGTTCTGCTCTTGGGAGCAACGGAGCTCATTTTCCCTTTCCAATGGCCCCACCTCACTTGGGGTTTCTGCTCCTCCTGGCTTGCTGCTTCTCCTGCTCTGAAATGCAGCTCCTGGACTGGGTTTGGGACAGCACGGACACCACAGGAAGCCCAGAAGCACCCGGCGAGGGAATCCCAGTGTCGGAGCCACCAACCTCAGTGGCAGCTCTGGCTCCCAGCCTGTCCCCAGGGAATGTCACCACCCCACAGCAGCAGGAGCCAGATCCTGCTGCAGCAGCGCCTGCGGGTGAGGGAACCGCAGCCAAAACCATGGAGCACTGGGACAGGAATGCTACAGGGCTGGTGGAGAGCACAGCACGGCCAAGCATCGCTCCTCCCCGCAGCACATCGCCTGCCCCGGGACAGGAGGTGGCCAGCAGCCCCACTGAGGACCCCTGGCTCCTGGGGACAGGGACCACCGAGGACCCGCAGCTCCTGGGGTCAGGGAACACCATGGACCCCCAGCTCCTGGGGACAGGGACCACAGAGGACCTGCAGCTCTTGAGGATGAGGACCACCGAGGACCCTCAGCTCCTGGAGTCAGGGACCACTGAGGACCCACAGCTCCTGAGAATGAGGACCACTGAGGACTCAGAGCTCCTGGGGACAGGGACCACTGAGGACCTGCAGCTCCTGAGGACAGTGGCCCCTGAGGACCCAGAGCTTCTGGGGAGCACTGAGGACCTGCAGCTGCTGGGGTCAGGCACCACTGAGGACCCCCAGCTCCTGGGGATGATGAGTACCACAGACCTGCAGTTCCTGGTGGCAGGGAGCACCAAGGGCCCACAGCTCCTGAGGACATGGACCACTGAGGACCCACAGCTCCTGGGCATGGGGACCACTAAGAATCTGCAGCTCCTGGGGAATACTGAGAACCCACAGCTCCTGAGGACAGTGACCACTGAGAACCCACAGCTCTTGGGGAGCACCGATGACCCACGGCTCCTGAGAGCAGTGACCACCAAGAACCTAGAGCTCCTGGGGACGGGGACTTCCACAGCACTGGAGACACAAGTGTCCTTGCAGAGACCAGCAGGTCCCCAGCCAGGTAGTGCCCCTTTTCCTTTCTCACCAGGTGACAGTCCCCGTGAGCAGGCAGTGCCATTCCAGGACCCCTCAGCACAACCTGTCCATCAGCTCCATGGAGCATCACCAAACCTATGGCATGGCACCAGCCACCGGGGGCTGGCTCTGGCCAGCAGGAGTTGGAGCCAGAGCCCCCCTTGGCCTGATCAGAGGGTGGATAAGGGTGTGGATTCTCCTGTTGCAGATAACTCCGTCCCTCTGGAGTTCGATTTACTAACCGCTACCATGCGGCTCTACGGGAATAGCGGCACGGGCCTTGCATCCTTCTTTCCAGGACTGATGCCGGTGGCCAGCCACTGCCAGCCCATCCCGACCCATCTGCCCTTCTGCAGCGTGCTGGGCACCAGCCATGTCCGATTGCCAAATTACCTCCGGCACGGCAGCGAGGAGGAAATTCGGTCAGCTTTGCATGAGTGGGAGGGGCTGCTTGAGTCGCGCTGCCATCGCTACCTGGAGTGGTTCCTCTGCTTGCTGGTGCTCCCCGGCTGTAGCCCCTCAGTCCCCGTAACTCCCCCGCCTTGCCAAGGCTTCTGTGAGGCCGTCAGAGACCTGTGTTGGACTCACTTGGCCGGTGGGCGCCTGCCTCTGCCTTGCGATGCTCTCCCTGAGGAGGATGAAGGGGTTTCTTGTGTCTTTATTAATGCTTCAGCAGGTAACATGGCTGGGTGATGTCCCTGTGTCGTGTCTCCCCTCTCCAGACTCCCCTAGGCACTGGGGGATGCTTCTGCCTTGTGCCCGTGGGATGCTGCTGAGTCCAAAATCGCTTTCCACTCAGCCTTGGCTTCTCCAAACAGAGAACCAGTGGGTTTTGGCTCCTTCCACAAGGCTGAGCATTGCTCCTGGTGAATCACAGTGGCCAGGCTGGGGAATGCTCCCCAGTTGCATCGTGCTGGCATTCAGGGCCAGTTCCCCGGTGCTGCAGGGCTTTGGGGTGTCCGTGCTGGGATTGGGGCACTTGGAGAGCTGGCAGCTCCCTGCAGGAACAGGGCAAGGACCCAGACTCCGTGACCACACAGCCACAACACCGTGGTGGGGAGGAGGTTTCAAGGTGACCCTCGTCCCTGCCCGCATGCTCCCCTCTCCTGAACCAGCGCTTTGGGGTTAATGATTCACCCGGCAGCGGCTAATGTTTGATCTCTGCTGCTTGGAAAAGTGGGAGAGGTTCCTTCGCCTCCATCTTCATCATTCGGTGGCTGTGGCTTTCCTGTGCGTCAGCCAGGGACCCAGACAGGGCAGGGGGGTGAAAGGACGGGAGCGGGGGGTGTCTGGTGCTTGGAGAAATGCACGTTGGGATGAAAGCTGGAGCTCCCCCTGCCCGCCAAAGCCTCTGAATGAGGCTGTGTTCCCATGCCGACCCCTGTGCCCTTGGGGGATGCCAACGGGGAATGCCGAGACTGGGGGCTGGCAAACAAGGGTCATACACAGGGTTCCCTCAGTGTCAAAGAGGCTCTGTTCGCTGGGATGATGCCCTGGGATCATGGGGATGCTCGGAGAGGAGGCACATGCACACCCAGGACTGCACTGGGGTTTCTTGGATGGGCAGTGTCGGGAATGAGTGGGGAATGTGGGGGCTGTGGTGCACCCTACAGAGTGACTTGAGATGCTCCTGTGTGCTGGGGGTCCCCTGAATCCCACACTGGCAGTCTGGGCTTGGGCCAGCCAGGAAGGTCATGGCAGAGTGGGAAGGTGGCTTGGAGCATCCTGGGGGCCTTTCCAATGGCAGAATCCCTGTGTCCAGAGACACTCCCACAGCCATCCTGTGCCAGCACCAAACCCCCTGTGGCCTCTGCCATCTCTCTGTGTTCCACGGTGGGTGCTGCCAGTTTGCCACAGGGACGATGCGCTGCAGGATTTGTGCTCTGGATGCCCTTTGGAAAAAGCAGGCGTGGCCTGAAAGTTTTGGGGATGAAAAGGGGCACTTGGCTTTTGTAGGGGAGGAGACGTTTGAAGGGGTCTGCCCTTACCCCTCTGCTCTCCAGTCTCCATCCAGCCTCTGTCATGCAAGAAAAAGGTCCATTTGCTTTGGGAAGTGCTGGCACTCAGCTCCCACCCTGGACTTGGGGGCGAGTGGCATGTTTGAGGAGGAGGGAGACTCCCGGAGCCAGCGGCAGCTCCAAGGAGAGAATGGTAGAAAATTGCCCTGCTAACAAAAGCCTCTTTCAGTGTGTGCCTGTCATCCTGAGCCCCGGGGAGGGGGGAGCACAATGACTTGTCTGGCTGCAGGAATTGCAGTGCTGGCTCTTACACCCCTGCGGACCCCCAGGAGGAAGCTCCAATTTCCTTTCCCATTAGAGCTGCTGCGAATTTGGCTTCCTCCAACCCCAGATAAATGCAATCCCTGCATCCTGGCATTTGCAGTTGGAGAGAGCTTGTGGGGTACCTGAGTGTGGGGTGACTCAAGGGGGGCTGAGAGTCTGGGGGAGCTCCAGTCACTCACCCCATCCTTTTTGGTGTAGGGCTGTGCACATCTGGGGGTAAAAGGATGCTGGGCTCCAGGATCCAGAGGTTCCCCTCTGAGCAGACTGGAGATGTCCCATGGAGAAGCCTGATCCCAGTGCAGGGCAGATGAGGGGGCTGAAACTGGTGGAAAACCAGGAGGGAGATTTCCTCCCAGCCAGGTGCTCAATTTTGGGTGCCAGTCTTGGGAAGGAGTAGGGGCTTGGGGAGCAGGATGGACACAGAGCAGTTTCAGAGCCAGAGTTTCAGAGGATCAGTGGGTTTGGCTCTGGCAGAGCGAAAACTTGCTCCCACCTTTAGTTGGTGGCATTTCTAATGTCCCCACTGCTGGGTCCCTGTCATGGGGCTGGCACTGGCTTTGGGGCCTGGCAGTGGGGGAAGCTTGGGAATGCTTCATGTCCCCGAGGCTTTGGAAGAGGCACCCAGGTTTTCATCACCATCCCAAGAGACATGTTTTTCTTTTGGGCTGTGCAAGGCTGGGCTGATTCCTTCTTTCTCTTTTCCTTTTTCTGTTTTTTTTAAGAGCTCTGGAAGACAATGCCTGGCTCCAGAGCTGGGTGGAGATTCCTAGCTGATCCTCCTGGGTTCAAGCCCAGGATACCTCAGGATACACCTCTGATTCCCCCCACTCCCCATTGCTCACATGAAAACCAGGGATGGAACTGAGGGTATTGAATTGTCCCAGCTCCCACTCTTGACTCGGGATGGGGCCAAAAATCAGTACTCAGCATCCATTCCCAGTGCAGATCCCTCAGCAGTTTCAGAGCCAGGGTGGTCAGGTTTCCTCTCTCCCAGGAAATGAGAGGTTAAAAAGCACCAGGCGTGCTCACTCCCATGGAGCTGGCACTGGCCCTGAGTGGCTGACATAGCAGAGGAGGAATCCAGCGCCCGGTGTGTGGGCGATGAGGATGTGCTGGCTGCCAGAACAACAGGAGTTGGCAGACACAGGGCTGGCTCGCCCCAGCCAGATGTTCAGCTGCGCCGGGTAGGAGAGACAGTCTCCAGCAGAACTTCTCTAATTCCCTAATTCTCAATAGGAGTTGGGAAAGGAGGTGACCTCCAAGTTGAGAGCATGTGGGAAGCTGAGCTGGCTTGAGCTGCGTTCCCAGGGTGTTACAAGGGGATGGCTCTGATATATTCCCAGCTGGGGTGACCGTAGGATCTTGTCCCGGAATGACGTGAGGGGTCACTGTGATCCTGGAATGAGTATGGATGCAACACGCTTCCTCGGGGCTCTGTGGTGGTTCAGCATCCTGGAGCTCCAGCAGCAACCCCCTACCGTGGGCAAGACCCCTTTGGTTTTATCCCATCTCAGGGAATCTGAGCAACCTGGTCTGGTGGATTGTATCCCTGCGCACAGCAGGGGGATTGGAAGGAGATGATCTTGAAGGTCCCTTCCCACCCAAATGATTCTGTGGTGTCCCAGCTGTGGTTGGAGGGCCAGCAGCCAGGAATGGAGGGCATTTTGGGAGATGCATCCGAATGGTGTGGTGGGAGCAGCTCAAGGTCGCTGCCTTCGCCAATGCACAAATCTTGGTTCCTGGGGAGGGTGAGCAAAGGGACCCACTGGAGGACAGTGTATTTGGGAGGCACAGGGAGGGCTGTCCGTGCTGAGTGACCATCCTTACCTGTGCTTCCTTCCTGCAGGGAGCCTGAGCACCGAGGTCAGCCTGCTGGAGCTGATTGGGGATCCGCCGACAGAGGAGATCCACAGAATTTATGGCCCTGACAACAACCCCGGCTACGTCTTCGGTCCCAATGCCAACACTGGCCAGGTGGCCCGCTACCACCTGCCAAGCCCTTTCTACCGGGACTTCTCCCTGCTGTTTCACATCCAGCCCACCACGCCCCGGGCCGGCGTGCTCTTTGCTGTCACAGACTCCTTGCAGAGCATCATCTACGTGGGTGTCAAGCTCTCGGAGCTGCAGGCAGGCCAGCAGCAGATCATCTTCTACTACACGGAGCCAGGCTCACCCAGTTCCTACCCGGCCGCCACCTTCACCGTGCCCACCCTGCTCAACCAGTGGACACGTTTCGCCATCAGCGTGGAGGAGGAGGAGGTTGTCCTCTACCTGGACTGTGAGGAGCATGAGCGTGTCCGCTTCGAGCGCTCCCCGGATGAGATGGAGCTGGAAGAGGGCTCCGGGCTCTTTGTTGCTCAGGCTGGAGGGGCTGACCCGGACAAATACCAGGTAAGAGCTCGGGTCACCCCAAGGAGTGTCTCCAAGTAGTCTGGAGAGATGTGACACTGCCTGTACCCAGAGGACAACCAGCGGCCATGCTCCATATGCGTCCCTGGGGAAGGGAACACCTGAGGTTGGGGGGGGAAGGTGGCTTGAGATGCCACTGATATATTGTCTTGAGGGTCACCAAGGCAAAGCTCTCAAGCTGGGCTAGCAGGAGGACACGGGGTTGCCCTACAACACCCACCATTGCTGGTGCCTTTTCCCAGCAAACACATGGAGCCTGTTCAGATCTCCCCATTGCCAAAAATACCCAGCTCCTTTGGTGGAGGAGCTGGTTTGGCTGGGAAAATGTCTCTCTTAGCTGGAAAAAATGCTTGGGCTGGAGCATATCTTTGCTGGCTAGTGTTGGGCGGTATCTCCAGGAAGACTTTGGAGAGTGAGGAAGGATGTGATAGCTCAGCCCCTGCTTTGAGCAGGACTAGTGTTCCAGATAACGTCTGTGGAAAGTGTGGTGAAAATGCCCAGCTGACATGGAAATCCCCTGCAGGACTTGAGGAGAGGAATGTTCAGGTTTATCCTGGGCTGAGCAGGATTTGCCCAGCAACCAGGGCACTGCTGAGGGGAGCGATGTTTTTCCTGTGGAGTTTTGCAAAGCATGTTTCTGAGCTTAAATATCATCCTGACTATACTGCCACATCCCCACTGGAATGGCTTTGGGCAGGGAAAGCTCCCCCAGGATGGAGTTAATCATTCATGGGCTACAAACTGGTTTGCACTGGGATTCGGGTTGGTCCCTAGAAGAGTAACTCTTTGCTCTTGAAGAGCAATTTCTTGAATGTCCTGGGAGGGCCAGTTCACGGCGGTGGAGGAGCTCCTCTCCGCAGCTGGAGGGGGTTTGGCACCATATGGAAG
The DNA here is from genome assembly GCA_036630365.1 of Acanthiza pusilla. Lineage (NCBI taxonomy): Eukaryota > Metazoa > Chordata > Aves > Passeriformes > Acanthizidae > Acanthiza > Acanthiza pusilla. Next base: position 754,471 of record JAXCHO010000167.1, on the reverse strand, counting down.
GCAAAGCCACAGCCTGGAGCAGAGCAGCCCCTTTTAGCAGGTGATGCTCCCAAGCTTGCCAACACCCTGATCCCACTGCCTGCCCCCAGTTTTCCCATGGGGAATAGCTGGCCATGGAGGGAAGGAGGCTTTGGCTGGGTGAGAGGCGAGTGGCATCTGACTGCCTCGTGGTGTTTCCATCACTGTCCAGCCCTGCCTCGTGTTATCTGGAACTAACGGGGCATCAAGCGGATTAAAACCTGGCCCTGGGTCAAGCCTCAGGATGAACTTGCTGGGAGGCAGCTGCGGGGGTGTCCTGGCACCTCTGCTCTTTCCTGAGTCACCTTTGTGGCCATGGCAGGAAACCTGGAGGGGCAGAGCCTGCAGGTGATGCAGAAACCCCTGGGACAGCAGCTCTCAAGGGGGAAAATGGGGTCTTAGCTGGGGTCTGGCAGGAGCATTTGTTTGCAGCTGGATGTGGCACTTGGGGACATGGTTTAGTGGGGGACTTGCAGTGCTGGGTTAATGGTTGGACTTGGTGGTCCTAGAGGGCTTTTCCAGCCTTCATGATTCCATGATTTTGTGGATTCATTTTAAGATCTGGTGGTGCTACTGCCCTCTTTATCAGAGCAAGGAGGCTGCCAAGGGCCCCTCTAACCATCCCTCATGGGGCTGCCTCCCTTCAGGGCTTGGGACTGGCTTGTTCCCCATGCTTCTGGCAAGCCTCAGGTTTCAACCTTGCAACCCCTGCCCAGCACCGCCATGTGCCAGCGCTGGCACCACGTGGGCTGAGCAGAGGGTAGCAGCCAGGACTCGGCCAGACAGCCAGAAGAGCTTTTACAGGGATCTTTTGGCTGTGCTCCTTGTTTTCCCTCTTCCAAGGGCTCCCTGGCCACAGCCAACTGCCCTGCAGCACACAAGGACAGCTGGCAGGTCGTGCAGCCCACGTGTTGTATTTCCTGGGATAATCTGCACTCCCTTACTATTTGTGTTTTGTGAACACTGTGTGCATCCAGGCCACTTGTTTATACAAGAAACCATCACAAATCCCTTCCTAAGGACGTTGCCTCCAGGCAAACCACCGTAGCATCCAAGCCTCACCAGGAGAGGGGGTATGGGTACCGGCCTGAAACCTGCAGCTCCCACTGCAAGCGGGATCACCCAGTGCTTCCCAGAGCCCAGCCTAGGTCCTTGCTGCAGCGGGGGGACACAGAGATGCTGTCAGGATGGGAGTCTGCCAAGCTGGTATGCTGCCCATCCATCTGATCCCAGTGGGGAGGAGCAGGGGACCACACTGGGATGCGGACTCAGAGAGAGGAGATAACTCCCCCTTGGTGTCTCTTCTTTGGGCAAGACACCTAAAATAATATTTGGGCTGGACGGAAAGCACAGCACGCCATGTCTGGGCAAGGAAATGTGATGGGCTTAAGAAAACAAGGATTGGGGCAGTCACAGTTCAGCCAGGCTGGCTGTGACATAATATGAATGTATTATAAGTACAGTAATTTTTAGGTATACATAAATATATTATATTTTTATATATAATAAAACACTACATAAATTCCTCTTACAAGCAAATGCCCCTAGCTGGGTGGTGACCTCTTCAAGCTGCTCTCAGTGCTGACAGCGGATCTCATTCATCCTTTTTCTCCCACTTGGGGACGTGGTGGCCGAGTGGCACGGTGGGTGACAGCCCAGCAGGGTGGCTTGTCTGTGTGCCCCATCCATCCGTGGTCTCCTTCCAGGGGGTGATTGCGGATTTGAAGCTCCAAGGGGACCCACGGGCAGCTGAGCGCCAGTGCGAGGAAGAGGAGGACGACGCAGAGGTGAGTGCTGGTAGCACAGCTGGGGCAGGCTTGGGGGTGCCCCCACCATGCTCCCAGCTCAGCCCTCACCCCTTCTTCATGGGCAAATGCAGGTCTCCGGGGATTTTGGCAGTGGGATGGAAGGTGGACACCAACCCTTGGGCAAGCTCGAGGTGAGTTGCTGCCTGCAGGTGTCGCACTCAGGGGGACACCCCAAAATTTTAGTGACAAGGAGGTCATGGGATGCTTGGTGGTGTCCCAGCACCTGTCCCTTACGGGAAGGCACTGGGAGGTGAATGGTGCCATGGTGTCCTCTCGTTGGCACAGGGTGTCCCAGGGCTGGTGGATGCTGTCCCTGTTACCTCACCCCCCGTGGCGGGGGGCAGTGGCTCCAGGAGTGGCGGGGGGTCCCCACAGCAGGCTGAGAGGACCAGGACAGATGAGACGCTGCGGGTCTCCACAGGAGGTAATTCCAGCAGCCTTCCCCTTCCCCAGGGCACACAGGTTGGGACATGGCGGTGTGGCCACCCCCAAACATGACTGGACCCCTTTTCCTTTTCCACAGGCACCGGCTGGAAGGGCGAAAAGGGGGAGAAGGGTGAACGTGGCTTGAAAGGGGACTCGGGGACTGGTGGCATCGTGGGGCCAGGCAGTGTCAAGGGTCAAAAGGTGGGTGAGAGCTGGTCCCTGGGGGCTCGAGGGTGTCAGTGACATGTCTGTGTTTGACACCTGCTCCTCTCTGTTTCTGGTCCTCAGGGGGAGAAAGGAGACCTGGGCGTCAAGGTGAGCATCGCTGGGGGAGCTGGCATGGAGCCGTGCCACCTCAGGGCCTTACCACCCATCCCTGTCTCCCTCCCCTCCCCAGGGCAGTGCTGGATTTGGCTATCCTGGCTCTAAGGGCCAAAAAGGAGAACCAGGTGACCCTGGACCCCCTGGGACGGTCTCTCGGCACACTGATGGCTTGGTGGTGGAGCAGGTCACTGGCCCCCCAGGGCCACCAGGGAAAGATGGAGCCCCTGGCAGGGATGGCGAGCCTGTGAGTCAATTCCTCCCCATGGGGTGTCCCCTGTCCCCCTACCCTACCCACCTGCACACTGACCTGTCCCCTCTCTGCCATCCCTAGGGAGATCCTGGCGAGGACGGCAAACCAGTAAGTGGGGTGGGGAGGTGGCAGGGTGATGGGGGATGGCCACACCCTTGCCTTGCCACCACTGTTCCCATTTGCAGGGTGAAATGGGGCCCCCAGGGTTCCCTGGGATGCCAGGGGAGCCGGGTCTGAAGGGGGAGAAGGTGAGTGCTGCTGTTGGGGGGCAGAACATGTCCCCCCTTCCTCTCACTGCCTGCTTGGCTGCACCTCCAAACCACACTCTCTTCTCTGTGCCAGGGTGACCCAGGCATGGGGCCGAGGGGACCCCCGGGACCACCTGGCCCTCCGGGACCGCCAGGACCCTCTCCCAAGAATGACAAACTGGTGAGTGCCCCCTGGGTGAAAAGGATTTGAGGGATGGGGAGTCCATCAAGCCATAGAGGTGTGGGGTGCTGCCCCCAGTGCTACCTGGTGCCCTGACATCACCCCTGTGCATCTCCTCCAGACCTTCATCGACATGGAGGGCTCTGGCTTTGGCGGCGACCTGGAGAGCCTGCGGGTGAGTGGGGGTGAGCATCTGTCCTGCCAGCTGGGCGTGCGGGGACACCCTCAGCCATGGCCCCCCACTTCTCTTCTAGGGTCCACAAGGGCCACCTGGTCCCCCAGGGCCACCTGGCGTGCCCGGTTTGCCAGGGGAGCCAGGACGGTTTGGGATGAACTGCACGGACCTGCCGCTACCACCGGGGCTACCGGGCAGGGATGGGATCCCTGGGCCCCCGGGGCCAGCGGTAGGTCTATGCGGTGGCCAAGGGGACTCATCCAAGGGCCACCCTGTGGCACTTGGGAGCTCAGTGCTCACCAGCCCCATGGGGTTTTCCTGTGCTGGAAAACAGCTTCTGGGATCTTACAGGGTCCTCAGGGTACCCCCGGAAGAGATGGGGAGGCTGGGCAGCCGGGGCCCAAAGGAGAGCAGGTGAGTGTCCCCTGTCTCATGTGCCCCAGGAGCATGTCACAGCTGTCCCACAGGGCAGCTGGCACTCCGGCACATCTCTGGGACATCCCAGTTCCTGGGCTGATGAGCACCATTCTGCTCCTGCCTGGAGCTGGGCAGCTGCTTCACACTCTCTTCTCACTCCTCCTCCTCCTCCTTCCCAGGGTGACGTAGGCGACCTCGGCCTCCCCGGTCTACCGGGACCCAAGGTACTGGTCCTGGGGTGGGTTTTTTTGGGTTCTCCATTGCAGACTGGAGGCAGGGCCACCTTGCACGGGAATGGGGAGGGGGATGCTGTGTTTGGATTCCTCCCACATAAGGGCCACCGGTGCGTGGAGCTGCTGACCCCAAAAAGGATGCTCACAGGGCTCCTGCCAGCTTCCCTTGGCTTTGCTCCAGGCACTGCCACGTCAGGAAGCAGGCAGGAAAGCCAGGGGGGGTGTTTCAGGGCACAGAGGAGAGTTTGCTTGGGGGGTGCCCACACCCCACTGGAGAACACCCAATGTTCTGTGCATCACTCTTGCCTGCCTGCCTGCCTGCTCCGGCTTCTTTCCACGCTACATCCCCAAGGGTGGAAGTAAAGCCTTGCCTGGGAGCCCCTTCGAGCTGGGATGCTGCCCCTTGGGACGACCATCCACTGCAGTCTGAGCTGGGGGCAAAACCCTAAAAATTAAGGTTTCTTAACCATAATTCTAACCTTCTGCACTTCTGCAGCACCCGGAGGGCAGATTGGGTGGCAGCATGTGTAAGGTCCAGTCCTGTTGCTGCCAGACCCATTGCAATCCCAGGAATGCCTGCAAGCATCCCTTCTTAGCACTGAGCTCTGCTGCAGCACTGGAGCTCGCCACACGCGCAAAAACATTCCCATTTATGATTTTAGATGAGCCTCTGGTGGCCACTGTGGACATTACATGGGGAGCTGGTGGGATGAAGGATGCCCGAGCTGGACAATGCCCCCTCCCTCAAACCCCCAAGACAGGGGAGCATCAGGGAGAGCATCCGTGTCCTGTCCCAAAGGGGATTTGGGAGGGCATGTTCTGTCTCCTGCTCCCAGGCTCCATGCAGCGACCACTGCCACCTTCCATCTGTCCCTTTCTTGTCCCCTTTGCAGGGCAACAAAGGAGAAATGGGACCAGTAGGACCTCCAGGAGAAATGGGCTTAGCTGGCCTTCCTGGGCCCATTGGCCCCCGAGGGCAGCCAGGGCCTCCTGGCCCACCAGGACCACCGGGGCCAGGCTACGAGGCTGGATTTGTAAGTGGTCACTGCAGGGATGGGGTGGGATGAGCTGGAGCCAGGGACAGGCACAGCTCAGCCCCTTCTCCCTGCATTTAGGGTGACATGGAGGGCTCGGGGGTGTCATTCCCTGGACTACCTGGACCTGAAGGACCACAGGTAGGGCCGTGCCTGCCCCTTCCCTCCTCTCTGTCCTAGGCTCCCTGGGGTATTCCCTGCCACTGTGTCCCTCTGCCATCGCCCAGTACTCATGGTCCCCTTGTTGCTTGCAGGGTGTGCCCGGACTGCGAGGGGTGAAGGTGAGAAACCCTTCCAACATCTTCCTGGCTCCATCCATGTAGGTTGCCTGCAGGCAGCCTGTAGGGATCCCCCTGACACCTCTTTCCTTGCAGGGAGAGGTCGGCAGCCCCGGACAGCCCGGCTTGCCAGGGCCAAAGGTAGGAGCACTGTGAGATTGGGATGGCTTTGTGCCAGCATATGGGTGTGCAGGGTACTGGGCAGGATCCCTGTGCTCCCCAGTTTTGGGCTGCATCCTGCCCTTTCCCACTGCCATTGCAGGGAGATGCTGGCATGCCTGGAGTGGATGGCCGCCCTGGCCTGGAGGGCTTCCCTGGACTGCAGGTAGGACCCTCAGCCCCCCTGCCCACCCCCCCCCCCCTCCCGGTTCCAGAAAACCCCCCATTCCAGGCAGGGCACCCTTAATTGCAGCAGCTCCATCCCCACCAGCCAAAATTCCCCCTTTCTGCTTTGGGACCCAGCTCACCATGTGCCAGGGGTGCCCACACTCCTTGGGACCCTGTCCCCATCACCTTGCCACTGCACTGGCCACCTCCACCCAAAATTATCGCAGCGTGGCTCATTGCCTGGGCCTTGGAGGCAGAGGTGGGGTGGTCTGAAGGATTTTTGGAGTTGGAGGTGGGAGGGGCTCTCCACTTGTGAGCCAGAGTCCAGCTCCATGTGGTGCTCACTCTTTCCTGCTCCTCTTTCCAGGGACCCAAAGGTGACAAAGGCAGCACCGGTGAAAAGGTAGGTGCCACCAGGCTGGGGATGGGGACCAGCTAGTGGTGGCCCTGGGCTGATGGCTTGTGTCTTCCAGGGAGAGCGAGGCCAAGACGGTGTGGGGCTGCCCGGCCCCCCTGGCCCACCTGGTCCCCCTGGACAGGTCATCACTGTCTCCAGTGAAGATGTAAGTGGTGGCACCTGGCATCGGCACAGGGCAGGGGAAGGGGTCTTCCCCAGCAGCCATCATGAGGGAGACCTCGCCAGCAGCTCTGACCTTCAGAGCCAAGAGCAGAGTGAAAAACCTCATTTTGTCTCTTTCTGCAGAAGTCTTTGGTGGCTTTTCCTGGTCCAGAGGTAGGTGCCGTCCTGCCACCTGTGCCCACCCCTCAGCAGTGCCAGGAGGGCACACCATTTTTTTGGAAAGAGGGGGTTTCTCTTAGGAGCATCTCTGCTTCTCTCTGCAGGGCAGACCAGGCCATGCTGGCTTCCCGGTGAGTTGGTGACATGTCTGGGGACCACAGGGGTGGCCCTGGTGACAGGACAGCTCTGGTTGCTGGTCATGCTGTGCTTTGCTGCAGGGTAGTGGTGATGGAGGGGGGTTTGGGGCCTGCCTTTGGTGGCTTGGGAATGAGATGGGCTCTGTGTCCTTCCTGCAGGGTCCGGTGGGACCGAAAGGAGACCAGGGGTCAGCCGGTCCCCAGGGTGCCCCGGGGTTGAAGGTAACTGCTCCAGGCCACCTCAATCCCATGGGGTGGTCACAGTCCTGGTCCCCCATTCTACCTGGCCACCAGGTGACACCAGCCCTGTCACGGGAGGGAGCCCGGTCCCTCCATGTCCTCTCCTGCCTCCTCTTCTCTTGCAGGGGGAGAAGGGGGAGCCTGGCATCATCATCAGCCCTGATGGGACTGTGGTCACTGCCAAAGTGAAAGGAGAAAAGGTAGGTGCCTGGCAGGAATGGGGGACACATCCTCATGGGACAGGTGCCAGGTGGTCCCAGTGGTGATGCTCTTTCCCTCTCCATTGTTTTCAGGGGGAGCCGGGGCTGCGGGGCCCGACGGGACCATCGGTAAGTCACCATCCTCCTCCTTGTATCCCAGGGGAGGGATTGGAATGATCCTAGGCAGAGGGGGGCAAGGGTTCCCCCATACTGAGCGCCCTCATCCTCATCTTCTCTCCCTTCCAGGGTCCCCCAGGACGAGCAGGAATGAAGGGAGAGATCGGCTTTCCGGGCAGACCCGTAAGACCTGGTCCCAGTTTGTTTGTGTCCGCGGCCATCGTCTCCACCGCATCCCCTTCCCTGTTTGCACGTCCTGCACCCGCTGAACCCCAAACCCTGCCATGTCACTGAGGGATGGGGTGGTGCTGGGGTGTTGGAGGTGATGCCAGGGTGTCAGAGGTGACTCTGGAGCATCAGACATGACACCAGGGGCTGGCAGGGAGATGGGGACGGGGCTCATTGTGCTGCTCATCCACAGGGACGTCCCGGCATGAATGGGCTGAAGGGCGAGAAGGGTGACCCCGCGGACATGCTGGGTGTGCGGGTAAGCGCTGCTGTGACCCCCCCAGCCGCTGGCCCTGCAGGGTGGGGCACACATCCCGAAGGTTGCTCCGAGGACCCCAATCCCTTTGGCAAAGGGCATGTCTCCCTCTCTCAGGGGCTGGTTGCTCCTCTGGGGCAGCACAGGACACCCGTGTCCCTCTCTGTGGTGAGGACTGTCCACTTTGCAGGACCTTGACACACCTTCTCGCCCCCTACAGGGTCCCCCAGGCCCCCCAGGACCCCCTGGGCCCCCTGGGCCACCTGGCAGCATAGTCTACAACAATGGCAATGTGAGTACCAACACAGTCACCATGAGGGACATGCTGGTGACTGGGTCCTTGCCTGCTTGGAGGGCACAGAGGATACTCTGGTGACATCCTGGCTGGTGCTGGCATGTGCGACTGTCACCAACATTGAGGGGGGGTCCTTGAGGTTGCTGCAGTCTCCACAGCCACTTCCTTTGTGTCCGCACAGGCATTCAGTGACTCCAGCCATCCAGCATTCCCTGGTAAGGGCATGTCCCTCTCCCAGCCCCCTCTGGACAGTTTGGGGAACCTCGGCAAGGCACGATTGGGGGGAAACCCCCTCCCTGAGAACTGCAGCTCTGAGACGGCATCTCTGCTGCTCCCCACAGGTTTCTACCAGTTCCCAGGACAAAAGGGAGAGAAAGGTGACACTGGACCCCCAGGACCCCCAGGTAGGTGACCAGTCCGCAGCAGCAGATTCAGGCAGGGGGTGGCTCGTGCCCATCCCAGCTCCTCTCCCCTCCTCTCCTCTCCACAGGCCACTTCCCCTATGACCCAAGTCACTTTGGTGCCAGTCTGCGGGTAAGCCCTTTGCACACTGCCGGCTGGAACCCGGCATGACTTGGGGTACCCACTGCGCCCCAGCTGCTCACCGCAAGGTTGTGCCATCCCGCAGGGTGACAAGGGGGATTCAGGCCCCAAGGGTGAGAAGGGTGAGCCGGGCAGCACCCCACTCTATGGTCCCGGTGTCTCTGGGCTGCCAGGGCCTCCAGGGCCCCAGGGATACCCCGGGCTGCCGGTGAGTACCCCGCGAGTTGGGGAGTGAGGAGGGCGTGGTGGGGGTGGCATCCCTGGGAGTTTTGCTCCAACAGATGTTCTCTCACACTGCCTAGGGTCTCAAGGGGGACAGTATTGTTGGGCCACCGGGGCCTCCAGGACCTCAGGGTCCCCCTGGTATCGGATACGAGGGGCGGCAGGGCCCTCCTGGCCCCCCTGGTCCACCCGGTCCACCCTCCTTCCCAGGTCCCCACAGACAAGGTGAGTACCTGCTCTAGTGGATCCCTCCCTGCACCTCTGCATTCCCCCCTGTGCTGCATCCCTCTCCATCTCATCTTCTTTCTCCCACAGCTGTCAGCATCCCTGGACCCCCGGGACCACCAGGACCTCCTGGACCACCAGGCACCAGTGGGATGTCCTTGGGGGTGAGTCGGGGCTCTGGGCAGGGTTTGCCTGTGGTGCAGGCAGCTGATCCCTGAGCCCCACTCCGGCTGTGCCTGCAGCTCCGGGCCATGCCCACGTACCAGGCGATGCTGAGCGCCACGCATGAGCTGCCCGAGGGCAGCCTCGTCTTCCTGACCGACCGGCAGGAGCTCTACGTCTGCATGCGCGGCGGCTTCCGCAGGGTGCTGGTGAGTGGGGGGGGCCAGAGGGGCACCCTGGCCTGGGCTGCACTGCCTGGCTCGAGGGGCGTGCAAACAGCACTGCCCTGGGGGCTCGGTGGTGACTCTCAGTGATGCTCGGGGGTCCCCCCACCTGTGCGCGAGGAAGAGGAGAGGGGGGCAGCTGGGATCTGATGTGCCATGCCCTTGCAGCTGGAGGAGCACAACCTGATCCCCAGTTCGGCTCTGGTGAGTCTTCTGCTCTCCATGCACATCCTCATCGCAGTCTTCCATCCTCATACATCCTCATCCCATCCCCAAACATCTCCATGCCCAACCATCTCCATCTATCACCAATCATCTTCATCCCCTTCTCTGTCCATCCTCAACCATATCAATCCGCATTTCCAACCATCCCCATCCCCATCCCCACCTGGGGCACCACCACCCCCCCTCAGCCCATGTTCCCCTCCCCAGGACAACGAGGTGTACGACAAGCCGCCCACCCTCCATTACGCTGGCCCCCAGCCCCGCGGGCCTCTGCACCCCCTCCGCAACCACGTTCCCCCGCCCACCGCCCGTCCCTGGCGTGGGGACGAGGTGGTGGCCAACCAGCACCACCTGCCTGAGCAGCCCCTGCTGCACCACCAGCATGAGCTCATCAATGGTTACTACATCCACCGCCGGCCAGATCCGGCCCCCGTGGCCGCCCACGTGCACCAGGACTTCCAGCCCGCCGTGAGTGCTGTGTGCCAGCTGAGGGGAGCTGATGGTGGCAGCTGAAGCCGTGTCCCTCAAGCCCTGTTGTTCCCTCTTGGTAGCTTCACCTGGTGGCCCTGAACACCCCGCTGAGCGGCAGCATGCGTGGCATCCGGGGCGCCGACTTCCAGTGCTTCCAGCAAGCCCGGCAGGTCGGGCTGGCCGGCACCTTCCGTGCCTTCCTCTCCTCGCGCCTACAGGATCTCTACAGCATCGTGCGCAGGGCTGACCGCGCCACTGTCCCCATTGTCAACCTCAGGGTATGTGCTACCCCATCCCCTTCCCAGCACTCTCTGAGCTCCCAGGGGTCATAGAATAAGACCATAGAGTCATTATGGTTGGAAAAGATCTCTTTAAGATCATCAAGTCCAATCTTTAACCCAGCACTGCCAAGGTCTGGGTTGCAGAGCATACCAAAGCCCCCATCCATCGTGAACCATCCCTTTCCTGGAGGCTGCTTGGGCTTGGAGCTCCTGGGATGCTCTGTGGGTGCAGGCAGGGCTAAACCCCCTCCTCCTCCATTTTCCCACCCTTCCCACCAGGATGAAGTACTCTTCAATAACTGGGAAGCCCTTTTCACGGGCAGTGGGGCCCCGCTGCGAGCCGGCGTCCACATCCTCTCCTTTGATGGCCGGGATGTCCTGCGGGATGCAGGATGGTGAGTGCAGGATTGAGCAATGGGGAAATGGGGTTTGGAGCATGGCAGGGCGTCAGCAGCCTCCCACCTTTTGCCCTTCCAGGCCGCAGAAGAGTGTCTGGCATGGCTCAGATGCCAAGGGCCGGCGCTTGCCCGAGAGCTACTGTGAGACATGGCGGACAGAGGAGCACGCAGTCACTGGCCAGGCTTCCTCGCTGGCCTCTGGAAAACTGCTGGAGCAGGCGGCCAGCAGCTGCCAGCACACCTTCATCGTCCTCTGCATCGAAAACAGCTTCATGACTGCCGCCAAAAAGTGACACCCGCCCTGGCACCCCCTGGGTACCCCCATGTCCCCAGGGAGGGTCGGGCCAGCCTGCACCCCGGCACCCCTGGGCCTGTCAGCCCCCTCCACCCACCTGCTCTCTCCCCACAGGGTTTCCTTCTCCCACAGACCTGAAGCCAAAGAGTATTGCCACGGCCCCTGCCCTGGGTCGGCAGGGGCTCAGGTCCCGCCCGGGGCAGGGCAGCCATGGGCTGGATGCCTTCCTCCTCCTCCTCTCACTCTTCTTCTAACTCCTAATATTTAACCACTTCAGCTTGTTCCTCCCTGCTTGGATACTCTTTTTGGGGTGGCTGGGTGGGAGGATGCTCGGCAGGGAGATTTCAGTGCTGCCATGCAGGGTGTCCTTCCCAAAAGCCTGTGGGGGCTCTCACCAGCCTCCCAGCCACGCACTGTCCTCACCAGGAGCTTGGGGTTGGACCCAAATCCCTGCTGCTGAGACCACGGGGTCTTCTCTAGCCAAAACCCCAGCATCCCACCCCAGGAATTGTCCTGTATCAGTGCTGGGGGCTCCCCGAGATGGTCTCATCCTCCCCAGGTAAGGACCATCCCATCATCATCCTCACCTCCACCTCCCAGCCAGCAGAGCTCTGGTGGGGGTCTGGTCTCCATCCCCTCCACACACCCGCGGGACCCCCAGCTGCTACAGCCACAGCCAGCCCAGCACAGGTACTGGGGTGACAAGGTGGCCCCGAGGCATGGCCAGGTGTGCCTTTGGCATGTGTTTCTCTGTGCGTGTTGAGCACGTGTGGTACCAAGGGCAGGCACTGCCATCCCCCCCTCCCCATGCCACCTTTGCTGGGCTTGAATGGCGAAGGCGCAGCAAAGCTGGTTGGAATTCGTGTGGGCAAATCCAAGGTGCTAAAAAAAACAAACGAACAAAAAAGAAAACAGAGAAATTTCTAACTAGCTTTTTTTGTTATTGTATGGAAATTATTACCATAAAAGCTGTGCGAGTCACACGGTCTCTATTTCTTACAGTCTACTGTATTTTGTGTAATTAATGCAATTGAAAGCCTGTGGATCTTTATATTATTTTTTTGTTGTCAGTTGTGTCCTATAAACCATTTTCTAAAGGCACTCAATAAAGAAACATCCTCTTGTATCCTGGCTCTGTGTCATGATGGGGATGCAGCAGGATGGGGTCCCCATCTATACCCCTGCAGGTATGGATGTCCCTGTGGGACACAGTGGTGGCACCATGGGAATGCTGTCCCCGCTCTGTGTGTGGGGACAGGGAAGGGGCACAGCCCTGTCCTCACAGAGCGAAAAACGTGTCCCAAGGGTTACATCCTCAACAGACTAGACCAAGGGCCAGCAGTGGGACAGGAGAACAAGCACATGGTGACAATGACGATGCTCAGTCAGGGAGCCAAGAGCCAGCCACGGTGTCGCAGTGCCAGCACTCAGACTCGCACAGTGCCCACCTCCGGGCTTTTCTCCTGCACTGGAATCTCCACAGGGAGCTGACACGGCTCCTTGGCCAGTGCCAGTTCCACTGGCTGCCTGCGGTGGCTGTGCTGGATGCCCACTCCAATGGCCGCCAGCAGGTAAACCACGGCCAGCAGCGTGAAGTAGCCAAAATATACATAAAACTGCAAAAGAGAGAGGGGAGAGAAAAGCACATGGAGCCCTCCCTTCATCCCACACAATGCAGGGACAACCTCCATCCCAGGTGCCCCGCCATCCCTACCTGGGGATGCACAGATAAGCCCAAGCCTCTCTTGTCGGCCACGACGACAGTGATGATGGTCTTCAGCACAGTGGCAAAGAAGGTGTTGACGCCAAAGACCAGGGCACAGAGCTCTTTGGAGAGGGAGGTAGCAATCTGGAAGCTGGGAAAAATGGGAGCACTGGTGAACCCCTGGTATCCACCCGGCTACTGGGGTGGGAGCAGGTCTGCGGGAGCAACACGCACATGGCAATGGGCACCAGGAACTGGTGGGAGCCACGGAAGAGGATGTAGGCAGCATAGCACAGCCAGATGTTGGTGGTGGAGTTCATGAGCAGGAGCAATGCCGCCTGGAATGCCGTCACCACTCCGATCACCAGCTGTGACCACAGCGCCCAGCGGATCTTCACATAGCCAGCAGCAAAGGAGGTGACAGCTCCTGGGGAGGGATGAAGGATGCTGTGAGCACCTCAGGGATCACCTGCCCTATCTAGGCTGGTACCCAGCCCAGTGACGATCATGCCATCCCCAATGCCAAACCACCAAAAATTCCTTAAGGACAACCATTCCCAAGGGGTGCAGTGTGATGGAGTGTCCCATAGCATTCCTGCTGACGCCAGCCATTCCCAGGGGATGCAGCAGGATGGCAGTGACCCCCCCGCCTCCCTGGTGCCCCCAGCCATTCCCAGAATAGGCAGCAGGATGTGAGTGACCCCCCACACCCCCCGTGTCCCCATCCCAGGCCAGCTTACCCAGCAGCGTGGAGGCAGCATCCACCCCTCCATTATACACCCGGCGGTTGTCCGTGGTGGGAGAGATCTCATTCCAGAGGATGTGTGCATAGTATAGCATCAGGTAGTAGCCAGCTGAGTTGAAGACCCACCACAGGGACCAGAGGCGGAGGTGGGGCTGCCTGGCCAGCGCTCCCAGCTCCCGCAGCATACGGCACAGCACCATGTCCCTCCAGCCCCGTGTGTCCACCCCACTGCCCCCCCCAGCCATCCTGTCCAGCTCAGTGGGCACAGCCGTGTCGCTGGCCACCCCGGGCCGGTTGAAGAAGAGGCTGCGCCGGGGCCGCTCCAGGAAGAGCGTGAGGATGAGGCCGAAGCTGACAAAGCCCAAGGAGACATAGTTGAGGGTGTGGAAGGAGACACCGCCCAAGGTGACGCAGAGCTGGCCCAACACGGAGCTGGTGAAGACCCCCAGGAGCACAGCAGAGCGGGAATAGCTGGCCATCCGCTGGTAGCGGGATGGGGCGACCAGGGAGAAGATGTAGGAGGAGTAGGCAATGCGGGCAGCCATGGTGATGCCGTAGAAGAACTCCATCAGCTGCATGGCCAGGACGGATGTGCCCAGCACCAGCAGCAGCCAGATGGAGATGTGGCTCAGGCTCTGCAGCACCAACACGGGCTTGTAGCGCAGGTAGTCCGTCAGCAGGAAGATGGGCACCAGCACGGCCATGTAGGAGTAGGACAGCACCGGTGTGATCATGTTGGTCACCTGCCGTGAGGGCAAGGAGAGGCTGAGCGCTGGGTACATCCCTGGGAGTGCCCCCCAACCTGTGGACTGTGTGGGCACCAGCTGCTGACCTCCATGGCAGCACCTCCTCAGGGAGGAATGTGACCAGCAGCACGCTCAGGTGGGGGCCTGGCTGAGCCTCGGCCCCTTCCTGTGCCAGGAACGCAGCGTTCCCACAGACATAGCAGCCAGCTGGGATCGGAGCCAGCATCCCTTGGTTGGGAGACGATGACACTGTGGCCCCTCCTTGTCCAGCAGCCTGGTGGTGCACCGTGTCATCATGGAAAGGTCCCCCCAGTGGAATGGGGCATGGCTTCTCCCAGCCCAGCACACTCCCACCATCCCACAGGCTGCTCAGGTGGGCAGGGGTCACGCAATGCCCCCAAGATCAGTTGCTAGCCTGGGCACAAGGTCTTGTGCCAGGGAAAGTTGAGCCTGGGACTCAGGGGACAGGGTGACCTCACAGCCAAGTGAGACAGCGACCCACACCACACAGCCTTGCCCCAAAAATCACCACCATGAGTCACTACACACCACCATGCCCAGAACCTGACACCCCTGTGCACCCCAGAACCATGGAGTGGGCTCCATGGCTCTGGGCAGTCCCAGGATGGTGACCATGGCCGGAAAGGGGGACACCAGGGTGGGGGACAGGGTGTCCACAGCTCACCTCTGTCTTCGTGAAGTTCTTGACGTCCCCCAGGAGATAGGGCGTGATGAAACTCTCCCCAGGCCGTATCTGCGTCATGAAGCCATAGAAGCAGAGGTAGAAGACTTGTAGCTTCCAGCGCTGGCCTGGCATCGTCTCCGACACTGGCTTTTTGGCACCATCACTCTTCTTGGGCATGGCTCTGCAGCAGGACAGCGGCATTATCCCGGGAGCCATCAGCTACACAGGCTCTGCTGGACCACGTAGCCCCTCTCTGTCTGCAGGCACTCTCGGACGCATGGAAAACCAGGGCGCTGCAGTTTCTGTGGAAAAAGCAGCATTTGGCACAGGCTCAAAATTCCTCCAGAATCACAAGGCAAATAAATATCACTACCTTCTCCCTAGGAGATGTTCTGGGAAGAAGAAAAGCAGCCGTGCGTCTCGCTGTGCAAAAGCAGGGGGGGTTATTTTGGGCGGCATTTGTACATCACATGCATCCAGAGCCTGGATGCACGGAGCATCTGGATCCACAGTGGGGCATCCTCAGCTCCCATCACCTCCTTTTCCTCCCCTTCAAGACTCAGTGGGGTTTTGCTGCTTCCTGGAGCAACGCTTCCCTTTGAGCTACAGACCCAGGGGCTGAGGCATGCAGACGTCCTGCGCTGGGGATGCTCTGGAGGGGATGGCATGGGGAATGTGCTGGCTGTGGAAATGAGTTAATGTGCACGCTGGGCACAGGGCCGACCATGTTACTCAGTAGCTGGGTGGTTGGCAGGACTTCAGCTGAGCCGCAGGCAAGTGGCTACCCCTTGGCTCTTCCTGGTGGGACATAATGCCCAGGCTGGGGAGAATGCAAAATGCCATGAGATTCACGATCCAGAAGGGGATTAAAAGCTCAGATCCTGAGGTTTGGCTGCAGGAAAGCTGGCAGCACCAAGACATCTGATTAGCAGTCATGGGATGAGGGCAGGGACGGGAGTAAGTGTCTTCCCAGTGCTCCCCACTCCCACAAGAAGTCACAGAGGTGACTTTTCATGCCATAAAACTCCACGTATGCCAATCCACGCCACGGGAGCAAGGTCTAGAAACCTGATTACCCTGATAACTGTGGAACATCTAATCATGATCATTCATGGTCCCAGTCTGTGTCCCACTGGATCCCGCACGGTGAAATTGGGGGATAACTCCCCCCGCTGCTGCCAGATAGCACAGGACTAATGGGGACATGAGCCAGCACCAGTGCTAGCACGGGAAAGCTGATGGTGACCAAAACCCATGGGAAGCCACGTGCCCAGTTGCCCCAGTGACGACTCACCACTCCAGCAGCATTCCCATGGGATTCAGCACTGGTGCCTGAGTATCACCAAAACATTCATGTCCCAGAGCTCACGGCTGAGCCCTACATCTTAAACAGATCCTTGGGGATCAAGGCAGGTGCTCGCTCTCTCACCGGCCAGGGAGCCGGTCCAGCACTGGCTGGAGCACTGGCCCCCCCGCTGTGGCAGGAAGGGCAAGGAGCAAGGGCTAACTCCCCCCAAATGCTCATCCCAGCACCATGCCGGGGCCACTGCCAGCTGCGAGTGCCTGCACTCTGCCCCATCACCTACTTATCTCCATGCCGGGCTACGGATGCCACCTGCAGCTGCTGCGTGCCGTGGGCCAGCCTCCACCATGTGTACCAAGACCCCTGTGGCATGTTTGCCACCCTCTGCTCCCCATTTCCTGCCATGTCCATCCAGGAGGGATACACACATGCATCCCTGGTCCACAGGAAACCATTCATACTAAATCCAGGATGCAGCTCCATGAAGTTGCTCCATTCCCAGGAGCACTGGCTCCTAACGTGCAGCATGGGTGTCCCCACACACAAAGGGACTCCAGACCAGAAACCATCTGGCTGCACCCAATTCCACTTTTCCAGAACATCAGTGGAGCTGCTCTGCTCGAGGTGAGTGGGCATGAGTCCCTGGGAATGCTCCATCCTTCATCCCTAGAGCAAGCCAGAGAGCAGAGGAAAGAGGGAGAGGGAGGAGAGAGGGAGGGATAGGGAGCAGAGCCGGTCCGTTATCACCGTGTGAACCTGTTTATCACCGGGTTATCGGGGTGTGACCTTGGCATGGATCACTGACACGCTGCACACCGTTGTCAGCCGGGGGTCACGGGTGACACGGGTGGCCGAGCTCAGGCTCAGCTCCCCGCAGAGCCACGGTCACCGTGGTGCAGAGGGGACAGCTCTGGGGGTCAGGGGGATGCTCTCCCCCCAACCGCGTGTCGGTGACACACAAGTGACACCGCCAAGGCACGGTGTGTTTTGTAGGGAGCTGCTACGCTAAATGGGGGTGCGTGACTCCCTGGGGCACCTTCCCTAAAACAAGGTGAAGCTCCTAAAATACACCCTCGCCCACCGTGTGGGCACCTCTCTGCCTCCCACCGCCCCGCGCCCAAGGGATGGGCGCTGCGGGGTGCTTTCGGGTGCACGTGGCAGAGAAGGGTGTTGGGGGGACGAGGGGGACGCGGCACTTGCTCACCCTGAAACAGGGGCGGGGGCACCCCACATCCCCAGCACCCGGCGGAAACAACATCGCAGGCATCCCAGGTAGCCCAGGCATGCCACCGCCCGGGGACACCCCGCACCCCGTACCTGGTAGGCGGCGGGCATGGGCGCTGCGAGCCGGGGGCAAGGCGGAGGGTCCCGGAGCTCCCCGGCGCTGCACTCGCCGGATCCGCTGCGAGCCCGGGAGAGCGGCAGGAGGAGGAGGAGGAGGAGGAGGAGGAGGAGGAGGAGGAGGAGGAGGAGGAGGAGGAGGAGGAGGAGGAGGATGTGGGGGTACCTCGGGAAATGTAGTCTCACCCCCGTGCTGGGAGGCGTGGGGACTACAAATCCCACAGTGCAGCGGGCGGCAGGAAAGGGAAGATGAGGCGGAGGAAGAGGAAGAGAGCGGCGACCCCCGGGACAGAGCTCTGCCGGCAGTTGTGTGTCCGACCCAGGGACAAATCTCCCTCCGAGAGCATTGGGAGGGCATGAGGGACGCCCTTTTCCACCCCTCTCAACCAGGGTCAGCTCCTCGCCCGTCTGCCGTGGCCTCTGTCTGCGGTGCCTGGGAAACGTTGCCCCCGCCTTGGCTTTCTCCGCTGATTTAACTGCCCAAAGCTGCTTGCATTTATTTCTGCACCCCATTTGTTTCCTGAGGGTGGACTTGTTCCAGTCTGGGTTGTGCCACATCCCAGAGGGTCCCGGACAGTTGCTCGCTATGGTCCAAGCAAAGTTCCCGAATCTTCTCACCCCCCGCTCTCCCAGCCTGGCAGCAGTCCCCCGAGAGTTGCTTGTGGGGTGAGTCCGGCCATCAGGACAGGGAGGACCTGAAGCACGGCCCTGCACTTCTCCCGGAGGGAATAGCATCCGTGGAGGGAAGAGGTGGAGCCCGCCGAGAATCGGGCCCCGGAGCTGGTGTCCCATCTCCCGGGAGATGATGCATTTTCCGAGAGCATCTTCCGAGGGCATCTTCTCTCCCCGCCTTTCCTCCCCCTTTCCCAGCACTCACCCTCCCAGAAGCAAATGCAACCTGACAGGGCTCGGCTATTCCGCTGAAATATTTATATGTTCCAGCCTGGAAGTGCGGCAGCAGGATCCCAGACGTCCGGGGACCGTCAAACACACACACACCCACCCACCCCACCCAAGCCAGCCTGTAAGGGGTTCAGGCAGCCGACTGGATATTCCCACCAAGAGGCTTCCAGCCATTACTGTGTCCCCCCAAGTGGTCCTGGGGAGGGTGGCCAGACCACAGCAGACGTGTCTGCCAGCTCCCTGTCCCTACTCTGTCCCTCTCCCCGGCAGGTGGGACCTGTCTCTTCATCTCTGGATGGTGACAGGGTTAGGTCCCTTCCTTATATGCAGACGGGTCTGGGTGCAGGAGCTCCGCAGGGTGTGGGTCTGGGGTGATGCTGTGCACCCGGGCAACGCCAGCACCTTGGGGCAGAGTCACCCTCAGCAGTGTCACCTGGGAGTCCCCACAGCCAACACAGGGCAGGGGCAGGGGCTGTAGTAGGGAGAGGGCAGTAAAGGGGCGGGGGCAAGAGTAGGGACTGAGTAGGGGGAAAAGCAGGAGCTGGGGCAGGGGAGGAGCAGGTACAGGGGCTGCGGCGGGGACTGTATTAGGGAGAGGGCAGTGGACGGGCTGGGGCAGGAGCAGCGACTGAGTAAGGGCTAGAGAAGGAGTTGAGGCAGCGGAGGAGCAGGTTAAGAGACAGGAACAGAGGCAGGGACTGAGTCTGGGACGGGAAGGGACGGGGCAGGGGCAGGAAGTCGGGGGGCCGGGCAGTGCCGGGGGGGGGCGGGCAGGGCTGGGCGCACCCGCTCGGCTCCGGCTGCCCCCGCCCCTGAGTCAGCTCTGCCGCTCCCCCGCCCTACCCTAGCCCTCCCTCCGTCCGTCCGTCCGTCCGTCCGGACACAGGTAGGGTTTTGTCATCTCTGGGGCGCTGTGTTCTGGGCGTGGGGGGGCCGGGATGGAGCTCCTTGTCCCGCAGGGGCACCCCGGCACCTGGAGCGGGGATGGAGGGTCCCCCGTGTGGGGACGCGGATGGGTGTGGTGGCGGCGACATCGGGGCGAGGCGGCTCCCGGTGGGGCATCACTCCGGGGAGCGGAGGGCGTGCACCCACCAACCCAGTCCCCTGTGTCCCCCCCGTCCCCAGGAGGTGCCCCTGCGTGCTACTCGTCCCGGTTGGGCGGCTCTGCGAGGCTGCTGGGAGTGTTCGATCCCTGGCTCCCAGCCTTGGGAGGCTCCTGAGCTCTGCTGAAACAAGTCCAAAGTCCTGTCCCCGCTTGGGGCAAGTAGGGGTCTCCAAGGGGAGCAGCTTTCCAAACCTCCCCGCTCACCACTGCAGGGAGAAGTGTACATGGGGATGGGTGGGATGCTGCATGGATTTGGGTGGGAACATCCCGAGGGGTCCCAGGGTGTGCTACTGAGCCCTGGCTGCTGGGTTTTGGGTGCCAGCATCCATGGGGTCCCACGGGTGTCAAGCTGGTGGTCAGTTATTAGCCCATGCTCCGGGTGTGGTGGTCACCAAGCAGTGCAGATGCAGCCCCAGCATCAGCGCTGGGTGGGGGAGAAAAGCAGTCCCAGGCCTCCAAACTTCCCGGTAGCTGGGAATCATCTCCTGGGAGCCCATTTCCCTAGGCAGGACTTTTCTGTCCTTCCTCTGAAATTAGAATCATCATGGAATCACAGAATGGTTTGGGTTGGAAGGGACCTTAAGACCATGTAATTTTAAGCCCCTGCCATGGGCAGGGTTGCCACCTACTCAGTTGTTGGGCTGGTTCTTCAGCATGTGCCTCACAGGAGCACTGTGCCCCACCCATCATCACACAGCGGGCTCAAGAGGGGTCAGTTTATTCAGGTCTCGCTCCTGAGACAGCATTTATTGCCCATCTCCTTTCACCAGGTCCTCCCCCTTGCTGCCCCATCCTGGGGAAGGATCCATGCAGCAGTCCAGCCCTGTGCAGCATCCTCTAGCACGCACTGCAGAGCATCCATCCCCACCCCATGCGGATGCTGCATGGCCCCCCAGGAATTGCTGCAGGGATTCCCCCCAGTCCTGAACGCAGCAAACCCAGGGCAGATGGGGCAGCTTGGGGCCATGGTGCCCCAGTGGCTCCCACGGTGCTGGGGGTGTGGGGGGAAGCCGACTGCTGTGGCATGGATTGGGTGATCCAGGCTTTCCAGGCCTGGATGGTTCATGCTGTCCATCCTTGGGAGAGTGGAGAGTGTGCATCCTGAGGGATGCAGTGATGAGGGACAGGAAACTGCACCAGGGTCTTGGGTGGTCTGGCAGGTGCACAGGGATCCCCCAGGGTTGGGTTAACAGTTAGCAGCCCCCGGTGCAGACTGTAAGGAAGAAAACTGGGGTGGAAGACCCTGCGGGAGGTGAAGAAGCCACTCAGAATCTCCGTGACCTAATCCATGCTTTTCAAGGAGCATTTCTGTAGCAGCCTGTGGGAGGATGCAAGAGGGAAATCCCTGTCTGAGCTCACTTTAAATGTCTGGGGCAGATCCATGCAGATGCCAAAACTGCTGCCAGACTGCTGGGGTGGGTCGAGTGATGCTTGGGTCCATGGGGCTGTGGCAGGAGGCTCCAGCCCGGGTTAGTGGGTACCAGTATAACCCCCAGCACCTTTCCCTTCTCTTTTGGATGGCTCCAGGAGAGGTTGGGCTTGTTCTGGGGCCCTGCACAGCGGGGCTGCAGTGCTACAGCCACCCCTGGGTGGACCCTTCAATCCCAGCCCTGGGCAAGAAGCATCATCCTTCATCCTCCTGCCCTCTCCCTGCTCAGTGATGCTCGTGCCCACTGCCATGGCCACAGATTGAAGCTCCCACCTTTCCACACTGCAGGAATAGGTCCATTGTCATCAGGTTGGCAGGAAAGCTGGGTGCTGGCACCTCTCTGCCTGCTTGCAGGGAAAAAAAACTCCTAACACAGAAATTCCCTCCAGGCTGGTTCCCCCTATTTTGGGGAAAGCCCATCAAGTTTGGGCACACTGAACAGTGGGGATCCCATCGGAGCTATGGATGTTTGGTGGGTTTCTAAATGAAACAAGGACTCAGGAGTGCAGGAATCAAGAGTTTTCCCCCCAAAACAGCAAAACAAAGAGCTTTAAATTTTCCACGTTATTTTTTTGAGTTGTGTTTTCCCTTTGGTGGACTGAAAACTTTGTCCTGTTTGCTGGGCAGGCTTTGTGGTGGGACATGTGGAAGAGAAGTGCCATTCCCCACGTGGGAGGCATGTGTTTCCAACCCCATTTGGTCTGGCAGCAGTCCCTCACTGAGGTCTCACGGCATGTCCCCCTCCCTGCCCTTGCCAGAGGAGTGTTGGCATCATGTCCACCAGCCCGGTGGGTGCACACAGTGGGATAATCTGGCGCTGAGCAGAGGATGAGAAAGGATCTGCATGGGAGGGCAGCCAGCCAGCTTCTGCCAGGAAAGGGTTAATCCTGGAGCTCCAGTTCTGGTATCCTATTCCTGGCTACTTTGGGTAAAAGCTTTTTTGGCTCTGTTTCAAGGGCATCAGGCTGGAGGATGACTCATGCATCCCTGCCACCAAGGAGCAAACCCTCTTGTCCCTACTTTCCCAGCACAAGGTGATGATTTCCTGAAAATCCAAGTGCCCTGAAGGGCTCTGGTCATGCCCTAGAGGACTCTGGTCAGCTGGGTTGGGAAAAGCTGAATCTAGGACTTGCTTGTCCTTAGGGAATTGGGGTGGTGACATCTCTGGCATGGGTACTGGGTGATGTTCAAATGCTTGTGTGGGTGTCCCCAGGATGGGGACCTGCTGTGGAGGGCGCATTGTTGCTTTTGCCCCATAACTGACCCTCATCCCTTTATTCCACAGGGAAAGAGCCACCCGTCCAGCTGCAGCTGCAGCCTCCCAACGCTGCCAGATGTGCCTCCACATTGTGCTGTGCCCAGAACCCACTCCAGAGGTGAGGAGGCAGGAATGGCCTGGGGCTGTCCAGGTGTGACAGTGGCATGTTCCCCCTAGCAGAGGTCACACAGGATGGTGGCCATTCCAGACTGCTGTGGGCATGGGGTATGGGGTACCTTGACACTATGGGGACACCACCATGGACATGGGGACATCATCACTGTGC
Organism: Acanthiza pusilla; assembly: GCA_036630365.1. Classification (NCBI taxonomy): domain Eukaryota; kingdom Metazoa; phylum Chordata; class Aves; order Passeriformes; family Acanthizidae; genus Acanthiza; species Acanthiza pusilla. The sequence goes on along the minus strand of JAXCHO010000167.1, from coordinate 731,988 downwards.
GTCCACCACGGAGTGGTCCACTTTAATCCAGGTGATGATCTGTGATGAGGTCCCTGCTGCCCATGGTGCTCTGAAAAGGGTAAAAATGAGGCCTTTTGTTGATGGCAGTGGGTGAGGGCATCCAGGGAACATCTCCTCTCTTTTGTGCAGGCAGAAAATGGAGGGCTTGGGGAAAGTTTTGAAGTTTCAGGGTGGAATTATTTCATGCCAGGCAGCCTAATCCATCTCTGGCGTCACCCTACCTGGGGCAGGAGCTGGACCAGAGACCTCCAGATACGCTTACTTGCTCTGTGCCTCTAAGCTTTCCTTAAAATATGGAAACAATTCCCTATTTAAAGGCTTTTATAGGATTGATAGCATGAAGGTAGGGCTTGATAACATGAGCCCAGGGTATCTGGGAAACGAAGCTTTTCCCTGGAACAGTGTGGCTCCATGGGGCAGGCAAGCCTGTCCATGATGGTTTCCTCTGTGACTCAGCTTCCTCACCTGGAAAATAGGCTTTTCTGGGGTTCCCTCAGGAAAATTTTGGGATTTTCCCCATATCTCCCCTCCAGGGCATGGCAATGGATAAGTGAGGGACTTGAAGCTGCCTGTTTTGACTGCCTAACTTGAGTGGCTGTGGTCCCCTGGGAGACACCAATGGCTCACCTTCTCTCCCAGGACACTCCCTTGGATGTGCAGTGGGATATGGCTCTCCAGAGAATTGTTGTACCGTGTACTGATGTTGTACCATGCTGGTGGCTGTTTCACCTCATCCAGGGGTTCCCCAGGCTCTGCTGGCTAGCCACGCTCCTCCATCCAAGGTGCAGGGTGCACTCCAAACCCAGATGCCACACATCCCAGCCTGTACCTTTTCCAGCCTTTCCCTGGGTTACAGCCTTGTCCTTCCAAGTGTTTCTGAGGGCTCTCCTCATCAGCTCTCCCACCTCGGAGTTTTCTGAGCAGGGCTGACAATGTCTGGCAAGACATTTGTCCCTTGCGAACACACAGGAGGAGTTTTCCAGCCCTTAAGCGAGGGAAGAGGGGACACAAGAAAGAAAGGAGGGAAGGATTAAAAGAAACACAACCCAGAAAAATGAAGGGTGGCACAAAATTTGGTGATCTTCTCACTCTCTGTGGCCTCTGGAGCAGAAGGAAAATAAGTTGGAGAGAATCACCTGCTTGTAGATGGCCCTGGGAACAGGACTGGGCTGTGTGTCCATGGGCTGACCTCTCTTTTGGGGTCTTTAGGGCAGAAGCACCTTTCTGAAGGACAGAGAGTGAGCGTGGCCATGGACGATGTCCCTAGTGGGATCTGCTGTGGGGCTTGGTGCCCAGCTTGAGTGCTTTGACCCAGTCCTTTTGGGGATGTCTGTGTTTTGGAGAGAGTGTGCTTGGCTCTCCAGAGCCCATCCTGAGGACCTGGACTAACCCACTCCAGTCCTAATCCTTCTCCAGCAGTGAGGAAGGACCAGGGATTCCACTGTGGGTAGTCTGCCTCATCCCAGTGGCTTCTCCTCCAGCTTCCTACACCCACCAAGGGCCTCTCAGTCTTGAAGAAGCCTCAGCTCTTCATGGCTGGGGAGCATTTTGGAAGTTTTAAGAGCTCACCAGATGTGGTTTTCCCCCACAGAGACTTCAGCTGTCATGTCTCCCTGCGCAGGGCACTTAAGGCTTACCTTGCTGTGATCTCAGTGTCTGCTTGTCCCCAGACTGGGTCTCTGCCAGGTGCCCCAACTCCTGGCACTGCCTCCTCTGCCCTTGGGGATGCTGGGATCCCTCTGGGTGTGCTGGATGCTGCTGGGTTTGCCAGAGGAGCGAAGAAAAGGTAGAATGTTGAGCTTCCCCCCCTCGCCAACCGATTTTCCTCTAGGAGATTAGTCCCTTCTCTGGCTTATGGGAGGATTTGTGGCTGCTCCATCTGCTCAAGCCCAGCAGGTCAGCGGGTGCCAGGGAGGAGCTGCCTGAGCCCAGCTGCTGTTTCCACTCCCAGGCATCCCAGTGAAAGGTTACACCCTTCTTTTGGGTATTTCTGGCTATATCTGTTGAAAAGGAACAAAAATCCCTGAAGCTAGACAGGTGAAAATCATGCTTGTAATAGGGTCTAGACCCAAGAGTGTTTGTTGATGGAGCTGGTGAAAACCATGTGGTTTTTAAGTTGCTTTTTAGGCTGCTTTTTAGGCTGGTGGAAAGCCTTGAGGATGCTCCAGGATCTCCTCTTTCAGCCAGGATATTTGCAGGGATATGATTTCCCTGTAAATCCACTTGGCCTTTGGGAAAGCAGGCAGGCAGATGGGGAGAAGAGCATCTCGTTGTGGGCTTTCCCACACTGCCAGGGATTTGGGGGAAAAATGGGGGTGTTTGCTGGCTCACAAGTACTTTTAGAGCCAGGTTTCCCCAAGGGGAAAACTGGGAGGCAATAGGGGCGATACAGGGCTCTCCCTTCTGCTCCGTCACTCCTGTCTCGTCACCAGGCGCCAGTGGAAGGTGGCAGGTAGCAAGGAGGCTGGAGGTGAGTTAGGGAAGAGCTTATGACAAGTGGGCTTAGAGAGGCTGGATTTATAGGGACTGACTGAACTAGGTTTGTGGAAGTGTGGAGAGGCTGCTGGGTGATGCTGGGGGCTGGGACATTGCTGAGTGCTATTCTGCTCCCAGGATGTGGAGACCACAGGACACAGGAGCCTTTGCCCATGCTCAGATCCCAGCCTAGAGCAGGTCTGATGTGCTGCTGGACCCAGGAATGTGGTTCCCACTATGCTGCTCCCTTTTCATAAGGTATGGAGCTGCATGGGACCCTGCCAGACCCCCCCCAGCTCCCAGAAAGCACCAGTTTCTCTTCTAATGTGACAGCAAATCACAAACAAGGCACCTTTGGGCAGTGTGGATGAGCTGTTGAGATGCCAACACTGTGGCCATCCAGCTCACCCACCCCTGTGAAGCCTGGAGGTGACCGGTTCCAGCCCCCCACCTCCGTTCTCCTTCCCCTGCTGTTTGGCCAGGAACACCAATGGAGGCTGCCATGTGTCAGCTCGGAAATCTTTTAACTTTCCCTCGTCTCCCCAAATGGACAATGTCTCCGCTCATTAGCTACCCGCCCAGGGGGCAGATGTCAGCTCTGCTCATGGCTTTTCTCAGCTCATCTCTGCCCAGGCTCCTGACGGCTTTGCAGCGCTCAGGTCCCATCACGTCACCCGGGCTCTGCCCGCAGGGCTGCCCCTGTGCCGGCCCGGCGGCACCTCCTCTCCAACCCCCACCCTGGGCTCGCTGCCTCCCCCTCCTCACCAGTGGGGTTCGCAAGTATTTTTGGTTAAAAGGCTGGAAAACCACAGGCACGTGTGACACGCGCGCGCGCGCCTGTGTGCGCGGAGCTGGAATTCGTTTTCCTTGCCCAGGCAGCGCCTGGGAGGAGAAGGCAGATCTGAAGGCTGCCCTTTGAAGCTGATGCATCCCGACAGCTTGTTCACTGGGACATTAAAATCATTGACTCTGTCTGCGTAAAACACCCAGGCAGGCGGATGATGGGAACACAGGTCAGGGGAGGATCCTTCTCGCCCTGCATGGGGAGCAGAGGCACAGAGAGCCCTGGAACAAAGCGGATCCCAGCAATGTGGGGGCTACTGCATCCTCAGTGGAGGAAAGGGGATTTCTCTCCAGCACGAAGGGGGCTGGCAGCCTGGGGGGGACAATGCAGATGGAGCCATCTCACTGATATTCCCAACTGTGAGGTGTACCGTAGGTCAGGGTTTGGTGGTATGGTGGGAGAACATCCCCATCCCATCCCCATTCCCATCTCATTCCATCCCATTCAATTCCATCCTATTCTGCCCCATCCCATCCCATCCCATCCCATCCCATCCCATCCCATCCCATCCCATCCCATCCCATCCCATCCCATCCCATCCCATCGTATCCTGTCTCATCCCCCTCCCATCCCATCCCATCCCATCCCATCCCATCCCATCCCATCCCATCCCATCCCATCCCATCCCATCCCATCCCATCCCATCCCATCCCATCCCATCCCATCCCATCCCATCCCATTGTATCCTGTCTCATCCCCCTCCCATCCCAGACATTCCCATCCCATCCCATCCCATCCCATCCCATTGTATCCTGTCTCATCCCCCTCCCATCCCAGACATTCCCATCCCATCCCATCCCATCCCATCCCATCCCATCCCATCCCATCCCATCCCATCCCATCCCATCCCATCCCATCCCATCCCATCCCATCCCATCCCATCCCATCCCATTCCCATTCCCATTCTCATCTCACTTCATCCCATCCATCCCTCACCACTGCACAGCATGTCGTCCAAAAGGCCTTGAATGGTCCCTGGAGGGTCACAGTGAAGCAAGCACCTCTCCAAGCTCTCCATGCACCCTGCAGAACTTGGATGTCACACAGCTGCCCCATGGTCCAAAACATCCCAGGGAAGGTTCCCCATGGGCATAAACAGCCAAGGACCCACCGGCGAGGGGAAGCTGAAGTCCTGAGTGTTCAGGAGAGGCAGGATGGGTGTTGGATGGATGTTTGGTATTTTTGGGAAGGGGGAGTGGTATGGAATAGGGGATGTGGATGGATCCTACCATTTCAGATGGTAGGATAGGGCATCCTAGACTGCCTGAGCAAAAGCAGGGAGTTTTCACTCCCTGTGGGACCAGGCATAGGATATGCTTCCACATGGAGGTACCCATCAGCTCACCTCGGAGGCTGGGCATGAACAGGGAGCCACACTCAGCTGCTTTTCCTTGGCTTCCTGGTGATGGCCCCTCTTTGAACCAGGTTTGTCCATGGCTTTGTGTTTGCTCCATTCTCATCTGAGACTGAATTTTGAGCCCCCTGGAATGAGGTGGCCGAGCCCTCCAGTGCAGGTCGGGCCATTAAGCTGCCAAGCCCCTGAATCCCTATGGCCTCACTGGGATGAGTTAAGGGTGGTGAAATGCCATAGTCTCCAGAGGCTGATTTTTTGAATTGGCCACATCAGTGCATTGGAATTCCTTGCATTCTCAGGTGTTTTTAGCTGGGAGCAATAGGTGGCATTTTGCTGGGATCTAGGCACTCTTCTGTTCAGAAATGACTCCTTCAGCATCCTGAGTGATCCTTGTGAACATTCCTGACGAAATTTCCTGATGCGATGTAGTCCATGAGAGCTAAGAGGCGAGCTGGCCACTTGGGTGTATGGAGCCGTGCTCTCCACTGCCATGGATCAAGAGATGGAAACTTTTGGTGGGATGAGCCTACTGGTGCCTCCCCTGTCACCAATGCATGCTTCACTGGAGAGAACAACCAGGAAGAAAAGATAATTGATTCCTTTGCTTGTACTGTTGTGTTACTTGAGGTTCATTCTTACCTGTGCTGGAATTGAGGTTGTCCTGGTATGGCCCCAGTCCTGTGGGACACGCAGGTGTGGGTGTGCCTGGAGGTGACCTGCACCCTGAGGGCAGAGAACACCTCGCGGGTGTGCACGTGGTGCCTGCTGCAGGACCATGGCATCATGGCTGGCATCTCACCTGCAGCTTGGTGGTGAAAGAGGTGGGACGTAACAAGGAGCAGAGCTGCTGAGGGATGGACCTGTTTTTGATTAAGAAAACTGCTAACAAATTCCTTAATGCTGCATTCGCTGGATGCTAAGCCTTGTCTTGAGATAAACTCCAACTTAGGACCTGTAAGACCAATGCAACTCTCTTCCTCCATGAATTCGTGGGTGTGGATGATTTGCGGCCACACTGGCTCTAGGGAGAAGGATTGGGGTTTCCTTGCAACCCCTTGTCCTTCCAGTATCCTAAATCCTTGCGTGAGCTTCCTTTTCATGGTTATGTTGATGAAGCTGGTGCCATGGTCAGGATTTTTCCTTCTTCTCAACCTTGGAATCAGTGACCAGCAATTTGTACTGATTGGAATAAAACAATTACCAAGGACTCCTCTGTTCTGGGCTGATTTGCCCTCATGCCTCCCTGTTCCGTGTGTTGGCCTTGGCCACAGCAGCAATGCTGGGAGGATGCTTTTGTGGATTCTGCCTGTGGGGGCTGCCTGGGCTCCTCAGGGTGCTGAGATGTGCTGTTTTCCAGATCCTTCCCTGCCTCCTCCACTGCTGACCCCCAGCTCCACAGGATCCCTGACCTGTTCCTGCAGGTCCTCCAACGGTGAGTCACAGTTTGGGGGTTCCATCCTTTCAAATTTTTTATTTTTGGGCAGAGTCCATGGGACAGGGTGTTACGATTGCAGCCATTACTGGGATTTAAAATTTATCTGGCTTGTGTAGGCTTTGCAGAGAGGAGAGGAGACCCTCAGGGTCCATCCTGGGATGTGTGCTGCTTGCAGGTGACACCAGCTGGGGATGCAGCCACTACCTTGGAGGACATGGAGAGAACTATTGAGAGAAAAAACATGAATTCTGAGGACAGCTGGTTGCTGAGAGAGGCTCTATATGCTCCATCCTTGGAGGCTTTCAGCCCCCAAAGGGATAAAGCCTGTGGCAACCTGCTCTGATCTTTGTGCTGACGCTGCTGTGAGCATCAGCAGGACTGAAGACTGACCTCAGGAGGTCGCACGGGCTCCCCTCCCACTGACAGGCTCCTTCCCTGGGCAGGGAAGTGCCTGGGTCACTGGGGATGAGCACGGAGCTTGCTGAGTCACCAGGAAGAGAAAGGTTTTCCCTGTTAACACACAAAGAGCCCCAGCACACTACGAGCAGCACCAACTCCGTGCAAGGGGTCTGCAGCTCACCCACCCTGCTCCCCAGGGAATATTTTGGGCAGTGGAGAGGTTTTCCTGCCCTCTGGCTCTCAGTTTAGTAGTGGCTGAGGGTGCTCCATTGATTGTATTGATGGGTAGTGCATGCCCCAGTTAACTTATTGGGAGCAGCAGCAAAAATGCAGCTGGCACCCGGCACCCATGGCACTGAAATGTGCTGGATTCTTTCCATCACCCTTGGATTTCCACAGGAAGCAGACCACTCCCTCCACAGCTGGGTAGGAACACAGGCAGGTGACCATGGAGGAGGACCGCTGGGCTGTGGTCACCTGGGGGGTCTCTCTGCCGTCCCAGGGATCCCCTCCTCCACGGGATGATTTCCTGTGGTTGGTGGCTGCTGAGGATCTGCCCAAACTTGTTTGGAATGCAGAGAAAAATATAAGTAGTGCCTTGCCTACCCCAAACACAACCTGGAGTGCTTTATTTCTCTCTGACGTTTACATTAAGCAGCTTTGGTGTGTCTTTGTGCCATGCCTTAACCTTTGCCGTGTTGTGGCCTGCAGGCTCGTGCCACAGACTGCTGGGTTCCCCCCTGTGCTCAGCATGCCCTTTTCTGGTGCAGCCAGATCCTCCCAGGAATCGTTCTGGAGCTCGTGGCCATCCTGCAGGGTAAGGTAAGGTCCTTTCCAAGTCTTACAGTTCCAGAATGTTTCAGGTTGGAAGGGGCCTTAAAGCGCATCTTGTTCCACAGGGACACCTTCCACAAGCCCAGTCCAACCTGGCCTTGAACACTTCCGGGGATGGGACAGCCACAGCTTCCCTGGCAAATCCTGGGAAGAGGGGTCTTTGCAGCCCCCTTAGGCTGTAGAACACCTGCAGGGAGGGGGCTGAGGCTTCTCTCCTGCATCCGTGCAGGTTTCCCACTCCGCTGTCTCTGCCCTCGCCGCCTGCTTTCTGCCACGCTGGCCATTCCATTAAAACCAGCGAAAGAGCTAAGCTGGGAAGTGCAGAGACGAGGTGATTTTCATCAGCCACTCTGCTTTTGTGACTAAAATAGATCTGCAGTCGCCCCAGGCCATCATGTTGTCCCAGGCATTGACTAGCACGAATGGATGGCAGGGCAACATTTTCCATTAGTGGAGAGGAGGATGCGTGTCTCCAAGGGAGAAGACAGCTTCATAAAGCAGAAATGTTGTAACGACAGACAAACGGACTTCTCTCCTGTTCCTTTTAGAAGTGTCATTTATCCACGTTTTCTGCACGGAAAATGCTTGGAGAGACCAGCCAGAGCAAACACTCTGCACCTGCAACATGCTGGTCTGTGTTGGATAAGGGAATGGAGGTTTCCCAGAGGAGCTGCAGGTGACCCAGTAAGGTGCAGCAAGGATAGGACTTGCCAAAACAAACTGTGAAGAGGTTTATCCATGGCCTCTGGTGATGTGGTGGGTACTGGTTGTGTCTGGTCCAAGGTTTCTACCATCACTGCGTCTCTGTCTTGCTATGGGCAACTTCTTACAAGCACATCCATCTGTACAGGGATTTTTGGGGTGGAGGGCCATGAGCTGAAGGAAGGTTGCACTTGGGAGTGCATCCCTGGAAGTCTCTGCCTCTTCCCTGCTTACTGGTATCTCCTTGAGCATGGCAGTCTTGGGAAAAAGATCCCCCATGGCCAGCCCCAGGAAAAGTGGGATGTGTCTTTGCAGGGGCAGCTGAGTGTCCAGTCTGGGACCAAGTTCCCAAAAAGTCCAGAAAGTGCACTTTATTCTCTGGCTTTAGTGAAGATACTTTTCTGCAATAACTCGTTATTAAAGCTTCATTTGGGTGAACATCATGAAGTCCCACAGCTCCCACCCCCCTCTCTCCAGGAAAGTCTCTGATAGAATTTTCCTTCTCATGCTCCCTGTCCAACATCCCATCCCTTCTCTCAGGTCTGTGTCCCAGCCCTTCTTCCACATCCACAGGAGGGAAAGGATACTGGTGCTTGTTTCTGTATAAGCCCCCCTCAAAGCTGTGTCTTGGACCTCTTGCCCTATAGGATTTCATCTTCAGAACTCAAGGCTGATCCTGTGTGTGTGGTACTGTGACTTTTTAATAGAAAAACTACAGGTGGGAGAGACACCCGGAAGAGCACAAGGTGGGATTCTAGGGGTTGTCCTGTTCAGGGCTAGGAGTTGGATTTGATGACCCTTGTGGATCCCTTCCAACTCAGGGTATTCTAGGACTGGAAAAACCGCTGCCAGTCCATCTCCCATCCAGGTGATGGGATGAGCAATCACTGCTGAGGTTGGAAGCTGGAGATTCTATGGGATTAGCAATGTCCTCAGGTGGGAATGCTGATGCTGGAGATGCTGTGGGGTGGGAATTGCCCATTCCAGCAAGGGAAATGGCTGTGGCACAAGGCTGCAGGGTGGTGATGGGGACAAGCCTGCCAGTGGCAAACCATTTCCCAGTTTGACCCTTCTGCTCAATCTGAACTTGAAGGTGAACGAGCAAAGCTCAGCCATCGATCCGGGATAGGCTGATGAGCACCATGCCCTGCGGAGAGCTTGGTCCCCAGCGTCAGTTCCCTCTCTCCCCCTTTTTTCCCTGCCTCCCCTTCACGCCTTTCCAAAGCCATCAGTCAGAGTGTAGCACCCCAGGCTGCCGACCTTGCTGGGGGCCAGGGGGACAACATATAGGTCCCTGCAGAGAGCTGTTCCCCTGTCTGATGGGCTTCTCCCAGCTGCCACCACCACCTCTACACTGCTGGTAAGCCTGGCAGCCTCCTGCCATCAGCTCGGGGGTGTGGGGAGGCACAGGGCAAGGCAAAGGTGTCGGCACCCATTGTGCCAGGAGCCATGTTTTCCATCGGTGGTGACGTTGTCTGCCAAGCCGTCTGCTGGTTCTCCTGGTTTAAGGGCTCTGATATCTTCATGTGAGCAAAATACAACTTGAAGCATCCTTTAATCTTTAGCTAAAATGCCATATAAATTGACAAAGTGTATTTTTTGACCTGTTGGGAAGCGAAACCTGGTTTGAGGTTGGAAACTTAGAACTTGTCTTGGCGGATAATTAAAAAGGTTGGGTTTTGGGGGGAAAGAAGATGATGATGTGCCTTCCCTTTGCATCTCCTGTGCTTTAGCCACAGATTTTTCCCTGCAGCTGAAAATAACAAAACATTTTAATCTAAGTATTGCTTAGATTTGCTTAGTATTTGCTTAGTATTGCTGATCTTTTACGCCTGCCTCTCTATTATATAATTATTGGGAAGATTACTGGGGAGTCAGCTTTAGCTTCACTGGGGAAGGAGGAGGGGGCTGGAAGGTGGTGGGGGGTTGTGGAATCACAGAATCGTGGAATGCTTTGAGTTGGAAGGGACCATAAAGATCATCTTGTTCCAGCCCCCTGGCATGGGCAGGGACACCTTCCACTATCCCGGGTTGCTCAGGTTTCTTCTCTCTGGCCATGGGAAAACATGGGAGGGGGAAGCTGGGTGCTTTGGGCTGTGTCCATAGTTTGCATCTGAGTGTGGAAAATGTCTCCCAACGTGTGTATTTGTTGGAATTGAGTGCCCCGTGGTCTGGCTGGTAGCTGGAGGAGCATGACCCTCTGAGCTGGAGAGGATTTAGGTGAAGCCCTGCACTTCTCTGCACTGTTCAGGGCATTTTATGGCTGTACTTGTGTGTTTGGGAACAGCATGGTGAGACAGTCTGGCCTTGGGACGAACCTGGAATTAGGGGCTGTGCTCCTGATGCTTCCTGTCCCTGTACAGAGCTGTGGAGAGGGAGCATCCGCAAGGACAAAACACCAGTTGGGACGTGATGGTGATGCCAAGAAGGGCGGGAGGTGGCCATGGCTGTTTCACCAAAGCCCAAGCTCAGCTGGTTCTCCAAGCAGCCTTAGGTGTCATCCCTGGATAAAAAGGGCTCGAGCCCTTGGGTGATGGGGTGGCTGGGGACAGCTGCTCTGCAGAAGTGGCATCCAAGGGCAGATGCCCGAGGGAGATTTGGCTGGAGATGGACAGGTGTATCCCAGGTGTATCCCTGGCATGGAAAGGAGGCACAGCCAAGGGCTGGCACAGCCAGGTGAAGACTTGGGTTGCCAGAAAAATGTAGCTTCCAACTGGCATGACCAATAGGCTTGAGCTTTGATGGACAAAACGTGAGGGTGTCTGGGGCTCCAAAAATCCATTTTCTCTTCCCCAAACTGAATGTCTGGACCCTGATGGGCTGGTATCTGCCCTGGCTACCGAGGGAAGGGCAGGAGATGCTTGGCCTGTGGACCATGGCTGGGATGTGGTGGCTCAGAGCTGGGACAAAAAGAGGCTCCCTAGCACCAGTCAAAATCAGATACTGGAAGCAGTGGCTTGGCTTTCCTTGCTCCACAGGGTCTCAGGGACTTTTTTGGGGTCCCCAGAATTGTGCTGCATTTTGGCCTTGGTGAGTCTCTCTGGGGAGACACTGAAACACCCTTTGGGCCTGGCCATGGGCTGGTGGGAGCAGGCAATGCCCTCCTGGAACATGTCATGCTCTCTCCACTGCTCTTGGTCCAGCTTGCCAGAAAGCAGTTTCAGCAGCCTCCAAAGGAAGAGGCTTGTCATCTCTTGGAGTAGTAGTTTGGTGTGTCAGCCAGGAGGGCAGTAGAGGATGGGAACAGCTGAGGAGGGACCAGGAGCAACATGGGGGCAATGAGATCATCTGGTGTGGTTGATGGAGCAGTTGTAACACATCCCCTTCCTCCAGGGAGCCAGCTGAACTCTGGGACGTGCAGGCAGGGATTCAGCCTAGTCCTTCCCACCATGCTGCTGCCTCTGAGATGGAGGGTTTAGCACAGCCCTCCTGTCCCTCCTGGAGGCTCCAGCTCCGCACTGGGTGGGCAGACACCTTATAAAACATGCCCAAATTTCCCCCTGTGCACTGGCAGTGCACCGGAGCTCATCTCGTGCCGAGCTTCTTTCTCCTTCATGTTGGAAGCGTTGACTGGTTTGCCCTCATTGCCTCAAGGCATCCAGATTTGCTCAGTGGCCTTTAAAAAAAAAAAAAAAAATCAAAGTCCATGAAATGACAAGAACATCAGCAGTGGGTGCATCCCCCTTTCCAGCAAGCCCAGGGATTTGGGAGAAAATAGGTCACGTGGTCTTCATCCCATGCCACGTGGTGGATCTCCCAGGGCCAATGAGGTTGGGAGCCCTTCTGCGCCGAACGGTGGAATAGGGAAAAAAAAAAATCACTGGGATTTTTTTTCCCCCTGTAGTATTTTTCATCTTTTCCAAACGTGAAAAGACTGGCCATCTGTCTGGATCTCCCTCCCGCCAAAGCGGCACGAAAGAGGCTCTTTGGGAAAGGTAAGGAGATTTAAAAGATTGTCTTGGTGGAAGACCACCCACTGCAGGCAACTTTTCCCACCAGTGTAAGTCAGGGAAGAATCCTGGCATGAGCCGGTCTGGGGCTCCGGTGTGGGTTGGAAGAGCTTTGAATGCTTAGGAGCAGTTTTAAGGGAATCTCTGGTGGAGGAAATTTAAGTCTGTGGCAGCATGTGGTGGGATTATGGGAGACATCGGCGTGCGCAAGCAAAGGGATTCCCTTAAGTTAGCGGCTGCTCCCCAAGTCTCTCCTGGGAGAAATTTCCAAAATATTGTTGGGGAATTATTTTGCCAAATTTTTTTAAAAAAAATTTTTTTTTCAAAATAATTTTGCTGAATATTTTTTGTGAGTTAAATTTGACAAGTCTTACCGCAAATTTGTTGTGCAAAATTGTTGTTCTCAAAGTGTATGCTTTATTTTAGTTAAATTCCATTTTACCCGTGCCCGGCAGCCAATGCCAAAGATTGTCTCCCTGCACAGGGAAGCGTCCTTCTCTTCCTTAACCAGAATATCCAGCTGTTCCTAAATTCCATTATTTACAGCCCTGCCTTTGGACAGTGTCTTTTGTGTATGCGCTTGGGTGGGAATGACACAAATGGAATTGCCTTCAAGAAACAGATACTTAAGTAACAGGGGTGTTAATCATGTCTTAGGCTGGCAACATAATAAAACCCCCAACCATGATTTGTTTAATTTTTACCGTCCATTAATTTTTTGCTTGTTTTTAAGTATTTTTATTTTTTAATTCCACTTTTATTTTTTAATTCCATTCCAAAATAAAATATTTTATTTTAAAATCCATTCTATTTCCAGTAGTTTTTAAAAAAATATTTCTAATTCTATTCCATGTCCATTAATTTTTAATGTTCTAAATATTTTTATTATTTAATTCCATTCTATTTCCATTCTTTTTTCCTTTTACCAGGGACATTTGATTTGGAGAGGGGAATCCCTTTTATTGTGATGTTCACTTTGTTTTCTGTTTGCCGTCAGATACCTCAGGGTGTCAAAATTCTTCCTGATACCATCATGTTTCTGTTGTATTTTCTTTGGTTTCATCATCACTTTATAAGTAGAAAAATGAAATATTAGTGGCAAAGGTTGTAGAGGACTTAAAAGCTTCTGAAATCAATCCCAAAATATCATCTCCTTACTATAAAGGGAAAATATTCCTTGATATGTTTTTCTCATAATCTGAGTTTTCTGGGATAATGGTATTTGAATGTGAACCATCTTAGAAAATCTGATTTTATTAACTGGAAGTCACGTCCGGCTTAAAAATAAACCAGAAACAGTGGCTCAAGGACATTGTGTTTAAGTTTCCGTAAAATGATTGACCTTTGTTTTGACAGATGCAAGGACAAATGCTGGGCTGCATTTTGATACAGAAACCCAGCCCTGAATTAACTAAAAAAAAAAGGCATTCTTTCCTAATGGCTGGGGTTTTGCTCTTAATACAGAATTCCAGAATAACTCAGTAATATTTCCAAAGCTCTCAATCTCAGACTTCCCCCCTTCTTTTAGGGATTCATTGATATAAATATTTTCAGTGTTCTCAAACACAAAAGCAAATTTTTCTTCTTGGGAAATAACTGTAGAAAATGTTCTTTTAATCTTGCTGAATTAAGAGGACATTTATTCCTCTAAAGAAAAATGGTCATTCTGAGGCAGGGACAAAAGGTTGCTGCTCAAGACGGAGGGAAAAATCCCTCTTTAAGTGCTTCCAACATTATTTTCATGCCTTCAAAATGGCATTGGAGAAGCTGCGGGAATGTAACATGTGGGATGAGGGACGAGGAATGCTCTCAGGATCACTGGTGGATGGACCCAACCCCCTCAGTGGTGGCCAGCTCACCTTTGGGGTGGACCAGGGAGCTGCTCACCCTCCGCCTTGCAGGATGCTCCACTGGGTACCAGCCAAGGATGCTGCTTTGGTGGTCCCAGGATTGCTTTTCCCAGGAAATCAATTGTTTTTCCAGGCACCCTCTTGGAAAATGGGCGTTTGCTGTGGAGCAGGTGGAGAGGGCACCTTGCCGGCGGCATGTCTCCCTGTGGTGGGGGGGCACATGCCTGGCACACTGGGATCAGCTCGATCCCAATGATGGCAGAGCGCTGGGAGCCCTGGGTCCAGTCTGTGTCTGCCTTTGGAGAAGCAGGGGACAGTTTCCAAACCCAAAGGTTGACACCTCTGCCCTCAAGCTCCCCAATCCTGCAGCATCAGGGTGGGTGACCGCCCCAATGATGAGAGTCTGCTGGTTCTCTGCAGCTGCTTTTTGGCCAGCTGAATTGGACAGGGAATTAGACGGCTTCCCTGATTGGTGAGAGCCATCTCCATCCATTGAGCTTTCTTCCAGCTTCCCGCTGAACACATCCTGATGCTGCGATTGCACACACACACAGACACACACACACACACACACACACACACACACACACACATCTGGTTTAATTCCTTTATTTAATTTGGGGTTTGCTAAGTGAGCTGGCAGCAGGCAGTGGGTGCACCCTGCTGCCACCAGATCCCCTCCACTCCATGGATGCAGCTTTGGAGGTGCCTGGATACCACCCATGGCAGAGGCAAGTCGTGATATGGGTGGCACATCCCCCACAGATTTTGACAGATACCCACAGCCCTGCAGGGATGGAACCACTGCAGTGGCTGTGGCCTCTGCTGCCAGGGCCAAGTTTGGGGACCGGGGAAGTTGTGACCCCATCTCAAACAGCCCCAATTCCCAGTGGAGCCAGTTCACCCATTCCCTGGCTGGGGTATGGCTCAGTGTTGAGACCCGAGGTTACAGAGGACCTACCACAGGAAGAAGGGGAGAGGAGAGGCAGCTCTCCTTGATTGTAATCGGGGTTGAGGTTTTGCTGAAGTGAAAACAGATTGGGAGTGACAGTTTTGGAGCCTGCTGTCAGGGTCTGAGTGCAGCGTGCCGGCGATCCACCCCCGGATGCCGAGGGCCCCTGTCCTCCTCCTCAGCAGCCGGAGCTGGCAAGAGCCAGCATGGTGCGGGATGGGGACATTGCAGCCCTGCCCCACCTCCGTCACAGCCACCAGACAGTCCTGGCACACACTGCCCCTGCATCCTCCTTCCTTTGGGCTGGGGACAGTGTCAGGCGGGACATGGCCCTGTGGTGGCCATCGGTGTGGGATCCCCCCTGCCTTCTTTGGCCCTGTGCCAGCGGGTTCTTGGCAGAGGAAGGATGGGGTCAGTCCACATCCTGGCTGATCCATTCGGGATGCCAGGTTGTTTCTCCAGGGCAGGCAGAGACAAGAGTCTCCCTTCCCATGTCTCCAACCAGTCTTCCACTCCCAAAGAGTATCTGTGGTGAAAGTCATGGGTTTAGGCTTGTGAACAAAAGAGCACTGGATCTGACCGGGGTTGATGGGACCAGGGTGGTTGTGATTCCCCCCATCACCCTCATTTGTCCCCACATAATTTCTGTGCTGTACCTAATCTGTCCCTTACATCCCCAGCATGGCAGCTGCAGGGGGTGGGAAGACCTGTTCTCCATTCCTGGATCAGGAGGGACTAGGACTTGCCCCAGGTGTTCTGGGAAGTTGGGTGGCATTTATGAGAGCAGCCCCAGCCCCCCATCTTTCTGTCCAGCAGCACCTGGACAGACCCCTCTGGGACAGCCTGTGCGCTCCAAACCTTGTCCCTGTTTCCAGGGATTAGAGAAATGGAGATGGGATGAAATGAAGCAGTAGATTGCCTCGCTCTCAGGATGAAGGGATTTATGGACTGCCCCCAGCTCAGTAGATTGAAAATAGAGGCAAGTAGATTGAAAATGGAGGGAAATTATTGGGATGATGCCGCCTGTGGGATTAAAGCCAGGGCAGCTGGCAGGCTCTGGAGGAGGAGGGGAATGAGGGGGGTTGTGGGATGACTGCTGCAGTGCACTGTGGAGAGATGCTCCTGGTTGCATCCTTGTCTCTTTTGGAGGATGCACTGGAAGGTGGGCTCTTTCTGCTTTCCCAGGTCCATGGACAGGTTCTCCTATCAGCTGTCTCCCCAGCTACAAGGATGGTGGGAATGTGCCTGGAGCTTTTTTCAGTGCTGTGCCTCTCATTTCTGGAATGCTAGAGGACAAGTTGCTTGTCCCTGGGGGTCCACACACTTCCCTGTGGTCTCTCCTTTGTGAGCATCCAGCATGGGTCTGCGGCTGTGACCATCCTTTTTGGGGAGTCCTTTGGGTTCCCCTGAAAAATGACATCTAAAATCTGGCACTTAGGGGACAGGTATTTGACTGTCTCATCCCTTGGGGTGTATTTCCAACTGTTCTGGCTTCTTCTGGGCAAGATGTTGGTCCTTCGCAGCTGATGCACGACCCTGACAGAGCATACCTGGGGCATCTGTGGAGACATCTCCTGCTGCAAGGTGCCACCTCCTGGCTTCCATTTCTTGGCCTTTGGTGGGAGAAAAAGCCTGAATTGGGTGCACTGGGCTCAGTGTCAAACAACCTTTATTTAACTTGGGGTTTGCTAAGTGAGCTGGCAACAGGCAGTGGGTGCACCCTTCTGCCACCGGACCCCTCCACTCTGTGGATGCAGCTTTGGAGCTGCCTGGATACCACCCATGGCAGAGGCAGGTCGTGATATGGGTGGCACATCCCCAAATGTGGTTGTCAAACAGAGATGAGCTTAATTTGCAGATACAAATTGTGTGATTGATTTAAACAAGGGTAATGGGCAGGATGATGTGGCTGTGGAGAAGCTCTTTTTCTGGATCTTCTTCAGTGCAGTTGAAGCCCCTCCCTCAGGAACCTGTGTCCCTCTGTTCCCTGTCCTGCAGAGCCTTGGTTCCTCCAGCCCTTTCCCATGGGGCCATGTTTGTTGGCCCCAGGGGTCTGGGGTTGCTTTCTGCTAGCTGGATCTCCTGTGAAGACCCACGTCACCAGTCCTGGTTTTCTTCTGCAGATCCTGTGGTTCAGCTTGTCACTCCCAGCCACTTTCAGGTGGATGGGGAGCTTTTCCTCTGTTCCTGTGCAGTTAATTGCACATTGTTAGGTTCAGTACTTTGCCTTACAGAATTCCATCTGATTTTCTTCACATTGCCAAGCTCATTTTGGCTTCTTGCTCTTCTCTCCAAGAGCTTCTCCCACCTGGGTTTCACCTGGCATTTTAACAGAAGTGTCCCTGATCAATGTTTTGCGGGGCTTTTGAGCATTCCCCAGCCTTTTTCCAGTGGTTTCATCCACCCCAGCTCCCTTCACACCCCACAGTTACTCCATTCTCCAGCGGGCTCAGTCTGGCCACCTTGTGCGGCACTGCCTGTGGTTCTTCCCGAGTCCCACTGGCATGTTCAGGGATGCAAATGTGGAGTGTGGCACTGAAGCAGTCCCTTTCCTGGTCTCTGCAGTGCCGGCCGATGACGTTGGGGGTTTGGGATTTTTTCCCCTGGCTTGGCTGCTGCAGCAGTAGAACCCGCCCCACTCTGCAGTGCCGAGCCCCGCGGCAGGGTCTGGGCTGGGGGGGCAATGCAGTGCTGCTGGCTCTGCTTCCCTCAGCTGACTGGGGCACCTGGCATGAGCCAGGACTGAGCCAATGCTTGGTCCTCGTTGGACCATCAGCAGCTCTGATGGATGCTCTCCACCTCTCCAAAGTAATGGCTTGGGCGTAGAGGGACAGCCAGTATTTCAGGAAAAAACTGTAATGGATTATTTGTCTCCATCCTTTCATCTGCTGGCAGACCAAAGGAGTGATGTTCCTTATCCCAGGAAATGTTTTTTTTTTGGTACTCAGGGTCTTGCTAAAGGCTCACAGACATCTAAGGGTGCTCTTGGTCACTACGTCCTGGTGGACCCAGCTGCAAAGAGTGTTAGCTTTTGTCACCTCACTGGGGGAAATTTCTGATGCACTTATGCAGTTTGACATTCACTGAGAATACTGCTTTTATTGGGAAGTTGTTCCAAAAATAACTGACAGGGTGATTTGGAAGTGGCTGAATTAAAGCAGGATATTCCCATCCCCTCCCTGCTCACTGTACCCTGCCAAAATCAGCTTTAATTGAACAAATTAAATTCATCTAGTAAGTCTCAATAATTCTAATAACCTTGTTAAGGTGGTGGTTTAACAGGTCGAAGCCCCTGGTTTTGCTCAGGGTCCCACAATCAAAAAGCCCTGAAACCAGCCCCGACAAGGTTTTCTGGCTTTCCTAAGGACATCTAATATCCTGCTGCTACTACATTGCCTTTCCCTCACTGGTCTGTATCTGACCTCTGCTTGAAACACTGCCGCAGCTCGTGTGAGTGAATGGGAATTCTGCATCCTGTAGATCTCTGCAGATATCTCTCTCAGGTACCTGGATTTCGTCTAAACTCAGAAATTAACATAAACCTCAAGGTTTTGTCTCCCACAAACATATCAGGGCACAGAGATAGGTGCTGTTGTCCTGCTGTCCTGCTGCAATGGGGAAGATGATGTTCCAGACCATCATCCTGGGGAGGCTGGCAGGGAAAAGCTGCAGTTTCATCCACTGATCTTCACACCAAAGATTGCAGTAATGGCACTGCCATCACGACAAAGTGAGTCGTTCTCCCCAGACTGGGCTTGCCTTGGTGAAGACTTATGCCTGAGCCCAAATTGTGGGATGCACCAGATAAAGAAAAAGCCAGGAAATCAGTTGGGAATTCCCTGGAGGGGAGGGCAGGTGTTTGGCTGGGATGTGGCTGAGCCCACTGCAGTGTGACAGTGCTGGAGCTCTGCGTCATTGTATCAGCGGAAACTTTTCGAACAAGAGGAAGTGGCCTCATATTGTGCCTGGGGAGGTTTAGATTGAATATTGGGAAAAGTTTCTTCATGGAAAGGGTGGTCAGGCACTGGCACAGGCTGTCCAGGACACTGGTGGAGTCACCATCCCTGGAAGTGTTCAAAAGGCATGTGGATGTGGCACTTGGAGACATGAGGTGAACTTGGACAGTTGGACTTGATGATCTTAGAGGTCTTTTCCAACCTAAAGGATTCTGTGAGGCTGTGATCTCACCTGGGGGGAGCAGGGAAATGGGAGCAGGTGACTGAGAAAGAAGCCTCCAGAG
Source organism: Acanthiza pusilla (assembly GCA_036630365.1). NCBI lineage: Eukaryota > Metazoa > Chordata > Aves > Passeriformes > Acanthizidae > Acanthiza > Acanthiza pusilla. Next base: position 712,932 of record JAXCHO010000167.1, on the reverse strand, counting down.
ATGCCTGCTGTGAGGGCCAGAGCAGGACATTTGTCTCCTGTGATGCTTGGAGTGATCACAGGCATGGGAGAGGCAGGAATATCCTGCTGCCTGATGTACCAGGAGAGCATGGGGCATGTTTTTTGGTTAGAGATACCTAAAATACTTCCACTGAAGCTGGAGAGTGGAGAGGAGGAAAGGTCAACCAAAATGACTACAGTTGTGGAAAATGGCAGCAGCTGGAATTGCAGCTTTTTTCGCAAATGGCTTTTGGTGTCACTCATGTAGGTGATGCTACTGCCGTTTCATAGCTTCATCTTCTGACAGCCCTAACTGCCAGTGGATGATGCATTTCCGTGTGGTTTAAGGGAGTGCTTGGCTTTGGTTTTTTGCCTGTTTTTCCCTCCTTCCACCCCTGTCCTGACCTGGCCAGACTGTGCCGTCACCGTCATCATAATCCTGAGCTGGCTGCATTGCCGAGCTCCCCAGCCGCTAAAATGCAGCACTGGAAATCGCCGGATTAGGTCTTAATGGCAGGATCAAGTCAGCGGGAGATGAGTGGGGAGAAAGCTCCTGCTTACGCAGGTGGACAGGCAGCACTCCTCGAGAAAACAGGCTAGAAAGCCTAAAATGTCAGAAAAACATCCTCTTTCCTGGCTTCTTTGGCTTGTCTCTGCTCTTAACACATCTTTCATTTTCCAAGGGTGAGAAAACCCTGGCCTGAGTTTTGTGAAGATGATATTGAGAGGTCAGAGGTGTTTAAACATTTCTTCCCTCACAGGGGAAGATGTTGTCTTGAGTGGTGGACATCCTGTCCTAGATGTTAATTCCCAGCAGTAAGTTCTGCCAGCCCCATTGGAAACCCTGGCTGTGGGATGTCACAGTGTGCTGAAGGATGCTGAGGGTTTGTGGTTGTCTTTAACACCTGTGCTGGTGGGGCTCCTGGAACACCAGAGAGCCTGGGAGGTGTGTTGGATGTTTTTCAGGGTGGCATTAGCACTGGGCAACTGAGATGCTGGGGGATAAGGTCTTGGGGGTGGCCCTTTGGGAAGGTGGCACAGCAGGGATTGCACAGACCAGTGCCCTGCCCCCCCTGCTCTTTACCTGCACAGGTCATCAAGGGCTCTTAGTCAGCAGGGCTCTGAGGTGTTCGAGTTTATCAGCCTACACTGACCAAGAGAAGCTGTGGCTGCACCTGGATCCCTGGAAGTGGCCAAGGCCAGGTTGGACAGGGCTTGGAGCAACCTGGTACAGTGGAAGGTGTCCCTGCCCATGGCAGGGGGATGGAATGAGATAAACATTAAGGTCCCTTCCAACCCAAACCATTTTGTGATTCTGTGATACACCTGCAAGAAAGTGTGATGTTTGGGAGGCCATGTGATGGGTGAGGGGAGTGATGGAGACTTTCTCTTTTGCTTTTTCTTGGTGGTACCTGTGAATTTTCCATCCCAATCTTTCAGGGAGGGGCTGAGTTATGCCACGGGGGCGTCTTTGCACGGCGTCATCCTCTGTTTGTTTTAGGAGAGCTTGAACAAAACTTTGCAATACCCCCCAAAAAAATACCTCCAGGAAGCAAAGGCTTGCTCACATGGGGCTCGTGCACCCAATGAGCCCTAGGAATGCATGACAGGAGGAAGAGAAGGAGGAGAAGGGCTGGCTTCAGCCAGCACAGAGCCACCAATGTCCCCCAGCCCCTGCAGGGATTTGGGCTCTGCTCGAGCTCAGCTTGGCCCCGTGCTATCCGGGATGGCATCCCTGATAGGATATCAGAGGTGTGGTTCCATGGATCCCCACAACCGCTTTTCCAGCTCCTGTACGGAGAGGCTCCAGGCTGGAGAACAACGTCCAGCCCAGAGCTCCATTCCCCTCCTCCAGTTCTGCTTCACATGCCCTCTCCTGTATGGAAGATGATTACATTATTAAAATAATTTAATACACAGGGTTCAGATTTCCCCTAATTGGACGGGAATTGCTTGAATTTTAGGGAAGTGTCAGTATTTGTGAGGGATCAGCAAGCATAAACACAAGAGTGCCAGCTGAGGCAATTGTTCCATCCTCTAAAAAATGGGAAAAGAGAAAAATTGGAGTGTATACGTTCGCATGTGGGGAAGAGGAGTCTTCCTGCTCTTCTGGGTTTCCATCTTCCTTCCTATTCCTTGGCCAGTGGTGCCTGAGCTGCTTTTTCAGACATAGGGGATTTTTGATTGATTAAGGAAATTTCCCAGAACTTACTATATTTGAACCAAGGGAGAACCAGATTGCTCTGAGAACCGATTATGTCTCCTCCAGCCACTCTTGCAAAGGCAGCTGCAATTAATAGGCCTAATTATTGTGGAATAGGATCATCCTTTGGAAGGGCATTGTCCAGTTTTGGGGCAGATCTCCCCTCCTTATGGTGCAAAAACTTCTGGCTACTCCCCATGCATGGAAGGAGGATGCTCCAGTCCTCCACCTCTGGTTGTCCAGGTGTGATGCTTGTCAGAGCCTGGCTTGACTCACTTCCCTTTTGGGGCCAAGCTTGACACTTCTGTCTCCTAATTCCATGTCTTTGATCTCTGTGGGGCTGCACCTGCTTCATACTGGGCTGGAGTTGAGCTCTGGATCTACTCTGTCCATTGGGCTGGATGTAATGGTGTCCTCAGGGCTTTCAAGTGGGTGGACCAAGGAGGCATTTCAAAGCTGCAGTGAGCAAGGCAGAACACAAGGGTGAAGAGAAAGGGTCTGAGATGGGTCTCTCTCTCCAGGCACAGAATGTTCTGAAATGCTCAAAATGGTGTTTTGGGGGACAATTTTTTTCCCAGCCCTTTGTCCATGAAGAATGAGGGCTGTGGGGGGAGGCCTGTGCCCAGAGTAAATGCTTCGGCTCCATTGTTGCCATCCCTTCCATTGAGCTCATGAGCCCCCCTATAAAACACTTACCTTTCACTAGTATGATTAAGAAAAGGCCAGTGTAGCTCTCCCGCTCACTGGAGCATGAAGCGTGTTTAATTTAATAATGCTGATAAATCTTAAAGCCAGGAGCATTTGGCTAACACATGACCCACTTTTTCAATCAATTGGAAGTATTTACATAATGGTCTGATGCAGGGTTCCTCCTGCAAGGGATGTGGAGCTGAGGATGGCAGACACGCTCCCTGGCATAGGATGGAATGGCTTTAGACTGAAAGAGGGGAGGATTAGATTAGATTTTAGGAAGAAATTCTTCCCTGTGAGGGTGGAGAGGCCCTGGCACAAGGGTGCCCAGAGAAGCTGTGGCTGTCCCTTGGTCCCTGGAAGTGCCCAAGGCCAGGTTGGACAGGGCTTGGAGCAACCTGGGATAGTGGAAGGTGTCCCTGCCCATGGCAGGGGGATGGAATGAGATATCTTTAGGCTCTCTTTGAAAGTTCCCTTCCAACCCAAACCACTCTGGGGTTTTGTGATGTCTCTGGTGCAGCAGTTTGTCTCCTGGCACGTTGTAAGCACTGGAAATTATGACCTCCACCGATCAGCTTCTTGAACTTTTTTGGCATTGTCTCCCATGCACAGGAGTCAGCCTGGGGTTAACCAACACAGCCACTTACTCATTTCCTTTATTGTTCACCTTACAGTGGGCTCAGTCTTGAAAATTCCTGCCTGTACTCTTACAGTCTCACAGCCCATTCCCCTTTAGTCTCCAAACTTGTCACCTTCTTCCTCAGAAATATTCTCCTCCTCCCCATCCTTATAAGCATCTTTTGGCTTGACGTAGATAAAATCAGACACTAGCAGCATGGTTTTGGTTGGAAGGGACCTTAAAGTTCATCTCTTGTTCTACCCCCTGCCATGGGCAGGGACACCTTCCACTATCCCAGGTTGCTCCAAGCCCTGTCCAACCTGGTCTTGGACACTACCAGGAATGGGGAGTCCACAACCTCTCTGGGCAACCTGTGCCAGTGAACCTGTTTCGGTGTTCAACACATTTAATTTCTTATCCTTCTTGTTAGGATTCCATCCTTTTTTTTTCATTTGTAACATCTAGCAGCCTCAAGCCCCATGTTTGAACATAGGTCATAAGCAACCTCATTCCCAGTGAGCCCATGTCTTTTAGCTTTAGGTAATTCTATCTCCCTGCAAACCACATGGGTTTATCCATTTTGGGTTTCATAATAACCTCTGGGAAGAGGTTTTACATCAAACCCATCTCCCAGCCACAGTCTGTGCGTTGCTGCTGTTTATTCATCCTGACTTGCATTAAAGCAATACTTGAGAAGTTGTTTATCTCCTGTTTTTTTGCTCACATAAGTCCCTGTCTGAGCAAAGGGAAATGCCAGATGCTTGTGAGCAGGATGAAAAATCTCCCATCTGATACAGACTGAGGGATTAAATAGCATGGGGGAGAATTGCTCCACGTCTCTCAGCATTGCATGTAGAAGGATGTTGGCACCTCCCTCTGGGATGGGACTGCTCTCCCCATGCAATGAGCTGCAGGGACATTTCATGTGCCACATCCTCATGCTCCTAAAGAGGCATCAGGAATGAAAAATGAAGGATTCATTGCCATTCTGTGATTTTTACTTTTTTTTTCTCCCCTTGCCTTCAAAACATCAATGGCCCCTCTAGAGGGCAGAGGAGGAAAGAGAGAGAATGGGGAGGGAAAACAACATTAGATATGTGTGATATGAATGACTGGAGTGGCATGGTCCACACTGTGCCCAGCTGGGGAGCTCACAGGTCAGGATGTGTGGCAACCAGGATGCCAGTTCTGTCCTTCCCATTCAGTGCTCCTGGGGTCAGATAGATAATTCCTGGTCACTGAAAAAGTGCCTTGTGGTTTTCTGAGTACCCATTTCTGCTGGAAATAGTGAACTCTGGTTTTCCAGATGTGTGCTGTGGGTCTTTTAAAGTCCCACTTCAGCCATTTGCCCTTGGCCAGGCTGCTCATCCGATGCCCTTGTACACAGTTGCTTTTTGGCCGTCCCTGGCTGCTCTGTAGGATCCATCCCACCCCAAGGAACCTGTTCTAAGAGCAAACCTTCCCCGCTGTGTCCCCAGGTGATCCGGCCGTGGTGCTGCCTGTGCCGCAGCTGCTGTCCCAGCTAACGCACGGCTCCTGTCCCCTGGTAGGAAATGGAGTCCAAGGTCTCCGAAGGCGGCCTGAACGTCACCCTCACCATCCGGCTGCTGATGCACGGCAAGGTAAGGGGCTCCCCCAGAGGGGTTGTCCTCACAGATCCCTCTCCCACCTGTACAACCCCACGCACAGCATCCCAGCGCTTGGAATGGCTGTCCTGTTGGTGGGGAGGGTGGCATGGTGCTCCTGCTCCCTGTCATACCACCACACCAATGCTGTCCTTCTGCTCAAGACAGTGTCCACCAGGTCTTTACTTCATTATGGGGTTGGGCTGAATTCTCATCACATTTCTAATGTCAGTTCCTTTGTTTTTGGCTTTTTCTCTGTGTAGGAAGTTGGAAGTATCATTGGGAAGGTAAGGATGCCTTTTAATGTACCTTTGATGCTCTTGCTTGCACCTGTGCTGTGGTAGATGCCATAGTCACCTCTTCCCTGTGATGTTCTGAAAAGTTTGGGATGCATGAGCGAATTGCTGTATTTGGGAGCCAGAAATTAGGAGAGACTCACAGAGGGGTCAAAAACCATTCCCCTAAAAACCCCACCGACCACCAAACTGTTCCCAGCTGCTTCACTAGGTGATGGCTGGGATTTTACAGTCATGTTGCTCTCATGTTTTAATCAAATAGCTTCATTAAAAGATACTAAAAATGCCACACAGATCCATTTAAATTATATTTTAAGTAATTCTGCAGCCCCTGTCTCTGAGACCAGAGGACTCAATTTATTTACCTTGTGCACCTGCACCTTGTGCAGCTTTCCAAGGTACTCTGGCGTTTCCACAGTGGTTTGGAAAGTCTTGGCTGTACAGGATAACGGGGGTTTTGGGTGGTTTTAAAAGAAAGGTTTATGGTGGCAAAGATTTGCAGCATGAACATGTTTTCCCTATAGGCTCATGCCTTATTTTTCCATCAGCCTGTCTTACTCTGGGAAGATTCACAGTTGTGAATGTGTATATATATATATATATATATGTATGTATGTATGTATGTATATATATGTATATGTGTATATATGTATATGTATATATAAAAAATATATATTTGATGATTTACATGCTCAGCTCTTCAGCTGGACATCCCGTGGGGATGCAGGGCCAGGTATCACAGAGCGTCCATGTTTTTGGCTACACATTGCCGTGTAATAGGGAGATACATGTTCAGTAGGATTGTTTTAAAGGTGGAAGTCTTGAATTTTCAGGAATGGCTTGTTTTTCACTTTATTTCAGAAAGGAGAGACCGTGAAGAAGATGCGTGAGGAGGTGAGCAGCCTGCTCTGTGAATGATTTGTAGGAGGGAGGGAGTGCAGAGTGGCCAGAGCTGCACATTGCTTTCTGTGATACATACAGTAATTCCCAGAGTCAGGACAAGCAATACAGCTGTCTCCAGAGCTCTTTGGATCAGTTTTCTCCCTTCACCCTCAAACTCCTGTCACATTTTCGAGTCAAGGATTTGCTCTTAATGAAACGTTGAAATTAAGTCACTTGTAAGATGCTTTGAGTTTGTCCAGGGTCTTTGTGCCTGCATCTCCTAGGGAATTGTCAGGGCAGTGAGCAAAACTCTACAGGCAATGACCCCATGAGCTAGTCTTGCCTTGATCCCATGGGTTTCCATTGCAGAAAAACATTGGAAACCCTTTCTAAGGGTTGGGATAAGGCAGGGCTGGAATCAGTGCAGAGGAGGGGTGGGAGTTTGGAAGGTTAGATGGGATAGCTTGGTTGGCACAGGTATCAGGCTGAGAGAGGACCCAACCTGGTTGCTTGGCTGCGGGTATTCCAGGACTCCTCTTCTCTTTCCAGAGCGGGGCAAGGATCAACATCTCGGAAGGAAACTGCCCTGAACGGATTGTGACCATCACTGGCCCCACCGATGCCATCTTCAAGGCTTTTGCCATGATCGCTTACAAATTTGAGGAGGTGAGAAATGTGAGCCAGCCCATGGCTGGGGTCAGCGGTGCCTGGTTGGATTTGCTTAACTGAAACATGGCTTTGGCGTAGAGCCTTCCAGATACCTCTAACTAGGGTGGGTCTGGAGCACAAGTCTGATGGGGAGTGGCTGAGGGAGCTGGTGAGCTCAGCCTGGAGAAAAGGGGACTCAGGGGGAGCTTCTCACTCTTTACAACTACTTGGAAGGAAGATGTAGCCATTTATGCGTTGGTCTCTTCTCCCAGATAAAAAGTGACAGGACCAGAGGAAATGGCCTCAGGTTTAGATTGGATATTAGGGAAAATGTCTTCACTGAAAGGTTGGTCAGGCATTGGAACAGGCTGCCTGGGTCAGTGGTGGTCACCATCCCTGGAACTGTTCAAAAGGTGTGTGGATGTGGCACCTGGGGAATGGTGGACTTGGCAATGCTGGGTTAGTGTTGGACTTGATGATCTTAGAGGGCTTTTCCAGCCTTAATGATTCCATGATTCAGTGATTCAGTGAAGTGTCCCAGAGGTCTCACAGTTAATTAAGTGCAGGGATGTGCAGCAGTGCAGCTGCAGACAGAGCCCAGCCACATCTGGGGAACATGGCCCCTCCTCTCTGCCCCAGGGAACTGGGGGTGGCTCTGGTCAGGTACCAAGGGCTGATGTGCTGCACTTTTCCTTCCCAAGGACATAACCAACTCCATGAGCAATAGCACCGCTACCAGCAAACCTCCAGTGACACTGAGGCTCGTGGTGCCAGCGAGTCAGTGCGGCTCCCTGATTGGCAAGGGGGGCTCCAAGATCAAGGAAATACGAGAGGTAAGGCAGGTTGCATTTCATTATTGCACTGCACTGCAGCTCCTCAGAGCTGATACGCAGCCAAGGGGGGTCCTTGAGCTGCATCGGGCATCACATTGCTTCCCAGGATGGTCTGGCTGATGCAGGAGCAGCATCCCATGGGATGCTACATGCCATGCTCTCGGGAGGTGTGTGGCATTGGAGCTGGAGCTGGCTCCAGGTGAAGGTGTTCAGCTGTGGCATTTCTCCCTTCTCTCTCTCTTTCTGTCTCCAGTCCACAGGTGCTCAGGTCCAAGTGGCGGGGGACATGCTGCCCAACTCCACGGAGCGGGCGGTGACAATCTCGGGGACACCCGACGCAATTATCCAGTGTGTCAAACAGATCTGTGTGGTGATGCTGGAGGTACAGTCTGTAACAAAGCGGGTAAAGTACATACGGAAAAAAATCCCGGCTGGCCCCACGAGAGCACTGGGAGCTGTGGAGCGTGTCTCTATGGTCCCCTTCACTACGCGTTGTCGGACCACTCTCATTTCCTGGTACCTCCGTTGGAAACGCACCCCGTGTTTCTTCCCCGCCATTGTCTGTTGTTTCTAGTCCCACACTGGAAGCCTGTCTGGTCGGGTGCCCTGAAGGAGGTGGTTTGTGGCAGAGCAGAGGATGCCTTCAGGACGGAGGGGTGCCAGCAGGCTGGGACAGCCCAGCCTGATGTCCCAGCAGCACCCAGGGTGCCATGGGAGGGAGATGGCGGCTGCAGCCACTCCTCCAAGCATCTGGTCTCCTCTGCACTGGGGTCACAGTGCCTCACAAGGACCCACAACCAGGAGGAGGAGGAGGCCAGTGCATCCCTTGCACTGGGGGAGCTGGAACTGGGAGCACAAATCTGTGTTCCAGTGAGGCACGGTGGGAATGGTAGTGAGGAAGGCTGGTGGAGAGCAGAGGCTGTAGGGTGGACGGATATATGTCCAAGGTGCCATTTTCTGGGATAAATGCTGACAAGCAGAGCTTGAAGATCTCTGCCATGGAGAGATGCTGCTGTACCAATGGCTTATTGCTGGAGATGAACTCAGCCATACACCCCATGTCCACATCTGCCACCTCAGGTGGGAGAAGCTCCAGAAGGAAAACCCCTGGGACACAGGATGGTGACACGTTCCACTCCTGGTGCATCCCAGAGACAGACAAGGCAGGGACCAATGTTAGGCCCCTCAGCCTGGCTGCACTGCCCTTTCATGGAGGGAGGAGCACGCTTCCCACTGGAAAAGCTTCAGATGGGGATGGCAAGGCTTGGCGAAGGTGAAGCAAAGCCAAATGCATGCATCTTCAGCTTGGCAGCAGCTCATCTCAGGATGAATAGCCAGGAGCCACTATACCCATCCCTGCTGGCTGTGATGCTCAGGCAGCTGCACTGCTGCCAAAGGAATTTTAGGCACCCAGTGATTCCAGGTCACAGACTGCAGCAGAGATGAGCCTGAGGTGATGCTTGCCAGGTGTGTTATAAAGTCTTTCTCACAAAGCAAGATGTGCTGCTCCTCTGCCTGGCTCAGCAATGGGAAAGAGAAAAACCCATGAGTCTTCTTTCAGTCTAAAATCTGGGAAGTGCCTTGACTTTAGCATTTCACAGGGTTGTTCCTTATCACCTTTCAGTCTTAAGCAGATAATCCTGGCTCGTTCCCTCCAAGATTCGTAATGCAATGAAAGAACAAGTAGATTTGGGGTGGTGGTGATGTGCTTTGAGTAGCTTTCACACAGCCAGGTGCTTAGCAGGAGGATTTAGATAATGCTCCTTGCCTACAAGTACATATCTAGAAGAATGTACAGAAAAAAACCAGGAGTTTTCCATGAGAGAGTGTAATTTCTATTGCCTGTCCCTATATAGTGGTCACTGAGTTGTTTAATTTTGGGTAGACGCAGGAAGAGAGCTGAAATGTCTCCTGATCTGTAAAAACCTCCATGTTTCCTATGGTCTCTAAGTTATGTTCAGGAGAAAACCAGCAGAGAGAACTTGGGTGAGCAGCTCCTGTGCATCGTGCCAGCAGATGACTCACTGCAGCTCTGCTCATACCTACCCAGGGACCGGACAGAGAGGAGCAAGATCACAGAATCATGGAATCATAGAATGGTGTGGGTTGGAAGGGACCTTAAAGGCCATCTAGTTCCAACCCCCTGCCATGGGCAGGGACGCCTCTCACCTGACCAAAACAGTGCCTCGCTGCACCAGTGTCCCAGCTCGGATGGCGATGGACTGCACCCAGTCCTGAAGGTGACCCTGTTCCTGCAGTGAGGAAGGTAAGGGCAGCCAAAGAGCTTGAGCATCGTGCCAGGTCACTCAGATGGGCTGTACCTCCCCATCTTGCTGCTCGAGGCTCTCCTCGGGGTGTTCTGAGGAGGGTTCCCGGTGTCTAGAGCAGGTGGTGTGGTGAGGTGAGGCAGCAGAGGTCCAAAGGTGAGGGAGGCAGCAGAGGTCCAAAGGTGAGGGAGGCAGCAGAGGTCTAGTAAGCCTTGTAGAGGCCCATGCCTTGGCAGGGGATCTCCCGTGGCCCAGGTTGTCCTTGTTGCCCATGAAATACCTCTTTCCCCCATGTGCTCCTGTCCAGAAACGCGGTGTTGCCTGGTGCGGGTGTTGCTGGTGGCGGCCCCGGGGGCCGTGCTCCGTTAGGTGCTTTCTAACGCTCTTTTTGCCGCCGTTTCAGGAAAGCTGTTCTAATGTTCTCTCTCCCTCTCCTTATCCCTTTTCCTAGTCCCCACCAAAAGGTGCCACCATTCCCTACCGCCCAAAGCCCGCCTCCACCCCTGTCATTTTTGCAGGTGGTCAGGTAAGAGCCGACCCGCTTGCAGCCTCCACTGCCAACCTCAGCCTTTTACTGCAGCACCAGCCGCTGCCCGTTAGTGCACTCAGGTTTCTTGCCTTCTGACTTGCATGGTGTCATCCCATCCGTTGTGTGCCATGGCAGCTGGACTGAAAGCTCTTGGCTTAGCTCCTGTGGTGGATACTGGAGGATGAGGAGAATGGAAGGGGCAGCTTGGGGAGACAGGGTGTCAGCTGTCAGGGTGTTTCACAAAGGAAAGGCTGCTATTTGCTTCACTAGACCCAAGTTCAGTATTTGTCAGTGGTTGAAAAGGAGAAAAGGAAAGCATTGTTGAATGAGAGGCTGTGACTGTTTTCTGGCATCTCCAGCCCAATTAAAAATACCTTTGTGTAGCTGTAATTGATCTGAAATGCGAAGGGTTTGTCACAGCTGCTCCAGGGTTGTGCTCAGCGGAAGAGCAACGTCCACATCCCTGATGCTCGGCTGGTTTGGGGTGCTGCTTCCCCCTGCAGCAGAGCCTGCGTTGTGTCACCCCCAGTGACATTGCAGCCTTGCAGGCACCACATGCTATTTCCACCAGTGAGCCTTGGGGTGGCTTTTCCTTTGTGGGATAACCATCACACAGATGTGCTGTGAGAGCTGGAGGTTATTCTGCAAATGAAAATCAGCAGAAACAAGAGCAATGAAGCACGTGGCTGTTTCTAAAGAGGGAACTTGTTCCATTGCTTTCTCCACCTCATCTCCTGGCCTCACCTGATGACCAAGGACCTACCTGTAGATGCCAACATGCTGTGGTCCATTTTATCTAGCAGGGGATATACCTTCCCAAGAGCTCCAGCAGCTGGGTAGGGCCAGCATCACAAAACCACAGCTTATGTCACCCAGAGCAGCTCCACACGAGTTATTTCATTTCTCTCCAACCATAATAAATAGAAGGATAAACTGAGAACAGGAGCAAAGCCCAGAGCACAGGCTATTTCAGGCTGAATTAGTCATTGCCAGGATCAGGAGTGTGTCACTCCATCTTCACAGCAGTCCTGGAAAAGAGCTTTGAGTCCAGCTGCCTGGTGAACTGATCTTCTCAAAAGGGAGAGTGAGATGGAGGCAGCAGTTCTCCTGCTGGGGAATGGCTGGTGTCTTGGACAGAAGGAATGTAACGGGAAGAAGCAACTGTCTCTGAAGTGAGAGCTCTTCCCAAGGCTGGGAACCCTTTGGCTCTGCCTGAGGGGTGGCACAGGGTGGGCAGGCAGAGGACAGCTGGTGACAGTGGTGAGAGGTGTTCGGGGTGGGATCTGCCTCCAGGAGCTCAGCAGGCTGAGGGATGTAGTGGCCAATTGCAGCTGCCAAAGGGACCAGCTCTCTGTGGGCAAGGTCAGAGTTGAATTGCATCTGTCCAAGACACCTTCCTGCCCTTAATTTGACTCAGTTTTTGTAATCAAAAAAACAATGACCAAATTAAACCACCAGGACAGACAACTCTCCAGTGAAGCCTCTGTCATGTTCCCATTGTGCTGGGATTCTGGTGGGCACTGGGACAGCCATTTTCCCTTTTCCTCACCCATGATTTTGAGGATTTTCTTCACACAAAGCACTTTGCTATTTGCAAACAATGTGGCAAATTTACAGGAGGTTCCAATGTTTTTTCCTTTGGTTTTTTTTGGCAATCTTTACTCTCCCTTTTCAAAGTGTTCTCCATCTCTTTTGCCATTTCTTTCAGACTCATCTGAGTAATGTGTCAACCAGTGAGATACATTTTGCTAGCTGGCTAAGTCCTAAATATTGGGCTCTCTAATGTCTGGCTCTTCACCCACATTGGTTGGGTTATTTACAAACAAAAAGAGAAAGGATTGCTACAAAGGATGGGAAAAACACACAAAACCATTTGCCTAGCAGACACTTGCATGGATTTATCAATTATAGCTGGTGAAAGGCATCGCAGTGCAGGCAGCCCTCACCTTGATGCCTTTCCAATGCCCCAGGAGAGCACTGGAATATACTGGGTGGATGTAAAGCATCCATTGGGATTGTGCTCCTGGAAACATGGAGAGGCTCACAGCACTGGCTTGCTTTTTGGGATCGCACTTGGGTGTGAAGGGCAGCGGTGATGTCACTGTGCACGTGCTACATGGGCAATTCTGGTTATCAGAGAATCACAGGATGGTTTGGGTTGGAAGGGACATTAAAGATCATCCACTTCCAACCCCCCTGCCACTGTTCCTTTTGTGGAGCAAAGACCAGTTGCAACCTTATATCCCTGCTCCATACAATGCTGGCGCCTGTAAAGAGCTGTTTCATCTGAAAAAGCAAACTGAGTCCAAGCCCTCGAAGTCAGATAGCTCGGCATGCTCTAGGTTGGATAGGAGGTGTAACATCTCCCTCCTGCGCCAAATATTTGCTGCCCCAGGGAGTTTAACCTGACACAGAGGGGTCCCAGCAGAGGGATGGAGCTCTCTCACCATGTCCTACCAGCCATGGTAACATCTTTGTTTTTCCTTTACAGGCCTATACAATTCAGGGACAATATGCTATTCCACACCCGGATGTGAGTTTTACCCTAATTTTTCTTATACCCTTTTCTGTCACCTGCATGCTACTGTTAATTCACATAATATTAATATTAGCCAATAATATTAATAGCATATTTTCAAAGTAACTGGCCATGTGTAGTATCTGTAATACCTCGAGTAGCCTTTTAACCTGTTAGCACTAAACTTTATTACTTCTGAGGACTTGGCCTGATGCTAAATTGTTTGCATTGTTCAGTGCTATCCCTTCGTTGTGAGAGAAACCATATTCTGTGCATTTTGTGCCTCAAAATGATCAAAACAAAAAACAAAGAAAAAAGAAAGAAAAAAAGGAAAAAATAATACCTTCCCCTCTATTTTCTCCTTGTCCTTAAAATGTTGGTAAGCCAAGGGCAGATTTAGCCACTGGGTGCCTTGGTGGGGTGGGAAGAAGCCAGAGCTCCAGGGGTTTTGTGCTTGAAGCCTGGGCTGGGAATGTGCCTTTCTCAGGGGGTGCTCCTTTTGGTGACTTGGATATTGGGCAAAATTCCCCCATGTATCACGGAGGGACGGAGAGGATCTGTGCTGCTGGAACCCACCCTGCTGAGACCCCCCAGATCGATGTGGTCACCCCAGATTTGATGGCTTTCTCACTGCTGTGGGTGGCTGTCATCCATGGTGGGGGCAGCATGGGGACAGCCCCCACTTCCCCTTGGGCTCATTGGTGCAGAGACAGGAGCTGCTTTGAGCTGCTCTGACTGGGGTTTGCTGATGCTGGGATCCCCTGGGTTCCCATGCAGGTCAGGGAGCACAATTGTGGGGGGACATGTAGAGATAATCAGTTGGAATGTGTGTGCCTAAAATTGCCAAGGAAATAGAAAATCAGTCTGTTTGAAAGGTTTCTTTGAGGCAAGCAGAGAAGCACTGTGATGCCAGCAGCTCAGCTTGTGAGGTGGTTGTGGCTCTTGGAAAAAGCAGGGACTTTCTGAATGTGTTTCCAAGCAGATAAAATACCCATCAAGACCCATTGCAGAGGGTCCCTCCTGCTGCGTGTTAGAGGTCTGCTGTGGGGCTGAGGATGCGGCAGTGGGTGGAAAGCCTTCTCCAGCCATCCTACTCATGGGAAGGGCTTGATGCAGCTCAGCGTTCCCCTTTCTAGTGGGTGCATTGGGTATTAAATAATGCAATTAATTTTTCCATGATTGAGAAAGTGGCAAGGCTGTTTGACACCACAAATGCCTGCTTCATATGAGAACATTTGGGAGCTGTAGGCTGGATTTTCATCCTAGGAGAAGTGGTTTCACTGGAATTAGAAGAATCCAGGTCTTGGCTTTCCATGTGTGTGCTCTGCTGTGATGGTTGATAAGAAATATTCCTCATTATGTATTCCTTGCTTTTGCTCCATAAGCAGAATATAACTAAATAACCTGTGTATGTAGGATAGATCAATACAGCCTTTACCCCAGTTTTTCTTTGCAAGTGGTGCCACCAACTTAGTGTTTTCCTTGTTCCTATATTCCTCTGATTGTCAGGATTAAAATACATGTAATATATTTGCTGGCTGCACTCTGCCCCACTCCCAGCAGATTTCCTGAGAAAAATTGTTGGTACAGGGGCCACTCACTCCGTCCTTACTCTCAGAGTGTTCTCACAATGACTGGTCACTTTAAACAACATTCAGTGCAGAATCCAGTCTAGAATGTGGTTTTAGGACATTTTAAATGCATTTTAGGTGTCTGTGTTTAGTAGCTGCCTTTTGTAAAGCAGGCAGAATTTTGAATGCCCAGCATGTGCTCCTGCCTTGATTTTCTCCCCTGGAAGAACACCCCTGGATAGGGGAAGCTTTGGCTCAGAAAGGGCTTGGATTGCCTGGATGTTTGTAGGCTGTTTGGGATGTGATGTGTAGCTGCCTGCCTCCCCCAAAGTTGCAGGACCGTAGAGTCACAGAGTGGTCTGGGTTGGAAGGGCGCTTAAAAGTCATTTCACTCCCGCCACCCTGCCACGGACAGGGACACCTTCCACTACCCCAGGTTGCTCCAAGCCCTGTCCAGCCTGACCTTGGATACTTCCAGGGATCCAGGGGCAGCCACAGCTTCTCTGGGCAACCTGTGCCAGGGCCCCACCACCTTCACAGGGGAGAATTTCTCCCCAAAATCCCATCTAACTCTGCCCTCCATCAGTGTAAAGCCATTCCTCCTTGTCCCATCACTCCAGGCCCTTGTCCTAAGTCCCTCTCCAGCTCTCTTGGAGCCCCTTCAGCCCCTTGGAGCACTTCCGTGGCCATCTCTGGACTCGCTCCAACAGATCCATGTCCTTCCTGTGCTGGAGACCCCAGAGCTGGATGGAGTACCTCAGGTACAATCTCACCGGAGCAGAGGGGGAGAATCCCCTCTCTCGACCATGGAAGATGAGCTGGAAGAGATGGACGTAGCAGCTTTTTCTGTGACACCTGGGTGCAGCTGTCTTCTCTCACAGGCTTGTTTATTGCTCTAATTACAGGGACTGGCTAAATACCACTATCCAAACTATGCCTGGAAGGTCTACTAGGTCAGTATTAGGAAGGATTTTTGGTGTTTCCCCCACTGGGCAAAGCAGGACCCTGTCCCAGGGCATGGTTGGAGCCCACAGGGCAAAGAGGTTTCAACTGGAGTCCTGCCAGGAGGACCAGGTGTCATGAGGAATTCCAGAAACACGGTGCAGCTGTGAAAAACTGAGTAATTCTGAAGTTAAAAAGCAGCAGATGCTGATGTCCCTGCTCCCTGCAGGAGCAGTGGCATGCCCAGTCTTATTTGGAGACAGCTATGTTTTGGCAGGAACCCATCATGTCACAGCTTTGGCTAAAATATGCCAAAGACGGACAAAATAAGGACGGAGAGAGACGTGCAGGCACCTCTTTTTGTGGAGTGGTGCCACCTCTGCCCTGAGCCAGTGGAGGCTGGATGTCCTCACGCCTCTGCAGGCAGGACAGGGATCCCAGGGGTTCAGGGATTTGCAGGTGTTTCACCCCTTCCTGCTGCCTCCCTCCAGCCTCCCACAGTGCGCGCAACACCCCGGATCAGCTCTTCCCAGCATTTCCCCCTCACTGATGCCAGCCAGACCTCCCTGCTCTCCCTCCCCAGCCCTGCTGCAGCAGCAAGGAGGTGTTTGAGTCTTGTTGTCCGCAAAACATTGAAATTATAACTCCTGCCTCCCCATTGCTGGGGATGATGGGCAAAACAAGCGGATTGAGTTTGGGGGATGATGCGATGGTGGCAACTCCCTGAGCAGCTGTGAAAGTGGGAGGTGATAAAGAGCCTCCCTCCTGCTCACGGCTAGACTTCAGCCCAGTTTGGTTTGTTTTCTTTTACTGTCTTTTTGATTTTTTGGTTTTTGGTTTTTTTTGTTTTTGTTTTTTTTTTTTTTTTTAATTTGGAGCAGTAAAACCAAGCACAAAATGTATTCCAAACAAACAAACACCTCTCTATAAAACCGCTTCGTGACCGGGCACCAAAACCTACCTGGCACAACAAGGGATAGAAGGATCTGAAATACCTACTGGTCATGGCTGAGCCCATAGTTCCTCATATTCATAATGAGCTGACATTGAGAAGCGCAGTTTGTCCATCTCCCAGTGGCACTTCCCATCAGAGGCACAACACAAGAATGTGTGCTACAGGGACAAGTGGTGCCAATGTGGCTCTGGTGGCACAAAGAGGGTCTGTGGCTGCTGGTTTTGATGCCCACCAGCTGGCCCGGTGCCAAGGCAGAGGAGACGAACTGAGACTAAGAATGGGCTTCTTGCCGGTACCGTACTTCAGACCCTGAATAAGCACTTCTGCCAAAGATTTGGGCTTTATTGCACTATACCCAGGCCAAGTCCTTTCTGCTAAGGTTTTTGCCATGTCTCACCATGGCTTCCTGGTTTGTTTTTTTTTAAATTTTTAAAATTTTTTTGGTTTGCTTTCCTTTTTTTTTCCCCCCCTTCCGTTATAATTTTGTTCTTGCTTTTTGGTGTGACTTGTTGTACTCTATGACAATAACCTTCTTAGCTCTAATGTCCCTCCTACCCCTCAGCAGTTGACCAAGCTCCACCAGTTGGCTATGCAGCAAACCCCCTTTACTCCCCTTGGACAGACCACCCCCGCTTTCCCTGGTACGTACCCACACGCCCTTTCAAGATATCCTTCTCTTACCTGTAGAGTTTCTCTCTCTTTCTAAACTCTTGCTGTTTAATGAAAATGAGCAGGGAGAGTAAAGAGTGGCAATATCCATGGGGAGAGGCTAAGAAGAGGCTTGATGGAGGATATTTTGGGGGTTACGGTCCTCAGGGGCGAGCTCTCAGCCTGGGCTCGCTCCCAGCTCTGCTGGCGTTCCCGTGAGCACTGTGGCGAAGCCGTGAGCACTGTCCCTCCCTCCACAGAGGAGGCAGCATTCCTTGCCCGGTGTCGCTCCGGACCCCGGCGGGACAGCCATGCTTTCCCGGCAGGAACGGCTCGGGGCCGGCCAGGGTTGCTGCCTCGGGAAGCGGTGCTGAGCCAGGCAGGACAGCACCCCCACAGTGGGAAGGAGTCGTGGCCAGAGGGGGCTGTGCTGATGGGAGGACAGCTGGCCCTGGCGTGGCCTGAGCCTTGTCCCCAAGGCTGGCATGTTCCCGGTCACCTGGGAAGCAGATAGAGCGCAGGGGATGGAGATACTTAAAGTACAGGTTGGAAATTACTTTTCTGACAGTATGTTCATCATATTTTGAGCTTCCTAGATGAAGTGACATTGCTTATCTCCTCGAAGGCAAAAGCATTAAACCTGTTTCTTCTTTGCTCTTCAGGAGAAAAGCTGCCCTTACATTCCTCCGAAGAAGCTCAAAATCTGATGGGCCAGTCATCAGGTAAAACACAAAGCTAGAGGGAAGTAAGCAGGCTTCGGTTGAAATATATTCCATAAATAGGACTGTGCCGTTGTGCGCCAAGAGGAATCATGGTATTCATGGAGAAGACAGCAGGTTTTCTTGGTGGGCAGGGAGAGATCGGGCAGCACCGTTCTCCTGTGTGCAGCATGTCCAAGTGCCCGGGCTTTATTGCCTGGCAATAAAGGCAATTTGTGATGTTTGTGTATAACTGCCATGGAAACACAGAATATCCTGAGCTGGAAGGCACCCACAAGGATCATCCAGTCCAGCCCCTGGCACTGCATAGGACACCCCAGCAATCCCACCCTGTGCATCCCTGCAAGCATTGCCCAGACACTCCTTAGGTTCTGGCAGCCTCAGGGCCATGACCATTCCCTGGGGAGCCTGTTAAGTGCCCCAGCACCCTCTGGGGGAAGAACCTTTCCCTGATATCCAATCTGACCCTCCCTTGGCACAGCTTCAGGCTGTTCCCTCGGGTGCTATCCCTGGTCACAGACAGCAGAGATCAGTGCTGCCCGTCAGGTGTGATGAGCTCTCCCTCAATGCCATTTGGACAAGAGGAGGATACCAGAGTCATCATCCTTATTCCTGCATTTAATTTTGCATAAACTTTGCTCAGAAACAACATAAAAATGCTGGTGGGAACAGCCACGACATGCAGCTCTAGCCATCTCCGAGCCATTCAGGGTGAGTTGCAATTTTAGTGGGACAGGACCCTGAGGAGCCAAAGCATGGCTGCAGCCTTGGAGAAGTTTTGCTGTCAGATGTTCCACGTTCATCCGTGTGCAGAATGGATCTGTCTTTTGTTTCCTACTATTGCATAGAGGAGTTATCCTGAGACCTGGAGGCTCACAGGCAATATGAACCAGCCCAGGGGCACGCAGTCATCCCATGCATGCTTCAAACGTTTGGGGACATCACCTAACTGTGAAAGCAAGTGTAGCCCAAGTAGATAGACCCTACAAGACTAGAGAAACAGAGATCTTATTACACCAACCTGTGCAGCTGTGATTTCTGCATGCTCCCTTTGCCCTTTGCAGTCACCCAAAGCATTACTCCTGCCCTCACACCCTCGTTACAGCCTCATATGTACAGCTTATACATATCAGAGGGTGCTAAAATAAACAATCTCCAGGTAATGGAGAAGGATGTGGCCATTCCTCGAAGGCTGTGTGATGCAGGGATGGTGCCATATCATGGCACCAGCTATCCCAAGGGCTTTGAGCAGCATCCATGTCATCTGAGTGTGGGATGGAGGATGCTGCCTCTCTGAGGAGCTTAGCTTGTATTCCCAAAGATCCCTGGGTGCCTCAGCGCTGCTCTGAGCCCTCACTGGTACTCTGCTTCCTTCAGAAGATATTTTCTGCCATATCCAGGCTGCTGCTGAGCTGAGCCCTGTAACACATGGCCAAGGGGCAGGGCCACCCTCACTGGAGGGACATGTCTGTGATAGGTGCAGTCCACCTTGCCCCAGATGTAAGGAGGCTCAGTGTGCAAGACAGCCCAGGGCTGGAGAAGTGTATGCTGTAAAGTCAGCATTGAGCATTTCCTGTGGTGTAATACCTGGGCAGGAGCTATTTTGTGCAGGTTTTGGCATTAGTACCCCTGGCAGGGGTGAAGGACAGCAGAGGGCTGCCTGCTGAAGGATCTGCATCCCCATTCCCTGCATTTCCTCTCATCTCTGTGCTCCCAAATTAAAAATCTGGTGAGGAGACCTCCTGCAGGCAGATGTCAGAGAGGTGTGTCTGGGAAGCTGCATTCAGGAAAGCACAGAAATCACAGAGTCATAGAATCATGGAATGGTTTGGCTTGGAAGGGCCCTTAAAGCTCATCTTGTTCCACCCCCCTGTCATGGGCAGGGACACCTTCCACTATCCCAGGTTGCCCTAAAGCCCATCCAGTCTGGCCTTGGATACTTCCAGGGATGGCAGCTACAGCTTCTCTGGACAGCCTGTGCCAGGGCCTCCCCACCTTTTATTTCCTAACATCCTGAGATCATGCATGAGCACATCAGAGGTTCCCAGAGCTCCTCTCCCTCAGCGCTGAGGCCCTCCATGGAAATACATGAGCAATTCGGTGGTGCTGCTCTCTTGCATTGCAGGAGCCCTGTATTTCCAGTCTCCTTGTGCTTCTTCATTCTGCGTGTCCTTACTCCCCTCTTTCCACAGACACAGACCTGACAGTCTCCTGTGCTCTTAAAAGCCTTCATCGGTGGTTTATATCATAAGGATAAGGGTTTTCTTTTTCCAGTGACTGCCAATTCCAGTCAGCCACCAGATAGCTTCTTTCTTGCAGATTTGACATAGGACTCCCTGCTTTGGCACTGAGGTGATTTAATATGGAAAACCGTGGGAGAGGCAGGCTATGGCATGACGTCCTCTTGCCTCTGGAGCTGCACACACAGGGTATCCTGCTGGCTCCAGCCATTCCCACCCTGGAGGAGAGAGCTCTGCCTGATTCAGGAGAGCCTGGGAGGAAGTACACCACTGCCTTCACTCCTCACTGTGTAATTTTGGAGGGAAACAGGATCTAAGTTTCCATACTGTCCATCTTGTTTTCCCTTGGGAATAAGACGGACAACTGGTCCTGGGTCCAGCTGGGTTGCGTGTCTTAGCAGTCTGGCTTAAATTCAGCATGAGAGTCTGTGGCTTTAACTTGCAAAGGACTTGTGCCACCAGGTCCCCCGGAGACACTGGTTTTGGGGCACCAAGCTGCTGTCACACCCCAGCAGCTCAATGGTGCTGCATCCAGAAAGGGCTGGAGGGTGCATGGACAGCATTCCTGCTGGGCTGGTGGGTGTCCCAGCCAGCATGCTCTCTGCTGGCATGGGGGAAGGTGTTTTACCCACCTCTCTTTGGTGATGCTGGAACCTTGCACCCTCCTCTGAAGCCATTCCCAGTGGGAGGATGAAGGGTGAGAAGCAAGGCACTGTTGGGATGCAGGGAAGGTGACACCCAGCTCCAGCAGAGTCAGGTAGCAACCGTCTTCCTCCTCTTTGTCCCGGAGTGTGTGATCCCCTTCCCCTCCCAGCCCGGAGCAGGACGCAGCCTTGGCAGTGTTGCAGGAAAACAGCGGAGCTCTGTTGTGTTGCCTCTGCCAGCTCTAACTGTGTTCCCTTGCATCTGCCCAGGTTTGGATGCCAGTCCCCCGGCCAGTACTCATGAACTCACCATTCCCAATGATGTAAGTAAATCCAGGTGCTTCCTTGGCATGTCTGTTGTGTGCGTGTGTGTACATACACACACACACACACATATATATATAGACATATATATATATATATAAGCTACAGCCGCATGGCTTTGTTAAGTATACTTAAGAGATGCCCCTTCCCCATGTTCCCTCATCCATATGCAGTCCATTGGGGATCAACCTGCAGCACAAAGCACTTCTTGGACTGTACCCCTTCAGTAGCTTCCCTAGGTACACTCCTTAATGCTCCATTTCCCTTTCCAAGTGAATCCAGTGCTCATGAAACATGCCCAGTTGACAGCACTGGGAAAGGGAGAGAGCTCCCATGCCAGCTGTGATTAAACTCTTAATTGCTTAATCAGGTGGTAGCAGGTCTGAGATGATGTTCCAGCTCAAGGGTAGTGACTGGGCGGGGGGGGTGGTGGCGAAGAGGAGGTAAATAAATAACATTTCTGATGCCACAAAGTGCCACATGAGTGTCTGAAGGGCGGTGCGTCTCAGTACTGCTGGCAGGCAGCTTTGGGTCTTAGAGATGGAAACGTTTTGGTAAAGTGGGTGTTGGACTGGGATATTTGCTGGGAGGAGGCTGGAGCCATGCTGGGCCATGCTGGGCAGGGATACTCAGTGAGGAGGTGGTGGGATGGAGAGCATGACACAGCCAGCACCTGGATCCGTGTGTCTCACTTGCTTCTGGAGTGGTTTCTGTAGGTTAAGGCCCAGTCTGCGCTCAAATCAGGATGCGGGCAAGCGGGGGGATGACATCCAGTCTCTGTCCCCTTCTCCATCACCAACAAGCACCTTCAGCCCATCCTCATCAGGAGTTTCTAGAAGGGATCTGGCAGCTGTTGCTACCTCTTCCTGCTGTTCACCAGCAGCCATCAGTGCCAGGGATGGGCAGTGAGCCTGGCTGCAGCTGCCGGGTACCTCTGTCAAGACCTCTGTCCACCCGAGAGATGTGGAAGTGCAAGAGTCTCTGAGCTTTGCTCTGGCAAATCACCACCGGAGGGATCTGCAGAGGAGCCAGTGGGAGACTCATCCCAGGTCTGCTCCTGTCCATGCAGCAAGGACCCTCTCTGGGAGGCTGCAGGGAACTCTGCAAGCGCTCCTGAGGTTCCAACAGCCACATCTGCTGAGCATGGAGGACTGTAGCCATGGAGGCATCTTCAGAAATATAAAGACACCCCTTGCAAAAGGACTCATGTGGGTCGAAAGGATGCCAGGAGACGTCTGAGAACCCAGGAGCACTAGGAGCATTCACTTTGCCAGAGACCCAGCTATCACCAGACCTGGCAGGCGTTCGATGTCATCACCTGCATCTTGAAAACTCCTCCTTAGCTCTCCCCACTGTTGTTTCAAAGGCTTTTAAACACCCAGTGCTACCTTTTCAGGAAGCAGAGGACAGGTTTCCGTTTCTTTAAGACTCACCAGACATGTTTCAGTGGTGTAGCTCGGAGTTGTGCTGCAGTTGAAGGAAATCTGATGAAAACCATCTTGCCACTCCTCTGACTGTCAGAAGAAACTTGAATGCGGTTCAACTTGGTTGTCCCTGAGCATCTGCCTAAATAGTTTGGTTCCTCAAGTCTCCCCAGCAGATTTTCATTTGCTGAAGCATCTCAGAGTTACTTCTGGGCTGCAAAGGCCCAGATGGGCTGAACACTGCACCACAGACCCTGACACAGTGGGTATCCTTCCAGTGTATATTCAGGTCTGTATGGGACAAACCACCTTGGCAGGCTCATGGTCTGACCAAAAGATCCATGAATATTTGGAAGAGTAATCATCTCCACTTCCAGTGTGGCAGAAATCCAACAGCTGCCAAGGTGAACATCCCATGTATAAAATGCCCTTGGAAAAGAGCTCAGATGGCCAAAAAGTCCATGGAGAGCACCTCATGCCTGTGTTTGTCAAGCTGGATGTCTCTGGATGTGTTACCAAGCTTTGGAGATGCTGTGAGGGAGATGCACAAAAGAGCAAAGACCATTAAGGAAATTCAAGGGATGGACGGTTAAGGAAATTCAAGCCTCCAGCTGACACTGATTTTTTCAAAGAGTGTGAAAGATGTGTTTTTAGGTAGCGTCCACCTTTTCTGTGTACCACAGCCACGTGGTGCTCTCCTGTGCATGCTGGCGAGCCACTGGATTGCAGCAAAAGAGCTAGAGGGGATAATAGAGGCATTGAGGGTATCCCAGTGGGGTAGAAGAAATGTGGGTTGGGGTCACAGCTGATGAGGGGGCTCCTGGGCTTGGCCTGTCGCTAGGGAAGGCAGCAGGCTTGTTTCCTTCTAGTAACATATCCAAACTGCCTTTGGGTTTGATGTGACTGGCAAGGGGATAAGGGTGGTACTGGGTGCCCAGTACTTGCAGAACACTGACCGTTTATTAGACCATGAAAATTATTACTGAAATGGGCCCTCCTTGAAGCCCTCTGAGATGCTGGGCACTGTGTGCAGATCATGGAGACCTTTCCCCCAAGGAGCAGAGCAGGGCAGGTCTCTGGATGTGTCCTTGGAGGATTGTGCTCGCGCGTGGGTGGGATTCACCCCCGGGCTGTCCCTGTCCGGTTTTCATGAGCATTAAGGTCACTCTGGTCCCAGGTGTGCTCGCATCCTGCTGGTGACTGCCAGGGCTGCTGCCTCTCAGACGTTCCCTCCATGCTTTCTTTCCTAGCTAATAGGCTGCATAATCGGACGCCAAGGGACCAAAATCAATGAAATTCGTCAGATGTCGGGAGCGCAGATCAAAATCGCCAATGCCACAGAAGGGTCATCAGAGCGTCAAATTACCATCACAGGAACCCCTGCAAACATCAGCCTTGCGCAGTACCTCATCAATGCCAGGTGAGACCCCCCGCCGACCTCCGCCGCCTCCTGCCACGGCTGATCCTGTCCTGCCAGCGCGCTGGGAGCAGCCTGGGCTTCCAGCACCGTGGGCCAGCAGGGGCTTCCTGAGGCCAGCTGGGATGGATGGTGTCTTGCTGAGACCTCTGAGCAGGGACCAGACGTCACCAGCAGGACATCTCCCCCCAGCTGGCACTTTGGTTGGGGACCAGGAGCCACCGTGCTGCTGGCGGAGCGGCCCCGGGTTGTGCCGGGCACCTCCCCACCCACCACACTTGCTCAAGGATTTTGCTCATGGGTGGGCAAAGTTGCCACTGTCTTTCCTTGTGGATGAGGCAGGGGACGGGGACAGGAACAGAGCTGAGCCAGTGGCAAAGAGGCATCACTTGGGACCTGCTTGCTGGGATCCCAGCATCGCTTACTGCCTCTTCCACGTGCTTCCAGGCCTCCCAAAGGCTTTCCTCCATTCAGTGAAAATAATCAGTCCGATAAACGCAAGACATGGGAACAGCCTGACTGCTTCCTTTTCACCATGAAAAGCTTGGCACTTCAGGACTTCACAGGGGCCAAGGATTCCCAGCACTGCCGCCGGCTGGGGGGAGACGCAGCCCTTGCCGTGGGGGGCTGGGGGCAGGCAAGGGACTGCAAGGGGAGGCATAGCTGGAGAGATGAGCTGAGGACCTGCTCCAAGCAGGCAGCGAGCTGTGTCCAGGGTGCTCACTCTGACCTGTTTGCTGTGGACTCGTGGATAGCGAGTTTAAGGGGATAGAGGGCCTTTCTGGTAGCTTTGCACGTGCCTGGCAGAGCCACACAAAGTGGCCCATCCGCCTGTCTGCACCCTCTGCCTGGGCAGGATGCTGTGCCAACCTGCTGCCAGCCCCGGATGCGTGCAGGACGGAGGCTGCTGGCAGTGCCCTGAGGACAGGGGGCTGCAGGCGGTGACTCTGATGCTTGTTGGGGTGTGGGCTGGGAGCACCAGTGAGGTCTGTATGTGCTTTCTGCTCCTTGCACCCAACCCACCTGAGCCCTAACCCGCAGTAGACCCTGTGTCATCCCATCCCGCCCCGCTACTCCGCTGCCCATGCCTGTGGCACCTCTCCGGCGAGGGACCGAGCCAGCCCCCCACCCGTGGGCATGGCTGAGTGGCTTCCTGCAGATCCTTCCCAATCCCCCCCGCCCCCGACTTCCTGAGACAAGAGAGAGAAAGAAAAGAAAAAGAAGTGGCTCTTTGTTGCTGGGAAGGGCTGGCTGAGCTGCCGCCTGTGTGGAGGTGACCTGGCAGGGGGGCAGAATGGGGTCAGCCTCTCCCATAGTTTCCAAAGCAGAGCAAAACGAAGCAGCCAGGGGAGCTGGCACAGCTGGCACAGCCTGTCCCCCATGGGAGGGATGCTGCTGGAAGAGAAGCCATGCTCTGGGATGACTCCTGCCAGCACCTCTGGTGGGTGACACCCCTGCCACAACACATGGTGACAGTAAAGGACACCACCTGGCCGCAGCCATTACGCTGGCTCTGTGCTCCAGCCCCCATGCTCTCCACGAGGGACCCCCAGGCCACCCAGTGATGCTCTGCCCACCCTGTCTAAGCAAGGTGTGGGCAAGAGGAGGAGCACTGCCCCGCAGGGTCTTCGTTTTCTTTTCTGCTCCAGTAATTAAGCGCTTGTTTTTTGTCTCCCCCCCACCCCTCTCTCTGCCCCTGTCTATTCTAGGCTGACGTCTGAGGTCACTGGAATGGGCGCACTCTAATTTCCACCCACCATCCTCCACTCTGCACCACCCGACCCTCTCCAGCCACCGGCACTCCACCCAGCCTGTACTGCCTGTACATTTACTGTCTTCCCTTTGCCTCCACAGATACTCTTTTCTTTACTAACGAATATATACATATATATATATATAAACACACATGCATATGCACACACTGGAACGTTTCTTTACGAGCTCTTTACTCTGTGCTCCCGAGGCTGCTCCCAAACTCTTTGGTTATGGTCCTTGTTTTCAGCGTTACGGTGTTAATTCTTTATCTGCTTTTTGGGGATGAGGGAGGGGGGAGGGCTTGCTGGCTTTTTTCTCTCACTGGCGAGACTTCAGGAGCTCATGGGGTCTCTAGTATCAGTCTAGCGTAGCTACCTACATGTTTGAGTTGACGTTGGCAGTACTTTCTGTAGCCTATGGACATATGTGATGCCACCCAGAGCTGTGCGTGCTTCAGATGACTTAACCTTTCTCACCCTCCTTCCTTTGGTGCTCCCTCTTGCTTGTCCTGGCTCACCTTTGCCACCTCGCACCCCTGCCCTCGGGGTAAGGGCGTAGTTTTCACCCTGTGTTATTTGGGAAGCAGAAGCCCAGCATGGGTTTACCCTCAGGCTTCTGTCTTGGAACATGGCATGGTTCAGACAAGCCCTTTCTCCTACTAAAGTAAGGGAATCACACACGCATACACCCAAATGCTCCTTTTTAAAAAACTAATGAGCACCTGGAAGTGGGAAGAACTCAGCTGTATGGGATTCACACCCCCAGGGGCCTTTGAAAGCACTCTTTTGGCAATCCCCACAAGCAAAACCTTTGGAGGATAGTTCAGGAAGCTTTGTGAGCTGGCTGTGTTTGTCATTGTTTGTGTTCAATAAATGTCTGTGCAGCTCTGGTACCGATGGGCTCCGACTGTTCTTCTCCTGGGTTGCCCCGACAATTCCAGCCCCATCCTTCCCTGTCCATCCTTCCACACCTTTTTAGCTGCTTGGAGAGAAGGTGGGGGTTGTATGCAAGAGTTCTTCATTACTATTTTTTAAAAATTATTATTACTACTACTACTCTTATTGTTATTATTATTATTTATCATCACCCTCTTTTTTTTTTAAATTTCATTTTTTTTAGAGAAGGTCCCCATGAGTGATGCACTTCCTGAGTGATTCCATGCTTTCTGTTTTGTTTTTTTTTCCCAAAGAGAGAGTATTTGGCTTGCATAATCCCTTGGTTTTCCCTAAAATTAAATTATAAGTTATGGCGTGACAACCAACATCTCCCACTGCCCTCTTGTCTGGACAGATCTGCCATGTCTGTGCCCCACACCCTTCCCCCCAACCCTCTCTGCCCAGCCCTGCCTTCTGCTTCCAGGCATTTCTTCTTTCTCCTACCTCTCAAACAGGGAAACGTCTGTTTTCCGTCTGTTAATCCCTGACTGCCCCTTTTCCCAGATGGCAGCTGAGGGGACCATGATACACCATGTCCCCAGAGAACTGAAGCAGCCGCACAGTACATTTTTGCACCGTACCCCATGGGAAATACATTGTTTTTCCAGGTGAGCCCCAAGACTTCATGGCCTTTCCCTCTCTTCCACCCTCAGTACCACAGGCACCACTGGCAGCTTCTGACCTGTCTCCTGCCAGGATGCTAGACCACTTCTCCCATCTCCAGCACTGCTTGCTTAGCACTCACATGGGGCTGTCAGGGATCCTGGGCAATGCCACTGCCTCAGTGGAGCCAAGGATGGGCAGGGGGTTGTGGGCTCCAGCAGGGAGCTGGCAGGGAAGAGAGCACAGCCCAGGAGCCTGGAAAGATAAAGGTGGTGCTGCCGAGCATCAGGGTTTGCTCAGCCCAGGTGTCCTAAAACCCGTGCATGCTCAGCTCTTCAGAGTTTTCCACCTCTGTGGTTAAAGATGCCCCCACATGCTCCATAAGATGCTTTGCTGCCTGTCTCCAACCCCTTGCCCTGGTCTCCCTGGCACTTTGGGGTTCAGCTGTGCCTCTTGGGTGGCACAGCAGCCACACAGGCTCAAGACCATTCTGTGATTCCCCATCCAGAGGAGCACAGGTGCTGTGGGGAGTGCTTAGGAGCTCAGGTGGAGCCCTAGCCTCTGCTGGCATTTCCCCTCTGGATTTGCGCTGATGCTGTGGATGGAGGGAGGCAGGCATCAAATGGGGCCTCCTCTGAGTTGCCAACTGGCCAGCACAAGCACGGAGCCACCTGCCAAGGTGGTGACCAGCTGTGGACAACTCTTTATCTTCTGTTCCTCACTCTGCTTCAGACCAAGTATTTTTCCTGTTGGAAGGATGAAATATCTGTGTGTGAGAGCGAATGTGAAAATAACCACCCTGGTGGCCTGGGGGTGAGCCATGGCAAAAGCTCCACATCCCACTGCCACCACCCTCCATAGCAGCTTGGGGTGCTGCCCCCTCGGAGAGGGATGGTACATGGAGGAAGCCAGCCCATCCTGCCATTCTCAGCTCCTCTGTGAGGCTGCAGGACAAGCTGGAGCATGAGGAGGGCTTCTTCATTAGGTGATGGAGGCACAGCAGCAGCAGAATTACGCTGACCAAGACTGGGAAATCCATCCCAGGCCAACAAGTTTGTCGGGTTCGTACACCTGGAGAAGGCAGGGGAGCAGGACAGCACCCTGAACACAGAAATGCCTTTGCACGGGGCCCACGGTGCCTGCAGATCACAGCTGCCCTGAATTGCTCTGTCTCTGCATGTGCTCCCTGTGCCATTCCCCACCTCCGCTGAGACCGCGCTGCCCAAAATAGCAAATGCCAGATTGGGTCTGCCAGATGCAGCCGAGTTCAGAGTCTGCTGGAGAGGGGGAGCAGACTGCAGCAATACCTCTGCACCCATCCGCACACCAGCAAACCCATGGATAACATCCCCTTCTGGGTACTATCCCCATCGCAGCCCACTGCCAGGCATCCATCCCCCAGCCAGGCCGTGGAAAAGCCCCCCCAGGAATCGGTGGTGAAGGAGAAGGGGCTGGATATGAGTGCTGCCCTGGCACCAGGTGGGTTTTCAAGACGTCGCGTCAAGGCTTGTGCTGCTACAAGGATCTGTGCTCATGGGAGTGCTCCACGGAATGCTGGATGTGGCCACAGGGGGACAAGGGACAGTCCAAGCAGTAGCAGACACCTTGGTCACCTCAGAGGAGCTCTGTACAGTCATGGAATCACAGAATATCTATCCTCAGTTGAAAGGGTCATCGAGTCCAGCTCCTGATACTGCACAGGACAAACTGAAGCAACCCTCCTTCTGGCCTTCCCTTTGGCTTTGCAGCTTTCCTTTGGGGGTCACATTGCCAAGGTTATTTTGCAAATTAAAAAAAAAAAAAAAAAAGAAAATAAAAAGGATGAAACTGCAGTGTTATGTGGGAATCAGCTTATTCATCATCATCTGGTCTTGAGTGAGGTTTGGAGAAAGAGGTATTGAAACCATGGCAGCATCTCCTGGGAGCATGTTGATGATGACAAGGATAACAACAAAATCACAAGGAATGGATCAAACTCAGCTTTGATTTCTTTGGGATTACTCAAAAGGAGATTTGCTGTTTTCTTTGGAAGGAGCCTCAGTGTTTTGCTTTGATTTGTGATAGGTCTTGGGTTTCCATTTTGGATGAACTTAAAATACTCTGATGATGCATCCACAGCCATGCCTCTGGGAAAAAATCTCTAATACTGCAGTGAATATTCAATACAAGGTGAATGGTCCAGTTAGTTAATCAACAGAATAGCTTTAATACATTGCTTTTTTCTCCCCAAACAATGTGTGTTATCCAGCCAGAACAATTCAACATTTCTGGAAGCAACCAACTCAGTCAAACTCTTTGGGAATGAATTATTTAGGGAGAAATTTTGACTTTGAAAAGTATTGGTCTAATGCCTCTCCCTGCCCCTGGAGTGTGGGGGTCTCCATCAGAGAAGGGCCAGTTGAGGTCTGTGCTTAGCCCCTTGCCCTCAGCTGAAGGTCTCCACTCCCCCTGCGTATGCTTGTCACGCTCACAAAATTGTTTGGAGTATTGTTTTGTGCATTTTTTTCACTGGACTGTATTTGCAAATCTATTAGAAAATAAGGCCGAAAAAACCAGACCATTTCCCCTAAGGGAAAGTGACTTTCACCGGGGAGAGTCTTTAAATTTCATACTCTCTTTGAGCTGTTATTCCAGGATTTGTTATGTATCCATGCTAGTCACTTTTAATTATGCTAATTCCCAGTTTATGCGCCATTAGCAAGGATAATTTCCTGCCTCCGGTGCCAGCAGAAGTAGAGTTTCACCTCTGCGTGGTGTGGCAGGGATGAATGCTTAATCCCATTTTCTCCTTGGCCACAGAGATGGAAGGCATCCCCTAACCCTGCCTGGCTGCAGCCCCCAGCCCTGGGGGGCGTACCTGGTCGCCAGCCCTGGGCGCCTCTGGCTGGTCACTAGATGTCCCCATTGCCCAGCTTTTCATGCTTCCGGCTCCAACCGGAATGTGGGCAGCACTGGGATGTGCGGTGCTTCCAGCCGCTGAGCCGTCTGCATGCAGAGGACATCCGGCGCTGCTGGCAAGGGAGTGATCTTTTCTCTGTGTCCCCCTGACTTTGGTGACAGGCAGTGACATTCAGCGAGAAGGTGACTGGCACCGTGTCCCTCTGCAGGAAGGGTCCCGTCAGTGCTGGGACCTCCGTGGAGCCACCCCAGCCCACATGGGCAAGAAATGTGTGTGGCGAGCATCTCCTTGGCCGTGGGTGGCACAAGCCACCACCTTATGCTGGCCCAAGCCCATTCAGGCTGGCAGAAGGACAAGGTTTTTCTGGAAATGTCCCAAGGGTCTCCATCCCTGTGGTCCCCAGGGAGGCATTTCCAAGCTGGATGCTCTGTGCCTTGGCTTGCAGCAGGAGCGCCTGCAGCTGGCGGAATGACTTGCAGAAAGGTCACGGTCTCTGTGCAATCCCCCTGCTCCCATGTTGGATGTTACAGGGAGTTGGGACTCTGC
The DNA here is from genome assembly GCA_036630365.1 of Acanthiza pusilla. NCBI lineage: Eukaryota > Metazoa > Chordata > Aves > Passeriformes > Acanthizidae > Acanthiza > Acanthiza pusilla. Next base: position 682,201 of record JAXCHO010000167.1, on the reverse strand, counting down.
TGAGAGCGATATTTTTGCTTTCCCTGCATAAAGAATACAGCTGCAGATCCTTATCTGCTGTGCTATGCAGCGAGCCCCAGGCCCCCATCCAAAGGGTAACGTGGCAGTGACTTTAGGAAGTACTGAATGTACCAGATGTGCAACTCCCTCCCACTCTGCCTCAGCGCCGATGTCCTGCAAAGAGGAAGACAAGATTCCAGATCGCTCTGAAAGCATCCCACAGACTAAATCCAGCCAAGTGCAAAGCCAGACTGGCTCTGGATTGCCACACTCATGTTTAGGCAGTTTAACCGCAGCGATGTCTCTTCCCAGAAATGATGATCAAGTCCACTCTGCACATGGGGAACAAAACCAGACAGGAAATGGGGCTGAGGATGGAGCAGCGGGAGGAGGCTTCGGGTCTGAACCCCATGCTGAACCACAGCCTGTGGCTGATTTAAGACACATGCTGTTTCTAGAAGGAGCTGCTTTGATCCCAAAAGGATAGGCTGGCATGTGCGTGAGGACTGGAATATTGGAAGCACTCTTGGAGCACTGTGTCCTGGTTCCCTGCAGGCAGTGTCACTATTTATCCCTGGAGAAAGCCTGCATCTGAGAACGTTAGTGTCTGGATCAAACGGGATGAGCGGTGCTCGGCTCTGGAGCTTCTCTGGGTGGTGGTGTGTCCAATGAGCATAGGTGGCACAGGATGCCCCACGGGAGCGTGGACACGGCAGGGGCATGAGATGCTCTGTGGAAGAGCGTCACAGTGGTGGGCCACCAGCCAGCTGGCAGCATGGCCAGACACACAGAGCACGGAGGGATGGGGCAGCATCACTCCAGATCTCAGGATTGTGTGCATAGCTTGGTATCAAACCACAACAGATATCCAACAGGATTTCCCACTGCAAAGGGGAGAAGGCCATGATGTGTTCACCCAAAAGCAGTCAGTGGTGTGGGGTGTTTTTTTGGTAGGAGGACATGGCAGTGATGTAATCTGAGGCTGCTGCGTGCAGCTGGTGATGTGGTTTTCCCAGGGGATGCTGCTGTGTGCTACCAAGCACGCAGCCGTGCTCCCAAATCTCTTACAGGAGTGCTGCAGAGGAGCTGTCAGTAAAAAGCGAGTTCAAGATGCAAACTCAACATGAACCACCATCTCTATGCTTAAAACAAATCTTCAGCTGCAGACTAAAATTTATTCTTGCCACAAGTAGATCTCCCCTCCACATATTTCGGGCTGAAACATGGTGATTTCCAGAGGCAGAGGATGGTGCAATGCAGTGCAGCGCCAGGCAGAGGCTGTGTGGGGATGTGTGCCCTTCCCCAGTGCTCCTCTCTCAGCTGCTTATCGCTCCCCGCACAGCAGTGCCCTTGCCCATCACCCCTGAATCTTGCTGATGGGGTCCAGCACAGCCAGCTCTTTGCAGTCACCGTCCCCGCAGTCATGGGTTTGTTGGGCAGAGAAAGGGCAGATCCTTAGCCCAGCAACAGCCTCAGTATATTCTCAGGATGGCTTCTCTGAAGCTCCCAAAAAGCTGTTCTCAGCACTCGGTGAGAGCTCGTGAGGCAAACACACAGCATGCCGGGCAACCACCCAGGCTCATCTGGCAGCCCAGCTCATGCTGGATGTGTTTGGGTGTGAGCTCCCAAGGGAAAAAAGGGAGGTTTGTTGTGCTGTAGCAGAGCTCCCTGTGGGCATGGCTGTTCCAGCTTGGCTTTTGGGGTGTGGGTATGCGTACCCTTTTTTGGGGTGTGGTTAGCATCGTGCTGGAGAGTTGCTCGGGGTGTTGTAGCAGCCTGAGAGGCCAAGGCACCGGTGCTGGAGCCTTGGCTGAGCCCTGACCATCTGCCTTGCTTGCCCCCCAGCTCTGCAGACCCTGACCCCCAAGGGAGGAACACCTTCACCGCCTGACCGGAGCGCCGCAGCTGACATGGTGCCAGTGGCCGATGCTTGAGCCCCCTCCGAAGTCGCTGCTGGCTTCCCACAAGCTTCTCTCATTCCTTCTTGGTGCCCTTGGGGCCAGCTGCCTGAGCCCCCCTGCCCATGGCTGCCCAGACCCCGCTTCCTCGGCTGGGGCACGGGGCAGCAGCGGACTCAGGGGGGCTGGGGCAGCAGCTCTCAGGAGGACAGCAGCTTGCAGCCAGCGTGTAGCGGTACCCACTGCGAGCCAGCACTTCCCACCGCCCCTCTCTGCACTTCCTCATCGACCCTGCCGCTTTGCAATGTATTTTGTGGCTTATCTGTATCATTGCAATAAAGCTTTTGTTGCTCCAGGTGCCCTCTGTGGTTAGTTGGATGAGGCCGGGGAGCCATGGTTTGGGCGGTGGAGCATCCGCAGGGAACAGGGTGGAGTGCTGGGGGTGCCCCAGTTGTACAAAAGCCTCAGTGCCCCCAGAATGGTTAATGGGGAAACTCAGCCCCTGAAGCAAACCATGGTTTGGAAAATGGGCCTCAGAGCCCTGGCTCCACTCAGCATCAGGAAATGATCCCACATGGGAGTGGGGCTGCCAGGAAGGGAGGGGGAATGGGAGCGGGGGAGCACTGCAAAGAGAATCCAGAGCTTTCCCGAAAGGCGGCAATGACCGGGATTCATTATCCATCGGGAAACGTGTTTTTAGCAAGTGTGAGTCACTGCCGGCCCGGGGAGCAGCCTAGCAATCTGGTTGGGATACAGGCTCCTCATCCAGCCCCACACAATGGCAGGTCTCAAACCAGCCCGCCACATGCCAGCTCTGGACCTTGGAGCAACCCTGGTGCTATTTTTCTACACATTGGGGCACTGTTTTTCTCTGCGATGCCTCCTTTCTACTCAAGAAGAGAAGCCAGAGCACTGCCCCAGCTCTGCATGTGGCCCCGATGCAGTGAGGGTCTCCATCTCCAACCTATCCAGGAGAGGCCAGCACTGCCTGCCCTATGGTGAAACAAAGGCAAAAATACCCATTTTTACCTTTTTTCTCCATTTGTAATTATCTTTTCCAAGTGCACATCACCCCTGCTCCTTTTGGCCCTGCGAAGGGGCTGTGGGCAGGCAGGCAGGGTGTGGGGTTCATCCATCTCTTCACCCTTGCTCAACCTGTTCCCCAGGGAGCAGCAGCCCCAAATCTCTATAGAACCTGGGAGTCATCCTCCTCTTGTTTGGGCCATCCCTGACATGCCCTTGGCTGGGGTGCCCAGCCCTGCTCTCACAGCATACACTCCAGGCCTGGCACCCACTGTTGACTAAAACCCAGTTTTTCTGGGTTTCTCCCGCCGAGGAACTGGTTGTATGCTTTCACTTGGAGAAAAGCCCCTGTTGCTGCTCCCATCCCATTCTCAGAGCAGCAGCACCACGGAGACCCTCCCAAAGCTATGTGTCACCAACTGAGAGCAATGCTCTGGGGAAATGTGGCTCAGGGTTCCTTTCCCACCTCCCTGCAAGCCCTGGACCATCCATGTAGCACCTTCCATGGCCTTTGCCAAGCTGAGTGACTTTCCCGGAGACAGAGACAGCGCTGGGTGGGAACAGCCCTGGGGAAGGAATCAGTGGGGCTGCGTGTGCAAACATCCCCAAAGGTTGTTGTGCCTGCCCACCCCAGCACAGGGCTTGAATCCCTGCCCAGGCTGGAGAGGTGGGATGCAGAGGCATGTGAACCACTTGTGTGCACTGGTTTAAACTCTGCAGGACTCAACAGCTGGAAAAGGAAGTTTCTGTGCCCCACTGAAGGCATTTAAGGGTGCAGAGGCCCTACGCTCCTGTCCATTGCATTCAGTCCTTTGTGCTGGCTGCAGCTCCATGGCTTCCTGCTGAGAGGGTGAGTGTTTGGAGATTAGAACAGCCTGTTTACCTTTGGCTGTGCCTCTAAAAAATAATAAAGCGGGAGGAGGGAGATGCTTATCTTTACACCCTGCTGGGATTCCCCTGGCTGCAGCTTGTGCTGGGATCTGCTGCATGGAGCAGGGGAAATAAGCTTGAGGAGAGCAATCATAGAACCACAGGGTGGTTTGGGTTAGAAGGGGTCTTAAAGACCATCTCATTCCACCCCTCCCATGGACAGGGACACCTTCCACTGTCCCAGGCTGCTCCAAGCCCCATCCAACCTGGCCTTGAACACTTCCCAGGATCCAGGGGCAGCCACAGCTTCTCTGGGCACCCTGTGCCAGGGCCTCCCACTGTAACTGGGAAGAATTCCTTCCAAATATCCAAAGGAAACCTGCTTTCCGTTTAAAGCCATTTCCCCTTCTGCACGGCTGAATGGTTTACATTGCCTCTCATTGTCTGTGAAAGATCGGAGAAGGATGCTTGGCACTTCTTGAAGTGGGCTGGGAAGGCACTCTTGCCAGGAAGGGTGGCTGACTTGTTTTATCTTTCTAGGAAAAGGCTGCAGCTGGATCTGGGTCTGGTGTGGAGGGAGCTGGGCTGCATGCCTTGCATCCCAGGAATGCTCTGGAAGGGCAGAGCCACACCTGGAGCCTGGACAGCTGCTGGGGTGGTAGAATTAACAAGTATAGACATACATGCATAATAAACATGGGAGCAGAAACAGCCTGGGAAGGGGCTACTGGGAACCTCTGGGGGTTTGCTAGACACATGCAAGCTCCTGGGCTGGGGTGGATCATCCCCATGGAAAACTATGGAAAGGGATCGAGCTGTGCTGCACTGTGCCACGGAGCCAGCTGAGATATGCAGAGGGCGGCCAACAAGGACGATGCTTCTCTGTCCTTTCCAGGGCTTTGGGGTTTGACGCCTGCATCCACACGGATTCAGAGACAGACAGGGGCTGTAATCCACAGCAGAGGAAAAGCAGGTTTTCAACCCATTCAGCTCATCCCTTTGCAGCCTGGTGATGCAGGCGTGGGTTTGGGGGGGAAGCAGTGCTTGCCGACTCCCCAGCTGGAGGCAGGGCCATGTCTGGTGGCTGCTTGGCTGTTCCTTGAGTGCCTGCTGCCTGCTTTCCCCAGGGAAGATGTGCCCAGCCCAGCAGGCATGCTCTGCTCCCTGGGAATCACCCAAGCCACGCCTTTTAGTGCAGAGGAATGGAAAATATTCCCTGCTCAGCTGCCAGAGGGGTTAGTGTGTGTTTTTCCATCCGTTTTTCCTGGATGTGCTCCACGAGAGTGGGTTCCTCTGTCCCCTGTCCCTCCAGTGGTGTCCCTAGGGCTGGAGGTGGCATGTCCCAGGATGCTGTCTTTTCTCCAAGAACCAGAAGACACTGCAAGTGCTGCTGATCTTTCTGGTTTGAGCCAGTTTTATTCCCAAACCATGATATTCCCAGCTTCCCAAACCCCACACTTTGGGCTGCTTCTGTTTACTGAGTGTAAAATGGGGGGGGAAGCCCTGATGTGAATTTTGCTGCCCACCTTGAAACCTCCACTGTGGAACAGAGGAAGAGAGTGGGACTCTTCCACTGGGAGAGAGTGGGGAGGCCCTTCCTGGTATCCCAAATGTGTGATGTCCTGGCATCTCATGGCTCCCCTGTGAGTCAAGGATCCCTGCAAGCACTGGGGTGGCCCAGGAAAAGGATCCTGAAAGCATTATCTCCTCTCCTCCAGCTCCCATGCCGCATCTGCAACCTCCCTTATTCAACTCTCTCATCTTTCCTAAGAAGCTGAGCCAAGCTTTCCCACAGACCCAGACAGCTATTAGGGAAATAACATGGCCAGATTGTTTGGTTTTTTCCATAAGAACAGAGGCCGGTGTGAGGTAATGGGGAAAACATTAACCCAACACAAACCATCCCGGGTGTGGGGATGTGGATTTGAGGCTGGAGCTGTGCTGTGTCCTGGCTCTGCCAGCATGGAAGAGGTCTGCAGGGAGGAGTGGCAGGGGGATGCTCACACCCTACATGTGCTGGATGGATGGGAGCTGGAAATCCCTGTTGGACTGGAAGAGTGTATCCCCAAATGGTGCTGGAAGGGAGAGAAGGCTCCCCCAGCCAGCTCGGACACAGCTGGCAAACAGCACAGCAGGGAAGTTTGTGCCAGGTCAGCAGTTCAGAGAGGCACCGTATCTCAGCTGGGCTGCATCTCCGGGGGCTGATTTGAGCCCTTGGCAAGGAAAGGGTGCCAAGGGGCTGCTTTGTAGGAATATCAAGGGGTTTGGAAGATGGCTTGTCTCTTCCACTGGGTGCTTTTGCAGGTGGGTGGATGCAAGACCCTCCTCTGGTGCTGCTTAGGCCTACTCTGTGCCACAGTGGGATTCTCCCAAGGCACATCTGGGAGAGGTGATGTTTTCCTGCTCTGAGGGGTTTCTCCGCTGCCTCATCCTGCAGAGATCCATTGTGGGACACTGAATTATCATGTGCAGAAGCACCACAAACCACATTCTTTCCAGTGGTGTTTTTGGTTGGCGCAGCCCTGGGCTCAGGCCATGGCTGCTCCTTTGGCGCAGGACTGAGCATGGAGATGGGGAGAACAACTTGGGGGTCTGTCAGAGACTGAAATAGTTCATGCCTCAAACATTGATACAAGTTTTGCTCATTGGAACTAAAACTGTATAAAGAAATTGCAACCGAAGAAGCCTTGGTGAGGATACCTGACTGGGACTTTGCACTGAAAGTCAAACTGCTGAGATTAGATAAAGGGAAGCCTATTGTTCAGTCATCTCAGGCTGAGGGAAAGGAATGCATCCACAAAGGCCAAAGCCACCAGCTGTGCTGAGAATCATCCTCTGCTGAGTTTGGGGTGGGGGAGAGCACAGCTCACAAGGCCAGGTCTACACAGACTTCTCCCTCAACCAAGGGGGGGAGGAGGAGGTTTTGGGTGTGTGGCATAACCTCTAGTGAGGGGCAATAAACACTCATCCTCCATTACACAAACTGGCCCAGCTGTGGAACCCCCAACCCCACAGACCATATCCATGGGACATTCACATGAGAGGCAGCTGATGGGGTGTCATAATGCATCACAGACCCCCCAAAGGGCTAGGCCTTGCCCCACAGGACTGCATGTGATGCCAGCAGAGTCTGCTGCAAGAGACTGTCCCTTCCCCGGGGGGACATGCCTGGACACTGCCACCTGGCCTGAGAGTATATTAACCCATGGGATTCTGTGCTTTCTGGGGGGGGACCATCACCACCAAGAAGACCAGCTGGAGAGGATCAGTGCTGCATCGTTGGGATCCATGGATGGTGATATTCTTTTATTCTGTCACTCTCTTTCTGTCCCCCCCCCCCACCTCTTTTCCTACTTCTCCCTTTCTCTCTTTTCTTCTCTGTCTCTCATATTTACTATCAAATAAAACCCATACTATTGACTGGCATATGGTCTCGTTTGCACCTTAATTCAGGCAGAGATATTTCTAAGAACCTTAATAATTGGATCTTAACAGGGTCCTACAGCCAGTCCGGGGAGGTCCAGCCCCTGGTAATCAGACACATGGAAACATTGATCATCCCAGATATCTCCATCGCTGGGTGTTCACATCACCAGGAGCAGGGAGAAGGTGACAAAGATGATGCAGGCAGCTGCCAGGGTGCTGGAGTTCTTTGTGTGGTTACAACCAGGGAAATTTTGGTGTTGTGGCATCTTCCAGCACTGTGTGAGAGGACAAAGTAGCCCCAGATGGAGGCCCTGCAGAAGATGGAGCTGGAAACCCACCACTGTGTCCTTCCCTGCTTTCCAAAGCACCTTGTGGTTCTGTGTGTTCTGATGGGTTCAGTCCTGGCTTTCTCATGGGAATTCACTTTAGCCCATTTCCATATTTCCTATTTCTAAGTGGATTTTATTAAAGGGAAGAAAAGGTTACATGAAAGAGTTAATGTCAGAAAAACAGAGCAAACTCGTTCTTTTCTCAGTCTCTGGGAGGAGAAAAAGCAAAAATTCTGTCCCAAGTGCACTTTTTTTGCCCCAGCACCCAATTTGGTCTGGAATTGGACTGAAAGTTTATTGCAGTGCTGTGGGCTGGGACTGGGGAAGGGGAATATCCATTCCCTGGAGTGCTTAGGCATCCTAGAGGGGCTTCCCTTGCCCATCTTCATGGCAGTCCAGAGGGAGGCTGATAGATGGACGAGTTCCCCTGCTCCTGGTGGGGGGGACAGAGCCATAGGGCTCCATTTCCCTGGCCTCATCCAAAGAGGAAGGGAAAAGGGGCGTCCTTCACAGGCATGTATTCTTGGATTTCAAGACACGATGGCATGCTGCTAGTCCCAGTGACTTGGGAATGTTTTTTCTTCCCGCAAAATTAGCCCACACTTTTCCAAGGAAATGGCCTTTCACTGTCCTGGGGATGCTGCTGGCTGCTGGCCATGGTTTAGCACCACAGACCTGGAAAAGACAATGATTGAAAATGCTTTGGAAGCTGGATGGTACTCCAATCCAGCGGTCCGGTCAGGTGCTCCTGGGACATCACGCCTGGTGACAGCCCTGGAGGGCCAGGCTGGGTTCCAGGCAGGGATTGGGGGGTCCCCAATGGGGTGGGAGGAGCTACCTGGGGCACACAGGGTCTGACAGGCTGCAGCTGCTCAGAGCCTTGTAAGGCCAGCAGGCGCCTTGCACAGGCCATACCATGACCATGAAGTCTTTGCTGACACGGCCAGCTGGCCTCCAGCTTACTCCAGCTCTGCAGAGCTGCTCCCAAGATGGGTCTGCTTTTCCCTTCCTGCAGGGAGGGGGAGGTCAGCTCTTCTGCTGCTGCTTAGGATAATCCCCTGTGAGGGAAGGGGAGAGAGGACAAGAGCTAAGAGGAAATGATTCTGCTGAGCTGATGCATGAAGACAGGTCCCTTCCCAGCGACCTCTTTCTGGAAGCTGCTGGCTGGTTTTCAAAATCCCAGGAGCGCTCCCTCATGGGAGCCTGAAGAGGTATGTTGGAAAGCCAGATCACATCTAACCCCCATGAAGTGTCACACAGCAGGACTTGTCCCTGCGTGTGCTTGCTCTCTGGGAGAACATCTTCAGTAGGTTTGAGATGCTGTGAAGTGCCCTCCTCTCCTGGTGCTGCCTGTGCAGCTCAGCACAGCCCACATGCCTCAGTGCCAGGGTGGTCAGTTGGACTTGATGATCCTTGGCAGTCCCTTCCAACTCAGCTTTTTCTGTGATTGCGTAAATCTGTGTTGGAGTGAAAAATGGTGCCCAAAGTTTTTTTGGGTTCATGCGGTTTCACTTCAGCAGAGTCTGCTGATTATTTTCCACTGATTTTGGATGCTCTTTATCCGAAGAGTCATTATTTGATGCATCTGTGTAGAGTGGACATGCTCCTCTACTGTTGTAATCAGTGGAGCTACTGGGTTCTTTTGAGTTTTCTCAACTTGGGACACCTCCAACAACCAAACCTGCAACGTTTCCTCCTGACCATCCACACGAAGATGCTGTCAGAGTCGTTGTGTGTGACAGGCAGGGTGACAGAGGTGGCAGCAGCCCTGCATGGTCCCACAGTGTGGCAGGTCTCCTGCTGCCTTCGTGCCACCAGCCTGGGTGCAAGCCCTTTGTACTGGCTAGGTTTGTGCTGCCCACTCTTTGAGGTATTTCACCTCTCCCCTCGCAGCAATTAATGCTCCCGCTGTGATGGAGGGTTTGGCAGAATCTGGGACTTCTCTAGGACTGTCTCCAGTTCTGGCCATACAGAGCAGATGGTCAACACCACCTTGGGGTGCCTTGCTGTGGAGGCCCTCAGGCTTTCCCACCATTTTGCAGTGTGGAAACATGCTTATCTCCAGGACTTGTGCTCCTGCTTCTGCCTCCTGGGCTTGACAGCTTTGACCCTGTTCCCATCTCCCTGTTCTGAGCATGGCCCTGGGGAGAAGGGTTGTTCTCAGTCTGGGGTGATCCTGTGGGCTTCTCCTCAGGAACAAGCCTCTCGTGTTCCTGACTGGCTTGAGTAGAAAGTCCTGACAGTCAGGGAAAAAGATGATTGTCCAAAAACGTCGTGCTTCCACCATGACCCCATGCGTGGGACAGCTTCAGCTCTGCTGTGTGGTGAGGACTCCCCTGAGACAACCCAGAGCAGCTCTTATGCAGGTTGGGATGTGATGGGGATGCCTGTCCCCCTGGCCTGGTTTTCTTGGACCAGAAGCTGAGAGGACGGTGCTGGCAGGTGCCCCAAGCCCCCTGCCCCAGAAGGCTGAGCCCCAGTGCTGGGCACTGGCTGCACCAGGGCTCCCAGTGTGAGGCTTGTGGAGATCCCAGGCACCGGTGGCCAGGCTGCCATTGCAGATACAGTGACATCCATAAAAAGGGTAAGGAGAAATTCTTCCTAAGTTTGACTCACAGCTGACAGCGCCTGATCCCTCCCTCCGTCCTCAGGCTGGAGAAGTCTCCTCCTCACCCCTTACCCTCCTGCCTCTCTTCCTCCCTCGGAAACCAAGGGGAAAGCAGTTAAAAAAAAAACCTTCAGCAACTCCTGCCTCCAGACCGTGGCCTCGCTCGGCTGCTGAGTTCTCCTTTCCTGCTTTTTTCCTTGGATCCAGATCGATGGTAATCTGAACCAAGAAACATGAGGCTGCGAGGCTTTCTGCTTACTCTGCTGCTCTCAGCCGGCTTTCTGTGGGGGGGCTCATGTGCTCAGCGCCCAGAAATCATCACCCAAGTCTCAAGCGCAGAAGGTAAGCCTGGAATGCTTTCCAGGGTGGTTTTCCTTCCCGGGATCAGCAGAGAAGCCTGACTGCAGTTTCCCTCCCGGCTGGATGCCTCTGCTGCTGAACGCTCTGCAGATTTGCTGGGACATTTGGGCTTGCTGAGGAGAGCAGTGTAGGATTAGAGAGGATCTGCAAGAAGTACCCATTTTTGTGGGTTTTGGCTCTCTTTCCTTGGCTCTGTCTGGCTAGGAGTTACCAGCAGCAGTGGGATGCAGGAGAGGGGTATAACAGCTGATACCAATCCAGCTTTCTGAACTGTTTTGGTCTTGACGCTGGCTCTTAAGGGAAGTTTTTGTTATTGATCTTTCCTAAAATTATATTTTTGACAGGATGTGTCAGAAGATTGTTAGCTTCTTATTGCATTAATTGCTAAAGTGCTTTCTTTTTTTTTTTAAATGTTTCCTGAAGCTGCATGTTGTTTGGTGTAATAAGTAGTATAGGTCTTGCAAAGATCCTGTGAATGGAAACAGGGAAGAAAGTATAGGAAAGTGTTAAATGCCACAAAATAATGTTTTATGAAAAAGTGATTTTGCTTACTCTTTGCCAAGGGGGTTAGGATGTGAAAGCATTCCCTTTGGCCCAAATCCTGGTAGCCTGCTGGGAGGAAAACAGGGTGGGCAGCACAGGAAGCCTGGGATGGGGAGACGATTCAGCAGGACTGCCAGCCAATTTCTGCCTCTCCGCTTCTTCCCAGACTGCCCCGTGGACCTGTTCTTTGTCCTGGACACCTCCGAGAGTGTTGCGCTGAGGGTGAAGCCCTTTGGGGATCTGGTTACTCAAGTGAAAGATTTCACCAACCGGTTCATTGATAAGCTGACCCAGAGGTATATCTCCCAGGGGTTTTTCCAGGCTGCTTTAGGAATGGAGCCTGCTGCTGGGTGGGATGCTGAGATCCCCCTGCGTCTCTGTTCACAGAAGGAAAGAAAGAAAGCAGAGATGCTGGGGAGGGGATTGGGAGCCTCTCCTCCCTCTCCCAGTCCTTGGCTGCCCTGTTTTGGCTCTGTCTGTGGTGTCAGCAGCAGCGTGACTTTAGCAGGGCTGCCTGCACCCACCCTTGGGAAAGAAAGGAATTCCTGGAGTGGCAGACATGGCAGTCCAACCCCACCACCTCCTGGTGGCTGTGTGGTTATTGTGCAGTTCCAAAGTGATGCTGGTCCCTGTGCCCAGACCCAGCACCACCAGGGTGCATGGCTGGCAGCAGGACAGCTCTGGGGTTAAATCGAGCACTCACAGGCACCCTGCAGAGCAAGCCCTCCCTTGCCATTGATGCATCCCAGCTTTGGGTGCCCCTTACCCACCCCATTCCCCAGCCGTTTATCTGCCTCCTCCTCACCCACCAGGAACCCTGTGCTTGGGAACAATCTGCCAGGCCTCCATCAATGCAGCACCACCCTCCCCTCTGCAGAGCTCAGTGCAGAGGCAGCTGCCTGCAGTGGACAAGGCTCAGGTGGCTCTGAGACATGTCCTGCTGGGCAGAGAGAAGATGTGCAACACCATCCTTTTGGGATTGGCCCCCACTTCCTGGAAAAGAAATCATATCCCTTAGGGATTGATTCCCATATCCTGAAAAGACCAGTTTTTGGGGCAGTGGCCAAAGCACAGGTGATGCCTCTGTCCCAGGGAGTCACGGGCGTTGGATGTGTCAGTGCACAGGGCAGGACTTCAACACACACCTGCTCATCCTTCCCCAAGTCAGAGAATCCTTCCGAGGGAGGCATCCCTCTCTGATTTTAACATCTGGCAGTGGAGAGCTGCTGTGTAGGGTGTTCAGGTGGCTACCTGCCTTGCATACACACACCTGGCTGTCTGGCTCAGTGCCTCCTGCCCAGCTCCAGCCATTGGCACCTCTTCCAAAAGCCTCTCTGCCAATCTGTTTGATCCCTGCAGATGCCCACCCGATGCTTCGCTTTGCCCTTCTGCCCACGGGTCCTGTGCTGTGCTTTACACAGGAAGCATGTCCTAGCTTTGCAGGAGAGCGGGGAGCCATGGCAAATCCCCATTTTGCAGAGGATTTGCATTTTCTATGCTAGCGCAAGCGAAGCAAACCCTGTGTCCTGGTGTGTCCATGCAGGTACTACCGCTGCGATCGCAACCTGGTGTGGAATGCGGGAGCGCTGCATTACAGCGACGAGGTGGTGCTCATCAAGAGCCTCACACCGATGCCCAGTGGGCAGAGTGAGCTGAAGAACCGTGTGTCAGCCGTCAACTACATTGGGAAGGGCACTTACACTGACTGCGCCATAAAGCGTGGCATTGAGGAGCTGCTCATCGGGTCAGGCAGCAGGGCTGGGATGGGCACAGCAGGATGGCAGTGGTGGTGTGGAGGGTGGGAGCTTCTGGGTTGGGACATCCCCATGCTTCATGCAGAGCTGTCCCCAGGCTGGGAAAAAAGGTCAAGGCGAGGGCACAGAGGTGGCATGTTGCTCCAGCTTTGCTGGGATGAGGCACACCCTGACCACAGGCTGGAGCATTGTTTGAGGCCAGTGTGCCCAGGTGTCCAAACCATTCCTCTCCAGCTAAATCCTTTCAATGTTAAATCCCATGTTTAAACCTTTTCAGTGGTTCCCATCACAAGGAGAATAAATACCTGATTGTGGTGACTGATGGACACCCCTTGGAAGGTTACAAGGAGCCCTGTGGAGGCCTGGATGATGCTGCCAATGAAGCTAAACTGTTGGGGATCAAAGTGTTCTCTGTTGCCATCTCCCCCAACCACTTGGTAAGCACCACACAAAAGGTTGTGGGACCATACTGCAGGGGGCCCCCAGTGGGACCATGGGACCCTTGATGCGACAAAGGAGGGGCACTCAGAGCCTCCACAGGTGCCCACAGGTCTCACTCTGCCCTCTCCACCCCCCAGGACCAGCGGCTGAACATCATTGCCACGGACCATGCCTACCGCCGCAACTTCACCGCCACCAGCCTGAAGCCCACCCGGGAGATCGACGTGGAGGAGACCATCAACACCATCATTGACATGATTGTGAGCACTGCCCACTCTCTCCCCAGGCTGTCCCCTTCCCAGGCCCACCTGTCCCTCTCAAACCCCTTCTCTTTGCATTGTTGTCTTGCAGAAACTCAACACGGAGCAGTTGGTGAGTGTCCCCTGCAACTGAGCCTGTCCCCTGTGGGTGGCCCATGGCTGAGGGGGGGGCTTGATGGCACAGCCCTGCCCTGCAGGCAACCCCTGCCAGCCTGGGAAGTCCCACTCAGGCAGGGTGCAGCCTGACCCTGCTGTGGCTCCCTCCTCTAATGCTGTTTCCTCCTTCCCTCTGTGCAGTGCTGCTCCTTCGAGTGCCAGGTAAGTCAGGCTTTTGAGAGCCCTGTCCCCTTCCCTCTTACCCCTGTGGTCTCAGGCTGGGCCTCAGGGGCTGGTCTAACCCACACCTCTCTCCTGCAGCCTCCCCGAGGGCCCCCTGGACCTTCTGGTGACCCAGGCCATGAGGTGAGGGACTGGTTGTGGCTGTGCTGTGGGTTTAGGGCAGTGGGATGGGCTCACTGGAGATGCTCAGAGGCCTGGAATCGTTGTCATCGACCCATGAAGGTTGGAAAAGGCTTCCAAGATCACCTGTGGGGTGTGGACCCCCACACCATGTTCCCATGTGGCCAGAACCATCTGCTCCCCATATGCATGGAGCATTTCTGTCCTATCCTCCCTGCTCTCCTTTCAACAAGTCATCTTTCTATTCCTGGGGATGATGAACTAACTGTTTCTGTCCTGTATTGCAGGGAGAAAGAGGCAAGCCAGGTCTTCCCGGCCAGAAAGGAGAGTCTGGAGACCCAGTAAGTGCAGGAACCAGCCCTGGTGACTCTGCACAGGGGCTATTTTTTGTCTGCTTCTGGCCACACCTCCCGGGTGCATCCTCGGCATCATCACCCTGTTTCCATGGGTTTGTCATGGCATCATCACCCTGTTTCCATGGGTTTGTCATGGCGTGCAGTGGGGTGGCTCCTCCTCTTGCTACAAGGCTTCCTTGTTCCTCACCCAAAATAGCTGTCGCTCCTGCAGGACACGTCTCTGACTCATGTGTGCCAGCCCAGGGGTGGACTCTGGGCTCCCTCCTGTGTCCTCTGATACAACAAACAAAGCAGTGTTCCAGGGAAACCTTTGGTAAATAACCTAAGAGCATGAGGAAACTATTTCCCCCCTCCTCCCATTTTTATTTTACTATACACACTTATTTTTGGGAGGCATGCTTCACCCACACATGTGAGCATACAGTTACCCATCTTCTGCATTCCCAAACTGGAAACCCTATGCCATGTGCTTTTCCTTCCGAAGGATTTTCTGCCCTTCCCTTCCATCCCAAACGATGTGTCCCCAAGCACCTGGTTTCCCTCACCTCCATGAAGAGCTGGCGATGGTGGAGGTGAAGGCAGGTCCTTTTAGCCCTCCATAATGATCCCATGCTCCCAGACCAGGAAAACAAGGAGCAGAGTTGTGGGAGAGGCTCCTGTGTGAGAGGATGGTGGCTGAGGGCCACATCAAGAGTCTGGGGGGATGTTGTCCTATGGTAGTGACCCATATCTGCCTCTGTAACACTGTGTTTCTGTCCTCTAGGGCAGGCCAGGGGACATGGGACCTGTTGGCTACCAAGGAATGAAGGTGTGTGGGGCTGCAGGATCACAGAGGCAGTTCCTCAGTGGGCCACAGGCTTTGTGCTGCAGGTGTTCTCATTCTCCCATTCCTCTCTCTCTCCTTTCCTCTCTAGGGTGACAAAGGAAGCCGAGGAGAAAAGGTGAGGATGGCAAGGATGTTTGGGGGAGATCCCTGTGTCCCCCTGCGTGGTTATCCTGGGCTGCCCCTGCAGCTGCATGGTGTTGGGGTCTGGTATGTGCCCCTGCATCCATCCCTCCTGCTGGCACTGCCTGAGCCAGGAGCAGGGATCCAACAGGATCCACCACAGACGGTGTGCAGAGGTGTGTTGAATGCCTACACCCTCAGACTGAGCTGGTGGGGGGATGGATCTGCTCTGCAGGGGCTCTGACATCTCTCTCCTCCCGTTGCAGGGCTCAAGAGGAGCCAAGGGAGCCAAGGTCAGTCTCTGCTTTTGCACCATTTATTTGACAGGGAGGCATTGGGAATTTGGGAATCACTTCATGGTCTTTATTCTCTGTTTCAGGGTGAGAAAGGCAGGCGTGGAATCGATGGCATTGATGGCATGAAGGTAAATCTCTGCTCCAGGGCACTTGGCTTGGCCTGAGCACCCTGGCTTTTGCCACTCCAAAACCACAATGGCGTCTGGGGATTAAGCCTGTGGGGCAGTGGAACTCCCTCCCTGCAGGGCCATCCATCTGCAAGCCAGGGATGGGGCTGGATTGTCCCTTCCAAGGGCCTAGGATGATGGATGGGGACTTCCTGTGAGTGTCACTCATTGGGGACCCCTGCTTTGTCTGCCTGACAGGGTGAAGCCGGATACCCCGGACTACCTGGCTGCAAAGGTTCACCTGGATCCGACGTAGGTACCCCATGGGTGTCCCTTGCATGCAAATGAATAGGTCTGCCAGGATGCTGTGTGGAAATGGGGAATTGCTTGGAAATGTGCAATACTTATCCTAGGCATGGCACCTTGGGGCAGTCTGCCTTGTCCTTGCCTGGAAGATATCCCCCGCTGCCTGGGGCTGCCTGGGTTGCAGCTCTGGAAAACGTTATTCTGGCATTGCATTTCTCCAGTTTCCCTGCTTTTTCCATGCTCCCAGGATGACATGTTTGTGGTGGCACCAGCGTCACTGTGGTCCAGCCACAGCAGCCCATCTTTTCTGCCATTTTCCTCTGAGCTTCTGTAATGTTTCAGCAATGTGGGTGCAGCATTATTTGTATGGCTCCAAGGTGCAAGAGTCCCTGAGTCTCTCCCTAATGTCCCTCCTGTCCATCCCAGTGGGGAACTGCCTGCCAGGCTGCTGGGATGCTCAGTCCATGGCCAGTTATCTGCAGATGGTGTGACCAGCTTGGGTTTCAGTGATGCTGCCTTAAATTTAAACAGGGAGCTCAAGGCCTGCCTGGACCAAAGGGAGATCCTGGTGCTTTTGGACCCAAGGGAGCAAAGGTGAGTTGGTCTGCCTAGCCTCGCGCAGAAGGAGGGATGCTGGGACCCTTCTTCTGCAGAAGGGAGAGGTGGAAATTCCTTGCACTGCTTGGGGCAAGGCTATCACAGAATCAGAAGGGTTTGGATGGGAAGAAACCTTAAAGTCCCCCCCGTTCTATGCCCCTGCCCCCCCCCCCCACCATGGGCAGGGGCACCTTCCACTTGACCAGGTTGCTCCAAGCCTTGTCCAATCTGGCCTCCTCACTAGAGGATGGCCCCCATCACCCACAGTGTACCCCAGGTTCATGGGTGCTCCCTTGCCTGGCACAAGCATCCCTGAGATATCAGGGCAGTGCTGTGAAAAGGCGGCTTTCACCGGGAGTGGAGTAGGGAGAGATCTGCTGGGACAGGGAGAGACCACAGCTCTGAAAGAGACTTGGGGTGCACTGGGGCTCCTGACAGCCTCTGTGCTGTGGGAGCTGAAATCCACTGCTGTGTGCTGGATGCAGTCTTGATGGTGCCTTGTGTTTTTGTGAAGGGGGAGCCTGGGAATGATGGAAAACCTGGCCGACAGGGGATTCCCGGCAACCCTGGAGAGAAGGTGGGTGAAGAAGCACCCATGCGTGAACATCCTCTGCTCTCTGTGAGAGGGAGAGGACCCCTGCTCCAGCCTGGGCTTTGAAGCAGAGCTTGCCCAAAGCTCTGCAAGCATGCAGGACTTTGCTCCAGCGCTGTCTGACTTCTCCTTTGCACCCCCGTGCTTTGCAGGGTGCTCCTGGAAACCAGGGTGAGCCTGGACCAGTGGGAGAGGCTGGCGACGAGGTGAGTCCTCTACCTGTGATACTCCCTGTGTGGGTCTGATGGCCATCTCCGCCCCCTGACCACCCATCTTGTTTCTCCACAGGGTGCTCCAGGTGAGGATGGCCCTCCTGGAGAAAGGGTAAGTGAGGGCACCTCTGCCAGACACCCCACCAGGGCACGGTCTGGGGCTGGTACCTTCTGCAAGAGGAGGAGGGACTGCTCTGAGGTGGGCAGTGAGGGCGGGCTTTGCCCTGCTGGGACCAAGTCCCGACTTTGTGATGCCACCCTCTCTTTGCAGGGCAGCAATGGAGAGAGAGGACCCCCAGGCTCGCCAGGTGACCGCGGGCCGAGAGGAGAGCCGGTAACTGCACTCGCGGGGCAGCTTTCAGCATCTGCTTGCAAGCGGGGTGATGCTTGGAAGCCAGGGGCTGGGAATAGGTGACCAGTGGCTAACTCCACCAGCCTGTGGGCCAGCAGGCAAGCTCAGTACCTTTACCTGTCAGTTTGGGAGGGACCTGCCATTGTCCCCCAGAAATTGCCCCTTTATGCTGGCACCAAACAGCTGAAATCCAGAGGAGAACATGCCCATCAAGCCAAGAGCAGGTGAACAGCTGTCAGTTCCTTCCTCACAGCTGGAAAACTAGTTGATGGAGAGGAAAGAGTCAAGGTGTCCTCCTCTGGGTGCTCAGGGGCTACCAGTGGCTCGGGCAAGAGGGCACAGGCACCATCAGCAGCAGGGCAGCATGCATGGGTGTGGATGGAAGGGGGAACACTCTTCCCTCCCCTTTGGAGTGGGAGTCACTAGGAAAGTATTCTTCCTGCCTGCTGGGGTGAGTCATTGAGCGTGAGGATGGGAGAGACAGGCAGGAGCCCTCGGCAGGCCAGGACAAACATATGGCGAGCGACAGCTGTGCCACACATCACAGGGAGGGGCAAGGGCTGCTGCTGTGCGGGGTGGGGGTGGTGGGAGCCAGAGCATTCCACAGCAGCACCCCATATCCCCACACACTGTCACACCACTCATGCCTTGTCCCTGCAGTGAGGACTGCCAAGACCCAGCACCAGCTTGGAGGGGAGGGCAGATGTCTGCCTTGGGGAGGGGGCAGGGAGGTTTCTGGCAGCCTCCCCCTTCCTGTTTATTGCTCAGGGAGCATCAGTGCTGCCGCACAAGGTGTGGGGGGCACATGTGTGGGACATGAAGGCGCACCAGTGTCCTGCAGTTAAATTGTTCAGCAGACAATGGACTGCTTCCTTCCAACTT
Organism: Acanthiza pusilla; assembly: GCA_036630365.1. Taxonomy (NCBI): domain Eukaryota; kingdom Metazoa; phylum Chordata; class Aves; order Passeriformes; family Acanthizidae; genus Acanthiza; species Acanthiza pusilla. Next base: position 663,584 of record JAXCHO010000167.1, on the reverse strand, counting down.
TGAGTCCAAGCACACGGCTGTGTAACCTTGCCAGAAATGTCTTGGGGCCATTTGGAAGTGGTGTTTTATATCTGCTGTTTGTCTTGTGCATCTGGATGCTTCTAGGTTGCAAACAACAGCTTTAGGTCACTGAGCTTTCAACCACTTCCCTCAAATTCCCCTCTGCTCTGCCTCCCTGACTTGCTTGCTCCTGGCCATGGGAATGGATGGGGAAGGTGCTGCAGAGCCAGCCTGGGCCTGGCAGACACACTGCCCTGTTGGGATGCAACTCTGCTGGACTGATAGAGGGTCGTTCAGTGAAAGGGAGCTGAGCCATGTCCATGGGGTATTTCCTTCTATTGGAACTACTGGGGTGTGAAACCACTGAGACTCAGATTTTCCGGGCTCTCCTGGGCTGTCAGTTCCCTGTAAACAGCCCTAACCTAGCTGAGGGTTCTGAGTGTTAGCGAAGGAGGGGGAGAGCACTGGCAGTTGAGAGGTGAGGTTGTTCTCTCTCTTCATCTGCAGCTCATTCCCGTGGAAATCCCCTTCACTACATAGAGATGGTGTGCTGGAGGAAGGACGCTGCTATCCAGGAGGTTGTGCTCCTCTCCATGCAGACTGCCCGGGGCAGGAGCTGCTCTAGAAGAGCAGTCATGGGGGCAGAGTTTGGCTGGTTTGGGTCCAGGGCCAGGTCTGTGTATCTGCAGAAGATGGATCTCTCCAGACATTTGCTTTTCTGGCACAAAATGGGCTGAAACATGTCCCCTAGAGGCAAGCCTCACAAGGCCTTCCTCTTAGGACTATCTTCTTGGATTCTAGGTGGCCACACTCACCTGTCTTAATCTCCCTCTGTCTCTGTTAATTCCATACTCAACTTCTGAATCTGCCTCAAACCCGTCCCTGTTTGGATGGCTGCATTTCCATCCAGCTGTGGGTGCTGCACTCCTGCTCCCCATTGCACACAGGTCCCTTTGCAACCTACACCTGCTCCTCTCTGTCTTTCTCATGCCTTCTGCGTATGTTTTCAGGGAGAGGCTGGACCACCTGGTGACCAAGGGCGGGAAGGACCCCTCGGACCACCTGGAGACCAGGTAAAAGCTTGGTTTAACCTTCTGGATCCCAGATGGAAGTGGTTGGGATGGCAGGGAGAGTGGGGTAGGGGGTTTAACTGATGCCACAGCATCTTGGAGTGACTGCTCAGCATCTTCCAGACCGGCAGGCACAGCTGGTGAAGTAGGGCAGGGATTTCTATGAGAACGCAGGAGATGAACAAAGCCCAAAAAATGGAGACATGGCTGCTGGGCTGTGGACAGAACAACCTGAACACCGTTTCCCAATCCCATGGAAACAGATGTCAACACATCTGACATAACTGGAAACTGGCAAGTGCAAGCTGCAGCCACACACAGAATGTTCAGGCCAGGGGCCAGAAGCTGCTCACCTCAACCAGGGGTGTCAATGAGACATCTTATGTTGGTGAGGATATCCTGACGTGGCCCCAGCGGTGTCCCTGACACCCTGGCATCCTGCAGAAACAGCCTCTCCCAGAGAGAGTGTTCCTCAAGTCTGCTGGCTGCAAGGTGTGGGCCTCCTGCTCTGAGGTCTGCTTGTACCTTGTGTGCCTCAAGAAACAGGTCCCAGTCTCCATGGGCTTGCTGGAGAGCAGGGTTGGCCACCTCCAGCCTGAAGAAGGCTTCTGTTCCTTGCACAGCTGAAGGCCCTTTCTTGCCAGCTGATAACTTGGATTTGGGAAGTGTTGCTGGGTCAATCCTCCATGGTGATAGCACTCATTGCAACAGCCAACAATGCCTCATGCTAATGCTAACCAAATCCCCACGGGAGGATTGTCCGGGTCCTACTGTTCTGCTATTGTCCAGCTCCGGTAGCGGAGCTGAGCTCCTGCTGTGACCAAAGAGCATCTGGCAGCATCCAGCTTGCTCAGGTGTGTTTTTGGGAGGTGTCCAAAGGAAGGCAGCTCTTTGGATGAGTGCATGTAATGATCCATTGATCAGTGCTGCAGGCTGGTGCCAGCAGAAGAGGCTGGGACTGGAACTGCTCTGTATGGGGTAGAGGCACATTCCAGGTTCAAGGCAGAAGGCAGAAGTTTGATGCAAGCATGGTGGGAAGCCAGGCTGGGATAGATTCTGCTTCCAGCCAGCCTCTCCTGTTGGGGAGGAAGAGGAGAAAGGAGTCTTCCTGCTGCCACTGAGCCTGTGGGATACCAGTTTTCCCTCCCCACAACTCAACTCGAGTCTAACCCCTGTCAGAGGGAAGCATTACAAAAGCAGCTCCAGTGCCTCCCTAGGCCAGAGGTCGCCCCGGTGCTCCCATCACTCCAGGGAGATTTGAAAAGCAGTTGCAAAGTGAGGATGATTTTTCCATGAGCTGAGGAAGAATGCTTTCATCTGGCCAAATTAAAAATAAATGCGTAATTAGGTTTGGCTATGAGTGGGACCTTGGCAAACACAAGTATTTTTCAAGCCATGTTATCTGCAAGCTCTGGACCTTGGAGTGTGTTTCTCTTGGCAAGGGAAAAGGGCTCCTGCTAACCTGTGAATCCTTTTCATCCCATTTCTATCCAAGAGAAGCTAAGGGCCAGCACACTCTTTCCCTGATCCTCATGGACAGGTTTGGTGGCCTTTCTTTCTTCCTGGCCATGGTACCCATCCCTTCTGTCAGGTCCTTGTCATACCCAGAAAAGTAGTGGACAAGATTTCCTGACCCAAATCTTGCATCATCCATCATAAACCCTTCCAGGGCAGTGAGAGATTTGCACTGTGCTGCTGCGGTGGGCATGAGGTGACCAGTATGAGCCATGGCTCCAGCCTTGGCTGGTGTGAAGGGTCACAAGTTCCTGTCCCTCTTTCCAAGATTTCTCTTTTCTGGGCTTTTGTGCAGAAGTAAGGTCACATGCCTCAGAGCAGTTCAGTGCTCTGCACTGTGCAATTTTAAGACTTCTGCACGCATCAAGGACACCTTTCCTTGGAAGAAGGGTGCGTACAGCACGTATGGATGTTTGGCACCAACTCTCTGCCTCCCTCTGTCCTCTGCATTGCCTGCATTGAGAGCTGGCTGTACACCCATCTCCACATGAAGTGCCACCTGAACATTTGGGCCCGTGGGCCAGAGCATAATTTTCCAGTCATTGTCCAGTCATTGTCCATCATTACCCCTCCCACCTTCTGGAAAGCTAACTCTGCAAAGGGCTGTGGGCACTGAGAAGAAGGTGGAGGGTCTCCCTTGAGACCCTCAGAGCAAAGAGCATCTCAGAGCAAAGAATCCTCCTCCTGCCTCCACTCCTGTCCTGTGCTGTCTCTGGCCGGCCCTATAGCTCACAGAGTGAGCAGCCACTGCCCAGATGCTGTGACAGAGTGGCAGCTTTGGTCTGTTCCAGCACACGCTGCCAGGACTTTGCAGCCTCCTGAGGACAGAAACTCCCGGGAGCCAGCCTGGCTGTGACCCAGACATGTCCGAGCCCTAAGGCATGGGGAGGGTTGTGTCACCTTCGGGGTGATGTGCTTGAACCAAGGACTGTCCTCCAGGGGCACCGCTGTCACAGCCAATGAGATGCCACTGTGCCACCCAGCTGTGCTCTGATGCTCTGAAAGCATCAGCCTATCTTCCCTGGTCCTCTTCCCACCAGGTCCTCTGTTACTGGGATGAGCTCTGAAGTAGAGGGATGGCTTTGGGGACCTCAGCTGCCACTGAAAGCACATGATGTTCGGCCCACACCTGCCATGTCACACCTTGGCCCAGAAAGCTTTTTGTTTTGGTTCATGCTCAGCAGGCATGTACCTTCTATAGGGTTTTCCTGAGAACATGGCATAAGGATACGTGGGGTGGCAGGAGGAAAAGGAGGAGCCAGGCCAAGTTCCTGAAACACCTCCCCACCTGCATTAATCCTCATCAATAGGTCCTGTCTTGGGCTGGCCGATGTGGAGCTGACTCACTGATGGGTGCCTGCACCCATAAAATCATGGAATGAAGGGGCCAGCCCCTCAGGGCAGGAGTGGTAGCAGGAGAAGCGCCCTCTTGAGAGATCTCTCTATGTTTTCCTAGGGTGAGCCTGGACCCCCAGGACCCAAAGGATACAGGGGAGACGATGGCCCCCATGGCAATGAGGTCAGTGCTGCTTCATCACCACTTCTGCGGGGAGGATGTGCAGGGAAGAGCATAAGGTGCTGCCCATTAGGGCTTTCCCCAAATCCCTTGGATACTGGAAACCTATTGAACCCATTGGTATGAGCTCCAGTGCTGGCTTCCTGGCAGACACATCAAGGCATTTTCCATGCGTCTTTAAGGACAGAGCTGCCTCTTCCCCTACCTCCCACAGGTCATTTCTTGGAGAGGTTATAGCTGCACCACAAACCACATAGGTTCCCATCACAGGAGCTGGGGAAGATGCTCTCTGGGGGCAGCCATCTGAATCTGCCACCAGGTTTGATCCCCAGGGTGGGCAGGGAGGAAATGGAACCCCAAGCACAACTATTGGCTTTCATAGAAATCCTAGAACAGTTCGGGATGGGATGGACCTTAAAGCTCAACCCATTCCACCCCCTACCATGGGCAGGGACACCTTCCACCAGACCAGGGTGTTCCAAGCCCTCCCTGGAACACTTCCAGGGATGGGACAGCCACAGCCTCTCTGGGCAACCTCTGCCAGGACCTCCCTAACCTCTGAGTAAAGAACTTCTTCCTGACACTTAATGTAAATCCTCGCATTGCTCTTGTATAAGCAGAACACCTCCACAGTGGGCTGATGTTGGTAGCTGGTTGTGTCAGAAGTCATTGTCTTCCCAGCTCAGATGATGCTGTGTGATGCTTGACTGCCTTTTCTGACCCTTCCAGGGCCCAAAGGGATTGCCTGGAGCACCTGGGCTGCCTGGAGACCCTGGGCTGATGGGAGAAAGGGTGAGTGGTACTGATGTGGAGATACGCTGTCCAAGGAAAGCAGGATCCTGCTGCCATGCTATCTGAAGGGCCTGCTTTTCTTTATCTCATCTTTGTCTCCATTCCTTTCCAGGGGGAGGATGGTCCTCCTGGGAATGGCACAATTGGATTCACAGGTGCCCCAGTAAGTTTTTTGTGCTGCGTTGAAGCTGTAATACCATTATTTCTACATGTCTAAGCTAAGACGCTTCCTTTTCTTCATCCCCAGGGGCAGCCAGGAGACAGAGGCAACCCTGGCATTAACGTAAGTGTGCTGCTTCCTCAGCCACACAGAATTTGCCCTCGGTGGTGGTTTGGCACTTGGAGCCTCTCCATCAGCTGCATGGTGGAATGGGCTCCCTGAAGCAAATCTGCTCCTCCAAAGCCCTCTTTTCCCTCTGCCCACCTCTCCCTGCAATGGATGCTTCCCATGGAAATTTCCTGCCATTGTTGTAACACCCAAGGGCAGCAGCCTGAGCTGGGTGCTCTCTGAAGCAGTCCCAGAGCCAGAGTTTGGGGTTGGGAGTGTCACCGAAGGGGAGCTGGATAATCCTATGTTGGGGACGTGATTTACCACTGGGTTAAACGTTGAACTCCATAATCTTAAAGGTCTTATCCAGCCTAAGTGATTCCATGATTCTGTAGCAGTGAAAGCCACCAAGGAACCTGTCTCTATCAAGAGCACTGAAATCTGGTGCTGGGGTGCCCATGTGCTGCTCTCAATCCCTGTCCCAAGCCAACTTTCACAAGGTCACCACATGCCAGCACCAATTTCACCATTTCAACAGCAGCCACTCATGCAGGAGTCTCATCCATACTGTTTTTCAGGGAACAAAAGGCTATGTTGGACCTAAAGGTGATGAAGGAGAAGCTGGAGACCCTGGTAATGATGTGAGTCACCTGTGCAATGCTGAATCCTCTTTCCCTGTGAGCACAGTGCAGGAACTTCGGGCAACGATGGGCCAGAGCCCATCAGACTTTGCAAATCCTCAAGCATCCTTTGCCTTTGAGCAGTGACTGATGGATGGCAAGGGAACTCTCACCAGGTGTTCATTTTTTGTCCTACAGCTGTTAAATCTCCACATTTGTTAGGCTGAGGTGAACATCACCTCTGCAAGACTTTGTATGCTTCCAGGTAACACTGATGGATCTGTGCTGTGTCGCTGTCCCATGGAGGGAGATTTCCCCAGTGTCCCTTCCAAGCCCTGGTGTAGCTGGATACAGCAAACTCAGATAACACTTCAGTGGTGAAGCAGGGCACATCAGACATCTGGAGGGAAAGGTAATGCCCCCTGACACACACAGATTTGTGAGCTTTGGTTTTGTTTTCGTTCCAGAACCTGATCCCTGGCCCCAATGGCATCAAAGGAGCAAAGGGCCACAGGGGACGTGAAGGTCTCCCGGTAAGTAAGGATGGTCCTGGCAGGGTTTGCCCCAATGCCTGCCATCCATCCATCCATCCATCCATCCATCCATCCATCCATCCATCCATCCAGTGGGTGCTCCGGGAGCAACACCAAGCTGTGGCACAACATTGTGTGTGCTCACTGCCATCTCACCTTGGTGTTTATGGCACACATGGAAGTGGATCTCCTCCTTCCACCTCCAAGCAGAACCAGGGCACCATGCGAACAAGCAGATATCCCTGCTCCAAGCCCAGTATAGGGGCCAGCAACTGGGAAGGCAAGAGGCTTTTCCCAACTATGCATTGCTTAGAAAGTTATCATCAGAGTACATCACAAATAGGACTGACTTCTCCTGTAACTCCTCTCTCTGTGCTCCTGTTTGACAGGGACCACCAGGACCCGTGGGGCCTCCAGGACCAGATGTGAGTGGGATAGGATTGGGGTGCTGCTTGCTGGCCTTGTCTGTGCATTGCTTTTGCTGTTAACCAAACATTTCTTTCCCTCTGTTTTCAGGAATGCGAAATCTTGGACATCATCATGAAGATGTGCTGTGAGTATCCCTATACTGCTCCTCCCACCCTGCTCGGTGCCTTGCTAAACAGGAGGCAGCTGATTTTTCCCTGGTCCCAGGCAGGAGAATGCCATCCATGGGCATCACTCCCCTTTCATGAGTCACAACTATGCCTTCTTGATCCAGGGACCTCCAGCTCCATCTCTACAGTAGCTCATACAACTGTGTCTCACTTGTACGTGGTGTGCAGACTGGTTTGTCTGTGGCTCTGTACAGGGAAAATATGAGCAAAGTTGTGTAAAATCCTTGAGTGGCCCATTTTACAATGTTCTTTTTTTCCTAAATATCATGGTCTAATATTTCCCCCCTGGGGAATGGAGGCCTGTTTTGGGATGTCCTGCCATGGGGAGAAGCAGCACATATGTGCTGCAGAGGATTTCTGGCCCATGGCCAGTAATGAAGTGCTGGAAGGACACAGGGTACTTGGGGAACTGACGTTGAGTTCTATACTCTGGTGATTTACTTACCTTTTATTTTTATTTAAATAAGAATGCGTCAGCATGCGCAGAAACAGAGCTCTGCTGTGTGGGGTGCCCCAGGTCAGGGCATCACAGCCTGAAACAGGAGATTATCTGGGTATTTCAAGTGAGAGGGAAACCTCCTTGAGCTTGGATTGTTCAGGCCAGGTGTCTGTGGGTTTGCAGAAACACAAACCTGCAGTCTGCATTAGGGTGTGAAAAACCCTTTTGTCAAGCATTTTAACATTCTCTTTCTCTCCCTTTTCCTCTAGCTTGCTGTGGTGAGTGTTACTTGGCAAAGTTGCTCTGCAAACTTTTGCTAGTCCTTCTCTTTCCTTGCACCCCTCCCTTTCCCTGCTCATTGCCTTCTGCCGTGGAGATGTAGAGAGAGCCTGTGAGGGAGAACCAGGAGGGCAGGAAGCAATCCATGAGGGTGCCATATGGATTAGAGGCTGATGTGGCTGAACCCTGCAACTGGAAAACTATTGTCAAGGTGCCCTGTGCCAGCAGGGTGGGTTTTCTCCACCCTTTTTGCAGTTGGGATGTCCTCTCTGGGCACACTGTGGATTCAGCCCTGTCCTCTTCCTTCCAAATCCTCTGCAGGTCAGCAGAGGTGCTGGGCTTTTTTACTGATGGTGCCCTGATTTGCAATCAGTTTGCAGCCCAAAAGCTTGAAGAGGGAGCCACCTCAAGGGCACATGATGTTCTTCAGCTGTGAGGAGGGGAACAAGCTGAGCCAGCCTCCTCCAGCCCACCAGTGTCGTCTCTGTCCTGCTGGGCTGGGTGAATGGAAGAAGTGAGAAGGCTTAGGACGAAATGGGTTATGGAATAATTGCTGGGTGGTTTAAGGGTACTCATAGCCTGGAAATGCCACCTATCTTACTAGGGAGCAAATGCACATGAAAAAACCTGTAAACTGGCTCTCCAATCTCAGCTATTTTTCTGAAATATTTTACCCTGTGCTTTGTGCGTGGATAGGACACAGGCATCCAGCTGGACAGGGCTGCAGCAGGCATCAGCTGCTTCCTTTAGAAATGCCTCCCTGCAAAACTTGTCTCTCTGCTCCTGCGCCTTGTTCCAGAGTGCACCTGTGGTCCCGTGGACCTCCTGTTTGTGTTGGACAGCTCGGAGAGCATTGGCCTGCAGAACTTCCAGATTGCCAAGGACTTCATCATCAAAGTCATCGACCGCCTGAGCAAGGACGAGCGGGTCAAGGTGAGATTTCCACTCATTTCCTGGTGTCATATGCTTGTGTGCACTCACTTATTTTTCACTGCAAGCCGGAAAACGGGGAGATGCCTCCACTCCAAAAAACCTCCACCAGGCTTAGCTTCAAGCTGGGAGTGGGTTTTCCCAAATTCATAAAGTGATGGAGATTAGACAGCAGTTTGTCATCTCAAAGTAGACATTTCACTCTTTCTGGGCGAAGAGATTCTGCCTGCTGTGTCTGGGAACTTTTCCTCCATGTCCCAGAGCAGATGGCTCATCAAGCATTCAGTCATCCTGATCAATCAGTCTCTTCCTTGTTCTGATGAGCATTTCAGGTGTCTGGAGTGTGTTGGAAGTCTCTGATGTCCAGCCCCCACACTTGGGTTTAGGTTACCGGTTAAGCACTCTACTAAAAATTACCCTTGCAGCCCAAAACCAGCAATACTGTCCCTGTAGTGAGTCTTTCAGTCTGAAGAGGGACAAAAATGCCTCCTTTCCTTCCTACTCCTCTCTGCTAACCTGCTGCGTGTTTCATTTACCTCTGTGATTTTGAAGGGCTATTGGGAATCCAGACTTTCCTGAAGGTATAGCCAGCCACATCTAAAGCACATAATCCATAAAGACACCATGAGTTGCTGTTGAGTACTTGTGTGGTGGGCATACGTGGTGCTTTTGGGATGGCAAAGAGCCAGTAACAAGCAGAAAAGCTAGAGCTGGGCAGCAAAACCACCATGCTGGAAGAAAAGCAGGAGCCTTGAAAACAGATTTCTCACAGAACCATAGAATCCCCTGAGCTGGAACGGACCCAGGGATCATCGAGTCCAACTCCTGATTCTGCACACAGGACAATCCCAAGAATTCCGACATGTGCCTGAGAGTCCAATGGTTCTGTTGAGACCACTGAGCCAGGAGATCTAGATTTGTGCCTGCTTTGACTCACTGGCTCACCCAGTTGGTCCCAATGTGCATCCACTCCTGAAGGGGCTCTGTCTGCCTAGAATAAAGCAGAAGAGAAATGTCAGAGCCTGCCACAAACACATTCAGGAGAAACCATCAGCAGGATTCTGAGCCTCTAGTTTCCCCTGAGGCATCTGCCCCTGACTGGCTTCTGTTTTGTCCCACAGTTTGAAGCTGGGGAGTCCCGTGTGGGCGTTGTGCAGTACAGCCACGACAAGACACAGGAGCTGGTGGCCATGGGGGATGCCAACATCGACAACGTCGGGGCACTCAAGCAGTGAGTCTGTGGGGTCTGATCCAGGGACACCTACTCACCTCCCATCCTCTATCTCCAGGCCAGCAGCTCCTGCAGTTGCAATGATTGAAATGTCCTTTAGCAGAAGGTAGTGGTTTGTAGCATCAAAAGTGGTACTGAGGCTAAGTATCTTGCCAGTTTTCCACCCAAATCCCCACACAAGGGTGTCTGCCTGGTCACAAGCCATGCTCTGGCTCCTCCAGTACCCATGGGCAGGGCTGACACAGGCTCACTGGTATCTGTCCTTGTAGGGCAGTCAAGAACCTGCAGTGGATCGCTGGGGGCACCTACACTGGGGAGGCCCTGCAGTTCACCAAGGACAACCTGCTGCGGAGGTTCACATCCGACAAGCGCGTGGCCATCGTCATCACGGACGGGCGCTCCGACACTCTGCGGGACCCCACCCCACTCAACTCCCTGTGCGATGTCACCCCGGTAAGGGCACAGGGAACCTGCCATGTGGCAGCTGTGTGTCACAGTACAGGCTCTCTGGGCATCTCCATGTCCTGGCTACACATGGCTAGGGGAGGGGACACAGGTGTCACTAGGGGCTCTCACAAAGTGACAGGCATTCACAGTTAGGGATGCATTGGATGGTAAATGCAGCCAGTGACGGACTCGAACTTCCCCGCAGGTGGTTTCCCTTGGGATAGGTGACATTTTCCGGAACCCTCCAAATCCAGATCACCTGAACGACATCGCTTGTTTAAGCAGACCGACCAGGCCAGGACTGTCCATTCAAAGGGACAACTATGCCGAGCTCCTGGATGACACCTTCTTGCAGAACATCACCTCGTATGTCTGCCAGGGTGGGTGAAAGGCAGCGGCTGGAGGCAATGGGGAAGGTGGTAAGGGATGCAGGATGCCCTGCCTTGTGTCCCCCAGTCACGCTCTTAAGCAGATGTTGGGGAAGAGAGCAGAGATCAAAGTTAATTAAATAAAGGACAAGGGCATCTCGTGTCTCAGAATACTTTGCAGTCAGGTCCATGCCCTCTGTTGCTGAGGGACATGTCTGTCCACAACATTTTTCATGCACATTTATAGCCTTTACACAGGTGGCAAAGGTGGGTCTTCACCTTCTGCAGGTGAACATCTGTCCCTTCTGTGGCTCTGTGGGACAAGTGATTTTCCTGGGTGAGCTGGTGACACTAATCTTTTACTTTCTTAACAGAGAAGAAATGTCCTGACTACACCTGCCCAAGTAAGTATTGACTCCTCATGCCACACTGAGGGGCTGTGGATGCTGGGGTGGGGGACGTGGGAGTTTGTGTTTGTGGGGACACATGGCTTGGGTACTTCTTGCAATGGGGAGGCTCCTGGGCTGGAGAGGAGAGCAACATCAGGGCCTCTCACACACACACACACCACCCCAAAGCACCTGGGGAAAAAGCCTAGGTGGTTGTTCCTCTGGTGTCTCAAACCTAGAGAGGAGGTTGTGAGAGATTGGCCCCCCCAGATTTTAGCAACTGAGCTCATGGGGGGAGCACAAGCAAAATCCGCTCCGTGGCAGGGATATTGGAGAAAGGTGCTTGAAAAGTGAGTGTGGGAAGGATTTTAATGGAGTACACCTTCAACTCAGAAGCATATTCAGTCCTCAGAATTTCCATGGAAAAAAGTGAGGCAAGAAGGATGAAGTGGTTCCCCAGACATGCAAGGAGAGCCACTGTATTTAAACAAGAGTCACTAGGTTATCTAAACCAAACAAACGCCTGGGAATGCAGCCTATCCTAAACCAAATAAAAGAGGGAATGAATGGGTAAAAGGACAAGTGTAGGACAGCACTGGGGCAGGGGAAAGAAGGTTAGCAAGAGTGGAGATTTCCCAAGTCTGACAAGGCAGGAAGCCTGTGAGACAGCCAGTGACTTCATCAGCTTTCCATGGAAGAGGCAGGAGAGCCAAAATGTAATGAGCCCTGGACCTTTCCCCCTGCAGTCACCTTCACTGGGCCGGCAGACATCACTCTGCTGGTGGACAGCTCCACCAGCGTGGGGAGCAAGAACTTTGAGACCACCAAGAAGTTTGTGAAGCGGCTGGCGGGGCGATTCCTGGAGGCTGGCAAGCCTGCTGATGACTCCGTGCGCATCTCAGTGGTGCAGTACAGCGGCCGGAACCAGCAGAAAGTGGAAGCTCAGTTCCAATACAACTACACAGTCATTGCCAAGGCCATCGACAACATGGAGTTCATGAATGATGCCACAGATGTGAACTCTGCTCTGCAGTTCATCACGGACCTGTACCAGCGTTCCGCGCGCGCTGCAGCCAAAAAGAGGGTACTGGTGTTTTCTGATGGACACTCCCAAGGGATCACGGTCAGGGCCATTGAGAGGGCTGTGCAGGACGCACAGAAGGCTGACATTGAGATCTATGTGCTGGCAGTGGGCAGCCAAGCCAATGAGCCCAACATCCGTGTCCTGGTGACGGGGAAGAGTATGGATTATGACGTGGCCTACGGGGAGCGGCACCTTTTCCGCGTGCCTGACTACAGCTCTCTGCTGCGTGGTGTCTTCTACCAAACTGTCTCCAGGAAGATAGCTGTTGACTGAGCATCTGGGTGAGTTTCTGCCAAGGCCATAGCTGCTTCTGACTCACCTAAAAAGGAAAACCAACAAAGCAAAAAAAATTTAACAATATTCTTGGCCAACCTGAGGAATTTACATCTATGCAGATAACCATAGTGCCACAGCCTGGCTGTACATAGTCCCCTCCCTTCTCCCACTGCTTCATCATCTCTGTCTCTACTCCGTTACCCTCAAATTCCCTTGCTGTCCATGACTGCCCTCCCTCCCCACAGCAGGAAAACACAAGCAATAAGCCATCAGAACATGAATACCAACCTCATCCCACTGTGTTTTTGCCAAAAAAGGATCAGGATGAGGATTTTTGTACCACTAAGAACTAGCCTGGTCTCTTAAAGCTAATTATGCTCTTTTTGACTACCTTTATATTTTTTGGTCTTGTTCATTTCCTTCTCTCTTTCATACATCAGTTGAGCACTTGCCCAGCTCACAATGATCCTAACTTAATGCTGTACTTCGAGTGAAATATTCACACTTCAGCAAGCTTTGAGAGGGGATCATTGTCACAGCTGGCAAGTTTGGTTCACATCTCCCATGCCTCCCATCTCCTCACATCTCTTTGGGGAGGAGGGAGGGCTGGACTGCACTACCCAAGCTGTGTGCAAGCATCTCTGGCCTCCAGGGGCCAGGGGATGGGACACCTACTTCCTGGGGCTGGGGTAGAGGTGGGTGGTGGAGCATCCCTCGGCACTGACACTCCCATTCAGGACAGGGAGGCTGACACCAACCAGAGGAAAGATGGGTAGCAGCCTTTGGGGAGGGGGAAAACCCTAAAAGAAGCTACATAACTGCACTCCTTCACTTACTGATCTCATGGTCCTACAGTGAAACCAGGAACCTCATGAATAACCTGATGACTTGTTTTATGGTTCAAACTCCATTCTGGAAAATGTCTCTGAGCCCAGTTAGTGGGATTTTTTTTTAAGTTTTTTTTTTTTAATTATTATTTTAAAAGAGCAGAGCTGAGAAATTTCCAGCAAGCTCTCTTGGAGTACTGTTTCTATAGGACCACCTAGGAGGTAGGCACCTGGGCCCTAGGGAAACCCACTAACTGCACTATATATTGAATTAAGGCCTCATCCTCAGCCGAACAAAGCCAAGGGAAAGGCTGCCATCATCTCCCAGGGTCTTTGACTCACACTCTACAGATATATTGACAAAGGTGCTATCACTTATGTGGGTGATGTGGGCCCTTGGTGTTTACACAGTTGTTTCCTGGACCACACTGAAAATGTGGTTTGGCTGGGTGAGATTTTGTTTCAGCGCTTCCATTGGTGCTCTTGCTATGAATTCATGCACTTCAGAGAAACCAAAGGTGACTGCCAGGTATCAGCACCTCAAACTCTTTACTTTGTATCCAAAACCCCATTGTACCAGTTAGTTTTATTTTATGCCTGTGTTTTACTAAAATTGTCCACTTCAGAAATTTGTCAAATAAATTGTTTTCCACAGTCTCTTTAGGAGTTTGTCTGACATGATTTTCTCCTTCCCAGATCTTGGGTTTACATCCTAAGAGAGCTCTAGAAGGTCCTTGGGGAAACTCCCAGGCCCACACCTCTGTGTCCCAGGGGTTGTCACAGCTTTTTGCTGTGAATTCATGCAAAGCCATTTGTTCCCCAGACAGTGGGGACATTCAACAGGACATTGTCTCATGTCCTCATCTTAGTCATGCTGCCTCCATCTCCATGGAGATGGGCTCCTTGCAGCACTGGGGAAACCTCACTCACAGCTGGAAAGTCTGAGGAGCAGCTCTGGGGCAACTCTGCGGGTGGCTGCTATTTGTGTCAGATCTCCTGCCCTCCTCTCCATGGAAAGTCAGGAAAAAATGCCTTCACATTTGCCCTAAGAAAGGCAGTTATTGTTACAGCTCGAGAAGTACCTATTAATGGCTTGCCACAGTCCTTGGCATGAGTCAGGAGTGGAGGAACATGATAGGGACAAGCCCTAGGGCTACACTTTTGTGGCTGGGGATGCCCGCCAGCAGGATGAGCTGCTGCCAGCAGGAAGCGATGGGAAAAGGGCGTTTCTGCCCACCCCCTGCTCTATGTTCCCCTCCGCATCCCACGTGGGCCATGTCCAATGCAGGGATGTAAAAAGCATCCAGGGAAAGATGTCCCTGTCTTTGGCCTGGTTTACAGCTTTTTGCTAAAAATGGTAGGTGGCAGGAGGAATCTTTCCTGCTTCTGTTCATTTCCTTCCTCCGCTCCTAACCATGCCCTAGCATTTTTCCTCTGCAGAAGGGAAAAGAAGATCCCAAACCAGCGAATAATGTCGGATCCCAAGCCTCAGTTCTGGAGCGTTTGTCAGTTTTCCCTGTGAGAAAAATCTAAATGTTCCCTTTAAATTCCAATTTGCCCAGAAGAAACATGATTTTAACCAGAACCGGGTGGCAATCTGGCTTTCCCAGCAGACATGGACCAGCAGGAATTTTTCAGAAGTGCCCAGCACCCTGCATTTACCAGTGTTGCCTTGTCTCTCCCCACTGTTGTGCACTGCTCAGGTACGATGGTGGAAGCCCTTATCGAGAGTTTGGGCCACAGTTGGACCTGATATGCTGGACTTATTTTGTCTTCCATTTCTGGTGATGTTCACTCCCCTCTTTTCAGTCTCAATTTTTGTGCTTCCATTACAGGGAAGGTCAAAAATGCCTCTGCCTGCGGGCCTGCTTTGTTAAACTTCAGATGTTCTCCAGATGTTCAGTCAGGGGGTTTATGTAACGACAACAGAATTTGGGCCACATTTCTCTGTTTTCCTCTGACTAAACACTCCTTGTTTGAGGCAATGCTGATTCACAGCCCTTCGTGGGAAGGTGATGGCTGGGGAAGGACGGGATTGCTGAGACCACTTTACCAGTGTTGTAGAACTCCTAAAACACAGCAACAGCTGCTCGGGGATGATTTTGACCTGCGTATTTAAGAATCTTTCCTGTGCCTACGACTTTCCCAAGGAGTAGAGATCCATTGCCTTGCCTCTCCTAGCTGTGACAGCCAAGTAACTGAGTGCTTAAATGCCTCTCACTCTTCTGTGGTTTGGGGCTTGCTTTATCTCATATTCCCAAGTGTGTTTTAGCTGCATTATTTACTCCAGTTGCATGGCTTTTCCCCTTAAAAGAATTAATATTTTATAAGGAGAAAGAATCGTGGACAAACGGCAGAGGAAAGACTGTAATGTACTTAGAAATATGGAAATATGGGGTTGACACGCAGAATTAGCTCTCAGCAAACTCAAGGCCATGGAGGAAGACCATTGCCTCCCTGCCCCCAGCATACATTGTCATCATCATCCTCCTCCTTCTCCAGATAAAGGATTCAGGAAGCTGATGGCCTCCCATAATGGGATGAAGGAGTATCACCAAAGCATGGTGCAGCTCTGGGGGACTTGTATGTAACAATTTTAGTTTTTGTTAATTCCCATCCATAGTTAGATCACTTAGATTTTAGGGTCCTATGTAATAATGGGACTAAACAAGTTGTTATGTTCTGGCTAGGCTGAGAAGACTTTAATTCGATAGACAAACAATGATTTTTTTATATCTACCCTCAACTGTGTCCATAGTTAAGGCCACAGGCAAACATACATTCTCTACAAGGGTCTTGCCCCTCAAAATTTCACCTTGCTGTTTATAGGGAATTGAGGCTGGGTCCACAATATCTGTTTTCCATGCTTTTCCACAGAAAACATATCAGCAGAGATTCTGGAGGACATATGGCAGGAGGGGGACTGCAGCCAGGTGGGCCTCACCAGGAAGGTGAGATGTACTTCTGAATACAGTAATGGGCACTGTTTAATTTCTATTTCCTTTTTTTTCTTGTTTCTTTCAGTTTCTTACAGGTGTGGTCATCCCTGTCACACATGGAAACTACAGAGGTGCTCCCAGGGGCACCCTGGGACAGTGACATGGCCCTTCCAGTGAAGATTGGGAATGCACAGAATGGCTTATCCCCCTGAAATATTGCTGTAGCCCTTCCACTTGCCCGTGGCTTCAGCAGAGCAGTGCTCCTGCTCCCGTTTATCTCTGCAGACACCAGCAAGAAACACTCTCAGCTTTGTCATCCCTGTGACAATGTTGGAGTTTAGCATCCAAGCTGCTGAACCAGAGAAAAATGCAGCTGGGGTGTCTCTTCTTGATGGCAATCTGTTAAATAGAGAAAATGGAAAGAAATAGCAGAAGCTGCAGGCAGAGCAGACTCTTCCTACCCTTTACCTCATATATCTGGAGAAATTTTTTTTTCTTTTTTCTTCCCTTTTGGTTATGCCATTTTATAAAATCATAGAATCATAGGACAGTTTAGGCTGGAAGGGACACTAGAAGTTATTTTGTTGCAAACCCCTGCCATGGTCAGGGACACCTCCCACTTAGACTGGTTTGCTCCAAGCCCCTTCCATCCTGGTATCGAACAGTTCCACGGATGGGACATAAATAACTCCTCTTCTTTGTTCTGGGTGCCTCCAAAGGTCTTGGGGTGTACACCATTTCTTGAGATGAATTCTCTAGTGGGAAAAAAACAGTGCAAGAAACTTTGAGGGCCATCTATTGTTACATCATCAGATCGGACTGCACAAAAGTGAAGCAGTCTTGGTACAGCCATAGACTTCAGTCTCTGCCTAAAAACTTCTTTTTTCACAGTCTAGTGGCCACATAAAAGATGCTGCCTCATCAAACTCAGGTTTCTTTTGTCACCAAGAATAAGGCATGAAGAGGTCATTAAGGCTGTTTTCTATCTTTAAGGTATGTTTTACCTCACACAGAGGTCATGTTCCTCCTTCCCTCATGTAGTTATTTATCAGATGAGGTCTCTTGTGTTTTCTTTTTTCTCTCCTGACCTGGCACCCAGTTCTTGTCTTAGGTGTCAGAAGCCTGCAGGAACACTCCAGGGTCAGGCTACGGCAGAAAGTCCAAAGGCTCACTCCTTAATCTTGAGACCTCTACCCATTGTAAAAGTGGTGTTGGGACATGGCAAAGCCATTCCATGGAGCAGATTAAAAACCCAAACTAGACTTCTGGCAAGAAAAACCTCGAGACATTTGTTTCGCACAGTTGTCCTGGAGACTGGGAAGGAATTAAGTCACGAATTTTCTGTGCACAGGCGGCTTCAAAGCATCCTTTGAGGAAGGCAGCCTCTGTTTTACATGTGGATCAGTAGAGCGCAGCTGGAATTATCCACAAGCTTCTGCCAGCCAGCAGCAAATCATTTTTGAAGCTGAAATCTGACCAGTTATCCTGGAAAATATGAGCCTCAGAGAGCTCCCAGTCACAGAGGTGAGCCTGGGAGATGCTTGTCAAGAGAAAATAAATAGCATCCTTCTGCAGAATCAAGCTGAGGAGGAGAGACAGCTTGCCAGACCTCGTGGTGCCCACATCACTCAGATGTGCCCTTCCTGGAAGAGGTTGCATGGGGCTTGGAGCAACCTGGTCTAGTGGAAGGTGTCCCTGCTGATGTCAGAGGGCTTGGAACTGGATGAGCTTTAAGGTCCCTTCCAACCCAAACCATTCTGTGATTTTATGAAGAGCCAGTTCTTTCTCAGGATGATCTCAGGATCATCCCTGCATCTGCTTCATTTTTTCCTGCCAATTCAGGATGCTCCCTGCTGGCTGCCAGGCTGAAAATCACTAGAAGTTGGTAGTTTCATTGCAAATCCCTCCTTGCCCTTTGCATAAGTAGTAATGCTCTTTGATGTTCTTCCTTCTTTCCAGAAACAAGCTTTTTAGCTTGTGCTAAGAGTAGGAGGATAAACTCCTGCTGACACATTAAACCTCAGACAAAAGGGAATTCCGCCATGCCAGAAATGCCTCTCCGGCAGTCAGACCGAATCAAAGCAGCCCACCTGCGTGGCTCACGCTGCAATCCAGGTATCCTGAGGCTGGCCCTGGCAGCCAAGGTCTTTGCCATGGAGGGCAGCCAAGGTTTCAAGACATGTCCTGCATGTAAATATGTATTTGTATTCTATAGAAGTGCCCTTCACCTCTGCTGCTACCAGCCCAGCCCTGCCTGAGGCAGCGGCAGGACAGGCCGCAGATGGTGTGGGCCTCAGATACCGTTTTGGAAGTGGACTTTTCCCCACGGCACAGGCCTGGTGTAAGGAAACCCTTAAAAAATCCCTGGATGTGATTCTAATGTTGCCGCCTTCCATTTTTCTCTGTCGTTCTTTTCTTCTGTCCCCACAACCAAATCCCATTCCCCTCAACTGGTGTCTTTCGTGGCTTAAGAGAAAGTAAGCAGGGCAGAAATCAGCAGGAATAACCTAGATCCCACAGATTTTCACTGCTCCAAAAGGACGAGGAAAGGCATATCTGTCAGACCTTTGTTGGTGTTTTGTCCCTGGCTTGGCTTTAGAAAGCCGTTTAAACCTTCATAAACATTATGGATATTAGCTCAAAGTGCTTGTCTGTAGCTTCTGAAATCTCTGCAAATCCCTCTCTTGCCCCAAAAGAATCGAAACCTGCAGGAGCCACCACGCGTTTGCTCCTTCATCTGAGTCATGCTTACTTCTGCATAAATGGTAAATTCAGCCTGAATTATTTCTCTGGATTTCTGATAGCACCACTGGTGGCAAAATTATCCCTGCACACCAAACTATGTTTTGGTTAATGTGAGGGATAAACACAGTTACATACAATATTTTCCACTGGACTCGACATCCTTGAGATTTTCCAAACGCAGCTTGTAAAACCAGCATGTTGCTTTTCTAGGGCAAGCTTGTCCCAGATAAATCCCAGGCCATGAGCTGCACACTGCAGTTTTTTCTGGCTCCGAGAGCCAGAAGCACTGGGCACATACTGAAATGGACACAGCCGAGGGCAGCTGGATGAGCCCCATCTGGAGCTCCACAGCTCCTTTGAAAAGTGTGTTAAAAGGGGTCTGGCATGCAGGGGAAATGAGAACATGTGGCAGATTACTGTGCCTGAAACCAGCCAGCCCCACAGCAGTCCAGGATGTGCCTCCAGGTGCCTCAGGATCCTGCTGGAAGTGTCATTTATTGCTAGGCAGCAACAGGCTGGCCATGCACAGGTTTCCCTCTGCAGCATCCCTGGTTCTCACAGCTGTCAGGGAATGTTCAAAGAAGGGAAATGAACATGAGGATGGGGAAGGGGAAACTGAATGAGGAGCCCCAGAGGTTGCTTGGTTTGTTCAGCTGGAGGAAACGGAGGGGAGACCTCGCTGGGATCTGCAGCTTCCTCATGAGGGACAGTGGAGGAGCAGCACCAATCTCTGCTCTCTGTGGCCAGGGACAGGACTGAGGGAAAACTGGAGCTGTGTCAGGGGAGGTTCGGGTTGGATATTAGGACGACGCTCTTTCCCCAGGGCGTGGTGGGGCACTGAACAGGCTCCCCAGGGAATGGTCACAGCCCCAAGGCTGCCAGAGCTCCAGGAACGTTTGGACAATGCTCTCAGGGATGCACAGGGTGGGAGGTGCGGAGTCTGTGCAGGGCCAGGGGTTGAACTCAATGATCCCTGTGTGTCCCTTCCAGCTCAGGATACTCAGTGGTTCTGTGACTCTGTGATTCTATCAAACACAAATTAAGTGGCTCCAACCCCCATAGTCACAAGGGGATTTGGGATTTCCTGCAGATTCAGGGTTCCTTGGTTTCACATTATATGGGTTTTTTGCAGGGCCTGGGAAGCCCCTTAATGATGTGGCAAGACATGGCAAAAAACCACTCTGATGGTAGATGCTCCATGACTGAATGTTGAATCAACCATGGCATAGTCCAGGCATTGCCACATCCCAGGATCTGTCTCATATACTTTAAACAAGGTGGTTAACAAAGATATTTGCACCATATTTGCTGTTTGTGATATCTGGTGGGTTGTTCAGTAAAGACAAGAGCTGAAAAAATATTTTGAGAGTTATTTTGTTGGTGGGGTGATGCAAATCAAAGAAATTAAGAGTTTGCTCAAGACCCAAACTGTAGGAGACATGGGAACTGAACCTCTCTCCTTTGATTCCTATATGTAACAGATTCTGTAAAAGCAGGGGCAAGAAGCGAACATGCCTGAAGTAAAATTATCCAGAGCTATATTAGACAGGTCAGAACATGACAAACTGGTCCATACAGGGTGCCAGTTACAAAAGGGGCCCTGGTGGCTGTTTCGGAAGTGAATGGCTCCTTAGGAACCCAAGAGCACACACAACCCTTCAGCTCTTTGAGTGTGATGTATTAGGGAGAAATATTAGGAAGAAGTTCTTTACTCAGAGGGTGGGCAGGCCGTGGCACAGGTGCCCAGAGAAGCTGTGGCTGCCCCTGGATCCCTGGCAGTGGCCAAGGCCAGGTTGGACAGGGCTTGGAGCACCCCGGGACAGTGGGAGGTGTCTGTGCCCATGGCAGGGGGTGGAAATAAGATGGGCTTTAAGGTCCCTCCCAGCCCAAATCACTCTGAGATTCTCCGATTCTATTATTTTTATTCTATTTTTCATAAGCTCGCATAGTTGAATCAAACCTGTAACCACTTTGTCTCCAGTTTATTTTCAGTCCCATGACTTTGATGGCCAAATTAGAAGCACATGTTCACAGTGTCATTGTGAAATTGAAACTGAAGTGCTCAGTTGACCCCCAAACACTATTTTTGTTGCATTAGAGTTAATGACTGCTTGTCCAATACTAGACAGGATATATGTGCTGCAAGAGTAAAAGTAGATTTATTGCTGTTCACATTTTTTCCAGGAAATTTGCATCAAAATGGTCTAAAAAGACCCCTCAGTTCTATTAAAACATTTGAAATGTAGTCTTAAATGTTAATCATTCAATGAATCAGAGCCTGATAGCTTTTACTGATATCTTAAGAGAAATTTAATATTCAAGTGATTTCAACAGGACAAGAGGTAGCAGGCACAAACTGAAGCCCAGGAAATTCCACCTGAACACAAGAAAACATTTTTTTTCCGAGGGAGGGTGGTCAACCACTGGACCTGGCTGCCCAGAGATGTCATGTGTTCTCCATCTGTGGAGATACTCAAAACCCTGGACACTGTTCTGGGCATCCTGCTCTGGCTGACCCTGCTCAAGCCAGGGGTTTGGACTGGATGGTACCTGCCAGCCTTGACCACTTAGCTGTGACCCTGCTTGTCCCCCATGCCCCACCAGAGGCAACAGAAAATCCTCCCTGCAGAGTCCTGGCTTAGTCAGGGTTTCAGAGGGTCTCAGGGTTTCACTCTGCAGTCTGAAGGCACGACACAAGACAAAAGAATATTAAGAGGGATCTTCTCTCCTCTTAAGTGCATCCTCTTGGCTCAGAAAGGACTTGGAAAGCGTGGGTTAATGTTTATAAGCTTAAAAATGGTCCCTAATGTCTTATTTCAAGGTAATTCTTCTGAATTTGGGACCACCCCTGCTTCAGAGCTCCCAGAGCCAGGCTTCAGGAGCTCGGCATCCCCTTGCTTACTCTTTCCCTGTGTCTTTGTGTTTCTGGTCACCAAGGTGTGCGAATAGTCACACACCAAGGTGTGGGAATAGTGGAGGAATGGCAGGGAGCATTTGCACGGTTTTTGTCTGTGTGAAAGGGCAGCAGTTACAGAAAGTGCCGATTTTGCTGCTTAGTCATCCTGGCTTGGCAGCTGGTCTTACCCCATCCCTTAAAATGTTTCCATTTATGGCTGGGATTTTTTATTTCCCTTTGCCTCCAATGGCCACACTCCTGGAAAGCCTCCACAAGTGAGAAGCCATGGGTTTACATCAGGAGAAACCAGCTGTGTGTATCATATCCTATGTTTCAAACCTTTCTCCCAGCAACACAGTACTTAAGATGCTCCAGGGATTCATGAAGAGATTGTTCTCACTAGAACACAGGGTGCTGTGCCTGTCTGGTGGCAGGAACACAGATGTCATCGTGGTTATCAATATCTTCCTTGCCCAGGGCTCAGATACGCTGGGAAGGAGAAAGCTGCAGCCATGTGACCTGGTTGTCTCTGCAAGCAGCTGGGTGCTGTGCCTGGTGCTGCCAGGCACACAGGGGAAGGGGTGGCCATGAGAGGAGATGCTGGAGATCCTGAGGGCTGTGTCCATCCTGAATAGCTCCTGCGTGCTCCTTGCTGGCCTCTGAGAAGAGAGGATCTGGTCACAGGGAATTAACATGTGGGATCCAGGTTCCCTTCATGCGTTACAGATGTACAGGTTTACACTGTGCTCTGCTTCAGCAAGCCAATGGAAAAAAGCATTCCTGGCTTATGAAGGGCTTTAGGGCAGACAAAGCAGAGTCATGACCTGAGTTGGAAAAGGAATGTGCCTGCTGTGAGCTTACTGCAATGCCTAGAACTGGAGCCTCTGGGGGAGCAGCACTGGGATGTTGCAACCCATCTTGTGACTTGTCTTGTGCTGGTTCCCCATGTCCTGCCCACATGGAGAACATGGATCAATGGGCTGTGAACAACTGGGAAAAAAAACCCAAAATTTTTCCTCAGCAAGGGTACCAGATTGGAAATATAACTGATCTTTTCTTTAAGGCCAGATTCCAGCAAGGCACTGAAAACCCTGTGCTTTTTGCTCCTGCTCCATGTATTTTTGTGGAAATTAAGTATGTGAAAAAGGTGGCTGCAGGTGAACCCCTCCATTTCTTACAGAAATGGTGCAAATATGGGAGCACTGACTTGGCAGCCTCTTCAGGTTACGGATAACTTCACCATACCTGAATTGTTTCCTTTCAAGACTTTGGCTGGGTTCTGGATATTCTGTAGAAACACAGGAATTCTGGAGAAACCTTCTGCAAACAGAGCAACAATTTTTCCAGCCAAAAAGGCTTAATCTCTGCCAGAGCTGATTCCTCCACAATCAAAGCATTCAGCTCTTCTGAACAGGGAGTCACCGTGGGAAGAACAAACAAGGTGTTATTGCTGGGACCTGCTGAGGGAAATCTTGTCTACAGCTCTTGTTATGACAAAGATTCAAGAAAAGAAGATCACAGCCATTTAAAACCATCCTGTCACAACATAGCAGCTGTCATCCTCATCCCAAATCCCGAAGTTATCCCTTTCCCAAGAGTTTGAGTCCAACCCAGGCCTTTCTCCACCCAAAGAGGGAGAAAAACAAGAGAGAAGTTCAGAAAGGTGAGAGATGCCAAAGCACTCCCCCCCAAATCCATCCCAGCTGCATTGGGATGAGTCCTGTGCCAAGCATTTTCCTGATGGCCTAGGTCTGGAACCTTCACCTCCCAGGTTGGGAAGACCAACTGATGATTTAGGGAGTCCAAGGAGCTGCTGATGGGGCACTAGTGGGGACTCCTGGTTGGGAGACAGCACTAAAGCTGCCCCCAGAGAGAGAAGAGTGACCCCACCACCATCCAGAGGGGAACCCCAACCCATAGTACAGGGAAATGGGGAGCTACAATGGAGCTGGGACATTGGAGTGGGTGGGATGCAGCTGATGGCTCATGAGAGCAGGCTGATAGGACACAGAGTGTCCTGTGCAGGGCAGAAAATGTTTGGGAAGGACAAGTGAAGGGATATGTGGAGCATTGGATCAATCCTGCTATTCTGAGGGACAGCCACATGGAGTGACAGGGCACGGAGACTCCAATAGGTGAATATTCAAGTGGTGGATGTGTTCTGGGATGTCTGTTCTGCACAGGAAAGGGATGGAGGTTATTATAAGGCTTCCACAGAGGCACAGAGTGGAGATTATCTCCTATGTGTGTTTAAACTTGTAACACCTTCTTAATTTTTGGTGTTTTCTAGGGTGAGGGAGTTATCACGTCCCACCCAAATTGTCCAGGAGGAAAGGTAGCACCTGTAGAGCTTATCTGTTAAGGGTGTGATGATGATAAATGACTTTGTAATGACAAAATGACACAAGCAAGTATCCAAAGGGCAGCTCTTAAATACAGATTCTCTTGAAATGTGGACTTTGGGCCTCATGAAAGCAATTCCCAGTTCTGGGAAAGGACCCTTCAGTCACACGATGCTGTTGAAACTGGGGCTGGGGCTGCTCGTGGGTGCCAGCGGTTCAGATGCAGCAAACTCAGGCTGTGACCTTTGCTGGCATTTCTGGTTCAGGTCCTATCCAGCCATGGATTTTCTTGGTGGCTGCAGAATCTACTCCCAAGCTTGCTGGGGGACAAAGATAGACCCAGCACCTCCTGTGCTCCCATGCCTCTTCCCAAAGGTTCTCAGAGCAAAACCCTGGACCAAAGGCAAGCTTGCTGCTCACTCCAGAGGCAAATCAGGACAGACGCTTTGCCAAATCCAGCTGCTGTCTCCTGCTTGCCAGACCTCGGTCCTCCTCCAAGGCGGTGTCTGTCCACTGTGGTCTCTCAATGAGATCCATGTGTTCTTGATAAGGGCCTGGAGAACTTAATAACCCCTGGCCTGGGGTTTTCTGTCAAGCACTCCTACAGCCTTCAATTATCCCAGAAGGGATGTGGGAGGCTGATTTCCCCACCAGGCTTCCAGTGGCAAGTCCTTCCTTCCCCCGTCCCTGCTCCAGCATCCTTTCTCACTGTGCTTGTCCCTGTGCTTCCCCGAGGGAGGGATCTGCTGGATCCTATCTCAGTCCCAGACTCACCTTTTCTCTCTTTGTATCTGACAGATGTTCTGAGCAGACAGGCTGGGCGTCCTGCCTTGGAGGCAGGGAGGTGTGCAAAGGCCAGCCTATACTACTTTTGGGGATGCTTTTTGGCCTGAGCCCACAAAGGTTCAGCTGTTAAACCTTGAAGCTTCTCCTGTGAGCAGGTGTGCCTGCCACAACCACTACCAAAAGTTTAGGAGAGGCACAAATTAGGTACTTTGTGACTTCATGGCACAACACATTTTTAATTCATGTACATTCATTTGCTGCAGTGTGAAGAGGCACTCAGGTGATTAATGCCAACCCTTTCAGGACCCTTTAGAGTGGTGCAGGGGAAATCTCAACGTAAAATGAAACTTTGGCTTCTAAGCCCAAGAACATAATTATAAAAGAATTGAATATTATGTGATTTCTTGCTCATTTCTGTGTCTCTCTTTGCACTTTTATCTTTGTAAATGGGGGCTGTCAGAGCCTGGACGGAGGAAGGATGGAAGGGAAGGTGAAGAAGTGTAGGTAAAAGAAATGTAGGTAAAACGAAGAGCTGCAGGTAAAAGAAGAACTGTAGGTAAAAGAAGGACTGATTGTTAAAAAGTTGTATGTAAAATAAGAGTATGTAGAAGACAGTGACGTGACATGCCTGCATGTTCCCCTCCTTGCTCTCCGTTTTTTTTATCACACACTGAAGCTGGAAAATCTCAAGTCTCTTTGGACTGGAGACAAGCATTCCAGTTCCACTGGCAGCCTTAAAGAAAACCAATATAAACATGTTCTTTATTGTGTGTGTGTATGTGTGTGTGTGTGTGATCAAAATTATTTCATTTGATATTGGAGGTTAGGCTTGTGTTAATGCTCCAATTAAGTGCATAGACTTTTAGTTACCCTGGTAAAAGGGGATGTTGCATCTCTGGCAAAAATATTTTAACTTCCTTGTGACCCTGATCTCTTGCCTTGATTTAAGGTATCATCAGCAAGGAATCCAAGGAAGGATGGAATATAGCTCTCCTGACTCCCTCTACAGAGTATTAGCTTCATCTCAGGGGAATACCAAATTATTATTTTTATAAATGAATTATTAATTAATTTAATAATGGACTTCGGTTTTTGTTTTGCTTTGGGGTTTTGGTGGTTTGTTTTTTTTGGTGTTACTTTATAGTAACGCCTTTGAAATCAACTCAGATAAGAATCTCTGTCTTAAGACTGATTACGTATCTAATTATATTACATTTCTTACATGCCTGAAACTCCTGTTCAAACTTTTCTGACACTTGGTGCAAATATATATTCTCCTTCCCAGTTTGCGTGATGGGAGAGGGGAATTTTTTATTGCTGTGTTGTATTTGGCCAGGAGGACAATTTATTGTGGAATTACTCATTTCTTTAGCATAAAGAGAGCCACAAATGGGACAAGGGTTTTGTTTTGTGTTAGAGCAAGAATTCCAGCATGTGTGTAAGGGAAGGGGAGGTGTTAAGTGTCATGCCAAAAGCACAAGCAACACCCTGCTGTACGTGAGCTGGGAGCTGAGCCGAAGGGCTGCACAGGGTTCCCTGGATCCGCATCAAATACGTGAGGAGCAGCAGTCATGGAGCAGTGGAAAAGCTCAGCAACCCCAGGAACAGCAGCTGGGTGGCTGCCCACCACCCTGCCCAAACAGGGATGTCTGGGGAGAGGGGCAGCTCCCCCCAGCCTCCACCCTGGTGGAGGGAAGCAAGTCCTGAAGGGCTCAGCATGTAAAGTCAGGCCAAGCAGCGCTGGACACAAGTTGGGATTTTGCGTCCTGAGTGGATGGTTGAGGTGGACACAGATTTCGAGGGTCTCAGTCTGGTTCCAAGGCACGTCTGCGTGTGTGCCTGTGGCATATACTGTTAGCAAGACTTGAATCAGCTGCAGAATTTTGAGGTTCCAAGTTATTTTGCAAATTATTATGATTGCAAATTTAACCTGTGAAAAATATGGCCTCTTATTCAGCTCTTGAAAGGGGTGACAATGGAATCCATTGCTCCAGGACTGCACTGGTCTTCCAGAGAGTTTTGGGGAATGAAAGCGAGTAGCCAGACACAGCTCCCTACCAATGCAAGAGCTCATTCCTGAGCCTCCCCCCACCTCCTGAGGGGTGATGAGGACTAGGGATTTTCAAAAACCTCAGTTTAATGCTTTCTCTTGATGAGCATCTTTAGTTTCAAGCTGCAACCTTGAAGACACAGATTTTCTTTTAGGACCTGAATCACAGGTCCCTAAAGCCAGCAAAACCCCTCTCATTGGTTGCAATGTTGGGTTTTTTTCACATTTCCTTTCTAATTCCCTTTTACATGTTCCATTGAAATGGAAATTGCACATAACCTGCCTTAAGGATTCAGCTCCATACAAGGGCTGATGGTGGAAACACTGGCTTAAGACCCGAGGGCAGAATAGTGTGGTTACAGAGAGAAAGCTGGGATTAAAGACGCAGTTAGCATTTTGAACAAATCAGCTCAATTTCTGACCCCCAGGAGGACTTGCCAGGCCACCAGGCTCCTGAGGGAAGTCACTGGAACCAGGGCCAGCCGCCTTCCACCCCAGCAGCCTACACTGATATTCCCCCAGATTCAGAGAAAATGCCTTTTTTCCCTTGTCTGCTCCCTTCCAGCCCCCTCTTTTCCCAGGATAAGGCAATAATTAATTCCTTTCCGTTCTATTTATACCCATTAGTCATTGCAAAAGTGTCCCCCAGTAGATTTACAGTTCAATATAATGAGTATGCCTTGAGGGAATATTAATCATGCAGTTAGCTGAAATCTAACAGAGAAAGTCTCTGTTTTGTTTGTAACCTTAGCCAGAGTAGTCATTTCATGGTGGGGAGGCGGGAAGCTGTAGGCTCTACATCCAGCCTCCAGCAAATATTTAGATAGGAAGAAAAATGAAATTTCTTTCCTAGGTCTGTACATGGCATTAAGGACCGTGGGTGGGGTGGAATAGGATGTGACTAAGTTTAAAAAATGTACTTTTTCTTTTTTTTTTGAACCATCACTAAAGGATAGGGAGGGGAATGAGGTTTCCTCTATAAACTACGTGGGGTTTTTTTCTCTTAATTTCATGGAAACACCACTGCAAGTTTTTCCTTCTCGTTTCTCTGGTGACAAGAAAATAAAACAAATGCAGCTGGGTTGTGCTGCTCTCACTGTATTGCACCATGAAGCCTCAAAGACACAGACTCTGTCTTTTAACTCTTTTCCCTCCCTACTCAGGGCTGCAAAACCAAAGATGGCTTGAAATCTTCACAGAGGTATCTTGGGATTATCCAGCATGTGCTCCAGACCACGGAGACAGCTGCTGCCACTCTGAGGTCTTGCCCTGCCAGGGAGCTGGAATGCAGTTGCTTCACTATTCAAAAGCCCTTCTCCATGAGTCAACAAGTTTGGGCCTCAGCTCTCCTGACCGGCTGCCTGGAAAAAATGTGCTGCAAGAGGTGAAAGCATCAAAAGCATGGATTGGGAAACTAGTTAAAGGGGAAGTGTTCTGGGAGAAAGGGTTTCAGCCCGTCTTCTCCCCACTCTGCTCTCTGTCCACCCATTTTTTATAGACTTGTAGAATCTCCTGAGCAGGAAGGAACCCACAGGGATCAAATCCAACTCCTGGCCCTACACAGCACACCCCAACAATCCCACTCTGTGCCTGAGAGTGTTGTCTAAATGCTCCTGGAGCTCCGGCAGTCTTGGGGCCATAACCATTCCCTGGGGAGCCTGTTCAGTGCCCTACCACCCTCTGGGGAAGAACCTCCTCCTACTATCCAACCTAAACCTCAATTTTTTTTCTTGTGTTCACGTAATGATCTTGTATTGGTGCTGCCTGGCACCTCTGGGAGAACCCAGGGCACCCTCTCTTTCCCTGGCATCAAAATGCCTGAGATGGCCCTGCCACCCTCTGCATGGTAGTGAAGAGACCCAGAAATGCTCTGCTGGGAACCCTGGGACTTTTGCCCTGCCAGGAGGGATCAGGTCCAGAAGAGGCTGAGCCACCACGGAAAAGCTGATTCTAGACAATAAGCTCCAACTAAGGAACTGAAGGAACAGTATTTATAAGTTGATAATTATGGCCTTAATTACTCCAAAGACCCAAAGAAATTGTGCATCTTGTCACAGGAGCCCTGGAGCATCCCTCCTGTTTCTTCAAGCTAGTGTCCTCAAACCCATCCTGGGAAGGGAAATCTCGCGCAGACGGGAGATAAATCTTGGCACGATGGCCTCCATACCAGTGGGGTCTAAACAACCACTTCAGGAGGATTATTAGAACTCATGGAGAATGAGGCTTTCTCACCACTGCATCTAAACAGTGCAGAGTCCCTGGGATATCTTCATCCTCTAAGGATCTCAAACTCTAGCAAAAAACACAAGGTCACAGATACAGGCCTGTGCCTGGCAGAGCTTCAAAAGTGCTATGGATTGGGAAAACCTTGGGGCTGTTTAAAATAAAATTCTAGAGACTCTAAACAGTCCTTCCTTATGTGTTAGCAAACAACAATTTGCAAGCATGCAAATACTGTGTAGAAAAACTGGGGGCTAAGTAAATAAGAATTGCGAGAGCACAGGGGACTTAAAAGTTAACACTGGGATAGGAAAATAGGAAAAATATGCAAAGCCTCAGATTGCACTTCTGTGTTCATGAGGGCTCTCTAAACATCCTGGAGCAGTTGGCTTTAATGGCCTAAATCCCAGGAAATGCTGGTAAAATATGGTATCAAATGAACATTTGCTTTTTTCTTCAGAAAAATTCCCCTTTGTGCCTCATCATACCACAATTTGAGAATGTCAGACTCAGTGGGGGCTGTTGCTCACATGCATGAACTCACATGGGTTAATCTAGAAAAATAAGTTTATGTTCTCTTTAAAAAAAAAAAAAAAAAAAGTTTCTTTAATAGATGTCTTCTGGGCAAGATCTGCTAGAGATGCCAAATCTGTTTTGGGAGGACAGTACAGGACAGGGGATGTTGTAGTAGGATTCTGCTAGGAGACCAGGTGATGAAGAAGAGGAGGTGGATGAAATTTACTTCAGGCACTTGGAGAAATCCTTAGAGCCACAGGGAAAGCAGTGTGGCTGGGCATGAGCCCCACAAGAGGTTTCTGGAATGGTTTGAAGGCATCGATTTAAAGGAATACAAACACATTGTACGAACTGAGTTTGGAAGTCACAACCCTGGCAGTGTCCAAGGCCAGCTTGGACAGGGTTTGGAGCAACCTGATCTAGTGGAAGGTGTCCCTGACCAAGGCAGGGGGTTGGAACTGGATGAGCTTTAAGGTCCCTTCCAACCCAAAGCATTCCTTGGATCTGTGAACAGTAAGCAAGGATTTCAGAAAATGGCAACTACAAAAGGGCGCAAAATCCATCCTTCTGTTTGTCATCAGGGGAAAATGCAGAGAATATCAGCTGCATACTTACAAAGGGTTGAAAACCAGCATCTATTGTTTTCACTAAGCATTTAACAATCTTGGCCTCATTTTCGGTTCTCTGGTCACAGTTAGAAAACAAGACCCTTGGAGACCACTGCATAACGTCAGAATCACATGAAGGGTGGATGCAGTTGCAGACAGACACAAAGAAACTACAGTAGCTGCTTTCCAGAGAACCCATAAAGCTGTTTCTGATGTACACATGTGGTTTAAAACGAGGATCTCACATTTTATTGGGGGCTACAAGTCAGATGAAAAAAGAAAAAATAGAAAAAAAAAGGGAGCAGCTACACAGTTTATAAAGGAACAACTAAACAAACCATAAAACATATTTCAGTTTACAAGGGGATGTAAATGAACTAGTAGCCATCTGTGCATTACTTTGAATTCTATAGAGTTGTAGAGGAGAGCAGATAAGCATTTTGCTTTCTTTTCACCCTTCATCTTCCTCCATTTCCTCTCTCTCCATTTTAAATATAATGGAATACTAAGTATCTGTTCAGGACAGTGTGTTCTGTGAGCTGCAATAATAATTTGCAGGTCAGATAGACTCATAGAATCATTATGACTGGAAAAGAATTCCAAGATCACAAAGTCCAACACAGAGGGTAGGTAATTAATCCATATCTATGCACATTCTTTGAAAAAAATCTTTCCATGAAATCTGCAGTTCCACTGAAAGGAGGAAGAAAGAAAGGGAATTTATTTGAGGATTAGGAAAAGGAGCTAATGAGAGCACACCCATTCTCCTCCAGATCTTCCTATGTCCTCAGCCCATTGTTAAGAAAAAACTCTCAGCTCCAGAGAGCTAGTTCAGGCCTTTAACATCAGTTGTAAAAGAAGATGTGAAAAAAACAACTTATCCAAAATAAAAATCAGGTGGATGTTTTGAGTTTATTTTGTCCCTGTTTCCACCACTTCAGTGTGCCTTTGTGTCAGACTGCCCCAACATAAGACAGGAACTCATCAGATGTGCCCATGTGTGACAGAGGTGTGAAGGTGATAATGTTCCCAACAAATGTCGTGCAAATGCATACCTAGGTAGGTGAGAAACACCAAATTTCCCTTTTTTACAGTGGGAAGGTGCACAGTAGGGAGATGTTCCGTAAAATATACAGGAATCCTCACAGGGACAAGGCATTATGTCATGTCAAGCTGCAAGGAAAGGTTTTGATTTGACGAGAAAGTTCAAGAAGCCCACACAGAAAGTTAAATGTTGGTCCTTTGCTCAAGAAACAGCAGAGAAAAACAACACTCCCCAGTCTGGGAGGAAGAAGAGGGAGATGCAGAGGTGTGGGTCTGTGCTCTGCTCCTTTCTATACTTTGGGCACTCACCAGTGCTGCAAGTGACAG
The DNA here is from genome assembly GCA_036630365.1 of Acanthiza pusilla. NCBI lineage: Eukaryota > Metazoa > Chordata > Aves > Passeriformes > Acanthizidae > Acanthiza > Acanthiza pusilla. The sequence continues at coordinate 631,931 of JAXCHO010000167.1, read as the reverse complement.
ATGTGCTGTCCAGTTGTTTGTGATAAGGCTTCCTACTGGAGAAACAACTTCTGCAGGGGCAGGTGCACCTAGAAACAGCTGTATTGAATGGATTGGAAGCAGCATGGATAGTTACCCATGGACATAACAGAGCAGCAAAGCAGGCAAAACAAATGGCCTGTAATGTGACAATCTCACTGGATCACTGGCAGGTGGATGGTTTGCTCAGACATCTCAGGTGCTGTCTGGTAAATCACTGTCTATCGAAAGCTGGGCCCCTCCTCTCCGCTAAAAATGCTCCGGAGGAAAAGGGACCAACCCATTCAGAGCTGCAGGAGAGTCCCTGGAAAGCAGTAGCCTCACAAAATCCTTCTTTTGCTCTTCAAAACAAAGTTATAGCACAAGGAATAATAGGCTGTGTTCCTGAAAGTCACTGCTGTTCTCCATATTTTTTGTTGGGACACTTGCCCCTATTTTTCATTAACACAGCTAAAAATATCACATGAATTTAAAAGTAATTTCAGAAATACAACAGCAACAAAGCCCTAGAGCTCAAGGAGTGTTTGGACAATGCTTTCAGGCACATGGTGTGATTTTTGGTGGTGTTCTGTGCAGGGCCAGGAGCTGGACTCGATGATCCTTGCAGGCCCCTTCCAACTCTGGCTACTCCATGATTCTATGGACCCAAACCCAGAAATGAATCAATAGAAACAGGTAATACTCAGACTTGGATGACTCTGAGCAAGACTTGGGTGTTTGCAAAGGGACTGGTTCTGTGATTCTGTGCAAGATGCTCTTTTTTGAAATGTTCTTGTTTTCATTTGTTGTGTTCAGGACGTGTTACTATGATGGAAAGAAGAGTAGGACGGAAGGGGAGACTGAGGCAGGGAGAAAGAGAAAGACTGTTTGATGGTATAAATAAAGATGTGGGGCAGCAATGCCAACCACAAAAAGGGGCCTCTCATCATGGAAAAATGAGACTTCTTCTAGTTCGTGTCAAACAAAGATGCCTTCAGCTCCAGAGGGGACAACCTCGCTCCAGCCCAGACCGAACTGCGTGGGAGCGGATGGTGAGGAAGAGACCCTCCCAGGTCTCGGTAGACCCACACTGACTCTCCGTGGATGTTCGGAGCTACTGCAAACGAGACTGTGCCCGATTTTGGAGGAAGAGGAGGAGGAACTCAGAGGGAATAGCGGGACTGGGCTGGAGACGCCTCCACTGCTCATCCCGCACATCCCAGCACCCAGAGCCCGGAGTCACCCTCCAGACGGGGGATGCGGGAGCCTTCCTGACACCGGCCGCTCCACAAAGTCGTTTTTCCTTACGTTGCAGAAGGATTTTGAGGCGAAGTTTTGATGACCTCATTTTCCAGGTAGGCAGACTTTTTCTCTCCTAGCACCGGGGTTCTGTGGCTGCTTACTGACGGAGCTCCAGTTGGGAATAACAGAAATCCCTCTGAAATTTCAGCCTGTGCCTGCTGCTGCTTATGGGCTTTCCAGCAAGGTGCCTATTTCACGTTTAGACAGTACCCACTGTAAGAGAATATAAATTTTTCCTTTACTTTCAGCTCTTGGCTAGTTTGGGCGTTTTTCCAAGGGTTTTTTTTTTTTCCCAAGGTGCAAGTATTGTGGGCCACAACCCGCCAGGGCTAGAAAGTGCCTCAGCGAAGGGGGTGGATTTGTTGAACAAAAGTCTTCCCTGGGGTAACTGAGCTGAGTTCAGCAGCTACAGTGAAGTGATTTCAGCAGGGCGGAGAACTAATCTGCTGCATGATTCCCTTTTGAGATTTCAGAAGATACCTGTGGCCTTTGTCTCCTGTTTATGCTGAATTACATCAGCACAAGCTGCTCTGTTTTGGGAGGTGGCAGCACATTTAGGAATGCCTGTGAATTCATTGCACTTGGTGGCAGGGGTTTGCTCCCCCCCAAACTTCCTGCAGCCTGGGCTTTTTCCTGGTTGAAATCCCAGGATAATTACATCGGGAGACCTGGCGAAGAGCTGGAGTCCCTGTAGCTGAAACCTTCCCCCTAGGTGCTCTGCCCAGGGATCAGAATTACAAGGTATGTTTGCATAGTGGTGCAATGAGCACTGAAATTCCCTCCTCATGCAGTGTGCAAACCACAGGCACACAAATGGGAAGGAAGAGGAGGTGCATTTATAAGAGTTTTGTTCGAAATGGGACATATTTTTCTTTTCTAGTTTCATTTATCAAACGTTTGAGTGGAGAAAATGCTGCATGCACAAGTGAGTGACACCACAGGCACTGCCTGCTGGGCATGGCCATGGAAAACGCTGGGACTGAACAGCAGGGAGGCTTCAAACTTTATTCTGCGTATTTTAGCATAGCCAGCATAATTCTCCTTTCTTGATAGTAATGCAATTTCTGTGGCTTTAAATTTATGTGGCTTTAAATAGGCTCCTTGCAGTCAGTGTTAGCTTAGAGAGCAGAGCATCTCAATTTTTGTGAATTTGGTAACAATTTGCTCAGTTACAATGGGTGTTCTGGTGTTGGAGGAGAAATACACAGTGCACCAGGGGAAATTCAGGAATATCAATGTGCGGGATAAAGCAGACCATGGCTCTGCCTGGCCAGGTGCATGAGGGGACAGTTCTACTGCACTGGGATCTGCTCTAAGGGATAATCAGATGTGAGAGCACAAATAACCAGATATAATTTGCACGTTTGAGTCACTGCAAGTGATTTGTTTGCCATAATATCACTTTTGGTTCAACTGCTTGTGGTGGGAAGAGAAACAAGCAGAGAAGTTTGGTCCTTCTGCAAGGCCACTCTTTTTGCCACTCTGTCTAGATAAATCCACATATTTTTCAGTTGTGGGTGTACCAGCCAGGTCACCTGGGACCTCAGTATGGGACCAGCAAAAACCATGCATTTTTCTGCACCTAAGGTAGGAGCACAGACCCTAATTCAGGGAAAATGGTGCAAAACAGTACCCTCAAAATCTGTTCAGAGGATCTGCTGCTTGAGATTCCCTATTGTTTTTCCCTTGTGCGCTTCTCATGGGGAAGGAGGTGAACCACTCAGAAGTACTGAAGGAAGGCCTAGTAGGAACAATGGTCCTGCTCTGGCAGAGAGAGAAATGTCAAGGAAGAATAGGATGGGCAGACCCAAGTGTTCAGACTTTATGAGTCAGCTTCCAATTTGTTCTTTGCATTAGTTTTTTAAACTGTTTGTGTTTAAAAATTGTCTTCAACATGCAGAAAATAGTCAGCCTGAAATACTGGTGAAATCTGAGGTTTCCATCTCACCATCTTGCAGCAGCAGGTGGGACTTTTAAGTCAAATATCAAATGTTATGGGATTTGCAACAGCATCACAACAGCTGGTGGTGCTCTGAGGATGACAAAATGGGCACCATCGCCCACCCCAGCCTTGGAGACCCCTGAGGTGGGGACTGGAGTTCCCAGCAGCTGCCCCACTGTGTATCCAGGGGAATTAATACCAGGTGGGATGCTGGTGGAGCAGCAGTTCAGGGTGCAGATTGGGATAGAGGACACAGTGCAAGAGCACCCCAGGGAAGTGAGTTGTGTCTCGTGTTTTCAGGTGTCACTTTACTGCCTCTCCATGGAGAGTCCAAGGTCATGGTGCTTCACTGACCCAGTCCCAAGCCCTGAGGGCTGCAGGCAGGAGCCATCCTGTGCCAGAGCTGGCCCTGGTTGCCAGTGCAGGCCAACTGCTCTGCTGTATTGTGCCTTCTTCCCATCCACCCACACCCCCACACCCCCACACCCACACACACACACACACACACACACACACAGGGAAGGAAGAAGGGAGTGAGGGAGGGAGGAAGGGAGGGAGGTGGTTAAACTTGGGATGCAATGATGAGTCAGACACTTGGCTAAAGCCCTCAGTGCTCCCAGCCTCTCCAAAAGTTGATGTCTCCCCGTCCTCCTCAGCTAAAGGCTGGCTCTAAAATGATGCTGTTTGAAGGCACAAAGCTGTTATGGCCTACAAAAGATCAGAATCTCCTGCAGCCCTGTTTTATGGAGGGCAAAAAAAACAAGGAAAACCTGCCAGTAGGGTTAGAGGGGTGAAGTCTTGGTCTTAACTAAAACACCCCTTTAGCATTAAAGTATTCTTTTCTTACCATACCGCTTTTATTCGCTGCTACAGCACAATGGAAAGTGAGCCACAGTCATGCAGGGACTTCATGGACTCATGGAATGGTTTGGGTTGGAAGGGACCTGAAAAGCCATCCCATCCCACTCCCTGCCATGAGCAGGGGCACCTTCCACTAGGCCAGATTTCCCCAAGCCCCATCCAGCCTGGCCTTGGACACTTCCAGGGATCCAGGGACAGCCACAGCTTCTCTGGGCAACCTGTGCCAGGGCCTCCCCACCCTCACAGGGAAGAATTGCTTCCCAATACACCATCTAATTCTGCCCTCTGGCAGTGGGAAGCCATTCTTCCTTGTCCCATCACTCCAGGCCCTTGTGCAAAGTCTCTCTTCAGCTCTCTTGGAGCCCCTTTAGGTACTGGCAGGTGTTGTAAGGTCACCCAAGAGCCTTCTCTTTTCTGAACAATCCCAATTATTTTCACCCTTTCCTCACAGAAGTGTTTCTTCATGAGGCCACAATAAGGTCTCTTTGCAAACAGCTGGGCAGCAGCTCTGGGTTGGATGAGGAGGAAAAGGACCCATGAACTACTTGTTAGGGACATTTAGGTGTTGCATTGGAGGCACACGAGAGGCCTGTGATGTCAGAAGGCTTTGCTGAGCCGTGTCTGTGAAGCACCTCAAGTTGGAGTTCCCAAAGCTTTTGGATCTCTGGTCCCACATGGAGGGAAGTCTCAAGAGATGCCAGGGAGGGCAGAGCTGCCTGTACTCTTCAGTAGTGCTGTTTCTCAGGCAACTGAGGCAGCAGCCCAGCTGCATTGCTCACTTGCCCTCCTCCTGCACTGCCAATGCCACCCAAATGCACACTCAGTGTCCCTTCAAGCCTTGGACTCTTACAAAAGTTACCCCAAAAAGCCATTGAAGAAAGAAGCTCTCTTTTTGGACTGGATCCAGGTCTTTTTTTCATAACAGATATCCCACATGCCCCTTTCTCATTAGTTTTGGATTGGCCATCATGCAGAGAAGCATCTCTGGACCACCACAGGACCATGGTGGCTGGTTCTGGTGTCCTCCAGACACAAAGGTGAATGTCTCCTCATCCTTCCTATTCCGTGCTGGTGACAAATGTTGCTTGATTGTTGCCTGAGAATATCCCTTCAAATCCCGGGTTCCTTTGAACACTTCCGTACATTCCTAAGAGCTTTTCAGGCAAGATTTCTGACTCTTCTGCTGCTTCAAGTTACCATAACCCTACATGAAATAAACTCCCATGTGCAGCTGGGCCTGGTGATCATTTGAACACTAAAGATGTGCATTTCTTCAAGAGGTTTTTTGTTTTCCCCTTCACTCCATGGGTTTACAAGGAGCATTGGCTGGCTTTGTGTCATGCCAGCAGAGTCAGGAGATTGAGCATCATGTTTAATATGTAATTTGTGTTTTCTCACAGACATCTGAATACCCGGAGGGGCCACTGAGATGTTCCCACAAGCCTTGTTTTCCAGTCTCCTTTGTGTGGCTCTAGTTCCTCTCCACGCCGCTCAGCTTGATGTGGATATTGGAGATGTCAGTCCTACCTCCTGTGCAGGTATTAACCAAATAATTTGGGTCACCTTTGAGGGCAGCCATTTTAACAAAAGCAATGGCCCATGCTCAGTTGTGGAACCTGCTTGCCAGGAACTGACAGTGGGACATTCCACCTTCCCTCACCCCTTGCACTCCTGTGGTAACAATCCATCTGTAGAGAACACCGTCCTCCACCCAAACTGATGTTTCTGGGGTTATATTGGAGCACAAAGAGGTAGAGATGGAAGAGCTAGGGTCTGCCAGTGGTGGTCTCCTCCCAGCAGGCACAGTTACAAACACCAGTCAGTCTCCAGCACTCAGCTCTCTATGTGATGCCAGAAAATTGTTCACTTTAAATCCTCACTTTTCAGTTGCGATGTAGAGGTGATTTACATGTTCAGCCTGACTCTTACCAAAAAAAAGCAAGATTTTCAAGATTGATTCAGTACTGAGAAGTGCTGGTTTAATGGTTGGACTTGATGACCTTAGAGGTCTTTTCCAACCTTAATCATTCTGTGATTGTATAGCAGATCGTAAGATTTAGAAGTCCTGGGTACTGGGGAACCATCTGACCCAAATGTAGGTGTCACTTCTAGAGCTAGGTAGGCCTTGTGCTTTTTCCAGCATTGCACTTGGTCCGGGTTTCTGGGGGACAGCGAAGGGGGTGGATAAAGTGCTCTGACATGGTCTGAATAACTGTGTCCGTGCAGAAAAGAGGAACTGCCCCATCAATGTCTACTTCATTATTGACACCTCGGAGAGTGTGGCTCTGCAAACTGTGCCCATCCAGAGCCTCGTGGACCAAATAAAGCGGTTCATCCCCATCTTCATCGACAAACTGGAGAGCGAGCTTTACCAGAACCAGGTCTACATCACCTGGCAGTTTGGTGGGCTCCATTACTCAGATGTGGTAGAAATTTACAGCCCTTTGACAAGCAGCAAAGACATTTATCTGCCCAGGCTCTCCGCCATCAAGTACCTGGGCCGGGGCACCTTCACGGACTGCGCGATCTCCAACATGACACAGCAGATCCAGACCCAGATGGCCAATGGCGTGAACTTCGCAGTGGTCATCACTGATGGCCACGTGACAGGCAGCCCCTGCGGGGGGATGAAGATGCAGGCCGAGAGGGCGCGAGACATGGGCATCAAGCTGTTTGCGGTGGCCCCCAGCGAGAAGGTGTACGAGCAGGGCCTGCGGGAGATCGCCAACCTGCCACACGAGCTGTACCGCAACAACTATGCCATCACCCAGAAGGACACCCTGGAGATCGACGTCAACACCATTGACAGGATCATCCAGGCCATGGTAAATGCAAGGGGGGGGAACGGGGGGCACAAGAGGAGTAGTGATTGGGGGATTGCTTTCCCCTGTGGCAGGTTTTCCCTCTAGCAGGGAAAGTGGAGCCTTTTTCTGGTACTTAGCCAGGACTCCTTGGTTTGTGCCTGTGTTTCCCAGCATGTCTGGGCAGGCTGCCACCCTAGTCCTGGCTCTTGCTGAAGACCGGGCCATACCCCAGGGGCATGTGGAACACTGAGCCGCACTGAGACCCCACCTGTGAGGCACTGTTAATAAAGGGCACTGCTGAAAGCCTCCTTACAGCCACAGGACCTTTACCACCTCCTCTCCCTTACCACCACACACACCTCCAAGGGTGGGCTGCGGGCTCCCCCGTGGGATTGAGCACCTTAACTGATTCTCTTCCTCCTGTTCTCTCCTTTGCAGAAACACGAAGCCTATGGCGAGGTGAGTGAGTAGCACCTTTATGCCATTGCCACAGGAAGCAGGTTTGGGTTGCCTTGGTTAGAGAAGACCAGCTCACACTCCAAAACAGCACAGACCTGCGTGGGATGGGTCCCTCCCACCTGCGGATCAGGGCAGATTCTGGGGACACATCCCCTTACCCAGGGGTTATAATGGCACACTGGAGTCACTCCCTGCCTCCCCTTCACCTGCAGTGGGTTTGGGTCAGCGGAACAGGTTTATTTCATCACTTTGGAGGCACTTTCCATAAGTGTTGCTCCTGCCAAGCTCCTGCCCTGCTGGCACCACAGGGTTTGGCATACAGAGGGGGGAGTATGCAGGGGATGCTTCAAAGAACATGGCAGGCCCGTGATGACCCCAGATGAGCAAGCCCCCACCATCTCTGATACCTGGCAATGTTGTTGTCCCAGCCTGGGCCCAGAGCCAAGCTATAATGAATGTGCTCATGGCAACTTTCTACTCTTCATTTACATGCAGCACTTCTTTGTGTGCTTGTTGCTGCCTCAGCCCTGACCCAGCTGGAGCCACACCAGATTTTAGCCCTGAGTTGATGGGGAGAGGCGCATGGAGAGCCATGGGTGCAGAGCTGAGCTGAATTTGAGTCAGTACCTCAATTTAATTTCTTGTATTTCAGTGCTACAAGATGAGCTGCCTGGAGATTGCAGGTCCACCCGGTCCCAAAGGATACAGAGGGCAGAAGGTAAGTTGCTCTAAGATGTAGGAAAGACACACATACCCATTTCTGCCACAACCACTGCAGGATGCCTAAGACCCCCACCTCAGCTACCTTCTCAGGGAACACCCAGGTGGGAATTACCACCCCAGCATTTGTCTTGGCCTTGGGAGACACAGCCAGCACCAGTGCACCCACATCTTTGCCAAGGATCATTCACTGCCAGCAGTGCAGAGACAGCCGAACATCTGCTGGGCACCTCCAGCACTGACGACGCCAGGACTGAGGCAGCAATTGTCACTGAGTCTGCCCTCTCAAAGCAGAGCTCTCACATGCACACTGCGTCCCACTCTCCAGCTCCAGCTCTGTGTGCTCTGATCTCCCAGAAATGGCCATTTTCTCAGTGAGTACCAAGCCTGGACTCATACTGGGGTTTTTCTTTCTTAGGGTGCAAAGGGGAACATGGGTGAGCCAGGCTCCCCTGGGCTGAAGGGACGACAGGTGAGTGGTGGAAAATCCTTCCCTTCTTTTGCTACACCTCTGATGATCTCAAGCTAATTCTCCATGCCTTCCTCCCTGAAGGGCGACCCAGGTATTGAAGGCCCAATTGGATACCCTGGTCCCAAGGTAAGGATTCCATAGCTGATGGCTGAGCTCTTTGCATTCCCTGACTTTTGGTAAAGCAAGGGGAGCTTCGCTTCTCCTTCTCACCTGCCCATTTCCCACCCCAGACCCTGCGCTCTGCTGCTTCTGCTCCTGCTGGTTGCCCAGGCATTAACACAGCGATTTTCTTATATTTTTTCTCTTTGTCTAGGGTGTCCCAGGGCTGAAAGGAGAGAAGGTGAGAAAGAAGAGATGGAATGGCTGGCTGGGCACTTGGCAGGGGCCACACTCCTTTCTGATGCACAGAGGGAGAGATTAGCTGTAAAGGGGGAAGGGTAACAACCCTATTAATGCATAATTGTGGACCTGGGAAGTGATTTCCAAGGGCATCCCAAAGCCTGTCTCTTCCTTCAGCCTTTGATCATGGTCTGGTGAAGTGGTGATGGGTTTAGAATATAAATGGTGGGGCTGGGGGGGGGGGGGAGGGGGGATGCATGCCGTGTCTGACTTCCTGTCCTCTTTTTCTCCCAGGGAGAAATTGGATCTGATGGAAGGAGGGTAAGAAAGGACATTTTCTAACTTGCACATTGATCCAGCTACCAGCCCTCAGACTGTGTGTTAATAGATCCCTCTTCTTTTTTTTCCCCCGTGATCCAAGGGTGCCCCTGGCATGGCAGGAAGGAATGGCACAGATGGACAGAAGGTAACTGGGAGCACCCCATAATGTCGCTGCTGCTGCTGCTGCTGCTGTTCCAGTTCTTTACCCTCTCTCAAAACTAAACAGGTTGTTTAGTTTTCACTATCCCACATGCTGGCTTTCTGTTCCGACTGAGGTTTCTGTGAACTTATCTGTACGTTATTCTGCATGTCCTGTAGAAATACCTGAATTAGTTCAGTTCTCAGGAGTGAATCACAGAATACGCTGAGTTGGAAGGGACCCATAAGAATCGAGTCTGACTCACACAGGACACCCCAACAATCCCGCCCTGTGCCTGAGAGCCTTGTTCAAACACTCCTTGAACTCTGGCAGGACTGGGGTTGTGATCACTTCCCTGGGGAGCCTGTCCAGCGCCTAACCATCCTCTAGTGGAAAAATATTTTCCTGATATCCAGCCTAAATTCCCCTGACACAGCTTCATGCCCTTAATGTCATGCTTCTGTCAGCAAGTTCTCTGCAGGACCTGGATGTGTGACCTGGTCCATGCTCCTGCTGAGAAGGTGATAAGGCCAGATAATTTGGGTGTAGATACCTTATCTTGAGCGTTAGTGAGCCCTATAGGACACGGACACAGAAAGCTTCACAGAAATTTGGGGTTCAGGGCAGTTTGTCACAGAATCTGAAACGTCATCTCTTAAACTGCAGCTTGTGCTTAGTATTAAAGCCCTAAAAGCCAAGATCAAAGGCCTCACAACAAAGTCCCTGGCTTTGTCCACTGGCCAGCACACCCTGATTTTCACTGTTTCCTATACCCAGCCCAGTATATCTGTGGGTAATAGCAGTTCTTTCCACTCCTCAAGTGCGGCTGAAGCTCTAAAATAGCCTTCAGTCCCTGCCACTCTCTAAAACACTAAAGCCCTTCAGTTCCCCCCAGTCTTTATCCCAGAGCTGTCTCAGCCCTGGTGACAGAGCTTTTTTGGGGCACAGAGCAAGGCAGTCCCTTCTCTCTTGGCATCTGTCAGGCAGAGTGGTTGCTGCACCCCCGAGCTGCTCTGACAGGAAAGGCATGAGAGAGGACCAACAAAGCCCTGGATGTGAGTGACTGCCAAATCCAGCCTCAAGGGACATTCCCATCACTCAGGGTGCATTCATGGGATGAGCCTGCCTGATTTCCCACTGCCACTCAGGGCTTTAGACTGTTTTCTCCTTCTCCACACATCTCTGCACACCCCACTCCTGTTTAAGGAATACACTAGGTATTTATTCTCTAGCTGGTGACAGATAAGGTCAGTGGATGATGCTAAAAATTATTAACTGTCAGCAAGGAAAGCTGTGTTTTCCCTTCAGACACCTATAACTTCTCAGTCTTTTCCCTCTAAATGTAATCTCTCCAGGGCAGGCTCGGGAGAATTGGACCACCAGGATGCAAGGGTGACCCTGGTGACAAGGTAGGAACACTTTACTCTTTCACCAGCACATCAGCTGTGTAGCTGCTGAGTGAGTTACATATGTAGAAAGAAAGAAGAGGTTGCTGCCCCATTTTCCTACCAGCTGTATAATCTGATCCCAGGCCTGGGATCCCTGGAATGGAGAACACAGTTTGATTTTTCTGTGTCTCTTCTCCATGGATAAGTAAGCTGTAAATGTCCCTCCCCTCCACACAGAGAGGAGAAGTTGCCCCTTCATCAACAGTGGCAACAAGCAAAAACTACTTTAGCCTCTAGAGCAACTTTCCAAGCACTGGCTTAGAAGTTTTATTTTATTAGAAAGTTTTATTTCATTTTTTTCTCCATGGAAAGTGTTCCCAGTGTGAAGTGTGTGGTTCTTTGTCGTTTTCCTCCCATCAGGGCCTTGATGGCTACCCAGGAGATGCTGGAGACCAAGGTGAAAGAGGAGATGCAGGCATAAAGGTACAAGTGCTCTTGACAGGCAGCAGGGTAAGGGCAGAGGCCACCAGTGGGGACAGCTAAACACCATTACCTGTACCTATACATATATATCCTAACCCCCACACTGCTTAAGGAGCCCATAGGCTTTGGGGGTCTGGATCCCATCACCAGGCACAGGAGCTAAGGGAAGAGCCTTGCTGGCCTTGCTCCTTGGGCTACTTATGGTGCAATGTGCTGGCAAGGCACACAATGACCCTTGGCTCTCTGGCTGTTTCAGGGAGATCCTGGCCGGCCAGGTCGCAGTGGACCCCAGGGACCCCCAGGAGAGAAAGGAAACCCGGTAGGTTCATGCAGTGTTCAGATGTCTCCAGTGTTTTACTCTGGTCTATTCATAAGATCACAGAATGGTTCAGTCTGGAAGGGATCTTGAAGCTCATCCAGTTCCACCCCCTTCCATGGGCAGGGACACCTTCCACTAAACCAGGTTGCTACAAGCTCTGGCTAGCCCGGCCTTGAACACTTCCAGGGATGGGGCAGCCACAGTCCCTCAGGGCAGGACTGGACGGATGCTCTAAGAAACAGTTGACAAAACTGTTGCCAGCTGATGGAGGGAAGGTGACAAAAGATCACTCTGCTCCAAGGCTCATGGCAGTGACATGTGGGCATGCTGGGTGTGTGGAAGCAGAAGTTGGGTGCTCATACACACCTCTGCTCAAGGGGGGCTGCTTGACACAGGACACCTTTGACCTCTCTTCCAATAAACTGTATTTCTTTTTCTTCTCCAAGGGACTTCCAGGCAACCCAGGAGCTCAAGGGCCTGCTGGAACCAAGGGAAGAAGAGGTGAAGTGGGACCTCCTGGACCCAAAGGAGAGGCTGTAAGTGTCTGAATAGATCCCTGGACATTGGGCACACTGCAGGAACCAGAGGCAGTTTCATGGATGAGTGCTGAGAAACTCCCCCGTTCTGCTTTTTGAATCCCAAAAGATGTGCAGATGCTGTTCTCCCTGGCTCTCCCATCCTCACAGAGCAATACTCCCATAATCTTAAGGCTGATGTTAACCATTTCACCTTAGAGAAACATCCTGTGTTCCCACGTAACAACACAAGTCTGGCCTCTGTGGATGCCCAGGCACACTTTGGTTGTACTATGGCAAGTTCCCCAAACCTCTGGCTCCTTGCAGGACCTCAAAGAGTGAAGATCTGGTGGCCATTATGGCAGAACTCTGTGAAAAAGGCAGTGTCACATACCAGTGGTGCCACACAGACCCATTAATATGATGGGGCACTGCAAATTTTGGGGAAGGGGTTAAAGACAATGATCCCTGGCACAGCTCCACCAGCACCAAAGGGCCAGAGCCTGGCCAGCCTGTGTCCTTGTGCAGGATTCAGTGGGGAAAGCAACACTGGATGAGCTGGATGTAAATGAGAGCCTTAACCCTGAGGGAGTGAACCAGGCATGTTTGTGGTCGCTGTGGTGAAAGAACAGTCTGGCTAAGGCTTCCCAAAAGGAAGCATGGACAGCAACACACTTGCTTAGGAGCAAGTCTATATCTCTTGGGCCCGGAGGGAGTGCAGCCAGGGGTGACTGCCCAGGTAACATCCATCCTCTCACCCCATTTATATGTGACTTCTGTGTCTGCCAAGGGGCGACGTGGAGATCCTGGGACAAAAGGCAGCAAAGGCTCTCCTGGAGGCATAGGAGAAAGGGTGAGTAAAGGAACTGCCCAGATTATTGCAAAGGAGCCCGAAATGGAAAGGACTGGTGTGTGTGTGATGTGTTACTGCCCAGCCATGCAGTGTCCAGCACCAGAACTGGGAATGCAGATCCCACTGTGCTGTGCTCCCGCTGTGCTGGCTGCCTATCCTGCTGCCTCCTCCTCCAGGGCTTGGTGCAGAGAGGGATGAAGGGCAGCAAAGCTCTGGGTTAAGAGACACATGCAGAGGGCACACTGGCCTGACACTATTTCAAACCAAGAAAACACCAGGTTTGAGAAGGGCATCATGGAGCACTGCCATACACACAGACAGCATTGGAGACAACCCTGATCAGGAACATCTTTACCCTCCTCACAGGGAGATCCTGGTCCAGAGGGTGCTCGTGGTCTGCCCGGTGAGGTTGGAAACAAAGGAGCTAGGGTAAGCATGGGGCAAGGCTTGGTGACAGCCAGGAGGAAGGGGGAGTGCTGCTGCCATCTGGGGCAGCTTGCCCGGCTTTCCTCCTCATGCACTGTGTGTTCTTATGTCTTTCTTTGCTGTGCAGGGAGAACAAGGACTGCCAGGGCCCCGAGGTCCTTCGGGTGCTGTGGGAGAGCCAGGCAAGATAGTAAGTCACACTTGGGCCTGTGTGTGACCATGCCCTCCTTCTGTGGTGAGAGCTTGCCCTACTGACACAAGCGGGCTGCACTGTCCCTCCTGAGGAGAACCTGCATGGCCTTTTCTCAAGGAGGCTCAAAAATTGGGTGCTCCCACGACAATGTGGAATGGATCGCCAGAGTGGGTGGGTCACTGGGGAGAGGGAAGATGGGACTCCACAAGCATCCATTTGTCCTGGGTCTGTGGTTAGTCCATCACCTCACCGTGGCAGTAGTGGTGTGACATCCACATGGCTCCATGGGACATGGGAACCCCACTGCTGAGACAGTCACTTTCACAGTAAAGTCACAATCTCCAGAGCTGGTTTCTCCAGCATGGTCCCCTGTGTGCTGAGGGGGCAGCAGGGAACATCCTCAGCCACTCCCTGCCTTTTCCCCAAAACTGTCCTGCAGGGATCACGTGGGGACCCGGGTGACTTGGGCCCAAGAGGTGACGCTGGACCACCAGGACCAAAGGTAAAGTTTATGAATTAAACTCTGCATTTGAAAGATTCCTATTTAGTGATCTATTTATTTACTAAAAAAAAAGAGAAATAGGCAGTTTTCTGTGAGCCTCAGAAACAGAATCAGACCTGAGCCTCACTATGGGGCAGAGATGTAGGCCTTGCTCTGGCCAAGGCAGTGCTGATTACACCCCTCACCCTGCACAGATTCAGGGGCATTCCTGGCATGTGGCATCCCCGAGATGCAGCAAATCCTTGCTCAGCACAGCCATTCCTAGTGCTTCAGGCTCTTGGTGGTATCTCAACCCGAGAGAAGATGAAAATGGCTGTAACTGTCACTGACAAGAGCAGGTCAGAAGGGCCAGCTTTGATATTTCACAGGTCTTTTTTTTCTCCCAAAGGGTGACAGAGGCAGACCTGGCTTTAGCTACCCTGGACCCAGAGGACCTCAGGTATGTATTGCTCATTCAGCATGTGGGGAAATCTGGTTGGTTGGATGTTGCTGTTGGATCTGAGCCTGAGAAAACAGGGAATGAGGAAGAACAATGCTCAGGGTCACAGATGTGTGGAGCCTGTGAAGGAGAAGGGGGGTTGAACACCAGGATTGAACCTGCCCACAGTCCATCAGGTGCCTCAATCATGGTGATGGTCCCTCAACCACTAGCCTGCCACAGCTGCTCTTCAGCTTCTTGCCCCTCACTGCAATCTTTGGGTATACCTGTCCGCAGTGTGGGGCAACCTGGACAGGTGCTGACCTCTCACTCCTCTCCTTTTGCAGGGTGACAAGGGTGAGAAGGGGCAGCCAGGACCCAAGGTGAGTGTGTTTGTCTCCATCAAGTGGATTTTTATACTGACTGAAATGCCAAGGTGTTTTCTCCCAGCCCTCTAGGTTAATGGCTGAGGAGCCAGTCCTGCCAGCAGCTGCCCTGGATGTTCCCTGCAGTTGGAGTCTGGTTGTATCTCCCAAGTCCATCTCCTTTTGAAATCATCTGAAAAATGCATTGCAGAACCCCCCCTTTTCTTTTGTTGATGCCTGTGTAAACACAGTTTGTTCGCTCTGCTCTGAGCTGCTGGTTTAGAGGATGCTCTCCCAGGCCAGGCAGGCATGTGTTTGTGATGCAGCAACGCCTCTGCCTGAGCACATCCAGATGTGCTCCATGCCGGATCTGTTTCTCCTTCCCTCGAGCAGGGAGCAAGAGGTGAGCTTGGACCAAAAGGAGCACCAGGGACCAAAGGAGAGAAGGGGGAGCCGGTAAGCAGGCTCCCTGTACTGTCCCCATGGTCAGTGTCCCCCTCCTACACCCAGCTGGGGATGACACTGCCACTCTCTACCCACTCCCTGTCCCCATGGTCAGTGTCCCCCTCCTACACCCAGCTGGGGATGACACTGCCACTCTCTACCCACTCCCTGTCCCCAAGCTCAGCTGTGGCAGGCTGGTGACTGTGCTTAGCAGGGCTGGGCCTGACCAGGAGGTCAGGAGGAGCCCTGAACACGAGGGGTTGCATTACCAACATTGCCCAGGAAATATCTGACCCTTCTTTACTTCTTCCCCAGGGTGATCCTGGCCCAGGAGGGGAGCCTGGACAGCGTGGTCCACCTGGTGAAGCAGGCCCTGAGGTACAGTCCCATGGCATCATGTCTGAGCAGATGCTGTTGGAGAGGACACAGCTGCCAGATGTGTCTGCTGGCTCACAGTGGGGGCTTCCCTTTCCCTTTCCCTTTCCCTTTCCCTTTCCCTTTCCCTTTCCCTTTCCCTTTCCCTTTCCCTTTCCCTTTCCCTTTCCCTTTCCCTTTCCCTTTCCCTTTCCCTTTCCCTTTCCCTTTCCCTTTCCCTTTCCTTCTCCTTCCCCTTTCCACTTCTGCAAAAAGACACATTTCTGATGGCTCTGACATCTAGTTCCCAGAAAAAGAGCTCATGGGAGAACTGTGCCTGAAATCCCTGTGCTCTTCTTACAGGGGACCCCTGGCCCACCAGGAGACCCTGGTCTGACTGTAAGTAACCCCTGCTACTGTCCCTCCTGGGGTAATAATAGTTTTGACATATACAGCTGAAGAACAAAACAGGGCATCAGGTCCTGGTGCTGCCTGTCAGAAGTGGCCTGGGGCTTCCCATGGGAGCCAGGGGAAGATGGGAGAGGGCTGGCTGGGTGGGAAGGGAAAGGGCAGCCTTTCCCTTAGAGGGAAACATTCACCCTGCACCCTTTTCCTGGCAGGACTGCGATGTGATGACTTACGTGCGAGAGACATGTGGATGCTGTGGTGAGCAGACATCACCTCTCTCCAGGGAAGGGGAAAACCATTTGAGGGATGGGGACAGGGTGTCCCTGGAAGATTCCCAGCATCACTGACCCCTGTGTTTCCCTCCTCCTGCCCCTCTCCCCAGACTGTGAGAAGCGCTGTGGTGCCCTGGACATCATGTTTGTCATAGACAGCTCTGAGAGTATTGGCTACACCAACTTCACCCTGGAGAAGAATTTTGTCGTCAACGTGGTCAGCAGACTGGGCTCTATTGCCAAGGACCCCAAGTCACAGACAGGTCTGGACTCTGTGAGGACCGAGTGGGGCATGGGGAAAAGAAAAGGATCTTGGATCCTTTCAATCTCAATGTTTATTTTCCATGGCTTTTCAGACCAATTGGGCAGCTCTTTGACTTTCTCCACTTTTCCCCAAGGATGGAAAGCCAAGTAATGTGACACTTCCTTGGCAGGTGCCCGTGTTGGGGTGGTGCAGTACAGTCATGAGGGGACTTTTGAAGCCATCAAGCTTGATGATGAGCGCATCGATTCCCTGTCAAGCTTCAAGGAAGCGGTAAAGCGCCTGGAGTGGATCGCTGGAGGAACCTGGACACCGTCTGCCCTTCAGTTTGCCTACAACAAGCTCATCAAGGAAAGCAGGAGAGAGAAAGCCCAGGTGTTCGCTGTGGTGATCACAGACGGGCGTTACGACCCCCGGGATGATGACCAGAACCTCGGGGCTCTCTGTGGTAGAGATGTGGTCGTCAACACCATCGGCATAGGAGACATGTTTGACCAGCCAGAGCAGAGTGAGACCCTGGTCTCCATTGCCTGCAATGAACCCCAGCGAGTCCAGAAGATGAGGCTTTTCTCAGACCTGGTGGCAGAGGAGTTCATTGACAAGATGGAGGACGTGTTGTGCCCAGGTCTGTCCTGTCCTTGCATGGAACTGGAGTTTTGAGCCCCAGGGTTTGGGGTGGGGGGCAGAGGTGTGTCCCAGCAGGTTGTCCACTAGCTGGGTCATCCATGGTGGGCTCTGACCTTTATCTAGCCCCGGACTAAGAGTCCTTCCTCAGATACAGATCAGCCTTTGTGGGGAAGTCCTTTGGCATTCCTTTTAAGAGTCCATGTCCTGCCACTCTGACTGTGCAAGCTGTGAAGAGGGATGGCAGCACATGGCTCAGTTCTCCTTGTTTCTTTTCCTTCCAGATCCACAGGTGGTCTGCCCAGAGCTGCCCTGTCAGACAGGTAAACATTACAAGTAGCTTCATGCCATCTGCACAAGCTCTGGGGGGAGACTGCACAAGGCTCAGGAGTAGGAGAGAGGGGTGCAACCCTGTTCATTCCCTTTGGAGGCAGGAGTTTGAGAAATAGTGTTACTTTACATGAGGAGAGGCTCCAGGGTTTCATCTCCTGCTCTTTTCTTGTCTCTCTGGGTTTTCTACACAGGTAGGTACGACTGCACCATGTGCATGCACCAGCATGGTTCAACGCTGATATTTCTCCCTGTCCAGATTCCTGGGAGCCACCAGGTTTTGACCTCCAAAGTCAAGTCATAATCCCCTTGCTAAACTCCCACTCCCATGATCTTTGTAGCAGTATGCTCCTTGGGAGTGACAGGCAGAGCAGATATTAGGGATCAGCTGGAAAATGGCAATGTAGTGGACCCAAAGCTTTGGCTTCTCTAACACTGGCTGTATTTAATTAACAATTAATCCAGGGTGTTGGACTAAAGGAAAAGGCTGTAAGGCTCCTCTGGTATCAAGAATACAGCTGCTGTGCTCTAAAGGTAGCTTTACTTGGTCACATTTTTCTTGTTAGGGGGCAGATGTGAATCCCGACTTCCTAGAGATCCTGCCTGTCTGAGTCCCTGTGCCTGTTTAAATACAATAGATGCACTCTGTGCTGATACACAAAGTTTATAGAGGACCAAACTTTTGCCCATTTTGCAATTTTTGTCTTTTCTCTTGCCATGAATGTTTTTGTGGCAGTCCTTGGCTTCAATTGAACTTTATACAGAATATCAGATTTCATTTTTAAATAAGTCCTTTCATTTCCATGCAAAGGAAAGGAAAACTGGTCCCAGGATGCACAGAAATCTGGAGAAAATCTATAATTATTTCTGTCTAAAATCTCTTGCTGGTATTTTAAGTATTTGTACCTGGCCATGCAGGGGGCACGGTGTCCAACTGTGATGCTGAGCTCCTCTGCTGTGTCCTCTGAGGAGCTTTGTCCTGCGAATCTGTGCACAAGGAGGTGACATCCCTGGGTCACACTGGTGATTGCTCAGGTGTCTTCAAAGGTTTTGGTCTTTGCTGCCTTTCCATTTCCAAGGAGCCCAAGCAGTGGCACACTCGTTTCTCCTGGACTTGGGCCATCAAAGCCCTCCAAAGCTGTCAGTCCTTTCCTTGTAGTGCAGTTGGGTGTTTCTGTTCCTGATGCAAGGTGAGAACAGTTTGCTGGTGCCTGGCAGCCCTGGGGACTGGAACAGGAATGGCTTGAGGAGGCATCTGAGGGGGTTCCCTCTTGGGTGAATCCCTTAAGCCACGCCATATGCAGACCAGGCCAAGCATGGGCAAGACCTGTGTCCCAGAGAGCATGGGAGGTGGAGTGATGTGGCTGGGTAGGGCTGGCCTCCTGTCAAAATGCCCTCCCAGCATGGGCAGAAGATATGCTCGGTCTGGTAGATAAAATTTTAAGTAATAAGTGGAGATTCAGGAGTCTTTGGTCAAGGAGCCTCCAACCCACCACACTGGATGGTCCATGCTGCACTGCTGTCACCATTTAGAAGGATTTACAGTGGTCGCAATTCCCTAGTGGCAAGGGAACTTGTTGGATGGGATGGGACATAAGGCACATGACAGAGCCTGGGGCTTCTCTGCTCAGTGCTTGGCTTCCTCTGGTTCTCAGAGAACATCTCATGAGTTTGTGCCAATTCCCATGCAGATCCACTGGATGGAGACAATGCCCTTCAGAGGGAAATGAGTGAGCTACTGCACATCCAATGTGTGTGTCCTGGAATGACCAGACAGCCTCAGGTCAGGGAGGCAGCTAAACCAGCCCTGTTCTTGGCCCCATGGCTCAGCATGGAGGTCCTGGCACTTTAAGGGGCAAATCAGCTGTGCCCCAGCTTCAGCATGGGTATTGTTAGCAGAGCACAGGCAGGGACAGGTACCCTATACAGCCTGTCTTCCCCCCATGCTGCCTCAGTGCTTTACCTGAGATTTTCCCATTTTGAGGACAGACCCTTGTCTCTCATCAGTTACTGCTGCGCAAACAGGATGCTGGAGGGTTGAATGCTGAGCAAATCTGAACTGACCACTTGCTTCGTAGAAACTGCATGACATCTTGTGAGGCCCTTGCTAACCCACACAAAAGCCTTTGCTTTGAGCTTTGGGGTTTTATCCAAAGCTAAATTCAGTACAGCCAGGTGCAGACAGAGGCTCTCAGGGTCCTTACAAGCCCAGATACCACACAGCTTTGACTGGAGTCACTGCCCTGAGGCTGAGTGCCAGGCAAGGAGGTCACATAATGCTGTCCCTTAGATGTCTTTCTGCCTTACAGCATCATGTGTGCAGTTTGCACATAGCACAGTCCTAAGCTACATGAAGGATGAATCCCATCTGCAGAAGGAAGTGGCCTTTTTCCTGAGCACTGCTCTTTCTCCATCATTCCTATTCTGGATCAATAGGAACTGGGCTACTAAGGTTTTGTGTGATTTTCTGAAGTCACTCAGTCAATGTATGAAAGATTTCAGGGCAAATCCCATGGTTCCGCAGACACAAATGGCAGAAAAGTTTAAAATCTGGCTGTGGTCTTTACTTCTCTGTCCTCATTAGCTCTGTTCTTCTCTGGTGCAGTGCAGGTAGGAAAGCCAGGTAGCTTTCAGAGATGCAGCCATTGCTAGCAAGCCCTGAAAATATTCTTTTGACGCTCACTTGCAGATGACAGGAACCCTGGGAGCGTAAACCCAGTTATCTTCCGCCCCATGGAAGAGGGAGTCAACATAGATTTCCCCAGCACCACACATTCGATCGCCCAGTTCCTAAACTCCACGCGGGAATCCCAGGACCCCAGCGTGTACACCCAGCTGGTGGCCACTTTGGCCTTTACCGCCGAAAAAGCCAAGTTTGCCACTGGAAATGAGCGGCAAGAGTGGATGGACTTGTTCATTGACACCTTCAAAATGGTGCACAGTGAGATTGTGGGGGACCCAGAGACCGTGCTAGGGCTGTGCTGAGACCTCTTTGGGTCACGTGGAGGCAGAGGCTGAGTGAAGTTGGAAATCATTGCTCTTGTATGGCAGAGGGGATAGTACATGGGGAGATGCTTTTAGTTTAAGAGAAATGGAGGCAGTGGAATGACTTGGTTGCACTCAGGTGGGGGTGGGACGCAAAGATCAGTCCCCTCCAGCTTGGCCAACTGACAAGCATGGTGGCTTTCCCCAGCAATGCCAAGGGATGCTCTTGCTTTGCCTGCTGCTTTTTTGCCAAGAGCCTAACAATGCATTTTCCCCATGCCTTCCTACATATGTCTTTGCTGATCCCCTCCAATGCATCTTCTACACCCTCTCTCTTGGTTACCACGAGCTCCCTTGCAGGGGTCCTGCAAGGCTGACTAAGCAAGGTGCATCCCCACTTACCACAGTGTCTCTCTGGAGCCCCTCATGGGCAGCTGGGGGTGTGGAGGGAAGGAACAAGCAGGATGGGAGAGGGAGCAACCCTCCCTTTCCATTGGGAGTGCTGACACCTGGGCAGTGCTTCTCTCAGAAGCTGTATGGGCTCCCCTGGCCTTTTTCTCTGCTTGTACGTTTTGCGTTTCCTCTGTCTTAATTCACAAGATGCACCTGTCCATATCCAAAAGGCAGATACGCTGTTACGTACGGCTGGGTGGTACAAAGCAAAACTCCTTGACTGATGTGAGCTGTTTAAAAATACTTAAGCCCAATGCAGTAGAGCCTACTCAATCCATACCCAGTGCAAGTTTGGCTCAAAGACCACAGAGCCACCACCTGCACAGCAGGTATGTGTGTTCGGACAAGGTGTGATATCTCCACCTGCTCATCTGCCCGTGGTTTGCACAAAGTCAGGGAGGTGAGTGCCATTCCCACCTCCAATTTAACTGCTCTCAAGCTGTATTTAGAGGTAGTGGAATTTCATGAGCAAACAGGAGTAGAAGTGCTTACTGTGAGTGACATGGTATTATTGCAATAAAGTATACTGAGCAAATATAATATTTAATGGGCAGAAGGGAGATGTGCCATCTTCAGGAATGTGGCTGTGATATTTCCAGGTATAAAAAGTGGAGCCAGTTGCCAAGCTCAGCCATGGGAATTGCCTGCTTTGAATTTATTGCTGTGTTCCCCCGAGGTTTCAGCACTTTTTCCTTCCAGGCTACAGGGACAAGATGGTCAGAGAACTCTGCTACTACCACTGTAGAATAGAGGGGAAAGAGTTCTGAGTGCTTTATATGGTGTGCTCTCTGTTTTAGGTGAAGGCAAAAAGATCAGCCTGAGCCTGAGTCTGGTCATAATTCACATATTCCAGATAGTCTGTGCAAAGCCAAACTCACTATTCTGTTTTGATTTTTACCCCAAAATTAGTGTGACTTATCCTGCTGGGATGCAGGGTTGAACTCAGAGTAGTTAAGCTGCTCCAGCCGTGATGCCAGAGGAAAAGCTCCAAAACCCCCCTGATCTGAAAGGATCTCAGGGCTGGGATATTTTGTTGAACAAAAAGAGGACTGGGGATGATTTCAGCAAGAGGGATGTTGATTTTATTTAATTTCATCACACAGTGGCTATTTATTCCTAGCAAAACATTGGAAAACTGGTAAAAAAAGTTTTTTACCTCTTAGAAACCTTCAACTCATTAGAGATGGGGAGAGGAAGAAAATGTCTCTGCCTGAGCAGTATTTGTGCTCCACCTTGTAAAAGGCAAGAGGGTGAAGGAGTGGGGTTTTTAGCATAATCCTGGCTAATCCCTCTGATAAAACCAGATGGATTTCATCACAGCAGCACTTCCTTCAGTGAAGGTGTTGGGCAATGGAAGAACAGAGAAAAGGAACTGGGTAAAAGATGGACTGCACCTCCCCAAAGACACAGGAGCGGGTGGGAAAGGGGGAAACCCCTAAAAGGGCTCACTTTCATCTCCACTGTTAACACTGTGAAAGAATAGAGGAAAGACAAGTTCCTCAGGTTTTAGAAGAAGCAGGAAGGCGATGTGATTGGGTGGGGTTACTCTGCACATGCTAATGGCAGAAAAATCGATATTTCGGCTTTTTTGTGCTGCCTTTGTTAGACATCCTCAACTGTGCAGTAAGGTGGGCTACAGGCCATCATGATCCACATGAGAAGGACCAATGCACCAGTTAAAAGCAAAACAGGAAGATTTTAGTTGGCCTAATCCATGGTGGTGCCTCTGAGAGCTTCTCTCCCAGTTAGGATGAAAATCTTGCTGCAGGAAAGGGTGCTCGGGTCCTCAACCTCTCAGAAATGGGAACAAGCTGCAGCCACAGCTTACATTCCCATGGGATAACACATATGTTGAGGCACTTTATCAAACAGCTGTGAGGGCTGAGCAGCAAGTGGAATGTGTCTCTGGGGAATGCTCCTGTCAGATGTGCATTCTGAAGCTGAAGCTCCATGGAGTGATGCTGCTCTCTGCTTAGCTAGGAGCTCTTCAGGCTTGCTTGTCACCTCGAGCATGTGGGTGGGCCTTGGGGGAGGCTGTTAACACCGCCTGACAACACACAGCCCCTGCTCCCAGCTGCTTTCACAGACCCTCACGTAAGTTTTGTGCTGTGTGGTTGCAAGGGAGATTCCTTCCTGCCTTTCCCCCTCCATGGCTGCTCAGAGCAGGTGAGGACCAGGAGTGCAGGTGCTGCCAAGGCAAGGTATCCTTGTGGCAGCAGTGCCTGCATACCAGGAACTGCAGCATCAACGTGCCTTTAGACAACATTTCTCACAGAAGATCGGGCAGAGGTGAGTATGTGCCTTAATTGCTTTAAAGCAAGGGAGGTAACAAGTGATAGGACAAAAGGAAATGGCCTCAGGTTGCACCAGGGGAGCCTTAGATTGGATTTAGGGGAAATTTCTTCACCGAAAGGGCAGGCAGACACTGGAACAGGCTGCCCAGGGAAACTTTCACATCCCTGAAAGTGTTCAAAAAACGTGATGTGGCGCTTAGGGATATGGTTTGGTGGTTAATATGGTAATGCTGAGTTAATGGCTGGACTTGAGGATCTCAGAGGGCTTTCCAACCATAAGGAATCTGTGATTCCCTGATTCTGTGCTGAACCCAGTATAGCACCATTCAGCACCAGGGAGGCTCTTTGTCAGGTTGGAATCACTCATAGCGTGGAAATTTAATCTGACGTTACACTCCTATTCCCAGAGTTACACCCTCATTGCCAGAAATGGATGCTCAAGGTGGGGCTGCTCCAGAAGCTTCTATTCCTTGCTAGCCATGCAACACAACATGGTAACTTCTTCGGGACTTCACCCTTTTGAGATTCAGCCTCAGAGCCACAGAACTGCTTGAGAGTGCCATGGCCATTGCCCTGCTGCCAACTCAGTGGAGCGCAGGGGAACACTGAATGCAAGGCACATAACTACAGAAAAGGAATGCAATAATGGTTCCTAACTATCAGCTGACTCCAAAGATAGCTATTTTCTTCTCCTTTTTTTTTCCTGAGTTCATTCTGCATATATTCATATATTCTATATGGTTGGACTGGGATTGGATCAGCCTGGTCTAGTGGAAGGTGTCCCTGCCCATCACAAGGTGTTGGAATAAGATGAACTTTAAGGTCCCCTCCAACCCAAACCATTCTGTGATTCTCTGATTTCTCTGATTTTATGATAAGAGTAACTCTGAAAGTAAACCACTCTCTAGAAGCAACCAAGAAGTTTGCAGATACTGCAAACTGGATATTCCTCTCACAAATCAGAGCCAGGAATTGATGTAAGGCAGCGGATGTAATTCTGGGACTGAAATGCACAGACCTATCTAATTTTGTGAGGGTCTGTCATCGTTCCCAGAATTAATATTCATTAAGTGCCCAAGAGCTGAGGGCATCAAAAGCAAAGCTCCTACATTTTGAGCTGCAAAGACAGGCTTTGGCAGCAGGGTTGGGCTGGTCCTTCTTTGGATGAGAATGCCCAGAGGCAACTCCAACCCAAATTATCCTGCAGTCTTCTTATCCTCCCAACTCCTGTCTTGTTCTTCCCCCTGCAGAGCTTGCTGTGGCCCAGTGCACCCAGCGCCCTGTTGACATTGTCTTCTTGCTTGACGGCTCAGAAAGGATCGGGGAGCAGAACTTCCAGAGCGCCCACCGCTTTGTGGAGGAGGTGGCCCAGAAGCTCACACTGGCCCGGAGCAACAGCGACAACATGAATGCCCGGATCGCACTGCTGCAGTACGGCAGCGAGCGGGACCAGAACGTGGTCTTCCCACTAACCCACAACCTGACTGAGATCTCCAATGCCCTGGCACAGATCAAGTACCTGGACTCATCCTCCAACATTGGGTCAGCCATCATCCATGCCATCAACAACATCGTGCTCAGCCCAGGCAACGGGCAGCGACTCGCCCGGCGCAATGCCGAGCTGTCCTTCGTCTTCATCACTGATGGCATCACGGGAAGCAAGAACCTGGAGGAGGCCATCAACTCCATGAAGAAGCAAGATGTCATGCCCACAGTGGTGGCTCTGGGGAGCGATGTGGACATGGATGTTCTGCTGAAGCTTGGCCTGGGGGACCGGGCAGCCATCTTCCGGGAGAAGGACTATGACAGCCTCTCCCAGTCCAGCTTCTTTGACAGGTTCATTCGGTGGATTTGTTAAAGGAAGGGCATGCACACATCCTCCTCTCACTGATACACACACCCCTGATATTACCTGTTGTATTTTCTTCCCCCTGTATTGTTGCTAACCCAGAAGAGCTGCCCTCTAGGTCCTCCTTTCTAGCCAAAATCCAGAGCTCTATTGATTTTCATGATGAAGAGTCATGTATCTTACATTTATGGTGCTAATTAAAACCCAGATCAAAGCAGGATACAGAGCCATATGATGTACTTCTGTAACGCTTTGCACACACCAAGCCATGACTTGTATACATACTGTAACCCTAGGAGGGTTTATCAGAGATGCAAGAAATCTTTACAGTGTAGCAGGACCAAGTCTAGTTTTCAAAATCTCTCACTATCCCTCAATGTTTCCTGCTCCTCCTTCCTGGGAACAGCAGTATGGTGTGAGATGTTTTGCTGCCTTCCACAGATGCTTCTTTGGAGGTATTTAACTATCTTAAATTTCGCAAATCATCTTTAAGATCTCTATTTTCCTGTGGGCCATACCTCCCTTGGTTCCTTCTGTCATTCTGCCCTTCATCAGAACCTGCTTGTCTATAACTGCACTCCAAACTTCAGCTGAGAGGGGCAGCATGACTCACAGCATCTGCAAAATACTGGACAGCCACCAGAGCTGCCTCCCAGTCACCCCAGTGTGCTCAAAGCATCCAAAACTTCCTCCCACCAGTATCTGCTGAGCAATGCCCAGATTTGAACTTGAATTGTGCTGTCTGAAAAAATAAACAAACCTTTTTCACCCTATCCTGAAAAAGGCCTATTTATTCTGTAGTTTTGGGGTGTTTTTAAATTATTTTCAGTGAGCAGCTGATTCTTCTGGTTTCAAGCTGGTAAATCCAGATAATCATGGAATCACAGAATGGTTTGGGTTGGGAGGGAATGGAAAGACCATCTCATTCCACTCCTCCTGCCATGGGCAGGGACACAGATTGCTCCAAGC
Organism: Acanthiza pusilla; assembly: GCA_036630365.1. Taxonomy (NCBI): domain Eukaryota; kingdom Metazoa; phylum Chordata; class Aves; order Passeriformes; family Acanthizidae; genus Acanthiza; species Acanthiza pusilla. The sequence continues at coordinate 605,869 of JAXCHO010000167.1, read as the reverse complement.
ACTGACCTTGAAAACTTCCAGCTGTTCATGGGAGATTCCCTCTGCCATGGTGAACTTTTTCCTATAAATTATTACCCTGGCATGGAGGATGGCAGCCCACACAATTACAGCATCTCCCACCAGCCACCCCCTCTGCTACAACTGGGAAGGCTCACACAAAATGTAAGGAGTTTTATGGGATCCCCTGTTAGCAGCCAGCATCATTGCCCAGGAAAAAACACACGGACACCAGCAGATTGGAAAACAGCACGTGATGACTTTCAGCAGACTCACCAGAAAGACAGAGGGTGGAAATGCTGTCCATTGACTCAGAGATTCCAGGTAAAAGAATTTACAAGCTAAACACAAGAAAAATCACTCAACAGGCAAAATGCTGCTCCAAGAGAATGGGTGAGGGAGGGGAGCAACATGCAGGGGGTTCCCACGAGAAGCCTGGCCTCCTGTTTTGCTGATCACCACGGTGCAGGCAGGACATGCCAGATGTTCAGTCGGAGTCAGAGCTGCTGCTTGAGCTGCATGAGCCACCAGAGTGCTGAGGGAGAGAAAACAACATTAGGGCAGCAGGGAAACGAGACTGTCACAGCATTCCTGAGAGGGGCTAGTGACCCTATGGTGGCTGCCCCATATTGTGGAAGGGCTGGTGGGATTTTTATTATTTTTTTACAAAGCTCTTTAGGTCAATAAAGGAAATTCCAGAAAGGTGTTGCTCTCTGCCAGCAAGGACAAAGTCACAGCAGATCACTTCCAGAGCTGTTTCCCAATGAGAGGAGCTGATGATTTGATTTGTTTGGGAAATGCTCCCACCTCCAACATTGGAACTGGGGGTTTGTTTAGCAGTTCCTCATTCAGACCTGCTCCGGATGGTGCCCATCCCTGGAATGGCATTTTCTGCAGAATCTGCTCCAAGGACAGGGAATTGCTTCTCCTTTTTTGGTTTTTTGGGGTTTTTTTGTGAGGGTTTTTTTTTAAGGGGGAACTGAACAGTTCCTCTGCTGCAAGACACTGAATGCCCCTTATGGAGACATGGCTTCCACTCAGGTGAGCAGGACAAAGTTCTTAATACACTGCATGGTACACCCTGAGCCATGTCACCACTTTAAATTGCTTCAAGGAATTTAATGTATTGCTTTTCAAATGACTCACTTAATATGACTAACTCTTGCCTATTTATTAATCTAACAGGAATTTCCATGTCTAAAAAAAGCCACTGGAGTTTTGACAGCTTGCTCCAGCCTCTGCAGAGAAGAGTCCCAGCTGCTCAGACCAGATGCTGTGGAACGGGGAGGGGGTCCAAAGGACCACAGCAGAATTAGGGAAAGGTCCACTGCTGTCCCACTCTTACCTTGCCTTCATGGTGCTTGCAGTGCTTCTTCTTGTGGTGCTTCTTATGGTGCCCCTGGTGGCAGTCGGGATTGCCTGATGGGGGGTGCCCATGGTGGTGATGCCCCAATGGGGGATGCCCATGGGGATGATGCCCCGATGGGGGGTGCCCATGGGGATGATGCCCATGGGGCTGCCCCTGGGGGTACTGGCCAGGTGGAGCAGGGCACGGGGGGCAGACTGCAACGCTGCCAGGGTAGGGACCTGTGCCAGGACCAGGGTATCCTGGAGGGGCAGGAGGGCACACTGCAAGGTATGGTCGTGGCGGACCTAGGAAAAAGAGGGGGCTGTTACTGGCCAGAGACAGGCTGCCCCCAGACTGACAGTGCAGGGACCTGGTACACCCTTCCACCCAAAGGGCCCAACCCAGTCCACCTCTTCCTCACAAAGGACACTACACCCCACGCCCCTCTGGGATGCAGGTAAACCCCCCAGATGCCTGTGGCCATGGCACAGAGCTCCTCTCTGAGCCCTGATGTCTGTGTGGCACCCACAGCCCTGCCTGGCGCCACAGCCCCTCACCTTGGTTGGGGTCACACATCCTCAGTGGTCTCCAAGCTGAAAGGGAAGGAGAGGCACCATCAGTCACCTCTATGCTATGGGACGTCCCCTGGCCAGGAGCTGGGACCTGACTCCTCTGTCCCACATGTCTGACCCTGCCACAGGAACTGGCTTCCCCAGGACTGCCATCTCCACACAGACCCCGACAGCCGTTCTGTCCTTTTGGTGACAGTGCCAACCCCCAGAGCGATTGTCCCTCCCCTCCATGCACCCCCAAAGCCCTGACGTGTGGTTTCCACTGGTAATGGAAATAACAAACCCATACTGGCCCAGCCTGGGTGCCCAGCTCGTGTCCTTGTGGACCACGAGGGACCGGGAACACGTTTCTGGGTGCAGAGCCAGCCACGGGGACAGTGCACCCTGACCCACGGGTGCCCACGCTCCCGCTGCCCTCATGCTCCCCCGCTGCCCTGCACTCACCAAACCTGCGGAAAAGTTCCCAGAGGAGGCGATGCCGGCAGCACTTGGGATCACCGTCCTTGGCACGGCTCTCCCGGCTGTAGGGCACCCGTTAAATACCGGAGCCCTGCCTCGGCGAGCAGGGTGCGGCGAGCAGGGTGCGGCGAGCACGGGTGACACCGGAGCGGTGACACCGCGCCGTCACCATGGGCACGCGAGAAACGTCAACATGGCACTCCCAGCCGGCACAAAGGTCCCGCAGGGATAACAAACACAGGCGATGGAGGGCGGTGACCGCAGCTCCCAGCATCAAGGGATGGATGGAATGAGTCAGCTGACCCCGCCATGAACCCTGGCTCGGTGCTCCCATACTCCCAGCTCCGGCAGAGTGCCGAGGAACAGGAGTGACGTTCCCACAGATGGGGCTGTAGGACAGCAGGGTGCAGCGTCCAGACACTGCTTAGGGTGCTGCCGCAGTGGGTGGGTGGAGGACACAATAACTGCTGTCACACCCGGTCAACAGGGACAGGAGGCAGGGCTGGATGCCCTGATTTTCAGGTCTTCGTCTTAGAGAATCTATGAGGAGGGTGCAGGGTTTCTCCCATCCCACTCCATCCCATCACAACCCACTCCATTCTCATCTCCATGCTAAAACCCCTGATGGTGCCTCGTGTTTGGCAGTGCTCCCTTCCCAGGCAATGCAACAGCCTGGAATTTTCATACATCACCAGAAAGACACCTGGCAGAAAGGGACAGTGCCAGACAGCGTCTTACCCCAGATCTAGGGTAGGAGGGTGTTTCATGGGGTTTTCTGGACATAAGAATTGTGTGGGGTCAGGAGGTGTCCATGCACATGGATCTCCTTGCAGGCAGTGCCCCAGGGTCCCTACCATCCCTTCTGTTGGGATCAGTGTGGCCCCAGGCCTTGCCAGCCCAGTCATCTACTTCTGCCCCAGGAATGGGGGGATGGAGCCTGGAGTCCAAGCCCCAGATAGCAAAAGTCCCCCTTGTCCAGGGAAAGGCTAGCAGGGGACATGATGCTGGATATGCCTGAGAAGAGCAGCTCTCTGGAGGCAGATACCAACAGAGCCCAAGCAGGGACTGGTGTGTTTCCCAGCTGTATTTGCCACTGCAGAACCCCCAGAGCACTCCCAAGCCCTTCTCAGGCCATCCGCTTGTCCAGCAGCGCCAGCACAACTGCCGAGCCTTGCTTCGCCTCTTCCAGCAGCCCAGAGACCTTCTGTGACATCTGCACAGGGACAAGAAGTGTCATTTGCCACTCCACAGGACAGAAGAGCCATCCACAATCCCCCATCCGCCCCATGCATCCCGCTGGCAGAAAAAGGGCGCGAGAGGTCCCAGGGGCGTCACCTCCCTCTCCGTCCCACCACGCCCCTGCCTCACCACAAGCCGGAACTTCTCGTCCGTGATGTCCTTGAGGTTGATCATCACGTTGAAGTAAGCTCCAAACACGGCCGCTTCCAGCATTTTGGCTCCCACCTGGGAAAAGTTGGGCTTGGGAGAAGCTCTCCCAAGGGTGAAGCAGCTCCACCATACAGCACTGCAGTAGGTCAGACCCTTGTGCTGCAGGACTCCCACCCTCCACCACCCAGGGGCACACAGTGTGTTCCAATATGTCAGTATTCTCGGGAAGTGGCTGCCAAAGAATATTGGGTGGAAACCACTGGCCAGTTTGGGAAGCACAGCTGGACAGATGCATCCTGGAGGTCAGGACATGAGGGAGCACCTTGCAGGTGAGTGTGTGAGCAGGGACTGTACCTGGATGTCAGATTTGCAGGCCAGGTTGCAGTGTCGTGCCAGCTCCTTCAGAGCAGGCCAGAGCCCGCTCACCTTCTCTGCCAGGCCATAGGGCACCCCCACGGCCATCTTCAGCCCCTGCTGCATGGCAGCTGTGCGCCTGGGAGGGGGGACAGCTCTGGGGTGAGTGCTGGGTGGCTGTGCCCCCACAGTGAGCCAGTCCCCACCAGCCCAGCTCACCTCTCCTGCTCTTCAGGGGTGTTCTTGGGCAACTTCATGGCTTCCTGCAGGAATAGAAAAGCAGGTTTGCTGCTGTCACCAAGATGGTGCCTTCCATCCGGGTAAGGGCAGACCCCATAGCTCCTGTGCCCTTGCAAACTCCCTTTATATGGCAATGTCCCTTCCCCTGGCCCTGGCTTTAGCATCCTTTTAGCATAGGAAGTGTTCAAAAAGCAAGCCTCCGGTGGGACCTCACCATGTAGCTGTTGAAGGCACAGGAGTCAGCATCCACCATCACCACCAGCTCATCCATGGCCTGATGGAAAGGGGGGATCAGCTTCCTCATGATGGGGTCCAGGTCCTCAAACTGCCGCTTCCCGTAGCTCATCAGTCCCACCATCCTACCCAGTGCTGCTCCCTGCCGGGGTAAATCCTCCAGTAGGACACAGTGCCCACTGCTACCACCATGCGAGCTCCCCTTGGCACATCCAGGATCCCCAGGCTTCCATCTCGGTGTGGGGCACATACCAGGGCTCCTGCAGCTGCAGACACGGAGCCTCCTCCTGGCGCTGCCGACCTCGCTCCGACTGCTCGCACAAAGGTGTGGAGTGGCTTGGCCACCAGCCCCCTGTCCACCTCTCCTGCCTCCACCAGGTACCTGCAGCACAGGTGGTTTAGAGCCCCCCAGGAGCAGAGACACCACCACCACCCATGCCCTTCTCACCCAGCACTACACTCCCCAGCATCAACCCCGTAAATGAGCAGGGGACTAACCCCAAAAAAACCAGCCTGAGGGTCCGAGTAAGGACTGGGAAGCCCATGGGGACAGCTGGGGAACACAGGTGGTGTGGGGGTTGCTCTGCATTAGGCAGGGTGGGCTGATGCAAATGGCATTTGGTGGGACAGAAACACCCCTGCAGCCATGTCCCGGGGGGTGACAAGGACTTCACCTCATGGGTGGATTTCCTTTCCCCCCACAGACACATTTCACACCAGGTACTACAGCATGTGAACCAGAGGCAGTGAAATTTTACATGGGGATAGGATAAGGAATTTAACATTCAAATCTGGCCATGAAGCCTGCTCCCACTGCCTGCTCAAGTGACCTGGAGTTCCCCCACTCCATGTTCACAACCATAAGCATTTGGGAGCAGAGACCACCCTGCTCCTGCACGACATCCAGCACAGATGTCCCCGGGCTGTGAAGAGGAGCTGGGAGCAGCCACCACTCCCAAAACAAGCTGAGTGCAGGATTCAGGCAGCAGGATCCCCTCATCCAGGCAGGGAGGAGCACCATGAAAATAAGTAGGATGTGGGTCCCTACTCGATGATGCGCTCCCGGGGGTGAAACGAAGACAGGGAGTCCAAGCCCAGCCGGTTGACCACCTGCAAAGAGCAGCACTGCTGCATCAGCCCTGTCATGGTAAGTCCTGCTGCATCCTCATTCCCCACTGCTAATTAACCATGGGTGAGTCAGCACTGGGACTGGGCCACCACCCAGGGAGAGGACAGCTGGCACCACCAGCCCCTCCCATCCCATCCCAGACTCAGGGGTGGTGTGCTGTCACCTATGAATGACTGGGAACTGTACAGATAAATCATTAGCTTGCTCTTATCTAGCACGTACCCCACAGGCTGGAAAAGTCCCTCCCTCCTGCAGTGGAACAGCAGAGCCTCTCATTTCCAATTAACTCCCTGTCCTGGGATGGCTTCCCATAATGCCACACACTGTCCTTGTGCTCTGGGGACACCTCCTTCCCCTCCTGGCCTCCATACAGGCAAAACAGGCAGCTGCTGCCCACACTCAGTCCACATGGTCCCTGCTCCCTGTGCATCTCAGCATCCTCAGCACAATAAAGCAACTTGTCCCACTTGCTGCCCCCCCACAAAATCCTCTCTGGAGACAAGTGACATGCCTGAGGCCTGAGTAGTCCCAAATCTCTGCTCAGTGACACTTTGGGAGACTGGCAGGGGGTGGATGTGTCTGTTTCATGATCCCACCCTTGTGCTGGTACCAGGAGGAGCCACATTACCAGCCTGATCTTCTGTTCCTCCTCCAGGATGAAGAGTTTTTCCTTCTTGATGTAAAACTCAGCTGCGTCCAGCATGGCCTTCTTGGGAACAAGCCCCACCAGCTGAGACCCCACCACAGGGAGATTCAATTCCTGCAAAGGACATCAGAAATGTGATTATCCCCAGAGACCTGCTGCCACTACCACCCCAGCCTGGTGGTCCTCACGCTACCCCTGAGTCTGGAATGGGATGGGCTGGTGGTGCAAGCTGCCCTCTCCTTGGGTGGTGGTCCAGGACATGGGAAGGTCATGGAAAATCTTTCAACAGTGTAGCTGGGGGCTAGCAGCAAGTTGTTGAGCTTTTGGGAGTTTCGTGCCATTCAGCACTTTGGCTGAGCTAAGCATGAAAGAAAGCAGAGCCTTACCTGGGGGTGGGGAAGAAAACTTGGGGGGAGACATCCTCTGGGAAGCCCCCCATTGGAACAAGCACCCCAGGCCACCCACCCGTGCATCTTGGCAGATCTCCTCGTAGACAGTGTGGAGTGGCGTGGTCTCAAAATCCAGCAGGTTGGTTGAAACTTGGGCCATGTTCTCCTCCTCCAGATACCACCCGATGCCCTGCACCTTCTTCAAGCGCCCGGGCTGCCAACAAGCGCCACAATCAGGGCATGGCCCAGGAGGTGTGGGGACAAGCTGGTGTGCTCCTGGCATGCTCATGCTCCTGACGTACCTGGTCGGGGCCACGGCCCTGCTCGCGGATATTGAGGGCGATGCGGTGAGCCAGCTCCTTGGTGCACAGCAGGTTGATGTTGTATGCAATGAGGAAGGTCCGGGCACCTGTCACTGTGGCCCCCCACCGGGGGACGAATGTTGGGGGCCCAAAATCAGGAGCCCACTCTGGTTTTGCAAGCTGGGGAGGAGGGAGGAGACCATCTGGGCTGGCATGGCACAGCAGCATGAGCCAGTTTCCCAAGGAGTGCACCTCCTTCCCCAGCTGGAATCTGCCATGACCACCTGTGTCACCAGCTCCTCTTGGTGCACAGGGACTGTGCCAGCCCCCAGCACGCTCCCTGAAGCCAGGGAAGTACAGCTCAGGAGTGCCCAGCCTGAGCCACCACCAGGCTCACCTTCTCGGGGAGTGCCTCATACTCGCCAGCACGGATGGAGGGCAGGGCTTTCCTGCTCTCATCCCGTGCCGCTGCTCCATACAGGTAAACTGCAAGACACAGCCAGGGAGTGAGCACCACCTGGCAGGGACTGGCACTTTCTCCAACAGTTGGAATCACGCAGGGTGGCGTGGGATGTGGAGAAGTTCCTGACCCTACTCACCAGGCACCCCCAGCTCCGCTGCCAAGCGTTGCCCAAAGATATGGGCGCAGGTAACACACTCCTCCATGCTGACGTTCCTCACTGGCACGAAGGGGCAGACATCCAAGGCCCCCATTCGAGGGTGCTCACCTGGTGGCGGGACAAATAAAGGAATGGGAGGTGGGAAGAGCAAGCAGACAAGGAGGGAGAATAATCCTTTCCCTCACTCGTACAGACTGGACACTCACAGTGAGGAAATCATTGAATCACAGAGTTGGAAGAGACACACCAGGATCATTGAGTCCAAACCCTGGCCCCACACAGGACACCCCAACAATCCCACCATGTGCCTGAGGGTGTTGCAAACACTTCTTAAACTCTGTCAGGCTTGGTGCTGTGAGCACAGTCCCTGTTCCAGTGCCATCCATGCTTGGTCCCAGCAGCAGGGATGCTTCACTCCAGCTCAGCTCCTGGGCCTCCCTCAAGCTCACCTGAGTGTCGGCTCATGTCAATGAGCTGCCCTGCCACACGGGCCGCACCCAGTGCCCCTTCCACCACGGCCTCGGGGGATCCCACGAAGGTGTAGACAGTGCGGTTGGTGGAGGCGCCGGCATCCACATCCAGTAGCACACATCCCGGTGTCTGGGAGATGGCCTGTGCCACCGCGTCGATCACCTGCCAGACAGAGGATGGGAGCAAGGGGGCTGAGCTGGCTGGGTCCACACCACAGCCACGGCTTTTCAAGAGAGGGAACATCCCAGCTCTCCCTCTTCCCACTGATAATGGGGTTGAGGATGACCCCGTGATCTGTGGGGATGCAACCCTGGGCCGCAGAGGGTGCAAAATGCAATGACATGGGCATCCCACTCCCACACAGGGGGTTTGGGGCACCCCTGGCTGCCAGCGAGCCCCAAACTCGCCGTGGGGGAGAAAGACACCCAGCTGCTGCTACATGTCAGAGAGCACCATCACAAATTGCTGTTCCTGAGGATACAGTCCCCTGCCAGCTTCCCAATAGATCTGGCTCTGCAAAGCCTGTTCCCTGGGGGAAGCTGTGCTTTTACGGCCATGCTGTGTTTGCTAAACTCTCCTGCCACTGGCAAAGCCAAAGTTCAGTCGAAGACTGATGGCCAGGACGGACTCCATTAACCTGGGCAGTGTCTTTTGGCACAACTGCAGGCAGTATTTCTCTGCAGGGGTATCCCAGACCAACCCCAGACCTGGTGCTACAGCAACCTGCAGGCAGTGGTGGAGGGAGGTCTGAGCCCCCACTTCTCACCGAAGTGCCAAAAGGGAGCTGAGGCTACCTTTAGGCATTTTTGGCACCAGCCAGGTATGGAAAGGTGCACAGGGCCACAAAGGAGGCACGGCAGGTTCTGGCAGCGTGTACCGCCCTGCAGGGGGAAACCTGGCTGTCAGCACCCCGGTATCACCCACCCCTCAGCCCTTCCATGTACTCCCTCACCTCTTTGTTATTCCCCTCTGAGAAGTTGGGGACACACTCCACCAGCTTGGCCATGGTCCCAGGGTCTTCTTGCACCCCACAGCCCCTGGCTCAGCTCTTCACACCCTGTGGGTTTCCTGCCCTTTCCCGTGCCACTGCAGAGCAAAAGCTTCTCAGCAGCTGACCCGCTGCCTGTTTCCCAAGCTGGAGTTTCTCATTAACTGAATCGATCTGGGGACAGAAAGGGGCTTGGATGAATACCATGATTCTGGCCCTGCTGTGCCTGGAGCAACTCCAGGCACAAAGACTCTGTGGGGCCAGATGGCAGCACTCACCAGTGCCAGTTAATTGGTGAAGGAAAGAAATCTGCTGAAATCAGCAAGATGCTGTGGTTACACATGGGACAGCTAAGTCGCTGCAAAATTATAGCTCTTCCTTGCAGGAGCACAGCTCCTCACAAGACCTCTGACCATCAATACCAGGTAAAACCCACCACTCTGAGCAAGATTCAAACCTGCGCAGGGAACCCCTAAATAGATTTCAAGTCCAACACCTTCACCCCTCAGCCATCACAGCCCCAGCAGTGCAAATCAGGCAACACCCTGGCCGTGGTGCAGGCAGTGCCATGTTTTCCCATGAAGTAGGAAAGTGTCTAGGATGTCCTGGTGTCACCAAAACATCGGTGAAAAACAAAAACCCTCCAACAAAATTTTTAATGTTAGAGAGCCAAGGCATTACTTTATTCTCTGGCCAGGATGTTGTTCTGGCCAGGGTGTACCACAGAAATCATCTTATCCACACATAGCCCGGGTGTGCAGAGAGAATAATTCGATTACACATAAATTTTACAGGATTTTCCCTCAAACTTTATACAGTCAAAACCCATAGGGACGTGTTGTTTCAAAGTTCATTGGTCCGGAGTTGAGCAACCCCCAGTATTCAGTTTCCCATTGGATCTGAATCTCCTCGCCTCCGATGTTAATTAGGTCTTCTTTCTTATCTCTCTTTTCCTGGACCAGGTGTCTCTGACCTACCAGGGATGAGGTTTGGAGCTGATGTTCTGTTCATGGCCGCCAATGGCCCTTGTTGAGTTCATCAGACCCCACCTGGTAGAGCAATGCTCTGGAAAGAAACTTAAAATACCTTTTCCCGAAGTAAAGACAAACAAAACCTTTGACTAAAGTTATACAAAATTCTTTTAAGTGGTATATTTTCCAAGACTGGGACAGAGAGGGGATGAAGGATAAACTGTACACCCTGGCTCGTTGGTCTAGGGGTATGATTCTCGCTTAGGGTGCGAGAGGTCCCGGGTTCAAATCCCGGACGAGCCCTTCTTTTAGCCCACCCGCCCCTCACCATGGCTCACCTCAATACACTGCAAACGTGGCCTCACTGGCGCACTCACCACCTCCGCCCTGCACTGCAACCTCCGGCCACAGCCAGCCCACAGCTACACTTGGCCTCCTACATGGCATCTGTGCCCACAACACCACATCCCTGCTCTGCGCCGCAGTTATTCCCCCCGTTCCAACGCCCTCGCCAGCCCCATGACACCTGAGGGACCCCCCGTGCCTGCAAAACCCTGAACCCCCTTTCCCCAGCTTGGGGAGTAGGGGAAGGCAGCAGACACAGGGATTTTCTCGGAGTGAGGAGAACGCCAGGGCAGAGGTTGTGTCAGGGGGATGTAGCTCAGCGGAAGAGCGCTTGCTTTGCATGCAAGAGGCCCTGGGATCAACCCCCAGCATCTCCATGTCCTTTTGTCTCTCCAGAGACTCCTCCCTGTTGGACACAGGGCTGGCAGAGCTCCCCAGGAAAGGCTTGCCACCGCCTCCTGGCACCTCAAGGCTGTGTAGAAATGCCCAAGGCTCTTCCCCTCCCCTGCCTGGAGGATGCAGGGCACTGGAGCACTTTGTTTTCCTTCCCCACGGGGCTCGGGATGTCTCTTGGGGTGAACATCGGTGCTGGGAGGAGCAGCTGGGAAGGAGGGTTGATGGTGCCCAAAAACTCTTCTGGGAGCTGGGCCAGTGAACTGGGGTGCACTGCTCCCCCAGGGATGTGGGATAGGGTGATGAGGGGGAATCCACTCAGCATCCTGGGGAAATGTTCTACCTCTTCGCGCCACTCCCTTCAGTATCTTTTTCCTCACCTCTCCCGGGTCTGCAAAACCTGGAGAATCCTGGTGTGCCACTGCCCCAGGGGCATCACAGTCCCTGCGTGGGGCATTGAACTGCTTCTGAGGGAGGAGCAGGGCTGCCCTGGCTGGCTGCCAATGACCTTCAGCTCCTCCTGGGACTCCCAGCGAGGGCACCCCATCACTTTCAGTGTGGTTATCCGGGTGTTGGGTAAAACCCACCGCTGTGAGCAGGATTCGAACCTGCGCAGGGAACCCCTATTGAATTTCGCGTCCAACGCCTTCCCCTCTCGGTCCTCGAGGCCCCGGCCCCACGACGAGGGGCTACCTGTGGCGCTGCGGCACCACCGCGTTTTTCCGAGGAGCAGGAAATTGTCCGGGATGTCTCAGGACAGAGAGGGAGTGCAAGAACAGATGTGCACCCCGGCTCGTTGGTCTAGGGGTATGATTCTCGCTTAGGGTGCGAGAGGTCCCGGGTTCAAATCCCGGACGAGCCCTTCTTTTTGGGCACTCATCGCTGGATTCCGGGCAGGTATGGGGTGAGGCTGCCTGCCAAAGGGGACATGGGTGGCACATGGGACACGGGGGGGGCCGACACGGCCCAACCATGATCCGGATTGGGCCCCCTCTGGGTGGGGTAGGGGCTGTTGGGGCAGTGAAGGACAGCAGAGCGTGCTGTCCATGCTCCCATCTCTGCAGGGGGGCTGCACAGCCATGGTGCAGGGAACCTCCTGTGGGAAAGCCTGATGGAAAAGGAGATTAGTCGCCATCTCGTGGAGGAAGTGGGGCGGGAAAAAGAATGCAGAACAACTGGAGATGCTGGGGATTGAACCCAGGGCCTCTTACATGCGAAGCAAGCGCTCTCCCACTGAGCTACATCCCCGGCTGCTAAAAAAATCTCGGAGGGCACATCCTCCTGCCACTGCAGGGGTTGTGTCTACCTTTGCTGAAAATAATGTCAGCTGAATGAGAGATGGTGCAGCCACTCCATGGGGTGCTGTTTGCAGGGAGCTGGAGGATGCAGGGGCTGATAGTCCCACACATGGTCAGCAGAAAGCAACAAGGATGCAGTTCCCAAAGGAGGAGCTGTCCCAAAAGAAAGGGTTGTCTCCAAAGGCTTTATCCAAAGGAGGGGTTGCCCCCAAAAAGGAGAGGTTGTGTTCAAAGGAGGGCTTATCCAGGAATTGAACTCTCCCACCCAAAAGTGAGATACCTATCTGTATACCAACAGTCTGGAGTGCTGCACTCCTTTTGCCTCCCCAGCCCCACGGTTTGGATTTTGGGGTACAGCTGAGGATGCACAGCCTTGAGGAGGAATTTCCAGGCCAGCCATGCCAGGAGGCAGCCCCTGGGGTTTTTGAGGGGGCTCTGGCAGCCCTGCTTCCAGCAGGGAGGGGTCTGGGAAAGCAAAAGGGCATGGAGATGCTGGGGGTTGATCCCAGGGCCTCTTGCATGCAAAGCAAGCACTCTTCCACTGAGCTACATCCCCTGCTCCAGCAGCACTTGGCCGCTGACCCTTGAGTGTCCATCCTGCCAGAGGAAAGTGCCAAGCCAGGATGTGGGACCAACCCTGTTCCAATCCATGTCACAGCCCCACAGATCCCGGTGTGGCTTTGGAGCAAGGGACAGGAGCTGTGAGTGAGTTACAAGCAAATTCCCCCATCTATTATTTTTTCCCAGCTCCCATGGGGATCAGCAGGGTGCTGGTGCTGGGGCTCCTATGGGTTCCATGGGGGCACAGCTCCAGGGCAGGACATGGGGAATTTTTCAGGACACGTTCCTGAGGGTCGGGCTGCCTGTAGCTGTGCTGGGGTGGGAAGATGACCTGCTGCAGGACCCCCAGCTGGTGGGGACCCCCCTTCACACAGGGAGAACAGCAAAGAGATGATTTGCATACAGCGGCAAGCCTCCAAAGCTGACTGTAGCACATGGCTGTGCAAGAGCAGGGATTCCCTTCATCCAAACCCCCTGAATGGACCGAGGGGAAGTGGGAGGATGGTTCAGCCACAGCCCTTCATATCACAGAGAGGTGGAGGGGAGTAGGCAAGGGAAACACTGCACCACATGGTTTCCAGGTCTCATAACCTCCCCACAGACACCCAGCTCCTTCAGCCCCACATACCCAGCCCCACACAGCAGTAACCACATCACCCTTCTCCTCTTTTGGAAGTGTTCAGACACCTCTCAGCAAATGTGAATTAACAGACCTGGGATGTTTCATCAATCAATTCTTGAGTTTAAAACTCAGATTCCCTCCGAGGACCCTGCAAACCATTGGGATCTGGGCTCCACTTTCATTGTGCTCATCCCAGTCTCTCCCTGAGGGCTGCCCTCCACACAAAAGCTCAGAGCAGAAGAGGATGTAGGACAGCCAGGAGCAATGTCTGATGATGATGTGGGCTCAGGGTGACACACAATGATGGTGGAGCCAACAGGGCTGGGGGATGCAAGTCTTGTGAGCCCCATTCCCACCAGGAGAACCAGGAGGGCCAGATCGTCATGCCTGTGCCTTTTGATTTGCCTTCTTCTTCCCCCGTGACTCACACATGTGGGCAGCCTGTCATTTTCCTGCTTTATGGGATCTTCAGCCCTGGGGAAGAACCAGAGCCCTTGGCAGAGCCACTGCTGGTCTGGCTCCCCAGGCATGGCCAGGAGGGCACTCTGAGCCCCTGTCCTGAGCTCGATCCATGGGTGTCTGGGGTGGGATGGCCTCAGTGCTACCCTCTCCTCCCTCTTATCCTTGCCATGCAATCACTTTTGCTCCCCTTCCTCAGTCTGGAAGGTCGCTTTAATCCCCATCCTACCTGGCCTTGAACACATCCAGGGATTGGCCACACAAGTCACATCCCTCTGCCTGCCATGCCGGCAGGCTCCCAGCTCCAGGGGCTCTGTCTCTCACCTGGCTGGCTCCAGGTGTGTCCCCAAGTGCTCTGGCCAGCAGTCCTTGCCCCAGTGAGGAGGATGAGGGATGCAGCCTGTTGATGCAGCTCACCCTTCCAGCGTTGCCCTCAGCCCAGCACCCCAGTGCTGGTCTGGAATACACCTTTTGCAACTCAGTAAAGGCACAGGTGGTGGATTTGCCTCTTCATCCTCTCCCACTGCTGTGAGAGACCACAGTTTTTTTCTTCTCCCCTGCAGCTCTGGATGTGCAGAGAAGCCGCAGACTGATTGATGTGCTGTGTTGATCCATCAATGATCCAGCCACTACCAATCCTTCCAGCCCTATCACTACCACCATGCTGCCTGGGGCTTCTATAGAATCATGGAATATCCTGAATTGGAGGAGATCCATAAGGATCATCAAAGTCCAGCTCCTGGCTCTGCACAGGATACCCCAACAATCCCATCCTGTGCCTGAAAGAATTGTTCAAACTCTTCTTGAGCTCTGGCAGCCTTGAGGCTGTGACCATTCCCTGGGGAGCCTGTTCAGTGCCCCACCACCCTCTGGGGGAAGAACTTTTTCCTGATACCTAGCCTAAACCTCCCCAAAGTCTCTGCTCCAAATGGTCCCACTCGCTTACTGTTCACAGCAATCTAGCAATCTCGCCTTTTCCATCACAGCTCTCTGTGTTTGTTCCTCCTCAAACCATGACTTCCACTCTCCTTACCACCTCATCCATCCCTGGAGTGGGAAGGTACCCATCCTTCAGGAGCCTTGAGGATACTGAATGACCACAGGGAGAAGGTTTCCTCTAAGGTCATGGAGCAGCTGAGGGAAGATGAGAGGTAGGCAGGAGACATGAAACTCAACAGGCATGGCCAGAGGGTGGCACCTGGGCTACACTCCAGGCTCTTCTCTGAAATGCTTCTACTGCTTTTGAAAGCCAGAAATAGGCAATGCTGGGACCAAATCCCATGACCCAGCTATTTCCCTCAATCTGCTTCCATCTGCTGAGCATTATTTTTCATCCCAGTCTTGTTATGTAGCTCCCTGATTCTCGCTGGAGCCTTTGGCTGCACTGCCTCTACACTAACCTGTATTTAGAGCCTGATCAGCAGGTCTGGGGGGTCCTGCCCTGGGTGGCAGCTGGCTTAAGGGGGGAAATGCAGTGAATTCTGGGCTGCTCTCGAGCTGGGAGCCAAGAATGCATGGCTCCCAGCAGGAGTTAAGGCTCCCATGGGAGACAGAGTCCCCAGTCCCTCAGGCCAGGGAGCCCTGAAAGGCACCAAGGTCCTAATTTCCCCAACTGTCTGCACTAAGACATCAAAATTTTCAAGTCAAATCAAGGACTTGTGTAGATTTTCAGAGACACTGGACTTTCAGAAAAAAACCAAATTAAAATCTGTATAACCTCACTAGTGGAGTCCTTCAGTGCAAAGCTGCATAAAAATGTCATTATTCTGTCCACCTGCACCCTCCTGGACTGTTCTGTGCAGCAGGCTTGAGGAAGGCAGCTGCAGACGGCCCAGGAGCCTACAGCTTCAAAAAAAACCCCAACACTTCTGCTGGAATTCCAATGCTTTTTGTAATTTTTTATTCAGAGTTTTGCATTCTATCTCTGCAGACAATTTCCAGAGCTGGAATAAAAATATGTGAGCAGTCCTTGGAAGAAGGATATGGAACCATACCTCCCTTCTCCTGGTGCTCTGGCTGCTGAGCAATTACCATGTAAATTTTCTCCAAATTAGGAGCACCTCTGCAAAGGTCTCTGGGGCAATAAAACCAGTTGAGCTTGGTCAAAGGTTTTTGATGACCAACAGGCTTTCGAGCACAACATAATCCCTCATTATAAACACTCACAAACTTTATGCAAATACTCATATTCTGCCTTCCATCAGCTGAAAAGGTTCTGCCTGATGAGCCATGGGATCTTAAAAAGAGACTTTACTCAATTCATTACATCTTCCAGAGACACCTGTGTCCCCTATCCGGAAAACAATTACCGTCTCTCTTTTTTTTTTACTCTTCACTGTCACCCATTAAACATTAGGTGAGCTTGGCATAGGATTCCCATCCAAAGGTGCCCACCTCCCAGGAATCCCACTTCTACCTTTTTTCCCTGACTCCACATCCACCCTCCTTAGCTCAGTGTCCTGTCCCCTGTCCCCAAAATCGCTGCAAAATGCAGGGTAAATGCCATCTTGAAATGCCAAACTTTCGTGTTCCCAGCTCCTTGAGGGAACAGGCAATAAAGTCTGCTCCCGCGGGAATTCCTCCCTTAGTAGGTGCTTGCTATGGGGCAGCAGGAGAGGTTTCCAGGCTGAGAAAGTTGCCTTCAGGCTGGTCCCAGCAAACCACACACTTCTGTTAGCACAAGGAAGAGCTGGGCAGCAGAAAGCCCCATTTCATACAAAAACCAAACCTCCCTCGCAGCAACAAGCTGCCTTGAGAGGAGGTCACCCCTCCAGACTCCAGAGCAAGGAACACCAGAAGACTCAGGCTATGATGTAGCAAGTCTTTAATGAGAACGAGAGTGAACCAGTTCAGAGTACGATGCGTTTCCAGAGCTCAGTACAGAAATGGATAAACCCCACTTTGGGACAAGCTGATCCCTGTAAGGTGTCCCCTCATCCCACCACCCCATGGCTATCATCTGCCATCTATAGCCTGCTAGAAGCATTTATTGCGCAGCCAGCAGCAAATGCCATGTAGAACGTGGAAATACAAAGACTTAGCGAGAGAAAGATGTACAGTGGCACGGTCTGGAGTGAAGAGCTCGCATGGCTCCCCTCCTCCTGGGGGAACTGCTGGGAAACCCAGGGGCATCTCCTTAGTCCTCTTCCCCAGTCTTGGTCCTGTGCTTCGCGTTTGTTCTTCCCGACCACGCCACTGGCACGGGCAGGAGGAGGAGCCGCCAGGGACACTCTACAGCCCGCTGCCCACGTACAGCAGTCCCGCCTTGCCTAGCCCCCTCCGGGAGCCCACGGGCATGCCGCAGCAGCGCAGGTAGCTCCCGACTGCCGCCGACGCCGTGGAGCCCACTGTGGTGTTCTGCGGGAATGAGCTGAGGATGGGCCCGGGCAGCGTGACCACGACTGTGGGCGGCTGAATGAAGGCGGTGGAGTCCCCGCAGCGGCGGAAGCACGGCTGGTTGCAGCTGGTGGCCAGGGGCCGCGGACCGCAGGAGGAGGGCAGGCACAGGTCGTAGCAGGACATGGCTCAGCGAGGACGCGCACCTGAAAGCCAGAGCCGGGGTGTAAATGCAAGGCAGAGGCTGGTCTGTCCCTGTTGAGTCAACATGCAGCGGCTCCCATAATGAGATGCATGGGAGAACGAGCTAGAGGGTGAGTTTGGATGGTTTAGAAATACCAAAGGAAGGCTTCCCCCTCCCTCACCCCAGAAACCACTCGGGAGGATGAAGGGTGTTTGGTTTGAGCTGCAGGTTGGTCTGGGGGAGCTGGAGGCACCAGGTGCTGGGAACAGAGCAAACCCACTCCAGCTCTGAGCTGACAGGGAGCCTTTGGCAAGTAAGGTGCTTACAAGATGCGTGTGCTTGAAGCAAAACCCACTTAAATCAATACAATGTGAACTGAGCTATCCCATCCCAAAATATAATGGTGATGCCCTTCCATAAACAGGGGCACATCGATCCCTGCAATCCAGGCATGTTCTGTTCTAATTTGTTTTTCTACTTCAGCAAGGAATATCATGCAGGATACAACTGCTAACATGGTTGCAGACCCTGCAAGCCCTGCATCCTGCAGTCCCTTGCACTCCTCATTTTTGGGCAGAGATACACCCTTCCCCAAAGTCCTCTGCAGCTGGAAGGGAAGCAGGGAAGGGGATGGAGCCCATCTCGACTTACCCAGATGGAGGCAGCAGCAGTGGCAGCTGAAGCAGGCGGTGGGGCCGGGCACTGTCCCCACAATTTTATAGGGTGGCCCAGCCCCCTGGGGGAGCAGGTGCCTGCCTTCTGCCTGAAACTTCCCAACAACCAGCAGTTTTCTCCTGGAAAGCTCCCCCGACTGATTAAACAGTTCCCTCTTTCATCTCTCATGTTTTGCTTCCATGTAATTCTGAATAAGATTGAAATTATTTGGGCTACAGGCATTAATTACCTTCCTTCCTAAGGCCAAGGGGCGTTTTAGGTTTTTATGCCACCAGGCAGGACAGTGTTTCAGCAGAATTTAGGGCAGATGCATCCCCACGTTCCTCTCAGCACAGCCTATTCAGCTCCCTAGTGCACCTGAGGTGAGACTGAGGATGTAAACTGAATGTAAGGAGCATCCATTTGGAGTTAAATCCTGTGCCAGGAGTCTCACAGATGGCAGGAAAGCTGAGGGGCTGCAGGGCTGAGGGTGCTGGATGTGAATGATGGGGGCAGAAGGACCTGACTTAGCCCAGCATGAGCAATTTGTTAGTGGTTTGAATGCACTTAGATGATTTTCCTTTTTTTTTTTTTGTTATTATTCCTTGTACCTGGGGTATGAGTCCTGCTTAGAGGCACATCAGATTTTAAAAGCAAAGTGATCATGGGCTCTGAAGTCCACCCCCACAGGTGACATGCACATAAACTGGCTGATTTTGTGCAGGGAGCACAAAAGGACTTCCAAGAGTCCTTCCATCCTGCTCATTGCATAGGGTAGTAGCAGTGAGCCAGAAGGTCACAGGTGTCCTTCCTCGTGATGGAGTGACATCATCAAGACAGGGTTAATTACAGTAATTACAGGCTGCTGTGTAATACCAGATTGCTCTGCTGGAAGCCTGTTAGCTACTAAACATCCCAAACATCCCAACCTGCACTTAAATGTGAATCACCCACACAGTGGGGAGAGGGAGTTGCTGATGTGGTCCCAAGCAGGACCATGATGAGCCATCATGGGCCCTAGGGGAAAGGAAAGTTTGAAAAAAGCTTTTCATTTCACACCAGCAGAGCCCAGATGATGGCACAAACGTCTCCTGCCCTGGAATAAACCCTGGCAGTACCAGGACTCATGTACTATGCGTGTGTGGAGCTGCCAGCATCCTGTTAAAGACGTGCCTTGTGGGGTTTGGGGGGTCATTTTAGTTCTTGGGATGACTTGGCCAAGGTGGATCTGACTGAATGGCCCCTAATGACTCCTCCCTGCCCTGCCTGTCAGGGCAAAGAAGCCTTTCCAATGTTCTGGGGTCAAACTCAGCTATTTTTTAACATCATTTTGGAAGGGGGAAAAGGCAATCAGGTTTTCCAAGGTGCAGCGGAGGACATATGCTTCAGGGAGAAGGAACCTGGCAGCTCCTGGAGTAAGGCAGGAGGCTGTGGATTCATAATTCATAATTTCCTAAATGGAGACTTGGTGAGCAGGAAAAAATGAGCTTTTATTTTAAGCTTTATCATGCTACTTTTTGCACCACTCTTGAATAATAAATCAATGCCACAAGTGCATCTTGGACCCACAGCCAGAATTAAACCCTTCTTCTACCAGTCAGATTTTCTTTCCCTTCACTGATCAGTTTCCATCTCTTTTTTTTTTTTCCCCCTTTTTTTTGTGCCTCTGTGCATTCCCATGATCTCAGGAAAATATCTGTTCCTGTGTGACTCCCTTCCAGGCTTCCAGGCACAGGCTGGGATCTTCTGAACTGCGGCCTGACTGTGTGTTTCAGTTTTGAAATACAGTTTAAGTACTTGAGATTCTGGTCACATTGGACCATTCTGGATATTGTCCCAAAATAGTATCCACAGATGCAGTGATGCTTGGGATAGATGCAGTGGGACGCTCAGAGGGGGAATGTTGTTGAATGTGAGCAGATCTGTGGACTGAAACAAGTCCTTTTCCTGGAAAAGACAGCAGGGGAAACAAAAGGCACATGTCAGGAAGTTAAAATAATTAGATTAGTGCAATGAATGAATTTTTTAAAAGGAAAACCAGAGGGGAAAGATGTTTGGGAGATAAACAAGGACTGAATTTTCCAACCCTTATTCATTTCGGGTAATGTGCACTTTCTGCTTGAGATGTGACTTTGGCAGAACCTCAAACCTGAGAAAATTTCACCAAAGCAAACATGTCAGACCCACTTTTTTAACTTCTGCACTGATCCAGGATGTGTGGCCACCTCAGCCCCGCCTCTTCCTGCAGGTAAGGACATTAGAAACATGGCCCAGGATCAATAATCCATGTGTTCCCTTCCTATCACCAGCCCCAGCAGCACTTTGCACCTCCAATTTCCCCACTGCATTTTGATTTCCAACAACCCAAGGGCTGGATGTGTCCAAGACCGGCTGTCCTAAAATTTCTCCTGAAAGCCAAAGGCAAAAGCACATCTTGGCGCAGCAACAGACCTCCAGGATCCCATCTCCAAGGAATGTCTGCATGCAGGGCGTTCACCCAGGGTTTGCCTCCCAGCAGCAGGACAGGCAGGGAGCACTCTGAGATGGCTGATGGATGAGTGGGACACCCCAGTGCCAGGAGGCAGAATCCTGATGCAGCCAGACCCAGGCACGGAGCATCCTGGCTGCCTGTGTTCTTGCCAGGGCAGACTCGGGGTGCTCCAGGGCCACTGTGCAGCCCAGGGAGCAGAGCCCAGCTGGTGCCACTGGGGAGAGCCAGGCTCTGGCTGCCAGGAGCTGTCCTGGGGCTGCAGATGATCCAGTTCCATGCTGCCACATGATCCCTGTAATTGCCAGGTCCCTGGGTGGGCTGATGCTCCACAGCACCACTGATGCTGGCACATCCCCTTCAGGAGGACTTGTCACTGCTCATTAAGACAGGGATGTGCGTGTGCAAGGGCAGGGTTGAAGGGTGTCCCAAGGGAGTCAGTGGGGCTCTTCTGCTGCCTGCCTGTGCC
Organism: Acanthiza pusilla; assembly: GCA_036630365.1. Classification (NCBI taxonomy): domain Eukaryota; kingdom Metazoa; phylum Chordata; class Aves; order Passeriformes; family Acanthizidae; genus Acanthiza; species Acanthiza pusilla. The sequence continues at coordinate 584,951 of JAXCHO010000167.1, read as the reverse complement.
CTGCAAGTCCCAGATCCCATCCTGTAACAGCAATCCCCCTACCATGCACCGCCACACCCCTGCACCCACCACCCCGGCCCATTTCACCATCTCCAGCTACAGATTGGTCTCTCTCCAGGGCTGAACCCAAACCCATGCATTTTTCCCAGGAGATCTCCCACAGATCCCTTGCAGGGTGCCTGGCTGTCCAGGCAGGGCCATCTCCCTTTCCTGGCAGAGCTGGCCAAGCACCACAGCATCTCATGGCAGTGGAATGGGATGGGGCAGGTGTTTCCCAGTAGCCTGATCATGGTTTCTGGCTCAGGAGAAGCTGATGGAGGGGAGCAGTTCCTCGCTGGTCCCCAGGGACATCTCTCCAAGGCATGGAAAGGAAATGTAGCCACAGGGCTACACAAAAAAGTGTGGGCACCTAAGCCTGAGCATCCTCACCTTGCTTTGAAGTCATGGCATTGCTTGGCCACATCCTCATCAGTGGAGAAGAGTAGAGAGAAGGGAGAAGGGAAGGCATTGGCAAGGCTGCCACGATGCCTTTCCCCAGGTGCCGTGAAGCACAGACACGGGGCTTCCTTTTCTGCAAGATCACTGAGATTCCAGAGGCAGTTTTACCTCTTTCCTCTTCATCTTGCCATTGATCACACTCTCCTATCTCCAGGAATCTCCACTGTGAGTACTGCTGCAGACACAGGAGGGAGTTGCCAGTGCACAGCAGCTTTGCCATCCTCAGAACAAGCACCTCTGGGACATGGCAGAGACATCCAGGATGACTTTTGGCTTTTTGGGATGCCCAGGGATACTCAGTCTTGACCTTCCCTGCCTAGAGTTTGGTGGTCCTGAAGAAGAGGCAATGGGATGGCAGGAGAGAGGCCAGCAGGTGGGCTCAAGGGACAGAGGAGGATGGTGACAGCACCCTGCTCCCACAGGGCATTGCATGGAAGGGCCACACCAGTCCCTGAGTTACCAGGAGCAGGTTCATCCTGTGGGAGCAGCAATCCAGGGGCAGAGGTTGTTGGGTGTTCTTAATAGGCAGGGCAGTGAAATGTGCACAATCCAGCATTAGCTTAGCAGAGCCAACAGAAGCAGCGTTTGTATGACAGCTCACCATCGCTCTAAGTGATTCGTTTAGATGTGTAAACAAGTAGCTAGTAACCAATCTACTGCTTAGATATAGAGAAGTAGAAGATGTATATAAGTAGCCTTCTGATCTGTAATAAACGGCTTTCACCGATCACATTGGTCTGCGTGTGATTGACCCGTGCCCCCGCTACATAATGGTGACCCCGAGGTGCCCGAATTAGTTCGTAACGAACTGCTACGTGCGCACGGGGTGCGGGGAAGGCAGTCGTATTTCCCTGCAAGCCCCGGCAGGATGACCCCTTCTCAGGCCTGAACTTTCCCTGCAGTCCCGTGCAGGATGAAGTATTAAGACGGAGCTCCGCGAAGCGTCAAGTCGACGTGGAATCTCACCGATAATAGGTGAGCGGCTGCAGGGGGAGATGGGGCGGGACCATCATGAACGGGACGCGGTCCTAAACCTCCTGCAACATATTCTCTCTAAGAGAGAGCAGAAATTTGATGCCTCGACTTTGAAAAGCTTTCTTAGCTGGGTGTGGGAGCAGGACTTGATATCGGGTGCTTCGGTAGCTTTTGAGATCAGCACCTGGGAGGCAATCGGAACAGCACTCTGGAATACTATAGCTGCAGGGGAGAAGGGAGTGAAGGAGGCTACAAAGTATATTCCTCTTTGGAAGACCATAATTGATGTTCTGCGTGTTATGAAAGTGGAGAAACAGGCGGCTGCCGCTGCAGCGTCAACTCTCGACCCACCCCCTGCAGAGGCCCCACAGGCTTTTCCCATCAATAACTTGTTTTCGACCCAGCTGGACATTCCCTCGCGAGTGCCGGTTCTCCCCCCCCCCCCATCCCGCCGCCCCCTTCATCTTGTTCGCCCCTCCCAACAGTGACAGGGGTGGAGGTTGATGCTCCCCTCCCCCCGTCACCACCACCACCGGTGGCTGCGCCACTCCCACCACCAGAGGTGCCCAGGGCCGAGGCCAGGGTCTCTCATAGAGACTCCAACTCCCGATCCTCCAACTCCCGATCCAACTCCCGACCCTCCAACTCCCGATCCTCCTCTCAAGGCCCTGATGATGTCAGAGGTGAGGAGGGGGAGGGAGCACCCCCTCCTAGAGCGGAGATCAAGGCTGGTCCTCTGACTCCTCCGACTCCTCCCAATCTGTCTGCTGTGATTCAAGATCTAACAAAGACCCTACAGGCAATAACCTTAGATCAATCTCCTAAGGACCCTTCACCCGTAAACAGTCCGTATGTCTTCTCAAGCCCCCAACTGTCCCTGCGAAGTGCCCCCCTTGGATCGCAGCCAACGACTGCCGTACCGGCAGCTTCCCCTGGCTATTCAGCCAACAAGTGTCGTGCCAGCGGCTCCCCCCGCGCCTCAACCAGAAGCCATCGTGCCAGTAGCTCCCCCCCCGCCACCCTCATCACCGGAGGCTGCCAAGGCCAAGGACGCAGCCTCGTAGAGGCTGATCCCCAATCCCCCTCTCAAGGGGAGGTCGAGGCTGGTCCATTGATCTCTACAGATTTTTTTTTAATTGCCGTCCAAGATTTAGCAGAAACCTTGCAAACAATACCTCTTAGTCTACCTGCTAGAGCTGCTCAACCCGTGAACAAATCGTACACCTTCTCTGACTTTCTCCCCTACTTGAAGATCTACTTTGAAGTTAACATCTCTCCCCCCGGGAGCTGCGCGGTGCTCACAGCTTCGACCCCCAACAACCTGTGCTGACAGCTCCCCCACTGTGGCTGCTTTACTGACCGTGCGACCTGTCCAGTTACCCTGGCAGAGCCATCTCGGGAAGCCGCACAGAAGAAACAGCAGTTACCTGCTGCTTCCAGTCTTCAAAGTGCCTTTTTAATTAGTGTATCTGAGTTGTATTTTGAATTTGTTTCCAACTTTTCAAAACCAGACAGCAGTAATGATAACAGCTTGGTTAAATGAGAGGGTTTAGAAAGTGTTTTATGTGTATCTTTTATGCTCTGAAAGTCTTGTGTAGATTGTTAAGTTACTCGACTTTTCCCTACACATCTTATCTTATTCCACAGAATTGGAATGTGAACTATGACATTCTGCCTTAAATCATGGCAGCAAGCCCCCTCTCGCTTTCTCACTGTGTATGTTTCCTTTACGGACTTTTACAAGCTTTCTGTTGAAGTTCTAACATTATCCAACTCTGATAAAACTTGTTTTTTCCCACAGGAAAAAATTTATCTTGTTTTCTACCTAGCTTGGCACCACTCCTGCTGTTTGGCCTTCAGATTCCTTGAGCTGCCTGGAACAACCCAAATACTAAAACATAATTAAACACAGCACAGTTATATCCCATACAAAATTAGCAAAGTCCAAAGTGAAATTTTCAGGTTGTTTCCTCAAAGCATAATTTATACTTATATGTCGATGCATCAACTCGGTGGGTTTTTTTTGGTTTTTTAGTCTTACTCAGCATACATTCACATTGGACAAGATGCATAGCTACAGCAATTAACTTTAAATCCTACTAGGCCTGACTCCCTATTTGTTATCTGCAGAAACTTTTAAGAATCGACTATAATTAGATCATAGTTTTCTACTGTAAAAAGTGTAGTGCTAGCTTTACCTGGTTGCATACACGGCTTTAATAAAACAATTTAAATGTGACTGTTTTGCCATAAATACATGTGACAACATTTCCAGCTGGTACAGCTGTTCAGAGATGTAAATGTGCTTGTTCTTCCTTGTCACCTATAGCTTGCACATGAACTTAACATCAGAATAGTTTAAGTCCTTGATGTTGTCTTTACATCTCAAACCTATTGTATTTATATTTACAGACAGTTGTCTTACCATCGGCGAATTAAGCAGGTTTTAGATGCAATTTTCCAAGATGTACACTATCATCCCTGTGAGTAAAGCTGCACCTCGAAAACATCTTAGTAAACTTACACTTATCTCAGAGGAGTACTGACTGTTAAACAGGCATTTTCAACACGACTATAAATCTACCACACTTTAAATTTCTTTCCAGTTAATCCTACCCTCTAAAGTTCTATGTTGCTGCTATTTCATTTACAACTCAGTTATTTTTCTTGATATTATTCGCTGATGTTTAATTGCTGTATGATGAATTTTCAGTAGTTTCTTATACGGGAGAGGTCAAAATACGTTGAGTTCTGCTATACCTGAAACTCTCAAAGTGTACCCTTAACCTTATATCTAGTTTAGTAGGTTTAAAGATAAACGCTTGCAAAGGCATCCAGAGTGACTACTTCTCTAATTCAAAAGATTTGTTTTTTCTTTCCACAGGTATGCTGCAGCAAATGTACTAAGAATGTTGTTCTAGTCTTTTCTGTATTCTGAGTTTATAAGTCAGACCTGTCAACTTTAAGTTGATCAAAATTTATGTAAAGTCTGTTGATTTTCAGTTCGATTAAGAAGTTAAATTTTAGTAACCTCTGAAAGAAAGAGAAGAGAAAACAGACGCTTGTAGTAGAGTGAACAGAATTTCCATGTTTGTGAGTGGTGGTGTTGTTCAGTGAATTTGTAACAGCTGGCAGAGGGGTGTAACTTGCTGCCTCAGAGCCAGAACTGGCTGAGTAGCATCCTGAGGCCAATTCTGTAAAGCATTTTGTGGCCTAAGAGTCAGTGGGAACTTCAGCAAAATCAAGTCTGCTTTTGTTTCCTTGTGCATGTGTGTGAATTGTCTGTGTTAATTTGTATTTTGCCGGCATGTAAATCTAGGTAGAGGCGCCTATGAGATAAAACTTATTTTTTAAGTGCTTAACATTAATTTCTCTTCACTTTCAATTATTGACTTTAAGCTCTGTTAGATTTATCTTAGTTTTAAGCAAAGTTAAAGTTCTGTCAAAACAAGCAAGACAAGACAACACAAAGCAAAACAGAACAAAGAAAACATTAAAAAAAAAAAAAAAGAGGGGGAAACAGGGAAAAGAGTTCTTTACAGTTCTTTTTCTTTACAGTTCCCTTGCTATAGAGATAAGATAAAGTCAACTGAAATGTTCATGATAAAGAATTGGTAAGACAAGTGAAGATGCAATTTTTCAAATCCTTAATTTCATCACAAATCCTATGGTTCTGAATGTTCTACATTAGGCAATCAAGATGACTATAACAACTTTTGCAGCTTTACCTTCTGTAGGTAACAGAGAAGAATGAACATCAATTTCAAATCATGAATATTATTAATTGTAAGATGCTTAGTGCTTCTCTCTTGTTTTTCTTTTGCTTTACTGTCACATGCATAGATGTGTAGAAAACATAATCTCACTTTTTCAGAACAGTTACTGTTACTGTATTAACAATTCTAGATGTGTTGTTAATGTAATGATATGAATTTACTAAGCTTTTATAGAGAGTATTATCCAGAAGATATTATTTGATGCTATACATATGCATTTCTTTGTTCACAGCTATTTGTAGTTTGTTTATGGTACCATTGATTATTTAGTTAAAACTAAATGTAGTTTAGTTATAGCTAAGTGTAGTTATCTGTAAGAAGTGTATTGTTTTTAAAAACTGATATTAATAGAGACTTCTTTGTCAGATGGTTTAGAGACACCCTCTCAGTGAAGGCCTAGGCTCTGGCCAAGCCCTGGCCCTAAGCTGATCGGGTACTGAATCTTTAATCCCAGATGTTTCTACCCTAAAACTGCAATTGAGTCATTTTGACTCACCAATTTGGCTTGATAAGAACTGGAACCCCTTTCAGGTAAACTTGAGAGCCTTGCCCGGGAAAGGTCTTCAGGTCTCGCCTGTAAAATGGGACTCTCCAGTGATTGTAGACTCTGGGTAGTAGCTAATAGCTAAATGGTTAATAATCTGTGTACTTTTGAAGTACTGTTCTCTTTCTCTTATGTATTGCACCTGTAGTTGCACCTGTTGCCTTTATCACCTTCGCTCATAATGCAAAACCCGCAATTGAGTGTGTAATAACACGTAATACCAAAGCTCAAGTAACCTGTTAACCTAGAGAAGGGAGTATGCATGTGTTCTATCATCAACAAGTTTGAAGCAATTACCTGCTCACCTGATCAGAATCAAGAACCAGAGTTCAGAAGAAACCATGGACTCTTTAATCAAGATTTGAGCTTGACAGAGACTTTAGAGCAACGGTGTATATTGTTTTCACAGTTTCAATTAACTAAAGTAGTACTTGCTAGAGAAATTATTTTAAGTAATCATATAGTAACGAGTTAAAGTAGAAAGGTTGCTCAAAGCTGAAGAATCATTGAGGAGCTCAAGAATTTGTGTAAAACAGTGTTGTTGTTGCTTTTGATAATAATAACTTTCAAAATGTTGTTTTGCTGTGCTTTGCAATGCTGCTCTATGCTAATTCACAGAGTGATAGAAAAATACACCAATCAAGCCTGGCTTGTGCAAAAAGAAAATGGGGGATATGTTGGGTGTTTTTAATAGGCAGGGCAGTGAAATGTGCACAATCCAGCATTAGCTTAGCAGAGCCAACAGAAGCAGCGTTTGTATGACAGCTCACCATCGCTCTAAGTGATTCGTTTAGATGTGTAAACAAGTAGCTAGTAACCAATCTACTGCTTAGATATAGAGAAGTAGAAGATGTATATAAGTAGCCTTCTGATCTGTAATAAACGGCTTTCACCGATCACATTGGTCTGCGTGTGATTGACCCGTGCCCCCGCTACAAGAGGTGATATGTGTTTAACACAGCAGAGCAAAACAAGAAAGCAAGGGCATCCTGGGAGGGCTGCACCAAAACATCTGCTTTGAGAGACGGGTCCCCCAGGACCTGATGAGGATGGGATTCAAACCCATGCGTGCAAAGCACAATGGATTAGCAGTCCATGACCTTAACCACTCAGCCACCTCATCCCCTGTAGCAGTCCTTTTTATTGGCAGAATTTTTTTAGCAGACTGTTTTTTTTTTTTTTTTTTTGCTTTCTCTGACTACAGACAACAAAATTGGAGCTGGTTCTCCAGGGTGTCTTTTGGCAAGCGAGACTGGGCAGGCAGAGCCGTGGCAGCCCCCGTCAGAGCAGGGCAGGGAGTCAAGCAAGCATTAATGACTCATTTGCCCCTCTCCCTGTTCCCTTCTGTGTTCAGAGGGGCAGCGTGGCATTTATTTTTGCCATGAAAATGTGTGCACAAGGCATCTCCATCGTTCACCAACACCCAACCTGTGTCCAGAGGGTTTTCCTACATGATTCAGCACTAGCTGTGCAAAGCAATAGGGAAGATGGTGGGGGTCCAGACAGCATCTAATATATCTCTTATTTCCCAAATTCCCTGGTTTCTGGAAACAGTTTGGGCTGTCTGTCCCCTGTGAGGAGAGATGGGAGAGGAAGCAGTAGGAAACTTTTTATCCCCAGAGTGGAGTCTCCTGGGACGGAGTGCTGGGGACTGACAGTGCTCAGAGCAGGACAAAGATCCCCAGCAGTGCCCCCATCTTGGGACAAGGAGGAACAATTGCCCCCCAGGCTGAGGCACCACTGGCAGTCGAATCGAAGATCTCCTGTTTACTAGACAGGCACTTTGACCAGCCGAGCCATGGTGCCCATCCACCCCAGGAGCACTGGGTGCTCCTGAAAACACCTGATCTTCTGCCCACCTTTTCCCCCCATGTCCCACACTGCTGCCCAAGGTATGGGTCCACCAGATGCAAACCCCTCTTTTTGCTGCTGGGAGCACCTCTGGTGCTGACCGAAGGCTCTGGCACAGGGAGCCCAACACATCCCATAAGTAGCACCAGCTGGGTTTGGGGGAAACCAAGCCCTACAGGGACATACTGCCCCCTCCCCTTGCCCTGGCACAGCTGTGCCAGCAGCCACCGTACACTACCCTGAGGTGACGGCTTCAGTCTAATCTCCCTCTCTGGCTGGTTCCCCCAGCACCGATGGTAGCTCCAAGACAATGGTCACCCCAAGAGACTCCCCAAGCCCCAAGGGAAGAGATGCCAGGTGCCTGCACACCCTGCAGCACCTGGGAAATCTCTGAGGGCATTTCCTCACTGCCAGCCTTGGGGTGCCAGGAGGCAATGCCAGGTCAGCTGTGCCTGCAGGCAGCCCCAGGGATTTTTTGGGGAATCTGAGGGTGTCTGCCAGCCCTGCATCCACCAGGGAGGGGTCTGGAGAGACAAAAGGACATGGAGATGCTGGGGGTTGATCCCAGGGCCTCTTGCATGCAAAGCAAGCGCTCTTCCGCTGAGCTACATCCCCCTGACACAACCTCTGCCCTGGCGTTCTCCTCACTCCGAGAAAATCCCTGTGTCTGCTGCCTTCCCCTACTCCCCAAGCTGGGGAAAGGGGGTTCAGGGTTTTGCAGGCACGGGGGGTCCCTCAGGTGTCATGGGGCTGGCGAGGGCGTTGGAACGGGGGGAATAACTGCGGCGCAGAGCAGGGATGTGGTGTTGTGGGCACAGATGCCATGTAGGAGGCCAAGTGTAGCTGTGGGCTGGCTGTGGCCGGAGGTTGCAGTGCAGGGCGGAGGTGGTGAGTGCGCCAGTGAGGCCACGTTTGCAGTGTATTGAGGTGAGCCATGGTGAGGGGCGGGTGGGCTAAAAGAAGGGCTCGTCCGGGATTTGAACCCGGGACCTCTCGCACCCTAAGCGAGAATCATACCCCTAGACCAACGAGCCGGGGTGCGCTCCCGCCCCCGAGCCCCACTCGAGCCCGGCCCGGACGCTGCGCCGACGCCCCTGCCCGGGAACTCCGCCGGCCCGGGGACGCTCCCTGCGTACGGACCGCGCCCGCAACCCCGCCGCTACACAGCGCCATCAGCGCACTGCCGTCATGGCCCGGACATCCCGGACATCCTGCACGTCCGCACACTGCCCCGCACAGCCGCACCCCGCCCCGCTGCCCGGCACAGCGCGGCGCTGCCCGCACCGGGGGCACGGGTGTCCCCCAGCCGCGGTGGCTGGGGCTGTGATGGCCGAGGGGTGAAGGCGTTGGACTCGAAATCCAATAGGGATTCCCTGCGCAGGTTCGAATCCTGCTCACAGCGATGGGTTTTACCTGCCTGGATAGGAGTTGACCCGTTGACCCCTTTGGTGTTAACGGCATCTTACTATTCCCGGCCTGCACCAGGGAAAATGAAGAATCCCAGGGCAGGGAACCATGGACCACTTACCCTGGGGCCAGGGAAATCCATCTGTGACGACGGGGAGCACCGGGAGTAGCTGGGACCCCAGGTGCCTGGGATGGGGTTATTTCCTTTTTACCCATGGGCCAGCTGGGACCCACGCCAAGCCCAGGGCAGCGGGGCCAAGGGGCCCAACAATGCAGGCTTGCAGTGCGTTTCCACCTTCAGGTGTGAGGAGACCTGTGTCCCACTCACAGAGGAAATGCCTTTTTGGGCAGAGCCTGTCTTGTTTTTCTCTGGAGGTACAGACCTCTTTGGGGTCTTCCCCTTGTTCCCTTCCAGTCACTGCAGCTTGGGGCTGGGCAGGATGAGTGGGGCAGCTCGGGAGGCAGGCATGGGTTGTGGGCACCCACTGTGCACCACTGCTGTCCCCCCCCACTCCTGGGCCAGCCATGCCTGCAGGCAGCTCCAGCGCTTTTCGGGGGGTCTGTGGGGTTCTGCCAGCCCCACAGCCAACAGGGAGGGGTCTCTGGGGAGGCAAAAGGACATGGAGATGCTGGGGGTTGATCCCAGGGCCTCTTGCATGCAAAGCAAGCGCTCTCCTGCAGAGCTACATCCCCTGTGCATGGGCAGGGTAGTGCCCAGGAGTCCCCCCGGTCCGCGTGGTCCACCTGCCCCTGTGGTCACTGGATTTAGGGAAGTTATGCATCATGGACAAATGCTGGCACAAATGCTGGCCCCACATCCTGGGCACCATAAGATTGATTTCCCTGTTCCAGGCTGTGCCAGGGGCAAAAGGCAGCATCAGTCACCCTCCTCAACTCCCAAAACTGTGGGGCACAGAACTGGGGCATGATTCTCACTTAAGGTGTGAAAAGTCCTGGATTCAGCTCCTGGATGAGCCCACCTTTTGGGCACCCACCTTCTTTGGCTTGCACATGGGACCATGGCATAACCAGTGCCCTGGCACAGAGGGCTGGATGCCCCTTCCTGCCTGGGTGGGCAGGATGGACCCCTAAGGTTGGCAGTGAGCAGGTGAGAGGACTCAGCCAGGCCTGTCCCTGCCTTGCACAGGGGGATGTAGCTCAGCAGAAGAGCACTTGCTTTGCATGCAAGAGGCTCTGGGATCAACCCCCAGCATCTCCATGTCTTTTTCCCTGTGAGAGCTGCTGTACCCCTGGGCATCCTTGGAGGATGCTTCCCTGTGCTGCCTTGTCTCCTGGCCAAGGCACCTGATTTTTTTCCAGCCATTAGTAAATATCCCTGTGTGTTCCCTTTTCCCAGTCCTCCAGGTATGTGTACTGGGTCTGAACAGACCCTTCACACCAGGCTGGGGGATGGCAGAACCCAGGGCAAAATGCGGTGTCCCTGACTGTCCTTACCAGGGTACAAGGTATCAGGGGCTGTGATGGCTGAGGGGTGAAGGTGTTGGACTTGAAATCCAATAGGGATTCCCTGTACAGGTTTGAATCTTGCTCACAGTGATGGGTTTTACCCATGGCTGAATGGGGTGGGGTACCAGGGTGACCCCATCACTTGGGATTTTGATGGCTGCAGACAAGTGGGCAAGGAAAGGGCAGTGTTCTTGCACTGGGCACTGGTGGGCTTGTGGACTCTGGGCTCAGCTCCTGTGTGGCCCCTCCTTTTGGGCATCTGTGGCCAGGCAGTGTGCCCTGCAGTGTCAGGGCATGGATGTGGTGGCACTGCCCACCACAGAGGGTGGCATGGACAGTGTCCCCAGCTTGGCAGCCCCTGGGCTGTGATAGTCCCATCACTGCCAGGAGCAAGGTGTTGCCCAGTGCCCGTGTGTTGCAGGAAGCTCGTAGGTAATCAAGGCAGACAGGGCACCAACGGAAATGGCAAGAGAGCTTTATTTTAAAAAATTCTCTTCTTATATAGGCATTAATAGTCCAGCAGTCATTGGTCGACAGCCATCCACCCCCTAAGGGGATTGGCTGAACCCTGCAGCACCCAGTACCAAAACAAAGATTAGAAAGAGCAAGAAGAATTCAGCTTATCTTTATTCCCCATGAGAAAGAAGAGAAAACCTTAGAAGAGTGCCTCCACAATTCCCCCTTTTTGTTTTAACAGGCAAAAGGTATTGCTTGTAGTCCCCTGTTGGTTCCTTAAGAAGAGAGAATAAGCTCAGCATGAAGGATCTGCTTGGCAGTGGCCAGCAACCAAGAAGATCCTGAATTAAATACCGATAAGGGGTCTGCCAGTGGTGGCCAGCCACTGACAGTGCCCAAACCAGCTGCTGATTTAAGGTGGACAGAGAGACTTTCAAGAAATGCCATAAATGATACATTTATCAAAACCTAATTCTATTGAAAGTTCTTATTTTCTGACTCTATAATAAGGAAACTTAAAATTCTGTCTCTGCTTGTAGAAAGACCATCTGCCTGATGGTCAATATCTTGGTCATAGTTTTGAGGTTGCCGGTTCTGCTTCTGAAGTCACAGATCAGGACGAACGCATCTCGCAGGCAGCCACTGCACTCCAGTATCTTTGGAAACGCAAAGCATATCCATGGCCCCAAGTAATAAGCTCATGCAGGCCTTCCCAGGTGTTAGTAAGTAGGTTTCAAATCCAAACCTTCGCCCGGGGCAAGCGCGACTCGCCTGATGACTGCAATGAGAGAAAATGGTTCAAAACGATAAGATTATTCAAATTTGGTGGCACTGTGAGACGACTAATTGTATCTAAAGCTTTTCCCAGTTGGCTCTCTGGTGATTCTCCATGCATTCCCCCTTTTTGTTTTTCCAGAACATGCTTCAAAGTACCATGAGCACATTCCATGATCGCTTGACCAGTTAGGAATGTGGAATACCAACCTTATGGTCCACACCCCATAGGTGCAAAAACTGCCACGTCTTCTGTGAGGCGTAGGCAGGGCCGTTGTCGGTTTTCACCGCAGATGGCACGCCCAAGACCGAGAAGGCCAATTTCCAATGGGCAATGACATCACGACCTTTTTCTCCAGTATGAGCAGATGCCCACATGGCTGAGGAGAAGGTGTAAATAGACACGTGCACATACTTAAATCAGCCAAATTCAGGGATTTGTGTTACATCCGTCTGCCAAAGCTGCAAGGCCTTTAGGCCTCTGGAGTTTACCCCTGGTGGCAGAGGTGCAGCGAGTCCGTGGCAATCAGCACAAGCGCTGACAATGTCACGAGCCTCAGTTGGCGTCAATTGGAACTGCTTTTGCAGAGTATGTGCACTCTGATGAAAGAAATCATGGGAAGCTTTGGCTTGTGCAATTTTGTCAGGCTGAGATGCCATCCATGCAGGATTGGCTAGCATATCAGCCCTGGCATTGCCTTCTGTTATAAAACCTGGTAATTTGGTGTGGCTTATAATGTGCAAAATATAATATGGGTGCATTCGAGCTTGAATTGCACTCCACAAAGCTTGTAATAATGAAAACAGAGCCACGTTATTGACTTCCTTTAGAAGTGAACAATCTAGATGTTTGGTTATATCTGCTACATAAAGCAGAATCTGTGACCAAATTCAAAGGCACCTGAGAGAACTGCTGAAAAGCCAAGGCAACTGCCTTCAGGTCAGCCAGTTGGGCAGAGCCTGACTCATGGCTGTTCAACACCTGCCACTCGGATCCCTCCTTCCAGGTAACAATGGCTGTTCCTGTTTTTCCCGAACCATCCATAAAGACAGTGGGTCCATGCACTGGCACCCGACTGTTCTTTGGTTGCAAGGCAAGGCTGGTTGAATTTGCCAATTGCAATAATTTGTGACTGGGCAGGTGATAAGCAATCTGCCCTGAAAAGTTTTGCATTGCACTTTGCAAAGAAGCGCTGTTAGCAAGGCTCCATTCAAAGTTGTCCCGTGTTATTGGGACAACAGTGGTAGCAGGGTCTCGCAGCTAACAACTGCAGACATCGGTGACGGCATTTGATTACCAAACACGCTATCAATTTGAACAACGTGGGTGCTGTCTTTTTTGGCTGATGGGGCAGAAAGACCCATTCCAGAATATGCAGAGGGTCGGCCCATTGTTTGTTCCACTGGCCGATGATACCTGTGGGATGGAGGTCTGGAGCAGTAATAAAAACAATGATATCAACAGAGGGATCTACTTGATAAACCTGATGAGCAGAAACAGCTTGTTGCACCTCGTTCAGCACTTGTCGCGCCTCCGGGGTCAATTTTTGAGGTGAATTCAGATCAGGGTCCCCCTTTAAAATATTAAAGAGCGGGGAAAGTTGCGTGGCGGTCAGTCCTAAATAAGGACGTCGCCAATTAATGGTACCAAGCAATTTCTGAGCATCGTTTAGAGTTTTGATAGTGTCTGTGAATTACACCTCTTGGTGTTGTATAGTTTGATCCAAAATTTTGACTCCCAAATACTTCCAAGAAGGCTGCTGTTGAATCTTGTCTGGAGCCACTTGCAACCCATGGGAATGCAGGGCAGTGAGCAGTTGAGACTGTAACCTCTGCAACTCATCCTGGGTGGGTGCGCCCACCAGGATATCATCCATATAAATGGTAGCAGAGTGCCTCAGGAAACTGCTCGCAGACTCCAGACAAAGCCTGAGCGACATACCATTGACAGATTGTCAGGCTATTTTTCATGCCCTGAGGTAACGCTTTCTGTTGAAATCTCTTTACAGGCTCAGCATTATTAATTGTAGGCACCATAAAGTCAAATTTTGGTCTGTCGTTGGGGTGCAAAGGAATTGTGAAAAAACAATCCTTCAAATCAATTATCAGGATTTCCCACTTTGTGGGGATCATTGTGGGTGAGGGCATACCAGGCTGCAAGGCCCCCATACTTTCCATCATTGCATTAACTTTCCGGAGATCTTGCAGCAATCTCCATTTCCCCGATTTTTTTAAAATTACGAACACAGGGGTATTCCAGGGACTAGTAGAAGGCTCAATGTGTCCCTGTTGCAATTGTTCCTGAACCAGCTGACAAAGGGTGACTAGTTTTTCTTTGGGCAAGGGCCATTGTGGTTCCCATACAGGTGTTTCAGTTAGCCATCGCAAGGATAGCGTACGATATGGTGCACCCTTGCTCACAGTGGCCCCTATAAAAAATTTGTTCCAATCCGGACTCCCCATGCTGCCAACACGTCCCTCCCCCAAAGCTTAATTGGGGCTGAAGTAATATAGGGCTGGATTACAGCTGTGTGACTCTCCGGGTCTTTCACCAACACAGGCCGTTCACTCAGTTGGCTCTGTGTGGTTCCTCCTAGCCCCGCAATGGCTGACCCCACAGGGGCTAGAGGCCATGTAGAAGGTCATGAAGAGTAGGAAAGAATTGTTACGTCAGCACCTGTATCAATCAAACCTTGAAACCGAATCTGACGTGGGTGGGCTTTTGGCAGGATTCGAGTACGTCAGCTGTGGCCTCTGATTAGAGATGTCTGATGCCCAGCAGATCTGCGGAAGTTCTGGCGATCCAGTGCTGCTGCTTCCGCATAGTTGTTGCTCTGCTCTGGGAACAGAAGACTCAAAAGGCACCAATTGAGCAATGGGGTTTTTTTCAGGGATTGTGACAGGGGGACTTGGCATGGAAACCATAGCATGAACCTGGCCTGTAAAATCAGCATCTATTACTTCTGGATGAGCAAAGATTCCTTGGTGGGTGACCTCAGGCCTTCCCACCAGGAGTGCACCATACCCTTGGCTTAGGGGTTTGTGTGCATCCAAGAGGACTCTGTGGATGTTACCAGAGTCTAGGACAACTGTCCTGGCTGTGTAGACATTGACCCGGGCTGGCCCTAGGGCACCATCTCCACACTGGCTGGATGAGCCAGTGCTGGCGACATTGAGCTGGGCTGGTCCTTGGGTGCCATTTCTACACTGACTAGGTAGGCCAGTGCTGGTACCCTGTTTTGGGGGAACGTTTGTGACGGAGGGCAATTCCCCCTTTTTGCACTACCCTTTACATTTCTCGACAAGGGTCGGCTGTCTACATGGTACATAGACCTGCAATATTCTGCATGATGCCCTGGTCTACCACACCTCTTGCACTGGGGAACTGCAGTCCCTGCATTTTCCTTTTTCTGTGATTTAGTTCGTCTTCATTTGTTCCCAGCCTTGGACTGCTTCTGCCCACTGTTAGTGGTTGCCTGAGCAGGTGACAGAAATGCAGCCAAAGCAGGCTTCTTTGGGCTCCATAATCCCACCTGGGAGCAAGCCTCCACCATCTGTGCAATGGAAGAATCGCCTTGCAGTGCATCTATAATTTTTCTACATTCTTTGTTGGCATTGTCTTTTGCCAACTGTTTGCACAATACCTGTCTTAATGTATCATTGTCTTCGTTTGATAGACAGGTGTCTGCTAAGGAAGGTGGGAACCTTCCTTAGAACAGATAATGTGAACCCCCTTCCCTCCAAATTATTATAACTTTGGAATCAAGGGCTCTCAGGCAAAGATATGGGAGAAGGAATAAGAGTTCTTTACTAGTATATATAATGAGGTAAACAATCAGTAAAACAGTAAACAAGGTAAAACAGAGCAAACAAAACCAACAACTCGGTGGCAGATGTCCCTGGGCTGCCAGGCACTTTCCCGTTTGGTGCACTCACGATTACGGCCAGCAGGGGCGCTGTTGGGTTCCCAGACCAGCAGGGCAGGTGCGATGACTCCCGGGAAGCTGCAGAGGGCGCTGTGGCACCAGGTCAGGCGGGTCTCGCAGGGAGAATGGCAGGCAGCTGGGCAGAGATGGAGTGCAGCCATATGCGTTGGGCAGGGAGGTCAGAGCAGGGAGATGGAACGACAAGGTGGGCTCACCTGAGCCAGTCAGCAGAAGAGGTGGCAGGAAACTCCGCAGTTGTGGCAGGTAGGGTGCAGGGCGGTGGCAGGCAGAGTGTGGGGTGGTGGCAGGCAGGGATCCCGTTCCGCTGCAGCACAGATGGGAGATGCACCCTCCCGGGGGAAAGAGAGGATTGGAGTCCTGTGCCCTTCTTTTCAAAGCAAGAACTCACCCACCAGGTAGAGAAAAGCTAGTACAAAGCCGGGCTTTTTTTCCTGCAGTCGCAGCCAAAAAGCAGAGAGCTGCTTCTTTTCACTGCTCTCTCCTCCAAGACTTGCGAGCCAGTGTCCCGTTATCAAATCCTGCAAGCTCTTGTTCCCATTCCCACCCAGCCAAAAGTCTTTGTCTCCTTTGTGAGCGTAGATGGCCCTTACATACTGGTCATTAGTTGCCTAGCAAAAGAATGGTAAAAATTCCACTTCCGCCCCTCAACCTTCAACAATCATCTTCCACCTGTTTTTCTAATGCTGCAGCTAATTTTTCCACGAAGGATAGGAAAGGTTCAGATTGCCCCTTTGACATCTTAGAATATTGTGTTTTTGGCTCTGCCATGATGATTCTTTTAATAAGAACACCTACACCTATTTTTTGGGCCTGTTTCAACAATTGGGGATCCCATCTGGCTTGGAGGTCAGGATTGTCGTGTGGGTTAACTCCCGTCAGAACATCCAACCCAGTTCCATGCCTAGGGTTACCATGAGGCAAACACACGTTTTCTTCTGTGTACTTTTCAGCCATTTGCCTCCAATTATTCTCAAAACCTACAAATTGCACAGGTTGGAACAGAACTTGGCCAAAATGCCTGATGTCAAAGGGTGCCAACAGAACAGTATTCAGTACTCTAATAATTTGCATAACTTCAGGAGACCCAAGCCCATACTGTGCTCTCTTAGTTTGTAAATCCTGGACCACTTTCCAAGCTATAACTTCATGTCTATCCACTTGGCCTGAGTTCGGGGCTGCTCTAAATACCGGGAAGGCTTGCACACCCCCTTGCAGGGTGTTAATATCACCCTGAGCTACTGGCCCACCTTCTGGGGGCACTGTAGCTGTCACCTGAGTCTCCATGGCTTCTGGTAGTGGCTATGGCATCCCTATTCTTTCTAAGAGGTTCCAATCTCCTGCCTCTAAGGCTCCTAACTTGACATATTCCCAGAATTTTCTTGAGTTTTGGGGTTTCAATGTTATGGAACAATCTGGAAGAATCCAGGGACAGGTCTGTAACAGGTCTGTCTTTTTTCTTCTCGTCGTTACTACTGTTTTTCACACTCGCACCGAAGTGCTGTCTGCCTCATTTTCGGAATCCTCCATTCATGATTCATCTGCCGTGCCTATTACAAAAGATGGAATTTGCGCAGGCACAGGCAATGGGTTGGGAGAGAGGACGTCAATTGAAGTCGGGCTGGGAGGTGAAGAAGACCGGGTGTAGCTTGCGTATCTTCTAAGTCCCCGGATTGCAATGGCTGAAAGGATACTATTGTGTCTGCTGTTGCTATGGTTACAACTTCCATTCGCAGCAGGGCACCTCACATCCGCCTGCCGAGGTATCGGAGACATGTTTCTGGTTTCACCCAGCCAGGGTCCGGCGGCTCTCTGTGTTAAAGCTTCCAGCACTGCTAGAAGCATCTCAGACATTCCTGTGAGCTGCTGTGATATATATATCTCAGAGGCTCGGTCGAACAAACGAACTGTGAGGCCTCGGCCGCCCGTGCTGGGTATCCTGGCGCTGCGGCCGCCAGGACTGAGGCGGGGATGGCCGGCGCCGAACCCAGCCAGGGTGGGACTGCCCCGGGCGTGATTTCATTCGCCCGCTCGGCTGTCAGTCCAGGCGTGCCGCCTACATCACTTGGCGCGGGAGAGGGCTGGGCTTGCACAGACTGGAGCGGGATGGGATTGGCTGCCCCGTCCCCCTGTCTGGCCATCGCCGTGATGTCAGCCTGAGCCAGAAGGAGGTTTGGCCGTAGCGGCCTCAGGGGCCCGGCACCCACCCTCGGTGGTATGGGGGGGGCCCGAAGCGGCCGCGGCGGCGGTGGTGCCATGGCGCGTCCACTCCTGCTCCATGTGCTCTGCGAGGACCTCTTCTGGAGTCGGGTAAGTCTGCGGTTTATATTCTAGAGGAGATATGTACTTATGCTCAGAGCTTCCACATGTCTTGGGTGAGGGGCCGGGCTTCCGGGGCCAGTGGCCACTTAGCGGAAGCCATGACTCGACATAAGAACGAGCATTTTCTCGGTCAAAATCTGACCCCTCTTCCCTCAATAAATCCAAAATCTTTCTCCACGTACGGCACAAACGTATGGCTTTAAAATTGCCAAAGGAAATCTCAAACCAGAGCTCGTCTCCAAGACGTAGCCACATTTCAAAGTTTCAAATTGCTTGTGAAATCTCGGGGTACCCCTTCCATTCAAACCAGATCAGAAGGTCTCCAACTAACCGATCAGAAATCCTGGTGCGGACAGGAGCCCAGACGTCCTGCTGGGACGGCGATGGTGCGCCAGAGTCCACAGCCACTCCCTCCATGTTCTCCCTGCGACCCTGGGCGGGTGGGAAGGGGCAAAAGGCTGGTAGGGGGGGCTTTTGCATACCTTGGAAACACAGCACGGCACACGGCGAGGTCACCAATGTTGCAGGAAGCTCATAGGTAATCAAGGCAGACAGGGCACCGACAGAAATGGCAAGAGAGCTTTATTTTAAAAAATTCTCTTCTTATATAGGCATTAATAGTCCAGCAGTCATTGGTCGACAGCCATCCACCCCCTAAGGGGATTGGCTGAACCTTGCAGCACCCAGTACCAAAACAAAGATTAGAAAGAGCAAGAAGAATTCAGCTTATCTTTATTCCCCATGAGAAAGAAGAGAAAACCTTAGAATAGTGCATCCTCACCCACGGGCACAGGCACAGCTCAGCCATGGCCAGGGCTGGTTCCCTTCTGGATGGGGAAGGAGCTGTCAGGGCAGTGGGGGACGGCAGAAGGGGGGGCCACGCTGCTACTGCAGATTCAGGGGGAAGCTATGCCATGATGCATCCCCTCCCTTTGGGTAGCCCTTCCAGAGGTAGATGTGAGTTTATCATCACTGGCCCATGAAAGAGGAGGGTTTGAGGAGGCAAAAAAGCTGGAGATGCTGGGGGTTGAACCCAGGGCCTCTTACATGCGAAGCAAGCACTCTCCCACTACATCCCTACCTGGGGGACCTACATCCCCTGCCTGGGGCTCCACTCACCTGGGGGTCCTGCTGACCCCCCTTCTCCTCTTGGCCCCATTTTAAAACCAGCTTCCCACAAAGTTTCGAAAATCCCACTGAATCATGAGGTGCAGAGGGGACCCCCTGGCTTTCTAAACTTTTCAGAGAAGAGCCTGGGTGTGGCTGAATCCAATCTTAGCCCCAGATTTTGTCAGTGGTTTACCTCTAAAATATTATATAGGTGTAGTGGAACATTTATATGGCTTTATCCCGCAGGATTAAAGATAAAGCAGATAGGCTTATATAAATATATATGATTTATTATGATGATTAGACAAAAAAATCTTAATCAGAATTATTTACAACACAATAGAGGAACTATAACAACTATTACAATACAGTGCACTATGAAGCAATATTGAAACAATTATATTAAAGCAAATGTATTAAAGCTACCAAAACCAATTAATTATTAAGTAGAGTTTGATATCTCTCACCCAGACCAATGACTGGGAGCAAATCTCTTTGGCTCAGTTTTAAGGAGTGATCTTGAGGGGTATCCCCACTCCAGAGGGGTATCTCCACACATACACTTCAAGAAGGGATCTGTCAGAAGACCCTGCCATTAAAATTTGGGACTGGGCTTTTATAGTATAAACTGTCAGTCAGATATGTCCAGGACAGCTGTGCCAGCTCAACAACTTTAGTGAAGTTATCAGTAATATTACTTGTTTGTTCAGGTATTACTTGTTTAACCAGGTATTTTACCAGTTCTACTATATCTTCATCTCAGTACCAGGATGTTTAACTTTGGAATTGATGAGTCAGGCTGGTTGCAGCTTTATTCAACACCAAAAGCAGTGTGACCCCTTTTTCTTTATTTAACACTGATAGTTTTGAAAATAGGGCATTCTCTGAGTTGTTTCCCCCATTCCAGGGAGACCGTCCTGCTACATATGGCCAGGTGACATCCCCGCAGCCAGGGAAGAACAAGGGCAACATCACAGCTGTAACCATCCACCAAGGACAAACTGAGCTGCCTCAGGTCCCATCTCACCGCAGCCAGTTCTGTGAGTAGTGAAAGTGAAAAAAGGCTTTCATGCTCACTTATACCATCTGGCTCGTTGGTCTAGGGGTATGATTCTCGCTTCGGGTGTGAGAGGTCCCGGGTTCAACTCCCGGACGAGCCCTCCTTTTGCGCAGCCATGTGCCTTGGGATGCAGTGGGGCCAAGGCCAGAGTAGCGGGGGGGATATCGGTGCCTGCAGAGTGGGGATGGGCACAGTGTTTTGGGTGGGCACATCCCTAAACCCAGATGGAGCCCCTTGGAGGTAGCAATGGGGAGGGTGGAGTGCAGCCTGGGACAGTCAGGTTTGGGATCCCTGGGGACAGAGTTGGGCAGCGGTGGGGGCAAGGGGACTTGGCCAACTCCCCTTGATCTTGCACAGCGGGATGCAGCTCAGCAGCAGAGCGCTTGCTTTGCATGCAAGAAGCCCTGGGATCAACCCCCAGCATTTCCATGTCCTTTTGCCTTCCCAGACCCCTCCCTGCTGGATGCAGGGCTGGCAGAGAGCCCCAAGCCCCTCAGAAAAACCCTGCACAATTGCCTGCAAGCAAAACTGACCTGGGATTGCCTCCTGGCGTTCCCAGGGCAGGCAGCGAGGAGATGCCCTCAGAGATTCCCCACCCCTGACCTGGTGCTGCAGGGTGTGTCCCTTCCTCAAGGGGCTCAGGGTGTCTCTTGGGGTGACCACGGGGGCTAGGGGGAGCAGCCGGGTGGCAGGAGGGCAAATGGGTGCCCGAAAAAAGGGCAAGATGTGTGCTGTGCATTGCACCCCCACTCTGCCCTGGGACACCTGGACACTTCACTTCCCAGGAAAATGCCACTCAATGGACATCCTGCCACACGGGGATCTGCCTGCACAGGGACACAACACACACACGCACCCACCCAAGCCTTTACAGTCTTTACGATGCAGAGTGGGGGGCATAGGAGCTGCATCCTGGCTCATTGGTCCAGGGATATGATTCTCACTTAGGGTGCAAGAGGTCCTGGGTTCAACTCCTGGACGAACCCTTGCTTTTGGCCACCCACCATCCCCAGGGCTGAGGGTGACCTTTACTGGTTGGGTATATCCCTGTGGGAAGAATGGTCTCCAAAGGACTGGCGGTAAGGTGCTGCCAGAGGAGGAATTCTCATGTTCTTTTGCCTTCTCAAGGCCTTCCCTGGTGAAACCGGGGCTGCCAGAGCTCCCTAGGAAAGGCCTGGCACTGCATCCTGGCATCCCAAGGCCGGGTAAATATGTCATGCCTCTTTCCCTATCCTGCCTGGAGGCTGTAGGGCACAGGAGGCCTTTTTTTCTTCCCTTCCCCATGGGACTCAGGTTATCTCTTTGGGCATACATTGATGGTGGGGGGAGCAGCTCAGAAGGAGGAGGGTAGTGGATGCCAAATATGCAGACTCATCCAGGAGCTGAATCCAGGACTTCTTGCAGTCCAAACGAGAGTCATACACCCAGACTAATGAGCCATGGTACACTGCTCCCCTAGGAATGTGGGACAGGGTGATGAGGGGGAATCTACTCAGCATCCTGGGGAAATGTTCCACTTCCCCACGGCACTCTTCTTCTTCACCTCTTCCAGGTCTGCAAAAGCTGGAGAACTCTGGGGTTACCACCGTCTCTGCCTGGGGCATTGACGTGTTCCCGAGGGAGAAGGGAGAGAAGGGCTGGCGTTGCTCTGGCTCCTTATGACGCTCCGGTATCAGCTTCTCCCGGGACCCCCAGCGTGGGTATCGGGGCGTTGAGTAAAACCCATCGCTGTGAGCAGGATTCGAACCTGCGCAGGGAATCCCTATTGGATTTCGAGTCCAACGCCTTCACCCCTCGGCCATCACAGCCCCAGCCACCGCGGCTGGGGGACACCCGTGCCCCCGGTGCGGGCAGCGCCGCGCTGTGCCGGGCAGCGGGGCGGGGTGCGGCTGTGCGGGGCAGTGTGCGGACGTGCAGGATGTCCGGGATGTCCGGGCCATGACGGCAGTGCGCTGATGGCGCTGTGTAGCGGCGGGGTTGCGGGCGCGGTCCGTACGCAGGGAGCGTCCCCGGGCCGGCGGAGTTCCCGGGCAGGGGCGTCGGCGCAGCGTCCGGGCCGGGCTCGAGTGGGGCTCGGGGGCGGGAGCGCACCCCGGCTCGTTGGTCTAGGGGTATGATTCTCGCTTAGGGTGCGAGAGGTCCCGGGTTCAAATCCCGGACGAGCCCTTCTCTTTTGGGCATCACCGCCCTGCAACCGCCTGGCAGGTGCAGAGCCCGATGGGACCCGGCCAT
This sequence comes from Acanthiza pusilla, assembly GCA_036630365.1. Taxonomy (NCBI): domain Eukaryota; kingdom Metazoa; phylum Chordata; class Aves; order Passeriformes; family Acanthizidae; genus Acanthiza; species Acanthiza pusilla. The sequence continues at coordinate 562,535 of JAXCHO010000167.1, read as the reverse complement.
CGATTTTTCTCCCCCAGGGACACCCGTAGTGCCGGGGCTTTAAGCTTAGCATGGCACAGAGTGTCCCAAGGGCTTGTGCCTTGTCCCTGATGTTCCAACCCATCGGCCCTGCAGAGTGACCCTGTTTTTGAGGTGGAAGCAGGTTGGGGATGGGCTGGGAAGGGCTATGTCTGTGGCCATGGGGGATCCCTGGCAGTGGGGCCAGTGGACGCCATGGCTCACCTGATCAAAGCGCCTGTCTAGCAAACATGAGATCCTGGATTCAGTTTCAAGTGGTGCATGGGTCTGGGGGCTGTTTTTCCTCCCTGCTCCAAGCTGAGGGCACTGCTGGGGGTTCCTCACTGCCTCTGTTTGCCCCTCACAGTGATGACTCTGACTCAGAGCAATTTGGGTGGATGTTTTTACTGAAAGCTTATTTCAGTCTCCCCAGGTTCCCCCTCTGGATGTAGAAATGTCCAAGGCATCCCTCCCACCTAGGACCTGGTCCTGTCCCTGCCCTGTGGCGCCTGCAAGTCCCACAATCAGCAGCAGGATTGGTTCCCCTCAGCATGGCTGCCCTATCCACAGTCCACCCTCCAGGCTCCTACACCTGGCAGGGCTGGCTGGAAGGACATGGCAGCATCTCAGGTACCTTCCCTTGGGGTGCCCAGACCTGTCCAATGCCAGGACGAGCCACAGCAGAGGGTTAATCCCCACTTGGTGGGGAGAACGGAGCTGTTTGGATCGCTTTCCAGGTAGGTCACCCAGAACCACCCAGCATCCTGGCGCCACTGAGGGTTCAAGGTGGTGTGGGGCCAGGACACCTTCCTCTGCCTGTCTGGGCTCTCACCACAAGCAGGATGAGATTTGCATTTTGCCTCTTGCCTTTTCTTTGTTGATTTTTCCAGTCACGATGAACAGGCATATTCACCAACAGCTCTGATGGGAAAAACTCTTCCATAACTTCTCTGCCCACACTCCCTTCAGTATCCAGGGTATCCATCCATGGTTTCACACCTCCTTTGTCCTAGTTTGCTCCCCGGTTGCACCCCTCTTTTGGAAGGTTATTGCCTGACTGCTCAACAGCCACTTTCCACAGTAATCGCTCTTTTAAGGCTTTCTGAGTGCTTTCCTATCCATGAGTCTTGGAAAAAATTTCCAGCCCCCTCCACACCGGGACCTTGGCTGGCCTTTTAAACACTACCTCAATTTCTCCTGCCACCCCCTTCCCAAAATCCAGTGCTGCTGCAGGGCATCGGTGACTTCTGACCCTGGGGAGTATGCAGATGCCACAGTAGACCAGGCACTTGCTGGTACACCCTCTCCCCCGAGCTCCCGTGTGCCGCAGGAATCCGAGCCTACCCCAGTTCCCCCCGCGCGGCAGCAAAATCTCGACGAGGGTGGGACTCGAACCCACGCGTGCAGAGCACAATGGATTAGCAGTCCATCGCCTTAACCACTCGGCCACCTCGTCCCGCCGGGGGGGCCTTGTCGCCCCCTTCTGGCCTGACGCAGCAGCAGCAGCCCTTCCCGCCCTGCTCCAGGGCCCGTCCGAGTCTCATCGCCTGCTCACACGCTGGAGGCCCTGCTAAAACAACCCCCCCCCGCGGCCGCCCCCAACGCCCTCTTAGCGCAGTAGGCAGCGCGTCAGTCTCATAATCTGAAGGTCCTGAGTTCGAGCCTCAGAGAGGGCAATATTTTTAGGGCTTTCGTTTTTTTTTTTTTCTGACGCCCGGCGGCCGCGCCCGGCAGCTCCGCGGTGCGCCCGGCCCGGCCCCCGCGGCGGGCGGTTCCCACAGGGCCGGGCCCCATCCTCACGGGCGCGGGGCGGGGGGAGGCGCGGGGCGGGCAGGCGATTCCCACGGGCCGGGGGTGAGCGGAGGTACGCGCGATTTGCAGCGGGACGAGGTGGCCGAGTGGTTAAGGCGATGGACTGCTAATCCATTGTGCTCTGCACGCGTGGGTTCGAATCCCACCCTCGTCGAGATTTTGCTGCTGACCAGGGTCCTCCATGCACAGATAAACGATATCGGGGGGCCGGGAGCAAGAGCAGCGCCCCAACACTGGTACCCCAGCAAGCCCCCGGGTAAAAGACAGCAGCCACCGCGGATTGGGAGCATCCTCTACCATGAGCTTTCACAGAGGAAGGAGGCACCTTTCAAGCGACTAAAAATTTTATTAGTTACAAACACAGTTTACAGCAAATGGTATGAGACATACTCCCAAAGCTCTGTTGGGTTTTGCCAGCTGAATTCCAGGTAAACTGAGAACATCAAGAGCAGGGCACAGGTTTCCCATCACATTGAACCAGTCAAACTCAACAAAACTCAGCCCAACAAAAGCAGGAACAGCCTCAAAGCACACCCTTTCAAATTTAAATTTATTTCAATTTAGCATTAAGCTACTAGTGATATTTTGGGTTCAAGAGAAGTAATACAAATGAAATGCTATTTTAAAAAAACCAACTATATAACCACTTTTTTGGAAGGCAATTGACAGTTTCAGACTACTGAGGATTTCAGCTGGGGTGGGCAGGGAAGATAACCAGTTCAGTGCAGGAATTTGTATTTTATTATGCAGAAGGTTCTGTCTGAGAAAAAATTGCTGATTATGTAAGAAAAAGATTAGCTGCATAGGAGTACTGCAGATGTGAAGTACATCTTCATATTATTTACTGGGTATTAAACAAAAACTAAGGGCCTTCAACTTCCACAGGTTTTTAAATGTTGAAGAATGCAGGCAATCTGCTCTTCGGAAAAAAAAAGAAAATTGTTTTACCATAGCTGTTTACTGAAGACTGAAGGAAGCAACCTGTTTTCCAGCATGACATGGAATCTGTGGAATAAGCATCTCACCTGTTTTTAATGTTGTAAAATATTGAATAAAATACAACTTGAGCCCAGGAGAACAAAAATCCTGGATTTGCACTGAGCAACAGGTACAAAAACAAGGACAAATGCTGCTCCAACTTGAGAATGACAGTTTTGACATTCTTAGGAACAGAATAGGAGCTTCAAGCCATAGTGCAAGGCAGTTCCTGCATGAAGGAAGCACAGAGCTGAGACAACATTTCAGGCACTGTGTCTATGGAGAGCAACTGTTCCAATGTTCCCAGGGACCCTGTGCTACCCTACAGCTGAACCTAGTGAAGCCGTGTTTACCCCACACTGAGAGCTGGGAGAAAGAAAAACCACCACTGCCACTTAAAGACTTTCCAAGAAAACGCATTGGACTCATCTCTGTGCCTGTTGGGCAGAAGAGGAGGGAGTCTCAGACCATCTCTATAACGTTGGCCCTATGCAATGCAGCTATGTGAGGTGGGCCCAGGCCCCATGGCTGCTCCGTGTTCTGATCCCAGGAGAACACCGGGTTGTTCTGGAACATGCCCCAGGAGCGCATCTGTTCAATCACCTGGACCTGGATTTCTTTCCTGAGTCTCCGTGTCTCAGCTCTGCTCAAATATCCACCATGTCCACCAGAGCAGAGAGGTGGAGCTCGGAGGCAGTCTCGGCCTCCTTGGTGGCTCTGAGGAGCTGCTGCAAGTGTTTGAGTCTGTCCGACAATGCAGGGCTTCGCTCCAGCTCCAGAACCTCATGTCCCTCCTGACACCCAGCCTGGCAGAAGGGAAAGAGATGAGACTGAGACTTTCTCCCAAGGTAATTCCCACTACAGGTTTTGCAGCTGCTGCACTCCTCAGAGTTTTAATCACTGCTCGGAACTACCTTCTCTTACCTCTTGAGCAGCTGACATGGGACTCTTCTCCAAGGGGCAGGCAATGGCTGGTGTGGAGAGCAGAGACTGGGGCAGGTAGAGAGGAAGACCTAAGAGATCCCCAAGGGGCTCCATGTCCTCAGCTAGGTATCGTTGCAGCTGTTCTTCAAACCTGGATGGCAAGGGCAAGAGCACCAGTCAGATGGCGTCCTGGCTTTGTCCCTGTAACCAGTGCATTACACTGAGAGTTTTGGGGTCAGCAGTGCCTGACCTCCACAGCCATATTCAAAACAGTCTGATGTACCCCACTGCTACTATCAAAATCCATCACAGAAGACTGTGGTACATAAAGAAGTACATGGACTGAAGAGACTCAGCTGATGGGAAAGGCAGAAGAGACAAAAACCTCTTGGACCAACCTCAAAAGCTTTAGTTCTTCACCTTCGTGATCTGCATTGCTACAAACTGACACCCCAGAGAGAACTTCATGAACATTTGTGACAGTGGGGGACACACAGACCACTGTACACACTGCAGTGTTTCAATTCTGGTGACATGACTAACTACAGAGTTTCCAAGCATTCCCAAGAGCTCCAAGAATTTCTACCATCCTGGACTGTTCCCATGATGCAAGAAGGAGAGTAGGGAACTGCACTGATGTGCTTAATGAAATCAGATGGAACTGGAGATGGTCTGGGCTCTTTTCTAGCACAGCTTAAATTCCTATTCCATTCAAGTTACAAATTGTTTACAACCCTGGGCTGGAGCTGCAAGGAAAAGATGCTGCTCTGGGAACTTACCTCTTGTTTTCTATTTTTTCCAGTTGCAACTGTGCCAACAGACGCTCCTGGGCCAAGGACGTGTCTGTGAATTCATCTGTGCTGGGAATGCTCACTTCCTGACCTGGCAGCATGCTCATGCCAGAGCCATACTGACCCACCACCATGGAGATGCTGTAGGGTTTCTTAAAAGACTTGGGAGATTTTATCTTTGACCTGAAGGGGGAAGGAAAAAACCAACAAACAAAAACACAGGAATTGTTATGAGTGTGTTGATTTTTCCCTATTAGCTTGAAGCTTTGAAATAGCAGGGAGTGAGTAGTGATCATTTGGATCAATAGAGAGAAATGGAGAAATAATAGAGAAATAATGCCCTTCTGCCAGGGTCCAACACACCACCCTCTGTCCGTGGGATTAGAGAGGAACTAATCTGACAGGAGCACAGGATTCACCCCAAACATCACCCACCACACAGCAGAGCTACAGCTAAGCTTCCAAGAGGGAAGAGAGTGGCTTCCTTCTGAATGAGGCTAGGGAAGTGAGCTAGACCTGACATCTTAAATACGTTAATGCCACACAGCTCTAAGGCTTCCTTCTCCCTCAACCTATCGAGCATTTTCTTAGACTCACAGTGTTCTCTCCATGCTTTGCACAACTCCAAAGCCTCAGCAGCAGATTTTTTGGCAGAATTTCTCCACTTAGAACACTTTCAGCACTCCCCAAGCAATCCACTTCTCTGAGAGCTCTGTATCCCTGTACAAATAAAATCTACTTCCTACCCTGTTTCAGCACAGCCTTGTACACTTGTACATCATTTAAGGGAGATGTACACAAGCACGGTTTGGGAGGATGCCAAATGCTGGTTTTCAGCACCGTGGAGGCCACCTCACCTCTCATGGCCTTGCCGGATCTCCTCCTGTGTCCGCAACCTGGCTTGATCCCATGAGAAGGGCACAGTGTAGTTCTTTAAATGCTCCTTGAAGAAGTATACACGAACTTGACCATCTTTACTTACTGCTTCTGTGAATAAACCCAAGCACAATGTTTATCATTTGCACAGGTTCCCACCTTCAGAGGAAAAGCTCAGTATAAAAAGGCAATTTGGGGGAAAAACAAGTGTTCACATTCAAATAGGTTTCAAACAGAGTCTGGAGCAAACTTCATTAATTAACGGAAATGATAATTAACCATGGCAGCCTGCCCTCCCAGCTGACATGGCTTCTGAGGGGTAACTCTGGGACTTTGCTTCATGCAAACTCTCTCCTGCTGGGAGGGCAGGAGACTCTGAAAGACTCTGACCAGAGACACTTTTGTAGTCACAGGATCAAGTCAAGCCATAACCAATCCTAAATACACACTCCACAGGAAAGACACATGTGCAGAACACAGCAAGACTACCACTCCCTCCCTGCTACACATCATTTGCTGCCATATATAAAGGCATCACTGGCAATGCATTCAATACCATCACAAAAGCAGCATCATCCACGCTGCAGGAGTACCACAATACCTGGAGCAATAGGCAGTTTGGGTGGCTTCCAGTCTCTCAGTTTATGATCAATACAGACTACCAAGATAAAATCCCAAGGGATCTCATCAACAGAAGGTCCATCTTCAGAGTTCCCAGTTGTTCTGGTTTTCCAGTTTTGGTAAGTTTTGCTCAGCAGATTCTCCACTTGAGACTGGATCAGTGGTTGAGTGTGGGAAGAACTTGCAATCTGAGAGACATACTGAAAAATCATGTGGCAAACAGGACGCCAAGGAGCTGTGGAATGAAAAAACCCAAAATGGCAAGAATTTGTGACAGAACCAACACTGCACAGGCACATCTTGGAAAGCAACGTGCAGCCACGAAGATATTAAGGGTGTGAAGTACCTACCACCTAAAGGAGGCAGATCTAGGTATGGGATCTGGAAGGACAGCACAGCCTCCTTCAGCCAGGCCAGGTGATCTGGCATGTTCCACTGCAGGTGAGGCAACACCTTGTTACCCCCAACTTCTGAAAACTCTGTGACAGGCCAAGACAAGTCACAAAGGTGCTCTGAGGATGCAACATCTGACAGGAACTGCAGCACGCTATTGTAGAGCTCTATGATGACCCCAGGCTCCTGGGATGGCAGCCCAGCTAAATGCCTCTCCCTCCAGTCATGGTAGAAGCGCTTGCCAAATTCTCCATCAATCCCATCCTCAATGTACTCCTGAAGGGTCTGGCTGCAGAGCTCAAGGGAGGCTGGACACTGGGACACGAGCCAGCCCACAGCTGCTGAGACCTATGATACACAAAACAGGCAGGGTTGGAAACTGCTCTGCAGTTGATTGGGACACAAAGGACGTGCAACGCTAAGTCTGAACAACACCATCCAAGAGAATATGCAGCAAAAGGCAAATAAATCAGGTATCATCATACCACCATTTTCAACAGTAATTCTCCAACTAGGTGGCCACAAACTGAATTCCCACACAGCAGGCTCAGGAACATACAAAAAAGCAGCTGTTCACATGAGGTACACGTATGCTGTGGAATTCCCTGTTGCAGGACACTGGGGTTGTTGAAAACTTATCCATGAAAAATTAGAGAGATTCACAGAAATTAGACCAGGGTGACTATATCATGCCTGATGCTGGCAGTCCTTGAAGTACAGATCTAAGTTGTGAGGTTTTGTGGGAGAGCATCACTCTGGGCTTGTCAGGGAGAGAGCTGCACAATCTTCTTTGTGTACAGAACATGGGAGGATAGAGGCATCTCTCAGTCCTATCCACCAAGATAGGATAACTCTGGGTGATCTCACAACAACCAGAAGGGCTACAAAGGAACCTCTGCATTTTAGGATTAAGAGTTTAAGGATAAAAAGGTTTACCCACCACCAGCACTCTCTGTTGGGCAGCAACACAGGCAGGGCAGACAAGAGTGGGTTTCAGTAATCCCTGAATTTTGGTCTCAGAGCAGTTTGAAGTTTCGGGTTTTTTGGTTTTTGGGTTTTTTTTAGCAAATGCCACTAATCTCTTGTCAGTGAAAATACAACAGTCACAAATAATGGAAAATAATTCCTGTATCTTGTTGTTCTTACCCTTCTGGTGCCTTCTAAGTCATTGACAGAGCCGGGGAGCTCTACAATGGTGTAATTTGAAATAAGCTGGGCTAAAACCAAGTCCTGGAGCATCAAACCTTAAAAAAATAAGAAAACTCATCATGTACAGAGAAAGAAAACACATCCTTGGACCACATGCTCTGCATTACATTCATGATATTGTTGGTCCCCTCCATCTCTGCCCACAGACTTCCAGGATCAAATTCTGTGTGTGAAGGAAAACTGGAAGCCAAAACTGGTGAGCTTCTAAGGCCTCGTGATCTTTAGGGAAGCTCTGAGAAGTGCTGTACTTCCTAGCCTCTCCCTTTACTACATGATGTAACTGAGAGGATGCACCAGCCACAACCCTTCTACTTGGGGCAGCCCTAAACATTCATACTTTCAAGACATTAAGTAATTACTTACCATCTTCTACTTCTTTCTCTATGGCCTCCTCTTCCTGACTGGGGACTAGAACCACCAAAGGAACTATGGGGTGGAAAGGTTTGGCCTGAAGCAGCTGTTTCAGCTGCAGTAAAGCTGAAAGCCAATAAACATCATCTTCTGCAACATCTTCACTCCTAACTCGGGGGGGCAGGAGAAGAATGAGGCCACTGGTCCCAAGCAAGTCCTTTTGTGTCTCAGCCGTATCAAGCTCTGAGTCAGAGAGTGCACCATGTGCCACCTAGACAGGCAACAAAGATGACAGCAGTAATGTAGCTAAACAAAGCTGTTTTCATACCAAAATCTGCAGTTTATTGTCACTGCCATTCAGCTTTGACATCCTTTTCCAGGAGCTCTAGGCAGCCTAAGATGACAAGCTGCTACCAGGACAACATGGATGTGTCTGATAGATGAGCTGAGCACAGAAGCGCCATTCAGCACCAGCTCTGGGACCAGGAATTGATGATTCAGGTTGCAGGTATTTACTCAGCTGATTGGAAACAAAGAAAAAAATCCATTTTTTTCAGGCCTTTTCAACAACCCTGTCGTTCCTAGTATCATCTCCCTCCATCCGACAGGACACCATATCCACTGAAGAGTCCACCCTGCTTTTATGGCCTCTTAGGTATCATGAAATTGTTCTCACCTACCTTTATACACACACTGACTTCAATTCTTCTGCTCCCCTGCATGCCAGGAGAACTAAATAGCGTCAGCGTTTGAATTTTGCCTTCTTTATGTGAAGTGTTTTTCTCACAGATTTTGTCTCCCATAAATTTGGCTTTCAACCAATCCATCAGTATCCTAGCAAACAAAAAAGAGGGCTTTGGGGGTTTTGTTGTCAAAAACGGCATTTTAGGGTTTTAGTATCAGCACCTCTAAGGTACCACAATCTATCATAATCCTATATATTTAGGTTATGATAAATAGCCCTAATAAATAGCTATAAATGTCCATGAATTTGTCATCTGTCAAGGTTTTGTTTTCAGTATGAGAAAAATGAATTAACGTTAGAAAATACAGACCACTGTAATAAATTACAGGTATATTGTTTAGAGTGCTTTGGAGAAAAAAAAACCCTGAAAATTTGAGGCAGGCAAAATTACATCAAGGGCTGTGCATTACTAATCTTCTAGGTAAATAAAAAGAAGTCTGCCCTGATTGAGAAAGGAACCCAGCAATCAACTCTTCAACCTACCTATTGGGATCATCCTTGGAATAATCATCATCACTGGGCAAAATCAAGAGTGCTTTCCAAAAAACCTGATCTTGTTGAACTGGAGTATGTTCTGTGATTAATGAGACGAGATCCAGGGGAGTCCAAGCCAAATCACTTAAAGAGAGACAAAAAAACTGGTGAAAACATCCACCCCAGAGCTCTTTCCCGGTTGAGGGATGTCTGTCTTGCAGTGAACAAGTTACAATACTGTAAGTAGTGACTGTTCAGTTAATTCTTTAGATCTGTTGCTCATCTTTCAGGAACTTCAGCTGCTAAATCTGATACATGAGTATTACTTGGAGGATTTCAGGAGCACATGTGTACTGCATCACTTCCACACTGATCCAATATGCACCCAGGCCACTGGAGAGCATGAGGAGCCATGGGAAGTCAGATCTCCTGCTGCACTTCCAACATCTCAACCAGTATTTTCCTGCTGCAAGACAGGTCACTAATAGCTCTCCTCCATTTACTTCTCTCCTCCCCTCCTCCCCAAAGCCCATCCCAGACCCTATCCAATTCAGGTACAAAATCACAGCCCATAATACCCATCAGATCCTTGAAATTACACCCAAGAGGATCATCTGGCCCAACACCTTCATTAATTTAGTGGAAGGTGTCCCTGTCCATGGTAGGGGGATAGAACAAACAAAATTATCTTTAAGGTCCTTTCCAAACCAAACTGTCCTATGGTTCTATGACCTTCCTATTCCCCTTATTCCAAAATACTCCCAGAAGTAAGTGAACATTCAGGCATGGTTAGCCAGACCTTACTGTCATTTCAGTTATCTCCGGCACTTCTGCTGCAGCTTGCTTCTAAAGAAAACAAGAACCATACCCCAGCCTACCTTACCAACTGCTGGTAGAAGTGCTGAACTTTAATTTCATGCACTGTCTTGTTTCTCAGCCAGTTCAATCTGGAAATAAAATATTGTTGGCTATATTTTTTGGTATAAAACAGGTACTTTAAACATATCTAAGAAATACTGAGGCCTGGGAAATATTACAGAGGCTTCAGAAAATTGCTGTTACTATAAGAATTTATTTGGATTTCCAGTTTTGGTCATGGCATTTCTGGAGAAAGTCTTTTAGAGGCTATTTAAGAACAAACAGTTCTGCAAACCAATTAAGATTCACAATGGAAGAATTTTTGGTACCTTAACTTCCAAAAAACAACCAGGTTGCTAACTGATGCCACTAGAAGTATCCTTACCTCGTGCAAGAGATTCCCAGCTTTCCTCCATTCCCCAGGTTTACGAATCTCTTGCACAAGTTCTCCATGGCTATGGGACACTCTGCACTGGGGGACAGTGCCTTCAGTTGATGTTTGGAATCCATGCCACAGGGAGCAGCTGGAAACGCTCTCATCTGACGTTTCAGCTTTGTCCGAGCTGCCACTGCTTCCCTCCACCTTCGGGAGAGAACAGATAAACACATCCCATTCGTAAACTCTTCTGCAGACCTCTGTCATCAGATATTTATATAATGAACACCACAACAATCACACCACACTGTCCAGGAAAACCAGTGATCAACAGAGAGAATACGAGGATAAAGTATTACAAGTTCCTAGACAGAATGAAGCTAGAATCTCCTACCAAGCTCATTACCTGACTACAACAAGGTGTTATCCCCTCTCCATGTACAGCTGAGTAATTTAGCAGAGGCTACTACTAACTCTAAGTTCTACCCTTATAATGGAGACAAGACAGAAAAAACTGTCTGAAAAAGAACACAACCACACAGCTGTAGTTCCACCTCTATTAACTGCTCCATGCCAATGCTCCCAAGAAAAGCAATTGTGTCCCAGGGTGGTAAACTCACCGCTGTAAGTACTTGCAAAAACACTGGAGCTCCTGAAAGGTTTCCTTGGCAATTTGGAAAATCTCATCCTCCAGAAAGAGCTGCATGAAGTGGCCACACACTTCTTCTGAACACCGGACAATTCGGGCTTGCCGGTCTCTTTCTAAGGCACGTCTAGTTCCAAATAAAACAAACCAGGAGTCTGCTGAGGTGAAGACCTCCAGCAAATGCCAATTTGCTTGGCTGAGATGCAAACAAGGAAGTCTGTGACATCTAGGAAACCCTTACGAAAGCAAACTACAGCATTCAGCATGTTGTACATACTTTAACTCATTGGTTGAAGCTTCTTTAACACTCTCCTTTATTACTTCTTCCATTAACTCCACACCCAGCAACTGGCTCAACTGCTTCATTAACTCTTCTCTTTCTTGCTTTTGCCTGGAAGGACAGACAAAAGATTTACACAAGTGAAAAAATCTACACTGGCAAGCCTACTGCTTAGTTACACGAGCACCACACACATTGTCAAACAGCTAATTCACCTAAAACTGATTTCCCACTACCTGGTTTCGAAATAAACAGCTCTGCAGGGAGCGAGGTTTCCCTCAAAAATGACAGATGACAATGGGGTTATTTGAGGGAAATATTTACCCATAAGTAACCTGATCTAGTGAGATCCTTTCCAAGCCAAACCATTCTAGCATTCTATTTATTCTTACCCCAATAAGCTACAAACAAGTAGCTCACTCAGAAGGAAAAGTCTGCATACAGCAGGGCCAGGATGCATGTCTCTTTCTGGAAAATCTGGATGAATAAAAGCTCCTAAAATTCCCACCCATCGTCTTCACAATGGCTCTGAGGCCACCAAAATGCTAACTAGCACACCACCCAAGAATGCAGAAGGGACACCTTGTCTGCATGATCCCAGGGGAGTTCAAGGTGAGACTGTTCTGCCAGTGTGGCACAATGACATAGGCCTTGAGCAGAGGCACAAGGACCTAGACTCATACCAGCTGTCCTTATGTTTACCCAGCCCAGCCTGCCCCACCCCCAAAGCAGTGCCTCACCTCTCCTCCTCCACCCTGCGCTGTTCCTCCTGGACACGCTGCCTTTCTACACTGAGCACGTTTCCAGACACTTCTCTAAGGATCTCCTCCGTCACTTCAGTCATAAGTTCTTCCATGGTGGCCTTTGAGGCACTGTGCAGAAACAGAAAATCTCTTCTCAAAGCCAGAAGGTTTTCATTCAAAGCCCCAGGTCCATGCTTTTCTCAGCCACACCTTGCTCTTTGTGGTGGGCTGACTCCAGCCATTAGCCAAGCACTCACACTGATATTGGCTCACTCCCCTCCCCACACTGAGACAGGGAAGAAAGTAGGAAGAAAAAAGGAAAACTCATGGATGGAACTAAATACACCGTAATATAGAAAGGGAAAATTCCCATACCCCCAACCAAGCAAAGTAAATGCAGCCAGTCATCACTTCCCATAGGAATAGCAATGCCCAGACAGCAACTAATCCACGTTCACCCTGAAACCCACAGATCTCCAACTTCTTCCTCTAACTCGGTTTTACTGCTGACCATAACATCACATGGAATAGACTTAGTCAGTCTGGGTCACCTGTCCCCATTCAGCAATTCTCAAGCACCGGTAGAACAACAACTGTTTGGGTCACATCCCACATCTATGACTCTACTGACTGCCCTGGAGAGAAAATGTTTATCAGAAGCAGAGAAGCAGCCAGATCTGGACTTGCTCCTCTTGTCCCCTTTGGGCACCTTCCCTTCCATGACAGAGGTTTCTTCCAAGGCAGAGCTTCTAGAGGTCTGGGTCAGCCTTCCCTTAGGCTAGAGCTGGGATGTGACACACATCTGAAGAAAGGTCTGCTTTCCCTTCCACTGCATCAGTAACACTGTCTCGACCACAGACCTGGCAGTGCTCAGTTTTACCATCTTCACATATGTGCTGCTATGGCAAGGGCCAGCTGTGGTGACAGACTCCAGGAGAACCAGCAATAAATGCTCTTTACCAGATGGCAGCAGCCACATAAGCTTCTCCTGCTCTGCCCACTTCTCTGCACTCTTCTTTGACGACATCGTGCACCAGCCCATCCACCACTTCAGCGATGTCCTGCAACACAACAAGGAAGCAGCTGAACCAAGGTGCAGTTCTTCTCAGGATTAAACTTAAATTACTTGGGAGTAAGACCCTCAAGCCTTGTTTAACTGACTGTAACTCACAGCATCATCTGTATTTCTGCTTACAAACTGAGCCAACTTAACCAAACACAACAGCCTGAAAACTTCAGACTGTTTAGACTATCTCAAAGGTTAGTAACAGCCCAGAAACAAAAGCAGCTTTTTGTACTAAATATGGGCAAGTCAATTTAGGAAATCATAATTAAGGACAGAGACTCCTATTTTCTTATTTCAGACTTTCATTCTAGCTGATTTAATTCCAAATGACCAGTCTAACCTTCACTGAAATGTGCGATTATCTAGGTAGAATATGGCAACTGTACTGTACAAAGCAATGAGACATTCTGAGACTGGTTCAGCATCAGCACACAAAAACTTGTGTGGGAGGGAGAAAAACAGCACAGTACATGGGGTACAAATTCAAGACCAAGCATTAATGGTCATGTACCCACACGAAGAAACTTTGTTGTGTCTCATATGACATACATGCACATTCTAGAAAAATGAAATACCCTAAGAACCTTTTATTATATTTCACAGATCTTTCCCAAATATTTCCCTACTGTGTCTGAGTAGCTAGGCTGAGGCTTTGAAGGGAGAGGCTCAGGCTGTGCAGCAGGATGGGAGATGGGCTGTGCAGGAGGCAGGACTGGCATCAGCTGACGAGGCAACAGCGAGGGCAGAAGATGAGCTGGGGGCTGGACTTTCACTGCTGTGGCTTCTAAATCCACACCTCTGCTTTCCACTCTTCCTTCTTGGAAGGGGAGAGAAGAAAAATTAAGGCAACCAGATCAGCCACAAACAGAAGCAAATCTTATCTTCAAAAGCTGGCTTGCCTGATAAAACTCATCAGGTCATAAAATAAATCTGTAACAGCAGCTTGTTACCTTAAAGTTAAAAATATATAATAGAAATTAATTTATTAATGTTTTATACAAAACATCTAAAAATTAAATTTCACTTTACCCTTAGTACCAAGCACATGTATTTCCAACAAACCAGTTGTTTTAAATCAGGTACACCTGGCACCTACACACGCTATCTGTACTTCCAGCAAGGACAGAGAAGCACACACTCAGCTAACCTGGAAACTGATATGTTTATACACATAGTGGCAACAAACAGCTACAAATAAAAACAAGCAAACTGCAAAGGGAAGTTGGTTTCCTGGAATAGTCAAACATCTTGTTATTTCACTTATGTTGGCAAAATTTGGCTCAATAGTGTGTTTCCTAAATTGGGAAATACATTTTATTAATCAGATTGTTCTCGGCTTTTACAGATACATAAATATACCTGTGCAACCTGCTCTAGTGGAAGGTGCCTCTGCCATGTCAAGTGTGTTTGAACTAGACGAGCTTCAAGGCTCCTCCCATCTCAAACCAGTCTGTGATTCTATTATGATTTAAACTGTAATTCTTTCATTACATCTGAATTTCCATGCAATTTCAATCTCTGAGCCAAGAAGAGTTTCTGCTCTGTAAAATAAACCTGCTGATAGAGCTGACTCAGCAGTGTGTTCTGAGCACTTCCTAAAATGCAGGTTTGCTCTCACCTGTTGCTTCCACACTGGGTTTTTGGCTACTGCCAGCTTGATCCACAGAGGTGCTTCCACCAATGTACTTGTTCTGCCCATTGAAGCTGGACACAGGCACATGGTGGGGCACTGGGGGCAAGGGCCCCCCGTTCACAACCTCCCCAACAGAGACTGTGAGCTTCTGGCTGACAAAGAGGGATTTCCGTGGTTTGGGCAATCCATCTGGTTCCAGGAAAGCCGAGCGATTCAGCTCCACGTAACCCCTGGGGAAAAGTAAAAGGAGTACATCCTCAAAGCTCCAGTAACCTACAGGCTTCCAGTTCTGAAACTTACTTTTTCAAAACAGAATGTTGACAGGAACAGACCACTAACTGGCATCCTCAAGCAGTTTTTTTTTTTCCTTCTCCAGTCTCTTGAGATTCCAAGTTTGGAGGAACACACCTTAGAATGTACAGATTTCCATGGTAGACACTTATTTGTGAACTGCTGTCCTCCAACATACTCTAACAGCTGGTTTGCACTGTTCAGCTCCATCCCACCCTACAGGCCAGTAATGTCAGTTTCCCAAGAAGCAAAACTGTATCCTCATTTCCTACAGAGACCCCATCCCCTACTCTTGGCCTGTTACTTTCTTTGGGTCCAACCTTCAGGAGCAGCTCCCCCACATTACTGCTTTGCTTGGTATCAGTCTAACCTCCCCACAGGCATCATTTCCCTCACACTTACCCATCTGATACACTCAGGCCATAATAACTTATAAAATCAGTTGCCTCCTCACAATCTTTGAAAAGCAGCATGCGGACCAGGTGGTCCAAGGGGAATGCTGTACTTCTTTGGGTGCTCACAGTGTAGGCAATATTGAGGGATTTGAGACCATCTTTACGAATCTGGGGGAAAAGAAAAAGCCATGTAACTACTAAGAAAGAACCCAAAATGTACTATAAAGTGTACAATAAACATGAAAATCAAGTTTAAATACACCGGTACTTTGTCATCAAGTATCCACACAAACAATTATTTAGATTTTCAACTTTCTTTTTAAATTCTATGCACTTGCCCTCTAGTTCTTGTCCCTCTTTGGGGGGACATTTGTTTTGAGCATATCCCTTTGTGATTCTTGTGCAGAAAAAACACCTTGCAAGGGCTTCTGAAAGCGCAGGCTCATATTTGCTTTGCAAGACTCTGTCTGCTTCCCAATTATTTTTTAGGGAAATATTTATTTGTACACAATTACAAGGGAAAAAACGTCAAAAAGAGCATTTCAGTATTTGCCTTCCATATCACAGCAGAAATCCCCTGATAACTTTTTAACACATCTGAAGGAGCAGTATTATTTTTAAGGGTCAATATCTACCAAGTTTTCTGCTAAGATTTCTCACCACATCCCAGACTGCCTAACTCATTAATACGTAAAAAAAAAAAATCCATCTGTCTTTTCCTCACCTGGTTGAAATAACAGTGTAAGAGACAGGCATTCAGATAGGAAGCTGCTTGCACAAGCTTGAAAAACCTCACAAAATTGTTGCTGTTTAATGCAGCAAAAGCTTGAACTGCAAATCTAACTTCAGGCGAGTTTCTAACCTCTGGATGAAACTGCTGAACTTCTCTGTGGAGACAAAAGACAGGGACAAACCTTTTGCTTCAGTATTAAAATCACAAATCAACAGCAATCTGTAACAGCACAGAATTAAAATTACGAGTATTACAATTTGTCTGGATTTAATCCTAAACTCAATTCTTCCCAGAGGCAAAGAGAGAAAACAAGTGATGTCTTGTTCTCACCTGAGAATATCGCCCTTGTTGAGATTCAGCAAGACATTATAACCTCGGAACTCTGCTTCACTATTGCAGTAAATCCCCTTGTTAGCCAAGTCCTGATACATCTCCTTCAAGGTCTGCAGGCATTTAGTCATGTTCTCATTGTTGATTTTGGCATCAAAGGAAGACATGGGCTCTTCACATAAGTGGTGAGCACAGTGGATGTGAAAGCGAGTGCACTTCTCAATCAGAGAAACCATCAGCGGGTTGCAGAGATGCTGCTGTGTTATATCCTAATAGAATGATAAAGAAAACATTACATATATTTTTAAACTGGTTGAAGAGCACAGTCACCTGACACTACCTCTGGAAAACCCACTTCACTGTGCTTTGTGTCACACTGCAATTCAAAACGTTTCAACAACTACTGCTTTTTGCTTCACTTTTTTACAGCATGATGGGATCTTTTGCTTTTTATCACCAAACATCTCCATCCACAGTGCTTACCTTTCTTATTCCACGAGTTCTGTTCCAGACAAAGTCATACCATTCTCGGTAGTTTCCTTCTCCTTGATCCATAATATTTGTCACTAAGTAGTCCATGGTCATGCTCAGCACCTCAGAGGGTCTCAGTTCATGGGGCAAAGGTTCCTCCTGATCTGCTGAAGACCTGCTGTATTCCTTGATTGCTGCTGCATGATCCACCTGCAAGAAGTGAGGAAAAGAATCAAAACCCAAGAAGTATGTACAACTTTCCAGCAGTAAAGATGACTTCATCCCACCTATGCCTTTAACTTCAGTAAGAAGCAGACTACTGAAGGGTTCCCTTAGTCGCAAGCTCGTAACCTTCTAAAACCTAGTTTTAGAATTATAGTTCTCAGTAAATAACTAAAGGACATGACAGAGTGAAAAGGCAATTCTTGTTTTCCAATGGGGAATTGAAAGGTATTAATGAAACAGCCTACAGAGTTTTTGCATGAGAATTAACCCTGCAATCAACTAAACAATAAATGACAGCTCCAGTAAACATCAGGCATACTGATATCCTAGGAATCTCATACCTTATCAGATCCTAGAAGCAATTCAAAGATGCTGAGCTGGTTTCTTGTCTCCCTCATGTAACGCTCCTTTTCAGGACACATGTCTGGGCAAGTGCCAACAACAGTTTTTGCTTTGCCAAGATCGGTCCTTTTTATTCGAGCTAAAAAAGAAACCAAGTAATTGAACTAACACTAAGCATCTCTTGGGTTTTATTTTTTTTCTACCCAATAAGCTATTACTCTGATGTGCCAAAGCAGCCCTGAGCATGCAAGGCTGTGCCCAAACCTTGACATAGTTAGAAATGCACAACGATGGGGCTCTCCCCACTCTGAGGCTATCCAAGGACTGCACAGATTGAGAGTTTTGCTGAAAAGATTGAAACTTTTAAAAGATACGCAATGTTTTATTTCCTAAGGAACAGAAATTTCAAAATTCTGCATCGATTGGATGAGAAGTTTGTTTGTCAATATTAAAAATAAAACCTTAAATTAAAAGTAGGGTCAGTTTTGAAACTGCAAGGACAGCATGGAAGGCATTACAACCAGCACTGTGAAACAAAAGGCCATTTCTTGAAATAATTCTCAGCTGTGAAACAGTTTGAATTTGGAGAAATACTACAGACACTGGCACAGGTTGCCCAGAGAAACTGTTGTTGCCCCACCCCTGGAAGTGTCCAAGGGCAGGCTGGACGGGGCTTGGAACAGCCTGCGATAGTGGAAGGCGTCCCTGCCCATGGCAGGGGTTGGACTGAATGAGCTTTGAGATCCCTTACAACTCAAACAATTCTGCAGTTCTACGAAATGCAATTAAGGCTTTGGGAAACTTTCTTTAAAGAGTGTGTAGAGATGTAAATCTTCCTGTGTGCCCTCCTTCACAGAAGATGGACATTCTGCCCTTCCCTTTACACAAGAAATTGAATGTGCAGTAAGTAAAACAGATTTGTGTGTTTTACAAGAAAATACAAAAAATACACTAGGAGAGTATTTTACAGACTGTTCCATGTTAAACTCTCTTTTAAGCCATTTCCATAATAACACAACAGCTTTGCCACAAAACCCAAACACTTCTTTCTTTCCAGTAGATAAGCAGATATTACACTCAATTAACTGTTGTTAATTACTTTGTCGCATGATTTTGTCCCTCTGGTCCAAGAGCCTGTATCTCTCTTCAGATGTCTCAGCCACCAATCCCACCAGGTTACTGAGAGATGACAGTGAAGCTCCCAAGCCCTCTGAGCTCTGCCCTTCAGAACTGGAATCAAACAGCTCTGCTTCAAACTGCAGCACCTTTCGGAGGCCAGGCTTCTTTGCTGGAGAACTAAAGAGAGAAGATTTTTTTATCAATAATAATACAATAGTGCATGCCTTGGTATTAATCAGATCACTGTCCTTTAGGATGCCAGCATCTGCTTAGAAGAGCATTTTGTTCACAGGGAAACACGTTGAGGAAAGGAAATATGTACGGATGTGCTAAGGTTGTTCTGAGCTAATACCAACACTGGGAGTTAGTTAATCGGGTTAATCCTCAGCACTACCCTGACACAATGCTGCGAAGAGTTCTGGCATTGGGGAGGAAGTCCTAACCTTTGTGCAACAGAAAAGGTATTACCGAAAGTGTCTTAGAGGGGACAGAAATGGATGGCTCTTGTAGCATTTTGCATCATTATGGACCAGCAGCTTGTATTTTAAGCTAGGAACATGCTTGCTGATGTGGAGATCAACCCAACACGCTTTTTACAGCAACAGAGATTATTAAAAATTTTACGGGACCCAGATACAAACATACTTTTTGAATGAAGGAACACTGATTCCTTCAAAACATATTACTAATTTTATAGATATGTGACTACACATATCAAATTACTTTTGTCAGACTAGACACACCATTGAGGTATGACAAAGATGACAACCTTGCCGCTTCTGTGACTGCCACAAACAAGGAAGACTGTTCACTTGAAGTGAGACAATGATCCAAACTACTCCAAAAAGGAGACTCTAATCCCACAGAACTCTAATTGCCTCTGAAGGAACATGCTGGTTATTGAATCATGACCACAGAGAGTGTCATTACTGCTCAGTCCTAGCTGGGCTCTGCACTGTTCACTTCCTTCACACTTCATACTGCAGGTGCTTTTGTGAACAAAATCCAGACACCAAAGTAAAAGACCCTAATAAGCTGTTAGGAGTATCTTTCTGACAAAGTGTGAGAGCTGTGTGCTTCTAATTCAGACAAACCAGAAAAGAAGGGAAGCACCGTCCCTGAAGAGAACATGACTATTTGGCACACAATAATTACAATTTTTTTCCAGGCTCCCCCTTTCCTGCCAGATGGATTCCCAGAGAAGAGGACATACCTTCTCCCAGGCATGACACTGCTAGCAGAGGATCTTATTAAAGGTTTTCTAAGTGGGGAATGCTGATAGCTTTGCTCTTCACTGCTTTGCCTTCCTTCATCTTCACCTGCTTTCTTCTCCTTGGATGAAAATTCTCTTTTTGCTGGACCTAAAATGACATATAAACATGAAACCAGTTACCTGCCAAGCAGTTTAAGCAACAGCTCCATCTTGACCCCATGGGGGTGGTGGTGAAAACTAAGATTCCCAGTTTTGTACATGCATGCAAAACTTCCAGAACAACTTGCACTAGGAGTTGTACCAAGTTTCCACCAAGTGCTGTCAATTCCCAGTACTACTACTGAAACATTTTAAGTATTTATTTCACATACCCAAGCTTAGACTCAGGTCAGCATGAGTCAACATTTCCAGGAAGGGAGAATTTCTTCTCCCAGTGACGATTTTTCCATCAGCTAGATTTTTTAAACCCTCCCAGAGTAGTTATTTCAGTGCGTTGCCACAGACATAACACCATAATAAAATGACAAAGGCAAAGAGGCAACCCCAGAACTGCTGCTTCAAGGCATTAATTGTCAGGGAGACAAGTCTTCAGATGTTTGTCTTCCAGAAGGCAAGGCTGTGGTTGGTCAAAGCTGTGCTGAGCCTTTCATCTGCTAGCAGCTGAAGTGCACCCCGAAGCTAGGCTCTCACAGGCACACACACTGCACTCATGGAGCTAAAGAAAGGGAAGCACTTGACATTTTAAGTATTTGCCCAGGGACTGAACAACCTCCTTTTGCCCTAATCCCAAGCAGGGTCTTGAATCCCGGCTTCCCATTTCTAAACTCTGTAGGTTGTTCTCTTTCTTGGTTCCAACAGTGTCTAACTGTTGCTACACAGAACAGCAACCCCAGCAGACACTGCAGAGGTTCTCAGGACACTTTCCTTAAGTTGGTTCTCAGAACCTGTTCCTGAAAGCTGGAAGCCCACATCCCAGTCCATGATCTGAGGCACGCAGCAAGGCATTTCAAACTGGGTTTTCTTACATCCCCAAAGAACATCGTATTTCTGGATACATGCACATAGTTAACACCACCGTATTTCTGTTGCATGACTGCATTAAGAACTCAATCATATCTCCTACTATGGAGATAATTTAGGTATCATTCTCAGCACTTCAGGGGAAAAAAAGAGCAGCTGGCACACTATTTATACAGAATCCAGTAATCTGGAAACACAGACTTACTTATTTTCTTCTTTTGCCAAAATGTTACAATGTCTTTGTGTAACTCTTTCGCTTTTTTTCTGGCAAGAGCTGCAGAGGCCTGAAAGAAAACAAACGTAGAGCATGGAAACCTATTGACAGCACAACACCAAAACATAACAGTGCAGTTTTTGCCAGAGAAACATTTACCAATTCCCAAAAAATTCTGGTTGCTGTATTTTAACCTCACTTAAGACCTACATGCCATCAGCTGAATTGGTCTCCACAAAAAATGCTGCTTTTCTACAAACAGGAGTGTAGTTTTCATCAGTGCTGGACCCACCTGAAGCACTCAGATTTAAGTCTTTCTTCATGGAATCAGAAAACTAGTTTGGAAGGGACCTGAAATACCATCCAGCTCCAAACCCCTGCCTTGAGCAGGGACACCTTCCACTATCCCAGGCTGCTCTAAGCCCCAGGCTGCTCTAAGCCCCATCCAACCTGGCCATCAACACTTCCACGAATGGGGCACCCACAGCTTAACTAGGCAACCTGTGCCAGGGCCTCATCACCTTCAAAATATTTACTCCTAACATCTAACTCCTCTTGCACTTTATTTTGTCCTTGTCCTCTCCCAATCAGTCCCTGTAAAAAGTTGGTTTCCCTCTTTTATTGTAAGCCCCCTTTAGACACTGGAAGGGGCATTAAGGTACCCCTGGAGATTTCTCCAGGCTGAACACTCCCAAGCGTTACGCCACTTCTGATACTCACATGATCAAAAAAGTGGAGGACAGCCATTTTTTTATTACGCCTGGTCATGATCCGACGAACTTTTACGAACTGGCCAAAGTGTTTCTCCAGCACAGTTCTGTCATTGAGGTAGTCAGGGATGTTCTTGCACTGGATGGCCGTCAGCTCGGCAGCCGGCAGGCCCCCCAGCCCCTCCGTGCTCTCGCTGCCGTGGCTCCAGCGAGCAGGGGCGGCAGGGGCGGCATCTGTGACGAGAAGGAACATGACAGCAGTCAGCAAGCGGAGCGACACCCGGGCGGACGGGCTGCCCCACCAGACCCCCGCCCACCTTCTCGGGAGGGCTCCCGGGCCTCGATCGGCGGCGGCTCTTCGGCGGGTCCCCGCTCGGCCTCGGGGCAGTCCCCGCGCTCCCGCTGCTCGCGGACCTGGCTGCGCAGCAGCTCCTCCAGCGTGCGGCCGAACAGGACCCCGCCGCGGGGCCGGCTGAGCACCACCGCCCGCTTCTCCGGCGGCGCCGCCGCCCGGCCGCCCGCCGCCGCCCGCCGCGGCGAGCGCTCCCGCTCCTCCTTCCGCTTCAGCCCCTTGGACGGCGGCTCCCCCGGATCCTCCGGCAGTGCTCGCGGGCCTCTCTCCTCCGGCCGCCCCAATGCGGCGGCAGGACGCGAGAACGAGAAAGGCTCCCGCGCCACCGCTGACTCGGGGCTCGTCTCAGGAGCGAAGACGAAGGGCGATGAGAAGGCAAAGGCGCCGGGGGCGGCCGGGCCCTTCTCCGCCTCGCCGCTTGATACCGGCTTGAAGGCGGCGGCGCTCTCGGGTGCCTTGAAGCGGAACTCGGGCGCCGAGAAAGTACCGGCGCCGCCACCCGACGCTTCGCCGGAGGTGGAGAAGCCGCCCAGGCTGGTGGGCGGTCTGAAGCTGAACCCCGTGTTCCCCGCCGGCGCCGACGCCTGGCCCAGAGCATAGGGCGGCGCGAAGGTGGCGGCGGGCGCGAAGGGGAGGCCGGCAGGGCCGCTACCCTGGCCGAACACGGCGGGCTGCCCGAAGCGCAGCGGCAGCGGGAAGGAGGGCGGGCCGCGAAATGGGCCCCGCGCCGACATGGCGGCAGCGGTCTCAGACCGCTGGGAGAAGAGTGAGCCGCATGCGCGGGGCGGGAAGAGGCCTCAGCCACGGGGCGGTGGGCGGAGCCCGGGGGGAAGTGGGCGGGGCCACGTAGGCAGTCGCAACGTCCTGGCGGGGAGACAGATGGGACCAGCCTTTGTGGGCGCGGCCGTGGTAGGCGGGGTTTAAGTGGGCGTGGTACCCCGGCGGTGGGCTGGGTCTATTCGAGGGCGTGATCTCCTGGGGGGCGAGTGCCTCAATTGGTGGACGCAGTGGTGGGCGGGGCACTGGGAGGCGGGGCCTCATTGGGTGGGCGGGGTCCTCGCGGCGGTGACGGCACCGCCATGAGCTTGGCGTTGCGGAACGCGCAGCGCGCCGTGGCCGTACGCCGAGCGCCGCTCCGCCGCGCCGTGTGCTCCCTGCGCGCCGCCCTGGGCGCCTCCCGCTTCGATGTGGGGCTTGTGTGCGCCGGCAACGCGTTAATGCAGCGTCTGAACGGTGCCTACCGACAGTGCCCGGAGCCCACCGACGTTCTCTCTTTCCCGTTCCACCAAGTGGCGGCGGGAGAGCTGCCGCGGCCGCGCTGCCGCGACGAGTACAACCTGGGGGACATCTTCCTGGGGGTGGAATACATCCACCAGCAGTGCCGCGAAACCGGGGAGGACTTCGACGATATCCTGACGGTGAGCCCCGCTCGGGGGGGTTGGGCGGCGGGGCGGGCACGGGGCTCGGTCGGTAACACCGGTGTTGTTCTCCCACCCCCCCGTGCAGGTGACAGCAGCCCACGGACTGTGCCACTTGCTCGGCTACCGGCACGACACGAAGCCCGAGTGGGAGCAGGTGCGGGATGCGCCGGGGCCGGGGAGGGTGTGCGGGGTTTGGCATGGGGTGGACCGGTGGCCCCGGTGACAGGAACCGGGACTCGCCCGGCGCTGACCGCCGCTGCTCCCGCAGATGTACCAGAAGGAAGCGCAAATCCTAGAGGAACTGAATCGCCTCACCGGCTCCCGCCTGCGGCCCCTCACCGCTGGCCTCTTCTGAGAGACCGAGAGGGGCCGGGGCTCCGCCGGCGCCGCCCCGGACGTGGCGTGGAGATGGCGGCGCAGGGGCCCGGTGGCCCGTGCATCCCGGCGCTGCCGCTGCTGCTGCTCGGCCTGGCCGCGGTCGCCCTCTCGCCGCCGCCCGCCTCCGCCTCCGAGCCGCCGCCCGCCGCCCTCCGCGCCGGCCACGCCGCTTCCTCGCTGCCCGCCTCCGCCAGCGCCCCGCGCACCAGGTGAGCATCGGCGGAAGAGCCACGTCCCGCCTCGACCCGGTCCTGCCCGTCGGGATCAGACCCCGCCGTGCAGTCCCGGACCCTCCCGAAGGGACGCGGCGGGTCCCTTGCAGAGGTGACCTGCCGTGTCTCAGCCATCAGCTGGTAAAGGGCCTCCTTCGCCTGCTGGTGCTTTTTTTTGGGTCTTTTTTGGAAGATGTCATTGCAGCTGTGTGGAAGCTTTCATCTGTAAAAGATCCTGAGTTGGAAGGGACCCCACAGGGATCATCCAGCTCCCAGATGCACCCTTTTCCCCTGCTCCTGGAGCATGTCCTCCTGCTTTTCTGTCCAGCTTACAAGAGTTAGCCTGGGTGATGTCCCAGCAGTTTCACTAGTGTTACCACACACCCACGTGACCCGCTGCCTCCTGCCCCGTGGCAGGAAGGGCTGCTGGCATTTGCCACCTGGCCAGGAGACCCTAGTGACCCCTGCAGCCCCTGCAGCACTCACTGCTCTGGCTTCCCATACTTGTTCCCCTTCTCAGTACCACAAACTCATGAGAGGAACATCTTCCTTCCCTACAGTTTTATTGCAGGATCACAGGGGGAAAAAAGTGTAAAAACTTCAAAGCCCTCCCAGAAATAATGGTATTTCTTTTTTCTCCCCAGATACCTTTTGTATGATGTAAATCCCCCTGAAGGGTTCAATCTTCGCAGAGATGTCTACATTCGCATTGCTTCCCTTCTAAAGACCCTCCGGAAAAGTGAAAACTGGGTGTTGGTTCTGCCGCCCTGGGGACGTCTTTATCACTGGCAGACCACTGACATCCTCCAGGTCCGGATCCCTTGGTCCGAGTTCTTTGATATCCCAAGCCTCAACAGGAACATCCCTGTCATCGAATATGAGCAGTTCCTTGCAGGTGAAGTGTAGGATCATGCAATCTACAATTGACTAAACATTTGATATGGTTTCTTCAAAGCTTTGTCCTTATAGGGGCTTTTATCCTTATATGTGAAATAAAAAAATCTTAGAGGTAGCGAGAGGAGGGTTTGGAAGGAGTTTTGCTGAGTTACACAACCACTAGGATGGAATAACCCACTTACTTGGCAGCTTGCTTGATGTAGCACTGTTGTCCTCTCAACTTCCTGTGACCCCCAAAGACAGACAGTTAATGCCTGTGGTTAAATTCACAAGTATTTCCGTGTGATTTTCACCATAATAACAAGCCCATAAGGAGAGAAGCAGTCTGTTGGAATACAGACAAGCCACCTTTTTCTGGATGTGGTGGTTGGACAGTAAAAGTTGTACAGCAGGTTCTTCCCTGAACTTACTTTTTCATCATCGATGCTTCCCATACTTAAAATACTTGCCTCTTGCTTTTTGTGTCTAAGAGAAAGGCTTTCCATAAGGAAGTGAAGTTGGTTCCTGTAGGATTTAATGCCATGTTGAGCTACTCACCAAATGTTCAAATCTGCAGCAGTGTCACAGGCTTGTTCAGCAAAGGAAATACAGGCCACCAAATGTCACACCTCTGCAAAGAGCTCTGAAGGGATAGCTGTTCCCTGTCTTCCAGGAAAATGCATTTAGAGACCCTGAAATTTAAGGGAAGAAGGGCTTGTATTTAGCATTTTTCTTGGAGGCACTCTTCTGTGGCAGCTGCCTATGGCATTGGAAACCTCCGTGCTTCGTGCTGTGTTTTACCCAGCTGCCAGGTTTTCACTTCAACAGCAATTCCATTGTGTTTGGCATGTTAAATCACACATAGCTGGGTCTGATAGCAGGTGATCATTGCCTGACCCTTTCAGCTTTTCTGGCTCACACAGAACTTCCTTTCCTTTTTTATAGGGAAAAGAGGGAAGAGAGAGAGTAGTGTAATATTAGCATTTCTAGCAGATTTTTAACTGCACCTAATGCTCGTTCACACCTTTATGATGTGGGTTTTCATGCTCACAAACCTTTTGCTTTGCCTTCTGCTTAGAGTCAGGTGGGCCCTTTATTGAACAAATTTATGTGCTACAAAGCTATGCAGAAGGATGGAAAGAAGGAACGTGGGAAGAAAAAATAGATGAAAGGCCATGCATTGATCAGCTGATGTACTCCAAAGACAAACATGGCTACTACAGGTAACATCTAGCAGTCCTTCTGGTCTTTTCAATTGTATTCAGAGAGATATTTGCCTGCTGTGACAGAACAGACTTGTGTGGTTATTGCAGTATTGTCTGTGAGTATCTCAGTGCTTGGGGTTCACTTTGTTTTTAAAAAGCCCATCAATAATAAAGTGTTGTATCGTTATGAAAAGATCTAATTCTAGAAAGCTGTTGTTCCACAGTAAAGCAGCATAAAGGAGGTGGCTCGTTTATTTCTATCATACGTAGGTTTTTTTAGGATGTTTTGTTCTGTATATAGTAACATAAGTTAAAATACAAGCCTGTGAACTAGTCCTTTGTGTTCTCTTTTAGGGGCTGGTTCTGGGGTTATGAGGAAACACGAGGCCTAAACACCACTTGCTTGTCTGTCCAAGGATCTGCCTCTATTGTGGCTCCCGTCCTTCTGAAGAACACTTCAGCACGGTGAGTTGCCTTGTATTACTATTTGTTGTTGTATTGTGTGCCCACAACCCCATTGCCAGGTGGGAAGAGCAGGGGGAACTTAAAGGCTGTATCCCACTCTTGAGATACTTCATCACTGAGTGATTGTACTCTGTTAAAATCATTACAAAAGGGCTTTACACTGTAAGAAACACTTAACAGTAAGTTAGGTTGCAGTGCTAAAACCTAAGAGGAAATAGCCTTGAGCTCCTTTGTATTTCCTCTCAGGCAGTTTTCGTGACTCCTGCCTCCAAGGTGTCATCTAATATCTGCTAGATCATGCAGTGGAAGGGATGCTGGACCATCAGCTCTTCCATGTTCTCTTCCACACCACATATGATTTTGCATCTCTAGGATATCCCCCTTCAGTTGTCTCTTCTGCAGTGGAAAGGGTCCTGGCTCCATTAGTTGTGAAAGCCATTCCATTCCTATGGTTGTCACCACTGCCTGTGTCTGTATCTTTGCAATTCAGCTGGATCCTGCACAGAGTGTGGGCAAACCTGTTACATTGCAGTACAAATGATATGCTCTGTTAAGTGCTCTCTTCTTTTTCTGCTACTTCCTGAGACACAAGTTCCTTTTTTTGACCTCTGAGTGTTGCCTTGATGTTTTCATCAAAACTGTCCTCTTTACTGACTATTGAGATCCTCAGTTATGAGATGAAGCCAGTATATTTTTTTTTAGTACACTCACTCCTCTGTTAGATCTCATCTGCCACTTTATTGGCCAGCAATCAGACTTCTCTAATTCTTTATAACTGGTCTTTGCTGCTCTGAGCAACTTAAAATTATTGTTAAGATGTGTTACCCAATTTAATGCCCTTTTGTGGGTTTGTTTAGAAATATGGTGAAGATTCCTTCCACTTGTGACCTCCCTCTGCAATGAGAATCATACATTTATCCCTGTATTTAAGCTTTTTTTTTTCCTAATCCATGCAAGAACCTTCTTTCCTGTGCCAAGTTTTCTTAAAAGCCTTTAATGAAGGCTGTCAGGAAATCTTGTTAGGCACTGTCAGATTTCCCCTATCTCCATGTGTGCCAATGTCTTCAAACTACTCTGATTGTTCAGAGTTTAGACCTCTGCTTTCCCAATCTGCCCTTCTGGCTGGACGACCAGTTGTGTGGTCCTAGGACTGGGTTTTTACTCTTCAAGTGTGGTCATTGCTAGGAAACTTCACAAGGCGTTTAGATGAGTAACCTCATTCACCTCCAAGCTTCATGTTAGATGCTGCTGCTTCTTCACCAGCACAGTCTAGTCTGTTTTCCAGGTGATTCGGAGCCTTCTGTGCAAGTGTCAAGCTGATTATCAGCTGTGATAATTTAAAGATGATCAGTTATTTGCTTCCTCCCATTTTAGTAGGAGATCCAGGTAATGACCTTTACAGCAGAAGCATTTCTCTGTGTGTTTGCATATAATCAGTGTGCTCACAAACTAAATCTACATCTCTTATGCTCTTGAATACTCAAAACTCTCAAAATCTCTTCTGCTTCTTAGAACTTGGATAGTGCAGTTATATTTCCAGTACACAATCCTGAACTGTGTGTATTTATGAAAAGCACAAGCTGTTGTCTGCTACCACACATTTTTGTAGTGTCACTGTGTTCTTTAATCTGTTATTTTACTGTAGGATATTTTATTCTACACATGGGAAATACCTCTGGTTTTGTTTTCATTATCTTTTGCTTCCTCCAAGAGATTCTCCTGTGCTATGAGGCTGAGCATTACCTCACAGGTCACTTCTCCCCTTTAGATCACTCTCTTTTGGCAGAAATCTCGTTTCTCCTGTAGCAACTACTGCACGGACTATGTGAGGGGTGGTTAATGCTTGTTAGTGTTAAAATATCGAGAGTCGCGAGAAAGTAGCACACGCACTCATGGAGGTATTGGTGCTAATTCCACTTCATTGTTAGGAGACAAGCATTATTATAGACGAAAGACACTGTCCACGCACTCTGAGGGTTCATATGATTGGTTAGTAGCTCTTGTCTACGCGCCGAATTTCTTATAGCGATTGGCTATCTACTTGTGTTCACGCGTCTATTCTTGCATGCTGTAGGCTGTTAGTTTTAAATGCAATCTGCTTGCTTCAGCTAACGTTATGTAAGCTGTAAGTTTCTCTATCTTGCCTTTCTTCCTCTACATTGCTGACAATCTTGGCTCCCATTCCTCTTGTTCCTCTCTATCTCCTGTTAGATACATTTCAGGGCCAGGTAACAAAGACTGAGCTGTGTATGAACGCTGAATTGTGCACGTATACACCATCTATTCGGGAACAAAGGCTGTGTTGTGCACGATGTGGCCCTGCTCTATAACCCATTCCTCTACATTTAACTTTCAGAATCATGGTACCATTTATTAAGGAAGAGAGCAGGGACACTCTGGGGTATGGTTCCCTTGTCCCCCCAGCAGGCTATGGGTCACAATATGCCTTATAGAGAACTAGAATTTGCCTCATAGGAGGCTGTCCCTCATTCCCCATGCTCCCTTTGCAAGCAGATCACAGTCTGTGTTTTATCCTAGCAAATGTATAAAGAAACATCATAATGTAAATTCTATTCCTAAGGGAACTGCACTGAGTTTTACAATTTTCAATAGGTCAGTGATGTTAGACAGAGCTGAAAACCTTCTTCATGACCACTACGGAGGGAAAGATTATTGGAATGTGAGTATTTTCCAGAGAGCTTTGCTAGACTTTTTACTTCATTCTGCAAAAAAATTCAGTAACCAATGTGTGCTTCAGTTTTGCCTCGGGTTTCTTTCTTGAAAGTAATTTGCATCTTATGTTTCTGCAATGTGTGCTAAAGATGGTCTTCAGGCTGCTGTGTATTAGTGTAACACAGGAATTTGTCCTGCTGTCTTGTGCCTAAAGACTCAGTGCTGCAGGGCATGGTGATTAAAAGGACCTCCCCTAAACAACTCTTCTACAATCAGGAGGAAGCAGTTTCAACCTCAAGTCCACCTCAAGATTAGTATTTTCAAAATAATTCCCAAGAGTGTTCCCAAATCCCTCCCCATTGGCTTCAAAGGCAAAATTCCCATGGGTTTCAAGGCAAAGGTATATGGTAAAATAATTCCTGTTGTAAAAGTTTTAAGAAAATATTAAGGTCCAGATACAGGAAAACAGAACATGACACAGAGTGCTTGGCATAATTAGAATTCCTAAGAAAAACTGACTCTCATGATATTTACAAAACAAATTACACAGACCTCAGTCTTGTAAGATGTAAGCGTCTGGCTGTTCACTTGTATATGGCATGTTTTCGAGAAACGGACCAAACAACAGTTTGCTAGCCATAAATTTTTCATTGAGAGTGACCCCTCAAAGAAAGAAATGCAACCCAGATACCATTTTTGAGTCTGACTTGTCCTGTAAAAGCAGACACGAAATCCACAAAGATCCGTAACACACATTTCTTAGCAGTGGCACTTTAAACACTGCCCCAGTGGTTTTGCCTCGTATTACTGAACACTGGAGGAGGAACCAATTCAGTCACAATGAGTTTGGCATATGGAGGAATAGCTGCTCAGGGAAAAAGTGGGAAAGGCTGGCAAATTTAGTTTCTCTTATTTGCTAGAACAAGGTGAACACATCATCAGTGTGGCTGTGCCTTGGGGTACCAGTCATGCTCTGCCTGGCAAACTGTCCTCTGTGGGCTTCACCCTGTTAAGGCAGCTGGAAATGAAAGAGAAGTGTTTTTGTTGCAACTTCTTTGGTGCCTGTCCCACAACAGACTTGCATAAAATGAAGAATGAGACCAAATTGCCAAGTGTCCTTTGTAAACAGTGTCAGTCACATGGGATTTCTGTTGTTCTTTTGCCTGTTAATAAAAGGGCCACATGCGACTGTGTGCAGTGGTAACTGCATCACAGAACCTTAGAGATTATTATTCACAGGTTAAGGAAATGATTCATTTTTCATCACTTTTTTGACTGAATTTGATAGGAGTGTCTGTAGCTAAATGTCTAATATTTTTAAAGCAAGTTTTATTCTTACCAGTGTTTTGCACACTAAAGTGTTTGCCCAGCTTTTGTTTCCAAAAGTGAGGTACATTGCTAGACCGTTTAATTTGGTATATTATGTGTTCTGTTGTGTAAATAACTGCAGTGAACTCCCTGCATCTGTGTATTGCAGGGGCAGGCAAGTATGCTGGTTATAAACGTGGTGATACTTAGAATTAAACAGTTAAAGCTTGGATAAAAGGTTAGAATCATTGTTTATAGTACTGCATGGATGTATCAGAAATAACTGTATCCTGGCAGTGCTGTGTGTGTGAAACTCTCTCTGCCTAGTCATTTTTAGCTCTCCTTTTTCTGACTCAGTGTCTGCTCTTGTTCCAGCAGACCCGTCGGAGCATGGTATATGCTAAACACCTCCGCGTGGTGGGAGACGAGTTTAGGAAGAAATACCTTCAATCCACGGATGAGGCAGACAGGACTCATTACAAGGAGGACTGGACCCAGATGAAGGTAAAATCCTTAACTGTTAAAACCCTTAACTGGGGAACTGTCTGTTGCCCATAACATATATACTTCATTTGTGTGCTCCAGGCACTGTGCTGCGGGGCATAGTGGAACGTACACGTGAGTGTAACTCTTCTGCTTGTGTCGAGGTGGACATGCATGTTCCTAGCGCACCTTCTTCTCTCTGTGTGACATGAGTTAACAGAGTCTGTTGAGATGTGCCTGACTGATACTGAGGGCCAGATCATTGTTGCCCTCATTTCAGTAAAGGGCACTTGAATTTCTTGCATTCAGCACCATGTGTGGGTGTAAAGTTCAGCTGTACACTGCCAATTGAGGATTTATTTGGTCAAGGAGAGGAATTTTTGCTTACAAAGATTTGGCACTATCCCAGTTTTAGAGACAAAGGCTTCAGGAGGAGGCACGCCGGGATAGGGCACCTCCCCTGAAAGGAAAGAAAGGGTCTCCCCTCTTCCCTCTGCAAAGAAACAAGTCAACAGCAGCAAGTGAAAGTGACAAAAAAACCTGAACTATTTATTAACACAACAAACCAAACCACCGGTTAACACAACGAACAACCGGGAAAAAAGCAAAGAGGGGAAAAGGAAAAGGGCGCCCACAAGGTGTCGCAGATCCCCCCCGAGATGGCACGGGGGCACCCCCCCGGGCCCGCCGGGGCCACTCCACGGGCTCCCCGGGCTGGAGAGGAGGGGAGGGGGATAATGAGACCGGGGGAAGAAAAAACCAAACCAGCAGAACCCTTTTTTCAAGCACTCGAGGGAGAGCAGGGCAGAAGAGCAGCGCTGCAGGGTCTTCCTCCTCTGGCTTCCTCGGGCCGCTGCCCCAGCCATTATTCCCGGCTCCTACATGTGTCCGTGCGGTTCAACCAATACTGCTCCGGCCCCGCCCCCCGGGCTCAGCTTAAAGGTGCAGCCACCCTGGGCATCAAGCAAACAGTTAAGGAATAAAGTGGCTTCATGCTGTCACTCCAGGAGAGGCACTCTAGTTCTCTTGCATTGTACAGGTCCCCCAAGATCTAAATGTTGTAACAAGTGTCCCAAACTACTTCCAGTCCATACTTTAAAATTTCTGTCTGCAACTAGAGTGATTCTGTGCATTATCCAGAGATGATACATTCCGGGCTTTTTAGTGTGAATACTGACGCTCTCCAATTTTAAAGTTTATTAATCTTTTCCTTGTAGGTTAAGATGGGCACAGCTCTAGGTGGCCCGTACCTTGGGGTTCATCTCAGAAGGAGAGACTTCATTTGGGGTCACAGAGATGATGTGCCTTCCCTGCAAGGAGCAGTAAAGAAAATCCACAGTCTCTTGGAGATGCTTAAACTTGAGAAAGTATTTGTAGCCACTGATGCTGTTGAGGAAGGTAGGCAGATCACAGTCACTTCAGCATTGGTAACTCTTGACAATTATGGCAGCAATTACCACTGGCTCCCCTCCCTCCCTGCAATGCTGTGAATTTTGGCAACCATGTTGTAAAATTCGTTGGTAGATTTTGGTGTGAGTTTCTTTGTAACTGTTCACCCAGGGTTCCCTTAAACAAACACATTGTATCACAACAATGAGTTGCACTTAAAAATGTAGAGATAAATTTGTGTCCTTTCTCTTTTAAGAGATTGAACTACTCAAGAAACTGCTGCCTGAGATGGTGAGGTTTGAACCCTCTTGGGAGGAGTTGGAACTTTATAAGGATGGGGGCTTGGCTGTGATTGACCAGTGGATTTGCACACATGCAAGGTAGCAAACATGACTTCTATTTCAGCCAAATCTTAATGTAGCTGTCACAAAACTGTATATGATTTTTGGCCCAGCTATGGTTGTTTACAAATCATGTAAGACATTATAATTGAGATGTATATAGTAGATGTATATAGTAGATGTATGTTATATTGTCTCTATATGTATGATCATTTCATTATCATAACTGTTTCAATGAACAGTAAAATTCATTGGACCAAAGTCAAATTACTTCCATTTTAAAATTACCTCCCCTCACGAATTCTTTTTCATATTTTTTCACAGGTATTTTATAGGCACCTCAGTTTCAACATTTTCCTTCCGAATCCATGAGGAAAGGGAGATCTTGGGATTCGATCCAAAAACAACTTACAACCGATTTTGTGGTGAAACAGAGAAAAACTGTGAGCAGCCAACTCACTGGAAAATTGTATATTAAACACATACAAAGGTTTCAATAATGTGAGAGCTCAATAAGGAAAAATCATGGGGAGTTACCTGCCTTGGAACAAACTACAACCCAGTACTGTACTCTCAGCTCCTGCTCCCTTCCCACCATGGGTGTGATGTGGGGTGGCTGTCCTGCTCAGTCACAGTCTCTGGATCTCACAGCGTTTTCATGTGGCTGCTGCACCTGGGTCCCCCATATGTTTTGCTCTGCCTTCCTTCCCTGAGTGGTGCCATGTGCACCAAGTGGGTTGCTGCAGACCACCAGGGCCTCTTGGCTGCAGAGCAGGGTGATCGGAGGTGGCAAAGCAATACTCAGGATGCGGCCATTTAAACCAGCCTCACCTGCTGGAGCATTTCTTACCTGTCTGTGGTTCCCTCTTTGGGTCTGTGGTCATTTTCTGACTGAAGGGCTGGAGAGGCCTGGCTGTGGCATGGTGAGTGCTCACTCTGGGGGCACCACTCTCTACCCAGAGAGGAACCAAGCTGCCAATCTGCAAGAGAAAAGCAGTTTATCCACAGGTGACTTTTCCTAACACTCATTTCCTATAACATGTCCAGAGCAATCCAAGTGCTTATTTTTCATCTCCACAAGTGTGCCCAAAGCCACATATACACAGCAATAACAAATTCTCACAGTGTACCAATAGAAACAAACAGATTTAATGCATTATTTCATAGACAACTGTTGGAGATGAAATCAGATGGAAAGAAAAAAATCTAAGTGTAAAAAATCAAGATGTCAGTGATGAGAAAAGCATACAGTATTTCTGCTTTTGAGCTCTGCAGGTGCTGGGGTTTTTTTTCCTGCTTCCCTTCTCATGTGAACTCCCTTTTATTTTAATTTCTGCCACAAATATCCAAATGTGCAGGTTAAGTCCTTCAAACCAGTGTTTGGGATTAAACCATGGTACACTATTAGACAACTCATCCCATGCAGTTTGCTAGTTTTGGCACACTTGCCATTTGCTGTTTAAAAGATTGGGCCAAAAATTGCACTTCGCCGTTAATGTTAGTAGCAAAGGCACCCTGTAAATGGGCTTTTAACAAGTTCCCAGCCATATATGGTTTGATTCCAGTGAAAGGGAGTGTTTTGCCAATTGACAGGGGCGATCTAAAGGGCACAGATGCCGATGGAAAGAATGGTCTTATTTTACTATGAATATTAAGGCAACACAAAAGTAAAATAATACATTTAATAACGTGATAAGCTGACTATGTGCTCGGCTTCAGCGACAAGCAAAAATAAGCAAGGTAACTGACGTAATCATTACTGTACGAGAGAAAGAGTGACTGAGAAAGATACATCACAAATTGCCTAAATACTATATCCAGAGTTTGCAGCTATCTCAAGGTTCGTCCTCTTGCTGCTGGCTGGTGTTGTGTGGCACCTCTTCATCGCTATTGGGAATTTCTTCAGCTGGGTTATCAGGTTGCTGGACTGGGCTTTCCACTGAGATCCAGCTACAAATGGGATTTGGAAAATAGCGTCCAAAATGTTCTAGAATCACGGCTTTAAAATGGCTCCAAAGGGCAACAGCTCCAGCACAAGTCATTGTCCAAGCCCTGGCACACTGCCACATACAAGAAGCCAACCAGGCTGGGCTCCCCACCCCCTCCCCTGCCTCCCTGCTCTCCCCCCTGGCCCAGGGAAATGGAGGAAAACACAAAATCATCGAGGAATAGCAGTCATTGCAAATGCCTGAGCCGTCCCCCTGCCCGAAAGGCCGGAGCTGTCCAGAGTTGGGAGCACCCAGGAGAATGCAGCTCCTCTTTTCCAGGAGGTGAGAGATGGTGCGGCCAGAGCTAGTGGCAGGGTTTCCCAGGCAGGGGGAGCAGGGAGCAGCTCTCTGGGAGTGCTGTGTGGACTCCAGGCTGAGCCAGCTGGGACGTGTGGGTCATGATCATGTTCCCAGGAAGTCTTTTCCTCTGCTAGGATTAACTGCCTAGGGAATGACATTTCTGACAGCCTGGTCCTACCCATGTCTGCTGGAAAAAGGCAGAGGTGAAAAGGCAAATGCCAGAGTTCCTTTGGGATGATGGAGTTGTGGTGTTGGGCTGTGCCAATGGTTTCTGGTCATTCCTCTCCCCAGTTGTCCCAGCCCCAAGCAAGAGCTCCAGTGGTGCCTCAGTGCTGTATTGGGAGTGTTTGCTGGGAACGTGCTTGAAATGCAGCGCCCCTGGGAATATCCTTTGGCTCCATGCTGCTTTCAGAGGGTTGCCCGGGCACACCTGTGCAGGGAGCTGCTGGTCAAGAGGGGCCAGCAGGGGCATCCCGAGTGTCCCTCCAGGAGTGATGGATGGTTGGAGCATCCGGCTGGGCCTGGGGAGCAGCCGGATGCACCTGGGCACAGAGCATTGCTCCAAGAAAATGCCCAGGGAAAGCTCTTGTGCCAACGGGCAGCACCTGAGCAGGCAGGGCAGCATGTGGGGTCCCAGCGGGAAACTTTCATCTTGTCAGTGCCTCCCCACAGCCCCCAGTCCCTTACGAGAAAAGGGGTTTAAATAGAGGGAAAAAACTTCCTTTTCTATAATTGTCTGTGTTCAAATTGAGGGGGAATCCCCTTCCCCTGTGATTTTAGTGGTATCAATTGAAGGAAACTGTGCTTTTTCCATGCTTTTAGGGATATCAGTTGATAGGGAATCCCCATTTTCCAGTTTAAATGGAAGGAGAAAACCTTGACGATGCTATTTTATGGGTTTGAATTAAGGGTAACTCCCCATTTTCATCATCCTAAGGTTTAAGTTGAGGGGGAAGCCCAGTTGTCCCTCCTTTTTAAGGGTTTGAATTGAGGGGAAAATCCCCCTTTTCCCATCATTTGATAGATTTAAAGTAAGGAAAACCCTTCATTTTCCAATATTTTAGGGGATTAAATTGAAGGGAAGAAGCCATTTATTTGCCATTGTATTGGTTTAAATGGAGGTAAACACCCCCTGTTCCCTCATTTTAAGGGTTTCAGTTGAAGGAAGCTCCCACTTTTTTAGCATTTTAAGGGTTTAAATCTGTATTTCAGGGCACTTCTACCTGTCCCCCAGTACAAAATCTCTCCTATAGGAGCAAGCCTGGCACATACATAACCTTAATGCTGCACAAAAGTCCATTCTTATTTTTTTTATAATTTATATAGCCCTAATTGAGGTCCCAATGAGACACCATCCATGTCATTACTATTCTTTTCCACCCTACTTAGTCACATGTAGAGTACTACCTAGTAATCACTAAGGAACAAATATGCAAGTTAACAACAAATTATCCAACTTATCTAGCTATGCTACTGAAACTCAAAGTTTTATTTCTTAGCTGGTCTCTGCCATTTTGCTTAATGGAGTTGTAGTAAAAAAGGTGGTGTTACCATTTTCCTGAAGTTTTTTTCTCCCTTGAACCTTTTACACACCTTAAATTTAAGTCAGGAGAGCCAAACAGCTGCAGCTCCTCTGAGGGTTTTAATACTTTGTGGTATTTGCCTCCTCCCTTTTCCTGGGCATGGTGGGAATGAGGGGCAGGCCCGACCAGGGGTATGTTAAACCCAGCCTTTGCCAAAGGAGTTTGGTCCCTCTCTGGGATTCGCTGGGAGAGGTGCTCTCATCTCCTTTCAATGAAGGGGATCTTTCAGCTTATCTCAGCTTTTTTTCAACAGGTGTTTTTGATATCTAAAGCAACAGAGGCTTTGAAGACACCGTGAAGAAGATAGCATTGAACACAAGGAGTATTTAAGTTCACGATTTTGGGTTGGGTGTTCAGGGATGATAAGGTGCTTTTGTAATTTCTGCTTTCGTTCTTGTTTTTTTTTTATTTGGTTGTTCTTTAATTTTTTTAGGAGCATTGCAACTTCTAGAAATTCTAAGTGGTGTCAAGTATGATGCTTCAAATTTGTTCAGCAGATTCATCATGCCAGAAAAGGGACCTGTCACATGTCAAAGATGATGTCCAAAATTGAGGCTTCTGATGGGTAAGTTGAGGATTATGACTGGGAGAGGGAGCATGAGCAGGGTACTGGGTTAGGAAATACCAGCAGGGGTTTTGAAGGCAGCATCATGGGAAACAGTGTCCATTTGGGGGCTCTCTAGGGCTTTTCCACAAGCACGCCAGGTGCATTTACGTGTTTTAAGGCACACAAATACATCCACCGCACTCACAGAAATGCCCCGTAACTTTGTCTCTCGCTAATCCAGGTGCCTATCATAATGACAGCCACACCCTTTGGCTCGGGATGAAGCTGGAGACTTGAGGACCTAGGTGCATTCAGGAGATGGCGAATAGCTGAATTGCTGGGATTTGGCCTATGTGCCACTAAACTCATGCATTGATTTTAGTTTTCTTTATTGTAGCTGACTAAGAAGCTACCTGGTGATCACAGGGCCTTCCGAGAGGGCCGAGGCAGATTCATTCTGTGTCCAACGTGGATTCACATCACCGGTCATTCCAAAGATAAGTCAGGGCCCATGAGCCGGAGATGGGATGATGGCGGGGTAGAGGGTTGGAAATTCCTGGGACAGATTTAAAAATTAGCATAGGGAAAAGGGATCTTCTCTGAGGGGCCTCTTAGGACAGCTAAAGGGAGTGACTCTACTTTTGATTGCAACTGGGGCGTGCGCAGCGCAGAGCTAGTTCCAGTCTGCCTTGTGTTGTCTAGCGTGACTTCGGGATCCATTGGATCAGATATCTCTGCCTTTTATCCTCAAGGGCCTTATCACAAGTGTTTGCCATCATCTTTAGGTTCTTGGACATTTGCGCTTCTTGGCATGATGCTGATACTGTTTGATCTTTTACAGGCGGGCTTGGTTGTGTCTTGGAATTGCATCTTGGAAGCATCGAGTTGGATGCCTTTTGAGCCTTGTTCCCAGCTGTATTGCCATCCATCCTTTCCAGCTGTGAATTGTAATGTCCTGGGGCTTGTGAGGATATGGGGAGCGTTCTGAATGTAGTATTGTCTCACAGCCACCTGGATTGTTGTGACCATCTTATAACAGGTCACTCTGTTACAGTCTTTTCTTCTGCTCCTTAGAGCCTCCTCTGTCCACCATTGCCATACCATCGGTCATCTCTTTTGGCGTCATCTCAGTCCTTGCTGTCATTCTTCTTGCAGAGAGCTTTTTTTACCATCCTTGCATCACACTGTTTGTATCATGTGGTTTTTGTGTTTAGCCTGGAACTGCTCTGACAATAGACTGGGGGGTAGCTGGAGTGAAGATTTTGCAGGTAATCTTTTGCTTTGCTTAGCCAACCAAGCTGCACCTTGGACAGAGCAACTGTGGCCAGTCTGTGCAGGGCTTGGTGGAGGCAGTGGGAGCAGTAGAGCAGCATCTTACAGTTTTCTAATTGTTTGTGTTAACGCACGCTGTTGTCGGATCCTAGGCGGTTTGCTTTGAGAAATGAGAACTTTGGAAAGGTTAAGCTTTTCCTGTGTGTCTGGGTGACTTTGACAAATAAGTCTTTTGCAGAGGGATGGCATGTAAACCCAATAGGAGCTGAGGAGGCCAGAGGAGCACAGCGACGAGGCAGGTTGGCACCTGACGTCCGAGTGACTGACTTTCAGCGCTATGTTTACTTCATTGTTTGGCTTTTTGTCTCATTTTGAAGATGTGAAGTGCCTGGCATCGCTGGGTATTGACAGCGGGGGGGACCATAAGCCAGATGGGTACTGGCGACTGAGATGAGTACTGATTTGAGCACAGAACTAGATGCTACCAGAGTTGTTATATTAGTGATGAAACCAATCACTTTGTCTCCTCTTAACCCAGGTATACTCTGCGATGATGGCGTCAGCCTCCACGCATGGCCGCAGCATGCAGCCCAAGGACCTGGGCATTCTTAGGAGATGGTGAATAATGGAATTGTTGGGTTTTGGCCAATGTGGTGCTAAGCTCATGCATTGATGTTTGGCTTTTTTTATTGTAGTTGACTAAGAGAGAACAGCCCGATGATGGCAGGAACTTCCAAGATGGCGAGGAGGCCTCCTTTGGCACCTGACGTGGATTCACATCCCTGGACGTCCAAGAGATAAGTCAAGGGCTACAGGCTATAGAGGGGATAGAAGCTGGGTGCTGGGTCAGGACTCACTGAGAGGGATTTTTGAATTAGCTCTGGAGACTGGGATGTCCAAGAAAAGGCTCCTTAGGCCACATGAAGGGAGATTCTCACTTTTGATCACAATGCAGAGGTGCACAGGGCAGAGCAGTCCTGGTATGTGTCATGGCACTTGTCGGTTGTGAATTCCATGTCTTTTGGGCATCTTGTGTTGCATGTCTTTTGCCTTACCCCTTCAAGGGGATTATCAGAAAGGCCAGGCATCATCCTTAGCATCTCCAATCTCCACGTTCTTCAGCCTGGCGCCAATATCTTCAGACCTTTGACTTGCAAGCTTGGATGTGCATTGGATTCACATCTCTCTTTAGAAGCATCAAGTCAGTTGTCTTCTGTGGTCTTGTTCTGAGCTGTTATCCATAGCTTTGCACTGCAATGATCCATTATTGTTGTTTTTGAGATGGACATGACACGTAAAGACTCACACAGCAACAGCTTCTGGTCAGAGAAAGGAACTTTTCTTTATTTTAAAAGGCCTCTTTTTATACTATTTCTAACATTCATGTCACATATCTATTGGCTTGCAATTCACCACCCCATAATGTCATTTGCTACCTATAGTTAGAACAACATCTTGCAATAACATCACCTGCGAATGCCTTATTATTTTTGTTTATGGTTCTTGCTTGTTTTGAGCCAGAATCCTCACAGCTCAATGTCTGTGAACCAAGGCAAGCTAACAATTCTCACTGCAAGCTAGCAGTTCCCAAAGCTAGCTGTTCCCACACATTATAGTGGGCTAGGACTTGTAAGAATGTGAAGATAGGTAGAGTATTCCAACTGTATGATTCTCAGGTTCTTCGAGCCTCATCAGCTCACCATCAGTCTCACCTAGGTCATCTCATTTCACATTCTCTTGGTCTTTGCAGTCATTCTTCTTCTTGAGAGTTTTTTCTTCTTGTATTCCCTCGTTTGTCATCTCCTGTCTAATGGGTGTCTGTGTGTGTCTGGCCCAGAGCTGCTCTGCCCTGCTGCATAGTCTGGTGTGTAGGTGTTAACAGAAATAAGACTACACTGTTAATTTGTCAATGGGTTGAGCCAGTCAAGCCTATGGTTTCACAGCTCTCCCACACATGGCGGTCACCAGCCTTATGTGTGCAATCTGCAGAGGAGTTGCATCCTGGGGCCTTGAAATTTGTAATGTAGGGTCTAGTTTGGACTCTAGATGGCATTCCTAGATTGACACAAGATGTTAAGTTATCAAGCAGCCCTTTGACTTTTGTAATAACTTTCTTTCAGATGCAGATGGATTAAAACCATGGCAGA
Organism: Acanthiza pusilla; assembly: GCA_036630365.1. Taxonomy (NCBI): domain Eukaryota; kingdom Metazoa; phylum Chordata; class Aves; order Passeriformes; family Acanthizidae; genus Acanthiza; species Acanthiza pusilla. Next base: position 521,759 of record JAXCHO010000167.1, on the reverse strand, counting down.
GTGCCCCGTGCTAGATGAAGGGGTTCCCATGGGAAGGTCAGTCTCTGTCTTTGAAGAAGTGTAAACAATTATGATGTTTTACAGCATTGTTCTTTGTCTTTATTTTTAGAAAGTAATGCTAGATGTCAGTGGTCAAGGTTGATGGAGCGAGGCGAGTGGAGACCGGCAGACAGAACTATCTGTCCAGGCAACCTCCGGAGTTGGATGAAGATTTGAGGCAAGCCGGGGCAGTGGTGTGGAGGAGCCCAGGGATTACTCTTCTCAAGGGCGATAGTCATGTGTCGTAGTTGAGACGAACACGACACGTAAAAAACTCACAACAGCTTCTTGGTTAGAGAAAAGGAACTACTCTTTATTTTCCAAGGCCTCTTTTATACTATTTCTAACATTCATGTCACACATCTATTGGCTCTCAATTCACCACCCCACAACGTCATTGGCTACCTAGAGTTAGAGCAACATCTTGCAATAACACCAGCTGCGAGTCTCTTATTATCATTGTTTATGGTTCTTGCTTGTTTTGAGCTAGAATTGATGCCTGTGAACCAAGGCAAACTAACAGTTCCCACTGCAAGTTAGTTCTCACTACAAACCAGCAGTTCCCACAATTCCCCCTTTTTGTTTTTCATCTGAAGATGCAGCGTTTATAGTCTTCTGCTGGGGTGTCGAGTTGCTAGATTGGTTCCTCTGAACTCTGGTTCTTGATTTTGACCAGGCAAGCCGGTAACTGCTTTAGACCTGTTGGTGATAGAACACATGCATGCTCTCTTCTCCAGGTCAACAAGTTATCTGAGCTTTTTTATTGCGTGCTATTACACACTCAGTTGTGGGTATTGCATTATGAGCAAAGGTGATCAAGGCAACCGGTGCAACTACTAATATACAAGAGAGGGAACAGTACTTCAAAAGGATACACATCATCAACTATTTAACTATTAGCTACTACCCAGAGTCAACAATCACTGGAAAGTCCCATTTCACAGGCAAGGCCTGGAACACCTTTCCTGGGCAAGGCCTCCAAGTTTACCTGAAAGGGGTTCCAGTTCTTATCAAGCTGAATTAGTGAGCCAAAATGACTCAATTGCATTTTTAGCTCAGAAACATCTGGGATTAAAGATATAGTGCCCAACCAGCCAGGGCCAGAGCTTGGCCAGAGCCCAGGCCTTAACTGGGAGGGTTTCCCTAAGACATTTTAGAAACAAGCCGCTATTGGTATCAATTCTTTAAAACGATAAACTTCTTACAGATAACTCCACAGGGTTACGTGAAAATTTCCAAAGCAGTTGGTGTTGTCATTAAATTTTAACTAAATAATCAATGGTACCATAAGCAAACTGCAAATAACTGTGAACAAAGGAATGCATATGTGTAGCATCAAATAATACCTTCTGGATAATACTCTTTATAAAAGCTCAGTGAATTCATGTCATTACATTAACAACACATCCAGAATTGTTAATACAGTAACTGTTCTGAAAAAGTGATTCTATTTTCTACACATCTATGCATATATGACAATAGAGCAAAATGAATGCAAGAAAGAAAAGCACTAAGCATCTTACAATCAATAATATCTGTGATTTGAAATTGGTACTTTTTCTTTTGTATTACCTATAGAAGATAAAACTGCAAAGGCTGTTATGAATAGTCATCTTGATTAACCAATGTAGAACATTTAGAACCATAGAATTTTTGATGAAATTAAGGATGTGACAAATTGAATCTTCACATACTTGTCTTACCAATTCTTCATCATGAACATTTCAGTTGACTTTATCTTATCTCTATGGCAAAAGAACTGTAAAAAACTCTTCCCCCCCCCTTTTTTTTTTGAATGGGCATGTTTCAACAGACCTTAAAGTTTAACTTCGCTCAAACTTAACTTTACTTGAATGTAACAGAAAGTAAACCTAACAGAGCTTAAAGTTAACATCACTGAAACTGAACAGAAATTAATCTTCAGCACTCAACAAGTTACTTTTATCTCACAGGCATCCCTGCATGGATTTATATGCCAGCAAAATACAAATTAACACAGGCACTTCAGACATACATACAACGAAAACAAACTTCATAGCAGCTGCAAGATCTACTGCAGGTATCAGACTTGCTTTTCCTAAAGGCACCAGTCCGAGTCAGAGAAGCACTCAGCACTCTGACCCCCAAAGCTGACCAGTGTGAAAAGACCAGCCCTAGTACGGAGGCAAAACTACGAATTCATCATTGTCCTCCAGATTTGGCAAGATTAAGAGTTCTGTGTCTCCGAGAGGACCCACTCGGAGGGAGGTTGCTGGTCACAGTCCCCTGCAGTCCAGGACAGCTCAAAGGGTCTCAGTTTGGACCACTGTTTATAGTGTCACAAGAGAGCAGAGCATTCTTTTTAGGACCTTGAACTTCTTACTGAAAAACCGCACTTCAATCATAGCCAGTCCTTCTGTCCCCGCGGCTTGCCGGGAAAGGGCTTGAATTACCCCCCTTTCCTTATTCTTTTTTGGTTTTGGGTTTTACTTGCCACCAGACTTAACATCCCTCCACCTTTAACATGGTGCACTTGCTCTCTTTTTATTTCGTCCTGCGGGATGCTCCCTAGCAGCTGCCCTCTTTTTCTTTCTTTCAGGGGTGACTAAAATTTAACTTCTTAATGGAATTTAAAATTAACAGACTTTACCTAAATTTTACCCAACCTAAAGTTAACAGGCCTGACCTATAAACTTAGAATACTAAAAAGACTAGAACAACATTCCTAGTACATTTGCTGCAGCGCTTTTACACTTGCATGCACACAGACATTGTTCAAGGTATACCTATGAAAAGAAAAATTTCTTTGAATTCAGTGAGGTAATCACTCTGGATGCCTTTGCGTCCTTTGAACTTTAAATTTACCAAAACTAGATACAAGGTTAAGAGTATACTTGAAGAGTTTTAGATACAGCAGAATTTAACTTATTTTGACTCCATCTTTACGTGAAACTACTGAAAATTCTTCATGCAGCAGTTAATCATCAGTGAACAATATGCAAGAAAACAACTGAGTTGTAAATTAAATAGCAGCAACATAGAACTTTAGAGGGTTGAATTTTTGCAGGATTAACTGGAAAGATCATAGAAGTGTGACAAAAAAATTGCGATTATACATAAATCAGCATTGAGACTAACCTGTGGCAACTATAAACATTATTGAAAATGCCTATTTCACAGTCAGTACTTTTCTGAGATAAGCATAATTACCAAGATGTTTTCAAAGTGCAGCCTTACCCAGAAAAATTATAACATCGTATGTCTTGGCAAATTGCATTTAAAACCTGCTTAATTCGCAGATGGTAAAACAGCTTCCTGTGATTATAATTACAATAGGTTTGAGATATAAATAAGACATCAGGGACATAATCATGTAATACTGCCACGACTTTTGCACATGCATCTTACTTAGTGTTGTGGGTGTATAGAACTGACACATGTATACAAGCAGCTGTAGTTACAATTTTAACTGATTCTAAAAAAGTGTGCTAGCGTATATTTCACTGTGGCCTCTCTGCCATAAGGGCAAAGAATATTAAGAACTCAGGTACTGGGCAGACAACTGAGCAAATCTATTTTATGAGATAATATCACATTCAGTCACTTTTCTGGGCAATCAATGTACTTAAACTATTTTGATATTAAGTTCATGTGCAATCTATAAGTGTTAAGGAAGAACAAGTACATTTGAATTGCCAAACACCTGTGCTAGTTGGAAATGCTGTCACATGTGTCTTCATGGCAAAGCAGTCGCATTTAAATTGTCTCATTAAAGCTGTACAGGCGAAGAGGTAAAGTTAGCACTACGCTGTCTGTTTTTACAGTAGAGAACCATGAGCTAATTATGGCTGATTTCCAAATAGCTTCTGCAGATAACAAATATGGAGTTAGGCCTAACATGGGCTTTACACAGTTAATTACTCCTAGGAGTTTTGTAAATCATTCAATGTTTTGACATCAGGCTTTAAAGTTAATTGCTGTAGCTTTACATCTTGTCCAGTTAATATCCACTCTACACATTCTATGTAGGGGTCTACTAAATTTGTCAGGGTTACCTGAATGTATGCTGAGTAAGACTAAGACACCGAGCTTATGCATAAACCAAGATATTATACAGATAAGGAAAAATGATGCTTTGAGGAGATAACTTGAAAATTAACTTTGCTAATTCCTTATGGGATAATAATGTGCTGTGTGCAATTATTTTGTACTATTTGGTTCATCCTAAGCAGGAATTTTAAGGGCAAACAGCAGCAGTTCATTGGAGGGGTGCCAAGTTAGCTTCACAGACTCTTAGGCTAGGTAGAAAAAAAATGTTACCCTGTGGGAAAAAACAAATTTACTCTATGGTTTTAGTGTTAACTCCTCAGTTTTATCAGAGTTGGGTGACATTATAACCTCAATTTGCAGATCACAATAAAGCTGAGGTAATATATATGTAACTAAGCAAAACATAAAATTAGTTGTTCAAATTAAATACTTCAGGTATATCTATTAAAACCTGTCAGCTGAAAACTGACTTCTTAGCACCCACAAAGCAAAGTTTAAAATTCCAGAATAGTGTGTTTTTCCTTCAGAGATCTCATCAAAAGGTACTCTCTGTCCCAGTAAGATCTAGGAAAAATAGCCTGTGAAACTTCTTAAAGGAAACATAGCTAGTGAGAAGCAGGGGGAGGAGAGCTGTTATTTACAGCTGTGATTTACAGGCAGATTGCCATGATTCATATACCAATACTGCAGAGCTGAAATAAAATGTGCTGGGAAGGGTCAAGCTAACTTAACAGTCTACATCTGCTAAGACTCCCTGAGCATTGGAGGTACACTGAACATAAAATACTTTCTAAAGTACTCAGCAACAAATCTGGCTTCCAGCCTAACCCTCTCATTTAACCAAGCTGTTATCATGATTGTGCCGCAATGCTTTCTCATTTCGAAAAGCTGGAAACAAATTCAAAATACAACTCAGATGCACTAATTAAAAAGGTACTTTGAAGATATTCACAAATCGACCTGTGGAGGCCTGGAAAGGCCCTCCACCAGCATCCACCTGCTCCTTTGCTGTCGGGGCAGTGGGGGGGTTTTGCCAGATGGGGGAAAACGAAGTGGGGGGTAGAAGCGGCGGGCAGTTCTGCTGCTTCTTCTGTGTGGCTGTCTTGCCTCCCTCAAAGACATCCCAAGACGGCTCCGCCACGGTCACTGAACATGTCGCACGGTCAGTTGCTCTGCCAGTTGGTGGTGGCTGGGTCAGCTTTCCGACCAAGGGGTGAGAAGCACCAGCGACAGCAGGATGAGCTCACAGCCAGGGGAGCGGGGCACGCAGGACTGGGGATCCGGTCTCTGAGCCACCAAGCAGCCCCCTGGTCACTGGCGGGGGGAGGGGGGGTGGGGCTGCAGAGGGGAAAGCAAGGGGGGGGGAAAGGTGGCAGAGCATTGCGAGCTGCACTCGATGCACTGAAGCATGTAGTGAGCAGCGGTCCCACACCCTTGCCAAAAAAGCCCCAACCCACTGAGCAGCCCCTGGGAGGAGGGATGTTAATATCAACGCTTGCCTCATGTAGAAAGCAGTTACAGAGTTCCGTAAGGAATAATAAAAGATGATCCAATGTAGAGAATATACTGCACTACTTCTAAACTGCACCAACTTTTCGGGACGCCTCCAGGGGAAGAGCACAGTTTTCAAGCGGGGGCGGGGGGGACAAGCCAAAGGCAAAGCAGCCGCAGTGGGGGAGTCGGCTCTTGAGGTGGTACCGGCAGACACGAGTCCTGAACCAAGCACTAGGTCGTTAGCAATTTTTTGGCTATTTCGTCCCCTTTTTTGTAGCTGCCACCCACGATTTTGACAAAAGAAGCAGTCTGCATATCTCTCTCTCTCCACTTTCTTCTGCCGCTTTTTAAGGCATCTTGCACCACCCTCCAGGCACTCGTCAAAGACTTGGCAAATTCATAGCCCCGGGAAGCAGAGTCAAAGATAAGTTGTTCCGCTCACTCCCAGATTGTCGCAGCAAAGGCATTTCTAAAGGTAATTTTTAAGCTCAGGCTCCTGTGCCACAACAGCAGGGCCGTCAACAAAGCCCTCCATGCAAACAGCACAGTCTTTTCCTGGTTTAGACAAATGATACCCCATACCAGGGGTGTTCCCCAGCAGCTCACCTGCGTTCCAGGCGTCTAAAAAGTCCGGTCCTGACCTGAGTTATATCGTCTGCTCCTATGCTTCGCTGGGGCCACGTCTCCAGCCACACACACTGCTCTTGGCAATGCACTCTCCGCCAAATCTCAGTAATTCGCCTATCACCACCCGAAGCTGTTGCTGGATCATGTCGCGGTCACCAGCTGTCACTGTCGAGATGGTCACGACAAGTAAAAAGTTCACCATAACAGCTTCTTGGTCAGAGAAAAGGAAGTAACTCTTTATTTTCCAAAGCCTTTTTAAACTATTTCTAACATTCATGTCACACATCCATTGGCTCTCAATTCACCACACCACAATGTCATTGGCTACCCACAGTCAGAACAACATCTTGCAAAAACACCATCTGCAAGTCTCTTATTATCGTTGATTATGGATTCCTGCTTGTTTTGAGCTAGAGAGGAATAGTGCAAATTGGACAAACAGGCCTCTCTCATGGGAAAGTAGTTCTTACTACATGCCTAAAATTCCCACACTTGGGTGCCACACATGCACAGCCACACTCAGGGGACAAATGAGTGCAGCTCTGCTTGCCCAGTGGCACCAGGGAGCCTTGCTTCCCTTCCCTGCACATGAGGCCACTGTGCTAGCCACGCCTCCCTGGCACCCAGCACAGCCAGAAGCCACAGTGGGCAGAAAGGCAGCCCTTCTCACCTTTTCCAGCTCTGCAAGCAGCCGCTCCAGCTTCCTGCTGCTCAACGTCCTCCCCTGTGCAAGAGAGATGCCGTACAAGAAGGTGAGCAGCCACGCCTCTGGGGCTGGGCGCACGGAGAAGTAAGTGCTCGGGCACAGAGCCCGCAGCAGATAGGCACTCATTGCACGGCGGCCATTCAGCTCCGCGGCCGCAGCTTTGATGCTCAGCAGGCGGCTCACTCGGGCTCCAGGGCTCCTGTGTAGTGGCAAAAGGGACAGGCAGAGAGCTGGGTGAGCCCACAGCTGCCTGTGGTGCCTTGTCAGGCAGCTGTTCCCGACAGCTGCCCACAGCAAGAGAAGCAGCTCTCCCCAGCTGAGGAGCTGTGCGGCTGCTGCGGGAGCATCCCCCTGCAGCAGCAGCAGCAGCAGCAGCAGCAGCAGCTTACCCCTACAGTGCACCCACCCACTGCTCCTTCAGCACCTGGGAGCTGCAGGAAGAGAGGAGAACCAGCGTCAGGCCCCGCTGTTCCCCAGCACTCTGAGGGCCTACATGCGCACCTGCATGCCCCCTCCAATGCCCAGGGACACAAGGGCAGGACCAAGCCCCATGGTGGGCACAGGACAAAGGTGCTGCCCAAGCCCTGGCTCCCTGTGAGCTGCCAGAGCAGTGGCTTTTGCCCTTGCCTTTTGGCAAGCCAAAGCTGACAGGGGGACACAGGCCAAGGCCAGAGGCCATGGCAAAGCTGCCAAAGGCCTCCTGCTTCCCACGGCTGGCAAGCTCTCCTGCCCTGCCATGGTACATGGCATCACAACTCACCCAAAGGTGGCAATGCATGAGCCACTGGGCCAGATGAGGATGGTGGAGGTGGCATCCTCATGGCTGCCCTCCTGCTTCTGCTATTCTCTGCGCGGTGCTGCCTCCTCACTGCGGCTCAGAACCCACAGCTGGTCCAGGGCCAGGCAGAGCCGTGGGCGCAGGGTGGTGCTCTGGCTGCAGAGAGCAGAGGAAAGCACTGAGCAGCACGTGGCCTCCCTGGTGTCCCCTGGGGCAGAGCCCTGGTGTGTCCCCACCCTTGACCCCACTGCCCGACAACATCGGCACACACAGCAGTGCATGGAGCCCCCAGGGGCTGGGAGGCTGGGGTTTAGGCCAGGCCAGCTGTGCCCCAGCCCAGGGATGGGGCAAAGGCAGCCAGGCTGGCAGGCTCTTACTGTAGCATGGTGACCACCAGCTCCTCATGGAGGAGGAGAAGGCGCCTCTCACTCCTCTTTGGGCCACGGCTCAGAGCCATATCTGTGCTCAGCACGGCCTCATCGCTGCTGAGAACCTTCCGGCAGAGCAGAAAGTGGCGGCCATGAGAAAGGTGGCCCCTTCTGCTGTGGCTTGCGGCCATGGCCGCGTGTCCCCAGGCTCTGGGATAGCCTACCTGGAGCCGAAGCAGCTCTTGGCCTGGCCCATCCTGCCTGGCACAGGAGGACCCTGGTCTCGCCTCAAAATGCAAGCCTCATGCTCACGGTGAGGATTCCAAGCAGGACTGAAAAGTTGGGCTGGTGCCGCTTGGTCAGCAATTCGCTTTCTCACTTTTTATCTGCACAACAGACAAGACTGGTCAGCTACCGCCGCCTCTCGTGGACGCTGAGTCCAACTGAACCAATGCTCCAAGCCCAACGGAGCCTGGACTGGGCAGTGGGGGCAGGGCAGTGGGGGCGGGACATCCTACTGGCCCGGCCAATGGCAGCTTTGTACGTGGCAGCCCAGAGCTGGACACACGAGGCCAAGGCTCAGCTCCCCCAGCTGCTGCCGAGGCTTTGCCTCCCGCAGGCCTGCAAGGAAGAGGAGAAGGGCAGGAGGGAGAGGGAGAAGAAGGAAAGCTACAGGGGGGTACAGGACGGGGCGGGGGTTGAGCCTCACCTGGGCCTCGCCAGGGCAGCCCAGCCCTGCCGCCGCCATCCTCCCACACTTCCGAGCCAGAGAAGAGTGCTGGGAGAATTCGGCAATTGAAATGCCCTCGGTCCCGCCCTGCGCAACCACGCTCGGGCCTTCCCACCCGAGCCGGCCCGGGGGCCGCTCCTGGCGCTGCAGCGCCCGGGCTGCTGGGGCGGGACCAGCACCGGGCATTTGGGGAGGTCCCGGGCAATGCCGTCTCTCCCCCAGCGGGCGGGGTGCGGCTCCCGGCGCCGCAGAATTGAAGCGGCATCGGGGCTGCCATCAGCACCAGGACGAACCGCTCCGGGACGGGCGCTATCCCTCCTGCTCCGGCCGGCGCGGCGCTGGGACCCACCGGGCTCCCCGCACGGTGCCGCTGCTGCCGCCGGGAGCCAGGGCTGTGCCATGCCCGGGCAGCCCCCGGGCAGCCCCCGGGATCCCGTGCTGAGCCCGCCACGCGCCAGGCTGGGCTCCGCTCGGAGCCCCAAAGCCTTCCTGCCGGGAGCCCACCTTCTCCCTAGGTGTCCTCTCCCAATCACCTCATTTTTACCTCACTATGTTCATTCTCTGCCCTACAGATTTGCCCAAGTTTTAGTCCCCAAAATCTCCTTGCCTACCCCCAGTGACTGTTTCCATTTGGCAGTGTTCACTCTCATCCTAGAGAGTTACCGTGGCACAATCCTATCCCATCTGCCATGGATATGCCCATGGACAGAACGGAAGAGAGGCCGGGGCTGCCCCCCCAGAGCGGCCGTACTCCATCCCCGGCCATCCCGGGGCTGTCCCTGCCTGGGAAGTGCAGGCCTGGGCTGTGTTCTCCAGCCTCTCCCACACCCTCTCAGCTCTGGCTGCACTCACTCTTTGCCACATGCCGGCATGGACTGGACACAAAAGAAGGACCCTGCCCATGGCCACTTCCACAGAACAGTACAGGTGCCTGCAGCCATCCCCACCGGGGCTGGGCCTGCTGTCACTGCTTAGCCGAGCACTATGCTCAGAGCACTCCATGGAACGTCTCTCTCTTCCCTGTCCTTTGTTCTTTTGTAGACTTTTGGGAAATTCATGCGCATTCAGCGTAGAAAGACCAACACCACAGCTACTGAGGGCACAGCTGAGCCTGACTCCAGGCCAACCGAGCTCCCCGCTCAGCCACATGTCAGCACATATTCACCTGAGCAATCTGAAAATTCTGGCACTGCAATGAGTGATCAGAGGGCGAAGGCTGACATGGCACTGACAGAGGACACAGCACTGACTGGGGACACAGCACTGACTGAGGACATGGCAATGGCCAGGGGCATGGCAATGACTGAGGACATGGCCACGGCACCAACTGAGCACAAGGCACCAACAGAGGACATAGCAATGACTGTGGACATGGCTGTTATATGTTAGAGACAAAAACCAGGCCAATTAAAATAATTTGATTTATTGAGCAAGCTACAGCAAGCAAAAACAGCGCTGGGCGACCAGGGAGACCCTGCTCCGCCAACGGTTCGCAACTCGTCCCCCCTAATCCCTCAAGTTTTATAGTCTCTTTGACCTGGTATCCGGGAGTACTCTGCGTCTGCGCGGGCTGTTACTATGGGGTCTTCTTCTTCTGCCTTCTGGTGGTCGTGAGGCCGAAGACCGACGTCTTCCTCAGGGGGGGCTCATCTCAGGGGGGCTCATACATCGCTTACTTCACTGGGTATAGGTCATCCTGACCTGACTTCGTTATCTGTTCCCTCTGTTCTTGCTTAGACATCTGTTTTTCTTGGCCTTGCTTAGCTTTTTGTTAGATAAAACTTGTGAGCTTTCTGACTCAATTTTAACCATTTATTCCCTGTGTGATAAACGAGGTTAACTCTCCTGTTGAAATTTAAAAGTTTAATAAAGAACAATAGGGGATCCAGTCAAGCAGGCAGTGTGGTTAGTAAAGGAAAGTCTTTTAAACTACCTCTATCAGTTATTTTACTATTATATCGAAATTGAGTTAATAACAGAAATTAAAACATTGGTTATATACCTCTATTCTTTATGACAAGGCTACTTATATAAACAGAATAAAATCATACACACAATGAATATCTGCGAAAAGCCAACACTATATTATTACGTATTTATCACACCTGGCTTAAGCAAGATTTGATTAACAAACACACACGGTTATTTATCACAATGGCCATCACAAACACTGACACTGGAGACACTCAGGGCATTGCAAATAATGAGGCAATGCCCACTCCCATTGTGATTCATCATGTCACTGCCACCTTGATTTTTTTGAGGAGAATGGGTTTTCTTCTCAGCAGCAGGTAAGCAGTCTGGGGCCAGGGCCAGAGGCCTCCCAGGATCATGAGACCCCTCAAGCCCCGTCTGCTGGACCCTCTCAGTCTTTGAGGCCAGCAGAGTGCAGTGGCAATTGAAGGATCTCCTGTGGGAAGCTGGGGAAATTGCTGCCTTGGACAGTGCCCAAAGCCTTCCCCATGGCTCCTCCAGGTGCCAGCCATAGTGAGGGACATTCACCAGGGACTCATGTCACATGTCACTGTGGATATCAGGATGCAAATTGACATTCTGAGGCTGGCTGAACAACACCCTGATGATGTGGTTATGACCCTCCTGCGTTGTGCCCCATTGTGTGACAGGTATGGGGCCCACCTGCTTTGAGAGCTCAGGGCTCACCAGCCTTTTAAGGCCCATCACCCTGTAGAGCCTGTCCAGTGGGGTCTGCCAGACTGGCAGAGAATTCCAGGACTCTCGGGCCACTCCGTTTCCCGAGCCTATTGCCATGCTCCCTCCCTGCCCCACAGAGCACCGGGGCTCTGTCACCTGGGCCCCCGGAGCTGCACAGGGCATGCTACTGTGACTGAGACACCCTTGACACAGAGCTCTGGTCCCACAGAGCTGCTGCCGTGATGTGGAGAACAACAGCCTCGTCAGAGCTGACTGTGGAGAAGGTGCTGCCAACACTGCTCTGTGTGATGGAGGATTGGCCACTGCACAGCATGTCCACCTCTGATGGGGACAACAAGGATGTTTTTGCACTGGCTGTGAATTTGTGGAAGTGGCCTTTGCTCACCCCTGGGTCCCCTCTCCAGCAGATCTCCATCCTCCCTTCAGGCGCTGTGCTGAAACCTGGGCTAGGGGCAGGCTCAGGGGCCACCAGGCCCGGTGCTCCCCCTGCATCTCCCCTCAGGCCCTGCCACATGGACACGTTGGCACTGAGCGCTGTCTCGGGCTGGTTCTTTTGCAGGCAACTCTGGTGCTGTGGGTGATTGTGCCTGAGTGCCACAAGGCCATGATCGCTTATTCCTCCCGCCTGTTTGTGGCTCTGCTCTTCCAAGTTGTCATCACCACAGAGCAGATGCCAGAGGAAGTTGATAACTTCTGGAGAGCATGCTGAGAGGAACACCGCCTTCCCACCAATCCCAACAGGTCCCAGTCCTCCTGTCCCTCCCATGCCCTTGTGGCCAGGGCCAGGACTCCCAGTGTGACCTGGGCTTTGCTCTGCACACAGGTTTGCGGTGCAGGTCATGAAGGCTCTGCTCTGCCAACTGTGCTGTGACAATGAGGTGACGGCTATGGAGCGCATGCGTGGCTGGGACACACTGCTCTGTGCTGACACCCAGCACTATGCCATGGGTCTGCTGGCTAGGTGAGATCCCCTTCTCCCCGCTGCCCTTGGCATTTGTGCCCTGTGCCAGGACTGCCCTACACAGTCCCCATGGTCATGGGTGACAGGGCCTTATCACCAAGGGACAGCCAAGCAGACTGGAAAAGCCTGGGGCAGGAGGCTGCCCACAGGGAGCTGTCTCCCAAAGTGCCCACATCCCCTCCAGGGTGCTGGGGAAAGACCAGAACTCTGTGAGTCCGTCCCGGGAGAGGTTTGCCGCCCCACCTCAGTGTCTAGGTGTCCTTTTCTGCCTGCCAGTGAGATGCGCCATGTTTCCCGCCCATTGTGTTCTGGGATCGCACGCCGCCTGCTTGGGTTGCTCATCATGGTGGAGCGACGCTGGGATCTGCCTGCCCTGGCATTCCTTGTGGAGGTGAGCCTGAAGGCCAGTGCTGCCTCGCTCAGCTGCCTCCCAGCTCTGCCCTCTTGTAGCTGCAGCTGCCTGGGATGCCTGTGCTGCTGCCTGGGCCCAGCCCTGTGCGGTTTCGGGCTCCTGCTGGCTGGCTCCCCTGTCACTGCCCTGTGCCTTTCAGGTCCTTGAGTGCAATGACATGAGGGAATGCAGTGATTGTGTCCTGGAGATCATTTCAAGGCACCTGCAGAGCAAATCCAGGGAAACACATCGCCTGGCACTCAGAGGCCTTGTGGTGCTCAGCACGGACCCCTCAGTGGTGAGAAGGGGGCAGTGGCTGAAGCTGTGCTGGCAGTGTGGGGCTGGGGAAAGCAGCCAGCTGGGCTTGGCTGGCCTTCAGGAGCTGAGGCAGCTGCTCCCAGCTCTCCTGCCTCCCGGTTCAGCTGCCCGAGTGCTTCGGGACAGGCCTTTGGCCTCTGGGCCCTGCCGCAGCAAGGTGGGGTTGCAGTGCCAGGGCAATGTTGGTGGTGCAGCCGTTCATGGCTTCACAGCACAGCCTTGTGTTCCACACAGGCCAGAAGAATAGCCATCGTGTCTGAAAGGCTTGTGGAGCTGCTGGGAGACGCAGATGGAGAAGTGGTCGGGATGAGCCTGTCTGTGTTCACGAATGTGCTCCGGAACAAAGACATCCTGGTATCCAGCATCACCACCCCAAAGCTGGCTGAGGCTCTCGTGCCGCTCTTTGACAATGTAAGGCTCTGTGCCACCAGTCACGTGCAGTGACTGCTGCCCAGAAACTGTGCCCTATGGAATTTTGGGCCATTGCCTAGGTGGGCCTGGACTAGTTGGTGCTGATGTTTTTTCCTTTCTGCCAGGACAACAGCCATGTGCAGCTGCTCTCCATTTGCCTCTTCAGCAAGGTGATGGAGTTGGTAGTGGAAGAGGGGAAAAAAGCCCCTGGAGAGAATTGTGAGACAGAGCCTCTTCCTACTCTTCTTGCACTGCCATGATGAGAACCGGCGTGTGGTAGAGGTGAGGCTTTGTCTGATGCTGCTGCATCCTTGGGAACGGGCTCGGCTGCCTGCTGTCCTGGTGCCTCCCAGGCTGCAGCCACCTCCTGGCCTTGGCCCAGGGACGCCAGTCCTGTGCCCTGGGCTCTGGTGCCATCTGCGGATCTCTCCAGGCCTCTATGGAAACGCTGCATTGTGTGGCCGAGTTCCTGAAAAGGAGGAATCTCAAGCAGCTGGTGAAGAAGAAGAAGATGGTGAAGGTCGGCGAGTGCCTGGTAAGGACGGCCTGGAAGCCCCAGGCACAGCCTGGAGAAGCCCCCTGCCCCCGGTGCTCAGTGTCTGCGGCTGGCAGCTGTGGCCCTGCCCAGTGCCGCAGCCAGGGGCACCAGCTTGCGGCCCGGCCCGCACGCTGCTCCCTTCCCCGGGCGGTGCGGGCTCTTCTCCAGGCTGCTCTGGCCCCGAGCCGGGTGCCCATGGAGCCCCGGCCCAGCTGCGCTGTGCGGCGGGGCGGCCCCGCGGCTCCCCGGGCAGCAGACGGCCCTCGGCCCCCTCCAAAGGCCGGCGCCAGCGGCTGCTGGCCGCGCCTCAGGGCTGTGCGGGCACGGGAGGCCAGGGCTGGGCGCAGGGAGAGCCCGGCCGAGGGGCAGAGCCCGCGCCAAGCCTTCCCTCGTGGCTCTCTCTCTGCAGCTGGCAGAGGACAGGAGCCGAGCGGCCGAGCAGCTGCGCATGGCCCTGCCGTACCTGGAGAGCCCACAGGAGCCCCTGCGACAGGCGGCCGTCAGGTTCATCGGTGAGCCACCAGCCCGGGCTCCCTCCCCGCCCCGTCCCGCCCCGCCCTGCCGCAGCTCGGGCCCAGTCCCGGCTGCTGCCCCGGCAGCGCCATGCGGGCCCGGGGTTCTGGAGCCCCGCCTGCCCTCGGGGTTGCTGCGCCCCGCTCTCGCAGCCGTGCCCTTGCTGGGGCGTCCGGATGCGCCAAGGGCCCGGGCTGAGCGCTGCCGGCGCAGGAGGCCGTGTGGCCCCAGGGCTGGCAGCGCCGCTGGGGGCGAGCTGTGCCGCTGGGGCCGTGACAGAGGCTCTGTGTCCCCAGGGATCGTCGGGCGGCACCTGAGGGGGCAGCAGGATGAGTTGCAGCTCATCTGCAAGGGTGAGTGAGGGCAGCGGGGTGTCAGCGGGGGCTGGCGGGGGCAGCCGCAATCCCTGGGCTCGGAGCCGCAATCCGTGCTCTGGATCCAGAGCCTCGCTCTGGATGGCTCTGCTCCCTGTGTGGATGAGGGGTGGCGTGGGCAGAGCACAGAGAGATTTCAGGGACACGTAGGGGATTCGTGGCCAGCACCTTCCAGCTGATCCCATTGGTTACTCCTCTCTTGTGGCCATGGCAGGAGCTGCATGAGATGGCCCTGGCAGGGAGGTCTCTTTGGATTCCTGCAGATCCAGGCTCTGACCATGGCTCTCTCTTCCTCTCTCTTCTAGCCCTTCGAGCCCTGAGCAGTGACGACAGCCCATCCCAGACAAACAAGGTAGTTCAAGGCATATTCAACAGAAGAGATGCAGAACTACGCATACGTGCTGGCGCAGGAAAAGCATCATCCCTACAAGACTTCCAGACACCATGGAAGATGAGATCTTCTGGAGACCAGCTGGAGCTCCAGGCACAGCTGATGCTGGGCACAGCCAAGCCTGTGGGAAGCTGCCCTAGCTCCTCCCCTCTCCCTCGCTGTTGAGAGCTCCCTCTCTCCAGCCCTCAGACTCTGCCCATCCCCTTTTTTCCCTCCCCTCTCCCTCCTTGTTGACAGCCCCCTCCCTCCAGCCCTCAGACCCTGCCCATCGCATTTTCCCCCTCCCCTTTCTCTCCCTGTTGACAGCTCTGTCTCTGCAGCCCTCAGACCCTGCCCATCCCCTTTTTCCCCTCCCAGCTCATCCCTCTGCTTTGCCTTCCATTAATAAACAGTTTGGGTTTTTCCCCTTACATGTATCCCTGTGGAGCTGAAGCGGACTGTCTTTAACCATGAATCTGAAACAGCTGACTCTGTATATATTTACAGCAATTCTTTTGCTGTGTACCAAGGGTGTACAGAGTGGCTTCAGGGACAAAAATGACTGGGAAATAAGTAGAGTCCCCGTTTGGCAAAAAGAGTAATGGCAAGAAAGTCTTCCTGTAGCAAAAAAAGGGAATTTTAAAGTTTAAATTTAAGCCTCTCACCAAGAAAATGAAAGCCCAACTAGCCGATGGAATGAGAAAGTAGATGAAATGGGCAGATTAGCCCCACTAAGTGTAAAAACTCCAGCAGAAAAGGGTGTTTCCTGCTGCCACAAAGGTCTGACAGCACTGTCACTCGGGGCACAATGTGCAGAGAGGGAGCAAGAGAGAGAGAGAGGCACTTTGCCCCAGCTTCAGTCTTACAGAACTCGTGCACTTGGAGTTCCCAGAGAAGGTGGCGTGCATGGAGAATGTTTTCTCCACGTAGCCTCTTCTGTTTGCATCTTTGCCGGAACACAGAGAGCCGCCTGCTTCTTTCTCGTGCTTTGCGAGCCTTCGAAGGGTGCCTAGCCGGCGAAGGTGCGTCTTCGGCGGCAGCAAGGCGAAGTGAGCGGCCGGCATGGCGCCCTGCTGCTGTGCTCCCTGCATTTCGCATCAAACTGCACCGTCAGGCATAGCAGAATGCAGGCTCATCTCCAAAGGATGCTTCCCACTGGCGTGAAGGTCTGGCAGCACTGGCACTCAGGGCACAATGTGCAGAGAGAGAGGGAGCGAGAGAGAGAGAGAAGCACTTTGCCCCAGCTTCAGTCTTACAGAACTCGTGCAGTGGGAGTTGCCAGAGAAGGTAGCATGCGTGGAGAAGGTTTTCTCCATGTAGCCTCTTCTGTTCACATCTCTGCCGGTCAGATACAAGCAGTAGGAAAGAGGAAAGTACCCAAGAGCATCAACCCTGTGAAGTGGTATAAGAAACACTAGAATTCGTATAGACTTTAGCAGAAATGTGCAGTGAGTCGATGAAAATGACAAATGAGGCAAAAGAAAAAGGGAGTGATGACTAGTCCAAGATAGTGTTTTCTAACAGGGATTTTCAAAACAGAAAGAGTATATCATCCTTTGATCAGAAGGAAGGTATGAAAATAACAGCAAGGAAGCATCATCAAATGCTAGAAAGAGTCTGGGCAGCATACTTCTAGCTAGAAATGCCACTGATACATTGAGAAAACTGACACCAAGGCAGCAACATTGTGCTCAACCCCAGAAATGTCCACTGCTTCACTGTCTGGCATTCCATTAATAGGCACATAGCATTTCTACTTCTCATCTTCTTGGCAAACCACTAGTTTCTTCAGTGCCAAGATTTTAGGCAGATTCTCGCTTATTGAGACTGACAATGATACACACGCTTCTTGTAATCCAAAGCCAGAAGAAGTTTTTTATTATTCTCTGCTGCTGCTCTTATACCTTTTCATAATTACTGTGGCACATTAAGATTGGCTGCTAGCAAACAATGACAAGGCTGTCTAACAAACAATGGCAATTCAAGCAGTAATACAATGAGCTGTACAAGCACAAGTAGAGTTGGTTACAAATTATATGCAAGTTCCTTCTTGCACACACTTCATGTTCCATAACAAGAACATCTCCGTGTGTCCAGAACATTTTCTTTCACTGATTATCTTCTTGGCTTTCGCTCTGCCTTTCACTGGGGCTGCAAAATCTCACAGGTAAATTCTGACTGCATTTAGGTCCAACTCTGTGAGGCCTTCAGACCAGCTGTCAGCCTCATCAGTAGATGATCTTAGAGATGCAAATATATGCCCTTCAAGTGAAATGTCTTCTGGAGAGAAATTCTTGTCTGAGATGTTCAAGTCATTCCATTTGCAAGACAGACCAAATAAAAAGAAAAGCAAGAGGGATGTGTACTTGCTATTCCGAAACTGTCGTTGTTGAGACAGACGTGACATGTAAAAGACTCACCACAATAGCTTCTGGTCAAAGAAAGGAACTACTTTTATTTTACAAGGACTCTTTTCTACTTTTTCTAATGTTCACGTCTCCTATCCATTGGCTCCCAATTCACCACCCCACAATGTCATTGGCTACCTAGAGTTAGAGCAATATCTTGCAATCACACCAGCTGCGATTCTCTTATTATCGCTACTTATGGTTCTTGCTTGTTTTGAGCTAGAATTGATGCCTGTGAACCAAGGCAAAACTAATGGTTCCCACTGCAAGTTAGTTCTCACTACAAGCCAGCAGTTCCCACACTGCAACACCTGCCTGAAAATAAACGAGCAGAAAATCAGCATAAATGAGACTTGAGGCAAACAACCCTTGGAAGAGAATAATGATGTGATAAATACAGATAACCCCACATTTCCAGGCTATTTCTCACATTCAAATGTGAGAAAGGGATTGAGAGCCAACGCTGAACTAATGGGGAAATTAAAAGAATCCCAAGAAAAACATGACAAAAAATTCTGAAAGATATGGGCAACTGACCTCCTTAAATCTACAGGAAATCGATGACTAGTGATTTAGATAGATGATTGAAATAATTTACAGATACACTTTCTTGCACCTTTCTTACGTGCCAACGTCACAGGGGGAATTTTGACCATGGAGTCAAGACTATTTGGATTCTATTTTTAACTTTAGGAGAGATGTACAGCAGCTGAAGTACCTCATACTGATGGGATACTCAGGAACACAGATTTGACTCATTTCATTCAAGTCCAGTTACAAAGAGTAATACTAAGAGGATAGGATTGGTCTTCTTCATGACGCTCTTCTGCTTTTACAGCCTGCTCTGATCCTTTTCATTAGCTTCTTTCTAAGAAGGAGGAAGTCAAATTCAATTTCCCTCCCTGTTGGGGGAGGTTTGACATTCCGTTTGTTGAGTCTAAAAATGGAACTGAAACTAGCAAGAATTACTGTCTTTTAAGTTTCCAGTCCTTGAAGACCATCTCAGTTTGATAAAAGCCTACATGCAATTGACTCAAGAATATTCTGTTTCCCCCAAGACCACATGCACGCAATTTCATCCAGCCTTGTGTAATAAACACCAGTCATGCAAAACAGTCACAAACAGCAGGAAGAATTATCTCACCATTTAGGGAACCAACCTTCTCACCCTCTTTTGGAGTGAGTGTAATCGGGTAGCTGAAGTCACAAACTTGAGAACATCAGTCTCCTACTATTGAGAAGCTGCTGACACACGAACCAGCTAAGCTCTGAGGCTTTTTCCTTGACATTCATTAGTCAAGCTTAGTAGCCTAAAATTTGCTGGGTCAATCAAAGACTAACACTAGCCTAGTCAGAGGTCTAGGAAAAGTCCAAAAATAATTGGAGTTCTTCTTAGACAATGAGAAATGGAACCAGAGCTACCAATCTGCTTACTTGCAGCATATCTCTAAAACTTCTTTCCTTCTATTCATAACCAATGTATAGCTACCAGCACAACCAGGAAAATACAAAAGCTACTGATGTCAACAAGGGAAGGACTATAAAGAACTATTCCCATTAAGCGTCAAATAGACACTAACTCTATCATTAAAATGATGGTTAGTATTTAGTTTAGTTTTAGTTTAGTAACACCACCTGGAAATTTAGTATGAAATCACATTCATAAATACTCTTTGAATATAAAGATGAATTCACATCTGCTTTAAAGCATATATGCCTGGAAAAACACAGATTTTTCCATTTTTTGTGCATCTTAGTGAGACTCTTCTCCAACAGAGAGGACACCTTAGATTTACATTCCCATTCCCTATGTACCTTTTGGAATAGAATGATTCTTGTCTGAAAGCACTGTAATGCAGGAATAAAACTAAGATTACCTAAGATTCTGGAATGGAGGTAGTCAGAAACTTTTTGGGAAGACTTCTGTTTTCTGTCAACTGAAACTCTTTTTTGCCAAAAGCTATGTTTTCCTCCTTTCCCTTTGCCTCTCATGCCGAAAATAAAAAACAAAAACACCCCAAACAAACAAAAAAAACCCCAAAAACAAACTAAAAAACAAAAACAAAAACAACAAAAAGAAAAAACCAACAAAAAGCACCCAAAAACAAGTAAAAAACCCAAACAAAACAAACCACAAACCAAAAAACCAAAAATCCCCCCAAAACCATCAAAGTTCTAAAAATAGCATTCTGGGTCACAAGCATAAAGAAAAGACACGTGTTCTGTAGTTGGAACTTATTTAAAACAATACATCAGTTGAAGGAGCTAAACCATGCAAGGAAAAACTACTTTGATTTTTTCCCCCTTTCATACAAATGCTCCAACATACTTCTCTCTCTCTCTCTCTCTCTCCCTCTCTCTCTGTCTCTCTCTCCCTCTCTGTCTCTCTCTTTTTCCTGCCTATTTTATCATCTTCCTATGTTTCTCCCAATCTTCAACTTTGTCTTTTTTCCTTACCCATAAGAAATTTCTGATCAGTTGTTTTTCTTCATTCATTACAAGGGAAATCAATGTCAAAAAGATGAAATTTTCTGTCAAACAGAATTCTTACTTTCTCAGCAGCCCATAGGAAGTCTAGACTCATTTCCATGGAGACAACATGGTGACTTGAGTACATAATTGATGCTCCCTCCAACCATCTTTCACTCTGCATGTGAAAAGAGCAAGAAAGGTCTTCAGTCTCCCCCATATACTTCCGTTCTGGCTTCTTGGGCCGTGAATTGGCACTTACTACAAAGGTGGGCAATGCCCTGCAATACCTTCAAGGACATCCAGACACAAAGGTAATGCAAAGAAATGCAGATGATGCTCTGCAGCACAAACTTGTTGGTAGTAACTTGCCGAGGGGCTGGCTCTATCACAACACTTACCAAATGTACAGCAATGACTTTCAATACCTGCTTACAGGCTTTTGGAACACTCAACAAAGTCATCTCAGATGAGAAATCTCACAGCTAATCTGATGCAAAAAAGAATTGATAAAAAGTTTATGCAGTTCAAATCTCCCAAACTTTCTTTGACCAGAAGCTGTTGTGGTTTTTTACGTGTCATGTCTGTCTCAACAAAGACATCCGGTGACCCCGATGTGATACAACAGCTTCGGGTAATGATCGGTGATTCGTCAACTGCAGTGGACGGCATACCACAAAGAGCGGTGGATGACGCACTGCGGAGATGGAGCCCAGCGAAGCGAGAGTGGGGAGGATTCTGCTCAGGTCCCAACCAGATTTTTAGACACCTGGAAGGCAGGTGAGCTGCTGGGGACAGCCCAGATATGGCGTATCATTTGTCTAGCCAGGAAAAGACTGTGCTGTTTGCATGGAGGGCCTTGTTGAGGGCCCTGCTGTTGTGGCATAGGAGCCTAGGCTTAGAGGTTGGCTCTGGAAATGCCTTTGCTGTGATGATCTGGGAGCAAGCGGGACAACTTACCTTTGACTCTGCTTCCCGGGGCTATGAAACTGCCAAATCTTTGATGAATACATGGAGGGTGGTGCAGGACGCCTTAAAAAGAAGTAGAAGAAAGTGGGAAGAGAAAGGATATGCAGACTGCTTCTTTTGTCAGGTTGTGGGAGGCAGCTACACTAAAGGGGATGAAATAACCAAAAAATTACTAACGACGTAGCGCTCGGTTCAGGACTTGTGTCTACAGTTACCACCCCAACAGCCGACTCCCCCACCGTGGCTACTTCACCTTTGGCTTGTCTTACCCCCTCTTGAAAGCTGCGCTCTTCCCCTGGAGGTATCCCGAAGAGTCGGTGCAGTTTAAAAGTATTGCAACACATTCTCCATATTGGAATGCCTTTTATTATTCCTCACGGAACCTTATTTCCTAATGAGAGAAGCCTTGGTGTTAATATTTCTCCTCCCAGGGGCTACTTGGTGGCTCAGAGTGCAGATCCCCAGTCCCACATGCCCTACTTCCCTGGCCGCGAGCTCATCCTGATGTGGTCGGTGCTTCTCACCCCTCGGTCGGAAAGCTGACCCAGCCGCCACCAACTGGCAGAGCAGCTCTGACCGTGCAGTGTGTCCAAGGACCCTGTGTAAGAATCAGTCAAAGAATCGAGTTCTGTCTCAACATTTCTCATCAGAAACCGCAGGTGCAGGACTTAGGCAAAGAATGCTGTGCCTGCTAAAGTTGGTACGGAATGAAGGCTTTGCACCTGTCCCCAAGTCCCTACCATTGTAAAAGATCCATAGAGCACGACGAGAGCACAGACTCTCTGCCTCCAAAGCCGACCACACCTCAGACACTCCTCTCTTGGCATGTGTGGCCTGCCAGGTAGAGTTTGGCATATCTCCACAAGAATTAAGGGGGAGCAAAGGCAGGTCACAAGGGGGGACCAGGTGTATGGACTAACACAAAAGACAGCTCTGGAGCTACTGAACTCTGAAGGTCTTCCCCACCGTGAAATCACATCCATTGAAGACAGAGGCAGAGGAACGCCTTCTGGACCGGGACCCCCAGAGATGCTGGACATCTGTGGACCTGTGGTGGTAGCTATAAATCCCCTTTTCCTCCCATTCCTCCCTATCTTTTCCTTTATTTTCTCTCTCTCTTTCTATGGCAAGCTGCTTTATGGGCACAATAGACAGAGTTTCTGTTTGGATTGAAATTTAACTCCCTTGACTTGTTGAATTACTTTTGCTATACTTTCTTCTGTTTTGCACTCTGAGATCATAGCTGAAACGAACCATCACGCATCCGCTTACGAGTGGACTGTGACATTAAATTGGCATCACGGACAGGATCCTGACAGAACCAGAGGGATAAAAGCCCTTCAAACCCATTTTTTGAGGACTCTATTGGGACTCTGGCTATCGGAACTTAGAGTGAAAAAAAAAAAAGGGAGGTGAATTTTTATTTTAGTGACTTGAGGAAGAGTAAAAGTGGCTGTTGGCAAGTGCCTAACTTTCTCAAGTAATTTGGTGTTGGTTCTTTTTTGTTGTTTTTTCTGCGGTTGTTTTTGAGGCCTGACTTTCTCAAGTGGAGATTGTTTTGGGGGCCTAACTTTCTCCAGTGAGTTTGGGTTGCTTGTTGTTGTCTCTGAGGTTGTTTTTGAGGCCTGTCTTTCTCAAGTGGAGATTGGTTTTGGGGCCTAATTTTCTGAAGTGAATTTGAGGTACTTGTTGTTGTTTCTGAGACTGTTTTTTGAGAATGTTTTGTTTCTGCGTCAGCATAGGGAAAATGATGAGTGAAAAACAGTCGAATAGAGATTTTCAGTTGATTAATGACAGAGATTTATTTTTTGCATTTTTGGCTAAATATGGTGCTCGACCCCCTCCTATTGGGGAAGATTGGGCTCGAGACAATTGGAAAAATTTGCAGAGTATAATGGACTGAATTTCTTTACTGCAAAATGAGGCTAAGGTTAAGTTTTTACTGCCAGGAAAAGCCAGGGCAATAGTCTGCTCTGTTTTGGGTGCCAGCTCGGTTGCAGCTGTTCAAGACCATCTTAGGCAGCGTAGTAATGAAGAAAAAGCCATAGAATCCTTAGAAAACCCGGTGTACTGTCACCAAGCAATGATTTCCAATCTAGAAAAGGAATTGGAGTGCGAGGCGGAAGAAATCCATCCATTAAGAGCTGTTCTTGAAGTAAATCGTATTACCAGTACCACTAATTCACAGAACACTAGTTCACAGGATATAGTATCGTCAGAACCTGAGGAAAGGGTTACCCGCCAAATTAACCTGATGTATCCACCAAGGGAACTGGAACAGATGAGGAAACTTGATAAAAATCTCCCTCATTTAGGACCCTTAATCAAAACAGAATTTTCTTCTCTTAATGATGAAGATACAGACCCCCATATAACTACCAAGGAAACGCCCTATTCTGCCACAGAACTGGCAAAGTTAAAAAAGGAATATGGCCATCTTATCAAAGAATCTGAAACAGAATATGTGTGGCGTGTGTCTTTAACTGGGGATGACCAAATTCAGTTGAGCAACAAGGAAGCTGAGAGTTGCTGGGGCCATGGAAATTTCTTAACACCAGGCGATCGCTGGGCCCCACGGTCCTTAACTCAGCGTGCCGCTTACTGGGCTGGAGGGTTAATCCCTCTGGATAGGGGAGATCCCTTGGCAATAACAGGCACAGCTGACCAATTCCTAGGAAGTATACACAAAGCTGCTTGCCTACAAATGATGCATGAGAAAATTAATTCCCGGATGCGAATCAACAATGATGTTGCCTGTTAACCCTGAAATGATGACTCCCTTAATAAGGGGGCTCCCCAAGTCACTTCAAGCCACAGGGATAAGTCTCCAGAGAACCGCAGCATCAATAGGTCCTGTGGAAAAGTTAGAGAATTTTATGCACGGAAGTGATAACAACAAAAATACAGGCAGTACTGTTACAGACTCTTAGGGAAATTCCTCTGACTTTTCAATACCAGCCCCACTAGGTAACAGACCTCAGCCTAGACCTAAAGTCTGGACATGGGGGGAGGTAGCACAAGAATGAATTGATTACGGGAGAAAATACTATCTTGTGAAGCCTTTAGAAGAAAGATCAAGTGGCATCCAACATGCAGGAGTTAAAAATGCTCTCTCCCATCCCAGCAGAACTGCAGATGTTGCCAAAGAACAGTCACAACCTAAATCGGTTTTGGTCCAACTTGATTGGTGGTGTTTAGGCTTAAAAAAGGAATTCCTAAAGATTCAATGGATGGCTTACCTTGAGATAAACCGAGCAAACTGGTAACCCAGTGGCGTGTGCCAAAACCACATCCCTTTTCTCCTGTGAAAGAAAGTGCACCCGCCACGGCTTCTGCCCCCCCTTTCATTGACGGTGCAGACAAAACATTAAAGCAAACTTTTCTCCCCCAAACAGGGAAACTAGACTCTCTGTTTCCTAGTGGTGGGCAGGGAAATGGAGAAAGGATTTCTATTCGACAGCTCACTAAAACAGAAAAAGGAGATGTGTTAATCTCTGCTATCATGGGACCTAAACAAGCACCAGTGACCTTTTGAATTGATACAGGTACACAGATTTCTGCCCAGACTGAGGAGGATGCCAAGAAGTATGGAGTTTCTCCCTTCAAGCAAAATCTATCCGTGCTAAGCGCTTTGGGATCAACTGAAATCATGAATGTCGCTCCAGTAAAATTAACCCTGCCGGGGGAAGAGAGCTCAATTCCTATTGTAATGGTGATTGGCAATATTCCTTTTAACTTGTTAAGGATAGATGTCCTTAAGGGAAGATAGTGGGAGGATACAGAAGGACTACTGTGGTCTTTTGAGATACCCCAGCTGTGCATCAGATTGTTACAAGAAGCTCCACCACTATTGTTTAGCAAAAACACTAATGTCAAGCAGTATCCCCCTCCTTTGGGAGCTAAGGAAGGTAGAAAACCAGTTACGCAAGAAATGGAAGAACAGAGAGTTGTGATAAATAGTCATTCTCCTTTCAACTCCCCTGTATGGCCAGTAAAAAAACCTAACAGGAAGTGGCGACTTACAGTTGATTTTCGAAGGCTAAATGCCAATACTGACCCTCCGACTGCTGCAGTCCCGAATTTGGCAGAACTGATAACATCTATTTGAAAAAGGGCTCATCCAATTATGATACATGGATAGCCACCAATACCCCAAGGAAGGAACATAGGATTAATACCGCCTGGATTGTTCCATCGTTTTAATTCCTTTTTGCCTAAAAAAGGGCAAGTTTTTTATTTTTGTTTTTCCAGAAGAACCCCATAGGACTATAAGAATAACTATAGAAGAAACAGGAATAAAAATTGAAGACTCAAATCTGAACATGGCCTACAAAATTTTAAGTTACTCCTACTTTTCTGCATTACAGCTCCTACCTGTAACCAAAATAATACTGAATGGCCTTGGTCTCAAACCCTCATAGGACATTCTAGCTCTTTCAGAAACTATCCCAAAGATAGCCATCCAAATTTGGCTGTAGTCATAATGCATGATAACAAAGTTTACCATTCAGCTGAGTGGGTCTGGCATAAAAATGAGTGAGTTAGAACCCCACCCAGTATCATTGATGAAAAAATTCAAGTGGGATGCAGAAAAGTGGAATCTGGTTTTCAATATGGAAAGTCCTCTTCTCTTCCAGTTTTTGGCAATTTTTACATTTCAATATGACATCCAAAATTCACCCTGGCATTTTGGAAGAAGTATGTCCTCCGAAGGATTAGAAATGTGTTAGACAAGATGCTTTCATCTTGTGTTGCCGCCAGAAATTTACTGGCAACAATACTTCTGAGAACCTGAGTGACATTAACGTAAAGGTTACCAAATCTTGTAAAAAAAAAAAAGCAGAGCGATTGCTGGTTCAATTTTACTATAGTTAATTTTTTCTCTGTGGTGTGCAATTGGAGACCTGACCCAAAACCCCAACCAACATTATTAGGTTTAACTCAGAAATTCCAAATGAATGTGATAACCAAACCAACGCTTGTTGCAATGCTTACACACCAAGGCAGAGAAATTTCCCTTGTTTTAAACGATGAGGAAACAGCTTCTCTTTTTGTTGTTACTCAAGGTGACGACATTCATATCAAATGCCAAGCAGTGACTGAATCCGTTCTTGAACCAGCAAACAGCTATAATATGGGACCCACATGGCCCTATCCTACAGAGCAGAACCCAAAATTTGAACTGTTGGTTAAATTTTACACAGTAAAGTTCTCCCATAAGGTCATGTGTAAAGAAAATAACACCAGATATTTTAAAAAAATTCATAATAGAAATTTTGATACCTACAATTCCTCCCAAAGTAACACTTCAACCAAGGATTTATGAGGTTGGACCTTTTGTAATTGGAAACACTGGCCAACAACAAATGTTAATTAAACCAGAATGGCCTCTCAGAAAGGTTGAATTGCTGATGCAAAATAACATCTCGGAAATTCAACCTGCCTGTTCTCCCTTTTTATGCACTTCCTGTGAAGGATGGACCACCTGGTTACGTAGATCTTCCTGGAGGTAAATATTGAGAGACCTAACTGGTGTTTTGGGAACTGGATTGGAGGTTCTAAATAGCATTGACTCAGAGGTATTATTAAACCAATTAGCTGCTACAACTTTTGATTTAGCAAAAATGCAACATCATTTAACAAAAACCTGAAAAATAATTTAGGACAGTGCTAACAATTTTGAAAAGAACCTCCAATCCTGGTAGAAGTTGGTAAATTTTACCTATCATCCTGTTAATAACACTGTCACGGCTTATGTGTCAACCATTCACAACACTTTGTGTCTTTAATTTATCCTGTTTTCACATTAGGCCACAGTGAACCAAAATGGGACTATATTCTATCCTTTCAAGCATAGAGCATGGGCCCGAAAGGTGAATGATTAATGGCAAACACTGGACCTGGAATCCTGCATTGTGTGGGAACAACTAGGAATTGTTTGTGAAAGGAACACCGTCTGTGAAAGTAACCATGGTTTTTGTTTAGACACTGACCAAAAAGTTTGCCACTTTGAAGTTCATCCTAAAGTTAACCCTACAACTGTAATAATCTATATAGGCAAAGGTTGTCTATATTTAAAAACTGTTTGTAATAATATCAGAGTAGAAAATGTAGTAGCTTATACCAATAGTCACATGAATTTTTGTGTTGGTAGTTTTACTGAAATCACACCATGCAACTTTTTTTTTTTTAACTGAGCTTCTGTTGCTTCTCACCAAATTCTGAAATCTAACTTCACATTGATTCATAAACATAAAATCTTTTCTCCCTTGTTTCCTTCCCTTCTTTTCCTTCTCTCTCTCTCCCTCTCTCCCTTTTAGTGCTACCACCATGTGGTCCCAAAGACAACTCATCCCCAAGACAACTCATCAGGAGGACAAGTGATCCGGCGCAAAAGGACCGGAAACCTCATGCGGAGCTTCACATATACTGCAAAAACCGCTCCTCACAAACTGTAAAATCTCTAAATGACAGTGGAGTGGAGGGCTCTTTAATTTATGGCAATCCCAAGAGATTTGAAAGACAGCCAGTGATTATTAGAGGTTTGGGAGGGAAACAAATGGAAGCTTGTTGAAGCTGAAGTGCAGGAGGACTGCACTTTCAGTGGGCTTTCCTTGTGTGTCTGTAAGGTGGGGAGTTCTGTGGGGCCTTGAGCCCTGAGAGTATTATGGACACAGGCACGGTGTAGCTCTTTGGCCAGCAGTGGTAAACTGAGGCGTGATGGATTACTCCCAGACTTTCTGTGCTGGAAAGGTTTTGTGCCCCTGTCAAGAACAAGACTTCCATTTTCCTGTGAAGACACTTCCATTTTCCTGTATGTTGCAATGGTACGTTGAAGTAATCGAGTGCTCTTTGCACGAAGGTCAGTGAGCTTGGACTACGAAGTGTCTCGTGTTTGATCTGTTTCCGGTTTCTGCAAACAGCAAAACTTCCAATGATGCCAGTGAGAATCAGATGAAGCTGCTGCTGTATTTCACATATTTGCATCATAAAATGGTGGTTGTTGCAAATATTTTCAATGGTAATTTCAGGTACTGAAAGAGCAGCTGTGCTCAGGGCAGTTCTGAAATTGACTTGAGTTGTTTTCCATATTTCTTAGAGGGTGAACTGAGGGCACTTGCAGTTTTCAAGGCAAGGCATCTCACAGTATCCTCCAAAAAGATTGCTCAACGAAAAGGCAAAAATCCTGGGGTGAAAGGGAGAAAGTCCACATCCTGCTTTATGTAACTAGAATCTGCCAGATGGTCACCAATCATTCATTTAATTAGGTACCAGCGTAGTTTTTCACTCTCACAGATACCAAAAAGCTTGAAACATCCAGCAGCTGCTTCCTTGCAACAAGTGCCACAGCCAAAAGCCAGGCCTGGCTTCCCCTTGCAGCCTACAAACTCTGCCAGACATACGGGTGATT
The DNA here is from genome assembly GCA_036630365.1 of Acanthiza pusilla. Classification (NCBI taxonomy): domain Eukaryota; kingdom Metazoa; phylum Chordata; class Aves; order Passeriformes; family Acanthizidae; genus Acanthiza; species Acanthiza pusilla. Next base: position 493,182 of record JAXCHO010000167.1, on the reverse strand, counting down.
CTCACTTCACTTCTCAGCTACATGTAAAAGCACAGGCTCTCAGGATGGCAGAGTCCTTAGTGAAAGTGAAGAGCAGTTCCACTGCAAACAGCTCAATGGGCCACGAGAGAACACTTTCTCTGACCTGCCCCCTTGCCCTTTCTTTGCAGCCTTTCCTCTCCAGAGCACGCACTGAAGCTCTGCACTTTGCTTCTCAGCTGAGTGTATTGTCGCATTGCCGGAGTCCCATACGTCCATCTCCTTCTCACACAGATAAGTGCTTCTGTCAAAACGTGCCGACGCCATGCACTCTCCTTCCCAGCTATTCGCTCTGTCACATTCTGTGTCCCACTTGCACTCTGAATCTAAACGCAGAAGTTTCTGGCTGCACCTTGCATGCACAGATGTGCCAGGAGGAAAAGGTTGCTCGGACCTTGGTGCTTAAGTTAGAAAACGTCCATTCGCTCCACAATCAAATGAGAGCTTCCTTTGCTTTACACCCTGCAAGCTTCACGCACAAACTGGAGCTATGCTCTTCCTTTCTTTCTCGGCTGAACTCACCCATCTGCCACCTTGCCTTCTCTTTCGCTTTACTCTTGGCCTTGCCATGCATGGATTTTCTTCCTAGGACATCCACTGGGCTGCCTCCCCCTCCTGTACATTGCCTTTCCTACTCAACCTTGCATTTCTTTGCCATTCCTGACCATTCCTTTCCTTTTGCTTCTCTACCCACCCCTTGCATTGCCCTGCTGCCCTCTCTGTAGTCTTCCTTCAGCCTTCCTTCCCTCCACTGCCTTGCAATAACTTGCTCAGCCATCCCCACCTTGACTTCCCCACCCATTTGTCCAGGCCCAGCCTTGCCTTCCCTTCTCCTTCTGGGACTCTCATTGCCTTGCCTACCTCCCCCTTGCCTTGCCTTGCCCTGTAAACACAGCAGTTGCCTTGGGTTGCCCTCAAAGCCCTCACTTACCTTGCAGGACCTTGCTCACCCCTCCCCCACCTGGAATTCAAGACCCTTCTTTTCGTGGCATTTCTTCAACTTGCCTTGCCCTGCCTGCTTCCCTCAGGAAGCCTTCAAGGCCTTCACATACCCGCAGTCTTTCAGGAGCATGGAAGAGGAAGCCCATAGGAGGTCACGTGAAGCCAGACCCGTCTGTCCCAGCAGCATTTGTCTGGCACCAATTCTTGAATGTACAGAATTTTGGACAGGCAATCCACATTTGTCTTCTGGGCTCAGGGACCAAGATGACAGTTCTTCTGCGTTGGAAGGAAAGCAGGTAGCCCCAATGTTTTAGGTGCAGATTAGAGACGGTGCAGGTGAGAGCAAGGCCAGTCAAATCAGTCTTTCCTGGCCGCTTCTATCTGCCAGTAATCCATGAATGTACCCCTCGCTTGTCTTGCCTTGCTAAACCACCATTGCTGTGCGTTCCCTTTCATGTCCATTCCCTACCCTAGACCTGCTTACTGCTTGTGTCTGCGACTGAATTCATGTCAAAGGCCCTGCCATATTCAGTTCTGTGCTGTTGTGCACATCCACGAGATAATGAAGAAAAGACAATGAAGAAAACTTTCTTGTTTAACTGGTTGGAACTTGACCTGAAAGAAAAAGAATGTGTTGGTCAGTCAATGGTAAGTTAACCTGTGGAAGAGGTACAATGCATAATGGAGCTGTTGTTAGCATGGAGGTGCTATCACGAGCCATTGTGGCCCCATCTCACACTCTGGCCAAGCATGAGATGACATGGTAACTGGAAAAAATTCCACCATTCCAGGAGGAGGACAGATAAGGTGGGGTTCTCGGGTGGAGGGGGAGAGGAGGACATGGAGCGTTCCTCTTGAGTCCAGGGCACATCCTGAATGTGCACAGCTGACCTCCCCCTCCCCCCTGAGCACCATGCTCCATCTCTCTCTCCTGCTCAGTGGCTTTTCAAGAATCCAGGAGTTGGTATGTATTACTGGCTACAGCAACTAAGAAGATCAAGTTCCTTTCCAGTCACAACTGTGTTTCAGATTTTTTGTGCACAGGCATCCTCCAGAACCATAACATAATTGGCAATGAGGATGATGGGATGCCCAGAGCACAAAAATTGACACAAAGACCGGACAGGGCTTGGACAGTAGAGGGCATAGTTGCACCAAGAGAGTGAAACACATAGCTGCACCAAGAGAAGCTGGTGGCTGTGGGTGTGGATGTGGGTGTGTGGGTGGGTTGGTGTGTGTGTGTGTGTGAAAAGAACAAGGCTCAATCAGCTAAGCGCAGGGCTGCACCAAGAGAGTGAAGCAGGTAGCTGCACTGAGAGACGCTGTTCCGTGTGAGTGTGTGGCATATGGAAGGTCAAGATTTAGTGCAAGTGCCCGGCTGTATGTGGGAACTTCATGGTGTTTTCCTGGGTCTGTGATGTGACTAGTGCTATACACTTGTAGTGGCACAATGTGTACATTGTCATCCTCTTTTTACAGTTCAGTTAGAAAAAACTCTTCAATCCTTTGTGTTTGTGGTATCGCTGGAGAGTACCCATAGAAGAACATCTTTGCTTTTTCTGCTGCTGTGACCACGTCGTAGTGCATTGGTAGAGATATTCTGTAAGAAGGAACCTCAGGCTGTGACTCTGCCAGTGGAGCGACTGGAGTGGATGCAGGAACCGTGGAGCACATTGTGGGGCAAGCTGGAAACTTGTCCAAGTATCGGGCCCAAACCACAGGGGCTGAAGACGCCACTGGAGTGCTAAAAGACTGCAGGGATTTTGTGCCAACTCCTCAAGCACGCTCTGAAGAGCATCATCTTCTTCTTCATGCTGGACGCCTGGCTGAATGTCTGTTCTTTGCGTACAAAGTAGCAGCTGAAAAGAACACAGAGATTGAAAAGCAGTTAGTGGAACAAGACAAGGCCATAGAACAGCAGAGGACCGATATGATGTTGCAAAGGCAGGCATTTGTGGCTACTGCTGCCACACTGCAATCTGAGATCTCAGGAAGTTAGGCCTGTAAGTGAGGTTCTGTCCTAAGTTAGAAGTGAAGTTAAATAGAAGTGTTGTTCCTTTGTTAAATGTTTAAGTTTTAAGTAGAAGTAAAGTTAAAGTGCTGGTAAACTTTTAGGCCGTGTCCCTTTTTATCCTTACTTCACTGTCCTTTTGTCACATGCACACACACACACACGCACACACAGAGAGGGAGAGAGAGATAGTTCCTTGTTCGTTTCTGTTTTGATTTCCTGGACTTTATTTGCTTTGTTGTTGCTTGCTTTTCCTTGGTGTGCCTTAAGTGCTCGTTAAGCAAGAGTTCATTGAATCTTGTCAATGACCTGTCTTGTGCTGTCACATGATATTCAGTCTGGTCTTTGCTGATACTCCTGCTGATGATTTTGAAAGTGATCTCAAACTCTCAGTTATAACTTTGGATGCAGCAAATTCAAAGAAATTCTTGGTGTTGCAGCCAAATTCTTTTGATCAGAATGCACTTGAAATTAATGCACAGGGTACTAATTTGCTCGCCTTGGCTGCTCAGGGATGTGGTGCCAAATACCCCACAGGGAATAATTAACCATGCTCTGTGCGCCTGTGGTGTGACCTGTGAAATCGCACCCAGTGAATGAAAGAAAAAGGGATGGAAACAGCGATTTTTATGGGGAACATCTGTTACTATGAGAAATAGACTGATTGAGACTGCTCCCCAAGCATGCACAAATGTGATCATGAGCCTTTTAATTAATAAAACAGGAAATCCTCTGGATGAGATAATGGAACACAGCAGCTAGGTGACCTTGGGGAGTGGAACGCCCAGAATCGAGATAGGAATCAAGAAAACCTGCCTATTAGGCTTTTGATACCACACGGTGGCTACATGCCGGAGTTAAAATTCCAAGAGGAGATGCAGAAATCCAAGCAACTATTCATGATTTGTTACCAGCAAGTCATTTTCTGGTTTGCTTTCAACCCTGCTCTAGTAGCAAGTGAATTTGTAATGTTAAATTCTGTACACCCACAGTGTGGAGTGGCCTTCCAAGTTACTGGTTTTAACGTTTATCAAAGCAAAATGTAACATATAATTTGTGATTCAGTCTTCTAGGCTGGAGATTTCATTCTATGAATCTTCAAAGGCATGTGCTGCAAGTTTTGGGGATGACAGAAAGCAAAATGTTCATTTGCAATAGTGTTGGAAAACTGCAGTAAGCAGAACCTCCAGAGCGCAGGCTGATGTGTGCTGTCTTTGGAGAAGAGCTGTTAGTGAGCAATGGGCAGAACTAGCTGATTTCCTATAGCTCTCCTTGGAGAGCAAATTAACCAGGTGACCTGGACCTGGGAGATTGTCAAGCAGCTAAGCACAATGTCAACATGTTCACTGAGGTCTCCTGGTGTGGTGTAGTTCATCTGCTGAAAGATACAATGTCGTCCTGGGGTATTGCAGGATACAAAGCCGAATAGCCAGCTCCTACAGCAGCTCTCTAGAGTTGTTAGTGCTTCCAGTGTAAATCACCATGTTTCAACAGGTCTGAAAATGATGACCTTGGCTGTTTTCATAGCCTTGATCACAAGCCTACCCACAAGGAAAAGAAGGCTTAGAGCAACACAAGAAATTGGAAAAACAATTCCATCCCTTGTTCTCTAACTTTTTAATAATATTACTTTCTTTATAGTCATCACCCGAAGTAATTGCCATACTTTTCTTGGTTTTGTGATTTGTTATAGTGATCTGCCTTTACTCTTTAATTCTTAACAAAACTCAGCTCACACTTTTCACCGCAGTTAAATAAAACTATTGTTCTGGAAATGATCTTTCCTCTCCTTTGCGGTGGATGCCAGTCCCTATTGTCCCTACTGACTGTACTTCACTTATCATTGGGATGGTTTTGGCACCTATGGAATGAATGCCTTTGGATAAAATGAAAATCCTGCAAATCAAAAGCCTCTTTGCATAAGGGGAAGATGAAGAAAGCAGAGAAGTTTTCAGATGTATCTTAGCTTGCTTTTTACATTAATTTTATCTTTGTTTCTGATGCCAAAGTGATTTTTGCCTTTTTACTTTTCTGTATTTGTGACCTTGCCAGTAGTTTTTCCCCAGCCAGAAAGACCAAACACATTGCAGAGCTCCAAGCCCTGGAGGGCACAAGGCCCCTCTCCTGTCTGGTTTCTTCCTGGGAACCAAGCCTGACAACAAGATCTTCAAGACACATTTTAGTCAACAAGTCCAACTAGTACCAAGGGTGGGGGGGCTCCAGAGAAGGGGCTTGACCTGGGGGGAATTGCATCCCCACTTGTCCTCTGAATTGGTGCTTTTGATCAATAATGCTAATTTCCTAAAACCTAGAAGACTGTATTCAGCCGGGGGGAGGGGTGGGCTTTTGTGGATATTCTTCCTGGAACTGTCCCTGGAGCTCCAGTAAAGATCCACTTTTATCTTATCTCCTATACTGAAAGGATCTTGAGTTTCATTTCTAGGCTGAAAAAGGCAGCATTTCAGATGAGTTATTCTCCAGCTGCACTGTTACAAACACTGGAAAAATGAAAGACCGTTCACTTTAAGCACTCAAAACACAGCTCCTTCTACCCATATTCTCCCTACTGGAACTATAGGATCAGTCTTCTCTGTGGGTTTTGCCCTCCCTATCCATTCAAAGTCCCACATAGACTTGCTTGTCAGGTGCCAAGCTATGGTATCCACCCCCCCCCCCCCCACCACGCCCCAGAAACCCGGTCTTATCGCCACTTGAGGTGATAGGAGCAGAAGCAAACAAGGTGGTTACTATCACTGTTCCAGGGGAATGGCACTGGTGCCAAGTACCCACTCCGCACTTACGTCGGCAGGAGTAATGGGTGGGAGCAGGAAGAGGGGGGAGGTAACTGCTCTTCTGTTTGTGATTTAACAGGATACCTGCAACCCATACACCCCCTGGAGCAAAACATCTGGGTGACCCTGGCTAAGGCAACTGGACAAGATCCCTTATGCCTTAGCACTGCTGCGCCTCAGAAGCCATTCACAAAGTGTCTGATCGGCATCCTTCTCACCACCCCTGAACTGCCACAGTTATGGAACAGCACCCCTGCCTCCTCAGCCTGCCCGGATACATTGTCTCCCCGTGGGAAATTCCCTGCTTTACCCCCACAGGAACTGCAGATTTTAGACACCTTGAATGCAGATAGCTGTACCACCTTCACATTTCTCAGCACAAGGAATAGCCCTATGGCTTGGTGGGTCAATGCCACAACACCATGCTACCCAAGTGTTTCACACCGGTGTAATTCAATCACAAACTAAAACTAACCTTGAGTTTTAGTATACATATGCAACTCCCGCAGGGCATTTTCTTCATCTGTGCGGACTGAGCATGGACCAGAGTGCCAATGGCAATTAAAGGTGGTCCATCTACTTTGGGGAAAGTAACCCTCTTTTCTCTAAAGATGACAATTGCACTGTGGAGCCAACAAAACTGAACTCACCACTCTCATACTCACAGCATACATGCTTTTACTTCTGCCTGCAGAGATACAGCTGAGTTCTGGAACACTGCCAAGATAATCACTGCCTCTTCATCGGCTCCTGGGCTTGCAAGTGCACAAGGCCTCAGGAGCCTGAACAAACCTGGCTGTTGGTTGGCCAAGTTTAGTAATGCTACCAGCATAGCGATAGCTGACTTGTTAATTGATGTAGACAGCATTAGACATGCTATATTCCAAAATCAAGCAGCAATTGATTTTTTGCTTTTACTGCGTGGGCATGGGTGCAAAGAATTTGACAGGCTATGTTGTATGAACTTAAGTGACCATTCCCGCTCTTCCATCCCTCCACTGCCCTGCACTGATTTGCTCAGCCATCCCCACCTTGACTTCCCCACCCATTTGTCCAGGCCCAGCCTTGCCTTCCCTTCCCTTCTTTTTCTAGAACTCTCATTGTCTTGCTTATCTCTCCCTTGCCTTGCCTTGCCCTGTAAATGCAGCAGTTGCCTTCTGTTGCCCTCAAAGCCTTCACTTGCCTTGCAGGACCTTGCTCACCCCTCCCCCACCTGGAATTCAAGACCCCTCTTTTCGTGGCATTTCTTCAACTTGCCTTGCCCTGCCTGCTTCCCTCAGGAAGCCTTCAAGGCCTTCACATACCCGCAGCGTTTCAGGAGCACGGAAGAGGAAGCCCATAGTAGCCAAACCCGTCTGTCCCAGCAGCTTTTTTCTGGCATCAATTCTTGCATGTACAGAATTTTGGACTGGCAATCCACATTTGTCTTCTGAGCTCTGGGACCAAGATGACAGTTCTTCTGCATTGGAAGGAAAGCAGGTAGCCCCAGTGTTTTAGGTGCAGATTAGAGCTGGCACAGGTGAGAGCAAGACCAGTCAAGTCAGTGTTTCCTGGCCGCTTTTGTCTACCAGCAGCTGCCTTGCCTTGGCAACCCAAGAGTTTCCTCTTCTTGCCCTGCTAAACCTCCATGGCTTTGAGTTCTCTTCTGTGCCCATGCCCCACCTGGCTACAGCTTTCCTCCAGGGCCTTGCTTTGCCTACTCCTTCCTGTTTCTGCCTGGCCTACCCATCACTGGGCTTACCTTCTGCCTAACCTTGCCTCTAACTTCTGGACCTTCTCTTGCCTACCACTCCATTTGCTTTCCCCTCACTGCTCTGGCCTTGTCTACCTCCCCCTTGACTTGCCTCCAATTGCCTACACTTGCCTTGTATTGCCTTGCCTGCATGGAAGGCAAGGTAAAGAGTGGTAGGCAAGGCAAAGCAAAGCAAGGACGATGTAGGCAGGGCAAGGGAAGGCAGATGCAAGAAAGGCAAGCAAAGCAAGAGGAGGCTAGGAAAAACTAGGCAAGGTAGAGAAGGCAAGTCCCAGCCAAATGACTCGGAGTGCCTTTCCTTGAGAAGCAAAGGCCATAGTGCCAGTGTCAGTGGAGCAGAAGGAAAGGTACCATGGGGAGGTACAGTCCAGCAAGACATTTCTCTCCTGGCCCCTTCTGGGTAGGAGTAATTGTTGGACGTATGCAATACTGGAGGTGCTATGCAACTTTGGCTTGGTAAGTTCCTGAAGGAGAATGGCAAGGCTTTTTCATGGGAAGGAAAGCACGCAACCCCAGCGCTGGAGGTGCAGAGAAGAAGCTGCCTAGTGGAGGTCCGGGCCACCAGCTGCTTTCTGTCCTGACATATCTGGTGTGGAAGCGTTGCTTCAGTTTGTACACTTTACGGACATGGAATCCATCTTTGGAAGGTGGCCTCTTGAAAGATTCACTTTGGCAGGTGGTTTCCGCGTCTCAGAAGTGGCCTTCTGAAATTCTGGCAACACCATCTTTTGGACAAGGTAAACCGCTCTGCTCAGTCTTGGTGGGTAGCCTACCTAGCAGCCTAGGTAATGCTGAGGAACAGTGTTCTGGCACCTTTGCATGGGATCAGTCCCTGGATGTTCTGTATTTTGGAGGAGGGGATGCCATTTCATTGGAGATGGGCTTCTAATTCCTCTCTTTTGCAAAGGAAACAACTTTGCATGTGTACATTGGTTGGTCTTAGTGAATTTTAAGACTTTTGCCCATAGGCAGTTCTCTGGCTTAGCGCTGTTGAACTGTCAGTGGGAATGCAAACGCCAGGCTGTTGAGCTTTTTGTCCTGGTCCCGTTCATGTGGGAGCAGCTCCCCTCCATGGTGCTGGACCTGACTGGATGCAGACTCAGTGAGACTGCAGGGTTAGGATGGTAGCAAGAGCTGAGAAGGAAAGGGCCGATAGCAGGGTGTGTGCTGGTACCTCGACGGGTGCAGTTGAAGTTGTCGGCAGCAAGAGCTTTCTCAGCTGGCATCTTTGTGAGCTCTGCTTTTGCCAGATGTTCTCAAGTTTGTAGCCAGATTCTTGTGAGAGTGAAAAGAATTTTTAAGGCAAAGGCCACTAGAGTGTGGTGCAAATAAGAGTTTTCAGTTGGAAGGGGAAGATCAAAGCAATCTTTTGGGGCTGGCAGTCGAGTTGAGAGCAGGCACCTTTCCAACTTGGCTGTGGAATTGGGAGGCTTCCGAGCTGGACACAGGGCGATACCTTTAAAAGCAAGTCGAGAGTGCCATCGTGTGGTTGATTCCATATGAGCGCTGACAGAGTCCAGGCAAAAGCCAAGCTCTTTTCTGGCCCGGCCCCACTCATGTGCGAGCAGCAGTTCGTGGAGAAGCTCCGTGGTGAATCCTGTCCCTTGGACACTGAACGAATGTGAAGCTACATCTAGCGGAGAAGGAAGAGGAATCATTTCACAGCTGGCTGCACGGTGTTTCGGCTGCAAAACAAAAGGAAATTGGGAGCAGCTCCCCTTCATGGTGCTGGACCATGGTGCTGAGAAGGAAAGGGCCGATAGCAGGGTGTGTGCTGGTACCTCGACGGGTGCAGTTGAAGTTGTCGGCAGCAAGAGCTTTCTCAGTTGGCATCTTTGTGCGCTCTGCTTTTGCCAGATGTTCTCAAGTTTGTAGCCAGATTCTTGTGAGAGTGAAAAGAATTTTTAAGGCAAAGGCCACTAGAGTGTGGTGCAAATCAGAGTTTTCAGTTGGAAGGGGAAGATCAAAGCAATCTTTTGGGGCTGACAGATGAGTTGAGAGCAGGCACCTTTCCAACTTGGCTGTGGAATTGGGAGGCTTCCGAGCTGGACACAGCGGGATTCCTTTAAAAGCAAGTCGAGAGTGCCATCGTGTGGTTGATTCCATATGAGCGCTGACAGAGTCCAGGCAAAAGCCAAGCTCACTTCCACGAAGGTCTGGAAACACTGGCACACGGGACACAATGTGCAGAGAGAGAAGGAGCAAGAGAGAGAGAGAAGCACTTTGCCCCAAATACAGTCTTACAGAACTCGTGCACTTGGAGTTCCCAGAGAAGGTAGAGTGCGTGGAGAATGCTCTCTCCACGTAGCCTCTTCTGTTCGCGTTTTTGCCGCACCGCAGAGAGCCGCCCGCTTCTCTCTCGCGCTTTGCGAGCGAAGGACGCCTAGCCGGCGAAGGTGCGTCTTCGGCGGCTGCAAAGCGAAGCGAGAGCCGGTACGGCGCCCTGCTGCTGTACTCCCTGCATTTCACATCCAAACTGCACCAGCACGCATCGCAGCATGCAGGCTCATCTCCAAAGGATGTTTCTTGCCGCCACGAAGTTCTGGCAGCACTGGCACTCGGGACAAAATATGCAGAGAGAGAGGGAGCGAGAGAGAGAGAAAAGAACTTCGCCCCAGCTTCAGCCTTGCAGAACTCGTGCACTTGGAGTTCCCAGAGAAGGTAGCGTGCGTGGAGAAGGTTTTCTCCACGTAGCCGCTTCTGTTCGCGTTTTTGCCGCACCGCCGAGAGTCGCCCGCTTCTCTCTCGCGCTTTGCGAGCGAAGGACGCCTAGCCGGCGAAGGTGCGTCTTCGGCGGCTGCAAAGCGAAGCGAGAGCCGGTACGGCGCCCTGCTGCTGTGCTCCCTGCATTTCACATCCAAACTGCACCAGCACGCATAGCAGCATGCAGGCTCATCTCCAAAAGATGTTTCCTGCTGCCACGAAGATCTGGCAACACTGGCACTAAGTCACACTCTGCAGAGAGAGAAAAAGCAAGAGAGATTGAGATGCACTTTGCCCCAGCTTCAGTCTTACAGAACTCGTGCACTTGGAGTTCCCAGAGAAGGTAGAGTGCGTGGAGAATGCTCTCTCCACGTAGCCTCTTCTGTTCGCGTTTTTGCCGCACCGCAGAGAGCCGCCCGCTTCTCTCTCGCGCTTTGCGAGCGAAGGACGCCTAGCCGGCGAAGGTGCGTCTTCTTCGGCAAGAAAGCGAAGCGAGAGCCGGTACGGCGCCCTGCTGCTGTGCTCCCTGCATTTCACATCCAAACTGCACTAGCACGCATAGCAGCATGCAGGCTCATCTCCAAAGGATGTTTCTTGCCGCCACGAAGTTCTGGCAGCACTGGAACTCGGGACAAAATATGCAGAGAGAGAGGGAGCGAGAGAGAGAGAAAAGAACTTCGCCCCAGCTTCAGTCTTACAGAACTCGTGCACTTGGAGTTCCCAGAGAAGGTAGAGTGCGTGGAGAATGTTTTCTCCACGTAGCCTCTTCTGTTCGCATCTTTGCCGGACCGCAGAAAGACGCCCGCTTCTCTCTCGCGCTTTGCGAGCGAAGGACGCCTAGCCGGCGAAGGTGCGTCTTCGGCGGCTGCAAAGCGAAGCGAGAGCCGGTACGGCGCCCTGCTGCTGTGCTCGCTGCATTTCACATCCAAACTACACCAGCACGCATAGCAGCATGCAGGCTCATCTCCAAAGGAAGTTTGCCACTGCCACGAAGATTTGGCAGCACTGGCAGTCGGGACAAAATGTGCAGAGAGAGAAAAAGCAAGAGAGATTGAGATGCATTTTGCCCCAGCTTCAGTCTTACAGAACTCGTACAAAAACGCGAACAGAAAAGGCTACGTGGAGAAAACATTCTCGACGCACTCTACGTTCTCTGGGACCTCCAAGTGCACGAGTTCTGTAAGACTGAAGCTGGGGCGAAGTTCTTTTCTCTCTCTCTCGCTCCCTCTCTCTCTGCATATTTTGTCCCGAGTGCCAGTGCTGCCAGAACTTCGTGGCAGCAGGAAACATCTTTTGGAGATGAGCCTGCATGCTGCTATGCGTGCTGGTGCAGTTTGGATGTGAAATGCAGGGAGCACAGCAGCAGGGCGCCGTACCGGCTCTCGCTTCGCTTTGCAGCCGCCGAAGACGCACCTTCGCCGGCTAGGCGTCCTTCGCTCGCAAAGCGCGAGAGAGAAGCGGGCGTCTTTCTGCGGTCCGGCAAAGATGCGAACAGAAGAGGCTACGTGGAGAAAACATTCTCCACGCACTCTACCTTCTTGGGAACTCCAAGTGCACGAGTTCTGTAAGACTGAAGCTGGGGCAAAGTGCATCTCAATCTCTCTTGCTTTTTCTCTCTCTGCAGAGTGTGACTTAGTGCCAGTGTTGCCAGATCTTCGTGGCAGCAGGAAACATCTTTTGGAGATGAGCCTGCATGCTGCTATGCGTGCTGGTGTAGTTTGGATGTGAAATGCAGCGAGCACAGCAGCAGGGCGCCGTACCGGCTCTCGCTTCGCTTTCATGCCGAAGAAGACGCACCTTCGCCGGCTAGGCGTCCTTCGCTCGCAAAGCGCGAGAGAGAAGCAGGCGGCTCTCTGCGGTGCGGCAAAGATGCGAACAGAAGCGGCTACGTGGAGAAAACCTTCTCCACGCACGCTACCTTCTCTGGGAACTCCAAGTGCACGAGTTCTGCAAGGCTGAAGCTGGGGCGAAGTTCTTTTCTCTCTCTCTCGCTCCCTCTCTCTCTGCATATTTTGTCCCGAGTGCCAGTGCTGCCAGAACTTCGTGGCGGCAGGAAACATCCTTCGGAGATGAGCCTGCATGCTGCTATGCGTGCTAGTGCAGTTTGGATGTGAAATGCAGGGAGCACAGCAGCAGGGCGCCGTACCGGCTCTCGCTTCGCTTTCTTGCCGAAGAAGACGCACCTTCGCCGGCTAGGCGCCCTTCGCTCGCAAAGCGCGAGAGAGAAGCGGGCGACTCTCAGCGGTGCGGCAAAAACGCGAACAGAAGAGGCTACGTGGAGAGAGCATTCTCCACGCACTCTACCTTCTCTGGGAACTCCAAGTGCACGAGTTCTGTAAGACTGAAGCTGGGGCAAAGTGCATCTCAATCTCTCTTGCTTTTTCTCTCTCTGCAGAGTGTGACTTAGTGCCAGTGTTGCCAGATCTTCGTGGCAGCAGGAAACATCTTTTGGAGATGAGCCTGCATGCTGCTATGCGTGCTGGTGCAGTTTGGATGTGAAATGCAGGGAGCACAGCAGCAGGGCGCCGTACCGGCTCTCGCTTCGCTTTGCAGCCGCCGAAGACGCACCTTCGCCGGCTAGGCGTCCTTCGCTCGCAAAGCGCGAGAGAGAAGCGGGCGACTCTCGGCGGTGCGGCAAAAACGCGAACAGAAGCGGCTACGTGGAGAAAACCTTCTCCACGCACGCTACCTTCTCTGGGAACTCCAAGTGCACGAGTTCTGCAAGGCTGAAGCTGGGGCGAAGTTCTTTTCTCTCTCTCTCGCTCCCTCTCTCTCTGCATATTTTGTCCCGAGTGCCAGTGCTGCCAGAACTTCGTGGCGGCAAGAAACATCCTTTGGAGATGAGCCTGCATGCTGCGATGCGTGCTGGTGCAGTTTGGATGTGAAATGCAGGGAGCACAGCAGCAGGGCGCCGTACCGGCTCTCGCTTCGCTTTCTTGCCGAAGAAGACGCACCTTCGCCGGCTAGGCGCCCTTCGCTCGCAAAGCGCGAGAGAGAAGCGGGCGACTCTCAGCGGTGCGGCAAAAACGCGAACAGAAGAGGCTACGTGGAGAGAGCATTCTCCACGCACTCTACCTTCTCTGGGAACTCCAAGTGCACGAGTTCTGTAAGACTGAAGCTGGGGCAAAGTGCATCTCAATCTCTCTTGCTTTTTCTCTCTCTGCAGAGTGTGACTTAGTGCCAGTGTTGCCAGATCTTCGTGGCAGCAGGAAACATCTTTTGGAGATGAGCCTGCATGCTGCTATGCGTGCTGGTGCAGTTTGGATGTGAAATGCAGGGAGCACAGCAGCAGGGCGCCGTACCGGCTCTCGCTTCGCTTTGCAGCCGCCGAAGACGCACCTTCGACGGCTAGGCGTCCTTCGCTCGCAAAGCGCGAGCGAGAAGCGGGCGGCTCTCTGCGGTGCGGCAAAGATGCGAACAGAAGCGGCTACGTGGAGAAAACATTCTCCACGCACTCTACCTTCTTGGGAACTCCAAGTGCACGAGTTCTGTAAGACTGAAGCTGGGGCAAAGTGCATCTCAATCTCTCTTGCTTTTTCTCTCTCTGCAGAGTGTGACTTAGTGCCAGTGTTGCCAGATCTTCGTGGCAGCAGGAAACATCTTTTGGAGATGAGCCTGCATGCTGCTATGCGTGCTGGTGTAGTTTGGATGTGAAATGCAGCGAGCACAGCAGCAGGGCGCCGTACCGGCTCTCGCTTCGCTTTCATGCCGAAGAAGACGCACCTTCGCCGGCTAGGCGTCCTTCGCTCGCAAAGCGCGAGAGAGAAGCAGGCGGCTCTCTGCGGTGCGGCAAAGATGCGAACAGAAGCGGCTACGTGGAGAAAACCTTCTCCACGCACGCTACCTTCTCTGGGAACTCCAAGTGCACGAGTTCTGCAAGGCTGAAGCTGGGGCGAAGTTCTTTTCTCTCTCTCTCGCTCCCTCTCTCTCTGCATATTTTGTCCCGAGTGCCAGTGCTGCCAGAACTTCGTGGCGGCAGGAAACATCCTTCGGAGATGAGCCTGCATGCTGCTATGCGTGCTAGTGCAGTTTGGATGTGAAATGCAGGGAGCACAGCAGCAGGGCGCCGTACCGGCTCTCGCTTCGCTTTCTTGCCGAAGAAGACGCACCTTCGCCGGCTAGGCGCCCTTCGCTCGCAAAGCGCGAGAGAGAAGCGGGCGACTCTCGGCGGTGCGGCAAAAACGCGAACAGAAGAGGCTACGTGGAGAGAGCATTCTCCACGCACTCTACCTTCTCTGGGAACTCCAAGTGCACGAGTTCTGTAAGACTGAAGCTGGGGCAAAGTGCATCTCAATCTCTCTTGCTTTTTCTCTCTCTGCAGAGTGTGACTTAGTGCCAGTGTTGCCAGATCTTCGTGGCAGCAGGAAACATCTTTTGGAGATGAGCCTGCATGCTGCTATGCGTGCTGGTGCAGTTTGGATGTGAAATGCAGGGAGCACAGCAGCAGGGCGCCGTACCGGCTCTCGCTTCGCTTTGCAGCCGCCGAAGACGCACCTTCGCCGGCTAGGCGTCCTTCGCTCGCAAAGCGCGAGAGAGAAGCGGGCGACTCTCGGCGGTGCGGCAAAAACGCGAACAGAAGCGGCTACGTGGAGAAAACCTTCTCCACGCACGCTACCTTCTCTGGGAACTCCAAGTGCACGAGTTCTGCAAGGCTGAAGCTGGGGCGAAGTTCTTTTCTCTCTCTCTCGCTCCCTCTCTCTCTGCATATTTTGTCCCGAGTGCCAGTGCTGCCAGAACTTCGTGGCGGCAAGAAACATCCTTTGGAGATGAGCCTGCATGCTGCGATGCGTGCTGGTGCAGTTTGGATGTGAAATGCAGGGAGCACAGCAGCAGGGCGCCGTACCGGCTCTCGCTTCGCTTTCTTGCCGAAGAAGACGCACCTTCGCCGGCTAGGCGTCCTTCGCTCGCAAAGCGCGAGAGAGAAGCGGGCGACTCTCAGCGGTGCGGCAAAAACGCGAACAGAAGAGGCTACGTGGAGAGAGCATTCTCCACGCACTCTACCTTCTCTGGGAACTCCAAGTGCACGAGTTCTGTAAGACTGAAGCTGGGGCAAAGTGCATCTCAATCTCTCTTGCTTTTTCTCTCTCTGCAGAGTGTGACTTAGTGCCAGTGTTGCCAGATCTTCGTGGCAGCAGGAAACATCTTTTGGAGATGAGCCTGCATGCTGCTATGCGTGCTGGTGCAGTTTGGATGTGAAATGCAGGGAGCACAGCAGCAGGGCGCCGTACCGGCTCTCGCTTCGCTTTGCAGCCGCCGAAGACGCACCTTCGCCGGCTAGGCGTCCTTCGCTCGCAAAGCGCGAGCGAGAAGCGGGCGGCTCTCTGCGGTGCGGCAAAGATGCGAACAGAAGCGGCTACGTGGAGAAAACATTCTCCACGCACTCTACCTTCTTGGGAACTCCAAGTGCACGAGTTCTGTAAGACTGAAGCTGGGGCAAAGTGCATCTCAATCTCTCTTGCTTTTTCTCTCTCTGCAGAGTGTGACTTAGTGCCAGTGTTGCCAGATCTTCGTGGCAGCAGGAAACATCTTTTGGAGATGAGCCTGCATGCTGCTATGCGTGCTGGTGTAGTTTGGATGTGAAATGCAGCGAGCACAGCAGCAGGGCGCCGTACCGGCTCTCGCTTCGCTTTCATGCCGAAGAAGACGCACCTTCGCCGGCTAGGCGTCCTTCGCTCGCAAAGCGCGAGAGAGAAGCAGGCGGCTCTCTGCGGTGCGGCAAAGATGCGAACAAAAGCGGCTACGTGGAGAAAACCTTCTCCACGCACGCTACCTTCTCTGGGAACTCCAAGTGCACGAGTTCTGCAAGGCTGAAGCTGGGGCGAAGTTCTTTTCTCTCTCTCTCGCTCCCTCTCTCTCTGCATATTTTGTCCCGAGTGCCAGTGCTGCCAGAACTTCGTGGCGGCAGGAAACATCCTTCGGAGATGAGCCTGCATGCTGCTATGCGTGCTAGTGCAGTTTGGATGTGAAATGCAGGGAGCACAGCAGCAGGGCGCCGTACCGGCTCTCGCTTCGCTTTGCAGCCGCCGAAGACGCACCTTCGCCGGCTAGGCGTCCTTCGCTCGCAAAGCGCGAGAGAGAAGCGGGCGGCTCTCTGCGGTGCGGCAAAAACGCGAACAGAAGAGGCTACGTGGAGAGAGCATTCTCCACGCACTCTACCTTCTCTGGGAACTCCAAGTGCACGAGTTCTGTAAGACTGAAGCTGGGGCAAAGTGCATCTCAATCTCTCTTGCTTTTTCTCTCTCTGCAGAGTGTGACTTAGTGCCAGTGTTGCCAGATCTTCGTGGCAGCAGGAAACATCTTTTGGAGATGAGCCTGCATGCTGCTATGCGTGCTGGTGCAGTTTGGATGTGAAATGCAGGGAGCACAGCAGCAGGGCGCCGTACCGGCTCTCGCTTCGCTTTGCAGCCGCCGAAGACGCACCTTCGCCGGCTAGGCGTCCTTCGCTCGCAAAGCGCGAGAGAGAAGCGGGCGACTCTCGGCGGTGCGGCAAAAACGCGAACAGAAGCGGCTACGTGGAGAAAACCTTCTCCACGCACGCTACCTTCTCTGGGAACTCCAAGTGCACGAGTTCTGCAAGGCTGAAGCTGGGGCGAAGTTCTTTTCTCTCTCTCTCGCTCCCTCTCTCTCTGCATATTTTGTCCCGAGTGCCAGTGCTGCCAGAACTTCGTGGCGGCAAGAAACATCCTTTGGAGATGAGCCTGCATGCTGCGATGCGTGCTGGTGCAGTTTGGATGTGAAATGCAGGGAGCACAGCAGCAGGGCGCCGTACCGGCTCTCGCTTCGCTTTCTTGCCGAAGAAGACGCACCTTCGCCGGCTAGGCGTCCTTCGCTCGCAAAGCGCGAGAGAGAAGCGGGCGGCTCTCTGCGGTGCGGCAAAAACGCGAACAGAAGAGGCTACGTGGAGAGAGCATTCTCCACGCACTCTACCTTCTCTGGGAACTCCAAGTGCACGAGTTCTGTAAGACTGAAGCTGGGGCAAAGTGCATCTCAATCTCTCTTGCTTTTTCTCTCTCTGCAGAGTGTGACTTAGTGCCAGTGTTGCCAGATCTTCGTGGCAGCAGGAAACATCTTTTGGAGATGAGCCTGCATGCTGCTATGCGTGCTGGTGCAGTTTGGATGTGAAATGCAGGGAGCACAGCAGCAGGGCGCCGTACCGGCTCTCGCTTCGCTTTGCAGCCGCCGAAGACGCACCTTCGCCGGCTAGGCGTCCTTCGCTCGCAAAGCGCGAGAGAGAAGCGGGCGACTCTCGGCGGTGCGGCAAAAACGCGAACAGAAGCGGCTACGTGGAGAAAACCTTCTCCAGGCACTCTACCTTCTCTGGGAACTCCAAGTGCACGAGTTCTGCAAGGCTGAAGCTGGGGCGAAGTTCTTTTCTCTCTCTCTCGCTCCCTCTCTCTCTGCATATTTTGTCCCGAGTGCCAGTGCTGCCAGAACTTCGTGGCGGCAAGAAACATCCTTTGGAGATGAGCCTGCATGCTGCGATGCGTGCTGGTGCAGTTTGGATGTGAAATGCAGGGAGCACAGCAGCAGGGCGCCGTACCGGCTCTCGCTTCGCTTTGCAGCCGCCGAAGACGCACCTTCGCCGGCTAGGCGTCCTTCGCTCGCAAAGCGCGAGAGAGAAGCGGGCGGCTCTCTGCGGTGCGGCAAAAACGCGAACAGAAGAGGCTACGTGGAGAGAGCATTCTCCACGCACTCTACCTTCTCTGGGAACTCCAAGTGCACGAGTTCTGTAAGACTGAATTTGGGGCAAAGTGCTTCTCTCTCTCTCTTGCTCCTTCTCTCTCTGCACATTGTGTCCCGTGTGCCAGTGTTTCCAGACCTTCGTGGAAGTGAGCTTGGCTTTTGCCTGGACTCTGTCAGCGCTCATATGGAATCAACCACACGATGGCACTCTCGACTTGCTTTTAAAGGAATCCCGCTGTGTCCAGCTCGGAAGCCTCCCAATTCTACAGCCAAGTTGGAAAGGTGCCTGCTCTCAACTCATCTGTCAGCCCCAAAAGATTGCTTTGATCTTCCCCTTCCAACTGAAAACTCTGATTTGCACCACACTCTAGTGGCCTTTGCCTTAAAAATTCTTTTCACTCTCACAAGAATCTGGCTACAAACTTGAGAACATCTGGCAAAAGCAGAGCGCACAAAGATGCCAACTGAGAAAGCTCTTGCTGCCGACAACTTCAACTGCACCCGTCGAGGTACCAGCACACACCCTGCTATCGGCCCTTTCCTTCTCAGCACCATGGTCCAGCACCATGAAGGGGAGCTGCTCCCAATTTCCTTTTGTTTTGCAGCCGAAACACCGTGCAGCCAGCTGTGAAATGATTCCTCTTCCTTCTCCGCTAGATGTAGCTTCACATTCGTTCAGTGTCCAAGGGACAGGATTCACCACGGAGCTTCTCCACGAACTGCTGCTCGCACATGAGTGGGGCCGGGCCAGAAAAGAGCTTGGCTTTTGCCTGGACTCTGTCAGCGCTCATATGGAATCAACCACACGATGGCACTCTCGACTTGCTTTTAAAGGTATCGCGCTGTGTCCAGCTCGGAAGCCTCCCAATTCCACAGCCAAGTTGGAAAGGTGCCTGCTCTCAACTCGACTGCCAGCCCCAAAAGATTGCTTTGATCTTCCCCTTCCAACTGAAAACTCTTATTTGCACCACACTCTAGTGGCCTTTGCCTTAAAAATTCTTTTCACTCTCACAAGAATCTGGCTACAAACTTGAGAACATCTGGCAAAAGCAGAGCTCACAAAGATGCCAGCTGAGAAAGCTCTTGCTGCCGACAACTTCAACTGCACCCGTCGAGGTACCAGCACACACCCTGCTATCGGCCCTTTCCTTCTCAGCTCTTGCTACCATCCTAACCCTGCAGTCTCACTGAGTCTGCATCCAGTCAGGTCCAGCACCATGGAGGGGAGCTGCTCCCACATGAACGGGACCAGGACAAAAAGCTCAACAGCCTGGCGTTTGCATTCCCACTGACAGTTCAACAGCGCTAAGCCAGAGAACTGCCTATGGGCAAAAGTCTTAAAATTCACTAAGACCAACCAATGTACACATGCAAAGTTGTTTCCTTTGCAAAAGAGAGGAATTAGAAGCCCATCTCCAATGAAATGGCATCCCCTCCTCCAAAATACAGAACATCCAGGGACTGATCCCATGCAAAGGTGCCAGAACACTGTTCCTCAGCATTACCTAGGCTGCTAGGTAGGCTACCCACCAAGACTGAGCAGAGCGGTTTACCTTGTCCAAAAGATGGTGTTGCCAGAATTTCAGAAGGCCACTTCTGAGACGCGGAAACCACCTGCCAAAGTGAATCTTTCAAGAGGCCACCTTCCAAAGATGGATTCCATGTCCGTAAAGTGTACAAACTGAAGCAACGCTTCCACACCAGATATGTCAGGACAGAAAGCAGCTGGTGGCCCGGACCTCCACTAGGCAGCTTCTTCTCTGCGCCTCCAGCGCTGGGGTTGCGTGCTTTCCTTCCCATGAAAAAGCCTTGCCATTCTCCTTCAGGAACTTACCAAGCCAAAGTTGCATAGCACCTCCAGTATTGCATACGTCCAACAATTACTCCTACCCAGAAGGGGCCAGGAGAGAAATGTCTTGCTGGACTGTACCTCCCCATGGTACCTTTCCTTCTGCTCCACTGACACTGGCACTATGGCCTTTGCTTCTCAAGGAAAGGCACTCCGAGTCATTTGGCTGGGACTTGCCTTCTCTACCTTGCCTAGTTTTTCCTAGCCTCCTCTTGCTTTGCTTGCCTTTCTTGCATCTGCCTTCCCTTGCCCTGCCTACATCGTCCTTGCTTTGCTTTGCCTTGCCTACCACTCTTTACCTTGCCTTCCATGCAGGCAAGGCAATACAAGGCAAGTGTAGGCAATTGGAGGCAAGTCAAGGGGGAGGTAGACAAGGCCAGAGCAGTGAGGGGAAAGCAAATGGAGTGGTAGGCAAGAGAAGGTCCAGAAGTTAGAGGCAAGGTTAGGCAGAAGAAGGTAAGCCCAGTGATGGGTAGGCCAGGCAGAAACAGGAAGGAGTAGGCAAAGCAAGGCCCTGGAGGAAAGCTGTAGCCAGGTGGGGCATGGGCACAGAAGAGAACTCAAAGCCATGGAGGTTTAGCAGGGCAAGAAGAGGAAACTCTTGGGTTGCCAAGGCAAGGCAGCTGCTGGTAGACAAAAGCGGCCAGGAAACACTGACTTGACTGGTCTTGCTCTCACCTGTGCCAGCTCTAATCTGCACCTAAAACACTGGGGCTACCTGCTTTCCTTCCAATGCAGAAGAACTGTCATCTTGGTCCCAGAGCTCAGAAGACAAATGTGGATTGCCAGTCCAAAATTCTGTACATGCAAGAATTGATGCCAGAAAAAAGCTGCTGGGACAGACGGGTTTGGCTACTATGGGCTTCCTCTTCCGTGCTCCTGAAACGCTGCGGGTATGTGAAGGCCTTGAAGGCTTCCTGAGGGAAGCAGGCAGGGCAAGGCAAGTTGAAGAAATGCCACGAAAAGAGGGGTCTTGAATTCCAGGTGGGGGAGGGGTGAGCAAGGTCCTGCAAGGCAAGTGAAGGCTTTGAGGGCAACAGAAGGCAACTGCTGCCTTTACAGGGCAAGGCAAGGCAAGGGAGAGATAAGCAAGACAATGAGAGTTCTAGAAAAAGAAGGGAAGGGAAGGCAAGGCTGGGCCTGGACAAATGGGTGGGGAAGTCAAGGTGGGGATGGCTGAGCAAATCAGTGCAGGGCAGTGGAGGGATGGAAGAGCGGGAATAGTCACTTAAGTTCATACAACATAGCCTGTCAAATTCTTTGCACCCATGCCCACGCAGTAAAAGCAAAAAATCAATTGCTGCTTGATTTTGGAATATAGCATGTCTAATGCTGTCTACATCAATTAACAAGTCAGCTATCGCTATGCTGGTAGCATTACTAAACTTGGCCAACCAACAGCCAGGTTTGTTCAGGCTCCTGAGGCCTTGTGCACTTGCAAGCCCAGGAGCCGATGAAGAGGCAGTGATTATCTTGGCAGTGTTCCAGAACTCAGCTGTATCTCTGCAGGCAGAAGTAAAAGCATGTATGCTGTGAGTATGAGAGTGGTGAGTTCAGTTTTGTTGGCTCCACAGTGCAATTGTCATCTTTAGAGAAAAGAGGGTTACTTTCCCCAAAGTAGATGGACCACCTTTAATTGCCATTGGCACTCTGGTCCATGCTCAGTCCGCACAGATGAAGAAAATGCCCTGCGGGAGTTGCATATGTATACTAAAACTCAAGGTTAGTTTTAGTTTGTGATTGAATTACACCGGTGTGAAACACTTGGGTAGCATGGTGTTGTGGCATTGACCCACCAAGCCATAGGGCTATTCCTTGTGCTGAGAAATGTGAAGGTGGTACAGCTATCTGCATTCAAGGTGTCTAAAATCTGCAGTTCCTGTGGGGGTAAAGCAGGGAATTTCCCACGGGGAGACAATGTATCCGGGCAGGCTGAGGAGGCAGGGGTGCTGTTCCATAACTGTGGCAGTTCAGGGGTGGTGAGAAGGATGCCGATCAGACACTTTGTGAATGGCTTCTGAGGCGCAGCAGTGCTAAGGCATAAGGGATCTTGTCCAGTTGCCTTAGCCAGGGTCACCCAGATGTTTTGCTCCAGGGGGTGTATGGGTTGCAGGTATCCTGTTAAATCACAAACAGAAGAGCAGTTACCTCCCCCCTCTTCCTGCTCCCACCCATTACTCCTGCCGACGTAAGTGCGGAGTGGGTACTTGGCACCAGTGCCATTCCCCTGGAACAGTGATAGTAACCACCTTGTTTGCTTCTGCTCCTATCACCTCAAGTGGCGATAAGACCGGGTTTCTGGGGCGTGGTGGGGGGGGGGGGGGGTGGATACCATAGCTTGGCACCTGACAAGCAAGACTATGTGGGACTTTGAATGGATAGGGAGGGCAAAACCCACAGAGAAGACTGATCCTATAGTTCCAGTAGGGAGAATATGGGTAGAAGGAGCTGTGTTTTGAGTGCTTAAAGTGAACGGTCTTTCATTTTTCCAGTGTTTGTAACAGTGCAGCTGGAGAATAACTCATCTGAAATGCTGCCTTTTTCAGCCTAGAAATGAAACTCAAGATCCTTTCAGTATAGGAGATAAGATAAAAGTGGATCTTTACTGGAGCTCCAGGGACAGTTCCAGGAAGAATCTCCACAAAAGCCCACCCCTCCCCCCGGCTGAATACAGTCTTCTAGGTTTTAGGAAATTAGCATCATTGATCAAAAGCACCAATTCAGAGGACAAGTGGGGATGCAATTCCCCCCAGGTCAAGCCCCTTCTCTGGAGCCCCCCCACCCTTGGTACTAGTTGGACTTGTTGACTAAAATGTGTCTTGAAGATCTTGTTGTCAGGCTTGGTTCCCAGGAAGAAGCAAGACAGGAGAGGGGCCTTGTGCCCTCCAGGGCTTGGAGCTCTGCAATGAGTTTGGTCTTTCTGGCTGGGGAAAAACTACTGGCAAGGTCACAAATACAGAAAAGTAAAAAGGCAAAAATCACTTTGGCATCAGAAGCAAAGGTAAAATTAATGTAAAAAGCAAGCTAAGATACATCTGAAAACTTCTCTGCTTTCTTCATCTTCCCCTTATGCAAAGAGGCTTTTGATTTGCAGGATTTTCATTTTATCCAAAGGCATTCATTCCATAGGTGCCAAAACCATCCCACAATGATAAGTGAAATATAGTCAGTAGGGACAATAGGGACTGGCATCCACCGCAAAGGAGAGGAAAGATCATTTCCAGAACAATAGTTTTATTTAACTGTGGTGAAAAGTGGGAGCTGAGTTTTGTTTAGAATTAGCCAGAAGAAGCTCTTAATTATTCTCTGCTGCTGCTGCTCTTATACCTTTTCATAATTACTGTGGCACATTAAGATTGGCTGCTAGCAAACAATGACAAGGCTGTCTAACAAACAATGGCAATTCAAGCAATAATACAATGAGCTATACTGATGCCTTCAGGTATTTCTAGTTTTTTACTCTTCATGTAGCTGTAACTTGCTGTAGTTCTGTGCTTCTTACAAAGTGCTAAAATCCCCTGTTCCCAGCACCTTTAGCCAAAACAAGACTCTCTGAGTACAGATTCAAGGACATATTCATTGCCTTAGGGCTTGAAAACATGTAAACAACTGTGAGATGGGGGGAGCAGGCCTGGGGTGGTTAACATCATCACCTGAGGGTACGATTGGAGAATTAAGGGCCAATATGCTAATGAAACAGAACTTATAAAAGGTGAAGAGCTCGTGACTCGGGGTCCATTTTGGGTGTCGTCCCCGACAGGGGACTTTGTTTGCCTGAATCTACCTTTAAGGCCTCTGCAGGCCTTAAATAAATTGTCTGCTTTTTATACTCCTAATTTGTCTTGGCCTCTGTTTCAGGTAGCCTGTCTTTTAGGCTACAATACAAGCAAAAGTAGAGTTGGTTACAAAAACCGGATGTGCTAGGAAGGCCGGAAGTTGGTATGACAGAGTTAAAAATTGGATGTGCTAGGGAGACCGGAAGTTTTAACCACAGAGTTAAAACTGAAGGTGCTAGGAAGACCGGAAGTTTTGTATCATAGAGTTGAATCGGAGTGTGCTAGGGAGACCGGAAGTTTTAATCACAGAGTTGAAACTGAAGGTGCTAGGAAAACCAGAAGGAGGAAGTGGAGTCAAGCAAGAAAGTTTTCTTCATTCTCTTTTCTTCATTATCTCGTGGACATGCACAACAAGCACAGGACCAAATATGGCAGGGCCTTTGACATGAATTCAGTCGCAGACACAAGCAGTAAGCAGGTCTAGGGTAGGGAATGGGCATGAAAGGGAATGCACAGCAATGGTGGTTTAGCAAGGCAAGACAGGTGAGGTTCATAGATTGCTGGCAGGCGGAAGTGGCCAGGAAAGACTGATTTGACTGGCCTTGCTCTCACCTGCACCATCTCTAATCTGCACCTAAAACACTGGGGCTACCTGCTTTCCTTCCAATGCAGAAGAGCTGTCATTTTGGTTCCGGAGCCCAGAAGACAAATGTGGATTGCCTGTCCAAAATTCCATACATGCAAGAATTGATGCCAGGCAAAAGCTGCTGGGACAGACAGGTCTGGCTTCACGTGACCTCCTATGGGCTTCCTCTTCCATGCTCCTGAAAGACTGCGGGTATGTGAAGGCCTTGAAGGCTTCCTGAGGGAAGCAGGCAGGGCAAGGCAAGTTGAAGAATTGTCACGAAAAGAAGGGTCTTGAATTCCAGGTGGGGGAGGGGTGAGCAAGGTCCTGCAAGGCAAGTGAGGGCTTTGAGGGCAACAGAAGGCAACTGCTGTGTTTACAGGGCAAGGCAAGGCAAGGGGGAGGTAGGCAAGGCAATGAGAGTCCCAGAAGGAGAAGGGAAGGGAAGGCTGGGCCTGGACAAATGGGTGGGGAAGTCAAGGTGGGGATGGCCGAGCAAGTCAGTGCAGGGCAGTGGAGGGATGGAAGAGCGGGAATGGTCACTTAAGTTCATACAACATAACCTGTCAAATTCTTTGCACCCATGCCCACGCAGTAAAAGCAAAAAATCAATTGCTGCTTGATTTTGGAATATAGCATGTCTAATGCTGTCTACATCAATTAACGAGTCAGCTATCGCTATGCTGGTAGCATTACTAAACTTGGCCAACCAACAGCCAGGTTTGTTCAGGCTCCTGAGGCCTTGTGCACTTGCAAGCCCAGGAGCCGATGAAGAGGCAGTGATTATCTTGGCAGTGTTCCAGAACTCAGCTGTATCTCTGCAGGCAGAAGTAAAAGCATGTATGCTGTGAGTATGAGAGTGGTGAGTTCAGTTTTGTTGGCTCCATAGTGCAATTGTCATCTTTAGAGAAAAGAGGGTTACTTTCCCCAAAGTAGATGGACCACCTTTAATTGCCATTGGCACTCTGGTCCATGCTCAGTCCGCACAGATGAAGAAAATGCCCTGCGGGAGTTGCATATGTATACTAAAACTCAAGGTTAGTTTTAGTTTGTGATTGAATTACACCGGTGTGAAACACTTGGGTAGCATGGTGTTGTGGCATTGACCCACCAAGCCATAGGGCTATTCCTTGTGCTGAGAAATGTGAAGGTGGTACAGCTATCTGCATTCAAGGTGCCTAAAATCTGCAGTTCCTGTGGGGGTAAAGCAGGGAATTTCCCACGGGGAGACAAGGTATCCGGGCAGGCTGAGGGTGGGGCCTATACTAGGCCTAACTCCATGTTTGTTATCTGCAGAAGCTGTTTGGAAATCGAATATAATTAGCTCACGATCCTCTACTGTAAAAACATGTAGCGTGGTGCCAGCTTTACCTGTCTGCCTATACAGCTTTAATAAGACAATTTAAATGCAATTGTTTTTGCCATGTAGACACATGTGCTTTACATCTCAAACCGTTTGTAATTATTTTTACAGAAAGCTGTCTTACCATCAGCAAGTTAAGCAGGTCTTAAATGCAATTTTCCAAGAACGTGCAGTGCTATCATCCCTGTGAGTAAAGCTGCATCTCGAAAACATCTTAATAAACTTACATTTATCTTAGAGGAGTGAACAGGCATTTTCCACATGACTGTAAATCTGCCACACTTTAGATTTATTTCTTGATATTATTTGCAAATGTTTAACTGCTGTATGATGAATTTTCAGTAGTTTCTTGTGCGAAGAAAGTCAAAATAAGTTAAATTCTGCTGTATCTAAAACTCTTAAGGTATACTCTTAATCTTGTATCTAATTTTAGTAAATTTAAAGTTAAAAGAATGCAAAGGCATTCAGAGTGACTACCTCACTGAATTCAAAGGACTATTTTTCTTTCCATAGGTATACCTTAATCAGTATCTGTGTGCATACAAGTGTGAAAGTGCTGCAGCAAATGTACTAAGAATGTTGTTTGAGTCTTTTATGCCTTTTGAGTTTATAAGTCAGACCTGTCAACTTTAAGTTGACTTATGTAAAGTCTGTTGGTTTTCAGTTTGATTAAGAAGTTGAATTTTGGTAACCTCTGAAAGAAAGAAAAGAGAAAACAGACGCTTGTAGTCGAGTGAAGAAAATTTCCATGTTTGTGAGTGGTGGTGTTGTTTAGTGAATTTGTAACAGCTGGCAGAGGGGTGTAACTTGCTGCTTCAGAGCCAGAACTGGCTGAGTAGCATCCTGAGGCCAATTCTGTAAAGCATTTTGTGGCCTAAGAGTCAGTTAGCCCCATAATAACTTTAGCAAAGGCAAGTTTAATTTTGTTTTCCTGTACATGTGTGTGAATTGTCTCTGTTAATTTGTATTTTATCAGCATGTAAGTCTGGGTAGAGGCACCTATGAGATAGGACTTATTTTTTAAGTGCTTGACATTAATTTTTGCTTTCAATTATGTTAACTTTAAGCTCTGTTAGATTTATCTTAATTTTAAGTGAAGTTAAAGTTTAAGTTCTGTCAAAACATGAAATTCTAGATGTGTTGTTAAAGTAATGATATGAATTTACTAAGCTTTTACAGAGAGCATTACCCAGAAAACATTATTTGATGCTATACATATGTGTCTCTTTGTTCACAGCTATTTGTAATTTGTTTATGGTACCATTGATTATTTAGTTAAAACTAAACCACAACGCCGATCTGCAAGAAGTATATTGCTTGAAAGAATTGATATTAATAGAAGCTTGTTTAGAAGATTTAGAGAGACCCTCTCAGGTAAGGCCTGGGCTCTGGCCAAGTCCTGGCCCTAAGCTGATCGGGTACTGAATCTTTAATCCCAGATGTTTCTACCCTAAAACTGCAATTGAGTCATTTTGGCTCACCAATTGGGCTTGGAGAGCTGGAACCCCTTTTCAGGTAAACTTGACAACCTTGCCCGGGAAAGGTCTTCAAGTCTCACCTGTAAAATGGGACTCTCCTGTGATTGTAGACTCTGGGTAGTAGCTAATAGTTAAATGGTTAATGATCTGTATATTTTTAAAGTACTGTTCTCTTTCTCTTATGTATTGCACCTGTAGTTGTATCTGTTGCCTTAATTACCTTTGCTCATAATGCAAAACCCACAATTGAGTGTATAATAACATGTAATGACAAAGCTCAAATGTTAACCTGTTAACCTAGAGAAGAGAGTATGCATGTGTTCTATCATCAACAAGTTTGAAGCAATTACCTACTCACCTGATCAGAATCAAGAATTAGAGTTCAGAAAAAACCATGGACTCTTTAATCAAGATTAGAGCTTGGCAGAGACTTTAGAGCAACGGTGTATATTGTTTTCACAGTTTCAATTAGCTAAAGTAGTACTTGCTAGAAAAATTATTTTAAGTAACCTTATAATAACAAGTTGAAGTGGAGAGGTTGCTCAAAGCTGAAGAATCACTGAGTAGCTCAAGAATTTGTGTAAGACAGTGTTGTTGTTGCTTTTGATAATAATAACTTTCAAAAGGTTGTTTTGCTGTGCTTTGCAATGACTGGCTGTCAGCTCAGACTTTCTCCTTGGCTGGCTCAACTGCTGAAGAAAGGACTACGGCTATTGATAATCATTATAATTACTGTTTTAATTGTTCAATTAATGTTTAACTGCTTAACTAAGAAATTAACTAGTGCTTTGTAACCATTAAAGAAACAGGGGGAAATGTGGGAAATGTGGAGGATCTGGCACTGCAATGGTTAAGAGCTAAGGAACATCCAGAGCCACAGCTGCAGCTTGTGGGCCCTTGATAAGCAAGTAAGATTCCCATGAGAAACAAGACCTGAGAAGCACAAGGAGTTCCCATGAGAAGCGGAACTGAGACACACAAACAATGAAGAAGAAGATACCACAAGACTGCCAAACAAGCTGATTAACGCAGGTGGACAGCAGCCTATCCTGAGCTTAGCTTTTGCAATATGTATGAGGTTAATTAAGTAACGTATATATTGTGTAGCTGAAAGGCAATAAACTGAGTTCTGATGATCACAAATGTGGTGTCAGGCTTCCTCTTCCCGACAACCTGCACACACACACACACACACACACACACAGAGGGAGCGAGAGATAGTTCCTCGTTCGTTTCTGTTTTGATTTCCTGGACTTTATTTGCTTTGTTGTTGCTTGCTTTTCCTTGGTGTGCCTTAAGTGCTCGTTAAGCAAGAGTTCATTGAATCTTGTCAAAGAACTGTCTTGCGCTGTCACATGATATTCAGTCTGGTTTTTGCTGATACTCCTGCTGATGATTTTGAAAGTGATCTCAAACTCTCAGTTATAACTTTGGATGCAGCAAATTCAAAGAAATTCTTGGTGTTGCAGCCAAATTCTTTTGAGCAGAATGCACTTGAAATTAATGCACAGGGTACTAATTTGCTCGCCTTGGCTGCTCAGGGATGTGGTGCCAAATAGCCCACAGGGAATAATTAACCATGCTCTGTGCGCCTGTGGTGTGACCTGTGAAATCGCACCCAGTGAATGAAAGAAAAAGGGATGGAAACAGCGATTTTTATGGGGAACATCTGTTACTATGAGAAATAGACTGATTGAGACTGCTCCCCAAGCATGCACAAATGTGATAATGAGCCTTTTAATTAATAAAACAGGAAATCCTCTGGATGAGATAATGGAACACAGCAGCTAGGTGACCTTGGGGAGTGGAACGCCCAGAATCGAGATAGGAATCAAGAAAACCTGCCTATTAGGCTTTTGATACCACACGGTGGCTACATGCCGGAGTTAAAATTCCAAGAGGAGATGCAGAAATCCAAGCAACTATTCATGATTTGTTACCAGCAAGTCATTTTCTGGTTTGCTTTCAACCCTGCTCTAGTAGCAAGTGAATTAGTAATGTTAAATTCTGTACACCCACAGTGTGGAGTGGCCTTCCAAGTTACTGGTTTTAATGTTTATCAAACCAAAATGTAACATATAATTTGTGATTCAGTCTTCTAGGCTGGAGATTTCATTCTATGAATCTTCAAAGGCATGTGCTGCAAGTTTTGGGGATGACAGAAAGCAAAACGTTTATTTGCAATAGTGTTGGAAAACTGCAGTAAGCAGAACTTCCAGAGCGCAGGCTGATGTGTGCTGTCTTTGGAGAAGAGCTGTTAGTGAGCAATGGGCAGAACTAGCTGATTTCCTATAGCTCTCCTTGGAGAGCAAATTAACCAGGTGACCTGGACCTGGGAGATTGTCAAGCAGCTAAGCACAATGTCAACATGTTCACTGAGGTCTCCTGGTGTGGTGTAGTTCATCTGCTGAAAGATACAATGTCGTCCTGGGGTATTGCAGGATACAAAGCCGAATAGCCAGCTCCTACAGCAGCTCTCTAGAGTTGTTAGTGCTTCCAGTGTAAATCACCATATTTCAACAGGTCTGAAAATGATGACCTTGGCTGTTTTCATAGCCTTGATCACAAGCCTACCCACAAGGAAAAGAAGGCTTAGAGCAACACAAGAAATTTGAAAAACAATTCCATCCCTTGTTCTCTAACTTTTTAATAATATTACTTTCTTTATAGTCATCACCCTAAGTAATTGCCATACTTTTCTTGGTTTTGAGATTTGTTATAGTGATCTGCCTTTACTCTTTAATTCTTAACAAAACTCAGCTCACACTTTTCACCACAGTTAAATAAAACTATTGTTCTGGAAATGATCTTTCCTCTCCTTTGTGGTGGATGCCAGTCCCTATTGTCCCTACTGACTGTACTTCACTTATCATTGGGATGGTTTTGGCACCTATGGAATGAATGCCTTTGGATAAAATGAAAATCCTGCAAATCAAAAGCCTCTTTGCATAAGGGGAAGATGAAGAAAGCAGAGAAGTTTTCAGATGTATCTTAGCTTGCTTTTTAACATTAATTTTATCTTTGCTTCTGATGCCAAAGTGATTTTTGCCTTGCATCGCGGCAGCAGGAGCGGCACCCCTCAGCCCGGGGACATCGAAATTAGCTTCTCCGCTCAGCTCAACTCCGCCCCTGCCCCCGCCCATCGCAGCAGCAGGAGCGGCACTGCCCAAGGCAATGACGTTGCCACCCTCGGGCCCCGCCTCCCCGCCCCCCCTTTGGGCCAGAGCCGGCGGGCAAACTGGCCGCCACCCCCCTGCGCCCAGCGGCGGCGGCGAGCAGGCCGGGCCATAGCCGCCCAACAGCGGCGGTGGGTGAGGGCCCATCACGGGCCCCACCCTCAAACAAGGCATTAGCAAATCCATTTCTACTTCTTTTCTTTCCCTAGGACTAAAAGGGGTTTTCTTCTTCCGATTTTCATCACATGAGAAGATGCCCCCCATTGCATACACTTACAAACAGGAAAGATCACAGAAGTAACACACATAGAGGACTTTGCTATTGTGATAAATAACCGTGTGTGTTTGTTAATCAAATCTTGCTTAAGCCAGGTGTGGTAAATACGTAGTAATATAGTGTTGGCTTTTTGCAGATATTCATTGTGTGTATGGTTTTATTCTGTTTATATAAGTAGTCTTGTCATAAAGAATAGAGGTATATAACCAAAGTTTTAATTTCTGTTATTAACTAGATTTCGATATAATAGTAAAATAACTGGTAGAGGTAGTTTAAAAGACTTTCCTTTACTAACCACACTGCCTGCTTGACTGGATCCCCTATTGTTCTTTATTAAACTTTTAAATTTCAACAGGAGAGTTAACCTCGTTTATCACACAGGGAATAAATGGTTAAAATTGAGTCAGAAAGCTCACAAGTTTTATCTAACAAAAAGCTAAGCAAGGCCAAGAAAAACAGATGTCTAAGCAAGAACAGAGGGAACAGATAACGAAGTCAGGTCAGGATGACCTGTACCCAGTGAAGTAAGCGATGTATGAGCCCCCCTGAGATGAGCCCCTCCGAGGAAGACGTCGGTCTTCGGCCTCACGACCACCAGAAGGCAGAAGAAGAAGACCCCATAGTAACAGCCCGCGCAGACGCAGAGTACTCCCGGATACCAGGTCAAAGAGACTATAAAACTTGAGGGATTAGGGGGGGCGAGTGGCGAACCGTTGGCGGAGCAGGGTCTCCACGGTCGCCCAGCGCTGTTTTGCTTGTTGTAGCTTGCTCAATAAATCAAATTATTTTAATTGGCCTGGTTTTTGTCTCTAACCTATAACACTACTGTAGTGCTAGCCCTAGCCCTCTCTCAGAAGGACGTCTCCTTCTACACAAATTGTATCACAAAAGTACTCTTTATACACCTACTCACGTGCCTCTGTAGGGTCCTTGGTCTCTGATACCTTCTAGGCTGCCACCGCCCCGGTAGATGTTGACAGAGTGATAATGCAGGTGTTGCACTGGGCCCAGAGGGGTTTGTAGAGACCTTCCTTGACCCGGCTGGCGTGCCAAAAACTGTAGCCTAAAAGACAGGCTACCTGAAACAGAGGCCAAGACAAATTAGGAGTATAAAAAGCAGACAATTTATTTAAGGCCTGCAGAGGCCTTAAAGGTAGATTCAGGCAAACAAAGTCCCCTGTCGGGGACGACACCCAAAATGGACCCCGAGTCACGAGCTCTTCACCTTTTATAAGTTCTGTTTCATTAGCATATTGGCCCTTAATTCTCCAATCGTACCCTCAGGTGATGATGTTAACCACCCCAGGCCTGCTCCCCCCATCTCACAGTTGTTTACATGTTTTCAAGCCCTAAGGCAATGAATATGTCCTTGAATCTGTACTCAGAGAGTCTTGTTTTGGCTAAAGGTGCTGGGAACAGGGGATTTTAGCACTTTGTAAGAAGCACAGAACTACAGCAAGTTACAGCTACATGAAGAGTTACTCCTGCCGACGTAAGTGCGGAGTGGGTACTTGGCACCAGTGCCATTCCCCTGGAACAGTGATAGTAACCACCTTGTTTGCTTCTGCTCCTATCACCTCAAGTGGCGATAAGACCGGGTTTCTGGGGCGTGGTGTGGGGGGGGGGTGGATACCATAGCTTGGCACCTGACAAGCAAGACTATGTGGGACTTTGAATGGATAGGGAGGGCAAAACCCACAGAGAAGACTGATCCTATAGTTCCAGTAGGGAGAATATGGGTAGAAGGAGCTGTGTTTTGAGTGCTTAAAGTGAACGGTCTTTCATTTTTCCAGTGTTTGTAACAGTGCAGCTGGAGAATAACTCATCTGAAATGCTGCCTTTTTCAGCCTAGAAATGAAACTCAAGATCCTTTCAGTATAGGAGATAAGATAAAAGTGGATCTTTACTGGAGCTCCAGGGACAGTTCCAGGAAGAATATCCACAAACGCCCACCCCTCCCCCCGGCTGAATACAGTCTTCTAGGTTTTAGGAAATTAGCATCATTGATCAAAAGCACCAATTCAGAGGACAAGTGGGGATGCAATTCCCCCCAGGTCAAGCCCCTTCTCTGGAGCCCCCCCACCCTTGGTACTAGTTGGACTTGTTGACTAAAATGTGTCTTGAAGATCTTGTTGTCAGGCTTGGTTCCCAGGAAGAAGCAAGACAGGAGAGGGGCCTTGTGCCCTCCAGGGCTTGGAGCTCTGCAATGAGTTTGGTCTTTCTGGCTGGGGAAAAACTACTGGCAAGGTCACAAATACAGAAAAGTAAAAAGGCAAAAATCACTTTGGCATCAGAAACAAAGGTAAAATTAATGTAAAAAGCAAGCTAAGATACATCTGAAAACTTCTCTGCTTTCTTCATCTTCCCCTTATGCAAAGAGGCTTTTGATTTGCAGGATTTTCATTTTATCCAAAGGCATTCATTCCATAGGTGCCAAAACCATCCCACAATGATAAGTGAAATATAGTCAGTAGGGACAATAGGGACTGGCATCCACCGCAAAGGAGAGGAAAGATCATTTCCAGAACAATAGTTTTATTTAACTGTGGTGAAAAGTGGGAGCTGAGTTTTGTTTAGAATTAGCCAGAAGAAGCTCTTAATTATTCTCTGCTGCTGCTGCTCTTATACCTTTTCATAATTACTGTGGCACATTAAGATTGGCTGCTAGCAAACAATGACAAGGCTGTCTAACAAACAATGGCAATTCAAGCAATAATACAATGAGCTATACTGATGCCTTCAGGTATTTCTAGTTTTTTACTCTTCATGTAGCTGTAACTTGCTGTAGTTCTGTGCTTCTTACAAAGTGCTAAAATCCCCTGTTCCCAGCACCTTTAGCCAAAACAAGACTCTCTGAGTACAGATTCAAGGACATATTCATTGCCTTAGGGCTTGAAAACATGTAAACAACTGTGAGATGGGGGGAGCAGGCCTGGGGTGGTTAACATCATCACCTGAGGGTACGATTGGAGAATTAAGGGCCAATATGCTAATGAAACAGAACTTATAAAAGGTGAAGAGCTCGTGACTCGGGGTCCATTTTGGGTGTCGTCCCCGACAGGGGACTTTGTTTGCCTGAATCTACCTTTAAGGCCTCTGCAGGCCTTAAATAAATTGTCTGCTTTTTATACTCCTAATTTGTCTTGGCCTCTGTTTCAGGTAGCCTGTCTTTTAGGCTACAATACAAGCAAAAGTAGAGTTGGTTACAAAAACCGGATGTGCTAGGAAGGCCGGAAGTTGGTATGACAGAGTTAAAAATTGGATGTGCTAGGGAGACCGGAAGTTTTAACCACAGAGTTAAAACTGAAGGTGCTAGGAAGACCGGAAGTTTTGTATCATAGAGTTGAATCGGAGTGTGCTAGGGAGACCGGAAGTTTTAATCACAGAGTTGAAACTGAAGGTGCTAGGAAAACCAGAAGGAGGAAGTGGAGTCAAGCAAGAAAGTTTTCTTCATTCTCTTTTCTTCATTATCTCGTGGACATGCACAACAAGCACAGGACCAAATATGGCAGGGCCTTTGACATGAATTCAGTCGCAGACACAAGCAGTAAGCAGGTCTAGGGTAGGGAATGGGCATGAAAGGGAATGCACAGCAATGGTGGTTTAGCAAGGCAAGACAGGTGAGGTTCATAGATTGCTGGCAGGCGGAAGTGGCCAGGAAAGACTGATTTGACTGGCCTTGCTCTCACCTGCACCATCTCTAATCTGCACCTAAAACACTGGGGCTACCTGCTTTCCTTCCAATGCAGAAGAACTGTCATTTTGGTTCCGGAGCCCAGAAGACAAATGTGGATTGCCTGTCCAAAATTCCATACATGCAAGAATTGATGCCAGGCAAAAGCTGCTGGGACAGACAGGTCTGGCTTCACGTGACCTCCTATGGGCTTCCTCTTCCATGCTCCTGAAAGACTGCGGGTATGTGAAGGCCTTGAAGGCTTCCTGAGGGAAGCAGGCAGGGCAAGGCAAGTTGAAGAATTGTCACGAAAAGAAGGGTCTTGAATTCCAGGTGGGGGAGGGGTGAGCAAGGTCCTGCAAGGCAAGTGAGGGCTTTGAGGGCAACAGAAGGCAACTGCTGTGTTTACAGGGCAAGGCAAGGCAAGGGGGAGGTAGGCAAGGCAATGAGAGTCCCAGAAGGAGAAGGGAAGGGAAGGCTGGGCCTGGACAAATGGGTGGGGAAGTCAAGGTGGGGATGGCCGAGCAAGTCAGTGCAGGGCAGTGGAGGGATGGAAGAGCGGGAATGGTCACTTAAGTTCATACAACATAACCTGTCAAATTCTTTGCACCCATGCCCACGCAGTAAAAGCAAAAAATCAATTGCTGCTTGATTTTGGAATATAGCATGTCTAATGCTGTCTACATCAATTAACGAGTCAGCTATCGCTATGCTGGTAGCATTACTAAACTTGGCCAACCAACAGCCAGGTTTGTTCAGGCTCCTGAGGCCTTGTGCACTTGCAAGCCCAGGAGCTGATGAAGAGGCAGTGATTATCTTGGCAGTGCTCCAGAACTCAGCTGTATCTCTGCAGGCAGAAGTAAAAGCATGTATGCTGTGAGTATGAGAGTGGTGAGTTCAGTTTTGTTGGCTCCATAGTGCAATTGTCATCTTTAGAGAAAAGAGGGTTACTTTCCCCAAAGTAGATGGACCACCTTTAATTGCCATTGGCACTCTGGTCCATGCTCAGTCCGCACAGATTAAGAAAATGCCCTGCGGGAGTTGCATATGTATACTAAAACTCAAGGTTAGTTTTAGTTTGTGATTGAATTACACCGGTGTGAAACACTTGGGTAGCATGGTGTTGTGGCATTGACCCACCAAGCCATAGGGCTATTCCTTGTGCTGAGAAATGTGAAGGTGGTACAGCTATCTGCATTCAAAGTGCCTAAAATCTGCAGTTCCTGTGGGGGTAAAGTAGGGAATTTCCCACGGGGAGACAATGTATCCGGGCAGGCTGAGGAGGCAGGGGTGCTGTTCCATAACTGTGGCAGTTCAGGGGTGGTGAGAAGGATGCCGATCAGACACTTTGTGAATGGCTTCTGAGGCGCAGCAGTGCTAAGGCATAAGGGATCTTGTCCAGTTGCCTTAGCCAGGGTCACCCAGATGTTTTGCTCCAGGGGGTGTATGGGTTGCAGGTATCCTGTTAAATCACAAACAGAAGAGCAGTTACCTCCCCCCTCTTCCTGCTCCCACCCATTACTCCTGCCGACATAAGTGCGGAGTGGGTACTTGGCACCAGTGCCATTCCCCTGGAACAGTGATAGTAACCACCTTGTTTGCTTCTGCTCCTATCACCTCAAGTGGCGATAAGACCGGGTTTCCGGGGCGTGGCGGGGGGGGGGGTGGATACCATAGCTTGGCACCTGACAAGCAAGACTATGTAGGACCTTGAATGGATAGGGAGGGCAAAACCCACAGAGAAGACTGATCCTATAGTTCCAGTAGGGAGAATATGGGTAGAAGGAGCTGTGTTTTGAGTGCTTAAAGTGAACGGTCTTTCATTTTTCCAGTGTTTGTAACAGTGCAGCTGGAGAATAACTCATCTGAAATGCTGCCTTTTTCAGCCTAGAAATGAAACTCAAGATCCTTTCAGTATAGGAGATAAGATAAAAGTGGATCTTTACTGGAGCTCCAGGGACAGTTCCAGGAAGAATATCCACAAACGCCCACCCCTCCCCCCGGCTGAATACAGTCTTCTAGGTTTTAGGAAATTAGCATCATTGATCAAAAGCACCAATTCAGAGGACAAGTGGGGATGCAATTCCCCCCAGGTCAAGCCCCTTCTCTGGAGCCCCCCCACCCTTGGTACTAGTTGGACTTGTTGACTAAAATGTGTCTTGAAGATCTTGTTGTCAAGCTTGGCTCTGAGGAAGAAACCAGACAGGAGAGGGGCTTTGTGCCCTCCAGGGCTTGGAGCTCTGCAATGTGTTTGGTCTTTCTGGCTGGGGAAAAACTACTGGCAAGGTCACAAATACAGAAAAGTAAAAAGGCAAAAATCACTTTGGCATCAGAAGCAAAGATAAAATTAATGTTAAAAAGTAAGCTAAGATACATCTGAAAACTTCTCTGCTTTCTTCATCTTCCCCTTATGCAAAGAGGCTTTTGATTTGCAGGATTTTCATTTTATCCAAAGGCATTCATTCCATAGGTGCCAAAACCATCCCAATGATAAGTGAAGTACAGTCAGTAGGGACAATAGGGACTGGCATCCACCACAAAGGAGAGGAAAGATCATTTCCAGAACAATAGTTTTATTTAACTGTGGTGAAAAGTGTGAGCTGAGTTTTGTTAAGAATTAAAGAGTAAAGGCAGATCACTATAACAAATCTCAAAACCAAGAAAAGTATGGCAATTACTTAGGGTGATGACTATAAAGAAAGTAATATTATTAAAAAGTTAGAGAACAAGGGATGGAATTGTTTTTCAAATTTCTTGTGTTGCTCTAAGCCTTCTTTTCCTTGTGGGTAGGCTTGTGATCAAGGCTATGAAAACAGCCAAGGTCATCATTTTCAGACCTGTTGAAATATGGTGATTTACACTGGAAGCACTAACAACTCTAGAGAGCTGCTGTAGGAGCTGGCTATTCGGCTTTGTATCCTGCAATACCCCAGGACGACATTGTATCTTTCAGCAGATGAACTACACCACACCAGGAGACCTCAGTGAACATGTTGACATTGTGCTTAGCTGCTTGACAATCTCCCAGGTCCAGGTCACCTGGTTAATTTGCTCTCCAAGGAGAGCTATAGGAAATCAGCTAGTTCTGCC
This sequence comes from Acanthiza pusilla, assembly GCA_036630365.1. Taxonomy (NCBI): domain Eukaryota; kingdom Metazoa; phylum Chordata; class Aves; order Passeriformes; family Acanthizidae; genus Acanthiza; species Acanthiza pusilla. The sequence goes on along the minus strand of JAXCHO010000167.1, from coordinate 455,973 downwards.
CATTGCTCACTAACAGCTCTTCTCCAAAGACAGCACACATCAGCCTGCGCTCTGGAAGTTCTGCTTACTGCAGTTTTCCAACACTATTGCAAATAAACGTTTTGCTTTCTGTCATCCCCAAAACTTGCAGCACATGCCTTTGAAGATTCATAGAATGAAATCTCCAGCCTAGAAGACTGAATCACAAATTATATGTTACATTTTGGTTTGATAAACATTAAAACCAGTAACTTGGAAGGCCACTCCACACTGTGGGTGTACAGAATTTAACATTACTAATTCACTTGCTACTAGAGCAGGGTTGAAAGCAAACCAGAAAATGACTTGCTGGTAACAAATCATGAATAGTTGCTTGGATTTCTGCATCTCCTCTTGGAATTTTAACTCCGGCATGTAGCCACCGTGTGGTATCAAAAGCCTAATAGGCAGGTTTTCTTGATTCCTATCTCGATTCTGGGCGTTCCACTCCCCAAGGTCACCTAGCTGCTGTGTTCCATTATCTCATCCAGAGGATTTCCTGTTTTATTAATTAAAAGGCTCATTATCACATTTGTGCATGCTTGGGGAGCAGTCTCAATCAGTCTATTTCTCATAGTAACAGATGTTCCCCATAAAAATCGCTGTTTCCATCCCTTTTTCTTTCATTCACTGGGTGCGATTTCACAGGTCACACCACAGGCGCACAGAGCATGGTTAATTATTCCCTGTGGGCTATTTGGCACCACATCCCTGAGCAGCCAAGGCGAGCAAATTAGTACCCTGTGCATTAATTTCAAGTGCATTCTGCTCAAAAGAATTTGGCTGCAACACCAAGAATTTCTTTGAATTTGCTGCATCCAAAGTTATAACTGAGAGTTTGAGATCACTTTCAAAATCATCAGCAGGAGTATCAGCAAAAACCAGACTGAATATCATGTGACAGCGCAAGACAGTTCTTTGACAAGATTCAATGAACTCTTGCTTAACGAGCACTTAAGGCACACCAAGGAAAAGCAAGCAACAACAAAGCAAATAAAGTCCAGGAAATCAAAACAGAAACGAACGAGGAACTATCTCTCGCTCCCTCTGTGTGTGTGTGTGTGTGTGTGCGCAGGTTGTCGGGAAGAGGAAGCCTGACACCACATTTGTGATCATCAGAACTCAGTTTATTGCCTTTCAGCTACACAATATATACGTTACTTAATTAACCTCATACATATTGCAAAAGCTAAGCTCAGGATAGGCTGCTGTCCACCTGCGTTAATCAGCTTGTTTGGCAGTCTTGTGGTATCTTCTTCTTCATTGTTTGTGTGTCTCAGTTCCGCTTCTCATGGGAACTCCTTGTGCTTCTCAGGTCTTGTTTCTCATGGGAATCTTACTTGCTTATCAAGGGCCCACAAGCTGCAGCTGTGGCTCTGGATGTTCCTTAGCTCTTAACCATTGCAGTGCCAGATCCTCCACATTTCCCACATTTCCCCCTGTTTCTTTAATGGTTACAAAGCACTAGTTAATTTCTTAGTTAAGCAGTTAAACATTAATTGAACAATTAAAACAGTAATTATAATGATTATCAATAGCCGTAGTCCTTTCTTCAGCAGTTGAGCCAGCCAAGGAGAAAGTCTGAGCTGACAGCCAGTCATTGCAAAGCACAGCAAAACAACCTTTTGAAAGTTATTATTATCAAAAGCAACAACAACACTGTCTTACACAAATTCTTGAGCTACTCAGTGATTCTTCAGCTTTGAGCAACCTCTCCACTTCAACTTGTTATTATAAGGTTACTTAAAATAATTTTTCTAGCAAGTACTACTTTAGCTAATTGAAACTGTGAAAACAATATACACCGTTGCTCTAAAGTCTCTGCCAAGCTCTAATCTTGATTAAAGAGTCCATGGTTTTTTCTGAACTCTAATTCTTGATTCTGATCAGGTGAGTAGGTAATTGCTTCAAACTTGTTGATGATAGAACACATGCATACTCTCTTCTCTAGGTTAACAGGTTAACATTTGAGCTTTGTCATTACATGTTATTATACACTCAATTGTGGGTTTTGCATTATGAGCAAAGGTAATTAAGGCAACAGATACAACTACAGGTGCAATACATAAGAGAAAGAGAACAGTACTTTAAAAATATACAGATCATTAACCATTTAACTATTAGCTACTACCCAGAGTCTACAATCACAGGAGAGTCCCATTTTACAGGTGAGACTTGAAGACCTTTCCCGGGCAAGGTTGTCAAGTTTACCTGAAAAGGGGTTCCAGCTCTCCAAGCCCAATTGGTGAGCCAAAATGACTCAATTGCAGTTTTAGGGTAGAAACATCTGGGATTAAAGATTCAGTACCCGATCAGCTTAGGGCCAGGACTTGGCCAGAGCCCAGGCCTTACCTGAGAGGGTCTCTCTAAATCTTCTAAACAAGCTTCTATTAATATCAATTCTTTCAAGCAATATACTTCTTGCAGATCGGCGTTGTGGTTTAGTTTGAACTAAATAATCAATGGTACCATAAACAAATTACAAATAGCTGTGAACAAAGAGACACATATGTATAGCATCAAATAATGTTTTCTGGGTAATGCTCTCTGTAAAAGCTTAGTAAATTCATATCATTACTTTAACAACACATCTAGAATTTCATGTTTTGACAGAACTTTAACTTCACTTAAAATTAAGATAAATCTAACAGAGCTTAAAGTTAACATAATTGAAAGCAAAAATTAATGTCAAGCACTTAAAAAATAAGTCCTATCTCATAGGTGCCTCTACCCAGACTTACATGCTGATAAAATACAAATTAACAGAGACAATTCACACACATGTACAGGAAAACAAAATTAAACTTGCCTTTGCTAAAGTTATTATGGGGCTAACTGACTCTTAGGCCACAAAATGCTTTACAGAATTGGCCTCAGGATGCTACTCAGCCAGTTCTGGCTCTGAAGCAGCAAGTTACACCCCTCTGCCAGCTGTTACAAATTCACTAAACAACACCACCACTCACAAACATGGAAATTTTCTTCACTCGACTACAAGCGTCTGTTTTCTCTTTTCTTTCTTTCAGAGGTTACCAAAATTCAACTTCTTAATCAAACTGAAAACCAACAGACTTTACATAAATTTTGATCAACTTAAAGTTGACAGGTCTGACTTATAAACTCAAAAGGCATAAAAGACTCAAACAACATTCTTAGTACATTTGCTGCAGCACTTTCACACTTGTATGCACACAGATACTGATTAAGGTATACCTATGGAAAGAAAAATAGTCCTTTGAATTCAGTGAGGTAGTCACTCTGAATGCCTTTGCATTCTTTTAACTTTAAATTTACTAAAATTAGATACAAGATTAAGAGTATACCTTAAGAGTTTTAGATACAGCAGAATTTAACTTATTTTGACTTTCTTCGCACAAGAAACTACTGAAAATTCATCATACAGCAGTTAAACATTTGCAAATAATATCAAGAAATAAATCTAAAGTGTGGCAGATTTACAGTCATGTGGAAAATGCCTGTTCACTCCTCTAAGATAAATGTAAGTTTATTAAGATGTTTTCGAGATGCAGCTTTACTCACAGGGATGATAGCACTGCACGTTCTTGGAAAATTGCATTTAAGACCTGCTTAACTTGCTGATGGTAAGACAGCTTTCTGTAAAAATAATTACAAACGGTTTGAGATGTAAAGCACATGTGTCTACATGGCAAAAACAATTGCATTTAAATTGTCTTATTAAAGCTGTATAGGCAGACAGGTAAAGCTGGCACCACGCTACATGTTTTTACAGTAGAGGATCGTGAGCTAATTATATTCGATTTCCAAACAGCTTCTGCAGATAACAAACATGGAGTTAGGCCTAGTATAGGCCCCACCCTCAGCCTGCCCGGATACCTTGTCTCCCCGTGGGAAATTCCCTGCTTTACCCCCACAGGAACTGCAGATTTTAGGCACCTTGAATGCAGATAGCTGTACCACCTTCACATTTCTCAGCACAAGGAATAGCCCTATGGCTTGGTGGGTCAATGCCACAACACCATGCTACCCAAGTGTTTCACACCGGTGTAATTCAATCACAAACTAAAACTAACCTTGAGTTTTAGTATACATATGCAACTCCCGCAGGGCATTTTCTTCATCTGTGCGGACTGAGCATGGACCAGAGTGCCAATGGCAATTAAAGGTGGTCCATCTACTTTGGGGAAAGTAACCCTCTTTTCTCTAAAGATGACAATTGCACTATGGAGCCAACAAAACTGAACTCACCACTCTCATACTCACAGCATACATGCTTTTACTTCTGCCTGCAGAGATACAGCTGAGTTCTGGAACACTGCCAAGATAATCACTGCCTCTTCATCGGCTCCTGGGCTTGCAAGTGCACAAGGCCTCAGGAGCCTGAACAAACCTGGCTGTTGGTTGGCCAAGTTTAGTAATGCTACCAGCATAGCGATAGCTGACTCGTTAATTGATGTAGACAGCATTAGACATGCTATATTCCAAAATCAAGCAGCAATTGATTTTTTGCTTTTACTGCGTGGGCATGGGTGCAAAGAATTTGACAGGTTATGTTGTATGAACTTAAGTGACCATTCCCGCTCTTCCATCCCTCCACTGCCCTGCACTGACTTGCTCGGCCATCCCCACCTTGACTTCCCCACCCATTTGTCCAGGCCCAGCCTTCCCTTCCCTTCTCCTTCTGGGACTCTCATTGCCTTGCCTACCTCCCCCTTGCCTTGCCTTGCCCTGTAAACACAGCAGTTGCCTTCTGTTGCCCTCAAAGCCCTCACTTGCCTTGCAGGACCTTGCTCACCCCTCCCCCACCTGGAATTCAAGACCCTTCTTTTCGTGACAATTCTTCAACTTGCCTTGCCCTGCCTGCTTCCCTCAGGAAGCCTTCAAGGCCTTCACATACCCGCAGTCTTTCAGGAGCATGGAAGAGGAAGCCCATAGGAGGTCACGTGAAGCCAGACCTGTCTGTCCCAGCAGCTTTTGCCTGGCATCAATTCTTGCATGTATGGAATTTTGGACAGGCAATCCACATTTGTCTTCTGGGCTCCGGAACCAAAATGACAGCTCTTCTGCATTGGAAGGAAAGCAGGTAGCCCCAGTGTTTTAGGTGCAGATTAGAGATGGTGCAGGTGAGAGCAAGGCCAGTCAAATCAGTCTTTCCTGGCCACTTCCGCCTGCCAGCAATCTATGAACCTCACCTGTCTTGCCTTGCTAAACCACCATTGCTGTGCATTCCCTTTCATGCCCATTCCCTACCCTAGACCTGCTTACTGCTTGTGTCTGCGACTGAATTCATGTCAAAGGCCCTGCCATATTTGGTCCTGTGCTTGTTGTGCATGTCCACGAGATAATGAAGAAAAGAGAATGAAGAAAACTTTCTTGCTTGACTCCACTTCCTCCTTCTGGTTTTCCTAGCACCTTCAGTTTCAACTCTGTGATTAAAACTTCCGGTCTCCCTAGCACACTCCGATTCAACTCTATGATACAAAACTTCCGGTCTTCCTAGCACCTTCAGTTTTAACTCTGTGGTTAAAACTTCCAGTCTCCCTAGCACATCCAATTTTTAACTCTGTCATACCAACTTCCGGCCTTCCTAGCACATCCGGTTTTTGTAACCAACTCTACTTTTGCTTGTATTGTAGCCTAAAAGACAGGCTACCTGAAACAGAGGCCAAGACAAATTAGGAGTATAAAAAGCAGACAATTTATTTAAGGCCTGCAGAGGCCTTAAAGGTAGATTCAGGCAAACAAAGTCCCCTGTCGGGGACGACACCCAAAATGGACCCCGAGTCACGAGCTCTTCACCTTTTATAAGTTCTGTTTCATTAGCATATTGGCCCTTAATTCTCCAATCGTACCCTCAGGTGATGATGTTAACCACCCCAGGCCTGCTCCCCCCATCTCACAGTTGTTTACATGTTTTCAAGCCCTAAGGCAATGAATATGTCCTTGAATCTGTACTCAGAGAGTCTTGTTTTGGCTAAAGGTGCTGGGAACAGGGGATTTTAGCACTTTGTAAGAAGCACAGAACTACAGCAAGTTACAGCTACATGAAGAGTAAAAAACTAGAAATACCTGAAGGCATCAGTATAGCTCATTGTATTATTGCTTGAATTGCCATTGTTTGTTAGACAGCCTTGTCATTGTTTGCTAGCAGCCAATCTTAATGTGCCACAGTAATTATGAAAAGGTATAAGAGCAGCAGCAGCAGAGAATAATTAAGAGCTTCTTCTGGCTAATTCTAAACAAAACTCAGCTCCCACTTTTCACCACAGTTAAATAAAACTATTGTTCTGGAAATGATCTTTCCTCTCCTTTGCGGTGGATGCCAGTCCCTATTGTCCCTACTGACTATATTTCACTTATCATTGTGGGATGGTTTTGGCACCTATGGAATGAATGCCTTTGGATAAAATGAAAATCCTGCAAATCAAAAGCCTCTTTGCATAAGGGGAAGATGAAGAAAGCAGAGAAGTTTTCAGATGTATCTTAGCTTGCTTTTTACATTAATTTTACCTTTGTTTCTGATGCCAAAGTAATTTTTGCCTTTTTACTTTTCTGTATTTGTGACCTTGCCAGTAGTTTTTCCCCAGCCAGAAAGACCAAACTCATTGCAGAGCTCCAAGCCCTGGAGGGCACAAGGCCCCTCTCCTGTCTTGCTTCTTCCTGGGAACCAAGCCTGACAACAAGATCTTCAAGACACATTTTAGTCAACAAGTCCAACCAGTACCAAGGGTGGGGGGGCTCCAGAGAAGGGGCTTGACCTGGGGGGAATTGCATCCCCACTTGTCCTCTGAATTGGTGCTTTTGATCAATGATGCTAATTTCCTAAAACCTAGAAGACTGTATTCAGCCGGGGGGAGGGGTGGGCTTTTGTGGAGATTCTTCCTGGAACTGTCCCTGGAGCTCCAGTAAAGATCCACTTTTATCTTATCTCCTATACTGAAAGGATCTTGAGTTTCATTTCTAGGCTGAAAAAGGCAGCATTTCAGATGAGTTATTCTCCAGCTGCACTGTTACAAACACTGGAAAAATGAAAGACCGTTCACTTTAAGCACTCAAAACACAGCTCCTTCTACCCATATTCTCCCTACTGGAACTATAGGATCAGTCTTCTCTGTGGGTTTTGCCCTCCCTATCCATTCAAAGTCCCACATAGTCTTGCTTGTCAGGTGCCAAGCTATGGTATCCACCCCCCCCCCCACCACGCCCCAGAAACCCGGTCTTATCGCCACTTGAGGTGATAGGAGCAGAAGCAAACAAGGTGGTTACTATCACTGTTCCAGGGGAATGGCACTGGTGCCAAGTACCCACTCCGCACTTACGTCGGCAGGAGTAATGGGTGGGAGCAGGAAGAGGGGGGAGGTAACTGCTCTTCTGTTTGTGATTTAACAGGATACCTGCAACCCATACACCCCCTGGAGCAAAACATCTGGGTGACCCTGGCTAAGGCAACTGGACAAGATCCCTTATGCCTTAGCACTGCTGCGCCTCAGAAGCCATTCACAAAGTGTCTGATTGGCATCCTTCTCACCACCCCTGAACTGCCGCAGTTATGGAACAGCACCCCTGCCTCCTCAGCCTGCCCGGATACATTGTCTCCCCGTGGGAAATTCCCTGCTTTACCCCCACAGGAACTGCAGATTTTAGGCACCTTGAATGCACATAGCTGTACCACCTTCACATTTCTCAGCACAAGGAATAGCCCTATGGCTTGGTGGGTCAATGCCACAACACCATGCTACCCAAGTGTTTCACACCGGTGTAATTCAATCACAAACTAAAACTAACCTTGAGTTTTAGTATACATATGCAACTCCCGCAGGGCATTTTCTTCATCTGTGCGGACTGAGCATGGACCAGAGTGCCAATGGCAATTAAAGGTGGTCCATCTACTTTGGGGAAAGTAACCCTCTTTTCTCTAAAGATGACAATTGCACTGTGGAGCCAACAAAACTGAACTCACCACTCTCATACTCACAGCATACATGCTTTTACTTCTGCCTGCAGAGATACAGCTGAGTTCTGGAACACTGCCAAGATAATCACTGCCTCTTCATCGGCTCCTGGGCTTGCAAGTGCACAAGGCCTCAGGAGCCTGAACAAACCTGGCTGTTGGTTGGCCAAGTTTAGTAATGCTACCAGCATAGCGATAGCTGACTCATTAATTGATGTAGACAGCATTAGACATGCTATATTCCAAAATCAAGCAGCAATTGATTTTTTGCTTTTACTGCATGGGCATGGGTGCAAAGAATTTGACAGGCTATGTTGTATGAACTTAAGTGACCATTCCCGCTCTTCCATCCCTCCACTGCCCTGCACTGATTTGCTCAGCCATCCCCACCTTGACTTCCCCAAACATTTGTCCAGGCCCAGCCTTGCCTTCCCTTCCCTTCTTTTTCTAGAACTCTCATTGTCTTCCTTATCTCTCCCTTGCCTTGCCTTGCCCTGTAAAGGCAGCAGTTGCCTTCTGTTGCCCTCAAAGCCTTCACTTGCCTTGCAGGACCTTGCTCACCCCTCCCCCACCTGGAATTCAAGACCCCTCTTTTCGTGGCATTTCTTCAACTTGCCTTGCCCTGCCTGCTTCCCTCAGGAAGCCTTCAAGGCCTTCACATACCCGCAGCGTTTCAGGAGCACGGAAGAGGAAGCCCATAGTAGCCAAACCCGTCTGTCCCAGCAGCTTTTTTCTGGCATCAATTCTTGCATGTACAGAATTTTGGACTGGCAATCCACATTTGTCTTCTGAGCTCTGGGACCAAGATGACAGTTCTTCTGCATTGGAAAGAAAGCAGGTAGCCCCAGTGTTTTAGGTGCAGATTAGAGCTGGCACAGGTGAGAGCAAGACCAGTCAAGTCAGTGTTTCCTGGCCGCTTTTGTCTACCAGCAGCTGCCTTGCCTTGGCAACCCCAGAGTTTCCTCTTCTTGCCCTGCTAAACCTCCATGGCTTTGAGTTCTCTTCTGTGCCCATGCCCCACCTGGCTACAGCTTTCCTCCAGGGCCTTGCTTTGCCTACTCCTTCCTGTTTCTGCCTGGCCTACCCATCACTGGGCTTACCTTCTTCTGCCTAACCTTGCCTCTAACTTCTGGACCTTCTCTTGCCTACCACTCCATTTGCTTTCCCCTCACTGCTCTGGCCTTGTCTACCTCCCCCTTGACTTGCCTCCAATTGCCTACACTTGCCTTGTATTGCCTTGCCTGCATGGAAGGCAAGGTAAAGAGTGGTAGGCAAGGCAAAGCAAAGCAAGGACGATGTAGGCAGGGCAAGGGAAGGCAGATGCAAGAAAGGCAAGCAAAGCAAGAGGAGGCTAGGAAAAACTAGGCAAGGTAGAGAAGGCAAGTCCCAGCCAAATGACTCGGAGTGCCTTTCCTTGAGAAGCAAAGGCCATAGTGCCAGTGTCAGTGGAGCAGAAGGAAAGGTACCATGGGGAGGTACAGTCCAGCAAGACATTTCTCTCCTGGCCCCTTCTGGGTAGGAGTAATTGTTGGACGTATGCAATACTGGAGGTGCTATGCAACTTTGGCTTGGTAAGTTCCTGAAGGAGAATGGCAAGGCTTTTTCATGGGAAGGAAAGCACGCAACCCCAGCGCTGGAGGCGCAGAGAAGAAGCTGCCTAGTGGAGGTCCGGGCCACCAGCTGCTTTCTGTCCTGACATATCTGGTGTGGAAGCGTTGCTTCAGTTTGTACACTTTACGGACATGGAATCCATCTTTGGAAGGTGGCCTCTTGAAAGATTCAGTTTGGCAGGTGGTTTCCGCGTCTCAGAAGTGGCCTTCTGAAATTCTGGCAACACCATCTTTTGGACAAGGTAAACCGCTCTGCTCAGTCTTGGTGGGTAGCCTACCTAGCAGCCTAGGTAATGCTGAGGAACAGTGTTCTGGCACCTTTGCATGGGATCAGTCCCTGGATGTTCTGTATTTTGGAGGAGGGGATGCCATTTCATTGGAGATGGGCTTCTAATTCCTCTCTTTTGCAAAGGAAACAACTTTGCATGTGTACATTGGTTGGTCTTAGTGAATTTTAAGACTTTTGCCCATAGGCAGTTCTCTGGCTTAGCGCTGTTGAACTGTCAGTGGGAATGCAAACGCCAGGCTGTTGAGCTTTTTGTCCTGGTCCCGTTCATGTGGGAGCAGCTCCCCTCCATGGTGCTGGACCTGACTGGATGCAGACTCAGTGAGACTGCAGGGTTAGGATGGTAGCAAGAGCTGAGAAGGAAAGGGCCGATAGCAGGGTGTGTGCTGGTACCTCGACGGGTGCAGTTGAAGTTGTCGGCAGCAAGAGCTTTCTCAGCTGGCATCTTTGTGAGCTCTGCTTTTGCCAGATGTTCTCAAGTTTGTAGCCAGATTCTTGTGAGAGTGAAAAGAATTTTTAAGGCAAAGGCCACTAGAGTGTGGTGCAAATAAGAGTTTTCAGTTGGAAGGGGAAGATCAAAGCAATCTTTTGGGGCTGGCAGTCGAGTTGAGAGCAGGCACCTTTCCAACTTGGCTGTGGAATTGGGAGGCTTCCGAGCTGGACACAGCGCGATACCTTTAAAAGCAAGTCGAGAGTGCCATCGTGTGGTTGATTCCATATGAGCGCTGACAGAGTCCAGGCAAAAGCCAAGCTCTTTTCTGGCCCGGCCCCACTCATGTGTGAGCAGCAGTTCGTGGAGAAGCTCCGTGGTGAATCCTGTCCCTTGGACACTGAACGAATGTGAAGCTACATCTAGCGGAGAAGGAAGAGGAATCATTTCACAGCTGGCTGCACGGTGTTTCGGCTGCAAAACAAAAGGAAATTGGGAGCAGCTCCCCTTCATGGTGCTGGACCATGGTGCTGAGAAGGAAAGGGCCGATAGCAGGGTGTGTGCTGGTACCTCGACGGGTGCAGTTGAAGTTGTCGGCAGCAAGAGCTTTCTCAGTTGGCATCTTTGTGCGCTCTGCTTTTGCCAGATGTTCTCAAGTTTGTAGCCAGATTCTTGTGAGAGTGAAAAGAATTTTTAAGGCAAAGGCCACTAGAGTGTGGTGCAAATCAGAGTTTTCAGTTGGAAGGGGAAGATCAAAGCAATCTTTTGGGGCTGACAGATGAGTTGAGAGCAGGCACCTTTCCAACTTGGCTGTGGAATTGGGAGGCTTCCGAGCTGGACACAGCGGGATTCCTTTAAAAGCAAGTCGAGAGTGCCATCGTGTGGTTGATTCCATATGAGCGCTGACAGAGTCCAGGCAAAAGCCAAGCTCACTTCCACGAAGGTCTGGAAACACTGGCACACGGGACACAATGTGCAGAGAGAGAAGGAGCAAGAGAGAGAGAGAAGCACTTTGCCCCAAATTCAGTCTTACAGAACTCGTGCACTTGGAGTTCCCAGAGAAGGTAGAGTGCGTGGAGAATGCTCTCTCCACGTAGCCTCTTCTGTTCGCGTTTTTGCCGCACCGCAGAGAGCCGCCCGCTTCTCTCTCGAGCTTTGCGAGCGAAGGACGCCTAGCCGGCGAAGGTGCGTCTTCGGCGGCTGCAAAGCGAAGCGAGAGCCGGTACGGCGCCCTGCTGCTGTGCTCCCTGCATTTCACATCCAAACTGCACCAGCACGCATAGCAGCATGCAGGCTCATCTCCAAAGGATGTTTCCTGCCGCCACGAAGTTCTGGCAGCACTGGCACTCGGGACAAAATATGCAGAGAGAGAGGGAGCGAGAGAGAGAGAAAAGAACTTCGCCCCAGCTTCAGCCTTGCAGAACTCGTGCACTTGGAGTTCCCAGAGAAGGTAGCGTGCGTGGAGAAGGTTTTCTCCACGTAGCCGCTTCTGTTCGCATCTTTGCCGCACCGCAGAGAGCCGCCCGCTTCTCTCTCGCGCTTTGCGAGCGAAGGACGCCTAGCCGGCGAAGGTGCGTCTTCGGCGGCTGCAAAGCGAAGCGAGAGCCGGTACGGCGCCCTGCTGCTGTGCTCCCTGCATTTCACATCCAAACTGCACCAGCACGCATAGCAGCATGCAGGCTCATCTCCAAAAGATGTTTCCTGCTGCCACGAAGATCTGGCAACACTGGCACTAAGTCACACTCTGCAGAGAGAGAAAAAGCAAGAGAGATTGAGATGCACTTTGCCCCAGCTTCAGTCTTACAGAACTCGTGCACTTGGAGTTCCCAGAGAAGGTAGAGTGCGTGGAGAATGCTCTCTCCACGTAGCCTCTTCTGTTCGCGTTTTTGCCGCACCGCTGAGAGTCGCCCGCTTCTCTCTCGCGCTTTGCGAGCGAAGGGCGCCTAGCCGGCGAAGGTGCGTCTTCTTCGGCAAGAAAGCGAAGCGAGAGCCGGTACGGCGCCCTGCTGCTGTGCTCCCTGCATTTCACATCCAAACTGCACCAGCACGCATCGCAGCATGCAGGCTCATCTCCAAAGGATGTTTCTTGCCGCCACGAAGTTCTGGCAGCACTGGCACTCGGGACAAAATATGCAGAGAGAGAGGGAACGAGAGAGAGAGAAAAGAACTTCGCCCCAGCTTCAGCCTTGCAGAACTCGTGCACTTGGAGTTCCCAGAGAAGGTAGCGTGCGTGGAGAAGGTTTTCTCCACGTAGCCGCTTCTGTTCGCGTTTTTGCCGCACCGCCGAGAGTCGCCCGCTTCTCTCTCGCGCTTTGCGAGCGAAGGACGCCTAGCCGGCGAAGGTGCGTCTTCGGCGGCTGCAAAGCGAAGCGAGAGCCGGTACGGCGCCCTGCTGCTGTGCTCCCTGCATTTCACATCCAAACTGCACCAGCACGCATAGCAGCATGCAGGCTCATCTCCAAAAGATGTTTCCTGCTGCCACGAAGATTTGGCAACACTGGCACTAAGTCACACTCTGCAGAGAGAGAAAAAGCAAGAGAGATTGAGATGCACTTTGCCCCAGCTTCAGTCTTACAGAACTCGTGCACTTGGAGTTCCCAGAGAAGGTAGAGTGCGTGGAGAATGCTCTCTCCACGTAGCCTCTTCTGTTCGCGTTTTTGCCGCACCGCTGAGAGTCGCCCGCTTCTCTCTCGCGCTTTGCGAGCGAAGGACGCCTAGCCGGCGAAGGTGCGTCTTCGGCGGCTGCAAAGCGAAGCGAGAGCCGGTACGGCGCCCTGCTGCTGTGCTCGCTGCATTTCACATCCAAACTGCACCAGCACGCATAGCAGCATGCAGGCTCATCTCCGAAAGATGTTTCCTGCTGCCACGAAGATCTGGCAACACTGGCACTAAGTCACACTCTGCAGAGAGAGAAAAAGCAAGAGAGATTGAGATGCACTTTGCCCCAGCTTCAGTCTTACAGAACTCGTGCACTTGGAGTTCCCAGAGAAGGTAGAGTGCGTGGAGAATGCTCTCTCCACGTAGCCTCTTCTGTTCGCGTTTTTGCCGCACCGCTGAGAGTCGCCCGCTTCTCTCTCGCGCTTTGCGAGCGAAGGACGCCTAGCCGGCGAAGGTGCGTCTTCGGCGGCTGCAAAGCGAAGCGAGAGCCGGTACGGCGCCCTGCTGCTGTGCTCGCTGCATTTCACATCCAAACTGCACCAGCACGCATAGCAGCATGCAGGCTCATCTCCAAAAGATGTTTCCTGCTGCCACGAAGATCTGGCAACACTGGCACTAAGTCACACTCTGCAGAGAGAGAAAAAGCAAGAGAGATTGAGATGCACTTTGCCCCAGCTTCAGTCTTACAGAACTCGTGCACTTGGAGGTCCCAGAGAACGTAGAGTGCGTCGAGAATGTTTTCTCCACGTAGCCTCTTCTGTTCGCATCTTTGCCGGACCGCAGAAAGACGCCCGCTTCTCTCTCGCGCTTTGCGAGCGAAGGACGCCTAGCCGGCGAAGGTGCGTCTTCGGCGGCTGCAAAGCGAAGCGAGAGCCGGTACGGCGCCCTGCTGCTGTGCTCCCTGCATTTCACATCCAAACTGCACCAGCACGCATAGCAGCATGCAGGCTCATCTCCAAAAGATGTTTCCTGCTGCCACGAAGTTCTGGCAGCACTGGCACTCGGGACAAAATATGCAGAGAGAGAGGGAGCGAGAGAGAGAGAAAAGAACTTCGCCCCCGCTTCAGTCTTACAGAACTCGTGCACTTGGAGGTCCCAGAGAACGTAGAGTGCGTCGAGAATGTTTTCTCCACGTAGCCGCTTCTGTTCGCGTTTTTGCCGCACCGCCGAGAGTCGCCCGCTTCTCTCTCGCGCTTTGCGTGCGAAGGACGCCTAGCCGGCGAAGGTGCGTCTTCGGCGGCTGCAAAGCGAAGCGAGAGCCGGTACGGCGCCCTGCTGCTGTGCTCCCTGCATTTCACATCCAAACTGCACCAGCACGCATAGCAGCATGCAGGCTCATCTCCAAAAGATGTTTCCTGCTGCCACGAAGATCTGGCAACACTGGCACTAAGTCACACTCTGCAGAGAGAGAAAAAGCAAGAGAGATTGAGATGCACTTTGCCCCAGCTTCAGTCTTACAGAACTCGTGCACTTGGAGTTCCCAGAGAAGGTAGAGTGCGTGGAGAATGCTCTCTCCACGTAGCCTCTTCTGTTCGCGTTTTTGCCGCACCGCTGAGAGTCGCCCGCTTCTCTCTCGCGCTTTGCGAGCGAAGGACGCCTAGCCGGCGAAGGTGCGTCTTCGGCGGCTGCAAAGCGAAGCGAGAGCCGGTACGGCGCCCTGCTGCTGTGCTCGCTGCATTTCACATCCAAACTGCACCAGCACGCATAGCAGCATGCAGGCTCATCTCCAAAAGATGTTTCCTGCTGCCACGAAGATCTGGCAACACTGGCACTAAGTCACACTCTGCAGAGAGAGAAAAAGCAAGAGAGATTGAGATGCACTTTGCCCCAGCTTCAGTCTTACAGAACTCGTGCACTTGGAGTTCCCAGAGAAGGTAGAGTGCGTGGAGAATGCTCTCTCCACGTAGCCTCTTCTGTTCGCGTTTTTGCCGCACCGCTGAGAGTCGCCCGCTTGTCTCTCGCGCTTTGCGAGCGAAGGGCGCCTAGCCGGCGAAGGTGCGTCTTCTTCGGCAAGAAAGCGAAGCGAGAGCCGGTACGGCGCCCTGCTGCTGTGCTCCCTGCATTTCACATCCAAACTGCACCAGCACGCATAGCAGCATGCAGGCTCATCTCCGAAGGATGTTTCCTGCCGCCACGAAGTTCTGGCAGCACTGGCACTCGGGACAAAATATGCAGAGAGAGAGGGAGCGAGAGAGAGAGAAAAGAACTTCGCCCCAGCTTCAGCCTTGCAGAACTCGTGCACTTGGAGTTCCCAGAGAAGGTAGCGTGCGTGGAGAAGGTTTTCTCCACGTAGCCGCTTCTGTTCGCATCTTTGCCGGACCGCAGAAAGACGACCGCTTCTCTCTCGCGCTTTGCGAGCGAAGGACGCCTAGCCGGCGAAGGTGCGTCTTCGGCGGCTGCAAAGCGAAGCGAGAGCCGGTACGGCGCCCTGCTGCTGTGCTCCCTGCATTTCACATCCAAACTGCACCAGCACGCATAGCAGCATGCAGGCTCATCTCCAAAGGATGTTTCCTGCTGCCACGAAGTTCTGGCAGCACTGGCACTCGGGACAAAATATGCAGAGAGAGAGGGAGCGAGAGAGAGAGAAAAGAACTTCGCCCCCGCTTCAGTCTTACAGAACTCGTGCACTTGGAGGTCCCAGAGAACGTAGAGTGCGTCGAGAATGTTTTCTCCACGTAGCCTTTTCTGTTCGCGTTTTTGTACGAGTTCTGTAAGACTGAAGCTGGGGCAAAATGCATCTCAATCTCTCTTGCTTTTTCTCTCTCTGCACATTTTGTCCCGACTGCCAGTGCTGCCAAATCTTCGTGGCAGTGGCAAACTTCCTTTGGAGATGAGCCTGCATGCTGCTATGCGTGCTGGTGTAGTTTGGATGTGAAATGCAGCGAGCACAGCAGCAGGGCGCCGTACCGGCTCTCGCTTCGCTTTGCAGCCGCCGAAGACGCACCTTCGCCGGCTAGGCGTCCTTCGCTCGCAAAGCGCGAGAGAGAAGCGGGCGTCTTTCTGCGGTCCGGCAAAGATGCGAACAGAAGAGGCTACGTGGAGAAAACATTCTCCACGCACTCTACCTTCTCTGGGAACTCCAAGTGCACGAGTTCTGTAAGACTGAAGCTGGGGCGAAGTTCTTTTCTCTCTCTCTCGCTCCCTCTCTCTCTGCATATTTTGTCCCGAGTTCCAGTGCTGCCAGAACTTCGTGGCGGCAAGAAACATCCTTTGGAGATGAGCCTGCATGCTGCTATGCGTGCTGGTGCAGTTTGGATGTGAAATGCAGGGAGCACAGCAGCAGGGCGCCGTACCGGCTCTCGCTTCGCTTTCTTGCCGAAGAAGACGCACCTTCGCCGGCTAGGCGCCCTTCGCTCGCAAAGCGCGAGAGAGAAGCGGGCGACTCTCAGCGGTGCGGCAAAAACGCGAACAGAAGAGGCTACGTGGAGAGAGCATTCTCCACGCACTCTACCTTCTCTGGGAACTCCAAGTGCACGAGTTCTGTAAGACTGAAGCTGGGGCAAAGTGCATCTCAATCTCTCTTGCTTTTTCTCTCTCTGCAGAGTGTGACTTAGTGCCAGTGTTGCCAGATCTTCGTGGCAGCAGGAAACATCTTTTGGAGATGAGCCTGCATGCTGCTATGCGTGCTGGTGCAGTTTGGATGTGAAATGCAGGGAGCACAGCAGCAGGGCGCCGTACCGGCTCTCGCTTCGCTTTGCAGCCGCCGAAGACGCACCTTCGCCGGCTAGGCGTCCTTCGCTCGCAAAGCGCGAGAGAGAAGCGGGCGACTCTCGGCGGTGCGGCAAAAACGCGAACAGAAGCGGCTACGTGGAGAAAACCTTCTCCACGCACGCTACCTTCTCTGGGAACTCCCAAGTGCACGAGTTCTGCAAGACTGAAGCTGGGGCGAAGTTCTTTTCTCTCTCTCTCGCTCCCTCTCTCTCTGCATATTTTGTCCCGAGTGCCAGTGCTGCCAGAACTTCGTGGCGGCAGGAAACATCCTTTGGAGATGAGCCTGCATGCTGCTATGCGTGCTGGTGCAGTTTGGATGTGAAATGCAGGGAGTACAGCAGCAGGGCGCCGTACCGGCTCTCGCTTCGCTTTGCAGCCGCCGAAGACGCACCTTCGCCGGCTAGGCGTCCTTCGCTCGCAAAGCGCGAGAGAGAAGCGGGCGACTCTCTGCGGTGCGGCAAAAACGCGAACAGAAGAGGCTACGTGGAGAGAGCATTCTCCACGCACTCTACCTTCTCTGGGAACTCCAAGTGCACGAGTTCTGTAAGACTGAATTTGGGGCAAAGTGCTTCTCTCTCTCTCTTGCTCCTTCTCTCTCTGCACATTGTGTCCCGTGTGCCAGTGTTTCCAGACCTTCGTGGAAGTGAGCTTGGCTTTTGCCTGGACTCTGTCAGCGCTCATATGGAATCAACCACACGATGGCACTCTCGACTTGCTTTTAAAGGAATCCCGCTGTGTCCAGCTCGGAAGCCTCCCAATTCTACAGCCAAGTTGGAAAGGTGCCTGCTCTCAACTCATCTGTCAGCCCCAAAAGATTGCTTTGATCTTCCCCTTCCAACTGAAAACTCTGATTTGCACCACACTCTAGTGGCCTTTGCCTTAAAAATTCTTTTCACTCTCACAAGAATCTGGCTACAAACTTGAGAACATCTGGCAAAAGCAGAGCGCACAAAGATGCCAACTGAGAAAGCTCTTGCTGCCGACAACTTCAACTGCACCCGTCGAGGTACCAGCACACACCCTGCTATCGGCCCTTTCCTTCTCAGCACCATGGTCCAGCACCATGAAGGGGAGCTGCTCCCAATTTCCTTTTGTTTTGCAGCCGAAACACCGTGCAGCCAGCTGTGAAATGATTCCTCTTCCTTCTCCGCTAGATGTAGCTTCACATTCGTTCAGTGTCCAAGGGACAGGATTCACCACGGAGCTTCTCCACGAACTGCTGCTCGCACATGAGTGGGGCCGGGCCAGAAAAGAGCTTGGCTTTTGCCTGGACTCTGTCAGCGCTCATATGGAATCAACCACACGATGGCACTCTCGACTTGCTTTTAAAGGTATCGCGCTGTGTCCAGCTCGGAAGCCTCCCAATTCCACAGCCAAGTTGGAAAGGTGCCTGCTCTCAACTCGACTGCCAGCCCCAAAAGATTGCTTTGATCTTCCCCTTCCAACTGAAAACTCTTATTTGCACCACACTCTAGTGGCCTTTGCCTTAAAAATTCTTTTCACTCTCACAAGAATCTGGCTACAAACTTGAGAACATCTGGCAAAAGCAGAGCTCACAAAGATGCCAGCTGAGAAAGCTCTTGCTGCCGACAACTTCAACTGCACCCGTCGAGGTACCAGCACACACCCTGCTATCGGCCCTTTCCTTCTCAGCTCTTGCTACCATCCTAACCCTGCAGTCTCACTGAGTCTGCATCCAGTCAGGTCCAGCACCATGGAGGGGAGCTGCTCCCACATGAACGGGACCAGGACAAAAAGCTCAACAGCCTGGCGTTTGCATTCCCACTGACAGTTCAACAGCGCTAAGCCAGAGAACTGCCTATGGGCAAAAGTCTTAAAATTCACTAAGACCAACCAATGTACACATGCAAAGTTGTTTCCTTTGCAAAAGAGAGGAATTAGAAGCCCATCTCCAATGAAATGGCATCCCCTCCTCCAAAATACAGAACATCCAGGGACTGATCCCATGCAAAGGTGCCAGAACACTGTTCCTCAGCATTACCTAGGCTGCTAGGTAGGCTACCCACCAAGACTGAGCAGAGCGGTTTACCTTGTCCAAAAGATGGTGTTGCCAGAATTTCAGAAGGCCACTTCTGAGACGCGGAAACCACCTGCCAAACTGAATCTTTCAAGAGGCCACCTTCCAAAGATGGATTCCATGTCCGTAAAGTGTACAAACTGAAGCAACGCTTCCACACCAGATATGTCAGGACAGAAAGCAGCTGGTGGCCCGGACCTCCACTAGGCAGCTTCTTCTCTGCGCCTCCAGCGCTGGGGTTGCGTGCTTTCCTTCCCATGAAAAAGCCTTGCCATTCTCCTTCAGGAACTTACCAAGCCAAAGTTGCATAGCACCTCCAGTATTGCATACGTCCAACAATTACTCCTACCCAGAAGGGGCCAGGAGAGAAATGTCTTGCTGGACTGTACCTCCCCATGGTACCTTTCCTTCTGCTCCACTGACACTGGCACTATGGCCTTTGCTTCTCAAGGAAAGGCACTCCGAGTCATTTGGCTGGGACTTGCCTTCTCTACCTTGCCTAGTTTTTCCTAGCCTCCTCTTGCTTTGCTTGCCTTTCTTGCATCTGCCTTCCCTTGCCCTGCCTACATCGTCCTTGCTTTGCTTTGCCTTGCCTACCACTCTTTACCTTGCCTTCCATGCAGGCAAGGCAATACAAGGCAAGTGTAGGCAATTGGAGGCAAGTCAAGGGGGAGGTAGACAAGGCCAGAGCAGTGAGGGGAAAGCAAATGGAGTGGTAGGCAAGAGAAGGTCCAGAAGTTAGAGGCAAGGTTAGGCAGAAGAAGGTAAGCCCAGTGATGGGTAGGCCAGGCAGAAACAGGAAGGAGTAGGCAAAGCAAGGCCCTGGAGGAAAGCTGTAGCCAGGTGGGGCATGGGCACAGAAGAGAACTCAAAGCCATGGAGGTTTAGCAGGGCAAGAAGAGGAAACTCTTGGGTTGCCAAGGCAAGGCAGCTGCTGGTAGACAAAAGCGGCCAGGAAACACTGACTTGACTGGTCTTGCTCTCACCTGTGCCAGCTCTAATCTGCACCTAAAACACTGGGGCTACCTGCTTTCCTTCCAATGCAGAAGAACTGTCATCTTGGTCCCAGAGCTCAGAAGACAAATGTGGATTGCCAGTCCAAAATTCTGTACATGCAAGAATTGATGCCAGAAAAAAGCTGCTGGGACAGACGGGTTTGGCTACTATGGGCTTCCTCTTCCGTGCTCCTGAAACGCTGAGGGTATGTGAAGGCCTTGAAGGCTTCCTGAGGGAAGCAGGCAGGGCAAGGCAAGTTGAAGAAATGCCACGAAAAGAGGGGTCTTGAATTCCAGGTGGGGGAGGGGTGAGCAAGGTCCTGCAAGGCAAGTGAAGGCTTTGAGGGCAACAGAAGGCAACTGCTGCCTTTACAGGGCAAGGCAAGGCAAGGGAGAGATAAGCAAGACAATGAGAGTTCTAGAAAAAGAAGGGAAGGGAAGGCAAGGCTGGGCCTGGACAAATGGGTGGGGAAGTCAAGGTGGGGATGGCTGAGCAAATCAGTGCAGGGCAGTGGAGGGATGGAAGAGCGGGAATGGTCACTTAAGTTCATACAACATAGCCTGTCAAATTCTTTGCACCCATGCCCACGCAGTAAAAGCAAAAAATCAATTGCTGCTTGATTTTGGAATATAGCATGTCTAATGCTGTCTACATCAATTAATGAGTCAGCTATCGCTATGCTGGTAGCATTACTAAACTTGGCCAACCAACAGCCAGGTTTGTTCAGGCTCCTGAGGCCTTGTGCACTTGCAAGCCCAGGAGCCGATGAAGAGGCAGTGATTATCTTGGCAGTGTTCCAGAACTCAGCTGTATCTCTGCAGGCAGAAGTAAAAGCATGTATGCTGTGAGTATGAGAGTGGTGAGTTCAGTTTTGTTGGCTCCACAGTGCAATTGTCATCTTTAGAGAAAAGAGGGTTACTTTCCCCAAAGTAGATGGACCACCTTTAATTGCCATTGGCACTCTGGTCCATGCTCAGTCCGCACAGATGAAGAAAATGCCCTGCGGGAGTTGCATATGTATACTAAAACTCAAGGTTAGTTTTAGTTTGTGATTGAATTACACCGGTGTGAAACACTTGGGTAGCATGGTGTTGTGGCATTGACCCACCAAGCCATAGGGCTATTCCTTGTGCTGAGAAATGTGAAGGTGGTACAGCTATGTGCATTCAAGGTGCCTAAAATCTGCAGTTCCTGTGGGGGTAAAGCAGGGAATTTCCCACGGGGAGACAATGTATCCGGGCAGGCTGAGGAGGCAGGGGTGCTGTTCCATAACGGTGGCAGTTCAGGGGTGGTGAGAAGGATGCCGATCAGACACTTTGTGAATGGCTTCTGAGGCGCAGCAGTGCTAAGGCATAAGGGATCTTGTCCGGTTGCCTTAGCCAGGGTCACCCAGATGTTTTGCTCCAGGGGGTGTATGGGTTGCAGGTATCCTGTTAAATCACAAACAGAAGAGCAGTTACCTCCCCCCTCTTCCTGCTCCCACCCATTACTCCTGCCGACGTAAGTGCGGAGTGGGTACTTGGCACCAGTGCCATTCCCCTGGAACAGTGATAGTAACCACCTTGTTTGCTTCTGCTCCTATCACCTCAAGTGGCGATAAGACCGGGTTTCTGGGGCGTGGTGGGGGGGGGGGGGGTGGATACCATAGCTTGGCACCTGACAAGCAAGACTATGTGGGACTTTGAATGGATAGGGAGGGCAAAACCCACAGAGAAGACTGATCCTATAGTTCCAGTAGGGAGAATATGGGTAGAAGGAGCTGTGTTTTGAGTGCTTAAAGTGAACGGTCTTTCATTTTTCCAGTGTTTGTAACAGTGCAGCTGGAGAATAACTCATCTGAAATGCTGCCTTTTTCAGCCTAGAAATGAAACTCAAGATCCTTTCAGTATAGGAGATAAGATAAAAGTGGATCTTTACTGGAGCTCCAGGGACAGTTCCAGGAAGAATCTCCACAAAAGCCCACCCCTCCCCCCGGCTGAATACAGTCTTCTAGGTTTTAGGAAATTAGCATCATTGATCAAAAGCACCAATTCAGAGGACAAGTGGGGATGCAATTCCCCCCAGGTCAAGCCCCTTCTCTGGAGCCCCCCCACCCTTGGTACTAGTTGGACTTGTTGACTAAAATGTGTCTTGAAGATCTTGTTGTCAGGCTTGGTTCCCAGGAAGAAGCAAGACAGGAGAGGGGCCTTGTGCCCTCCAGGGCTTGGAGCTCTGCAATGAGTTTGGTCTTTCTGGCTGGGGAAAAACTACTGGCAAGGTCACAAATACAGAAAAGTAAAAAGGCAAAAATCACTTTGGCATCAGAAACAAAGGTAAAATTAATGTAAAAAGCAAGCTAAGATACATCTGAAAACTTCTCTGCTTTCTTCATCTTCCCCTTATGCAAAGAGGCTTTTGATTTGCAGGATTTTCATTTTATCCAAAGGCATTCATTCCATAGGTGCCAAAACCATCCCACAATGATAAGTGAAATATAGTCAGTAGGGACAATAGGGACTGGCATCCACCGCAAAGGAGAGGAAAGATCATTTCCAGAACAATAGTTTTATTTAACTGTGGTGAAAAGTGGGAGCTGAGTTTTGTTTAGAATTAGCCAGAAGAAGCTCTTAATTATTCTCTGCTGCTGCTGCTCTTATACCTTTTCATAATTACTGTGGCACATTAAGATTGGCTGCTAGCAAACAATGACAAGGCTGTCTAACAAACAATGGCAATTCAAGCAATAATACAATGAGCTATACTGATGCCTTCAGGTATTTCTAGTTTTTTACTCTTCATATAGCTGTAACTTGCTGTAGTTCTGTGCTTCTTACAAAGTGCTAAAATCCCCTGTTCCCAGCACCTTTAGCCAAAACAAGACTCTCTGAGTACAGATTCAAGGACATATTCATTGCCTTAGGGCTTGAAAACATGTAAACAACTGTGAGATGGGGGGAGCAGGCCTGGGGTGGTTAACATCATCACCTGAGGGTACGATTGGAGAATTAAGGGCCAATATGCTAATGAAACAGAACTTATAAAAGGTGAAGAGCTCGTGACTCGGGGTCCATTTTGGGTGTCGTCCCCGACAGGGGACTTTGTTTGCCTGAATCTACCTTTAAGGCCTCTGCAGGCCTTAAATAAATTGTCTGCTTTTTATACTCCTAATTTGTCTTGGCCTCTGTTTCAGGTAGCCTGTCTTTTAGGCTACAATACAAGCAAAAGTAGAGTTGGTTACAAAAACCGGATGTGCTAGGAAGGCCGGAAGTTGGTATGACAGAGTTAAAAATTGGATGTGCTAGGGAGACCGGAAGTTTTAACCACAGAGTTAAAACTGAAGGTGCTAGGAAGACCGGAAGTTTTGTATCATAGAGTTGAATCGGAGTGTGCTAGGGAGACCGGAAGTTTTAATCACAGAGTTGAAACTGAAGGTGCTAGGAAAACCGGAAGGAGGAAGTGGAGTCAAGCAAGAAAGTTTTCTTCATTCTCTTTTCTTCATTATCTCGTGGACATGCACAACAAGCACAGGACCAAATATGGCAGGGCCTTTGACATGAATTCAGTCGCAGACACAAGCAGTAAGCAGGTCTAGGGTAGGGAATGGGCATGAAAGGGAATGCACAGCAATGGTGGTTTAGCAAGGCAAGACAGGTGAGGTTCATAGATTGCTGGCAGGCGGAAGTGGCCAGGAAAGACTGATTTGACTGGCCTTGCTCTCACCTGCACCATCTCTAATCTGCACCTAAAACACTGGGGCTACCTGCTTTCCTTCCAATGCAGAAGAACTGTCATTTTGGTTCCGGAGCCCAGAAGACAAATGTGGATTGCCTGTCCAAAATTCCATACATGCAAGAATTGATGCCAGGCAAAAGCTGCTGGGACAGACAGGTCTGGCTTCACGTGACCTCCTATGGGCTTCCTCTTCCATGCTCCTGAAAGACTGCGGGTATGTGAAGGCCTTGAAGGCTTCCTGAGGGAAGCAGGCAGGGCAAGGCAAGTTGAAGAATTGTCACGAAAAGAAGGGTCTTGAATTCCAGGTGGGGGAGGGGTGAGCAAGGTCCTGCAAGGCAAGTGAGGGCTTTGAGGGCAACAGAAGGCAACTGCTGTGTTTACAGGGCAAGGCAAGGCAAGGGGGAGGTAGGCAAGGCAATGAGAGTGCCAGAAGGAGAAGGGAAGGCAAGGCTGGGCCTGGACAAATGGGTGGGGAAGTCAAGGTGGGGATGGCCGAGCAAGTCAGTGCAGGGCAGTGGAGGGATGGAAGAGCGGGAATGGTCACTTAAGTTCATACAACATAACCTGTCAAATTCTTTGCACCCATGCCCACGCAGTAAAAGCAAAAAATCAATTGCTGCTTGATTTTGGAATATAGCATGTCTAATGCTGTCTACATCAATTAACAAGTCAGCTATCGCTATGCTGGTAGCATTACTAAACTTGGCCAACCAACAGCCAGGTTTGTTCAGGCTCCTGAGGCCTTGTGCACTTGCAAGCCCAGGAGCCGATGAAGAGGCAGTGATTATCTTGGCAGTGTTCCAGAACTCAGCTGTATCTCTGCAGGCAGAAGTAAAAGCATGTATGCTGTGAGTATGAGAGTGGTGAGTTCAGTTTTGTTGGCTCCATAGTGCAATTGTCATCTTTAGAGAAAAGAGGGTTACTTTCCCCAAAGTAGATGGACCACCTTTAATTGCCATTGGCACTCTGGTCCATGCTCAGTCCGCACAGATGAAGAAAATGCCCTGCGGGAGTTGCATATGTATACTAAAACTCAAGGTTAGTTTTAGTTTGTGATTGAATTACACCGGTGTGAAACACTTGGGTAGCATGGTGTTGTGGCATTGACCCACCAAGCCATAGGGCTATTCCTTGTGCTGAGAAATGTGAAGGTGGTACAGCTATCTGCATTCAAAGTGCCTAAAATCTGCAGTTCCTGTGGGGGTAAAGCAGGGAATTTCCCACGGGGAGACAAGGTATCCGGGCAGGCTGAGGGTGGGGCCTATACTAGGCCTAACTCCATGTTTGTTATCTGCAGAAGCTGTTTGGAAATCGAATATAATTAGCTCACGATCCTCTACTGTAAAAACATGTAGCGTGGTGCCAGCTTTACCTGTCTGCCTATACAGCTTTAATAAGACAATTTAAATGCAATTGTTTTTGCCATGTAGACACATGTG
Source organism: Acanthiza pusilla (assembly GCA_036630365.1). Lineage (NCBI taxonomy): Eukaryota > Metazoa > Chordata > Aves > Passeriformes > Acanthizidae > Acanthiza > Acanthiza pusilla. The sequence goes on along the minus strand of JAXCHO010000167.1, from coordinate 431,146 downwards.
CTTTACATCTCGAACCGTTTGTAATTATTTTTACAGAAAGCTGTCTTACCATCAGCAAGTTAAGCAGGTCTTAAATGCAATTTTCCAAGAACGTGCAGTGCTATCATCCCTGTGAGTAAAGCTGCATCTCGAAAACATCTTAATAAACTTACATTTATCTTAGAGGAGTGAACAGGCATTTTCCACATGACTGTAAATCTGCCACACTTTAGATTTATTTCTTGATATTATTTGCAAATGTTTAACTGCTGTATGATGAATTTTCAGTAGTTTCTTGTGCGAAGAAAGTCAAAATAAGTTAAATTCTGCTGTATCTAAAACTCTTAAGGTATACTCTTAATCTTGTATCTAATTTTAGTAAATTTAAAGTTAAAAGAATGCAAAGGCATTCAGAGTGACTACCTCACTGAATTCAAAGGACTATTTTTCTTTCCATAGGTATACCTTAATCAGTATCTGTGTGCATACAAGTGTGAAAGTGCTGCAGCAAATGTACTAAGAATGTTGTTTGAGTCTTTTATGCCTTTTGAGTTTATAAGTCAGACCTGTCAACTTTAAGTTGATCAAAATTTATGTAAAGTCTGTTGGTTTTCAGTTTGATTAAGAAGTTGAATTTTGGTAACCTCTGAAAGAAAGAAAAGAGAAAACAGACGCTTGTAGTCGAGTGAAGAAAATTTCCATGTTTGTGAGTGGTGGTGTTGTTTAGTGAATTTGTAACAGCTGGCAGAGGGGTGTAACTTGCTGCTTCAGAGCCAGAACTGGCTGAGTAGCATCCTGAGGCCAATTCTGTAAAGCATTTTGTGGCCTAAGAGTCAGTTAGCCCCATAATAACTTTAGCAAAGGCAAGTTTAATTTTGTTTTCCTGTACATGTGTGTGAATTGTCTCTGTTAATTTGTATTTTATCAGCATGTAAGTCTGGGTAGAGGCACCTATGAGATAGGACTTATTTTTTAAGTGCTTGACATTAATTTTTGCTTTCAATTATGTTAACTTTAAGCTCTGTTAGATTTATCTTAATTTTAAGTGAAGTTAAAGTTTAAGTTCTGTCAAAACATGAAATTCTAGATGTGTTGTTAAAGTAATGATATGAATTTACTAAGCTTTTACAGAGAGCATTACCCAGAAAACATTATTTGATGCTATACATATGTGTCTCTTTGTTCACAGCTATTTGTAATTTGTTTATGGTACCATTGATTATTTAGTTAAAACTAAACCACAACGCCGATCTGCAAGAAGTATATTGCTTGAAAGAATTGATATTAATAGAAGCTTGTTTAGAAGATTTAGAGAGACCCTCTCAGGTAAGGCCTGGGCTCTGGCCAAGTCCTGGCCCTAAGCTGATCGGGTACTGAATCTTTAATCCCAGATGTTTCTACCCTAAAACTGCAATTGAGTCATTTTGGCTCACCAATTGGGCTTGGAGAGCTGGAACCCCTTTTCAGGTAAACTTGACAACCTTGCCCGGGAAAGGTCTTCAAGTCTCACCTGTAAAATGGGACTCTCCCGTGATTGTAGACTCTGGGTAGTAGCTAATAGTTAAATGGTTAATGATCTGTATATTTTTAAAGTACTGTTCTCTTTCTCTTATGTATTGCACCTGTAGTTGTATCTGTTGCCTTAATTACCTTTGCTCATAATGCAAAACCCACAATTGAGTGTATAATAACATGTAATGACAAAGCTCAAATGTTAACCTGTTAACCTAGAGAAGAGAGTATGCATGTGTTCTATCATCAACAAGTTTGAAGCAATTACCTACTCACCTGATCAGAATCAAGAATTAGAGTTCAGAAAAAACCATGGACTCTTTAATCAAGATTAGAGCTTGGCAGAGACTTTAGAGCAACGGTGTATATTGTTTTCACAGTTTCAATTAGCTAAAGTAGTACTTGCTAGAAAAATTATTTTAAGTAACCTTATAATAACAAGTTGAAGTGGAGAGGTTGCTCAAAGCTGAAGAATCACTGAGTAGCTCAAGAATTTGTGTAAGACAGTGTTGTTGTTGCTTTTGATAATAATAACTTTCAAAAGGTTGTTTTGCTGTGCTTTGCAATGACTGGCTGTCAGCTCAGACTTTCTCCTTGGCTGGCTCAACTGCTGAAGAAAGGACTACGGCTATTGATAATCATTATAATTACTGTTTTAATTGTTCAATTAATGTTTAACTGCTTAACTAAGAAATTAACTAGTGCTTTGTAACCATTAAAGAAACAGGGGGAAATGTGGGAAATGTGGAGGATCTGGCACTGCAATGGTTAAGAGCTAAGGAACATCCAGAGCCACAGCTGCAGCTTGTGGGCCCTTGATAAGCAAGTAAGATTCCCATGAGAAACAAGACCTGAGAAGCACAAGGAGTTCCCATGAGAAGCGGAACTGAGACACACAAACAATGAAGAAGAAGATACCACAAGACTGCCAAACAAGCTGATTAACGCAGGTGGACAGCAGCCTATCCTGAGCTTAGCTTTTGCAATATGTATGAGGCTAATTAAGTAACGTATATATTGTGTAGCTGAAAGGCAATAAACTGAGTTCTGATGATCACAAATGTGGTGTCAGGCTTCCTCTTCCCGACAACCTGCGCACACACACACACACACACACACAGAGGGAGCGAGAGATAGTTCCTCGTTCGTTTCTGTTTTGATTTCCTGGACTTTATTTGCTTTGTTGTTGCTTGCTTTTCCTTGGTGTGCCTTAAGTGCTCATTAAGCAAGAGTTCATTGAATCTTGTCAAAGAACTGTCTTGCGCTGTCACATGATATTCAGTCTGGTTTTTGCTGATACTCCTGCTGATGATTTTGAAAGTGATCTCAAACTCTCAGTTATAACTTTGGATGCAGCAAATTCAAAGAAATTCTTGGTGTTGCAGCCAAATTCTTTTGAGCAGAATGCACTTGAAATTAATGCACAGGGTACTAATTTGCTCGCCTTGGCTGCTCAGGGATGTGGTGCCAAATAGCCCACAGGGAATAATTAACCATGCTCTGTGCGCCTGTGGTGTGACCTGTGAAATCGCACCCAGTGAATGAAAGAAAAAGGGATGGAAACAGCGATTTTTATGGGGAACATCTGTTACTATGAGAAATAGACTGATTGAGACTGCTCCCCAAGCATGCACAAATGTGATAATGAGCCTTTTAATTAATAAAACAGGAAATCCTCTGGATGAGATAATGGAACACAGCAGCTAGGTGACCTTGGGGAGTGGAACGCCCAGAATCGAGATAGGAATCAAGAAAACCTGCCTATTAGGCTTTTGATACCACATGGTGGCTACATGCCGGAGTTAAAATTCCAAGAGGAGATGCAGAAATCCAAGCAACTATTCATGATTTGTTACCAGCAAGTCATTTTCTGGTTTGCTTTCAACCCTGCTCTAGTAGCAAGTGAATTTGTAATGTTAAATTCTGTACACCCACAGTGTGGAGTGGCCTTCCAAGTTACTGGTTTTAATGTTTATCAAACCAAAATGTAACATATAATTTGTGATTCAGTCTTCTAGGCTGGAGATTTCATTCTATGAATCTTCAAAGGCATGTGCTGCAAGTTTTGGGGATGACAGAAAGCAAAACGTTTATTTGCAATAGTGTTGGAAAACTGCAGTAAGCAGAACTTCCAGAGCGCAGGCTGATGTGTGCTGTCTTTGGAGAAGAGCTGTTAGTGAGCAATGGGCAGAACTAGCTGATTTCCTATAGCTCTCCTTGGAGAGCAAATTAACCAGGTGACCTGGACCTGGGAGATTGTCAAGCAGCTAAGCACAATGTCAACATGTTCACTGAGGTCTCCTGGTGTGGTGTAGTTCATCTGCTGAAAGATACAATGTCGTCCTGGGGTATTGCAGGATACAAAGCCGAATAGCCAGCTCCTACAGCAGCTCTCTAGAGTTGTTAGTGCTTCCAGTGTAAATCACCATATTTCAACAGGTCTGAAAATGATGACTTTGGCTGTTTTCATAGCCTTGATCACAAGCCTACCCACAAGGAAAAGAAGGCTTAGAGCAACACAAGAAATTTAAAAAACAATTCCATCCCTTGTTCTCTAACTTTTTAATAATATTACTTTCTTTATAGTCATCACCCTAAGTAATTGCCATACTTTTCTTGGTTTTGAGATTTGTTATAGTGATCTGCCTTTACTCTTTAATTCTTAACAAAACTCAGCTCACACTTTTCACCACAGTTAAATAAAACTATTGTTCTGGAAATGATCTTTCCTCTCCTTTGTGGTGGATGCCAGTCCCTATTGTCCCTACTGACTGTACTTCACTTATCATTGGGATGGTTTTGGCACCTATGGAATGAATGCCTTTGGATAAAATGAAAATCCTGCAAATCAAAAGCCTCTTTGCATAAGGGGAAGATGAAGAAAGCAGAGAAGTTTTCAGATGTATCTTAGCTTGCTTTTTAACATTAATTTTATCTTTGCTTCTGATGCCAAAGTGATTTTTGCCTTGCATCGCGGCAGCAGGAGCGGCACCCCTCAGCCCGGGGACATCGAAATTAGCTTCTCCGCTCAGCTCAACTCCGCCCCTGCCCCCGCCCATCGCAGCAGCAGGAGCGGCACTGCCCAAGGCAATGACGTTGCCACCCTCGGGCCCCGCCTCCCCGCCCCCCCTTTGGGCCAGAGCCGGCGGGCAAACTGGCCGCCACCCCCCCGCGCCCAGCGGCGGCGGCGAGCAGGCCGGGCCATAGCCGCCCAACAGCGGCGGTGGGTGAGGGCCCATCACGGGCCCCACCCTCAAACAAGGCATTAGCAAATCCATTTCTACTTCTTTTCTTTCCCTAGGACTAAAAGGGGTTTTCTTCTTCCGATTTTCATCACATGAGAAGATGCTCCCCATTGCATACACTTACAAACAGGAAAGATCACAGAAGTAACACACATAGAGGACTTTGCTATTGTGATAAATAACCGTGTGTGTTTGTTAATCAAATCTTGCTTAAGCCAGGTGTGGTAAATACGTAGTAATATAGTGTTGGCTTTTTGCAGATATTCATTGTGTGTATGGTTTTATTCTGTTTATATAAGTAGTCTTGTCATAAAGAATAGAGGTATATAACCAATGTTTTAATTTCTGTTATTAACTAGATTTCGATATAATAGTAAAATAACTGGTAGAGGTAGTTTAAAAGACTTTCCTTTACTAACCACACTGCCTGCTTGACTGGATCCCCTATTGTTCTTTATTAAACTTTTAAATTTCAACAGGAGAGTTAACCTCGTTTATCACACAGGGAATAAATGGTTAAAATTGAGTCAGAAAGCTCACAAGTTTTATCTAACAAAAAGCTAAGCAAGGCCAAGAAAAACAGATGTCTAAGCAAGAACAGAGGGAACAGATAACGAAGTCAGGTCAGGATGACCTGTACCCAGTGAAGTAAGCGATGTATGAGCCCCCCTGAGATGAGCCCCTCCGAGGAAGACGTCGGTCTTCGGCCTCACGACCACCAGAAGGCAGAAGAAGAAGACCCCATAGTAACAGCCCGCGCAGACGCAGAGTACTCCCGGATACCAGGTCAAAGAGACTATAAAACTTGAGGGATTAGGGGGGGCGAGTGGCGAACCGTTGGCGGAGCAGGGTCTCCACGGTCGCCCAGCGCTGTTTTGCTTGTTGTAGCTTGCTCAATAAATCAAATTATTTTAATTGGCCTGGTTTTTGTCTCTAACCTATAACACTACTGTAGTGCTAGCCCTAGCCCTCTCTCAGAAGGACGTCTCCTTCTACACAAATTGTATCACAAAAGTACTCTTTATACACCTACTCACGTGCCTCTGTAGGGTCCTTGGTCTCTGATACCTTCTAGGCTGCCACCGCCCCGGTAGATGTTGACAGAGTGATAATGCAGGTGTTGCACTGGGCCCAGAGGGGTTTGTAGAGACCTTCCTTGACCCGGCTGGCGTGCCAAAAACTGTAGCCTAAAAGACAGGCTACCTGAAACAGAGGCCAAGACAAATTAGGAGTATAAAAAGCAGACAATTTATTTAAGGCCTGCAGAGGCCTTAAAGGTAGATTCAGGCAAACAAAGTCCCCTGTCGGGGACGACACCCAAAATGGACCCCGAGTCACGAGCTCTTCACCTTTTATAAGTTCTGTTTCATTAGCATATTGGCCCTTAATTCTCCAATCGTACCCTCAGGTGATGATGTTAACCACCCCAGGCCTGCTCCCCCCATCTCACAGTTGTTTATATATTTTCAAGCCCTAAGGCAATGAATATGTCCTTGAATCTGTACTCAGAGAGTCTTGTTTTGGCTAAAGGTGCTGGGAACAGGGGATTTTAGCACTTTGTAAGAAGCACAGAACTACAGCAAGTTACAGCTACATGAAGAGTTACTCCTGCCGACGTAAGTGCGGAGTGGGTACTTGGCACCAGTGCCATTCCCCTGGAACAGTGATAGTAACCACCTTGTTTGCTTCTGCTCCTATCACCTCAAGTGGCGATAAGACCGGGTTTCTGGGGCGTGGTGTGGGGGGGGGTGGATACCATAGCTTGGCACCTGACAAGCAAGACTATGTGGGACTTTGAATGGATAGGGAGGGCAAAACCCACAGAGAAGACTGATCCTATAGTTCCAGTAGGGAGAATATGGGTAGAAGGAGCTGTGTTTTGAGTGCTTAAAGTGAACGGTCTTTCATTTTTCCAGTGTTTGTAACAGTGCAGCTGGAGAATAACTCATCTGAAATGCTGCCTTTTTCAGCCTAGAAATGAAACTCAAGATCCTTTCAGTATAGGAGATAAGATAAAAGTGGATCTTTACTGGAGCTCCAGGGACAGTTCCAGGAAGAATATCCACAAACGCCCACCCCTCCCCCCGGCTGAATACAGTCTTCTAGGTTTTAGGAAATTAGCATCATTGATCAAAAGCACCAATTCAGAGGACAAGTGGGGATGCAATTCCCCCCAGGTCAAGCCCCTTCTCTGGAGCCCCCCCACCCTTGGTACTAGTTGGACTTGTTGACTAAAATGTGTCTTGAAGATCTTGTTGTCAGGCTTGGTTCCCAGGAAGAAGCAAGACAGGAGAGGGGCCTTGTGCCCTCCAGGGCTTGGAGCTCTGCAATGAGTTTGGTCTTTCTGGCTGGGGAAAAACTACTGGCAAGGTCACAAATACAGAAAAGTAAAAAGGCAAAAATCACTTTGGCATCAGAAACAAAGGTAAAATTAATGTAAAAAGCAAGCTAAGATACATCTGAAAACTTCTCTGCTTTCTTCATCTTCCCCTTATGCAAAGAGGCTTTTGATTTGCAGGATTTTCATTTTATCCAAAGGCATTCATTCCATAGGTGCCAAAACCATCCCACAATGATAAGTGAAATATAGTCAGTAGGGACAATAGGGACTGGCATCCACCGCAAAGGAGAGGAAAGATCATTTCCAGAACAATAGTTTTATTTAACTGTGGTGAAAAGTGGGAGCTGAGTTTTGTTTAGAATTAGCCAGAAGAAGCTCTTAATTATTCTCTGCTGCTGCTGCTCTTATACCTTTTCATAATTACTGTGGCACATTAAGATTGGCTGCTAGCAAACAATGACAAGGCTGTCTAACAAACAATGGCAATTCAAGCAATAATACAATGAGCTATACTGATGCCTTCAGGTATTTCTAGTTTTTTACTCTTCATATAGCTGTAACTTGCTGTAGTTCTGTGCTTCTTACAAAGTGCTAAAATCCCCTGTTCCCAGCACCTTTAAGCCAAAACAAGACTCTCTGAGTACAGATTCAAGGACATATTCATTGCCTTAGGGCTTGAAAACATGTAAACAACTGTGAGATGGGGGGGAGCAGGCCTGGGGTGGTTAACATCATCACCTGAGGGTACGATTGGAGAATTAAGGGCCAATATGCTAATGAAACAGAACTTATAAAAGGTGAAGAGCTCGTGACTCGGGGTCCATTTTGGGTGTCGTCCCCGACAGGGGACTTTGTTTGCCTGAATCTACCTTTAAAGGCCTCTGCAGGCCTTAAATAAATTGTCTGCTTTTTATACTCCTAATTTGTCTTGGCCTCTGTTTCAGGTAGCCTGTCTTTTAGGCTACAATAACAAGCAAAAGTAGAGTTGGGTTACAAAAACCGGATGTGCTAGGAAGGCCGGAAGTTGGTATGACAGAGTTAAAAATTGGATGTGCTAGGGAGACCGGAAGTTTTAACCACAGAGTTAAAACTGCAGGTGCTAGGAAGACCGGAAGTTTTGTATCATAGAGTTGAATCGGAGTGTGCTAGGGAGACCGGAAGTTTTAATCACAGAGTTGAAACTGAAGGTGCTAGGAAAACCGGAAGGAGGAAAGTGGAGTCAAGCAAGAAAGTTTTCTTCATTCTCTTTTCTTCATTATCTCGTGGACATGCACAACAAGCACAGGACCAAATATGGCAGGGCCTTTGACATGAATTCAGTCGCAGACACAAGCAGTAAGCAGGTCTAGGGTAGGGAATGGGCATGAAAGGGAATGCACAGCAATGGTGGTTTAGCAAGGCAAGACAGGTGAGGTTCATAGATTGCTGGCAGGCGGAAGTGGCCAGGAAAGACTGATTTGACTGGCCTTGCTCTCACCTGCACCATCTCTAATCTGCACCTAAAACACTGGGGCTACCTGCTTTCCTTCCAATGCAGAAGAGCTGTCATTTTTGGTTCCGGAGCCCAGAAGACAAATGTGGATTGCCTGTCCAAAATTCCATACATGCAAGAATTGATGCCAGGCAAAAGCTGCTGGGACAGACAGGTCTGGCTTCACGTGACCTCCTATGGGCTTCCTCTTCCATGCTCCTGAAAGACTGCGGGTATGTGAAGGCCTTGAAGGCTTCCTGAGGGGAAGCAGGCAGGGCAAGGCAAGTTGAAGAATTGTCACGAAAAGAAGGGTCTTGAATTCCAGGTGGGGGAGGGGTGAGCAAGGTCCTGCAAGGCAAGTGAGGGCTTTGAGGGCAACAGAAGGCAACTGCTGTGTTTACAGGGCAAGGCAAGGCAAGGGGGAGGTAGGCAAGGCAATGAGAGTGCCAGAAGGAGAAGGGAAGGGAAGGCTGGGCCTGGACAAATGGGTGGGGAAGTCAAGGTGGGGATGGCCGAGCAAGTTCAGTGCAGGGCAGTGGAGGGATGGAAGAGCGGGAATGGTCACTTAAGTTCATACAACATAACCTGTCAAATTCTTTGCACCCATGCCCACGCAGTAAAAGCAAAAAATCAATTGCTGCTTGATTTTGGAATATAGCATGTCTAATGCTGTCTACATCAATTAACGAGTCAGCTATCGCTATGCTGGTAGCATTACTAAACTTGGCCAACCAACAGCCAGGTTTGTTCAGGCTCCTGAAGGCCTTGTGCACTTGCAAGCCCAGGAGCCGATGAAGAGGCAGTGATTATCTTGGCAGTGTCCAGAACTCAGCTGTATCTCTGCAGGCAGAAGTAAAAGCATGTATGCTGTGAGTATGAGAGTGGTGAGTTCAGTTTTGTTGGCTCCATAGTGCAATTGTCATCTTTAGAGAAAAGAGGGTTACTTTCCCCAAAGTAGATGGACCACCTTTAATTGCCATTGGCACTCTGGTCCATGCTCAGTCCGCACAGATGGAAGAAAATGCCCTGCGGGAGTTGCATATGTATACTAAAACTCAAGGTTAGTCTTAGTTTGTGATTGAATTACACCGGTGTGAAACACTTGGGTAGCATGGTGTTGTGGCATTGACCCACCAAGCCATAGGGCTATTCCTTGTGCTGAGAAATGTGAAGGTGGTACAGCTATCTGCATTCAAGGTGCCTAAAATCTGCAGTTCCTGTGGGGGTAAAGCAGGGAATTTCCCACGGGGAGACAATGTATCCGGGCAGGCTGAGGAGGCAGGGGTGCTGTTCCATAACTGTGGCAGTTCAGGGGTGGTGAGAAGGATGCCGATCAGACACTTTGTGAATGGCTTCTGAGGCGCAGCAGTGCTAAGGCATAAGGGATCTTGTCCAGTTGCCTTAGCCAGGGTCACCCAGATGTTTTGCTCCAGGGGGTGTATGGGTTGCAGGTATCCTGTTAAATCACAAACAGAAGAGCAGTTACCTCCCCCCTCTTCCTGCTCCCACCCATTACTCCTGCCGACGTAAGTGCGGAGTGGGTACTTGGCACCAGTGCCATTCCCCTGGAACCAGTGATAGTAACCACCTTGTTTGCTTCTGCTCCTATCACCTCAAGTGGCGATAAGACCGGGTTTCTGGGGCGTGGGGGGGGGGGGGGGGGGGGGGGTGGATACCATAGCTTGGCACCTGACAAGCAAGACTATGTGGGACTTTGAATGGATAGGGAGGGCAAAACCCACCAGAGAAGACTGATCCTATAGTTCCAGTAGGGGAGAATATGGGTAGAAGGAGCTGTGGTTTTGAGTGCTTAAAGTGAACGGTCTTTCATTTTTCCAGTGTTTGTAACAGTGCAGCTGGAGAATAACTCATCTGAAATGCTGCCTTTTTCAGCCTAGAAATGAAACTCAAGATCCTTTCAGTATAGGAGATAAGATAAAAGTGGATCTTTACTGGAGCTCCAGGGACAGTTCCAGGAAGAATATCCACAAACGCCCCACCCCTCCCCCGGCTGAATACAGTCTTCTAGGTTTTAGGAAATTAGCATCATTGATCAAAAGCACCAATTCAGAGGACAAGTGGGGATGCAATTCCCCCCAGGTCAAGCCCCTTCTCTGGAGCCCCCCACCCTTGGTACTAGTTGGACTTGTTGACTAAAGTGTGTCTTGAAGATCTTGTTGTCAGGCTTGGTTCCCAGGAAGAAGCAAGACAGGAGAGGGGCCTTGTGCCCTCCAGGGCTTGGAGCTCTGCAATGAGTTTGGTCTTTCTGGCTGGGGAAAAACTACTGGCAAGGTCACAAATACAGAAAAGTAAAAGGCAAAAATCACTTTGGCATCAGAAACAAAGGTAAAATTAATGTAAAAAGCAAGCTAAGATACATCCTGAAAACTTCTCTGCTTTCTTTCATCTTCCCCTTATGCAAAGAGGCTTTTGATTTGCAGGATTTTCATTTTATCCAAAGGCATTCATTCCATAGGTGCCAAAACCATCCCACAATGATAAGTGAAATATAGTCAGTAGGGACAATAGGGACTGGCATCCACCGCAAAGGAGAGGAAAGATCATTTCCAGAACAATAGTTTTAATTTAACTGTGGTGAAAAGTGGGAGCTGAGTTTTGTTTAGAATTAGCCAGAAGAAGCTCTTAATTATTCTCTGCTGCTGCTGCTCTTATACCTTTTCATAATTACTGTGGCACATTAAGATTGGCTGCTAGCAAACAATGACAAGGCTGTCTAACAAACAATGGCAATTCAAGCAATAATACAATGAGCTATACTGATGCCTTCAGGTATTTCTAGTTTTTTACTCTTCATGTAGCTGTAACTTGCTGTAGTTCTGTGCTTCTTACAAAGTGCTAAAATCCCCTGTTCCCAGCACCTTTAGCCAAAACAAGACTCTCTGAGTACAGATTCAAGGACATATTCATTGCCTTAGGGCTTGAAAATATGTAAACAACTGTGAGATGGGGGGAGCAGGCCTGGGGTGGTTAACATCATCACCTGAGGGTACGATTGGAGAATTAAGGGCCAATATGCTAATGAAACAGAACTTATAAAAGGTGAAGAGCTCGTGACTCGGGGTCCATTTTGGGTGTCGTCCCCGACAGGGGACTTTGTTTGCCTGAATCTACCTTTAAGGCCTCTGCAGGCCTTAAATAAATTGTCTGCTTTTTATACTCCTAATTTGTCTTGGCCTCTGTTTCAGGTAGCCTGTCTTTTAGGCTACAATACAAGCAAAAGTAGAGTTGGTTACAAAAACCGGATGTGCTAGGAAGGCCGGAAGTTGGTATGACAGAGTTAAAAATTGGATGTGCTAGGGAGACCGGAAGTTTTAACCACAGAGTTAAAACTGAAGGTGCTAGGAAGACCGGAAGTTTTGTATCATAGAGTTGAATCGGAGTGTGCTAGGGAGACCGGAAGTTTTAATCACAGAGTTGAAACTGAAGGTGCTAGGAAAACCGGAAGGAGGAAGTGGAGTCAAGCAAGAAAGTTTTCTTCATTCTCTTTTCTTCATTATCTCGTGGACATGCACAACAAGCACAGGACCAAATATGGCAGGGCCTTTGACATGAATTCAGTCGCAGACACAAGCAGTAAGCAGGTCTAGGGTAGGGAATGGGCATGAAAGGGAATGCACAGCAATGGTGGTTTAGCAAGGCAAGACAGGTGAGGTTCATAGATTGCTGGCAGGCGGAAGTGGCCAGGAAAGACTGATTTGACTGGCCTTGCTCTCACCTGCACCATCTCTAATCTGCACCTAAAACACTGGGGCTACCTGCTTTCCTTCCAATGCAGAAGAGCTGTCATTTTGGTTCCGGAGCCCAGAAGACAAATGTGGATTGCCTGTCCAAAATTCCATACATGCAAGAATTGATGCCAGGCAAAAGCTGCTGGGACAGACAGGTCTGGCTTCACGTGACCTCCTATGGGCTTCCTCTTCCATGCTCCTGAAAGACTGCGGGTATGTGAAGGCCTTGAAGGCTTCCTGAGGGAAGCAGGCAGGGCAAGGCAAGTTGAAGAATTGTCACGAAAAGAAGGGTCTTGAATTCCAGGTGGGGGAGGGGTGAGCAAGGTCCTGCAAGGCAAGTGAGGGCTTTGAGGGCAACAGAAGGCAACTGCTGTGTTTACAGGGCAAGGCAAGGCAAGGGGGAGGTAGGCAAGGCAATGAGAGTGCCAGAAGGAGAAGGGAAGGGAAGGCTGGGCCTGGACAAATGGGTGGGGAAGTCAAGGTGGGGATGGCCGAGCAAGTCAGTGCAGGGCAGTGGAGGGATGGAAGAGCGGGAATGGTCACTTAAGTTCATACAACATAACCTGTCAAATTCTTTGCACCCATGCCCACGCAGTAAAAGCAAAAAATCAATTGCTGCTTGATTTTGGAATATAGCATGTCTAATGCTGTCTACATCAATTAACGAGTCAGCTATCGCTATGCTGGTAGCATTACTAAACTTGGCCAACCAACAGCCAGGTTTGTTCAGGCTCCTGAGGCCTTGTGCACTTGCAAGCCCAGGAGCCGATGAAGAGGCAGTGATTATCTTGGCAGTGTTCCAGAACTCAGCTGTATCTCTGCAGGCAGAAGTAAAAGCATGTATGCTGTGAGTATGAGAGTGGTGAGTTCAGTTTTGTTGGCTCCATAGTGCAATTGTCATCTTTAGAGAAAAGAGGGTTACTTTCCCCAAAGTAGATGGACCACCTTTAATTGCCATTGGCACTCTGGTCCATGCTCAGTCCGCACAGATGAAGAAAATGCCCTGCGGGAGTTGCATATGTATACTAAAACTCAAGGTTAGTCTTAGTTTGTGATTGAATTACACCGGTGTGAAACACTTGGGTAGCATGGTGTTGTGGCATTGACCCACCAAGCCATAGGGCTATTCCTTGTGCTGAGAAATGTGAAGGTGGTACAGCTATGTGCATTCAAGGTGCCTAAAATCTGCAGTTCCTGTGGGGGTAAAGCAGGGAATTTCCCACGGGGAGACAATGTATCCGGGCAGGCTGAGGAGGCAGGGGTGCTGTTCCATAACTGTGGCAGTTCAGGGGTGGTGAGAAGGATGCCGATCAGACACTTTGTGAATGGCTTCTGAGGCGCAGCAGTGCTAAGGCATAAGGGATCTTGTCCAGTTGCCTTAGCCAGGGTCACCCAGATGTTTTGCTCCAGGGGGTGTATGGGTTGCAGGTATCCTGTTAAATCACAAACAGAAGAGCAGTTACCTCCCCCCTCTTCCTGCTCCCACCCATTACTCCTGCCGACGTAAGTGCGGAGTGGGTACTTGGCACCAGTGCCATTCCCCTGGAACAGTGATAGTAACCACCTTGTTTGCTTCTGCTCCTATCACCTCAAGTGGCGATAAGACCGGGTTTCTGGGGCGTGGGGGGGGGGGGGGGGGGGTGGATACCATAGCTTGGCACCTGACAAGCAAGACTATGTGGGACTTTGAATGGATAGGGAGGGCAAAACCCACAGAGAAGACTGATCCTATAGTTCCAGTAGGGAGAATATGGGTAGAAGGAGCTGTGTTTTGAGTGCTTAAAGTGAACGGTCTTTCATTTTTCCAGTGTTTGTAACAGTGCAGCTGGAGAATAACTCATCTGAAATGCTGCCTTTTTCAGCCTAGAAATGAAACTCAAGATCCTTTCAGTATAGGAGATAAGATAAAAGTGGATCTTTACTGGAGCTCCAGGGACAGTTCCAGGAAGAATATCCACAAACGCCCACCCCTCCCCCGGCTGAATACAGTCTTCTAGGTTTTAGGAAATTAGCATCATTGATCAAAAGCACCAATTCAGAGGACAAGTGGGGATGCAATTCCCCCCAGGTCAAGCCCCTTCTCTGGAGCCCCCCCACCCTTGGTACTAGTTGGACTTGTTGACTAAAGTGTGTCTTGAAGATCTTGTTGTCAGGCTTGGTTCCCAGGAAGAAGCAAGACAGGAGAGGGGCCTTGTGCCCTCCAGGGCTTGGAGCTCTGCAATGAGTTTGGTCTTTCTGGCTGGGGAAAAACTACTGGCAAGGTCACAAATACAGAAAAGTAAAAAGGCAAAAATCACTTTGGCATCAGAAACAAAGGTAAAATTAATGTAAAAAGCAAGCTAAGATACATCTGAAAACTTCTCTGCTTTCTTCATCTTCCCCTTATGCAAAGAGGCTTTTGATTTGCAGGATTTTCATTTTATCCAAAGGCATTCATTCCATAGGTGCCAAAACCATCCCACAATGATAAGTGAAATATAGTCAGTAGGGACAATAGGGACTGGCATCCACCGCAAAGGAGAGGAAAGATCATTTCCAGAACAATAGTTTTATTTAACTGTGGTGAAAAGTGGGAGCTGAGTTTTGTTTAGAATTAGCCAGAAGAAGCTCTTAATTATTCTCTGCTGCTGCTGCTCTTATACCTTTTCATAATTACTGTGGCACATTAAGATTGGCTGCTAGCAAACAATGACAAGGCTGTCTAACAAACAATGGCAATTCAAGCAATAATACAATGAGCTATACTGATGCCTTCAGGTATTTCTAGTTTTTTACTCTTCATGTAGCTGTAACTTGCTGTAGTTCTGTGCTTCTTACAAAGTGCTAAAATCCCCTGTTCCCAGCACCTTTAGCCAAAACAAGACTCTCTGAGTACAGATTCAAGGACATATTCATTGCCTTAGGGCTTGAAAATATGTAAACAACTGTGAGATGGGGGGAGCAGGCCTGGGGTGGTTAACATCATCACCTGAGGGTACGATTGGAGAATTAAGGGCCAATATGCTAATGAAACAGAACTTATAAAAGGTGAAGAGCTCGTGACTCGGGGTCCATTTTGGGTGTCGTCCCCGACAGGGGACTTTGTTTGCCTGAATCTACCTTTAAGGCCTCTGCAGGCCTTAAATAAATTGTCTGCTTTTTATACTCCTAATTTGTCTTGGCCTCTGTTTCAGGTAGCCTGTCTTTTAGGCTACAATACAAGCAAAAGTAGAGTTGGTTACAAAAACCGGATGTGCTAGGAAGGCCGGAAGTTGGTATGACAGAGTTAAAAATTGGATGTGCTAGGGAGACCGGAAGTTTTAACCACAGAGTTAAAACTGAAGGTGCTAGGAAGACCGGAAGTTTTGTATCATAGAGTTGAATCGGAGTGTGCTAGGGAGACCGGAAGTTTTAATCACAGAGTTGAAACTGAAGGTGCTAGGAAAACCGGAAGGAGGAAGTGGAGTCAAGCAAGAAAGTTTTCTTCATTCTCTTTTCTTCATTATCTCGTGGACATGCACAACAAGCACAGGACCAAATATGGCAGGGCCTTTGACATGAATTCAGTCGCAGACACAAGCAGTAAGCAGGTCTAGGGTAGGGAATGGGCATGAAAGGGAATGCACAGCAATGGTGGTTTAGCAAGGCAAGACAGGTGAGGTTCATAGATTGCTGGCAGGCGGAAGTGGCCAGGAAAGACTGATTTGACTGGCCTTGCTCTCACCTGCACCATCTCTAATCTGCACCTAAAACACTGGGGCTACCTGCTTTCCTTCCAATGCAGAAGAGCTGTCATTTTGGTTCCGGAGCCCAGAAGACAAATGTGGATTGCCTGTCCAAAATTCCATACATGCAAGAATTGATGCCAGGCAAAAGCTGCTGGGACAGACAGGTCTGGCTTCACGTGACCTCCTATGGGCTTCCTCTTCCATGCTCCTGAAAGACTGCGGGTATGTGAAGGCCTTGAAGGCTTCCTGAGGGAAGCAGGCAGGGCAAGGCAAGTTGAAGAATTGTCACGAAAAGAAGGGTCTTGAATTCCAGGTGGGGGAGGGGTGAGCAAGGTCCTGCAAGGCAAGTGAGGGCTTTGAGGGCAACAGAAGGCAACTGCTGTGTTTACAGGGCAAGGCAAGGCAAGGGGGAGGTAGGCAAGGCAATGAGAGTCCCAGAAGGAGAAGGGAAGGGAAGGCTGGGCCTGGACAAATGGGTGGGGAAGTCAAGGTGGGGATGGCCGAGCAAGTCAGTGCAGGGCAGTGGAGGGATGGAAGAGCGGGAATGGTCACTTAAGTTCATACAACATAACCTGTCAAATTCTTTGCACCCATGCCCACGCAGTAAAAGCAAAAAATCAATTGCTGCTTGATTTTGGAATATAGCATGTCTAATGCTGTCTACATCAATTAACAAGTCAGCTATCGCTATGCTGGTAGCATTACTAAACTTGGCCAACCAACAGCCAGGTTTGTTCAGGCTCCTGAGGCCTTGTGCACTTGCAAGCCCAGGAGCCGATGAAGAGGCAGTGATTATCTTGGCAGTGTTCCAGAACTCAGCTGTATCTCTGCAGGCAGAAGTAAAAGCATGTATGCTGTGAGTATGAGAGTGGTGAGTTCAGTTTTGTTGGCTCCATAGTGCAATTGTCATCTTTAGAGAAAAGAGGGTTACTTTCCCCAAAGTAGATGGACCACCTTTAATTGCCATTGGCACTCTGGTCCATGCTCAGTCCGCACAGATGAAGAAAATGCCCTGCGGGAGTTGCATATGTATACTAAAACTCAAGGTTAGTTTTAGTTTGTGATTGAATTACACCGGTGTGAAACACTTGGGTAGCATGGTGTTGTGGCATTGACCCACCAAGCCATAGGGCTATTCCTTGTGCTGAGAAATGTGAAGGTGGTACAGCTATGTGCATTCAAGGTGCCTAAAATCTGCAGTTCCTGTGGGGGTAAAGCAGGGAATTTCCCACGGGGAGACAATGTATCCGGGCAGGCTGAGGAGGCAGGGGTGCTGTTCCATAACTGTGGCAGTTCAGGGGTGGTGAGAAGGATGCCGATCAGACACTTTGTGAATGGCTTCTGAGGCGCAGCAGTGCTAAGGCATAAGGGATCTTGTCCAGTTGCCTTAGCCAGGGTCACCCAGATGTTTTGCTCCAGGGGGTGTATGGGTTGCAGGTATCCTGTTAAATCACAAACAGAAGAGCAGTTACCTCCCCCCTCTTCCTGCTCCCACCCATTACTCCTGCCGACGTAAGTGCGGAGTGGGTACTTGGCACCAGTGCCATTCCCCTGGAACAGTGATAGTAACCACCTTGTTTGCTTCTGCTCCTATCACCTCAAGTGGCGATAAGACCGGGTTTCTGGGGGGGGGGGGGGGGGGGGGGGGGATACCATAGCTTGGCACCTGACAAGCAAGACTATGTGGGAACTTTGGAATGGATAGGGAGGGCAAAAACCACAGAGAAGACTGATCCTATAGTTCCAGTAGGGAGAATATGGGTAGAAGGAGCTGTGTTTTGAGTGCTTAAAGTGAACGGTCTTTCATTTTTCCAGTGTTTGTAACAGTGCAGCTGGAGAATAACTCATCTGAAATGCTGCCTTTTTCAGCCTAGAAATGAAACTCAAGATCCTTTCAGTATAGGAGATAAGATAAAAGTGGATCTTTACTGGAGCTCCAGGGACAGTTCCAGGAAGAATATCCACAAACGCCCACCCCTCCCCCCGGCTGAATACAGTCTTCTAGGTTTTAGGAAATTAGCATCATTGATCAAAAGCACCAATTCAGAGGACAAGTGGGGATGCAATTCCCCCCAGGTCAAGCCCCTTCTCTGGAGCCCCCCCACCCTTGGTACTAGTTGGACTTGTTGACTAAAATGTGTCTTGAAGATCTTGTTGTCAAGCTTGGCTCTGAGGAAGAAACCAGACAGGAGAGGGGCTTTGTGCCCTCCAGGGCTTGGAGCTCTGCAATGTGTTTGGTCTTTCTGGCTGGGGAAAAACTACTGGCAAGGTCACAAATACAGAAAAGTAAAAAGGCAAAAATCACTTTGGCATCAGAAGCAAAGATAAAATTAATGTTAAAAAGTAAGCTAAGATACATCTGAAAACTTCTCTGCTTTCTTCATCTTCCCCTTATGCAAAGAGGCTTTTGATTTGCAGGATTTTAATTTTATCCAAAGGCATTCATTCCATAGGTGCCAAAACCATCCCAATGATAAGTGAAGTACAGTCAGTAGGGACAATAGGGACTGGCATCCACCACAAAGGAGAGGAAAGATCATTTCCAGAACAATAGTTTTATTTAACTGTGGTGAAAAGTGTGAGCTGAGTTTTGTTAAGAATTAAAGAGTAAAGGCAGATCACTATAACAAATCTCAAAACCAAGAAAAGTATGGCAATTACTTAGGGTGATGACTATAAAGAAAGTAATATTATTAAAAAGTTAGAGAACAAGGGATGGAATTGTTTTTCAAATTTCTTGTGTTGCTCTAAGCCTTCTTTTCCTTGTGGGTAGGCTTGTGATCAAGGCTATGAAAACAGCCAAGGTCATCATTTTCAGACCTGTTGAAATATGGTGATTTACACTGGAAGCACTAACAACTCTAGAGAGCTGCTGTAGGAGCTGGCTATTCGGCTTTGTATCCTGCAATACCCCAGGACGACATTGTATCTTTCAGCAGATGAACTACACCACACCAGGAGACCTCAGTGAACATGTTGACATTGTGCTTAGCTGCTTGACAATCTCCCAGGTCCAGGTCACCTGGTTAATTTGCTCTCCAAGGAGAGCTATAGGAAATCAGCTAGTTCTGCCCATTGCTCACTAACAGCTCTTCTCCAAAGACAGCACACATCAGCCTGCGCTCTGGAAGTTCTGCTTACTGCAGTTTTCCAACACTATTGCAAATAAACGTTTTGCTTTCTGTCATCCCCAAAACTTGCAGCACATGCCTTTGAAGATTCATAGAATGAAATCTCCAGCCTAGAAGACTGAATCACAAATTATATGTTACATTTTGGTTTGATAAACATTAAAACCAGTAACTTGGAAGGCCACTCCACACTGTGGGTGTACAGAATTTAACATTACTAATTCACTTGCTACTAGAGCAGGGTTGAAAGCAAACCAGAAAATGACTTGCTGGTAACAAATCATGAATAGTTGCTTGGATTTCTGCATCTCCTCTTGGAATTTTAACTCCGGCATGTAGCCACCGTGTGGTATCAAAAGCCTAATAGGCAGGTTTTCTTGATTCCTATCTCGATTCTGGGCGTTCCACTCCCCAAGGTCACCTAGCTGCTGTGTTCCATTATCTCATCCAGAGGATTTCCTGTTTTATTAATTAAAAGGCTCATTATCACATTTGTGCATGCTTGGGGAGCAGTCTCAATCAGTCTATTTCTCATAGTAACAGATGTTCCCCATAAAAATCGCTGTTTCCATCCCTTTTTCTTTCATTCACTGGGTGCGATTTCACAGGTCACACCACAGGCGCACAGAGCATGGTTAATTATTCCCTGTGGGCTATTTGGCACCACATCCCTGAGCAGCCAAGGCGAGCAAATTAGTACCCTGTGCATTAATTTCAAGTGCATTCTGCTCAAAAGAATTTGGCTGCAACACCAAGAATTTCTTTGAATTTGCTGCATCCAAAGTTATAACTGAGAGTTTGAGATCACTTTCAAAATCATCAGCAGGAGTATCAGCAAAAACCAGACTGAATATCATGTGACAGCGCAAGACAGTTCTTTGACAAGATTCAATGAACTCTTGCTTAACGAGCACTTAAGGCACACCAAGGAAAAGCAAGCAACAACAAAGCAAATAAAGTCCAGGAAATCAAAACAGAAACGAACGAGGAACTATCTCTCGCTCCCTCTGTGTGTGTGTGTGTGTGTGTGTGCGCAGGTTGTCGGGAAGAGGAAGCCTGACACCACATTTGTGATCATCAGAACTCAGTTTATTGCCTTTCAGCTACACAATATATACGTTACTTAATTAGCCTCATACATATTGCAAAAGCTAAGCTCAGGATAGGCTGCTGTCCACCTGCGTTAATCAGCTTGTTTGGCAGTCTTGTGGTATCTTCTTCTTCATTGTTTGTGTGTCTCAGTTCCGCTTCTCATGGGAACTCCTTGTGCTTCTCAGGTCTTGTTTCTCATGGGAATCTTACTTGCTTATCAAGGGCCCACAAGCTGCAGCTGTGGCTCTGGATGTTCCTTAGCTCTTAACCATTGCAGTGCCAGATCCTCCACATTTCCCACATTTCCCCCTGTTTCTTTAATGGTTACAAAGCACTAGTTAATTTCTTAGTTAAGCAGTTAAACATTAATTGAACAATTAAAACAGTAATTATAATGATTATCAATAGCCGTAGTCCTTTCTTCAGCAGTTGAGCCAGCCAAGGAGAAAGTCTGAGCTGACAGCCAGTCATTGCAAAGCACAGCAAAACAACCTTTTGAAAGTTATTATTATCAAAAGCAACAACAACACTGTCTTACACAAATTCTTGAGCTACTCAGTGATTCTTCAGCTTTGAGCAACCTCTCCACTTCAACTTGTTATTATAAGGTTACTTAAAATAATTTTTCTAGCAAGTACTACTTTAGCTAATTGAAACTGTGAAAACAATATACACCGTTGCTCTAAAGTCTCTGCCAAGCTCTAATCTTGATTAAAGAGTCCATGGTTTTTTCTGAACTCTAATTCTTGATTCTGATCAGGTGAGTAGGTAATTGCTTCAAACTTGTTGATGATAGAACACATGCATACTCTCTTCTCTAGGTTAACAGGTTAACATTTGAGCTTTGTCATTACATGTTATTATACACTCAATTGTGGGTTTTGCATTATGAGCAAAGGTAATTAAGGCAACAGATACAACTACAGGTGCAATACATAAGAGAAAGAGAACAGTACTTTAAAAATATACAGATCATTAACCATTTAACTATTAGCTACTACCCAGAGTCTACAATCACGGGAGAGTCCCATTTTACAGGTGAGACTTGAAGACCTTTCCCGGGCAAGGTTGTCAAGTTTACCTGAAAAGGGGTTCCAGCTCTCCAAGCCCAATTGGTGAGCCAAAATGACTCAATTGCAGTTTTAGGGTAGAAACATCTGGGATTCAAGATTCAGTACCCGATCAGCTTAGGGCCAGGACTTGGCCAGAGCCCAGGCCTTACCTGAGAGGGTCTCTCTAAATCTTCTAAACAAGCTTCTATTAATATCAATTCTTTCAAGCAATATACTTCTTGCAGATCGGCGTTGTGGTTTAGTTTTAACTAAATAATCAATGGTACCATAAACAAATTACAAATAGCTGTGAACAAAGAGACACATATGTATAGCATCAAATAATGTTTTCTGGGTAATGCTCTCTGTAAAAGCTTAGTAAATTCATATCATTACTTTAACAACACATCTAGAATTTCATGTTTTGACAGAACTTAAACTTTAACTTCACTTAAAATTAAGATAAATCTAACAGAGCTTAAAGTTAACATAATTGAAAGCAAAAATTAATGTCAAGCACTTAAAAAATAAGTCCTATCTCATAGGTGCCTCTACCCAGACTTACATGCTGATAAAATACAAATTAACAGAGACAATTCACACACATGTACAGGAAAACAAAATTAAACTTGCCTTTGCTAAAGTTATTATGGGGCTAACTGACTCTTAGGCCACAAAATGCTTTACAGAATTGGCCTCAGGATGCTACTCAGCCAGTTCTGGCTCTGAAGCAGCAAGTTACACCCCTCTGCCAGCTGTTACAAATTCACTAAACAACACCACCACTCACAAACATGGAAATTTTCTTCACTCGACTACAAGCGTCTGTTTTCTCTTTTCTTTCTTTCAGAGGTTACCAAAATTCAACTTCTTAATCAAACTGAAAACCAACAGACTTTACATAAATTTTGATCAACTTAAAGTTGACAGGTCTGACTTATAAACTCAAAAGGCATAAAAGACTCAAACAACATTCTTAGTACATTTGCTGCAGCACTTTCACACTTGTATGCACACAGATACTGATTAAGGTATACCTATGGAAAGAAAAATAGTCCTTTGAATTCAGTGAGGTAGTCACTCTGAATGCCTTTGCATTCTTTTAACTTTAAATTTACTAAAATTAGATACAAGATTAAGAGTATACCTTAAGAGTTTTAGATACAGCAGAATTTAACTTATTTTGACTTTCTTCGCACAAGAAACTACTGAAAATTCATCATACAGCAGTTAAACATTTGCAAATAATATCAAGAAATAAATCTAAAGTGTGGCAGATTTACAGTCATGTGGAAAATGCCTGTTCACTCCTCTAAGATAAATGTAAGTTTATTAAGATGTTTTCGAGATGCAGCTTTACTCACAGGGATGATAGCACTGCACGTTCTTGGAAAATTGCATTTAAGACCTGCTTAACTTGCTGATGGTAAGACAGCTTTCTGTAAAAATAATTACAAACGGTTTGAGATGTAAAGCACATGTGTCTACATGGCAAAAACAATTGCATTTAAATTGTCTTATTAAAGCTGTATAGGCAGACAGGTAAAGCTGGCACCACGCTACATGTTTTTACAGTAGAGGATCGTGAGCTAATTATATTCGATTTCCAAACAGCTTCTGCAGATAACAAACATGGAGTTAGGCCTAGTATAGGCCCCACCCTCAGCCTGCCCGGATACCTTGTCTCCCCGTGGGAAATTCCCTGCTTTACCCCCACAGGAACTGCAGATTTTAGGCACCTTGAATGCAGATAGCTGTACCACCTTCACATTTCTCAGCACAAGGAATAGCCCTATGGCTTGGTGGGTCAATGCCACAACACCATGCTACCCAAGTGTTTCACACCGGTGTAATTCAATCACAAACTAAAACTAACCTTGAGTTTTAGTATACATATGCAACTCCCGCAGGGCATTTTCTTCATCTGTGCGGACTGAGCATGGACCAGAGTGCCAATGGCAATTAAAGGTGGTCCATCTACTTTGGGGAAAGTAACCCTCTTTTCTCTAAAGATGACAATTGCACTATGGAGCCAACAAAACTGAACTCACCACTCTCATACTCACAGCATACATGCTTTTACTTCTGCCTGCAGAGATACAGCTGAGTTCTGGAACACTGCCAAGATAATCACTGCCTCTTCATCGGCTCCTGGGCTTGCAAGTGCACAAGGCCTCAGGAGCCTGAACAAACCTGGCTGTTGGTTGGCCAAGTTTAGTAATGCTACCAGCATAGCGATAGCTGACTTGTTAATTGATGTAGACAGCATTAGACATGCTATATTCCAAAATCAAGCAGCAATTGATTTTTTGCTTTTACTGCGTGGGCATGGGTGCAAAGAATTTGACAGGCTATGTTGTATGAACTTAAGTGACCATTCCCGCTCTTCCATCCCTCCACTGCCCTGCACTGACTTGCTCGGCCATCCCCACCTTGACTTCCCCACCCATTTGTCCAGGCCCAGCCTTGCCTTCCCTTCTCCTTCTGGGACTCTCATTGCCTTGCCTACCTCCCCCTTGCCTTGCCTTGCCCTGTAAACACAGCAGTTGCCTTCTGTTGCCCTCAAAGCCCTCACTTGCCTTGCAGGACCTTGCTCACCCCTCCCCCACCTGGAATTCAAGACCCTTCTTTTCGTGACAATTCTTCAACTTGCCTTGCCCTGCCTGCTTCCCTCAGGAAGCCTTCAAGGCCTTCACATACCTGCAGTCTTTCAGGAGCATGGAAGAGGAAGCCCATAGGAGGTCACGTGAAGCCAGACCTGTCTGTCCCAGCAGCTTTTGCCTGGCATCAATTCTTGCATGTATGGAATTTTGGACAGGCAATCCACATTTGTCTTCTGGGCTCCGGAACCAAAATGACAGTTCTTCTGCATTGGAAGGAAAGCAGGTAGCCCCAGTGTTTTAGGTGCAGATTAGAGATGGTGCAGGTGAGAGCAAGGCCAGTCAAATCAGTCTTTCCTGGCCACTTCCGCCTGCCAGCAATCTATGAACCTCACCTGTCTTGCCTTGCTAAACCACCATTGCTGTGCATTCCCTTTCATGCCCATTCCCTACCCTAGACCTGCTTACTGCTTGTGTCTGCGACTGAATTCATGTCAAAGGCCCTGCCATATTTGGTCCTGTGCTTGTTGTGCATGTCCACGAGATAATGGAGAAAAGAGAATGAAGAAAACTTTCTTGCTTGACTCCACTTCCTCCTTCCGGTTTTCCTAGCACCTTCAGTTTTAACTCTGTGATTAAAACTTCCGGTCTCCCTAGCACACTCCGATTCAACTCTATGATACAAAACTTCCGGTCTTCCTAGCACCTTCAGTTTTAACTCTGTGGTTAAAACTTCCGGTCTCCCTAGCACATCCAATTTTTAACTCTGTCATACCAACTTCCGGCCTTCCTAGCACATCCGGTTTTTGTAACCAACTCTACTTTTGCTTGTATTGTAGCCTAAAAGACAGGCTACCTGAAACAGAGGCCAAGACAAATTAGGAGTATAAAAAGCAGACAATTTATTTAAGGCCTGCAGAGGCCTTAAAGGTAGATTCAGGTAAACAAAGTCCCCTGTCGGGGACGACACCCAAAATGGACCCCGAGTCACGAGCTCTTCACCTTTTATAAGTTCTGTTTCATTAGCATATTGGCCCTTAATTCTCCAATCGTACCCTCAGGTGATGATGTTAACCACCCCAGGCCTGCTCCCCCCATCTCACAGTTGTTTACATGTTTTCAAGCCCTAAGGCAATGAATATGTCCTTGAATCTGTACTCAGAGAGTCTTGTTTTGGCTAAAGGTGCTGGGAACAGGGGATTTTAGCACTTTGTAAGAAGCACAGAACTACAGCAAGTTACAGCTACATGAAGAGTAAAAAACTAGAAATACCTGAAGGCATCAGTATAGCTCATTGTATTATTGCTTGAATTGCCATTGTTTGTTAGACAGCCTTGTCATTGTTTGCTAGCAGCCAATCTTAATGTGCCACAGTAATTATGAAAAGGTATAAGAGCAGCAGCAGCAGAGAATAATTAAGAGCTTCTTCTGGCTAATTCTAAACAAAACTCAGCTCCCACTTTTCACCACAGTTAAATAAAACTATTGTTCTGGAAATGACCTTTCCTCTCCTTTGCGGTGGATGCCAGTCCCTATTGTCCCTACTGACTATATTTCACTTATCATTGTGGGATGGTTTTGGCACCTATGGAATGAATGCCTTTGGATAAAATGAAAATCCTGCAAATCAAAAGCCTCTTTGCATAAGGGGAAGATGAAGAAAGCAGAGAAGTTTTCAGATGTATCTTAGCTTGCTTTTTACATTAATTTTACCTTTGTTTCTGATGCCAAAGTGATTTTTGCCTTTTTACTTTTCTGTATTTGTGACCTTGCCAGTAGTTTTTCCCCAGCCAGAAAGACCAAACTCATTGCAGAGCTCCAAGCCCTGGAGGGCACAAGGCCCCTCTCTTGTCTTGCTTCTTCCTGGGAACCAAGCCTGACAACAAGATCTTCAAGACACATTTTAGTCAACAAGTCCAACTAGTACCAAGGGTGGGGGGGCTCCAGAGAAGGGGCTTGACCTGGGGGGAATTGCATCCCCACTTGTCCTCTGAATTGGTGCTTTTGATCAATGATGCTAATTTCCTAAAACCTAGAAGACTGTATTCAGCCGGGGGGAGGGGTGGGCGTTTGTGGATATTCTTCCTGGAACTGTCCCTGGAGCTCCAGTAAAGATCCACTTTTATCTTATCTCCTATACTGAAAGGATCTTGAGTTTCATTTCTAGGCTGAAAAAGGCAGCATTTCAGATGAGTTATTCTCCAGCTGCACTGTTACAAACACTGGAAAAATGAAAGACCGTTCACTTTAAGCACTCAAAACACAGCTCCTTCTACCCATATTCTCCCTACTGGAACTATAGGATCAGTCTTCTCTGTGGGTTTTGCCCTCCCTATCCATTCAAAGTCCCACATAGTCTTGCTTGTCAGGTGCCAAGCTATGGTATCCACCCCCCCCCCACACCACGCCCCAGAAACCCGGTCTTATCGCCACTTGAGGTGATAGGAGCAGAAGCAAACAAGGTGGTTACTATCACTGTTCCAGGGGAATGGCACTGGTGCCAAGTACCCACTCCGCACTTACGTCGGCAGGAGTAACTCTTCATGTAGCTGTAACTTGCTGTAGTTCTGTGCTTCTTACAAAGTGCTAAAATCCCCTGTTCCCAGCACCTTTAGCCAAAACAAGACTCTCTGAGTACAGATTCAAGGACATATTCATTGCCTTAGGGCTTGAAAATATGTAAACAACTGTGAGATGGGGGGAGCAGGCCTGGGGTGGTTAACATCATCACCTGAGGGTACAATTGGAGAATTAAGGGCCAATATGCTAATGAAACAGAACTTATAAAAGGTGAAGAGCTCGTGACTCGGGGTCCATTTTGGGTGTCGTCCCCGACAGGGGACTTTGTTTGCCTGAATCTACCTTTAAGGCCTCTGCAGGCCTTAAATAAATTGTCTGCTTTTTATACTCCTAATTTGTCTTGGCCTCTGTTTCAGGTAGCCTGTCTTTTAGGCTACAGTTTTTGGCACGCCAGCCGGGTCAAGGAAGGTCTCTACAAACCCCTCTGGGCCCAGTGCAACACCTGCATTATCACTCTGTCAACATCTACCGGGGCGGTGGCAGCCTAGAAGGTATCAGAGACCAAGGACCCTACAGAGGCACGTGAGTAGGTGTATAAAGAGTACTTTTGTGATACAATTTGTGTAGAAGGAGACGTCCTTCTGAGAGAGGGCTAGGGCTAGCACTACAGTAGTGTTATAGGTTAGAGACAAAAACCAGGCCAATTAAAATAATTTGATTTATTGAGCAAGCTACAACAAGCAAAACAGCGCTGGGCGACCGTGGAGACCCTGCTCCGCCAACGGTTCGCCACTCGCCCCCCCTAATCTCTCAAGTTTTATAGTCTCTTTGACCTGGTATCCGGGAGTACTCTGCGTCTGCGCGGGCTGTTACTATGGGGTCTTCTTCTTCTGCCTTCTGGTGGTCGTGAGGCCGAAGACCGACGTCTTCCTCGGAGGGGCTCATCTCAGGGGGGCTCATACATCGCTTACTTCACTGGGTACAGGTCATCCTGACCTGACTTCGTTATCTGTTCCCTCTGTTCTTGCTTAGACATCTGTTTTTCTTGGCCTTGCTTAGCTTTTTGTTAGATAAAACTTGTGAGCTTTCTGACTCAATTTTAACCATTTATTCCCTGTGTGATAAACGAGGTTAACTCTCCTGTTGAAATTTAAAAGTTTAATAAAGAACAATAGGGGATCCAGTCAAGCAGGCAGTGTGGTTAGTAAAGGAAAGTCTTTTAAACTACCTCTACCAGTTATTTTACTATTATATCGAAATCTAGTTAATAACAGAAATTAAAACATTGGTTATATACCTCTATTCTTTATGACAAGACTACTTATATAAACAGAATAAAACCATACACACAATGAATATCTGCAAAAAGCCAACACTATATTACTACGTATTTACCACACCTGGCTTAAGCAAGATTTGATTAACAAACACACACGGTTATTTATCACAATAGCAAAGTCCTCTATGTGTGTTACTTCTGTGATCTTTCCTGTTTGTAAGTGTATGCAATGGGGGGCATCTTCTCATGTGATGAAAATCGGAAGAAGAAAACCCCTTTTAGTCCTAGGGAAAGAAAAGAAGTAGAAATGGATTTGCTAATGCCTTGTTTGAGGGTGGGGCCCGTGATGGGCCCTCACCCACCGCCGCTGTTGGGCGGCTATGGCCCGGCCTGCTCGCCGCCGCCGCTGGGCGCAGGGGGGTGGCGGCCAGTTTGCCCGCCGGCTCTGGCCCAAAGGGGGGGCGGGGAGGCGGGGCCCGAGGGTGGCAACGTCATTGCCTTGGGCAGTGCCGCTCCTGCTGCTGCGATGGGCGGGGGCAGGGGCGGAGTTGAGCTGAGCGGAGAAGCTAATTTCGATGTCCCCGGGCTGAGGGGTGCCGCTCCTGCTGCCGCGATGCAAGGCAAAAATCACTTTGGCATCAGAAGCAAAGATAAAATTAATGTTAAAAAGCAAGCTAAGATACATCTGAAAACTTCTCTGCTTTCTTCATCTTCCCCTTATGCAAAGAGGCTTTTGATTTGCAGGATTTTCATTTTATCCAAAGGCATTCATTCCATAGGTGCCAAAACCATCCCAATGATAAGTGAAGTACAGTCAGTAGGGACAATAGGGACTGGCATCCACCACAAAGGAGAGGAAAGATCATTTCCAGAACAATAGTTTTATTTAACTGTGGTGAAAAGTGTGAGCTGAGTTTTGTTAAGAATTAAAGAGTAAAGGCAGATCACTATAACAAATCTCAAAACCAAGAAAAGTATGGCAATTACTTAGGGTGATGACTATAAAGAAAGTAATATTATTAAAAAGTTAGAGAACAAGGGATGGAATTGTTTTTCAAATTTCTTGTGTTGCTCTAAGCCTTCTTTTCCTTGTGGGTAGGCTTGTGATCAAGGCTATGAAAACAGCCAAAGTCATCATTTTCAGACCTGTTGAAATATGGTGATTTACACTGGAAGCACTAACAACTCTAGAGAGCTGCTGTAGGAGCTGGCTATTCGGCTTTGTATCCTGCAATACCCCAGGACGACATTGTATCTTTCAGCAGATGAACTACACCACACCAGGAGACCTCAGTGAACATGTTGACATTGTGCTTAGCTGCTTGACAATCTCCCAGGTCCAGGTCACCTGGTTAATTTGCTCTCCAAGGAGAGCTATAGGAAATCAGCTAGTTCTGCCCATTGCTCACTAACAGCTCTTCTCCAAAGACAGCACACATCAGCCTGCGCTCTGGAAGTTCTGCTTACTGCAGTTTTCCAACACTATTGCAAATAAACGTTTTGCTTTCTGTCATCCCCAAAACTTGCAGCACATGCCTTTGAAGATTCATAGAATGAAATCTCCAGCCTAGAAGACTGAATCACAAATTATATGTTACATTTTGGTTTGATAAACATTAAAACCAGTAACTTGGAAGGCCACTCCACACTGTGGGTGTACAGAATTTAACATTACAAATTCACTTGCTACTAGAGCAGGGTTGAAAGCAAACCAGAAAATGACTTGCTGGTAACAAATCATGAATAGTTGCTTGGATTTCTGCATCTCCTCTTGGAATTTTAACTCCGGCATGTAGCCACCATGTGGTATCAAAAGCCTAATAGGCAGGTTTTCTTGATTCCTATCTCGATTCTGGGCGTTCCACTCCCCAAGGTCACCTAGCTGCTGTGTTCCATTATCTCATCCAGAGGATTTCCTGTTTTATTAGTTAAAAGGCTCATTATCACATTGTGCATGCTTGGGGAGCAGTCTCAATCAGTCTATTTCTCATAGTAACAGATGTTCCCCATAA
Organism: Acanthiza pusilla; assembly: GCA_036630365.1. Classification (NCBI taxonomy): domain Eukaryota; kingdom Metazoa; phylum Chordata; class Aves; order Passeriformes; family Acanthizidae; genus Acanthiza; species Acanthiza pusilla. Next base: position 401,456 of record JAXCHO010000167.1, on the reverse strand, counting down.
AAATCGCTGTTTCCATCCCTTTTTCTTTCATTCACTGGGTGCGATTTCACAGGTCACACCACAGGCGCACAGAGCATGGTTAATTATTCCCTGTGGGCTATTTGGCACCACATCCCTGAGCAGCCAAGGCGAGCAAATTAGTACCCTGTGCATTAATTTCAAGTGCATTCTGCTCAAAAGAATTTGGCTGCAACACCAAGAATTTCTTTGAATTTGCTGCATCCAAAGTTATAACTGAGAGTTTGAGATCACTTTCAAAATCATCAGCAGGAGTATCAGCAAAAACCAGACTGAATATCATGTGACAGCGCAAGACAGTTCTTTGACAAGATTCAATGAACTCTTGCTTAACGAGCACTTAAGGCACACCAAGGAAAAGCAAGCAACAACAAAGCAAATAAAGTCCAGGAAATCAAAACAGAAACGAACGAGGAACTATCTCTCGCTCCCTCTGTGTGTGTGTGTGTGTGTGTGTGCGCAGGTTGTCGGGAAGAGGAAGCCTGACACCACATTTGTGATCATCAGAACTCAGTTTATTGCCTTTCAGCTACACAATATATACGTTACTTAATTAGCCTCATACATATTGCAAAAGCTAAGCTCAGGATAGGCTGCTGTCCACCTGCGTTAATCAGCTTGTTTGGCAGTCTTGTGGTATCTTCTTCTTCATTGTTTGTGTGTCTCAGTTCCGCTTCTCATGGGAACTCCTTGTGCTTCTCAGGTCTTGTTTCTCATGGGAATCTTACTTGCTTATCAAGGGCCCACAAGCTGCAGCTGTGGCTCTGGATGTTCCTTAGCTCTTAACCATTGCAGTGCCAGATCCTCCACATTTCCCACATTTCCCCCTGTTTCTTTAATGGTTACAAAGCACTAGTTAATTTCTTAGTTAAGCAGTTAAACATTAATTGAACAATTAAAACAGTAATTATAATGATTATCAATAGCCGTAGTCCTTTCTTCAGCAGTTGAGCCAGCCAAGGAGAAAGTCTGAGCTGACAGCCAGTCATTGCAAAGCACAGCAAAACAACCTTTTGAAAGTTATTATTATCAAAAGCAACAACAACACTGTCTTACACAAATTCTTGAGCTACTCAGTGATTCTTCAGCTTTGAGCAACCTCTCCACTTCAACTTGTTATTATAAGGTTACTTAAAATAATTTTTCTAGCAAGTACTACTTTAGCTAATTGAAACTGTGAAAACAATATACACCGTTGCTCTAAAGTCTCTGCCAAGCTCTAATCTTGATTAAAGAGTCCATGGTTTTTTCTGAACTCTAATTCTTGATTCTGATCAGGTGAGTAGGTAATTGCTTCAAACTTGTTGATGATAGAACACATGCATACTCTCTTCTCTAGGTTAACAGGTTAACATTTGAGCTTTGTCATTACATGTTATTATACACTCAATTGTGGGTTTTGCATTATGAGCAAAGGTAATTAAGGCAACAGATACAACTACAGGTGCAATACATAAGAGAAAGAGAACAGTACTTTAAAAATATACAGATCATTAACCATTTAACTATTAGCTACTACCCAGAGTCTACAATCACGGGAGAGTCCCATTTTACAGGTGAGACTTGAAGACCTTTCCCGGGCAAGGTTGTCAAGTTTACCTGAAAAGGGGTTCCAGCTCTCCAAGCCCAATTGGTGAGCCAAAATGACTCAATTGCAGTTTTAGGGTAGAAACATCTGGGATTAAAGATTCAGTACCCGATCAGCTTAGGGCCAGGACTTGGCCAGAGCCCAGGCCTTACCTGAGAGGGTCTCTCTAAATCTTCTAAACAAGCTTCTATTAATATCAATTCTTTCAAGCAATATACTTCTTGCAGATCGGCGTTGTGGTTTAGTTTTAACTAAATAATCAATGGTACCATAAACAAATTACAAATAGCTGTGAACAAAGAGACACATATGTATAGCATCAAATAATGTTTTCTGGGTAATGCTCTCTGTAAAAGCTTAGTAAATTCATATCATTACTTTAACAACACATCTAGAATTTCATGTTTTGACAGAACTTAAACTTTAACTTCACTTAAAATTAAGATAAATCTAACAGAGCTTAAAGTTAACATAATTGAAAGCAAAAATTAATGTCAAGCACTTAAAAAATAAGTCCTATCTCATAGGTGCCTCTACCCAGACTTACATGCTGATAAAATACAAATTAACAGAGACAATTCACACACATGTACAGGAAAACAAAATTAAACTTGCCTTTGCTAAAGTTATTATGGGGCTAACTGACTCTTAGGCCACAAAATGCTTTACAGAATTGGCCTCAGGATGCTACTCAGCCAGTTCTGGCTCTGAAGCAGCAAGTTACACCCCTCTGCCAGCTGTTACAAATTCACTAAACAACACCACCACTCACAAACATGGAAATTTTCTTCACTCGACTACAAGCGTCTGTTTTCTCTTTTCTTTCTTTCAGAGGTTACCAAAATTCAACTTCTTAATCAAACTGAAAACCAACAGACTTTACATAAATTTTGATCAACTTAAAGTTGACAGGTCTGACTTATAAACTCAAAAGGCATAAAAGACTCAAACAACATTCTTAGTACATTTGCTGCAGCACTTTCACACTTGTATGCACACAGATACTGATTAAGGTATACCTATGGAAAGAAAAATAGTCCTTTGAATTCAGTGAGGTAGTCACTCTGAATGCCTTTGCATTCTTTTAACTTTAAATTTACTAAAATTAGATACAAGATTAAGAGTATACCTTAAGAGTTTTAGATACAGCAGAATTTAACTTATTTTGACTTTCTTCGCACAAGAAACTACTGAAAATTCATCATACAGCAGTTAAACATTTGCAAATAATATCAAGAAATAAATCTAAAGTGTGGCAGATTTACAGTCATGTGGAAAATGCCTGTTCACTCCTCTAAGATAAATGTAAGTTTATTAAGATGTTTTCGAGATGCAGCTTTACTCACAGGGATGATAGCACTGCACGTTCTTGGAAAATTGCATTTAAGACCTGCTTAACTTGCTGATGGTAAGACAGCTTTCTGTAAAAATAATTACAAACGGTTTGAGATGTAAAGCACATGTGTCTACATGGCAAAAACAATTGCATTTAAATTGTCTTATTAAAGCTGTATAGGCAGACAGGTAAAGCTGGCACCACGCTACATGTTTTTACAGTAGAGGATCGTGAGCTAATTATATTCGATTTCCAAACAGCTTCTGCAGATAACAAACATGGAGTTAGGCCTAGTATAGGCCCCACCCTCAGCCTGCCCGGATACCTTGTCTCCCCGTGGGAAATTCCCTGCTTTACCCCCACAGGAACTGCAGATTTTAGGCACCTTGAATGCAGATAGCTGTACCACCTTCACATTTCTCAGCACAAGGAATAGCCCTATGGCTTGGTGGGTCAATGCCACAACACCATGCTACCCAAGTGTTTCACACCGGTGTAATTCAATCACAAACTAAAACTAACCTTGAGTTTTAGTATACATATGCAACTCCCGCAGGGCATTTTCTTAATCTGTGCGGACTGAGCATGGACCAGAGTGCCAATGGCAATTAAAGGTGGTCCATCTACTTTGGGGAAAGTAACCCTCTTTTCTCTAAAGATGACAATTGCACTATGGAGCCAACAAAACTGAACTCACCACTCTCATACTCACAGCATACATGCTTTTACTTCTGCCTGCAGAGATACAGCTGAGTTCTGGAACACTGCCAAGATAATCACTGCCTCTTCATCGGCTCCTGGGCTTGCAAGTGCACAAGGCCTCAGGAGCCTGAACAAACCTGGCTGTTGGTTGGCCAAGTTTAGTAATGCTACCAGCATAGCGATAGCTGACTTGTTAATTGATGTAGACAGCATTAGACATGCTATATTCCAAAATCAAGCAGCAATTGATTTTTTGCTTTTACTGCGTGGGCATGGGTGCAAAGAATTTGACAGGCTATGTTGTATGAACTTAAGTGACCATTCCCGCTCTTCCATCCCTCCACTGCCCTGCACTGACTTGCTCGGCCATCCCCACCTTGACTTCCCCACCCATTTGTCCAGGCCCAGCCTTGCCTTCCCTTCTCCTTCTGGGACTCTCATTGCCTTGCCTACCTCCCCCTTGCCTTGCCTTGCCCTGTAAACACAGCAGTTGCCTTCTGTTGCCCTCAAAGCCCTCACTTGCCTTGCAGGACCTTGCTCACCCCTCCCCCACCTGGAATTCAAGACCCTTCTTTTCGTGACAATTCTTCAACTTGCCTTGCCCTGCCTGCTTCCCTCAGGAAGCCTTCAAGGCCTTCACATACCTGCAGTCTTTCAGGAGCATGGAAGAGGAAGCCCATAGGAGGTCACGTGAAGCCAGACCTGTCTGTCCCAGCAGCTTTTGCCTGGCATCAATTCTTGCATGTATGGAATTTTGGACAGGCAATCCACATTTGTCTTCTGGGCTCCGGAACCAAAATGACAGTTCTTCTGCATTGGAAGGAAAGCAGGTAGCCCCAGTGTTTTAGGTGCAGATTAGAGATGGTGCAGGTGAGAGCAAGGCCAGTCAAATCAGTCTTTCCTGGCCACTTCCGCCTGCCAGCAATCTATGAACCTCACCTGTCTTGCCTTGCTAAACCACCATTGCTGTGCATTCCCTTTCATGCCCATTCCCTACCCTAGACCTGCTTACTGCTTGTGTCTGCGACTGAATTCATGTCAAAGGCCCTGCCATATTTGGTCCTGTGCTTGTTGTGCATGTCCACGAGATAATGGAGAAAAGAGAATGAAGAAAACTTTCTTGCTTGACTCCACTTCCTCCTTCCGGTTTTCCTAGCACCTTCAGTTTTAACTCTGTGATTAAAACTTCCGGTCTCCCTAGCACACTCCGATTCAACTCTATGATACAAAACTTCCGGTCTTCCTAGCACCTGCAGTTTTAACTCTGTGGTTAAAACTTCCGGTCTCCCTAGCACATCCAATTTTTAACTCTGTCATACCAACTTCCGGCCTTCCTAGCACATCCGGTTTTTGTAACCAACTCTACTTTTGCTTGTATTGTAGCCTAAAAGACAGGCTACCTGAAACAGAGGCCAAGACAAATTAGGAGTATAAAAAGCAGACAATTTATTTAAGGCCTGCAGAGGCCTTAAAGGTAGATTCAGGCAAACAAAGTCCCCTGTCGGGGACGACACCCAAAATGGACCCCGAGTCACGAGCTCTTCACCTTTTATAAGTTCTGTTTCATTAGCATATTGGCCCTTAATTCTCCAATCGTACCCTCAGGTGATGATGTTAACCACCCCAGGCCTGCTCCCCCCATCTCACAGTTGTTTACATGTTTTCAAGCCCTAAGGCAATGAATATGTCCTTGAATCTGTACTCAGAGAGTCTTGTTTTGGCTAAAGGTGCTGGGAACAGGGGATTTTAGCACTTTGTAAGAAGCACAGAACTACAGCAAGTTACAGCTACATGAAGAGTAAAAAACTAGAAATACCTGAAGGCATCAGTATAGCTCATTGTATTATTGCTTGAATTGCCATTGTTTGTTAGACAGCCTTGTCATTGTTTGCTAGCAGCCAATCTTAATGTGCCACAGTAATTATGAAAAGGTATAAGAGCAGCAGCAGCAGAGAATAATTAAGAGCTTCTTCTGGCTAATTCTAAACAAAACTCAGCTCCCACTTTTCACCACAGTTAAATAAAACTATTGTTCTGGAAATGACCTTTCCTCTCCTTTGCGGTGGATGCCAGTCCCTATTGTCCCTACTGACTATATTTCACTTATCATTGTGGGATGGTTTTGGCACCTATGGAATGAATGCCTTTGGATAAAATGAAAATCCTGCAAATCAAAAGCCTCTTTGCATAAGGGGAAGATGAAGAAAGCAGAGAAGTTTTCAGATGTATCTTAGCTTGCTTTTTACATTAATTTTACCTTTGTTTCTGATGCCAAAGTGATTTTTGCCTTTTTACTTTTCTGTATTTGTGACCTTGCCAGTAGTTTTTCCCCAGCCAGAAAGACCAAACTCATTGCAGAGCTCCAAGCCCTGGAGGGCACAAGGCCCCTCTCTTGTCTTGCTTCTTCCTGGGAACCAAGCCTGACAACAAGATCTTCAAGACACATTTTAGTCAACAAGTCCAACTAGTACCAAGGGTGGGGGGGCTCCAGAGAAGGGGCTTGACCTGGGGGGAATTGCATCCCCACTTGTCCTCTGAATTGGTGCTTTTGATCAATGATGCTAATTTCCTAAAACCTAGAAGACTGTATTCAGCCGGGGGGAGGGGTGGGCGTTTGTGGATATTCTTCCTGGAACTGTCCCTGGAGCTCCAGTAAAGATCCACTTTTATCTTATCTCCTATACTGAAAGGATCTTGAGTTTCATTTCTAGGCTGAAAAAGGCAGCATTTCAGATGAGTTATTCTCCAGCTGCACTGTTACAAACACTGGAAAAATGAAAGACCGTTCACTTTAAGCACTCAAAACACAGCTCCTTCTACCCATATTCTCCCTACTGGAACTATAGGATCAGTCTTCTCTGTGGGTTTTGCCCTCCCTATCCATTCAAAGTCCCACATAGTCTTGCTTGTCAGGTGCCAAGCTATGGTATCCACCCCCCCCCCCCCCCACGCCCCAGAAACCCGGTCTTATCGCCACTTGAGGTGATAGGAGCAGAAGCAAACAAGGTGGTTACTATCACTGTTCCAGGGGAATGGCACTGGTGCCAAGTACCCACTCCGCACTTACGTCGGCAGGAGTAACTCTTCATGTAGCTGTAACTTGCTGTAGTTCTGTGCTTCTTACAAAGTGCTAAAATCCCCTGTTCCCAGCACCTTTAGCCAAAACAAGACTCTCTGAGTACAGATTCAAGGACATATTCATTGCCTTAGGGCTTGAAAATATGTAAACAACTGTGAGATGGGGGGAGCAGGCCTGGGGTGGTTAACATCATCACCTGAGGGTACAATTGGAGAATTAAGGGCCAATATGCTAATGAAACAGAACTTATAAAAGGTGAAGAGCTCGTGACTCGGGGTCCATTTTGGGTGTCGTCCCCGACAGGGGACTTTGTTTGCCTGAATCTACCTTTAAGGCCTCTGCAGGCCTTAAATAAATAGTCTGCTTTTTATACTCCTAATTTGTCTTGGCCTCTGTTTCAGGTAGCCTGTCTTTTAGGCTACAGTTTTTGGCACGCCAGCCGGGTCAAGGAAGGTCTCTACAAACCCCTCTGGGCCCAGTGCAACACCTGCATTATCACTCTGTCAACATCTACCGGGGCGGTGGCAGCCTAGAAGGTATCAGAGACCAAGGACCCTACAGAGGCACGTGAGTAGGTGTATAAAGAGTACTTTTGTGATACAATTTGTGTAGAAGGAGACGTCCTTCTGAGAGAGGGCTAGGGCTAGCACTACAGTAGTGTTATAGGTTAGAGACAAAAACCAGGCCAATTAAAATAATTTGATTTATTGAGCAAGCTACAACAAGCAAAACAGCGCTGGGCGACCGTGGAGACCCTGCTCCGCCAACGGTTCGCCACTCGCCCCCCCTAATCTCTCAAGTTTTATAGTCTCTTTGACCTGGTATCCGGGAGTACTCTGCGTCTGCGCGGGCTGTTACTATGGGGTCTTCTTCTTCTGCCTTCTGGTGGTCGTGAGGCCGAAGACCGACGTCTTCCTCGGAGGGGCTCATCTCAGGGGGGCTCATACATCGCTTACTTCACTGGGTACAGGTCATCCTGACCTGACTTCGTTATCTGTTCCCTCTGTTCTTGCTTAGACATCTGTTTTTCTTGGCCTTGCTTAGCTTTTTGTTAGATAAAACTTGTGAGCTTTCTGACTCAATTTTAACCATTTATTCCCTGTGTGATAAACGAGGTTAACTCTCCTGTTGAAATTTAAAAGTTTAATAAAGAACAATAGGGGATCCAGTCAAGCAGGCAGTGTGGTTAGTAAAGGAAAGTCTTTTAAACTACCTCTACCAGTTATTTTACTATTATATCGAAATCTAGTTAATAACAGAAATTAAAACATTGGTTATATACCTCTATTCTTTATGACAAGACTACTTATATAAACAGAATAAAACCATACACACAATGAATATCTGCAAAAAGCCAACACTATATTACTACGTATTTACCACACCTGGCTTAAGCAAGATTTGATTAACAAACACACACGGTTATTTATCACAATAGCAAAGTCCTCTATGTGTGTTACTTCTGTGATCTTTCCTGTTTGTAAGTGTATGCAATGGGGGGCATCTTCTCATGTGATGAAAATCGGAAGAAGAAAACCCCTTTTAGTCCTAGGGAAAGAAAAGAAGTAGAAATGGATTTGCTAATGCCTTGTTTGAGGGTGGGGCCCGTGATGGGCCCTCACCCACCGCCGCTGTTGGGCGGCTATGGCCCGGCCTGCTCGCCGCCGCCGCTGGGCGCAGGGGGGTGGCGGCCAGTTTGCCCGCCGGCTCTGGCCCAAAGGGGGGGCGGGGAGGCGGGGCCCGAGGGTGGCAACGTCATTGCCTTGGGCAGTGCCGCTCCTGCTGCTGCGATGGGCGGGGGCAGGGGCGGAGTTGAGCTGAGCGGAGAAGCTAATTTCGATGTCCCCGGGCTGAGGGGTGCCGCTCCTGCTGCCGCGATGCAAGGCAAAAATCACTTTGGCATCAGAAGCAAAGATAAAATTAATGTTAAAAAGCAAGCTAAGATACATCTGAAAACTTCTCTGCTTTCTTCATCTTCCCCTTATGCAAAGAGGCTTTTGATTTGCAGGATTTTCATTTTATCCAAAGGCATTCATTCCATAGGTGCCAAAACCATCCCAATGATAAGTGAAGTACAGTCAGTAGGGACAATAGGGACTGGCATCCACCACAAAGGAGAGGAAAGATCATTTCCAGAACAATAGTTTTATTTAACTGTGGTGAAAAGTGTGAGCTGAGTTTTGTTAAGAATTAAAGAGTAAAGGCAGATCACTATAACAAATCTCAAAACCAAGAAAAGTATGGCAATTACTTAGGGTGATGACTATAAAGAAAGTAATATTATTAAAAAGTTAGAGAACAAGGGATGGAATTGTTTTTCAAATTTCTTGTGTTGCTCTAAGCCTTCTTTTCCTTGTGGGTAGGCTTGTGATCAAGGCTATGAAAACAGCCAAAGTCATCATTTTCAGACCTGTTGAAATATGGTGATTTACACTGGAAGCACTAACAACTCTAGAGAGCTGCTGTAGGAGCTGGCTATTCGGCTTTGTATCCTGCAATACCCCAGGACGACATTGTATCTTTCAGCAGATGAACTACACCACACCAGGAGACCTCAGTGAACATGTTGACATTGTGCTTAGCTGCTTGACAATCTCCCAGGTCCAGGTCACCTGGTTAATTTGCTCTCCAAGGAGAGCTATAGGAAATCAGCTAGTTCTGCCCATTGCTCACTAACAGCTCTTCTCCAAAGACAGCACACATCAGCCTGCGCTCTGGAAGTTCTGCTTACTGCAGTTTTCCAACACTATTGCAAATAAACGTTTTGCTTTCTGTCATCCCCAAAACTTGCAGCACATGCCTTTGAAGATTCATAGAATGAAATCTCCAGCCTAGAAGACTGAATCACAAATTATATGTTACATTTTGGTTTGATAAACATTAAAACCAGTAACTTGGAAGGCCACTCCACACTGTGGGTGTACAGAATTTAACATTACAAATTCACTTGCTACTAGAGCAGGGTTGAAAGCAAACCAGAAAATGACTTGCTGGTAACAAATCATGAATAGTTGCTTGGATTTCTGCATCTCCTCTTGGAATTTTAACTCTGGCATGTAGCCACCATGTGGTATCAAAAGCCTAATAGGCAGGTTTTCTTGATTCCTATCTCGATTCTGGGCGTTCCACTCCCCAAGGTCACCTAGCTGCTGTGTTCCATTATCTCATCCAGAGGATTTCCTGTTTTATTAGTTAAAAGGCTCATTATCACATTGTGCATGCTTGGGGAGCAGTCTCAATCAGTCTATTTCTCATAGTAACAGATGTTCCCCATAAAAATCGCTGTTTCCATCCCTTTTTCTTTCATTCACTGGGTGCGATTTCACAGGTCACACCACAGGCGCACAGAGCATGGTTAATTATTCCCTGTGGGGTATTTGGCACCACATCCCTGAGCAGCCAAGGCGAGCAAATTAGTACCCTGTGCATTAATTTCAAGTGCATTCTGCTCAAAAGAATTTGGCTGCAACACCAAGAATTTCTTTGAATTTGCTGCATCCAAAGTTATAACTGAGAGTTTGAGATCACTTTCAAAATCATCAGCAGGAGTATCAGCAAAAACCAGACTGAATATCATGTGACAGCGCAAGACAGTTCTTTGACAAGATTCAATGAACTCTTGCTTAACGAGCACTTAAGGCACACCAAGGAAAAGCAAGCAACAACAAAGCAAATAAAGTCCAGGAAATCAAAACAGAAACGAACGAGGAACTATCTCTCGCTCCCTCTGTGTGTGTGTGTGTGTGTGTGTGTGTGTGTGTGCGCAGGTTGTCGGGAAGAGGAAGCCTGACACCACATTTGTGATCATCAGAACTCAGTTTATTGCCTTTCAGCTACACAATATATACGTTACTTAATTAGCCTCATACATATTGCAAAAGCTAAGCTCAGGATAGGCTGCTGTCCACCTGCGTTAATCAGCTTGTTTGGCAGTCTTGTGGTATCTTCTTCTTCATTGTTTGTGTGTCTCAGTTCCGCTTCTCATGGGAACTCCTTGTGCTTCTCAGGTCTTGTTTCTCATGGGAATCTTACTTGCTTATCAAGGGCCCACAAGCTGCAGCTGTGGCTCTGGATGTTCCTTAGCTCTTAACCATTGCAGTGCCAGATCCTCCACATTTCCCACATTTCCCCCTGTTTCTTTAATGGTTACAAAGCACTAGTTAATTTCTTAGTTAAGCAGTTAAACATTAATTGAACAATTAAAACAGTAATTATAATGATTATCAATAGCCGTAGTCCTTTCTTCAGCAGTTGAGCCAGCCAAGGAGAAAGTCTGAGCTGACAGCCAGTCATTGCAAAGCACAGCAAAACAACCTTTTGAAAGTTATTATTATCAAAAGCAGCAACAACACTGTCTTACACAAATTCTTGAGCTACTCAGTGATTCTTCAGCTTTGAGCAACCTCTCCACTTCAACTTGTTATTATAAGGTTACTTAAAATAATTTTTCTAGCAAGTACTACTTTAGCTAATTGAAACTGTGAAAACAATATACACCGTTGCTCTAAAGTCTCTGCCAAGCTCTAATCTTGATTAAAGAGTCCATGGTTTTTTCTGAACTCTAATTCTTGATTCTGATCAGGTGAGTAGGTAATTGCTTCAAACTTGTTGATGATAGAACACATGCATACTCTCTTCTCTAGGTTAACAGGTTAACATTTGAGCTTTGTCATTACATGTTATTATACACTCAATTGTGGGTTTTGCATTATGAGCAAAGGTAATTAAGGCAACAGATACAACTACAGGTGCAATACATAAGAGAAAGAGAACAGTACTTTAAAAATATACAGATCATTAACCATTTAACTATTAGCTACTACCCAGAGTCTACAATCACGGGAGAGTCCCATTTTACAGGTGAGACTTGAAGACCTTTCCCGGGCAAGGTTGTCAAGTTTACCTGAAAAGGGGTTCCAGCTCTCCAAGCCCAATTGGTGAGCCAAAATGACTCAATTGCAGTTTTAGGGTAGAAACATCTGGGATTAAAGATTCAGTACCCGATCAGCTTAGGGCCAGGACTTGGCCAGAGCCCAGGCCTTACCTGAGAGGGTCTCTCTAAATCTTCTAAACAAGCTTCTATTAATATCAATTCTTTCAAGCAATATACTTCTTGCAGATCGGCGTTGTGGTTTAGTTTTAACTAAATAATCAATGGTACCATAAACAAATTACAAATAGCTGTGAACAAAGAGACACATATGTATAGCATCAAATAATGTTTTCTGGGTAATGCTCTCTGTAAAAGCTTAGTAAATTCATATCATTACTTTAACAACACATCTAGAATTTCATGTTTTGACAGAACTTAAACTTTAACTTCACTTAAAATTAAGATAAATCTAACAGAGCTTAAAGTTAACATAATTGAAAGCAAAAATTAATGTCAAGCACTTAAAAAATAAGTCCTATCTCATAGGTGCCTCTACCCAGACTTACATGCTGATAAAATACAAATTAACAGAGACAATTCACACACATGTACAGGAAAACAAAATTAAACTTGCCTTTGCTAAAGTTATTATGGGGCTAACTGACTCTTAGGCCACAAAATGCTTTACAGAATTGGCCTCAGGATGCTACTCAGCCAGTTCTGGCTCTGAAGCAGCAAGTTACACCCCTCTGCCAGCTGTTACAAATTCACTAAACAACACCACCACTCACAAACATGGAAATTTTCTTCACTCGACTACAAGCGTCTGTTTTCTCTTTTCTTTCTTTCAGAGGTTACCAAAATTCAACTTCTTAATCAAACTGAAAACCAACAGACTTTACATAAATTTTGATCAACTTAAAGTTGACAGGTCTGACTTATAAACTCAAAAGGCATAAAAGACTCAAACAACATTCTTAGTACATTTGCTGCAGCACTTTAACACTTGTATGCACACAGATACTGATTAAGGTATACCTATGGAAAGAAAAATAGTCCTTTGAATTCAGTGAGGTAGTCACTCTGAATGCCTTTGCATTCTTTTAACTTTAAATTTACTAAAATTAGATACAAGATTAAGAGTATACCTTAAGAGTTTTAGATACAGCAGAATTTAACTTATTTTGACTTTCTTCGCACAAGAAACTACTGAAAATTCATCATACAGCAGTTAAACATTTGCAAATAATATCAAGAAATAAATCTAAAGTGTGGCAGATTTACAGTCATGTGGAAAATGCCTGTTCACTCCTCTAAGATAAATGTAAGTTTATTAAGATGTTTTCGAGATGCAGCTTTACTCACAGGGATGATAGCACTGCACGTTCTTGGAAAATTGCATTTAAGACCTGCTTAACTTGCTGATGGTAAGACAGCTTTCTGTAAAAATAATTACAAACGGTTTGAGATGTAAAGCACATGTGTCTACATGGCAAAAACAATTGCATTTAAATTGTCTTATTAAAGCTGTATAGGCAGACAGGTAAAGCTGGCACCACGCTACATGTTTTTACAGTAGAGGATCGTGAGCTAATTATATTCGATTTCCAAACAGCTTCTGCAGATAACAAACATGGAGTTAGGCCTAGTATAGGCCCCACCCTCAGCCTGCCCGGATACCTTGTCTCCCCGTGGGAAATTCCCTGCTTTACCCCCACAGGAACTGCAGATTTTAGGCACCTTGAATGCAGATAGCTGTACCACCTTCACATTTCTCAGCACAAGGAATAGCCCTATGGCTTGGTGGGTCAATGCCACAACACCATGCTACCCAAGTGTTTCACACCGGTGTAATTCAATCACAAACTAAAACTAACCTTGAGTTTTAGTATACATATGCAACTCCCGCAGGGCATTTTCTTAATCTGTGCGGACTGAGCATGGACCAGAGTGCCAATGGCAATTAAAGGTGGTCCATCTACTTTGGGGAAAGTAACCCTCTTTTCTCTAAAGATGACAATTGCACTATGGAGCCAACAAAACTGAACTCACCACTCTCATACTCACAGCATACATGCTTTTACTTCTGCCTGCAGAGATACAGCTGAGTTCTGGAACACTGCCAAGATAATCACTGCCTCTTCATCGGCTCCTGGGCTTGCAAGTGCACAAGGCCTCAGGAGCCTGAACAAACCTGGCTGTTGGTTGGCCAAGTTTAGTAATGCTACCAGCATAGCGATAGCTGACTTGTTAATTGATGTAGACAGCATTAGACATGCTATATTCCAAAATCAAGCAGCAATTGATTTTTTGCTTTTACTGCGTGGGCATGGGTGCAAAGAATTTGACAGGCTATGTTGTATGAACTTAAGTGACCATTCCCGCTCTTCCATCCCTCCACTGCCCTGCACTGACTTGCTCGGCCATCCCCACCTTGACTTCCCCACCCATTTGTCCAGGCCCAGCCTTCCCTTCCCTTCTCCTTCTGGGACTCTCATTGCCTTGCCTACCTCCCCCTTGCCTTGCCTTGCCCTGTAAACACAGCAGTTGCCTTCTGTTGCCCTCAAAGCCCTCACTTGCCTTGCAGGACCTTGCTCACCCCTCCCCCACCTGGAATTCAAGACCCTTCTTTTCGTGACAATTCTTCAACTTGCCTTGCCCTGCCTGCTTCCCTCAGGAAGCCTTCAAGGCCTTCACATACCCGCAGTCTTTCAGGAGCATGGAAGAGGAAGCCCATAGGAGGTCACGTGAAGCCAGACCTGTCTGTCCCAGCAGCTTTTGCCTGGCATCAATTCTTGCATGTATGGAATTTTGGACAGGCAATCCACATTTGTCTTCTGGGCTCCGGAACCAAAATGACAGTTCTTCTGCATTGGAAGGAAAGCAGGTAGCCCCAGTGTTTTAGGTGCAGATTAGAGATGGTGCAGGTGAGAGCAAGGCCAGTCAAATCAGTCTTTCCTGGCCACTTCCGCCTGCCAGCAATCTATGAACCTCACCTGTCTTGCCTTGCTAAACCACCATTGCTGTGCATTCCCTTTCATGCCCATTCCCTACCCTAGACCTGCTTACTGCTTGTGTCTGCGACTGAATTCATGTCAAAGGCCCTGCCATATTTGGTCCTGTGCTTGTTGTGCATGTCCACGAGATAATGAAGAAAAGAGAATGAAGAAAACTTTCTTGCTTGACTCCACTTCCTCCTTCCGGTTTTCCTAGCACCTTCAGTTTCAACTCTGTGATTAAAACTTCCGGTCTCCCTAGCACACTCCAATTCAACTCTATGATACAAAACTTCCGGTCTTCCTAGCACCTGCAGTTTTAACTCTGTGGTTAAAACTTCCGGTCTCCCTAGCACATCCAATTTTTAACTCTGTCATACCAACTTCCGGCCTTCCTAGCACATCCGGTTTTTGTAACCAACTCTACTTTTGCTTGTATTGTAGCCTAAAAGACAGGCTACCTGAAACAGAGGCCAAGACAAATTAGGAGTATAAAAAGCAGACTATTTATTTAAGGCCTGCAGAGGCCTTAAAGGTAGATTCAGGCAAACAAAGTCCCCTGTCGGGGACGACACCCAAAATGGACCCCGAGTCACGAGCTCTTCACCTTTTATAAGTTCTGTTTCATTAGCATATTGGCCCTTAATTCTCCAATCGTACCCTCAGGTGATGATGTTAACCACCCCAGGCCTGCTCCCCCCATCTCACAGTTGTTTACATGTTTTCAAGCCCTAAGGCAATGAATATGTCCTTGAATCTGTACTCAGAGAGTCTTGTTTTGGCTAAAGGTGCTGGGAACAGGGGATTTTAGCACTTTGTAAGAAGCACAGAACTACAGCAAGTTACAGCTACATGAAGAGTAAAAAACTAGAAATACCTGAAGGCATCAGTATAGCTCATTGTATTATTGCTTGAATTGCCATTGTTTGTTAGACAGCCTTGTCATTGTTTGCTAGCAGCCAATCTTAATGTGCCACAGTAATTATGAAAAGGTATAAGAGCAGCAGCAGCAGAGAATAATTAAGAGCTTCTTCTGGCTAATTCTAAACAAAACTCAGCTCCCACTTTTCACCACAGTTAAATAAAACTATTGTTCTGGAAATGACCTTTCCTCTCCTTTGCGGTGGATGCCAGTCCCTATTGTCCCTACTGACTATATTTCACTTATCATTGTGGGATGGTTTTGGCACCTATGGAATGAATGCCTTTGGATAAAATGAAAATCCTGCAAATCAAAAGCCTCTTTGCATAAGGGGAAGATGAAGAAAGCAGAGAAGTTTTCAGATGTATCTTAGCTTGCTTTTTACATTAATTTTACCTTTGTTTCTGATGCCAAAGTGATTTTTGCCTTTTTACTTTTCTGTATTTGTGACCTTGCCAGTAGTTTTTCCCCAGCCAGAAAGACCAAACTCATTGCAGAGGTCCAAGCCCTGGAGAGCACAAGGCCCCTCTCCTGTCTTGCTTCTTCCTGGGAACCAAGCCTGACAACAAGATCTTCAAGACACATTTTAGTCAACAAGTCCAACTAGTACCAAGGGTGGGGGGGCTCCAGAGAAGGGGCTTGACCTGGGGGGAATTGCATCCCCACTTGTCCTCTGAATTGGTGCTTTTGATCAATGATGCTAATTTCCTAAAACCTAGAAGACTGTATTCAGCCGGGGGGAGGGGTGGGCGTTTGTGGATATTCTTCCTGGAACTGTCCCTGGAGCTCCAGTAAAGATCCACTTTTATCTTATCTCCTATACTGAAAGGATCTTGAGTTTCATTTCTAGGCTGAAAAAGGCAGCATTTCAGATGAGTTATTCTCCAGCTGCACTGTTACAAACACTGGAAAAATGAAAGACCGTTCACTTTAAGCACTCAAAACACAGCTCCTTCTACCCATATTCTCCCTACTGGAACTATAGGATCAGTCTTCTCTGTGGGTTTTGCCCTCCCTATCCATTCAAAGTCCCACATAGTCTTGCTTGTCAGGTGCCAAGCTATGGTATCCAACCCCCCCCCCCACCACGCCCCAGAAACCCGGTCTTATCGCCACTTGAGGTGATAGGAGCAGGAGCAAACAAGGTGGTTACTATCACTGTTCCAGGGGAATGGCACTGGTGCCAAGTACCCACTCCGCACTTACGTCGGCAGGAGTAATGGGTGGGAGCAGGAAGAGGGGGGAGGTAACTGCTCTTCTGTTTGTGATTTAACAGGATACCTGCAACCCATACACCCCCTGGAGCAAAACATCTGGGTGACCCTGGCTAAGGCAACTGGACAAGATCCCTTATGCCTTAGCACTGCTGCGCCTCAGAAGCCATTCACAAAGTGTCTGATCGGCATCCTTCTCACCACCCCTGAACTGCCACAGTTATGGAACAGCACCCCTGCCTCCTCAGCCTGCCCGGATACATTGTCTCCCCGTGGGAAATTCCCTGCTTTACCCCCACAGGAACTGCAGATTTTAGGCACCTTGAATGCAGATAGCTGTACCACCTTCACATTTCTCAGCACAAGGAATAGCCCTATGGCTTGGTGGGTCAATGCCACAACACCATGCTACCCAAGTGTTTCACACCGGTGTAATTCAATCACAAACTAAAACTAACCTTGAGTTTTAGTATACATATGCAACTCCCGCAGGGCATTTTCTTAATCTGTGCGGACTGAGCATGGACCAGAGTGCCAATGGCAATTAAAGGTGGTCCATCTATGTTGGAGAAGGAGCAGAAAGCTCTCCTACATATTATTACTCAGCAAAAGAAAGAATAGAATTAAAAACTGAGTTTGAGCTAGAGAAAAAATAAGCATACCAGCTGATTGAAATACAAACTGGAAAAACCAGCTTTGCAAAGATCTAAACCTGGAGCTGCTATGGTAATCTGAGAACTCTCATAGGCTATACACAAATGACGTAGAACTTGTATCTCCTCCTAAATTGGTTAGTAGAAATTAGCATATTCATCAGGAAACCTGTTAACTAAGCGAACAAAGCAAATTTTGCTAAGACTGCATTTTTCACTCCCTGCTTGCAACTTCCCTCTCCCCTCTTACCATGTGGGATCACCACGGAGCTGCGAGAAGCCGCCACGTGGTCGGTCCCACTTCCCTACCTCATCTACTCAAGAAATAAACCCACATGCTTTGAAAATGGATGCAGAGAGTCTGGCTCCCCTGTCCCTTCCCCTTCCCTCCCCCCCTCCCCCCCCCTGCAGTCCGCCCCTGCCGCCTCCGAGCGCGCCTCTTTCCCCCCCTCCCCCCCCCCCCCCCCCCCCCGCGTGTCCTGCTGCCCGTTCCGGCGGCACGGACACTCCCTTCGCCGCCTCCCCGTGCTGGAGCCGGCGCGGTCCACGGCTCCACCATGGCGCGGGCGAGCGACCCAACCCCCGTCCCGGGGCAGCGCAGAAACACTCCCCTTCCGCCTGCGGCAGCCCCTCCCTCCTCCTCCACGAGTCCCTGTTTTCTCGTTCGCATTCCCGCACAAGCCACCGTGCCCGTCCCGACCTCCCCTGCCGCCTCCGGCGGCATTCGCCGCTTGACACCACCCATCCCTCCCCCACGGCTCCACGACAACGAAGCACCACCGCCGCCGCCTATCCCGACACAGACGAGCCATCCCGTCTCTGCAACGATCCACCCCGTGTTCAGCACACCACGACCGTATCCCAAAACACTGTCGAAAATCCGGTTCCGTCCAGCACCCCTATCTTCGCCGACAACTTTTCCATGCACCCCACCAAACTTTTTCCAACTTCCTCGCCGCCATCCAAACAGCACCGACCTCCCACCGCTGCTATCTACAAAGCCATTCACGCCCCGAGCACCACCTGACGCTTCTTTCTCCTCACCGACCCACCTACAACAAAAGACAACACCGTCTAACATAACAAATACTTTAACACAGACAATTTCCAACAATTCAAACCTAATAATATTCCTCTGTATCCTTTACAAATATCACCTATATCCTTAAATAATTCCACTTCTCCCCGACCATTCAATATTTCTTACTCCCCCACAAATCAAAAAATAATACAAAAAATATATACCAAATTTTACAAACCCTTTTATATCAACAGAGAGGGGGAGAATCCCAGGTTACACCTCAAAGAAAGCGACATAAAGCTTTGCATGTCTGTAATTTTCAAAAAAGCTTTCCAGAGGGACCTGACCCCTTCATATACTAATATTTCCTAACCACCTAAAAAGCAAAATTGAAATACAACCCCCCAAATTTGATTAAAAATTTAAAATCAAAACAAATACAAAAACCATACAGGTCTTGTAACTTGGGAGAAGGCATTTTCTTTTGTTTTCACAGGTACAAAGCTCGAAGAAATTCCAGCAAAAGTATGTGAAATCCTGTCACATCAGCAAGCAGTCGCAGAAAAAAGAAAAAAAAAAAAAAAAAGAAAAAAGAAAAAAAAAAAAAACAAAAACACGAGAAGCAAAAACCCACAGCTGAGCTAGCAAAACCAACAAGAAAAAGTAATCTGTCAAAAAAGACAGCCCAAAAACAAAATGAACTTTATAATTTACATGAATATATGTTATGATTTTTTTTCTTTGTATTAATTGTTATAATAAAGTTTTACTTGTAATTCAAATCAATGACAAAAAAGCCTGAATTACTTTAGCCAAGTTTACAAACTCTAATACAACACAAAGCCCTAACAAACCCCTTACAACTTGTTTAATTAAAACATTAATTCTCTTCCATTACCATATAAACATAACTGTAAATTTTTTTTTAAAAAATTGTATTATATAATATTATCTAATTATACTGTATCCATTCATAAACAACTACAAAACTTAAGAAATTTAGCCAACCAAATTACAGTAAATGACCCATCTTAGCTAAACAATTTGTTTCATGACTAGAACTTCATATCTTGGCTAAAGGAACTCTTTAAAATAAGTTTAATTGTGTTTATAGTAATAATTGTAGTGTTAATAGCAATTCCCTGTATACTTCAATGTGTAAAAAAGCTTATATCTTAGTAGTTAATCAAAACGGGGGAGATGTTGGAGAAGGAGCAGAAAGCTCTCCTACATATTATTACTCAGCAAAAGAAAGAATAGAATTAAAAACTGAGTTTGAGCTAGAGAAAAAATAAGCATACCAGCTGATTGAAATACAAACTGGAAAAACCAGCTTTGCAAAGATCTAAACCTGGAGCTGCTATGGTAATCTGAGAACTCTCATAGGCTATACACAAATGACGTAGAACTTGTATCTCCTCCTAAATTGGTTAGTAGAAATTAGCATATTCATCAGGAAACCTGTTAACTAAGCGAACAAAGCAAATTTTGCTCAGACTGCATTTTTCACTCCCTGCTTGCAACTTCCCTCTCCCCTCTTACCATGTGGGATCACCACGGAGCTGCGAGAAGCCGCCACGTGGTCGGTCCCACTTCCCTACCTCATCTACTCAAGAAATAAACCCACATGCTTTGAAAATGGATGCAGAGAGTCTGGCTACATCATTGCAGAAGGAAACCAGGACAATATTACTCTAATACATCTACTTTGGGGAAAGTAACCCTCTTTTCTCTAAAGATGACAATTGCACTATGGAGCCAACAAAACTGAACTCACCACTCTCATACTCACAGCATACATGCTTTTACTTCTGCCTGCAGAGATACAGCTGAGTTCTGGAACACTGCCAAGATAATCACTGCCTCTTCATCGGCTCCTGGGCTTGCAAGTGCACAAGGCCTCAGGAGCCTGAACAAACCTGGCTGTTGGTTGGCCAAGTTTAGTAATGCTACCAGCATAGCGATAGCTGACTCGTTAATTGATGTAGACAGCATTAGACATGCTATATTCCAAAATCAAGCAGCAATTGATTTTTTGCTTTTACTGCGTGGGCATGGGTGCAAAGAATTTGACAGGTTATGTTGTATGAACTTAAGTGACCATTCCCGCTCTTCCATCCCTCCACTGCCCTGCACTGACTTGCTCGGCCATCCCCACCTTGACTTCCCCACCCATTTGTCCAGGCCCAGCCTTCCCTTCCCTTCTCCTTCTGGGACTCTCATTGCCTTGCCTACCTCCCCCTTGCCTTGCCTTGCCCTGTAAACACAGCAGTTGCCTTCTGTTGCCCTCAAAGCCCTCACTTGCCTTGCAGGACCTTGCTCACCCCTCCCCCACCTGGAATTCAAGACCCTTCTTTTCGTGACAATTCTTCAACTTGCCTTGCCCTGCCTGCTTCCCTCAGGAAGCCTTCAAGGCCTTCACATACCCGCAGTCTTTCAGGAGCATGGAAGAGGAAGCCCATAGGAGGTCACGTGAAGCCAGACCTGTCTGTCCCAGCAGCTTTTGCCTGGCATCAATTCTTGCATGTATGGAATTTTGGACAGGCAATCCACATTTGTCTTCTGGGCTCCGGAACCAAAATGACAGTTCTTCTGCATTGGAAGGAAAGCAGGTAGCCCCAGTGTTTTAGGTGCAGATTAGAGATGGTGCAGGTGAGAGCAAGGCCAGTCAAATCAGTCTTTCCTGGCCACTTCCGCCTGCCAGCAATCTATGAACCTCACCTGTCTTGCCTTGCTAAACCACCATTGCTGTGCATTCCCTTTCATGCCCATTCCCTACCCTAGACCTGCTTACTGCTTGTGTCTGCGACTGAATTCATGTCAAAGGCCCTGCCATATTTGGTCCTGTGCTTGTTGTGCATGTCCACGAGATAATGAAGAAAAGAGAATGAAGAAAACTTTCTTGCTTGACTCCACTTCCTCCTTCCGGTTTTCCTAGCACCTTCAGTTTCAACTCTGTGATTAAAACTTCCGGTCTCCCTAGCACACTCCGATTCAACTCTATGATACAAAACTTCCGGTCTTCCTAGCACCTTCAGTTTTAACTCTGTGGTTAAAACTTCCGGTCTCCCTAGCACATCCAATTTTTAACTCTGTCATACCAACTTCCGGCCTTCCTAGCACATCCGGTTTTTGTAACCAACTCTACTTTTGCTTGTATTGTAGCCTAAAAGACAGGCTACCTGAAACAGAGGCCAAGACAAATTAGGAGTATAAAAAGCAGACAATTTATTTAAGGCCTGCAGAGGCCTTAAAGGTAGATTCAGGCAAACAAAGTCCCCTGTCGGGGACGACACCCAAAATGGACCCCGAGTCACGAGCTCTTCACCTTTTATAAGTTCTGTTTCATTAGCATATTGGCCCTTAATTCTCCAATCGTACCCTCAGGTGATGATGTTAACCACCCCAGGCCTGCTCCCCCCATCTCACAGTTGTTTACATATTTTCAAGCCCTAAGGCAATGAATATGTCCTTGAATCTGTACTCAGAGAGTCTTGTTTTGGCTAAAGGTGCTGGGAACAGGGGATTTTAGCACTTTGTAAGAAGCACAGAACTACAGCAAGTTACAGCTACATGAAGAGTAAAAAACTAGAAATACCTGAAGGCATCAGTATAGCTCATTGTATTATTGCTTGAATTGCCATTGTTTGTTAGACAGCCTTGTCATTGTTTGCTAGCAGCCAATCTTAATGTGCCACAGTAATTATGAAAAGGTATAAGAGCAGCAGCAGCAGAGAATAATTAAGAGCTTCTTCTGGCTAATTCTAAACAAAACTCAGCTCCCACTTTTCACCACAGTTAAATAAAACTAGTGTTCTGGAAATGATCTTTCCTCTCCTTTGCGGTGGATGCCAGTCCCTATTGTCCCTACTGACTATATTTCACTTATCATTGTGGGATGGTTTTGGCACCTATGGAATGAATGCCTTTGGATAAAATGAAAATCCTGCAAATCAAAAGCCTCTTTGCATAAGGGGAAGATGAAGAAAGCAGAGAAGTTTTCAGATGTATCTTAGCTTGCTTTTTACATTAATTTTACCTTTGCTTCTGATGCCAAAGTGATTTTTGCCTTTTTACTTTTCTGTATTTGTGACCTTGCCAGTAGTTTTTCCCCAGCCAGAAAGACCAAACTCATTGCAGAGCTCCAAGCCCTGGAGGGCACAAGGCCCCTCTCCTGTCTTGCTTCTTCCTGGGAACCAAGCCTGACAACAAGATCTTCAAGACACATTTTAGTCAACAAGTCCAACTAGTACCAAGGGTGGGGGGGCTCCAGAGAAGGGGCTTGACCTGGGGGGAATTGCATCCCCACTTGTCCTCTGAATTGGTGCTTTTGATCAATGATGCTAATTTCCTAAAACCTAGAAGACTGTATTCAGCCGGGGGGAGGGGTGGGCTTTTGTGGATATTCTTCCTGGAACTGTCCCTGGAGCTCCAGTAAAGATCCACTTTTATCTTATCTCCTATACTGAAAGGATCTTGAGTTTCATTTCTAGGCTGAAAAAGGCAGCATTTCAGATGAGTTATTCTCCAGCTGCACTGTTACAAACACTGGAAAAATGAAAGACCATTCACTTTAAGCACTCAAAACACAGCTCCTTCTACCCATATTCTCCCTACTGGAACTATAGGATCAGTCTTCTCTGTGGGTTTTGCCCTCCCTATCCATTCAAAGTCCCACATAGTCTTGCTTGTCAGGTGCCAAGCTATGGTATCCACCCCCCCCCCACCACGCCCCAGAAACCCGGTCTTATCGCCACTTGAGGTGATAGGAGCAGAAGCAAACAAGGAGGTTACTATCACTGTTCCAGGGGAATGGCACTGGTGCCAAGTACCCACTCCGCACTTACGTCGGCAGGAGTAATGGGTGGGAGCAGGAAGAGGGGGGAGGTAACTGCTCTTCTGTTTGTGATTTAACAGGATACCTGCAACCCATACACCCCCTGGAGCAAAACATCTGGGTGACCCTGGCTAAGGCAACTGGACAAGATCCCTTATGCCTTAGCACTGCTGCGCCTCAGAAGCCATTCACAAAGTGTCTGATCGGCATCCTTCTCAACACCCCTGAACTGCCACAGTTATGGAACAGCACCCCTGCCTCCTCAGCCTGCCCGGATACATTGTCTCCCCGTGGGAAATTCCCTGCTTTACCCCCACAGGAACTGCAGATTTTAGGCACCTTGAATGCACATAGCTGTACCACCTTCACATTTCTCAGCACAAGGAATAGCCCTATGGCTTGGTGGGTCAATGCCACAACACCATGCTACCCAAGTGTTTCACACCGGTGTAATTCAATCACAAACTAAAACTAACCTTGAGTTTTAGTATACATATGCAACTCCCGCAGGGCATTTTCTTAATCTGTGCGGACTGAGCATGGACCAGAGTGCCAATGGCAATTAAAGGTGGTCCATCTACTTTGGGGAAAGTAACCCTCTTTTCTCTAAAGATGACAATTGCACTATGGAGCCAACAAAACTGAACTCACCACTCTCATACTCACAGCATACATGCTTTTACTTCTGCCTGCAGAGATACAGCTGAGTTCTGGAACACTGCCAAGATAATCACTGCCTCTTCATCGGCTCCTGGGCTTGCAAGTGCACAAGACCTCAGGAGCCTGAACAAACCTGGCTGTTGGTTGGCCAAGTTTAGTAATGCTACCAGCATAGCGATAGCTGACTTGTTAATTGATGTAGACAGCATTAGACATGCTATATTCCAAAATCAAGCAGCAATTGATTTTTTGCTTTTACTGCGTGGGCATGGGTGCAAAGAATTTGACAGGTTATGTTGTATGAACTTAAGTGACCATTCCCGCTCTTCCATCCCTCCACTGCCCTGCACTGATTTGCTCAGCCATCCCCACCTTGACTTCCCCACCCATTTGTCCAGGCCCAGCCTTGCCTTCCCTTCCCTTCCCTTCTTTTTCTAGAACTCTCATTGTCTTGCTTATCTCTCCCTTGCCTTGCCTTGCCCTGTAAATGCAGCAGTTGCCTTCTGTTGCCCTCAAAGCCTTCACTTGCCTTGCAGGACCTTGCTCACCCCTCCCCCACCTGGAATTCAAGACCCCTCTTTTCGTGGCATTTCTTCAACTTGCCTTGCCCTGCCTGCTTCCCTCAGGAAGCCTTCAAGGCCTTCACATACCCGCAGCGTTTCAGGAGCATGGAAGAGGAAGCCCATAGGAGCCAAACCCGTCTGTCCCAGCAGCTTTTTTCTGGCATCAATTCTTGCATGTACAGGATTTTGGACTGGCAATCCATATTTGTCTTCTGAGCTCTGGGACCAAGATGACAGTTCTTCTGCATTGGAAGGAAAGCAGGTAGCCCCAGTGTTTTAGGTGCAGATTAGAGCTGGCACAGGTGAGAGCAAGACTGTTATTATACACTCAATTGTGGGTTTTGCATTATGAGCAAAGGTAATTAAGGCAACAGATACAACTACAGGTGCAATACATAAGAGAAAGAGAACAGTACTTTAAAAATATACAGATCATTAACCATTTAACTATTAGCTACTACCCAGAGTCCACAATCACGGGAGAGTCCCATTTTACAGGTGAGACTTGAAGACCTTTCCCGGGCAAGGTTGTCAAGTTTACCTGAAAAGGGGTTCCAGCTCTCCAAGCCCAATTGGTGAGCCAAAATGACTCAATTGCAGTTTTAGGGTAGAAACATCTGGCATTCAAGATTCAGTACCCGATCAGCTTAGGGCCAGGGCTTGGCCAGAGTCCAGGCCTTACCTGAGAGGGTCTCTCTAAATCTTCTAAACAAGCTTCTATTAATATCAATTCTTTAAAGCAATATACTTCTTGCAGATCGGTGTTGTGGTTTAGTTTTAACTAAATAATCAATGGTACCATAAACAAATTACAAATAGCTGTGAACAAAGAGACACATATGTATAGCATCAAATAATGTTTTCTGGGTAATGCTCTCTGTAAAAGCTTAGTAAATTCATATCATTACTTTAACAACACATCTAGAATTTCATGTTTTGACAGAACTTAAACTTTAACTTCACTTAAAATTAAGATAAATCTAACAGAGCTTAAAGTTAACATCATTGAAAGCAAAAATTAATGTCAAGCACTTAAAAAATAAGTCCTATCTCATAGGTGCCTCTACCCAGACTTACATGCTGATAAAATACAAATTAACAGAGACAATTCACACACATGTACAGGAAAACAAAATTAAACTTGCCTTTGTTAAAGTTATTACGGGGCTAACTGACTCTTAGGCCACAAAATGCTTTACAGAATTGGCCTCAGGATGCTACTCAGCCAGTTCTGGCTCTGAGGCAGCAAGTTACACCCCTCTGCCAGCTGTTACAAATTCACTAAACAACACCACCACTCACAAACATGGAAATTTTCTTCACTCGACTACAAGCGTCTGTTTTCTCTTTTCTTTCTTTCAGAGGTTACCAAAATTCAACTTCTTAATCAAACTGAAAACCAACAGACTTTACATAAATTTTGATCAACTTAAAGTTGACAGGTCTGACTTATAAACTCAAAAGACATAAAAGACTCAAACAACATTCTTAGTACATTTGCTGCAGCACTTTCACACTTGTACGCACACAGATACTGATTAAGGTATACCTATGGAAAGAAAAATAGTCCTTTGAATTCAGTGAGGTAGTCACTCTGAATGCCTTTGCATTCTTTTAACTTTAAATTTACTAAAATTAGATACAAGATTAAGAGTATACCTTAAGAGTTTTAGATACAGCAGAATTTAACTTATTTTGACTTTCTTCGCACAAGAAACTACTGAAAATTCATCATACAGCAGTTAAACATTTGCAAATAATATCAAGAAATAAATCTAAAGTGTGGCAGATTTACAGTCATGTGGAAAATGCCTGTTCACTCCTCTAAGATAAATGTAAGTTTATTAAGATGTTTTCGAGATGCAGCTTTACTCACAGGGATGATAGCACTGCACGTTCTTGGAAAATTGCATTTAAGACCTGCTTAACTTGCTGATGGTAGGACAGCTTTCTGTAAAAATAATTACAAACGGTTTGAGATGTAAAGCACATGTGTCTACATGGCAAAAACAATTGCATTTAAATTGTCTTATTAAAGCTGTATAGGCAGACAGGTAAAGCTGGCACCACGCTACATGTTTTTACAGTAGAGGATCGTGAGCTAATTATATTCGATTTCCAAACAGCTTCTGCAGATAACAAACATGGAGTTAGGCCTAGTATAGGCCTCACCCTCAGCCTGCCCGGATACATTGTCTCCCCGTGGGAAATTCCCTGCTTTACCCCCACAGGAACTGCAGATTTTAGGCACCTTGAATGCACATAGCTGTACCACCTTCACATTTCTCAGCACAAGGAATAGCCCTATGGCTTGGTGGGTCAATGCCACAACACCATGCTACCCAAGTGTTTCACACCGGTGTAATTCAATCACAAACTAAAACTAACCTTGAGTTTTAGTATGCATATGCAACTCCCGCAGGGCATTTTCTTCATCTGTGCGGACTGAGCATGGACCAGAGTGCCAATGGCAATTAAAGGTGGTCCATCTACTTTGGGGAAAGTAACCCTCTTTTCTCTAAAGATGACAATTGCACTATGGAGCCAACAAAACTGAACTCACCACTCTCATACTCACAGCATACATGCTTTTACTTCTGCCTGCAGAGATACAGCTGAGTTCTGGAACACTGCCAAGATAATCACTGCCTCTTCATCGGCTCCTGGGCTTGCAAGTGCACAAGGCCTCAGGAGCCTGAACAAACCTGGCTGTTGGTTGGCCAAGTTTAGTAATGCTACCAGCATAGCGATAGCTGACTTGTTAATTGATGTAGACAGCATTAGACATGCTATATTCCAAAATCAAGCAGCAATTGATTTTTTGCTTTTACTGCGTGGGCATGGGTGCAAAGAATTTGACAGGTTATGTTGTATGAACTTAAGTGACCATTCCCGCTCTTCCATCCCTCCACTGCCCTGCACTGATTTGCTCAGCCATCCCCACCTTGACTTCCCCACCCATTTGTCCAGGCCCAGCCTTGCCTTCCCTTCCCTTCTTTTTCTAGAACTCTCATTGTCTTGCTTATCTCTCCCTTGCCTTGCCTTGCCCTGTAAATGCAGCAGTTGCCTTCTGTTGCCCTCAAAGCCTTCACTTGCCTTGCAGGACCTTGCTCACCCCTCCCCCACCTGGAATTCAAGACCCCTCTTTTCGTGGCATTTCTTCAACTTGCCTTGCCCTGCCTGCTTCCCTCAGGAAGCCTTCAAGGCCTTCACATACCCGCAGCGTTTCAGGAGCACGGAAGAGGAAGCCCATAGGAGCCAAACCCGTCTGTCCCAGCAGCTTTTTTCTGGCATCAATTCTTGCATGTACAGAATTTTGGACTGGCAATCCACATTTGTCTTCTGAGCTCTGGGACCAAGATGACAGTTCTTCTGCATTGGAAGGAAAGCAGGTAGCCCCAGTGTTTTAGGTGCAGATTAGAGCTGGCACAGGTGAGAGCAAGACCAGTCAAGTCAGTCTTTCCTGGCCGCTTTTGTCTACCAGCAGCTGCCTTGCCTTGGCAACCCAAGAGTTTCCTCTTCTTGCCCTGCTAAACCTCCATGGCTTTGAGTTCTCTTCTGTGCCCATGCCCCACCTGGCTACAGCTTTCCTCCACGGCCTTGCTTTGCCTACTCCTTCCTGTTTCTGCCTGGCCTACCCATCACTGGGCTTACCTTCTTATGCCTAGCCTTGCCTCTAACTTCTGGACCTTCTCTTGCCTACCACTCCATTTGCTTTCCCCTCACTGCTCTGGCCTTGTCTACCTCCCCCTTGACTTGCCTCCAATTGCCTACACTTGCCTTGTATTGCCTTGCCTGCATGGAAGGCAAGGTAAAGAGTGGTAGGCAAGGCAAAGCAAAGCAAGGACGATGTAGGCAGGGCAAGGGAAGGCAGATGCAAGAAAGGCAAGCAAAGCAAGAGGAGGCTAGGAAAAACTGGGCAAGGTAGAGAAGGCAAGTCCCAGCCAAAAGACTCGGAGTGCCTTTCCTTGAGAAGCAAAGGCCATAGTGCCAGTGTCAGTGGAGCAGAAGGAAAGGTACCATGGGGAGGTACAGTCCAGCAAGACATTTCTCTCCTGGCCCCTTCTGGGTAGGAGTAATTGTTGGACGTATGCAATACTGGAGGTGCTATGCAACTTTGGCTTGGTAAGCTCCTGAAGGAGAATGGCAAGGCTTTTTCATGGGAAGGAAAGCACGCAACCCCAGCGCTGGAGGCGCAGAGAAGAAGCTGCCCAGTGGAGGTCCGGGGCACCAGCTGCTTTCTGTCCTGACATATCTGGTGTGGAAGCATTGCTTCAGTTTGTACACTTTACGGACATGGAATCCATCTTTGGAAGGTGGCCTCTTGAAAGATTCAGTTTGGCAGGTGGTTTCCGCATCTCAGAAGTGGCCTTCTGAAATTCTGGCAACACCATCTTTTGGACAAGGTAAACCGCTCTGCTCAGTCTTGGTGGGTAGCCTACCTAGCAGCCTAGGTAATGCTGAGGAACAGTGTTCTGGCACCTTTGCATGGGATCAGTCCCTGGATGTTCTGTATTTTGGAGGAGGGGATGCCATTTCATTGGAGATGGGCTTCTAATTCCTCTCTTTTGCAAAGGAAACAACTTTGCATGTGTACATTGGTTGGTCTTAGTGAATTTTAAGACTTTTGCCCATAGGCAGTTCTCTGGCTTTGCGCTGTTGAACTGTCAGTGGGAATGCAAACGCCAGGCTGTTGAGCTTTTTGTCCTGGTCCCGTTCATGTGGGAGCAGCTCCCCTCCATGGTGCTGGACCTGACTGGATGCAGACTCAGTGAGACTGCAGGGTTAGGATGGTAGCAAGAGCTGAGAAGGAAAGGGCCGATAGCAGGGTGTGTGCTGGTACCTCGACGGGTGCAGTTGAAGTTGTCGGCAGCAAGAGCTTTCTCAGCTGGCATCTTTGTGAGCTCTGCTTTTGCCAGATGTTCTCAAGTTTGTAGCCAGATTCTTGTGAGAGTGAAAAGAATTTTTAAGGCAAAGGCCACTAGAGTGTGGTGCAAATAAGAGTTTTCAGTTGGAAGGGGAAGATCAAAGCAATCTTTTGGGGCTGACAGATGAGTTGAGAGCAGGCACCTTTCCAACTTGGCTGTGGAATTGGGCGGCTTCCGAGCTGGACACAGCGCGATACCTTTAAAAGCAAGTCGAGAGTGCCATCGTGATGCCTTTGAATATTTCTAGTTTTCCTCTTAATGCATCTGTAACTTACTGCAGTTTAGTGCTTCTTACTAAGTGCTAAAATGCTCTGTTCCCAGCACCTTCAACCAAAACAAGGCTCTCTGAACACAGATTCAAGGACATATTCGCTGCCTTGGGGCCTGAAAATATGTAAACAACTGTAAGATGAAGGGGGGCAGGCCTGGGGTGGTGAACATTGTCACCTGAGGGTATGATTGGAGAATTAAGGGCCAATATGCTAATGAAACAGAACTTATAAAATGTGAAGGGCTCATGACCCAGTGTGCATTTCGGGTGTGGTCCCTGGGGGGGACGTTCGTTTGCCCGGAGTGTACCTTGAAGGCCTCGAATAAATTTATCCGCATTTTATACTCCTAATTTGTTTTGGCTTCTCTTTTAGGCATCAGTTTTGGCACCCCACGAAGGGACAGAAGGTCTCTCTCCAAACCCCTCTGGGCCAGCACTCCCTCTGCCAGCCTGGACGGTACCGGAGACCAAGGACCCAGTACAGAAGCACGGGAGTAGGCGTATAAACAGCGGTGTTCTGTGGTGAGGAGAAAATCTCCTATAATTCGTTTGGCGCGTGGGATAAGGAGTGCCGTTGTTCACGTAAGTTTCGGCAGTGCAGCACTGCAGTGACAAACGTTGGCCTCGGGCCAGCGTGTGGCGTGGTGAGTAAGCTCAGTGCCAGTATACAAGAGACGGCTGGTTCGATTCCTGCTTTAGCTTTTGCAGTTAGACTCTAAGTGTGCGACTTCCCCCGTTCAAAATTTAGACATGGGGTGTCATTTTTCAAGTGGAAGCTCTATTCCAATTTCTGAGAATTCCCCATTAGAGCTAGCACTAAAGAACTGGCGAACGCTAGCCGGCAAGCATACTTATCTTATAAAAGCAGAATTGATCAGGCTATCCTAACGTGTTTGGCCCACCTATGAGCTTGAGGAAGACCAGACATGGCCTACAGATGGTAGTTTAGATGAGAAATTGATATCAAACCTGATAGCTCGCCTACGAAAAGACCATTACAGTATGGAAATTGAATATGCAAAGCTCTTTAGACTTCTATCACGGGACGAAAAGTTACAGAGACCCGAGACAGAACATCATATAATGGTTTTAAGGAAGAAAAAGAAAGAGAATATAAAGAAAAAGACTCTTCCTAACCCCAGGGGGGGGGTGAAGCAGAAATGGATTTGTTAGCTCCCGCGTTAAGAACTGGGACCTCAGCGGCGCCGGGCCCGGCCCCGCTGCCCCCCCCTCCCCCGCCGCCTCCTTCGGGGGCAGCTGCGGGTGGGGGTGGGGCCTCGGCGGCCGCTGGGTCAGGGACTGTGGGTTCCTCGGTTGTCTCGGACTCTCCTTCGCCGTCCCCGCCTCAGGCTCGTTCCCCCTCTGGGAAAGCTGCCGACAAAGATGAGACCCCAGCCGCGCCGCTGATAAAGAAAGAGGGGGAGGAAAAGGCAGATACCTGTAAGCCCCCACCACCCCCTGCAGGGGAGACAGAAACCCTGGTGAAACCAGATACTTCGGGCTGGCTTTGGCCCCCGCTCCCGCCTTCGCCCCCCTCCCCTCCTCGAGTTTCTCCCGGGCCGGGGGAGGTGGGAGGATCCGGCCCACGACCTGCGGCGCCGCCCCTGGGGGCAGTGCCGGAGGCGAAACCGGGCGGCTGGAGGCGGGGTTCCCCAGCCCGGCCACCGTCGGGGATAGAATACTGGAGGCGGGAACAAGAGTACCCGCCCCGGCCACCTTCGGGAATAGAATATTGGGGAGGGGAGCAAGATTTCCCGGCCCCACCACCGCCGGGGGCAGGGCCGGGTGGCTGGTGGAGGGGCCCCCCGGCCCGGCCTCCTTTGGGGCCAGAGCGTTGGGGGTGGAGACGGGATTTCCCGCCTCCGCCGGGGGCAGGACTAGAAGACTGGGGGTGGGCTCCGATGCCTGCCGTGTCCGCGCCGCCGCCCCCGCCGGGGCCGGAGCGGGGCGGCCCCGGGCGGGCTTTTTCGCCCGTCGCGTCCGCGCCACCGCCACCGGGGGCGGAGGGGGGCGGTTCCGGGCGGGCCCCCTCGCCTGTTGCGTCCGCGCCGCCGCCACCGGGAGCGGAGGGGGCCGGCTCTGAGCGAGGTCCCTCGCCTGTTGCATCCCCGCCGCCCCCGCCGGGGGCGGACGGGGCCGGCTCCGGGCGGGCTTCCTCGCCCGTTGTGTCTGCGCCGCCTCCGGCCCCGTCGGGCGCGGGGCAGTGCTGTTGCCGACCGCCCCCGCCCCCGCCGGGTACCGAACCATGCGGTTGCAGACAAACCCCGGCGGCTGCTCCGCCCTTGCCGCCGCCGGGCAAGACACAATGTTGTTGCAAGCACACTCCGGCGCCTGCTCCGTCGCTGCCGCCACCGGGCACGGTACAATGCTGTTGCACCCACACCCGGTCCTGCAGCGTTCGGACAGGCAGCTGTAAAATGACAGGCTCAACAGAGACCGACAGTAGTGTTAGTTCAGAGATCTCCTCTGACGAGGAAGATCATAAGACAACTAGACGAAGAAGGGGTAAAATAGCCAAGAAGGCTATAAGAGAACGGAGCCCCATAGCAAAGA
Organism: Acanthiza pusilla; assembly: GCA_036630365.1. Lineage (NCBI taxonomy): Eukaryota > Metazoa > Chordata > Aves > Passeriformes > Acanthizidae > Acanthiza > Acanthiza pusilla. The sequence continues at coordinate 369,242 of JAXCHO010000167.1, read as the reverse complement.
GGACGAGAGCTAAAAAGAAAGAAGAGCCAGTTTTGCAAGCTCCCCTGAGACAGGCTGCCGGGAACCAGGGACCCATGTATGTTAAGGTTCCATTCTCCCTTGGAGAATTAGAACAGTGGAAATCCATTGTTGGGACATACAAAGAAAATCCGGACAAGGTTGCTGCATTAGTGCAGAGAGCAATTTCGACACAGAATCCTGATTGGAATGACTTAAAAGCGATGTTGGAGACGTTGCTTGATCCAATTGAAAAGGAGATGGTTTACAAAGCTATTCAGGCTTCTGTGGATTCGCAGATAGCAGGTGGAACGCTTCAGGGTACCACCGCGGAAATCTTCCCAATGGAAGATCCACGCTGGGACCCAAATATTCCGGATCACATGGCTAGGCTAAAGCGATACCAGAATTTCGTGATATATGGGTTAAAGCATGGTGTTCCAAAGGCTTTAAATTTGTCAAAGTTGTATGAAATAAAACAAGATCTAGATGAATCTCCCACTGATTTCCTAAATAGGCTAAGGGAAGCTGCAGTCAAATACACAAATATAGACCCTGATTCAGCTAATGGAAGAGCACATCTAAGTTATGTATTTGTAGGCCAATCTAGCAGCGATATAAGGAGAAAACTACAAAAGCTAGAAGGAGAGCAAGACCTAACCAGATTGTTAAACGTAGCTTGGAAGACATATCGAGACAGAGATTCTAGCAGCAAAGTTAAGCAATCTAGTAAAAAAGGTAGCCAGGAGAAGTCATCCAAGAGTACCTCTCCACCCCAGGACAAAGATCAGTGTGCCTTTTGTAAGGAAAAAGGACATTGGAAAAAAGACTGTCCTAAGTTAAAAAAGAAATCCTCGGTTCCCCAGTTGGCTGTGGAACCAGGGTCAGAATCGGGATCAGGATCAGATTCAGAATGAAGGGGACCGAAGGCTTCTTCCCCAGCAGAGCCTTTGGTTATAGCTAAGCTGGGGAAAGATGATGTTGAATTTTTGGTAGATTCCGGAGCGGCATATTCTGTGTTAAATACCTTAGAAGGGAAACTGAGTCGAGATACTGTGAAAGTTATTGGAGCTACAGGGGTAACCGAAACGCGGCCTTTCTTCAAACCCCTAAAATTCAAACTGGGGAAGCACTGGGTAACTCATCAATTTCTTTATATGCCTAACTCCCCCAAACCATTGCTTGGGAGGGATTTACTGGAAAAACTGGAAGCCGAAATTAAGTTTAGAAAGGGGCAGGGTGTACAAGTCATAATTCCTGAGTCTAAATTTGTCGAAGTTGCTGCACTTTTTGTACAGGAAAAATGTGGTGAAATCCCTGCTGAAGTTGAAAATGCTGTTAATCCAATAGTGTGGGCCAGTGATGTTCCAGGAAGATCCACACGAGCAGAACCGGTGAGTATTGCACTTAAACCAGGAGCAATACAGGTGAGACAAAAACAATACCCTTTAAAAGTGGAAAGTCGTAGAGGACTGGTGCCTATAATTGAAAAGTTCCTTAAATTTGGGTTGCTAGTAGAATGTAAATCCAAGTACAACACGCCCATCTTACCGGTAAAGAAAGCAGATGGCAAGAGTTACAGATTAGTGCAAGATTTGAGGGCAATCAACAAGATCACTGAGGATATACATTCAGTTGTATCGAACCCTTACACTCTTTTAAGCACACTGACGAATGAACTGGGGTGGTTCACAGTTTTAGACCTCAAAGATGCCTTCTTCTGTATTCCAATTCACAAGGATAGCCAGGAACTCTTTGCCTTTGAATGGGAAAACCCTGACACAGGAAGGAAGACACAGCTCACCTGGACAGTCTTGCCCCAAGGATTCAAGAATAGCCCAACTATATTTGGCCACCAGCTGTCAAAGGAACTAGAAGACTGGAGGAGACAAGAACCAGAGGGAGAAGTTCTTCAGTATGTTGATGACCTCTTAATTGCAGCCAAAACGCGACACGACTGCATCAAGCTCACTGTAAGTCTTTTAAACTATCTGGGAACAGGCGGGTATCGTGTCTCTAAAGAAAAGGCACAGATTGCCAAGGAAACAGTAGTTTACTTGGGCCTAGAAATTGTCCGTGGCCATCGACAACTCAGCAAAGAACGGAAGGAAGCCATCTGCCGCCTTCCACAGCCTGACACTGTGAGAGAAATGCAGGCCTTCCTTGGAATGGTAGGCTGGTGCCGTCTTTGGATTGCAAATTATGGACTACTGGTAAAACCTCTGTATGAGGCCCTTAAAGCAGCCGAAAAGGGAACCATTGTATGGACAGAAAGTACAAGAGCTGCATTCAAACAACTGAAACATTCCTTAATGTCAGCCCCAGCTTTGGGGCTCCCAGACTTAAGTAAACTTTTTGAACTTTTTACCTGTGAGCGACAGAATGTTGCTCTGGGGGTACTGGCACAGCACTTGGGAGATCAGCGAAGAGCTGTAGCGTATTTTTCAAAACAGTTAGACAACGTTAGCCAGGGGTGGCCTGGGTGTTTGAAAGCTGTGGCAGCAACTGTCATCCTAATACAAGAGGCTCGTAAATTCACCCTTGGGCGGCACATCGTTGTGTATGTACCCCATGCAGTGATCTCCGTGCTGGAGCAAAAGGGGGGACATTGGCTATCCCCTAGCAGAATGCTCAAATACCAATCTGTGTTGTTGGAACAGGACGATGTTACCCTGAAGACAACCTCTGTTGTTAACCCTGCCATGTTCTTGTCTTCCACTTTAATTGATAATGTGCCTGAGCATGACTGTTTGCAGACAATTGAAGAAGTCTATTCCAGCAGACCAGACCTGAGAGACATCCCACTAGACAGTCCAGATTGGGAACTGTTCACAGATGGCAGCAGCTTCATGAGAAAGGGTAAGAGGATGACAGGTTACGCAGTAACCACCATAGATAAAGTAATCGAAGCAAAAGCCTTGCCTTCAAATGTGTCATCACAGAAAGCCGAACTAATTGCTCTTACAAGGGCCTTAGACCTCAGCGAAGGAAAGAAGGTAAATATATGGACTGATTCGAAATATGCATTTAGTGTTGTCCATGCCCATGGAGCCATCTGGAAGGAGAGAGGACTGTTAAATGCTCAAGGTAATGAAATCAAACATGCTGAGCAAATCCTTGCCCTCTTAGAGAGCATCAAAAAACCTACAGAAGTGGCAATTATGCATTGTAAGGGCCACCAGAAAGGAAAGACCACTCCACAGTTGGGAAATGGCTTTGCTGATGAAGCAGCGAGAGAAATTGCAGAGAAAGGCATTCTTGCAGTGATACCACAAAAAGAAATTGATTTGTCAGGATTTACCCCGAAGTATGATCAGGCAGACCACAAGTTAATTAAGTTTCTCAAAGCTGAGATCACAGAAGGTGGATGGGCTGTTACACCAGTGAACCAGGTTGTAGTCCCGCCCCTGATCCTACGAGAGATAGCTCAGAGAGAGCATGAGAGTACGCATTTTGGAGTTGAAAATCTTTTAAAACACCTTAAGAAGGTAGTAATAGGAAAGGGAATGACTGACATTGCACAATCAGTAGTAAGCAAATGTGAAATCTGCTGTAAGAACAATCCTGATACAAGAAAAAGAGTTGTGTTAGGTGTAACAAAAACAGGAGATCTTCCTGGAGATTACTGGCAAGTGGATTTTGCTGAGTTACCACGCAAAGAGGGATACAAATACATATTGGTATTAGTTGACACATTTAGTGGCTGGCCTGAGGCTTACCCCTGTCGTTCCAATACAGCAAGGGAAGTGGTAAAGGTTTTACTCAATCATATAATTCCAAGGTTTGGGGTTCCTTTAGGAATGTCATCAGATAGAGGGCCACATTTTGTTGCAACAGTGGTGGGAGAAATCAGCAAGATCCTGGGAATCAGTTGGGATCTGCATACACCATATAGACCCCAAGCAAGTGGTAAAGTCGAGCGTATGAATGGGATCCTTAAGACCCAGATTAGCAAAATTTGTCAAGAGACATCCATGACATGGGTTAAAGCATTGCCCATAGCCTTGCTAAGAATCCGAATACAACCAAGGCGGAGGGACAACATCAGTCCCTACGAAATATTGTATGGCAGGCCATATCAAATCCCACATGTCCCAGGAGAAATCCATATGAGAGGAAAGCTTGATTTGCAGAGATATCTAATGGCTTTAAGCTCCACTTTACAGAAACTCCAGAAGTACGTCGTGTTATCCAGACCCATAGGACTGGACACACCAGCACATCCCTTCCAACCTGGAGACTGGGTCTATGTTAAGTGGTGGGACAGTGATCCATTACGAGCCAAGTGGAAAGGACCATTCCAAGTCCTAATGACCACCCTTACTGCTGTCAAGATCGCTGGCAAAGGACCTTGGATTCATTACTCCCGAGTAAAGAAGGCATCTGCTCCAGAGACACCTGAAGATTAGAGACTGATGCAAACAAAATGATGTGATCTGGAGAATTCCTTTCTGTATGAAACTGTTTATATTAGTTAGAATCATAATTCTCACATAATAGCCAGCTGTAGAGAATGTTTCTTAGTATTAGACACTTACTATTGTTAGAGGTATATACCTACCACTGTCAAATGCACATTATTAATGAGAGTTTAACATAGAGACCTGACAAGGTAGAGGCCTTGTCAGGCCTCTAAAGGGGGGAATGATGCCTTTGAATATTTCTAGTTTTCCTCTTAATGCACCTGTAACTTACTGCAGTTTAGTGCTTCTTACTAAGTGCTAAAATGCTCTGTTCCCAGCACCTTCAACCAAAACAAGGCTCTCTGAACACAGATTCAAGGACATATTCGCTGCCTTGGGGCCTGAAAATATGTAAACAACTGTAAGATGAAGGGGGGCAGGCCTGGGGTGGTGAACATTGTCACCTGAGGGTATGATTGGAGAATTAAGGGCCAATATGCTAATGAAACAGAACTTATAAAATGTGAAGGGCTCATGACCCAGTGTGCATTTCGGGTGTGGTCCCTGGGGGGGACGTTCGTTTGCCCGGAGTGTACCTTGAAGGCCTCGAATAAATTTATCCGCATTTTATACTCCTAATTTGTTTTGGCTTCTCTTTTAGGCATCAATCGTGTGGTTGATTCCATATGAGCGCCGACAGAGTCCAGGCAAAAGCCAAGCTCTTTTCTGGCCCGGCCCCACTCGTGTGCGAGCAGCAGTTCGTGGAGAAGCTCCGTGGTGAATCCTGTCCCTTGGACACTGAACGAATGTGAAGCTACATCTAGCGGAGAAGGAAGAGGAATCATTTCACAGCTGGCTGCACGGTGTTTCGGCTGCAAAACAAAAGGAAATTGGGAGCAGCTCCCCTTCATGGTGCTGGACCATGGTGCTGAGAAGGAAAGGGCCGATAGCAGGGTGTGTGCTGGTACCTCGACGGGTGCAGTTGAAGTTGTCGGCAGCTAGAGCTTTCTCAGTTGGCATCTTTGTGAGCTCTGCTTTTGCCAGATGTTCTCAAGTTTGTAGCCAGATTCTTGTGAGAGTGAAAAGAATTTTTAAGGCAAAGGCCACTAGAGTGTGGTGCAAATAAGAGTTTGCAGTTGGAAGGGGAAGATCAAAGCAATCTTTTGGGGCTGACAGTCGAGTTGAGAGCAGGCACCTTTCCAACTTGGCTGTGGAATTGGGCGGCTTCCGAGCTGGACACAGCGCGATACCTTTAAAAGCAAGTCGAGAGTGCCATCGTGTGGTTGATTCCATATGAGCGCTGACAGAGTGCAGGCAAAAGCCAAGCTCTTTTCTGGCCCGGCCCCACTCGTGTGCGAGCAGCAGTTCGTGGAGAAGCTCCGTGGTGAATCCTGTCCCTTGGACACTGAACGAATGTGAAGCTACATCTAGCGGAGAAGGAAGAGGAATCATTTCACAGCTGGCTGCACGGTGTTTCGGCTGCAAAACAAAAAGAAATTGGGAGCAGCTCCCCTTCATGGTGCTGGACCATGGTGCTGAGAAGGAAAGGGCCGATAGCAGGGTGTGTGCTGGTACCTCGACGGGTGCAGTTGAAGTTGTCGGCAGCAAGAGCTTTCTCAGTTGGCATCCTTGTGAGCTCTGCTTTTGCCAGATGTTCTCAAGTTTGTAGCCAGATTCTTGTGAGAGAGAAAAGAATTATTTGGGCAAAGGCGTTGGTGTTGCCGTTAGAGTGTGGTGCAAATAAGAGTTTGCAGTTGGAAGGGGAAGATCAAAGCAATCTTTTGGGGCTGACAGATGAGTTGAGAGCAGGCACCTTCCCAACTTGGCTGTAGAATCGGGAGGATTCCGAGCTGGACACAGCGGGATTCCTTTAAAAGCAAGTCGAGAGTGCCATCGTGTGGTTGATTCCATATGAGCGCTGACAGAGTCCAGGCAAAAGCCAAGCTCACTTCCACGAAGGTCTGGAAACACTGGCACACGGGACACAATGTGCAGAGAGAGAAGGAGCAAGAGAGAGAGAGAAGCACTTTGCCCCAAATTCAGTCTTACAGAACTCGTGCACTTGGAGTTCCCAGAGAAGGTGGCGTGCGTGGAGAAGGTTTTCTCCACGTAGCCTCTTCTGTTCGCTTCTTTGCCGGACCGCAGAAAGACGCCCGCTTCCCTCTCGCGCTTTGCGAGCGAAAAGGCGCCTAGCCGGCGAAGGTGCGTCTTCGGCGGCCAGAAGGCGAAACGAAAACCGGCACTGTGCCCTGCTGCTGCGCTCCCTGCATTTCACATCCAAACTGCACCAGCACGCATAGCAACATGCAGGCTCACCTCCAAAAGATGTTCCCCGCTGCCACGAAGGTCTGGCAGCACTGGCACTCGGGACAAAATGTGCAGAGAGAGAAGAGGGAGAGAGGGAGAGAAGCACTTTGCCCCAGATTCAGTCTTACAGAACTCGTGCACTTGGAGTTCCCAGAGAAGGTAGAGTGCGTGGAGAATGCTCTCTCCACGTAGCCTCTTCTGTTCGCGTTTTTGCCGCACCGCAGAGAGCCGCCCGCTTCTCTCTCGCGCTTTGCGAGCGAAGGACGCCTAGCCGGCGAAGGTGCGTCTTCTTCGGCAAGAAAGCGAAGCGAGAGCCGGTACGGCGCCCTGCTGCTGTACTCCCCGCATTTTACTTCCAAACTGCACCAGCACGCATCGCAGCATGCAGGCTCATCTCCAAAGGATGTTTCCTGCCGCCACGAAGTTCTGGCAGCACTGGCACTCGGGACAAAATATGCAGAGAGAGAGGGAGCGAGAGAGAGAGAAAAGAACTTCGCCTCAGCTTCAGCCTTGCAGAACTCGTGCACTTGGAGTTCCCAGAGAAGGTAGCGTGCGTGGAGAAGGTTTTCTCCACGTAGCCGCTTCTGTTCGCATCTTTGCCGCACCGCAGAGAGCCGCCCGCTTCTCTCTCGCGCTTTGCGAGCGAAGGACGCCTAGCCGGCGAAGGTGCGTCTTCGGCGGCTGCAAAGCGAAGCGAGAGCCGGTACGGCGCCCTGCTGCTGTGCTCCCTGCATTTCACATCCAAACTGCACCAGCACGCATAGCAGCATGCAGGCTCATCTCCAAAAGATGTTTCCTGCTGCCACGAAGATCTGGCAACACTGGCACTAAGTCACACTCTGCAGAGAGAGAAAAAGCAAGAGAGATTGAGATGCACTTTACCCCAGCTTCAGCCTTGCAGAACTCGTGCACTTGGAGTTCCCAGAGAAGGTAGAGTGCGTGGAGAAGGTTTTCTCCACGTAGCCGCTTCTGTTCGCGTTTTTGCCGCACCGCCGAGAGTCGCCCGCTTCTCTCTCGCGCTTTGCGAGCGAAGGACGCCTAGCCGGCGAAGGTGCGTCTTCTTCGGCAAGAAAGCGAAGCGAGAGCCGGTACGGCGCCCTGCTGCTGTGCTCGCTGCATTTCACATCCAAACTGCACCAGCACGCATAGCAGCATGCAGGCTCATCTCCAAAAGATGTTTCCTGCTGCCACGAAGATCTGGCAACACTGGCACTAAGTCACACTCTGCAGAGAGAGAAAAAGCAAGAGAGATTGAGATGCACTTTGCCCCAGCTTCAGTCTTACAGAACTCGTGCACTTGGAGTTCCCAGAGAAGGTAGCGTGCGTGGAGAAGGTTTTCTCCACGTAGCCGCTTCTGTTCGCATCTTTGCCGCACCGCAGAGAGCCGCCCGCTTCTCTCTCGCGCTTTGCGAGCGAAGGACGCCTAGCCGGCGAAGGTGCGTCTTCGGCGGCTGCAAAGCGAAGCGAGAGCCGGTACGGCGCCCTGCTGCTGTGCTCGCTGCATTTCACATCCAAACTACACCAGCACGCATAGCAGCATGCAGGCTCATCTCCAAAGGAAGTTTGCCACTGCCACCAAGATTTGGCAGCACTGGCAGTCGGGACAAAATGTGCAGAGAGAGAAAAAGCAAGAGAGATTGAGATGCACTTTGCCACAGCTTCAGTCTTACAGAACGCGTACAAAAACGCGAACAGAAAAGGCTACGTGGAGAAAACATTCTCCACGCACGCTACCTTCTCTGGGAACTCCAAGTGCACGAGTTCTGTAAGACTGAAGCTGGGGCGAAGTTCTTTTCTCTCTCTCTCGCTCCCTCTTTCTCTGTATATTTTGTCCCGAGTGCCAGTGCTGCCAGAACTTCGTGGCGGCAAGAAACATCTTTTGGAGATGAGCCTGCATGCTGCGATGCGTGCTAGTGCAGTTTGGAAGTAAAATGCGGGGAGTACAGCAGCAGGGCGCCGTACCGGCTCTCGCTTCGCTTTCTTGCCGAAGAAGACGCACCTTCGCCGGCTAGGCGCCCTTCGCTCGCAAAGCGCGAGAGAGAAGCGGGCGACTCTCAGCGGTGCGGCAAAAACGCGAACAGAAGAGGCTACGTGGAGAGAGCATTCTCCACGCACTCTACCTTCTCTGGGAACTCCAAGTGCACGACTTCTGCAAGGCTGAAGCTGGGGCAAAGTGCATCTCAATCTCTCTTGCTTTTTCTCTCTCTGCAGAATGTGACTTAGTGCCAGTGTTGCCAGATCTTCGTGGCAGCAGGAAACATCTTTTGGAGATGAGCCTGCATGCTGCTATGCGTGCTGGTGCAGTTTGGATGTGAAATGCAGGGAGCACAGCAGCAGGGCGCCGTACCGGCTCTCGCTTCGCTTTCTTGCCGAAGAAGACGCACCTTCGCCGGCTAGGCGTCCTTCGCTCGCAAAGCGCGAGAGAGAAGCGGGCGGCTCTCTGCGGTGCGGCAAAGATGCGAACAGAAGCGGCTACGTGGAGAAAACCTTCTCCACGCACGCTACCTTCTCTGGGAACTCCAAGTGCACGAGTTCTGCAAGGCTGAAGCTGGGGCGAAGTTCTTTTCTCTCTCTCTCACTCCCTCTCTCTCTGCATATTTTGTCCCGAGTGCCAGTGCTGCCAGAACATCGTGGCGGCAGGAAACATCCTTTGGAGATGAGCCTGCATGCTGCTATGCGTGCTAGTGCAGTTTGGATGTGAAATGCAGGGAGTACAGCAGCAGGGCGCCGTACCGGCTCTCGCTTCGCTTTGCAGCCGCCGAAGACGCACCTTCGCCGGCTAGGCGTCCTTCGCTCGCAAAGCGCGAGAGAGAAGCGGGCGGCTCTCTGCGGTGCGGCAAAGATGCGAACAGAAGCGGCTACGTGGAGAAAACCTTCTCCACGCACGCTACCTTCTCTGGGAACTCCAAGTGCACGAGTTCTGCAAGGCTGAAGCTGGGGCGAAGTTCTTTTCTCTCTCTCTCGCTCCCTCTCTCTCTGCATATTTTGTCCCGAGTGCCAGTGCTGCCAGAACATCGTGACGGCAGGAAACATCCTTTGGAGATGAGCCTGCATGCTGCGATGCGTGCTGGTGCAGTTTGGAAGTAAAATGCGGGGAGTACAGCAGCAGGGCGCCGTACCGGCTCTCGCTTCGCTTTCTTGCCGAAGAAGACGCACCTTCGCCGGCTAGGCGTCCTTCGCTCGCAAAGCGCGAGAGAGAAGCGGGCGGCTCTCTGCGGTGCGGCAAAAACGCGAACAGAAGAGGCTACGTGGAGAAAACCTTCTCCACGCACTCTACCTTCTCTGGGAACTCCAAGTGCACGAGTTCTGTAAGACTGAAGCTGGGGCAAAGTGCATCTCAATCTCTCTTGCTTTTTCTCTCTCTGCAGAGTGTGACTTAGTGCCAGTGTTGCCAGATCTTCGTGGCAGCAGGAAACATCTTTTGGAGATGAGCCTGCATGCTGCTATGCGTGCTGGTGCAGTTTGGATGTGAAATGCAGGGAGCACAGCAGCAGGGCGCCGTACCGGCTCTCGCTTCGCTTTGCAGCCGCCGAAGACGCACCTTCGCCGGCTAGGCGTCCTTCGCTCGCAAAGCGCGAGAGAGAAGCGGGCGGCTCTCTGCGGTGCGGCAAAAACGCGAACAGTAGAGGCTACGTGGAGAAAACCTTCTCCACGCACTCTACCTTCTCTGGGAACTCCAAGTGCACGAGTTCTGTAAGACTGAAGCTGGGGCAAAGTGCATCTCAATCTCTCTTGCTTTTTCTCTCTCTGCAGAGTGTGACTTAGTGCCAGTGTTGCCAGATCTTCGTGGCAGCAGGAAACATTTTTTGGAGGTGAGCCTGCATGCTGCTATGCGTGCTGGTGCAGTTTGGATGTGAAATGCAGGGAGCACAGCAGCAGGGCGCCGTACCGGCTCTCGCTTCGCTTTCTTGCCGAAGAAGACGCACCTTCGCCGGCTAGGCGCCCTTCGCTCGCAAAGCGCGAGAGAGAAGCGGGCGGCTCTCGGCGGTGCGGCAAAAACGCGAACAGAAGAGGCTACGTGGAGAAAACCTTCTCCACGCACTCTACCTTCTCTGGGAACTCCAAGTGCACGAGTTCTGTAAGACTGAAGCTGGGGCAAAGTGCATCTCAATCTCTCTTGCTTTTTCTCTCTCTGCAGAGTGTGACTTAGTGCCAGTGTTGCCAGATCTTCGTGGCAGCAGGAAACATCTTTTGGAGATGAGCCTGCATGCTGCTATGCGTGCTGGTGCAGTTTGGATGTGAAATGCAGGGAGCACAGCAGCAGGGCGCCGTACCGGCTCTCGCTTCGCTTTGCAGCCGCCGAAGACGCACCTTCGCCGGCTAGGCGTCCTTCGCTCGCAAAGCGCGAGAGAGAAGCGGGCGGCTCTCTGCGGTGCGGCAAAGATGCGAACAGAAGCGGCTACGTGGAGAAAACCTTCTCCACGCACGCTACCTTCTCTGGGAACTCCAAGTGCACGAGTTCTGCAAGGCTGAAGCTGGGGCGAAGTTCTTTTCTCTCTCTCTCGCTCCCTCTCTCTCTGCATATTTTGTCCCGAGTGCCAGTGCTGCCAGAACTTCGTGGCGGCAGGAAACATCCTTTGGAGATGAGCCTGCATGCTGCGATGCGTGCTGGTGCAGTTTGGAAGTAAAATGCGGGGAGTACAGCAGCAGGGCGCCGTACCGGCTCTCGCTTCGCTTTCTTGCCGAAGAAGACGCACCTTCGCCGGCTAGGCGCCCTTCGCTCGCAAAGCGCGAGAGAGAAGCGGGCGGCTCTCTGCGGTGCGGCAAAAACGCGAACAGAAGAGGCTACGTGGAGAGAGCATTCTCCACGCACTCTACCTTCTCTGGGAACTCCAAGTGCACGAGTTCTGTAAGACTGAAGCTGGGGCAAAGTGCATCTCAATCTCTCTTGCTTTTTCTCTCTCTGCAGAGTGTGACTTAGTGCCAGTGTTGCCAGATCTTCGTGGCAGCAGGAAACATCTTTTGGAGATGAGCCTGCATGCTGCTATGCGTGCTGGTGCAGTTTGGATGTGAAATGCAGGGAGCACAGCAGCAGGGCGCCGTACCGGCTCTCGCTTCGCTTTGCAGCCGCCGAAGACGCACCTTCGCCGGCTAGGCGTCCTTCGCTCGCAAAGCGCGAGAGAGAAGCGGGCGGCTCTCTGCGGTGCGGCAAAGATGCGAACAGAAGCGGCTACGTGGAGAAAACCTTCTCCACGCACGCTACCTTCTCTGGGAACTCCAAGTGCACGAGTTCTGCAAGGCTGAAGCTGGGGCGAAGTTCTTTTCTCTCTCTCTCGCTCCCTCTCTCTCTGCATATTTTGTCCCGAGTGCCAGTGCTGCCAGAACTTCGTGGCGGCAGGAAACATCCTTTGGAGATGAGCCTGCATGCTGCGATGCGTGCTGGTGCAGTTTGGAAGTAAAATGCGGGGAGTACAGCAGCAGGGCGCCGTACCGGCTCTCGCTTCGCTTTCTTGCCGAAGAAGACGCACCTTCGCCGGCTAGGCGCCCTTCGCTCGCAAAGCGCGAGAGAGAAGCGGGCTGCTCTCTGCGGTGCGGCAAAAACGCGAACAGAAGAGGCTACGTGGAGAGAGCATTCTCCACGCACTCTACCTTCTCTGGGAACTCCAAGTGCACGAGTTCTGTAAGACTGAAGCTGGGGCAAAGTGCATCTCAATCTCTCTTGCTTTTTCTCTCTCTGCAGAGTGTGACTTAGTGCCAGTGTTGCCAGATCTTCGTGGCAGCAGGAAACATCTTTTGGAGATGAGCCTGCATGCTGCTATGCGTGCTGGTGCAGTTTGGATGTGAAATGCAGGGAGCACAGCAGCAGGGCGCCGTACCGGCTCTCGCTTCGCTTTGCAGCCGCCGAAGACGCACCTTCGCCGGCTAGGCGTCCTTCGCTCGCAAAGCGCGAGAGGGAAGCGGGCGTCTTTCTGCGGTCCGGCAAAGAAGCGAACAGAAGAGGCTACGTGGAGAAAACCTTCTCCACGCACGCCACCTTCTCTGGGAACTCCAAGTGCACGAGTTCTGTAAGACTGAATTTGGGGCAAAGTGCTTCTCTCTCTCTCTTGCTCCTTCTCTCTCTGCACATTGTGTCCCGTGTGCCAGTGTTTCCAGACCTTCGTGGAAGTGAGCTTGGCTTTTGCCTGGACTCTGTCAGCGCTCATATGGAATCAACCACACGATGGCACTCTCGACTTGCTTTTAAAGGAATCCCGCTGTGTCCAGCTCGGAATCCTCCCGATTCTACAGCCAAGTTGGGAAGGTGCCTGCTCTCAACTCATCTGTCAGCCCCAAAAGATTGCTTTGATCTTCCCCTTCCAACTGAAAACTCTGATTTGCACCACACTCTAACGGCAACACCAACGCCTTTGCCCAAATAATTCTTTTCTCTCTCACAAGAATCTGGCTACAAACTTGAGAACATCTGGCAAAAGCAGAGCTCACAAGGATGCCAACTGAGAAAGCTCTAGCTGCCGACAACTTCAACTGCACCCGTCGAGGTACCAGCACACACCCTGCTATCGGCCCTTTCCTTCTCAGCGCCATGGTCCAGCACCATGAAGGGGAGCTGCTCCCAATTTCCTTTGGTTTTGCAGCCGAAACACCGTGCAGCCAGCTGTGAAATGATTCCTCTTCCTTCTCCGCTAGATGTAGCTTCACATTCGTTCAGTGTCCAAGGGACAGGATTCACCACGGAGCTTCTCCACGAACTGCTGCTCGCACACGAGTGGGGCCGGGCCAGAAAAGAGCTTGGCTTTTGCCTGCACTCTGTCAGCGCTCATATGGAATCAACCACACGATGGCACTCTCGACTTGCTTTTAAAGGTATCGCGCTGTGTCCAGCTCGGAAGCCTCCCAATTCCACAGCCAAGTTGGAAAGGTGCCTGCTCTCAACTCGACTGTCAGCCCCAAAAGATTGCTTTGATCTTCCCCTTCCAACTGCAAACTCTTATTTGCACCACACTCTAGTGGCCTTTGCCTTAAAAATTCTTTTCACTCTCACAAGAATCTGGCTACAAACTTGAGAACATCTGGCAAAAGCAGAGCTCACAAAGATGCCAGCTGAGAAAGCTCTTGCTGCCGACAACTTCAACTGCACCCGTCGAGGTACCAGCACACACCCTGCTATCGGCCCTTTCCTTCTCAGCTCTTGCTACCATCCTAACCCTGCAGTCTCACTGAGTCTGCATCCAGTCAGGTCCAGCACCATGGAGGGGAGCTGCTCCCACATGAACGGGACCAGGACAAAAAGCTCAACAGCCTGGCGTTTGCATTCCCACTGACAGTTCAACAGCACTAAGCCAGAGAACTGCCTATGGGCAAAAGTCTTAAAATTCACTAAGACCAACCAATGTACACATGCAAAGTTGTTTCCTTTGCAAAAGAGAGGAATTAGAAGCCCATCTCCAATGAAATGGCATCCCCTCCTCCAAAATACAGAACATCCAGGGACTGATCCCATGCAAAGGTGCCAGAACACTGTTCCTCAGCATTACCTAGGCTGCTAGGTAGGCTACCCACCAAGACTGAGCAGAGCGGTTTACCTTGTCCAAAAGATGGTGTTGCCAGAATTTCAGAAGGCCACTTCTGAGACGCGGAAACCACCTGCCAAACTGAATCTTTCAAGAGGCCACCTTCCAAAGATGGATTCCATGTCCGTAAAGTGTACAAACTGAAGCAATGCTTCCACACCAGATATGTCAGGACAGAAAGCAGCTGGTGGCCCGGACCTCCACTAGGCAGCTTCTTCTCTGCGCCTCCAGCGCTGGGGTTGCGTGCTTTCCTTCCCATGAAAAAGCCTTGCCATTCTCCTTCAGGAGCTTACCAAGCCAAAGTTGCATAGCACCTCCAGTATTGCATACGTCCAACAATTACTCCTACCCAGAAGGGGCCAGGAGAGAAATGTCTTGCTGGACTGTACCTCCCCATGGTACCTTTCCTTCTGCTCCACTGACACTGGCACTATGGCCTTTGCTTCTCAAGGAAAGGCACTCCGAGTCTTTTGGCTGGGACTTGCCTTCTCTACCTTGCCCAGTTTTTCCTAGCCTCCTCTTGCTTTGCTTGCCTTTCTTGCATCTGCCTTCCCTTGCCCTGCCTACATCGTCCTTGCTTTGCTTTGCCTTGCCTACCACTCTTTACCTTGCCTTCCATGCAGGCAAGGCAACACAAGGCAAGTGTAGGCAATTGGAGGCAAGTCAAGGGGGAGGTAGACAAGGCCAGAGCAGTGAGGGGAAAGCAAATGGAGTGGTAGGCAAGAGAAGGTCCAGAAGTTAGAGGCAAGGCTAGGCATAAGAAGGTAAGCCCAGTGATGGGTAGGCCAGGCAGAAACAGGAAGGAGTAGGCAAAGCAAGGCCGTGGAGGAAAGCTGTAGCCAGGTGGGGCATGGGCACAGAAGAGAACTCAAAGCCATGGAGGTTAAGCAGGGCAAGAAGAGGAAACTCTTGGGTTGCCAAGGCAAGGCAGCTGCTGGTAGACAAAAGCGGCCAGGAAACACTGACTTGACTGGTCTTGCTCTCACCTGTGCCAGCTCTAATCTGCACCTAAAACACTGGGGCTACCTGCTTTCCTTCCAATGCAGAAGAACTGTCATCTTGGTCCCAGAGCTCAGAAGACAAATGTGGATTGCCAGTCCAAAATTCTGTACATGCAAGAATTGATGCCAGAAAAAAGCTGCTGGGACAGACGGGTTTGGCTCCTATGGGCTTCCTCTTCCGTGCTCCTGAAACGCTGCGGGTATGTGAAGGCCTTGAAGGCTTCCTGAGGGAAGCAGGCAGGGCAAGGCAAGTTGAAGAAATGCCACGAAAAGAGGGGTCTTGAATTCCAGGTGGGGGAGGGGTGAGCAAGGTCCTGCAAGGCAAGTGAAGGCTTTGAGGGCAACAGAAGGCAACTGCTGCATTTACAGGGCAAGGCAAGGCAAGGGAGAGATAAGCAAGACAATGAGAGTTCTAGAAAAAGAAGGGAAGGGAAGGCAAGGCTGGGCCTGGACAAATGGGTGGGGAAGTCAAGGTGGGGATGGCTGAGCAAATCAGTGCAGGGCAGTGGAGGGATGGAAGAGCGGGAATGGTCACTTAAGTTCATACAACATAACCTGTCAAATTCTTTGCACCCATGCCCACGCAGTAAAAGCAAAAAATCAATTGCTGCTTGATTTTGGAATATAGCATGTCTAATGCTGTCTACATCAATTAACAAGTCAGCTATCGCTATGCTGGTAGCATTACTAAACTTGGCCAACCAACAGCCAGGTTTGTTCAGGCTCCTGAGGCCTTGTGCACTTGCAAGCCCAGGAGCCGATGAAGAGGCAGTGATTATCTTGGCAGTGTTCCAGAACTCAGCTGTATCTCTGCAGGCAGAAGTAAAAGCATGTATGCTGTGAGTATGAGAGTGGTGAGTTCAGTTTTGTTGGCTCCATAGTGCAATTGTCATCTTTAGAGAAAAGAGGGTTACTTCCCCCAAAGTAGATGGACCACCTTTAATTGCCATTGGCACTCTGGTCCATGCTCAGTCCGCACAGATGAAGAAAATGCCCTGCGGGAGTTGCATATGCATACTAAAACTCAAGGTTAGTTTTAGTTTGTGATTGAATTACACCGGTGTGAAACACTTGGGTAGCATGGTGTTGTGGCATTGACCCACCAAGCCATAGGGCTATTCCTTGTGCTGAGAAATGTGAAGGTGGTACAGCTATGTGCATTCAAGGTGCCTAAAATCTGCAGTTCCTGTGGGGGTAAAGCAGGGAATTTCCCACGGGGAGACAATGTATCCGGGCAGGCTGAGGGTGAGGCCTATACTAGGCCTAACTCCATGTTTGTTATCTGCAGAAGCTGTTTGGAAATCGAATATAATTAGCTCACGATCCTCTACTGTAAAAACATGTAGCGTGGTGCCAGCTTTACCTGTCTGCCTATACAGCTTTAATAAGACAATTTAAATGCAATTGTTTTTGCCATGTAGACACATGTGCTTTACATCTCAAACCGTTTGTAATTATTTTTACAGAAAGCTGTCCTACCATCAGCAAGTTAAGCAGGTCTTAAATGCAATTTTCCAAGAACGTGCAGTGCTATCATCCCTGTGAGTAAAGCTGCATCTCAAAAACATCTTAATAAACTTACATTTATCTTAGAGGAGTGAACAGGCATTTTCCACATGACTGTAAATCTGACACACTTTAGATTTATTTCTTGATATTATTCGCAAATGTTTAACTGCTGTATGATGAATTTTCAGTAGTTTCTTGTGCGAAGAAAGTCAAAATAAGTTAAATTCTGCTGTATCTAAAACTCTTAAGGTATACTCTTAATCTTGTATCTAATTTTAGTAAATTTAAAGTTAAAAGAATGCAAAGGCATTCAGAGTGACTACCTCACTGAATTCAAAGGACTATTTTTCTTTCCATAGGTATACCTTAATCAGTATCTGTGTGCGTACAAGTGTGAAAGTGCTGCAGCAAATGTACTAAGAATGTTGTTTGAGTCTTTTATGTCTTTTGAGTTTATAAGTCAGACCTGTCAACTTTAAGTTGATCAAAATTTATGTAAAGTCTGTTGGTTTTCAGTTTGATTAAGAAGTTGAATTTTGGTAACCTCTGAAAGAAAGAAAAGAGAAAACAGACGCTTGTAGTCGAGTGAAGAAAATTTCCATGTTTGTGAGTGGTGGTGTTGTTTAGTGAATTTGTAACAGCTGGCAGAGGGGTGTAACTTGCTGCCTCAGAGCCAGAACTGGCTGAGTAGCATCCTGAGGCCAATTCTGTAAAGCATTTTGTGGCCTAAGAGTCAGTTAGCCCCGTAATAACTTTAACAAAGGCAAGTTTAATTTTGTTTTCCTGTACATGTGTGTGAATTGTCTCTGTTAATTTGTATTTTATCAGCATGTAAGTCTGGGTAGAGGCACCTATGAGATAGGACTTATTTTTTAAGTGCTTGACATTAATTTTTGCTTTCAATGATGTTAACTTTAAGCTCTGTTAGATTTATCTTAATTTTAAGTGAAGTTAAAGTTTAAGTTCTGTCAAAACATGAAATTCTAGATGTGTTGTTAAAGTAATGATATGAATTTACTAAGCTTTTACAGAGAGCATTACCCAGAAAACATTATTTGATGCTATACATATGTGTCTCTTTGTTCACAGCTATTTGTAATTTGTTTATGGTACCATTGATTATTTAGTTAAAACTAAACCACAACACCGATCTGCAAGAAGTATATTGCTTTAAAGAATTGATATTAATAGAAGCTTGTTTAGAAGATTTAGAGAGACCCTCTCAGGTAAGGCCTGGGCTCTGGCCAAGTCCTGGCCCTAAGCTGATCGGGTACTGAATCTTGAATCCCAGATGTTTCTACCCTAAAACTGCAATTGAGTCATTTTGGCTCACCAATTGGGCTTGGAGAGCTGGAACCCCTTTTCAGGTAAACTTGACAACCTTGCCCGGGAAAGGTCTTCAAGTCTCACCTGTAAAATGGGACTCTCCCGTGATTGTGGACTCTGGGTAGTAGCTAATAGTTAAATGGTTAATGATCTGTATATTTTTAAAGTACTGTTCTCTATCTCTTATGTATTGCACCTGTAGTTGTATCTGTTGCCTTAATTACCTTTGCTCATAATGCAAAACCCACAATTGAGTGTATAATAACAGTCTTGCTCTCACCTGTGCCAGCTCTAATCTGCACCTAAAACACTGGGGCTACCTGCTTTCCTTCCAATGCAGAAGAACTGTCATCTTGGTCCCAGAGCTCAGAAGACAAATGTGGATTGCCAGTCCAAAATCCTGTACATGCAAGAATTGATGCCAGAAAAAAGCTGCTGGGACAGACGGGTTTGGCTCCTATGGGCTTCCTCTTCCATGCTCCTGAAACGCTGCGGGTATGTGAAGGCCTTGAAGGCTTCCTGAGGGAAGCAGGCAGGGCAAGGCAAGTTGAAGAAATGCCACGAAAAGAGGGGTCTTGAATTCCAGGTGGGGGAGGGGTGAGCAAGGTCCTGCAAGGCAAGTGAAGGCTTTGAGGGCAACAGAAGGCAACTGCTGCATTTACAGGGCAAGGCAAGGCAAGGGAGAGATAAGCAAGACAATGAGAGTTCTAGAAAAAGAAGGGAAGGGAAGGCAAGGCTGGGCCTGGACAAATGGGTGGGGAAGTCAAGGTGGGGATGGCTGAGCAAATCAGTGCAGGGCAGTGGAGGGATGGAAGAGCGGGAATGGTCACTTAAGTTCATACAACATAACCTGTCAAATTCTTTGCACCCATGCCCACGCAGTAAAAGCAAAAAATCAATTGCTGCTTGATTTTGGAATATAGCATGTCTAATGCTGTCTACATCAATTAACAAGTCAGCTATCGCTATGCTGGTAGCATTACTAAACTTGGCCAACCAACAGCCAGGTTTGTTCAGGCTCCTGAGGCCTTGTGCACTTGCAAGCCCAGGAGCTGATGAAGAGGCAGTGATTATCTTGGCAGTGTTCCAGAACTCAGCTGTATCTCTGCAGGCAGAAGTAAAAGCATGTATGCTGTGAGTATGAGAGTGGTGAGTTCAGTTTTGTTGGCTCCATAGTGCAATTGTCATCTTTAGAGAAAAGAGGGTTACTTTCCCCAAAGTAGATGGACCACCTTTAATTGCCATTGGCACTCTGGTCCATGCTCAGTCCGCACAGATTAAGAAAATGCCCTGCGGGAGTTGCATATGTATACTAAAACTCAAGGTTAGTTTTAGTTTGTGATTGAATTACACCGGTGTGAAACACTTGGGTAGCATGGTGTTGTGGCATTGACCCACCAAGCCATAGGGCTATTCCTTGTGCTGAGAAATGTGAAGGTGGTACAGCTATGTGCATTCAAGGTGCCTAAAATCTGCAGTTCCTGTGGGGGTAAAGCAGGGAATTTCCCACGGGGAGACAATGTATCCGGGCAGGCTGAGGAGGCAGGGGTGCTGTTCCATAACTGTGGCAGTTCAGGGGTGGTGAGAAGGATGCCGATCAGACACTTTGTGAATGGCTTCTGAGGCGCAGCAGTGCTAAGGCATAAGGGATCTTGTCCAGTTGCCTTAGCCAGGGTCACCCAGATGTTTTGCTCCAGGGGGTGTATGGGTTGCAGGTATCCTGTTAAATCACAAACAGAAGAGCAGTTACCTCCCCCCTCTTCCTGCTCCCACCCATTACTCCTGCCGACGTAAGTGCGGAGTGGGTACTTGGCACCAGTGCCATTCCCCTGGAACAGTGATAGTAACCACCTTGTTTGCTTCTGCTCCTATCACCTCAAGTGGCGATAAGACCGGGTTTCTGGGGCGTGGTGGGGGGGGGGGGGTGGATACCATAGCTTGGCACCTGACAAGCAAGACTATGTGGGACTTTGAATGGATAGGGAGGGCAAAACCCACAGAGAAGACTGATCCTATAGTTCCAGTAGGGAGAATATGGGTAGAAGGAGCTGTGTTTTGAGTGCTTAAAGTGAACGGTCTTTCATTTTTCCAGTGTTTGTAACAGTGCAGCTGGAGAATAACTCATCTGAAATGCTGCCTTTTTCAGCCTAGAAATGAAACTCAAGATCCTTTCAGTATAGGAGATTAGATAAAAGGGGATCTTTACTGGAGCTCCAGGGACAGTTCCAGGAAGAATATCCACAAACGCCCACCCCTCCCCCCGGCTGAATACAGTCTTCTAGGTTTTAGGAAATTAGCATCATTGATCAAAAGCACCAATTCAGAGGACAAGTGGGGATGCAATTCCCCCCAGGTCAAGCCCCTTCTCTGGAGCCCCCCCACCCTTGGTACTAGTTGGACTTGTTGACTAAAATGTGTCTTGAAGATCTTGTTGTCAGGCTTGGTTCCCAGGAAGAAGCAAGACAGGAGAGGGGCCTTGTGCCCTCCAGGGCTTGGAGCTCTGCAATGAGTTTGGTCTTTCTGGCTGGGGAAAAACTACTGGCAAGGTCACAAATACAGAAAAGTAAAAAGGCAAAAATCACTTTGGCATCAGAAGCAAAGGTAAAATTAATGTAAAAAGCAAGCTAAGATACATCTGAAAACTTCTCTGCTTTCTTCATCTTCCCCTTATGCAAAGAGGCTTTTGATTTGCAGGATTTTCATTTTATCCAAAGGCATTCATTCCATAGGTGCCAAAACCATCCCACAATGATAAGTGAAATATAGTCAGTAGGGACAATAGGGACTGGCATCCACCGCAAAGGAGAGGAAAGATCATTTCCAGAACACTAGTTTTATTTAACTGTGGTGAAAAGTGGGAGCTGAGTTTTGTTTAGAATTAGCCAGAAGAAGCTCTTAATTATTCTCTGCTGCTGCTGCTCTTATACCTTTTCATAATTACTGTGGCACATTAAGATTGGCTGCTAGCAAACAATGACAAGGCTGTCTAACAAACAATGGCAATTCAAGCAATAATACAATGAGCTATACTGATGCCTTCAGGTATTTCTAGTTTTTTACTCTTCATGTAGCTGTAACTTGCTGTAGTTCTGTGCTTCTTACAAAGTGCTAAAATCCCCTGTTCCCAGCACCTTTAGCCAAAACAAGACTCTCTGAGTACAGATTCAAGGACATATTCATTGCCTTAGGGCTTGAAAATATGTAAACAACTGTGAGATGGGGGGAGCAGGCCTGGGGTGGTTAACATCATCACCTGAGGGTACGATTGGAGAATTAAGGGCCAATATGCTAATGAAACAGAACTTATAAAAGGTGAAGAGCTCGTGACTCGGGGTCCATTTTGGGTGTCGTCCCCGACAGGGGACTTTGTTTGCCTGAATCTACCTTTAAGGCCTCTGCAGGCCTTAAATAAATTGTCTGCTTTTTATACTCCTAATTTGTCTTGGCCTCTGTTTCAGGTAGCCTGTCTTTTAGGCTACAATACAAGCAAAAGTAGAGTTGGTTACAAAAACCGGATGTGCTAGGAAGGCCGGAAGTTGGTATGACAGAGTTAAAAATTGGATGTGCTAGGGAGACCGGAAGTTTTAACCACAGAGTTAAAACTGAAGGTGCTAGGAAGACCGGAAGTTTTGTATCATAGAGTTGAATTGGAGTGTGCTAGGGAGACCGGAAGTTTTAATCACAGAGTTGAAACTGAAGGTGCTAGGAAAACCGGAAGGAGGAAGTGGAGTCAAGCAAGAAAGTTTTCTTCATTCTCTTTTCTTCATTATCTCGTGGACATGCACAACAAGCACAGGACCAAATATGGCAGGGCCTTTGACATGAATTCAGTCGCAGACACAAGCAGTAAGCAGGTCTAGGGTAGGGAATGGGCATGAAAGGGAATGCACAGCAATGGTGGTTTAGCAAGGCAAGACAGGTGAGGTTCATAGATTGCTGGCAGGCGGAAGTGGCCAGGAAAGACTGATTTGACTGGCCTTGCTCTCACCTGCACCATCTCTAATCTGCACCTAAAACACTGGGGCTACCTGCTTTCCTTCCAATGCAGAAGAACTGTCATTTTGGTTCCGGAGCCCAGAAGACAAATGTGGATTGCCTGTCCAAAATTCCATACATGCAAGAATTGATGCCAGGCAAAAGCTGCTGGGACAGACAGGTCTGGCTTCACGTGACCTCCTATGGGCTTCCTCTTCCATGCTCCTGAAAGACTGCGGGTATGTGAAGGCCTTGAAGGCTTCCTGAGGGAAGCAGGCAGGGCAAGGCAAGTTGAAGAATTGTCACGAAAAGAAGGGTCTTGAATTCCAGGTGGGGGAGGGGTGAGCAAGGTCCTGCAAGGCAAGTGAGGGCTTTGAGGGCAACAGAAGGCAACTGCTGTGTTTACAGGGCAAGGCAAGGCAAGGGGGAGGTAGGCAAGGCAATGAGAGTCCCAGAAGGAGAAGGGAAGGGAAGGCTGGGCCTGGACAAATGGGTGGGGAAGTCAAGGTGGGGATGGCCGAGCAAGTCAGTGCAGGGCAGTGGAGGGATGGAAGAGCGGGAATGGTCACTTAAGTTCATACAACATAACCTGTCAAATTCTTTGCACCCATGCCCACGCAGTAAAAGCAAAAAATCAATTGCTGCTTGATTTTGGAATATAGCATGTCTAATGCTGTCTACATCAATTAACAAGTCAGCTATCGCTATGTTGGTAGCATTACTAAACTTGGCCAACCAACAGCCAGGTTTGTTCAGGCTCCTGAGGCCTTGTGCACTTGCAAGCCCAGGAGCCGATGAAGAGGCAGTGATTATCTTGGCAGTGTTCCAGAACTCAGCTGTATCTCTGCAGGCAGAAGTAAAAGCATGTATGCTGTGAGTATGAGAGTGGTGAGTTCAGTTTTGTTGGCTCCATAGTGCAATTGTCATCTTTAGAGAAAAGAGGGTTACTTTCCCCAAAGTAGATGGACCACCTTTAATTGCCATTGGCACTCTGGTCCATGCTCAGTCCGCACAGATTAAGAAAATGCCCTGCGGGAGTTGCATATGTATACTAAAACTCAAGGTTAGTTTTAGTTTGTGATTGAATTACACCGGTGTGAAACACTTGGGTAGCATGGTGTTGTGGCATTGACCCACCAAGCCATAGGGCTATTCCTTGTGCTGAGAAATGTGAAGGTGGTACAGCTATGTGCATTCAAGGTGCCTAAAATCTGCAGTTCCTGTGGGGGTAAAGCAGGGAATTTCCCACGGGGAGACAATGTATCCGGGCAGGCTGAGGGTGAGGCCTATACTAGGCCTAACTCCATGTTTGTTATCTGCAGAAGCTGTTTGGAAATCGAATATAATTAGCTCACGATCCTCTACTGTAAAAACATGTAGCGTGGTGCCAGCTTTACCTGTCTGCCTATACAGCTTTAATAAGACAATTTGAATGCAATTGTTTTTGCCATGTAGACACATGTGCTTTACATCTCAAACCGTTTGTAATTATTTTTACAGAAAGCTGTCTTACCATCAGCAAGTTAAGCAGGTCTTAAATGCAATTTTCCAAGAACGTGCAGTGCTATCATCCCTGTGAGTAAAGATGCATCTCAAAAACATCTTAATAAACTTACATTTATCTTAGAGGAGTGAACAGGCATTTTCCACATGACTGTAAATCTGCCACACTTTAGATTTATTTCTTGATATTATTTGCAAATGTTTAACTGCTGTATGATGAATTTTCAGTAGTTTCTTGTGCGAAGAAAGTCAAAATAAGTTAAATTCTGCTGTATCTAAAACTCTTAAGGTATACTCTTAATCTTGTATCTAATTTTAGTAAATTTAAAGTTAAAAGAATGCAAAGGCATTCAGAGTGACTACCTCACTGAATTCAAAGGACTATTTTTCTTTCCATAGGTATACCTTAATCAGTATCTGTGTGCATACAAGTGTGAAAGTGCTGCAGCAAATGTACTAAGAATGTTGTTTGAGTCTTTTATGCCTTTTGAGTTTATAAGTCAGACCTGTCAACTTTAAGTTGATCAAAATTTATGTAAAGTCTGTTGGTTTTCAGTTTGATTAAGAAGTTGAATTTTGGTAACCTCTGAAAGAAAGAAAAGAGAAAACAGACGCTTGTAGTCGAGTGAAGAAAATTTCCATGTTTGTGAGTGGTGGTGTTGTTTAGTGAATTTGTAACAGCTGGCAGAGGGGTGTAACTTGCTGCCTCAGAGCCAGAACTGGCTGAGTAGCATCCTGAGGCCAATTCTGTAAAGCATTTTGTGGCCTAAGAGTCAGTTAGCCCCATAATAACTTTAGCAAAGGCAAGTTTAATTTTGTTTTCCTGTACATGTGTGTGAATTGTCTCTGTTAATTTGTATTTTATCAGCATGTAAGTCTGGGTAGAGGCACCTATGAGATAGGACTTATTTTTTAAGTGCTTGACATTAATTTTTGCTTTCAATTATGTTAACTTTAAGCTCTGTTAGATTTATCTTAATTTTAAGTGAAGTTAAAGTTTAAGTTCTGTCAAAACATGAAATTCTAGATGTGTTGTTAAAGTAATGATATGAATTTACTAAGCTTTTACAGAGAGCATTACCCAGAAAACATTATTTGATGCTATACATATGTGTCTCTTTGTTCACAGCTATTTGTAATTTGTTTATGGTACCATTGATTATTTAGTTAAAACTAAACCACAACGCCGATCTGCAAGAAGTATATTGCTTGAAAGAATTGATATTAATAGAAGCTTGTTTAGAAGATTTAGAGAGACCCTCTCAGGTAAGGCCTGGGCTCTGGCCAAGTCCTGGCCCTAAGCTGATCGGGTACTGAATCTTGAATCCCAGATGTTTCTACCCTAAAACTGCAATTGAGTCATTTTGGCTCACCAATTGGGCTTGGAGAGCTGGAACCCCTTTTCAGGTAAACTTGACAACCTTGCCCGGGAAAGGTCTTCAAGTCTCACCTGTAAAATGGGACTCTCCCGTGATTGTAGACTCTGGGTAGTAGCTAATAGTTAAATGGTTAATGATCTGTATATTTTTAAAGTACTGTTCTCTTTCTCTTATGTATTGCACCTGTAGTTGTATCTGTTGCCTTAATTACCTTTGCTCATAATGCAAAACCCACAATTGAGTGTATAATAACATGTAATGACAAAGCTCAAATGTTAACCTGTTAACCTAGAGAAGAGAGTATGCATGTGTTCTATCATCAACAAGTTTGAAGCAATTACCTACTCACCTGATCAGAATCAAGAATTAGAGTTCAGAAAAAACCATGGACTCTTTAATCAAGATTAGAGCTTGGCAGAGACTTTAGAGCAACGGTGTATATTGTTTTCACAGTTTCAATTAGCTAAAGTAGTACTTGCTAGAAAAATTATTTTAAGTAACCTTATAATAACAAGTTGAAGTGGAGAGGTTGCTCAAAGCTGAAGAATCACTGAGTAGCTCAAGAATTTGTGTAAGACAGTGTTGTTGTTGCTTTTGATAATAATAACTTTCAAAAGGTTGTTTTGCTGTGCTTTGCAATGACTGGCTGTCAGCTCAGACTTTCTCCTTGGCTGGCTCAACTGCTGAAGAAAGGACTACGGCTATTGATAATCATTATAATTACTGTTTTAATTGTTCAATTAATGTTTAACTGCTTAACTAAGAAATTAACTAGTGCTTTGTAACCATTAAAGAAACAGGGGGAAATGTGGGAAATGTGGAGGATCTGGCACTGCAATGGTTAAGAGCTAAGGAACATCCAGAGCCACAGCTGCAGCTTGTGGGCCCTTGATAAGCAAGTAAGATTCCCATGAGAAACAAGACCTGAGAAGCACAAGGAGTTCCCATGAGAAGCGGAACTGAGACACACAAACAATGAAGAAGAAGATACCACAAGACTGCCAAACAAGCTGATTAACGCAGGTGGACAGCAGCCTATCCTGAGCTTAGCTTTTGCAATATGTATGAGGCTAATTAAGTAACGTATATATTGTGTAGCTGAAAGGCAATAAACTGAGTTCTGATGATCACAAATGTGGTGTCAGGCTTCCTCTTCCCGACAACCTGCACACACACACACACACAGAGGGAGCGAGAGATAGTTCCTCGTTCGTTTCTGTTTTGATTTCCTGGACTTTATATGCTTTGTTGTTGCTTGCTTTTCCTTGGTGTGCCTTAAGTGCTCGTTAAGCAAGAGTTCATTGAATCTTGTCAATGAACTGTCTTGCGCTGTCACATGATATTCAGTCTGGTTTTTGCTGATACTCCTGCTGATGATTTTGAAAGTGATCTCAAACTCTCAGTTATAACTTTGGATGCAGCAAATTCAAAGAAATTCTTGGTGTTGCAGCCAAATTCTTTTGAGCAGAATGCACTTGAAATTAATGCACAGGGTACTAATTTGCTCGCCTTGGCTGCTCAGGGATGTGGTGCCAAATACCCCACAGGGAATAATTAACCATGCTCTGTGCGCCTGTGGTGTGACCTGTGAAATCGCACCCAGTGAATGAAAGAAAAAGGGATGGAAACAGCGATTTTTATGGGGAACATCTGTTACTATGAGAAATAGACTGATTGAGACTGCTCCCCAAGCATGCACAAATGTGATAATGAGCCTTTTAATTAATAAAACAGGAAATCCTCTGGATGAGATAATGGAACACAGCAGCTAGGTGACCTTGGGGAGTGGAACGCCCAGAATCGAGATAGGAATCAAGAAAACCTGCCTATTAGGCTTTTGATACCACACGGTGGCTACATGCCGGAGTTAAAATTCCAAGAGGAGATGCAGAAATCCAAGCAACTATTCATGATTTGTTACCAGCAAGTCATTTTCTGGTTTGCTTTCAACCCTGCTCTAGTAGCAAGTGAATTTGTAATGTTAAATTCTGTACACCCACAGTGTGGAGTGGCCTTCCAAGTTACTGGTTTTAATGTTTATCAAACCAAAATGTAACATATAATTTGTGATTCAGTCTTCTAGACTGGAGATTTCATTCTATGAATCTTCAAAGGCATGTGCTGCAAGTTTTGGGGATGACAGAAAGCAAAACGTTTATTTGCAATAGTGTTGGAAAACTGCAGTAAGCAGAACTTCCAGAGCGCAGGCTGATGTGTGCTGTCTTTGGAGAAGAGCTGTTAGTGAGCAATGGGCAGAACTAGCTGATTTCCTATAGCTCTCCTTGGAGAGCAAATTAACCAGGTGACCTGGACCTGGGAGATTGTCAAGCAGCTAAGCACAATGTCAACATGTTCACTGAGGTCTCCTGGTGTGGTGTAGTTCATCTGCTGAAAGATACAATGTCGTCCTGGGGTATTGCAGGATACAAAGCCGAATAGCCAGCTCCTACAGCAGCTCTCTAGAGTTGTTAGTGCTTCCAGTGTAAATCACCATATTTCAACAGGTCTGAAAATGATGACCTTGGCTGTTTTCATAGCCTTGATCACAAGCTTACCCACAAGGAAAAGAAGGCTTAGAGCAACACAAGAAATTTGAAAAACAATTCCATCCCTTGTTCTCTAACTTTTTAATAATATTACTTTCTTTATAGTCATCACCCTAAGTAATTGCCATACTTTTCTTGGTTTTGAGATTTGTTATAGTGATCTGCCTTTACTCTTTAATTCTTAACCAAACTCAGCTCACACTTTTCACCACA
This sequence comes from Acanthiza pusilla, assembly GCA_036630365.1. Taxonomy (NCBI): domain Eukaryota; kingdom Metazoa; phylum Chordata; class Aves; order Passeriformes; family Acanthizidae; genus Acanthiza; species Acanthiza pusilla. The sequence goes on along the minus strand of JAXCHO010000167.1, from coordinate 341,572 downwards.
GTTAAATAAAACTATTGTTCTGGAAATGATCTTTCCTCTCCTTTGTGGTGGATGCCAGTCCCTATTGTCCCTACTGACTGTACTTCACTTATCATTGGGATGGTTTTGGCACCTATGGAATGAATGCCTTTGGATAAAATGAAAATCCTGCAAATCAAAAGCCTCTTTGCATAAGGGGAAGATGAAGAAAGCAGAGAAGTTTTCAGATGTATCTTAGCTTACTTTTTAACATTAATTTTATCTTTGCTTCTGATGCCAAAGTGATTTTTGCCTTTTTACTTTTCTGTATTTGTGACCTTGCCAGTAGTTTTTCCCCAGCCAGAAAGACCAAACACATTGCAGAGCTCCAAGCCCTGGAGGGCACAAAGCCCCTCTCCTGTCTGGTTTCTTCCTCAGAGCCAAGCTTGACAACAAGATCTTCAAGACACATTTTAGTCAACAAGTCCAACTAGTACCAAGGGTGGGGGGGCTCCAGAGAAGGGGCTTGACCTGGGCGGAATTGCATCCCCACTTGTCCTCTGAATTGGTGCTTTTGATCAATGATGCTAATTTCCTAAAACCTAGAAGACTGTATTCAGCCGGGGGGAGGGGTGGGCGTTTGTGGATATTCTTCCTGGAACTGTCCCTGGAGCTCCAGTAAAGATCCACTTTTATCTTATCTCCTATACTGAAAGGATCTTGAGTTTCATTTCTAGGCTGAAAAAGGCAGCATTTCAGATGAGTTATTCTCCAGCTGCACTGTTACAAACACTGGAAAAATGAAAGACCGTTCACTTTAAGCACTCAAAACACAACTCCTTCTACCCATATTCTCCCTACTGGAACTATAGGATCAGTCTTCTCTGTGGGTTTTGCCCTCCCTATCCATTCAAGGTCCTACACAGTCTTGCTTGTCAGGTGCCAAGCTATGGTATCCACCCCCCCCCCCCGCCACGCCCCGGAAACCCGGTCTTATCGCCACTTGAGGTGATAGGAGCAGAAGCAAACAAGGTGGTTACTATCACTGTTCCAGGGGAATGGCACTGGTGCCAAGTACCCACTCCGCACTTACGTCGGCAGGAGTAATGGGTGGGAGCAGGAAGAGGGGGGAGGTAACTGCTCTTCTGTTTGTGATTTAACAGGATACCTGCAACCCATACACCCCCTGGAGCAAAACATCTGGGTGACCCTGGCTAAGGCAACTGGACAAGATCCCTTATGCCTTAGCACTGCTGCGCCTCAGAAGCCATTCACAAAGTGTCTGATCGGCATCCTTCTCACCACCCCTGAACTGCCACAGTTATGGAACAGCACCCCTGCCTCCTCAGCCTGCCCGGATACATTGTCTCCCCGTGGGAAATTCCCTGCTTTACCCCCACAGGAACTGCAGATTTTAGGCACCTTGAATGCACATAGCTGTACCACCTTCACATTTCTCAGCACAAGGAATAGCCCTATGGCTTGGTGGGTCAATGCCACAACACCATGCTACCCGAGTGTTTCACACCGGTGTAATTCAATCACAAACTAAAACTAACCTTGAGTTTTAGTATACATATGCAACTCCCGCAGGGCATTTTCTTCATCTGTGCGGACTGAGCATGGACCAGAGTGCCAATGGCAATTAAAGGTGGTCCATCTACTTTGGGGAAAGTAACCCTCTTTTCTCTAAAGATGACAATTGCACTATGGAGCCAACAAAACTGAACTCACCACTCTCATACTCACAGCATACATGCTTTTACTTCTGCCTGCAGAGATACAGCTGAGTTCTGGAACACTGCCAAGATAATCACTGCCTCTTCATCGGCTCCTGGGCTTGCAAGTGCACAAGGCCTCAGGAGCCTGAACAAACCTGGCTGTTGGTTGGCCAAGTTTAGTAATGCTACCAGCATAGCGATAGCTGACTCGTTAATTGATGTAGACAGCATTAGACATGCTATATTCCAAAATCAAGCAGCAATTGATTTTTTGCTTTTACTGCGTGGGCATGGGTGCAAAGAATTTGACAGGTTATGTTGTATGAACTTAAGTGACCATTCCCGCTCTTCCATCCCTCCACTGCCCTGCACTGACTTGCTCGGCCATCCCCACCTTGACTTCCCCACCCATTTGTCCAGGCCCAGCCTTGCCTTCCCTTCTCCTTCTGGGACTCTCATTGCCTTGCCTACCTCCCCCTTGCCTTGCCTTGCCCTGTAAACACAGCAGTTGCCTTCTGTTGCCCTCAAAGCCCTCACTTGCCTTGCAGGACCTTGCTCACCCCTCCCCCACCTGGAATTCAAGACCCTTCTTTTCGTGACAATTCTTCAACTTGCCTTGCCCTGCCTGCTTCCCTCAGGAAGCCTTCAAGGCCTTCACATACCCGCAGTCTTTCAGGAGCATGGAAGAGGAAGCCCATAGGAGGTCACGTGAAGCCAGACCTGTCTGTCCCAGCAGCTTTTGCCTGGCATCAATTCTTGCATGTATGGAATTTTGGACAGGCAATCCACATTTGTCTTCTGGGCTCCGGAACCAAAATGACAGTTCTTCTGCATTGGAAGGAAAGCAGGTAGCCCCAGTGTTTTAGGTGCAGATTAGAGATGGTGCAGGTGAGAGCAAGGCCAGTCAAATCAGTCTTTCCTGGCCACTTCCGCCTGCCAGCAATCTATGAACCTCACCTGTCTTGCCTTGCTAAACCACCATTGCTGTGCATTCCCTTTCATGCCCATTCCCTACCCTAGACCTGCTTACTGCTTGTGTCTGCGACTGAATTCATGTCAAAGGCCCTGCCATATTTGGTCCTGTGCTTGTTGTGCATGTCCACGAGATAATGAAGAAAAGAGAATGAAGAAAACTTTCTTGCTTGACTCCACTTCCTCCTTCCGGTTTTCCTAGCACCTTCAGTTTCAACTCTGTGATTAAAACTTCCGGTCTCCCTAGCACACTCCGATTCAACTCTATGATACAAAACTTCCGGTCTTCCTAGCACCTTCAGTTTTAACTCTGTGGTTAAAACTTCCGGTCTCCCTAGCACATCCAATTTTTAACTCTGTCATACCAACTTCCGGCCTTCCTAGCACATCCGGTTTTTGTAACCAACTCTACTTTTGCTTGTATTGTAGCCTAAAAGACAGGCTACCTGAAACAGAGGCCAAGACAAATTAGGAGTATAAAAAGCAGACAATTTATTTAAGGCCTGCAGAGGCCTTAAAGGTAGATTCAGGCAAACAAAGTCCCCTGTCGGGGACGACACCCAAAATGGACCCCGAGTCACGAGCTCTTCACCTTTTATAAGTTCTGTTTCATTAGCATATTGGCCCTTAATTCTCCAATCGTACCCTCAGGTGATGATGTTAACCACCCCAGGCCTGCTCCCCCCATCTCACAGTTGTTTACATATTTTCAAGCCCTAAGGCAATGAATATGTCCTTGAATCTGTACTCAGAGAGTCTTGTTTTGGCTAAAGGTGCTGGGAACAGGGGATTTTAGCACTTTGTAAGAAGCACAGAACTACAGCAAGTTACAGCTACATGAAGAGTAAAAAACTAGAAATACCTGAAGGCATCAGTATAGCTCATTGTATTATTGCTTGAATTGCCATTGTTTGTTAGACAGCCTTGTCATTGTTTGCTAGCAGCCAATCTTAATGTGCCACAGTAATTATGAAAAGGTATAAGAGCAGCAGCAGCAGAGAATAATTAAGAGCTTCTTCTGGCTAATTCTAAACAAAACTCAGCTCCCACTTTTCACCACAGTTAAATAAAACTAGTGTTCTGGAAATGATCTTTCCTCTCCTTTGCGGTGGATGCCAGTCCCTATTGTCCCTACTGACTATATTTCACTTATCATTGTGGGATGGTTTTGGCACCTATGGAATGAATGCCTTTGGATAAAATGAAAATCCTGCAAATCAAAAGCCTCTTTGCATAAGGGGAAGATGAAGAAAGCAGAGAAGTTTTCAGATGTATCTTAGCTTGCTTTTTACATTAATTTTACCTTTGCTTCTGATGCCAAAGTGATTTTTGCCTTTTTACTTTTCTGTATTTGTGACCTTGCCAGTAGTTTTTCCCCAGCCAGAAAGACCAAACTCATTGCAGAGCTCCAAGCCCTGGAGGGCACAAGGCCCCTCTCCTGTCTTGCTTCTTCCTGGGAACCAAGCCTGACAACAAGATCTTCAAGACACATTTTAGTCAACAAGTCCAACTAGTACCAAGGGTGGGGGGGCTCCAGAGAAGGGGCTTGACCTGGGGGGAATTGCATCCCCACTTGTCCTCTGAATTGGTGCTTTTGATCAATGATGCTAATTTCCTAAAACCTAGAAGACTGTATTCAGCCGGGGGGAGGGGTGGGCTTTTGTGGATATTCTTCCTGGAACTGTCCCTGGAGCTCCAGTAAAGATCCACTTTTATCTTATCTCCTATACTGAAAGGATCTTGAGTTTCATTTCTAGGCTGAAAAAGGCAGCATTTCAGATGAGTTATTCTCCAGCTGCACTGTTACAAACACTGGAAAAATGAAAGACCATTCACTTTAAGCACTCAAAACACAACTCCTTCTACCCATATTCTCCCTACTGGAACTATAGGATCAGTCTTCTCTGTGGGTTTTGCCCTCCCTATCCATTCAAAGTCCCACATAGTCTTGCTTGTCAGGTGCCAAGCTATGGTATCCACCCCCCCCCCACCACGCCCCAGAAACCCGGTCTTATCGCCACTTGAGGTGATAGGAGCAGAAGCAAACAAGGAGGTTACTATCACTGTTCCAGGGGAATGGCACTGGTGCCAAGTACCCACTCCGCACTTACGTCGGCAGGAGTAATGGGTGGGAGCAGGAAGAGGGGGGAGGTAACTGCTCTTCTGTTTGTGATTTAACAGGATACCTGCAACCCATACACCCCCTGGAGCAAAACATCTGGGTGACCCTGGCTAAGGCAACTGGACAAGATCCCTTATGCCTTAGCACTGCTGCGCCTCAGAAGCCATTCACAAAGTGTCTGATCGGCATCCTTCTCAACACCCCTGAACTGCCACAGTTATGGAACAGCACCCCTGCCTCCTCAGCCTGCCCGGATACATTGTCTCCCCGTGGGAAATTCCCTGCTTTACCCCCACAGGAACTGCAGATTTTAGGCACCTTGAATGCACATAGCTGTACCACCTTCACATTTCTCAGCACAAGGAATAGCCCTATGGCTTGGTGGGTCAATGCCACAACACCATGCTACCCAAGTGTTTCACACCGGTGTAATTCAATCACAAACTAAAACTAACCTTGAGTTTTAGTATACATATGCAACTCCCGCAGGGCATTTTCTTAATCTGTGCGGACTGAGCATGGACCAGAGTGCCAATGGCAATTAAAGGTGGTCCATCTACTTTGGGGAAAGTAACCCTCTTTTCTCTAAAGATGACAATTGCACTATGGAGCCAACAAAACTGAACTCACCACTCTCATACTCACAGCATACATGCTTTTACTTCTGCCTGCAGAGATACAGCTGAGTTCTGGAACACTGCCAAGATAATCACTGCCTCTTCATCGGCTCCTGGGCTTGCAAGTGCACAAGGCCTCAGGAGCCTGAACAAACCTGGCTGTTGGTTGGCCAAGTTTAGTAATGCTACCAGCATAGCGATAGCTGACTTGTTAATTGATGTAGACAGCATTAGACATGCTATATTCCAAAATCAAGCAGCAATTGATTTTTTGCTTTTACTGCGTGGGCATGGGTGCAAAGAATTTGACAGGTTATGTTGTATGAACTTAAGTGACCATTCCCGCTCTTCCATCCCTCCACTGCCCTGCACTGATTTGCTCAGCCATCCCCACCTTGACTTCCCAACCCATTTGTCCAGGCCCAGCCTTGCCTTCCCTTCCCTTCCCTTCTTTTTCTAGAACTCTCATTGTCTTGCTTATCTCTCCCTTGCCTTGCCTTGCCCTGTAAATGCAGCAGTTGCCTTCTGTTGCCCTCAAAGCCTTCACTTGCCTTGCAGGACCTTGCTCACCCCTCCCCCACCTGGAATTCAAGACCCCTCTTTTCGTGGCATTTCTTCAACTTGCCTTGCCCTGCCTGCTTCCCTCAGGAAGCCTTCAAGGCCTTCACATACCCGCAGCGTTTCAGGAGCATGGAAGAGGAAGCCCATAGGAGCCAAACCCGTCTGTCCCAGCAGCTTTTTTCTGGCATCAATTCTTGCATGTACAGGATTTTGGACTGGCAATCCATATTTGTCTTCTGAGCTCTGGGACCAAGATGACAGTTCTTCTGCATTGGAAGGAAAGCAGGTAGCCCCAGTGTTTTAGGTGCAGATTAGAGCTGGCACAGGTGAGAGCAAGACTGTTATTATACACTCAATTGTGGGTTTTGCATTATGAGCAAAGGTAATTAAGGCAACAGATACAACTACAGGTGCAATACATAAGAGAAAGAGAACAGTACTTTAAAAATATACAGATCATTAACCATTTAACTATTAGCTACTACCCAGAGTCCACAATCACGGGAGAGTCCCATTTTACAGGTGAGACTTGAAGACCTTTCCCGGGCAAGGTTGTCAAGTTTACCTGAAAAGGGGTTCCAGCTCTCCAAGCCCAATTGGTGAGCCAAAATGACTCAATTGCAGTTTTAGGGTAGAAACATCTGGGATTCAAGATTCAGTACCCGATCAGCTTAGGGCCAGGGCTTGGCCAGAGTCCAGGCCTTACCTGAGAGGGTCTCTCTAAATCTTCTAAACAAGCTTCTATTAATATCAATTCTTTAAAGCAATATACTTCTTGCAGATCGGTGTTGTGGTTTAGTTTTAACTAAATAATCAATGGTACCATAAACAAATTACAAATAGCTGTGAACAAAGAGACACATATGTATAGCATCAAATAATGTTTTCTGGGTAATGCTCTCTGTAAAAGCTTAGTAAATTCATATCATTACTTTAACAACACATCTAGAATTTCATGTTTTGACAGAACTTAAACTTTAACTTCACTTAAAATTAAGATAAATCTAACAGAGCTTAAAGTTAACATCATTGAAAGCAAAAATTAATGTCAAGCACTTAAAAAATAAGTCCTATCTCATAGGTGCCTCTACCCAGACTTACATGCTGATAAAATACAAATTAACAGAGACAATTCACACACATGTACAGGAAAACAAAATTAAACTTGCCTTTGTTAAAGTTATTACGGGGCTAACTGACTCTTAGGCCACAAAATGCTTTACAGAATTGGCCTCAGGATGCTACTCAGCCAGTTCTGGCTCTGAGGCAGCAAGTTACACCCCTCTGCCAGCTGTTACAAATTCACTAAACAACACCACCACTCACAAACATGGAAATTTTCTTCACTCGACTACAAGCGTCTGTTTTCTCTTTTCTTTCTTTCAGAGGTTACCAAAATTCAACTTCTTAATCAAACTGAAAACCAACAGACTTTACATAAATTTTGATCAACTTAAAGTTGACAGGTCTGACTTATAAACTCAAAAGACATAAAAGACTCAAACAACATTCTTAGTACATTTGCTGCAGCACTTTCACACTTGTACGCACACAGATACTGATTAAGGTATACCTATGGAAAGAAAAATAGTCCTTTGAATTCAGTGAGGTAGTCACTCTGAATGCCTTTGCATTCTTTTAACTTTAAATTTACTAAAATTAGATACAAGATTAAGAGTATACCTTAAGAGTTTTAGATACAGCAGAATTTAACTTATTTTGACTTTCTTCGCACAAGAAACTACTGAAAATTCATCATACAGCAGTTAAACATTTGCGAATAATATCAAGAAATAAATCTAAAGTGTGGCAGATTTACAGTCATGTGGAAAATGCCTGTTCACTCCTCTAAGATAAATGTAAGTTTATTAAGATGTTTTCGAGATGCAGCTTTACTCACAGGGATGATAGCACTGCACGTTCTTGGAAAATTGCATTTAAGACCTGCTTAACTTGCTGATGGTAGGACAGCTTTCTGTAAAAATAATTACAAACGGTTTGAGATGTAAAGCACATGTGTCTACATGGCAAAAACAATTGCATTTAAATTGTCTTATTAAAGCTGTATAGGCAGACAGGTAAAGCTGGCACCACACTACATGTTTTTACAGTAGAGGATCGTGAGCTAATTATATTCGATTTCCAAACAGCTTCTGCAGATAACAAACATGGAGTTAGGCCTAGTATAGGCCTCACCCTCAGCCTGCCCGGATACATTGTCTCCCCGTGGGAAATTCCCTGCTTTACCCCCACAGGAACTGCAGATTTTAGGCACCTTGAATGCACATAGCTGTACCACCTTCACATTTCTCAGCACAAGGAATAGCCCTATGGCTTGGTGGGTCAATGCCACAACACCATGCTACCCAAGTGTTTCACACCGGTGTAATTCAATCACAAACTAAAACTAACCTTGAGTTTTAGTATGCATATGCAACTCCCGCAGGGCATTTTCTTCATCTGTGCGGACTGAGCATGGACCAGAGTGCCAATGGCAATTAAAGGTGGTCCATCTACTTTGGGGAAAGTAACCCTCTTTTCTCTAAAGATGACAATTGCACTATGGAGCCAACAAAACTGAACTCACCACTCTCATACTCACAGCATACATGCTTTTACTTCTGCCTGCAGAGATACAGCTGAGTTCTGGAACACTGCCAAGATAATCACTGCCTCTTCATCGGCTCCTGGGCTTGCAAGTGCACAAGGCCTCAGGAGCCTGAACAAACCTGGCTGTTGGTTGGCCAAGTTTAGTAATGCTACCAGCATAGCGATAGCTGACTTGTTAATTGATGTAGACAGCATTAGACATGCTATATTCCAAAATCAAGCAGCAATTGATTTTTTGCTTTTACTGCGTGGGCATGGGTGCAAAGAATTTGACAGGTTATGTTGTATGAACTTAAGTGACCATTCCCGCTCTTCCATCCCTCCACTGCCCTGCACTGATTTGCTCAGCCATCCCCACCTTGACTTCCCCACCCATTTGTCCAGGCCCAGCCTTGCCTTCCCTTCCCTTCTTTTTCTAGAACTCTCATTGTCTTGCTTATCTCTCCCTTGCCTTGCCTTGCCCTGTAAATGCAGCAGTTGCCTTCTGTTGCCCTCAAAGCCTTCACTTGCCTTGCAGGACCTTGCTCACCCCTCCCCCACCTGGAATTCAAGACCCCTCTTTTCGTGGCATTTCTTCAACTTGCCTTGCCCTGCCTGCTTCCCTCAGGAAGCCTTCAAGGCCTTCACATACCCGCAGCGTTTCAGGAGCACGGAAGAGGAAGCCCATAGGAGCCAAACCCGTCTGTCCCAGCAGCTTTTTTCTGGCATCAATTCTTGCATGTACAGAATTTTGGACTGGCAATCCACATTTGTCTTCTGAGCTCTGGGACCAAGATGACAGTTCTTCTGCATTGGAAGGAAAGCAGGTAGCCCCAGTGTTTTAGGTGCAGATTAGAGCTGGCACAGGTGAGAGCAAGACCAGTCAAGTCAGTGTTTCCTGGCCGCTTTTGTCTACCAGCAGCTGCCTTGCCTTGGCAACCCAAGAGTTTCCTCTTCTTGCCCTGCTAAACCTCCATGGCTTTGAGTTCTCTTCTGTGCCCATGCCCCACCTGGCTACAGCTTTCCTCCACGGCCTTGCTTTGCCTACTCCTTCCTGTTTCTGCCTGGCCTACCCATCACTGGGCTTACCTTCTTATGCCTAGCCTTGCCTCTAACTTCTGGACCTTCTCTTGCCTACCACTCCATTTGCTTTCCCCTCACTGCTCTGGCCTTGTCTACCTCCCCCTTGACTTGCCTCCAATTGCCTACACTTGCCTTGTATTGCCTTGCCTGCATGGAAGGCAAGGTAAAGAGTGGTAGGCAAGGCAAAGCAAAGCAAGGACGATGTAGGCAGGGCAAGGGAAGGCAGATGCAAGAAAGGCAAGCAAAGCAAGAGGAGGCTAGGAAAAACTGGGCAAGGTAGAGAAGGCAAGTCCCAGCCAAAAGACTCGGAGTGCCTTTCCTTGAGAAGCAAAGGCCATAGTGCCAGTGTCAGTGGAGCAGAAGGAAAGGTACCATGGGGAGGTACAGTCCAGCAAGACATTTCTCTCCTGGCCCCTTCTGGGTAGGAGTAATTGTTGGACGTATGCAATACTGGAGGTGCTATGCAACTTTGGCTTGGTAAGCTCCTGAAGGAGAATGGCAAGGCTTTTTCATGGGAAGGAAAGCACGCAACCCCAGCGCTGGAGGCGCAGAGAAGAAGCTGCCCAGTGGAGGTCCGGGGCACCAGCTGCTTTCTGTCCTGACATATCTGGTGTGGAAGCATTGCTTCAGTTTGTACACTTTACGGACATGGAATCCATCTTTGGAAGGTGGCCTCTTGAAAGATTCAGTTTGGCAGGTGGTTTCCGCATCTCAGAAGTGGCCTTCTGAAATTCTGGCAACACCATCTTTTGGACAAGGTAAACCGCTCTGCTCAGTCTTGGTGGGTAGCCTACCTAGCAGCCTAGGTAATGCTGAGGAACAGTGTTCTGGCACCTTTGCATGGGATCAGTCCCTGGATGTTCTGTATTTTGGAGGAGGGGATGCCATTTCATTGGAGATGGGCTTCTAATTCCTCTCTTTTGCAAAGGAAACAACTTTGCATGTGTACATTGGTTGGTCTTAGTGAATTTTAAGACTTTTGCCCATAGGCAGTTCTCTGGCTTTGCGCTGTTGAACTGTCAGTGGGAATGCAAACGCCAGGCTGTTGAGCTTTTTGTCCTGGTCCCGTTCATGTGGGAGCAGCTCCCCTCCATGGTGCTGGACCTGACTGGATGCAGACTCAGTGAGACTGCAGGGTTAGGATGGTAGCAAGAGCTGAGAAGGAAAGGGCCGATAGCAGGGTGTGTGCTGGTACCTCGACGGGTGCAGTTGAAGTTGTCGGCAGCAAGAGCTTTCTCAGCTGGCATCTTTGTGAGCTCTGCTTTTGCCAGATGTTCTCAAGTTTGTAGCCAGATTCTTGTGAGAGTGAAAAGAATTTTTAAGGCAAAGGCCACTAGAGTGTGGTGCAAATAAGAGTTTGCAGTTGGAAGGGGAAGATCAAAGCAATCTTTTGGGGCTGACAGATGAGTTGAGAGCAGGCACCTTTCCAACTTGGCTGTGGAATTGGGCGGCTTCCGAGCTGGACACAGCGCAATACCTTTAAAAGCAAGTCGAGAGTGCCATCGTGATGCCTTTGAATATTTCTAGTTTTCCTCTTAATGCATCTGTAACTTACTGCAGTTTAGTGCTTCTTACTAAGTGCTAAAATGCTCTGTTCCCAGCACCTTCAACCAAAACAAGGCTCTCTGAACACAGATTCAAGGACATATTCGCTGCCTTGGGGCCTGAAAATATGTAAACAACTGTAAGATGAAGGGGGGCAGGCCTGGGGTGGTGAACATTGTCACCTGAGGGTGTGATTGGAGAATTAAGGGCCAATATGCTAATGAAACAGAACTTATAAAATGTGAAGGGCTCATGACCCAGTGTGCATTTCGGGTGTGGTCCCTGGGGGGGACGTTCGTTTGCCCGGAGTGTACCTTGAAGGCCTCGAATAAATTTATCCGCATTTTATACTCCTAATTTGTTTTGGCTTCTCTTTTAGGCATCAGTTTTGGCACCCCACGAAGGGACAGAAGGTCTCTCTCCAAACCCCTCTGGGCCAGCACTCCCTCTGCCAGCCTGGACGGTACCGGAGACCAAGGACCCAGTACAGAAGCACGGGAGTAGGCGTATAAACAGCGGTGTTCTGTGGTGAGGAGAAAATCTCCTATAATTCGTTTGGCGCGTGGGATAAGGAGTGCCGTTGTTCACGTAAGTTTCGGCAGTGCAGCACTGCAGTGACAAACGTTGGCCTCGGGCCAGCGTGTGGCGTGGTGAGTAAGCTCAGTGCCAGTATACAAGAGACGGCTGGTTCGATTCCTGCTTTAGCTTTTGCAGTTAGACTCTAAGTGTGCGACTTCCCCCGTTCAAAATTTAGACATGGGGTGTCATTTTTCAAGTGGAAGCTCTATTCCAATTTCTGAGAATTCCCCATTAGAGCTAGCACTAAAGAACTGGCGAACGCTAGCCGGCAAGCATACTTATCTTATAAAAGCAGAATTGATCAGGCTATCCTAACGTGTTTGGCCCACCTATGAGCTTGAGGAAGACCAGACATGGCCTACAGATGGTAGTTTAGATGAGAAATTGATATCAAACCTGATAGCTCGCCTACGAAAAGACCATTACAGTATGGAAATTGAATATGCAAAGCTCTTTAGACTTCTATCACGGGACGAAAAGTTACAGAGACCCGAGACAGAACATCATATAATGGTTTTAAGGAAGAAAAAGAAAGAGAATATAAAGAAAAAGACTCTTCCTAACCCCAGGGGGGGGGTGAAGCAGAAATGGATTTGTTAGCTCCCGCGTTAAGAACTGGGACCTCAGCGGCGCCGGGCCCGGCCCCGCTGCCCCCCCCTCCCCCGCCGCCTCCTTCGGGGGCAGCTGCGGGTGGGGGTGGGGCCTCGGCGGCCGCTGGGTCAGGGACTGTGGGTTCCTCGGTTGTCTCGGACTCTCCTTCGCCGTCCCCGCCTCAGGCTCGTTCCCCCTCTGGGAAAGCTGCCGACAAAGATGAGACCCCAGCCGCGCCGCTGATAAAGAAAGAGGGGGAGGAAAAGGCAGATACCTGTAAGCCCCCACCACCCCCTGCAGGGGAGACAGAAACCCTGGTGAAACCAGATACTTCGGGCTGGCTTTGGCCCCCGCTCCCGCCTTCGCCCCCCTCCCCTCCTCGAGTTTCTCCCGGGCCGGGGGAGGTGGGAGGATCCGGCCCACGACCTGCGGCGCCGCCCCTGGGGGCAGTGCCGGAGGCGAAACCGGGCGGCTGGAGGCGGGGTTCCCCAGCCCGGCCACCGTCGGGGATAGAATACTGGAGGCGGGAACAAGAGTACCCGCCCCGGCCACCTTCGGGAATAGAATATTGGGGAGGGGAGCAAGATTTCCCGGCCCCACCACCGCCGGGGGCAGGGCCGGGTGGCTGGTGGAGGGGCCCCCCGGCCCGGCCTCCTTTGGGGCCAGAGCGTTGGGGGTGGAGACGGGATTTCCCGCCTCCGCCGGGGGCAGGACTAGAAGACTGGGGGTGGGCTCCGATGCCTGCCGTGTCCGCGCCGCCGCCCCCGCCGGGGCCGGAGCGGGGCGGCCCCGGGCGGGCTTTTTCGCCCGTCGCGTCCGCGCCACCGCCACCGGGGGCGGAGGGGGGCGGTTCCGGGCGGGCCCCCTCGCCTGTTGCGTCCGCGCCGCCGCCACCGGGAGCGGAGGGGGCCGGCTCTGAGCGAGGTCCCTCGCCTGTTGCATCCCCGCCGCCCCCGCCGGGGGCGGACGGGGCCGGCTCCGGGCGGGCTTCCTCGCCCGTTGTGTCTGCGCCGCCTCCGGCCCCGTCGGGCGCGGGGCAGTGCTGTTGCCGACCGCCCCCGCCCCCGCCGGGTACCGAACCATGCGGTTGCAGACAAACCCCGGCGGCTGCTCCGCCCTTGCCGCCGCCGGGCAAGACACAATGTTGTTGCAAGCACACTCCGGCGCCTGCTCCGTCGCTGCCGCCACCGGGCACGGTACAATGCTGTTGCACCCACACCCGGTCCTGCAGCGTTCGGACAGGCAGCTGTAAAATGACAGGCTCAACAGAGACCGACAGTAGTGTTAGTTCAGAGATCTCCTCTGACGAGGAAGATCATAAGACAACTAGACGAAGAAGGGGTAAAATAGCCAAGAAGGCTATAAGAGAACGGAGCCCCATAGCAAAGAGGACGAGAGCTAAAAAGAAAGAAGAGCCAGTTTTGCAAGCTCCCCTGAGACAGGCTGCCGGGAACCAGGGACCCATGTATGTTAAGGTTCCATTCTCCCTTGGAGAATTAGAACAGTGGAAATCCATTGTTGGGACATACAAAGAAAATCCGGACAAGGTTGCTGCATTAGTGCAGAGAGCAATTTCGACACAGAATCCTGATTGGAATGACTTAAAAGCGATGTTGGAGACGTTGCTTGATCCAATTGAAAAGGAGATGGTTTACAAAGCTATTCAGGCTTCTGTGGATTCGCAGATAGCAGGTGGAACGCTTCAGGGTACCACCGCGGAAATCTTCCCAATGGAAGATCCACGCTGGGACCCAAATATTCCGGATCACATGGCTAGGCTAAAGCGATACCAGAATTTCGTGATATATGGGTTAAAGCATGGTGTTCCAAAGGCTTTAAATTTGTCAAAGTTGTATGAAATAAAACAAGATCTAGATGAATCTCCCACTGATTTCCTAAATAGGCTAAGGGAAGCTGCAGTCAAATACACAAATATAGACCCTGATTCAGCTAATGGAAGAGCACATCTAAGTTATGTATTTGTAGGCCAATCTAGCAGCGATATAAGGAGAAAACTACAAAAGCTAGAAGGAGAGCAAGACCTAACCAGATTGTTAAACGTAGCTTGGAAGACATATCGAGACAGAGATTCTAGCAGCAAAGTTAAGCAATCTAGTAAAAAAGGTAGCCAGGAGAAGTCATCCAAGAGTACCTCTCCACCCCAGGACAAAGATCAGTGTGCCTTTTGTAAGGAAAAAGGACATTGGAAAAAAGACTGTCCTAAGTTAAAAAAGAAATCCTCGGTTCCCCAGTTGGCTGTGGAACCAGGGTCAGAATCGGGATCAGGATCAGATTCAGAATGAAGGGGACCGAAGGCTTCTTCCCCAGCAGAGCCTTTGGTTATAGCTAAGCTGGGGAAAGATGATGTTGAATTTTTGGTAGATTCCGGAGCGGCATATTCTGTGTTAAATACCTTAGAAGGGAAACTGAGTCGAGATACTGTGAAAGTTATTGGAGCTACAGGGGTAACCGAAACGCGGCCTTTCTTCAAACCCCTAAAATTCAAACTGGGGAAGCACTGGGTAACTCATCAATTTCTTTATATGCCTAACTCCCCCAAACCATTGCTTGGGAGGGATTTACTGGAAAAACTGGAAGCCGAAATTAAGTTTAGAAAGGGGCAGGGTGTACAAGTCATAATTCCTGAGTCTAAATTTGTCGAAGTTGCTGCACTTTTTGTACAGGAAAAATGTGGTGAAATCCCTGCTGAAGTTGAAAATGCTGTTAATCCAATAGTGTGGGCCAGTGATGTTCCAGGAAGATCCACACGAGCAGAACCGGTGAGTATTGCACTTAAACCAGGAGCAATACAGGTGAGACAAAAACAATACCCTTTAAAAGTGGAAAGTCGTAGAGGACTGGTGCCTATAATTGAAAAGTTCCTTAAATTTGGGTTGCTAGTAGAATGTAAATCCAAGTACAACACGCCCATCTTACCGGTAAAGAAAGCAGATGGCAAGAGTTACAGATTAGTGCAAGATTTGAGGGCAATCAACAAGATCACTGAGGATATACATTCAGTTGTATCGAACCCTTACACTCTTTTAAGCACACTGACGAATGAACTGGGGTGGTTCACAGTTTTAGACCTCAAAGATGCCTTCTTCTGTATTCCAATTCACAAGGATAGCCAGGAACTCTTTGCCTTTGAATGGGAAAACCCTGACACAGGAAGGAAGACACAGCTCACCTGGACAGTCTTGCCCCAAGGATTCAAGAATAGCCCAACTATATTTGGCCACCAGCTGTCAAAGGAACTAGAAGACTGGAGGAGACAAGAACCAGAGGGAGAAGTTCTTCAGTATGTTGATGACCTCTTAATTGCAGCCAAAACGCGACACGACTGCATCAAGCTCACTGTAAGTCTTTTAAACTATCTGGGAACAGGCGGGTATCGTGTCTCTAAAGAAAAGGCACAGATTGCCAAGGAAACAGTAGTTTACTTGGGCCTAGAAATTGTCCGTGGCCATCGACAACTCAGCAAAGAACGGAAGGAAGCCATCTGCCGCCTTCCACAGCCTGACACTGTGAGAGAAATGCAGGCCTTCCTTGGAATGGTAGGCTGGTGCCATCTTTGGATTGCAAATTATGGACTACTGGTAAAACCTCTGTATGAGGCCCTTAAAGCAGCCGAAAAGGGAACCATTGTATGGACAGAAAGTACAAGAGCTGCATTCAAACAACTGAAACATTCCTTAATGTCAGCCCCAGCTTTGGGGCTCCCAGACTTAAGTAAACTTTTTGAACTTTTTACCTGTGAGCGACAGAATGTTGCTCTGGGGGTACTGGCACAGCACTTGGGAGATCAGCGAAGAGCTGTAGCGTATTTTTCAAAACAGTTAGACAACGTTAGCCAGGGGTGGCCTGGGTGTTTGAAAGCTGTGGCAGCAACTGTCATCCTAATACAAGAGGCTCGTAAATTCACCCTTGGGCGGCACATCGTTGTGTATGTACCCCATGCAGTGATCTCCGTGCTGGAGCAAAAGGGGGGACATTGGCTATCCCCTAGCAGAATGCTCAAATACCAATCTGTGTTGTTGGAACAGGACGATGTTACCCTGAAGACAACCTCTGTTGTTAACCCTGCCATGTTCTTGTCTTCCACTTTAATTGATAATGTGCCTGAGCATGACTGTTTGCAGACAATTGAAGAAGTCTATTCCAGCAGACCAGACCTGAGAGACATCCCACTAGACAGTCCAGATTGGGAACTGTTCACAGATGGCAGCAGCTTCATGAGAAAGGGTAAGAGGATGACAGGTTACGCAGTAACCACCATAGATAAAGTAATCGAAGCAAAAGCCTTGCCTTCAAATGTGTCATCACAGAAAGCCGAACTAATTGCTCTTACAAGGGCCTTAGACCTCAGCGAAGGAAAGAAGGTAAATATATGGACTGATTCGAAATATGCATTTAGTGTTGTCCATGCCCATGGAGCCATCTGGAAGGAGAGAGGACTGTTAAATGCTCAAGGTAATGAAATCAAACATGCTGAGCAAATCCTTGCCCTCTTAGAGAGCATCAAAAAACCTACAGAAGTGGCAATTATGCATTGTAAGGGCCACCAGAAAGGAAAGACCACTCCACAGTTGGGAAATGGCTTTGCTGATGAAGCAGCGAGAGAAATTGCAGAGAAAGGCATTCTTGCAGTGATACCACAAAAAGAAATTGATTTGTCAGGATTTACCCCGAAGTATGATCAGGCAGACCACAAGTTAATTAAGTTTCTCAAAGCTGAGATCACAGAAGGTGGATGGGCTGTTACACCAGTGAACCAGGTTGTAGTCCCGCCCCTGATCCTACGAGAGATAGCTCAGAGAGAGCATGAGAGTACGCATTTTGGAGTTGAAAATCTTTTAAAACACCTTAAGAAGGTAGTAATAGGAAAGGGAATGACTGACATTGCACAATCAGTAGTAAGCAAATGTGAAATCTGCTGTAAGAACAATCCTGATACAAGAAAAAGAGTTGTGTTAGGTGTAACAAAAACAGGAGATCTTCCTGGAGATTACTGGCAAGTGGATTTTGCTGAGTTACCACGCAAAGAGGGATACAAATACATATTGGTATTAGTTGACACATTTAGTGGCTGGCCTGAGGCTTACCCCTGTCGTTCCAATACAGCAAGGGAAGTGGTAAAGGTTTTACTCAATCATATAATTCCAAGGTTTGGGGTTCCTTTAGGAATGTCATCAGATAGAGGGCCACATTTTGTTGCAACAGTGGTGGGAGAAATCAGCAAGATCCTGGGAATCAGTTGGGATCTGCATACACCATATAGACCCCAAGCAAGTGGTAAAGTCGAGCGTATGAATGGGATCCTTAAGACCCAGATTAGCAAAATTTGTCAAGAGACATCCATGACATGGGTTAAAGCATTGCCCATAGCCTTGCTAAGAATCCGAATACAACCAAGGCGGAGGGACAACATCAGTCCCTACGAAATATTGTATGGCAGGCCATATCAAATCCCACATGTCCCAGGAGAAATCCATATGAGAGGAAAGCTTGATTTGCAGAGATATCTAATGGCTTTAAGCTCCACTTTACAGAAACTCCAGAAGTACGTCGTGTTATCCAGACCCATAGGACTGGACACACCAGCACATCCCTTCCAACCTGGAGACTGGGTCTATGTTAAGTGGTGGGACAGTGATCCATTACGAGCCAAGTGGAAAGGACCATTCCAAGTCCTAATGACCACCCTTACTGCTGTCAAGATCGCTGGCAAAGGACCTTGGATTCATTACTCCCGAGTAAAGAAGGCATCTGCTCCAGAGACACCTGAAGATTAGAGACTGATGCAAACAAAATGATGTGATCTGGAGAATTCCTTTCTGTATGAAACTGTTTATATTAGTTAGAATCATAATTCTCACATAATAGCCAGCTGTATAGAATGTTTCTTAGTATTAGACACTTACTATTGTTAGAGGTATATACCTACCACTGTCAAATGCACATTATTAATGAGAGTTTAACATAGAGACCTGACAAGGTAGAGGCCTTGTCAGGCCTCTAAAGGGGGGAATGATGCCTTTGAATATTTCTAGTTTTCCTCTTAATGCACCTGTAACTTACTGCAGTTTAGTGCTTCTTACTAAGTGCTAAAATGCTCTGTTCCCAGCACCTTCAACCAAAACAAGGCTCTCTGAACACAGATTCAAGGACATATTCGCTGCCTTGGGGCCTGAAAATATGTAAACAACTGTAAGATGAAGGGGGGCAGGCCTGGGGTGGTGAACATTGTCACCTGAGGGTATGATTGGAGAATTAAGGGCCAATATGCTAATGAAACAGAACTTATAAAATGTGAAGGGCTCATGACCCAGTGTGCATTTCGGGTGTGGTCCCTGGGGGGGACGTTCGTTTGCCCGGAGTGTACCTTGAAGGCCTCGAATAAATTTATCCGCATTTTATACTCCTAATTTGTTTTGGCTTCTCTTTTAGGCATCAATCGTGTGGTTGATTCCATATGAGCGCCGACAGAGTCCAGGCAAAAGCCAAGCTCTTTTCTGGCCCGGCCCCACTCATGTGCGAGCAGCAGTTCGTGGAGAAGCTCCGTGGTGAATCCTGTCCCTTGGACACTGAACGAATGTGAAGCTACATCTAGCGGAGAAGGAAGAGGAATCATTTCACAGCTGGCTGCACGGTGTTTCGGCTGCAAAACCAAAGGAAATTGGGAGCAGCTCCCCTTCATGGTGCTGGACCATGGTGCTGAGAAGGAAAGGGCCGATAGCAGGGTGTGTGCTGGTACCTCGACGGGTGCAGTTGAAGTTGTCGGCAGCTAGAGCTTTCTCAGTTGGCATCTTTGTGAGCTCTGCTTTTGCCAGATGTTCTCAAGTTTGTAGCCAGATTCTTGTGAGAGTGAAAAGAATTTTTAAGGCAAAGGCCACTAGAGTGTGGTGCAAATAAGAGTTTGCAGTTGGAAGGGGAAGATCAAAGCAATCTTTTGGGGCTGACAGTCGAGTTGAGAGCAGGCACCTTTCCAACTTGGCTGTGGAATTGGGCGGCTTCCGAGCTGGACACAGCGCGATACCTTTAAAAGCAAGTCGAGAGTGCCATCGTGTGGTTGATTCCATATGAGCGCTGACAGAGTCCAGGCAAAAGCCAAGCTCTTTTCTGGCCCGGCCCCACTCGTGTGCGAGCAGCAGTTCGTGGAGAAGCTCCGTGGTGAATCCTGTCCCTTGGACACTGAACGAATGTGAAGCTACATCTAGCGGAGAAGGAAGAGGAATCATTTCACAGCTGGCTGCACGGTGTTTCGGCTGCAAAACAAAAGGAAATTGGGAGCAGCTCCCCTTCATGGTGCTGGACCATGGTGCTGAGAAGGAAAGGGCCGATAGCAGGGTGTGTGCTGGTACCTCGACGGGTGCAGTTGAAGTTGTCGGCAGCAAGAGCTTTCTCAGTTGGCATCCTTGTGAGCTCTGCTTTTGCCAGATGTTCTCAAGTTTGTAGCCAGATTCTTGTGAGAGAGAAAAGAATTATTTGGGCAAAGGCGTTGGTGTTGCCGTTAGAGTGTGGTGCAAATAAGAGTTTGCAGTTGGAAGGGGAAGATCAAAGCAATCTTTTGGGGCTGACAGATGAGTTGAGAGCAGGCACCTTCCCAACTTGGCTGTAGAATCGGGAGGATTCCGAGCTGGACACAGCGGGATTCCTTTAAAAGCAAGTCGAGAGTGCCATCGTGTGGTTGATTCCATATGAGCGCTGACAGAGTCCAGGCAAAAGCCAAGCTCACTTCCACGAAGGTCTGGAAACACTGGCACACGGGACACAATGTGCAGAGAGAGAAGGAGCAAGAGAGAGAGAGAAGCACTTTGCCCCAAATTCAGTCTTACAGAACTCGTGCACTTGGAGTTCCCAGAGAAGGTGGCGTGCGTGGAGAAGGTTTTCTCCACGTAGCCTCTTCTGTTCGCTTCTTTGCCGGACCGCAGAAAGACGCCCGCTTCCCTCTCGCGCTTTGCGAGCGAAAAGGCGCCTAGCCGGCGAAGGTGCGTCTTCGGCGGCCAGAAGGCGAAACGAAAACCGGCACTGTGCCCTGCTGCTGCGCTCCCTGCATTTCACATCCAAACTGCACCAGCACGCATAGCAACATGCAGGCTCACCTCCAAAAGATGTTCCCCGCTGCCACGAAGGTCTGGCAGCACTGGCACTCGGGACAAAATGTGCAGAGAGAGAAGAGGGAGAGAGGGAGAGAAGCACTTTGCCCCAGCTTCAGTCTTACAGAACTCGTGCACTTGGAGTTCCCAGAGAAGGTAGAGTGCGTGGAGAAGGTTTTCTCCACGTAGCCTCTTCTGTTCGCGTTTTTGCCGCACCGCAGAGAGCCGCCCGCTTCTCTCTCGCGCTTTGCGAGCGAAGGGCGCCTATCCGGCGAAGGTGCGTCTTCTTCGGCAAGAAAGCGAAGCGAGAGCCGGTACGGCGCCCTGCTGCTGTACTCCCCGCATTTTACTTCCAAACTGCACCAGCACGCATCGCAGCATGCAGGCTCATCTCCAAAGGATGTTTCCTGCCGCCACGAAGTTCTGGCAGCACTGGCACTCGGGACAAAATATGCGGAGAGAGAGGGAGCGAGAGAGAGAGAAAAGAACTTCGCCCCAGCTTCAGCCTTGCAGAACTCGTGCACTTGGAGTTCCCAGAGAAGGTAGCGTGCGTGGAGAAGGTTTTCTCCACGTAGCCGCTTCTGTTCGCATCTTTGCCGCACCGCAGAGAGCCGCCCGCTTCTCTCTCGCGCTTTGCGAGCGAAGGACGCCTAGCCGGCGAAGGTGCGTCTTCGGCGGCTGCAAAGCGAAGCGAGAGCCGGTACGGCGCCCTGCTGCTGTGCTCCCTGCATTTCACATCCAAACTGCACCAGCACGCATAGCAGCATGCAGGCTCATCTCCAAAAGATGTTTCCTGCTGCCACGAAGATCTGGCAACACTGGCACTAAGTCACACTCTGCAGAGAGAGAAAAAGCAAGAGAGATTGAGATGCACTTAACCCCAGCTTCAGCCTTGCAGAACTCGTGCACTTGGAGTTCCCAGAGAAGGTAGCGTGCGTGGAGAAGGTTTTCTCCACGTAGCCGCTTCTGTTCGCGTTTTTGCCGCACCGCCGAGAGTCGCCCGCTTCTCTCTCGCGCTTTGCGAGCGAAGGACGCCTAGCCGGCGAAGGTGCGTCTTCTTCGGCAAGAAAGCGAAGCGAGAGCCGGTACGGCGCCCTGCTGCTGTGCTCGCTGCATTTCACATCCAAACTACACCAGCACGCATAGCAGCATGCAGGCTCATCTCCAAAGGAAGTTTGCCACTGCCACCAAGATTTGGCAGCACTGGCAGTCGGGACAAAATGTGCAGAGAGAGAAAAAGCAAGACAGATTGAGATGCACTTAGCCCCAGCTTCAGTCTTACAGAACGCGTACAAAAACGCGAACAGAAAAGGCTACGTGGAGAAAACATTCTCCACGCACGCTACCTTCTCTGGGACCTCCAAGTGCACGAGTTCTGTAAGACTGAAGCTGGGGCGAAGTTCTTTTCTCTCTCTCTCGCTCCCTCTCTCTCTGTATATTTTGTCCCGAGTGCCAGTGCTGCCAGAACTTCGTGGCGGCAAGAAACATCTTTTGGAGATGAGCCTGCATGCTGCGATGCGTGCTAGTGCAGTTTGGAAGTAAAATGCGGGGAGTACAGCAGCAGGGCGCCGTACCGGCTCTCGCTTCGCTTTCTTGCCGAAGAAGACGCACCTTCGCCGGCTAGGCGCCCTTCGCTCGCAAAGCGCGAGAGAGAAACGGGCGACTCTCTGCGGTGCGGCAAAAACGCGAACAGAAGAGGCTACGTGGAGAGAGCATTCTCCACGCACTCTACCTTCTCTGGGAACTCCAAGTGCACGAGTTCTGCAAGGCTGAAGCTGGGGCAAAGTGCATCTCAATCTCTCTTGCTTTTTCTCTCTCTGCAGAGTGTGACTTAGTGCCAGTGTTGCCAGATCTTCGTGGCAGCAGGAAACATCTTTTGGAGATGAGCCTGCATGCTGCTATGCGTGCTGGTGCAGTTTGGATGTGAAATGCAGGGAGCACAGCAGCAGGGCGCCGTACCGGCTCTCGCTTCGCTTTCTTGACGAAGAAGACGCACCTTCGCCGGCTAGGCGTCCTTCGCTCGCAAAGCGCGAGAGAGAAGCGGGCGGCTCTCTGCGGTGCGGCAAAGATGCGAACAGAAGCGGCTACGTGGAGAAAACCTTCTCCACGCACGCTACCTTCTCTGGGAACTCCAAGTGCACGAGTTCTGCAAGGCTGAAGCTGGGGCGAAGTTCTTTTCTCTCTCTCTCGCTCCCTCTCTCTCTGCATATTTTGTCCCGAGTGCCAGTGCTGCCAGAACTTCGTGGCGGCAGGAAACATCCTTTGGAGATGAGCCTGCATGCTGCTATGCGTGCTAGTGCAGTTTGGATGTGAAATGCAGGGAGTACAGCAGCAGGGCGCCGTACCGGCTCTCGCTTCGCTTTGCAGCCGCCGAAGACGCACCTTCGCCGGCTAGGCGTCCTTCGCTCGCAAAGCGCGAGAGAAAAGCGGGCGGCTCTCTGCAGTGCGGCAAAGATGCGAACAGAAGCGGCTACGTGGAGAAAACCTTCTCCACGCACGCTACCTTCTCTGGGAACTCCAAGTGCACGAGTTCTGCAAGGCTGAAGCTGGGGCGAAGTTCTTTTCTCTCTCTCTCGCTCCCTCTCTCTCTGCATATTTTGTCCCGAGTGCCAGTGCTGCCAGAACATCGTGACGGCAGGAAACATCCTTTGGAGATGAGCCTGCATGCTGCGATGCGTGCTGGTGCAGTTTGGAAGTAAAATGCGGGGAGTACAGCAGCAGAGCGCCGTACCGGCTCTCGCTTCGCTTTCTTGCCGAAGAAGACGCACCTTCGCCCGCTAGGCGTCCTTCGCTCGCAAAGCGCGAGAGAGAAGCGGGCGGCTCTCTGCGGTGCGGCAAAAACGCGAACAGAAGAGGCTACGTGGAGAAAACCTTCTCCACGCACTCTACCTTCTCTGGGAACTCCAAGTGCACGAGTTCTGTAAGACTGAAGCTGGGGCAAAGTGCATCTCAATCTCTCTTGCTTTTTCTCTCTCTGCAGAGTGTGACTTAGTGCCAGTGTTGCCAGATCTTCGTGGCAGCAGGAAACATCTTTTGGAGATGAGCCTGCATGCTGCTATGCGTGCTGGTGCAGTTTGGATGTGAAATGCAGGGAGCACAGCAGCAGGGCGCCGTACCGGCTCTCGCTTCGCTTTGCAGCCGCCGAAGACGCACCTTCGCCGGCTAGGCGTCCTTCGCTCGCAAAGCGCGAGAGAGAAGCGGGCGGCTCTCTGCGGTGCGGCAAAAACGCGAACAGAAGAGGCTACGTGGAGAAAACCTTCTCCACGCACTCTACCTTCTCTGGGAACTCCAAGTGCACGAGTTCTGTAAGACTGAAGCTGGGGCAAAGTGCATCTCAATCTCTCTTGCTTTTTCTCTCTCTGCAGAGTGTGACTTAGTGCCAGTGTTGCCAGATCTTCGTGGCAGCAGGAAACATTTTTTGTAGGTGAGCCTGCATGCTGCTATGCGTGCTGGTGCAGTTTGGATGTGAAATGCAGGGAGCACAGCAGCAGGGCGCCGTACCGGCTCTCGCTTCGCTTTCTTGCCGAAGAAGACGCACCTTCGCCGGCTAGGCGCCCTTCGCTCGCAAAGCGCGAGAGAGAAGCGGGCGGCTCTCTGCGGTGCGGCAAAAACGCGAACAGAAGAGGCTACGTGGAGAAAACCTTCTCCACGCACTCTACCTTCTCTGGGAACTCCAAGTGCACGAGTTCTGTAAGACTGAAGCTGGGGCAAAGTGCATCTCAATCTCTCTTGCTTTTTCTCTCTCTGCAGAGTGTGACTTAGTGCCAGTGTTGCCAGATCTTCGTGGCAGCAGGAAACATCTTTTGGAGATGAGCCTGCATGCTGCTATGCGTGCTGGTGCAGTTTGGATGTGAAATGCAGGGAGCACAGCAGCAGGGCGCCGTACCGGCTCTCGCTTCGCTTTGCAGCCGCCGAAGACGCACCTTCGCCGGCTAGGCGTCCTTCGCTCGCAAAGCGCGAGAGAGAAGCGGGCGGCTCTCTGCGGTGCGGCAAAGATGCGAACAGAAGCGGCTACGTGGAGAAAACCTTCTCCACGCACGCTACCTTCTCTGGGAACTCCAAGTGCACGAGTTCTGCAAGGCTGAAGCTGGGGCGAAGTTCTTTTCTCTCTCTCTCGCTCCCTCTCTCTCTGCATATTTTGTCCCGAGTGCCAGTGCTGCCAGAACTTCGTGGCGACAGGAAACATCCTTTGGAGATGAGCCTGCATGCTGCGATGCGTGCTGGTGCAGTTTGGAAGTAAAATGCGGGGAGTACAGCAGCAGGGCGCCGTACCGGCTCTCGCTTCGCTTTCTTGCCGAAGAAGACGCACCTTCGCCGGCTAGGCGCCCTTCGCTCGCAAAGCGCGAGAGAGAAGCGGGCGGCTCTCTGCGGTGCGGCAAAAACGCGAACAGAAGAGGCTACGTGGAGAGAGCATTCTCCACGCACTCTACCTTCTCTGGGAACTCCAAGTGCACGAGTTCTGTAAGACTGAAGCTGGGGCAAAGTGCATCTCAATCTCTCTTGCTTTTTCTCTCTCTGCAGAGTGTGACTTAGTGCCAGTGTTGCCAGATCTTCGTGGCAGCAGGAAACATCTTTTGGAGATGAGCCTGCATGCTGCTATGCGTGCTGGTGCAGTTTGGATGTGAAATGCAGGGAGCACAGCAGCAGGGCGCCGTACCGGCTCTCGCTTCGCTTTGCAGCCGCCGAAGACGCACCTTCGCCGGCTAGGCGTCCTTCGCTCGCAAAGCGCGAGAGAGAAGCGGGCGGCTCTCTGCGGTGCGGCAAAGATGCGAACAGAAGCGGCTACGTGGAGAAAACCTTCTCCACGCACGCTACCTTCTCTGGGAACTCCAAGTGCACGAGTTCTGCAAGGCTGAAGCTGGGGCGAAGTTCTTTTCTCTCTCTCTCGCTCCCTCTCTCTCTGCATATTTTGTCCCGAGTGCCAGTGCTGCCAGAACTTCGTGGCGGCAGGAAACATCCTTTGGAGATGAGCCTGCATGCTGCTATGCGTGCTAGTGCAGTTTGGATGTGAAATGCAGGGAGTACAGCAGCAGGGCGCCGTACCGGCTCTCGCTTCGCTTTGCAGCCGCCGAAGACGCACCTTCGCCGGCTAGGCGTCCTTCGCTCGCAAAGCGCGAGAGAGAAGCGGGCGGCTCTCTGCAGTGCGGCAAAGATGCGAACAGAAGCGGCTACGTGGAGAAAACCTTCTCCACGCACGCTACCTTCTCTGGGAACTCCAAGTGCACGAGTTCTGCAAGGCTGAAGCTGGGGCGAAGTTCTTTTCTCTCTCTCTCGCTCCCTCTCTCTCTGCATATTTTGTCCCGAGTGCCAGTGCTGCCAGAACATCGTGACGGCAGGAAACATCCTTTGGAGATGAGCCTGCATGCTGCGATGCGTGCTGGTGCAGTTTGGAAGTAAAATGCGGGGAGTACAGCAGCAGGGCGCCGTACCGGCTCTCGCTTCGCTTTCTTGCCGAAGAAGACGCACCTTCGCCGGCTAGGCGTCCTTCGCTCGCAAAGCGCGAGAGAGAAGCGGGCGGCTCTCTGCGGTGCGGCAAAAACGCGAACAGAAGAGGCTACGTGGAGAAAACCTTCTCCACGCACTCTACCTTCTCTGGGAACTCCAAGTGCACGAGTTCTGTAAGACTGAAGCTGGGGCAAAGTGCATCTCAATCTCTCTTGCTTTTTCTCTCTCTGCAGAGTGTGACTTAGTGCCAGTGTTGCCAGATCTTCGTGGCAGCAGGAAACATCTTTTGGAGATGAGCCTGCATGCTGCTATGCGTGCTGGTGCAGTTTGGATGTGAAATGCAGGGAGCACAGCAGCAGGGCGCCGTACCGGCTCTCGCTTCGCTTTGCAGCCGCCGAAGACGCACCTTCGCCGGCTAGGCGTCCTTCGCTCGCAAAGCGCGAGAGAGAAGCGGGCGGCTCTCTGCGGTGCGGCAAAAACGCGAACAGAAGAGGCTACGTGGAGAAAACCTTCTCCACGCACTCTACCTTCTCTGGGAACTCCAAGTGCACGAGTTCTGTAAGACTGAAGCTGGGGCAAAGTGCTTCTCTCCCTCTCTCCCTCTTCTCTCTCTGCACATTTTGTCCCGAGTGCCAGTGCTGCCAGACCTTCGTGGCAGCGGGAAACATCTTTTGGAGGTGAGCCTGCATGTTGCTATGCGTGCTGGTGCAGTTTGGATGTGAAATGCAGGGAGCGCAGCAGCAGGGCACAGTGCCGATTTTCGTTTCGCCTTCTGGCCGCCGAAGACGCACCTTCGCCGGCTAGGCGCCTTTTCGCTCGCAAAGCGCGAGAGGGAAGCGGGCGTCTTTCTGCGGTCCGGCAAAGAAGCGAACAGAAGAGGCTACGTGGAGAAAACCTTCTCCACGCACGCCACCTTCTCTGGGAACTCCAAGTGCACGAGTTCTGTAAGACTGAATTTGGGGCAAAGTGCTTCTCTCTCTCTCTTGCTCCTTCTCTCTCTGCACATTGTGTCCCGTGTGCCAGTGTTTCCAGACCTTCGTGGAAGTGAGCTTGGCTTTTGCCTGGACTCTGTCAGCGCTCATATGGAATCAACCACACGATGGCACTCTCGACTTGCTTTTAAAGGAATCCCGCTGTGTCCAGCTCGGAATCCTCCCGATTCTACAGCCAAGTTGGGAAGGTGCCTGCTCTCAACTCATCTGTCAGCCCCAAAAGATTGCTTTGATCTTCCCCTTCCAACTGCAAACTCTTATTTGCACCACACTCTAACGGCAACACCAACGCCTTTGCCCAAATAATTCTTTTCTCTCTCACAAGAATCTGGCTACAAACTTGAGAACATCTGGCAAAAGCAGAGCTCACAAAGATGCCAACTGAGAAAGCTCTAGCTGCCGACAACTTCAACTGCACCCGTCGAGGTACCAGCACACACCCTGCTATCGGCCCTTTCCTTCTCAGCGCCATGGTCCAGCACCATGAAGGGGAGCTGCTCCCAATTTCCTTTGGTTTTGCAGCCGAAACACCGTGCAGCCAGCTGTGAAATGATTCCTCTTCCTTCTCCGCTAGATGTAGCTTCACATTCGTTCAGTGTCCAAGGGACAGGATTCACCACGGAGCTTCTCCACGAACTGCTGCTCGCACACGAGTGGGGCCGGGCCAGAAAAGAGCTTGGCTTTTGCCTGGACTCTGTCAGCGCTCATATGGAATCAACCACACGATGGCACTCTCGACTTGCTTTTAAAGGTATCGCGCTGTGTCCAGCTCGGAAGCCTCCCAATTCCACAGCCAAGTTGGAAAGGTGCCTGCTCTCAACTCGACTGTCAGCCCCAAAAGATTGCTTTGATCTTCCCCTTCCAACTGCAAACTCTTATTTGCACCACACTCTAGTGGCCTTTGCCTTAAAAATTCTTTTCACTCTCACAAGAATCTGGCTACAAACTTGAGAACATCTGGCAAAAGCAGAGCTCACAAAGATGCCAGCTGAGAAAGCTCTTGCTGCCGACAACTTCAACTGCACCCGTCGAGGTACCAGCACACACCCTGCTATCGGCCCTTTCCTTCTCAGCTCTTGCTACCATCCTAACCCTGCAGTCTCACTGAGTCTGCATCCAGTCAGGTCCAGCACCATGGAGGGGAGCTGCTCCCACATGAACGGGACCAGGACAAAAAGCTCAACAGCCTGGCGTTTGCATTCCCACTGACAGTTCAACAGCACTAAGCCAGAGAACTGCCTATGGGCAAAAGTCTTAAAATTCACTAAGACCAACCAATGTACACATGCAAAGTTGTTTCCTTTGCAAAAGAGAGGAATTAGAAGCCCATCTCCAATGAAATGGCATCCCCTCCTCCAAAATACAGAACATCCAGGGACTGATCCCATGCAAAGGTGCCAGAACACTGTTCCTCAGCATTACCTAGGCTGCTAGGTAGGCTACCCACCAAGACTGAGCAGAGCGGTTTACCTTGTCCAAAAGATGGTGTTGCCAGAATTTCAGAAGGCCACTTCTGAGACGCGGAAACCACCTGCCAAACTGAATCTTTCAAGAGGCCACCTTCCAAAGATGGATTCCATGTCCGTAAAGTGTACAAACTGAAGCAATGCTTCCACACCAGATATGTCAGGACAGAAAGCAGCTGGTGCCCCGGACCTCCACTAGGCAGCTTCTTCTCTGCGCCTCCAGCGCTGGGGTTGCGTGCTTTCCTTCCCATGAAAAAGCCTTGCCATTCTCCTTCAGGAGCTTACCAAGCCAAAGTTGCATAGCACCTCCAGTATTGCATACGTCCAACAATTACTCCTACCCAGAAGGGGCCAGGAGAGAAATGTCTTGCTGGACTGTACCTCCCCATGGTACCTTTCCTTCTGCTCCACTGACACTGGCACTATGGCCTTTGCTTCTCAAGGAAAGGCACTCCGAGTCTTTTGGCTGGGACTTGCCTTCTCTACCTTGCCCAGTTTTTCCTAGCCTCCTCTTGCTTTGCTTGCCTTTCTTGCATCTGCCTTCCCTTGCCCTGCCTACATCGTCCTTGCTTTGCTTTGCCTTGCCTACCACTCTTTACCTTGCCTTCCATGCAGGCAAGGCAACACAAGGCAAGTGTAGGCAATTGGAGGCAAGTCAAGGGGGAGGTAGACAAGGCCAGAGCAGTGAGGGGAAAGCAAATGGAGTGGTAGGCAAGAGAAGGTCCAGAAGTTAGAGGCAAGGCTAGGCATAAGAAGGTAAGCCCAGTGATGGGTAGGCCAGGCAGAAACAGGAAGGAGTAGGCAAAGCAAGGCCGTGGAGGAAAGCTGTAATCAGGTGGGGCATGGGCACAGAAGAGAACTCAAAGCCATAGAGGTTTAGCAGGGCAAGAAGAGGAAACTCTTGGGTTGCCAAGGCAAGGCAGCTGCTGGTAGACAAAAGCGGCCAGGAAAGACTGACTTGACTGGTCTTGCTCTCACCTGTGCCAGCTCTAATCTGCACCTAAAACACTGGGGCTACCTGCTTTCCTTCCAATGCAGAAGAACTGTCATCTTGGTCCCAGAGCTCAGAAGACAAATGTGGATTGCCAGTCCAAAATCCTGTACATGCAAGAATTGATGCCAGAAAAAAGCTGCTGGGACAGACGGGTTTGGCTCCTATGGGCTTCCTCTTCCATGCTCCTGAAACGCTGCGGGTATGTGAAGGCCTTGAAGGCTTCCTGAGGGAAGCAGGCAGGGCAAGGCAAGTTGAAGAAATGCCACGAAAAGAGGGGTCTTGAATTCCAGGTGGGGGAGGGGTGAGCAAGGTCCTGCAAGGCAAGTGAAGGCTTTGAGGGCAACAGAAGGCAACTGCTGCATTTACAGGGCAAGGCAAGGCAAGGGAGAGATAAGCAAGACAATGAGAGTTCTAGAAAAAGAAGGGAAGGGAAGGCAAGGCTGGGCCTGGACAAATGGGTGGGGAAGTCAAGGTGGGGATGGCTGAGCAAATCAGTGCAGGGCAGTGGAGGGATGGAAGAGCGGGAATGGTCACTTAAGTTCATACAACATAACCTGTCAAATTCTTTGCACCCATGCCCACGCAGTAAAAGCAAAAAATCAATTGCTGCTTGATTTTGGAATATAGCATGTCTAATGCTGTCTACATCAATTAACGAGTCAGCTATCGCTATGCTGGTAGCATTACTAAACTTGGCCAACCAACAGCCAGGTTTGTTCAGGCTCCTGAGGCCTTGTGCACTTGCAAGCCCAGGAGCCGATGAAGAGGCAGTGATTATCTTGGCAGTGTTCCAGAACTCAGCTGTATCTCTGCAGGCAGAAGTAAAAGCATGTATGCTGTGAGTATGAGAGTGGTGAGTTCAGTTTTGTTGGCTCCATAGTGCAATTGTCATCTTTAGAGAAAAGAGGGTTACTTCCCCCAAAGTAGATGGACCACCTTTAATTGCCATTGGCACTCTGGTCCATGCTCAGTCCGCACAGATGAAGAAAATGCCCTGCGGGAGTTGCATATGCATACTAAAACTCAAGGTTAGTTTTAGTTTGTGATTGAATTACACCGGTGTGAAACACTTGGGTAGCATGGTGTTGTGGCATTGACCCACCAAGCCATAGGGCTATTCCTTGTGCTGAGAAATGTGAAGGTGGTACAGCTATGTGCATTCAAGGTGCCTAAAATCTGCAGTTCCTGTGGGGGTAAAGCAGGGAATTTCCCACGGGGAGACAATGTATCCGGGCAGGCTGAGGGTGAGGCCTATACTAGGCCTAACTCCATGTTTGTTATCTGCAGAAGCTGTTTGGAAATCGAATATAATTAGCTCACGATCCTCTACTGTAAAAACATGTAGCGTGGTGCCAGCTTTACCTGTCTGCCTATACAGCTTTAATAAGACAATTTAAATGCAATTGTTTTTGCCATGTAGACACATGTGCTTTACATCTCAAACCGTTTGTAATTATTTTTACAGAAAGCTGTCCTACCATCAGCAAGTTAAGCAGGTCTTAAATGCAATTTTCCAAGAACGTGCAGTGCTATCATCCCTGTGAGTAAAGCTGCATCTCGAAAACATCTTAATAAACTTACATTTATCTTAGAGGAGTGAACAGGCATTTTCCACATGACTGTAAATCTGCCACACTTTAGATTTATTTCTTGATATTATTTGCAAATGTTTAACTGCTGTATGATGAATTTTCAGTAGTTTCTTGTGCGAAGAAAGTCAAAATAAGTTAAATTCTGCTGTATCTAAAACTCTTAAGGTATACTCTTAATCTTGTATCTAATTTTAGTAAATTTAAAGTTAAAAGAATGCAAAGGCATTCAGAGTGACTACCTCACTGAATTCAAAGGACTATTTTTCTTTCCATAGGTATACCTTAATCAGTATCTGTGTGCGTACAAGTGTGAAAGTGCTGCAGCAAATGTACTAAGAATGTTGTTTGAGTCTTTTATGTCTTTTGAGTTTATAAGTCAGACCTGTCAACTTTAAGTTGATCAAAATTTATGTAAAGTCTGTTGGTTTTCAGTTTGATTAAGAAGTTGAATTTTGGTAACCTCTGAAAGAAAGAAAAGAGAAAACAGACGCTTGTAGTCGAGTGAAGAAAATTTCCATGTTTGTGAGTGGTGGTGTTGTTTAGTGAATTTGTAACAGCTGGCAGAGGGGTGTAACTTGCTGCCTCAGAGCCAGAACTGGCTGAGTAGCATCCTGAGGCCAATTCTGTAAAGCATTTTGTGGCCTAAGAGTCAGTTAGCCCCGTAATAACTTTAACAAAGGCAAGTTTAATTTTGTTTTCCTGTACATGTGTGTGAATTGTCTCTGTTAATTTGTATTTTATCAGCATGTAAGTCTGGGTAGAGGCACCTATGAGATAGGACTTATTTTTTAAGTGCTTGACATTAATTTTTGCTTTCAATGATGTTAACTTTAAGCTCTGTTAGATTTATCTTAATTTTAAGTGAAGTTAAAGTTTAAGTTCTGTCAAAACATGAAATTCTAGATGTGTTGTTAAAGTAATGATATGAATTTACTAAGCTTTTACAGAGAGCATTACCCAGAAAACATTATTTGATGCTATACATATGTGTCTCTTTGTTCACAGCTATTTGTAATTTGTTTATGGTACCATTGATTATTTAGTTAAAACTAAACCACAACACCGATCTGCAAGAAGTATATTGCTTTAAAGAATTGATATTAATAGAAGCTTGTTTAGAAGATTTAGAGAGACCCTCTCAGGTAAGGCCTGGGCTCTGGCCAAGTCCTGGCCCTAAGCTGATCGGGTACTGAATCTTGAATCCCAGATGTTTCTACCCTAAAACTGCAATTGAGTCATTTTGGCTCACCAATTGGGCTTGGAGAGCTGGAACCCCTTTTCAGGTAAACTTGACAACCTTGCCCGGGAAAGGTCTTCAAGTCTCACCTGTAAAATGGGACTCTCCCGTGATTGTGGACTCTGGGTAGTAGCTAATAGTTAAATGGTTAATGATCTGTATATTTTTAAAGTACTGTTCTCTATCTCTTATGTATTGCACCTGTAGTTGTATCTGTTGCCTTAATTACCTTTGCTCATAATGCAAAACCCACAATTGAGTGTATAATAACAGTCTTGCTCTCACCTGTGCCAGCTCTAATCTGCACCTAAAACACTGGGGCTACCTGCTTTCCTTCCAATGCAGAAGAACTGTCATCTTGGTCCCAGAGCTCAGAAGACAAATGTGGATTGCCAGTCCAAAATCCTGTACATGCAAGAATTGATGCCAGAAAAAAGCTGCTGGGACAGACGGGTTTGGCTCCTATGGGCTTCCTCTTCCATGCTCCTGAAACGCTGCGGGTATGTGAAGGCCTTGAAGGCTTCCTGAGGGAAGCAGGCAGGGCAAGGCAAGTTGAAGAAATGCCACGAAAAGAGGGGTCTTGAATTCCAGGTGGGGGAGGGGTGAGCAAGGTCCTGCAAGGCAAGTGAAGGCTTTGAGGGCAACAGAAGGCAACTGCTGCATTTACAGGGCAAGGCAAGGCAAGGGAGAGATAAGCAAGACAATGAGAGTTCTAGAAAAAGAAGGGAAGGGAAGGGAAGGCAAGGCTGGGCCTGGACAAATGGGTGGGGAAGTCAAGGTGGGGATGGCTGAGCAAATCAGTGCAGGGCAGTGGAGGGATGGAAGAGCGGGAATGGTCACTTAAGTTCATACAACATAACCTGTCAAATTCTTTGCACCCATGCCCACGCAGTAAAAGCAAAAAATCAATTGCTGCTTGATTTTGGAATATAGCATGTCTAATGCTGTCTACATCAATTAACGAGTCAGCTATCGCTATGCTGGTAGCATTACTAAACTTGGCCAACCAACAGCCAGGTTTGTTCAGGCTCCTGAGGCCTTGTGCACTTGCAAGCCCAGGAGCCGATGAAGAGGCAGTGATTATCT
The DNA here is from genome assembly GCA_036630365.1 of Acanthiza pusilla. Taxonomy (NCBI): domain Eukaryota; kingdom Metazoa; phylum Chordata; class Aves; order Passeriformes; family Acanthizidae; genus Acanthiza; species Acanthiza pusilla. The sequence continues at coordinate 308,323 of JAXCHO010000167.1, read as the reverse complement.
TGGCAGTGTTCCAGAACTCAGCTGTATCTCTGCAGGCAGAAGTAAAAGCATGTATGCTGTGAGTATGAGAGTGGTGAGTTCAGTTTTGTTGGCTCCATAGTGCAATTGTCATCTTTAGAGAAAAGAGGGTTACTTTCCCCAAAGTAGATGGACCACCTTTAATTGCCATTGGCACTCTGGTCCATGCTCAGTCCGCACAGATTAAGAAAATGCCCTGCGGGAGTTGCATATGTATACTAAAACTCAAGGTTAGTTTTAGTTTGTGATTGAATTACACCGGTGTGAAACACTTGGGTAGCATGGTGTTGTGGCATTGACCCACCAAGCCATAGGGCTATTCCTTGTGCTGAGAAATGTGAAGGTGGTACAGCTATGTGCATTCAAGGTGCCTAAAATCTGCAGTTCCTGTGGGGGTAAAGCAGGGAATTTCCCACGGGGAGACAATGTATCCGGGCAGGCTGAGGAGGCAGGGGTGCTGTTCCATAACTGTGGCAGTTCAGGGGTGGTGAGAAGGATGCCGATCAGACACTTTGTGAATGGCTTCTGAGGCGCAGCAGTGCTAAGGCATAAGGGATCTTGTCCAGTTGCCTTAGCCAGGGTCACCCAGATGTTTTGCTCCAGGGGGTGTATGGGTTGCAGGTATCCTGTTAAATCACAAACAGAAGAGCAGTTACCTCCCCCCTCTTCCTGCTCCCACCCATTACTCCTGCCGACGTAAGTGCGGAGTGGGTACTTGGCACCAGTGCCATTCCCCTGGAACAGTGATAGTAACCACCTTGTTTGCTTCTGCTCCTATCACCTCAAGTGGCGATAAGACCGGGTTTCTGGGGCGTGGTGGGGGGGGGGGTGGATACCATAGCTTGGCACCTGGCAAGCAAGACTATGTGGGACTTTGAATGGATAGGGAGGGCAAAACCCACAGAGAAGACTGATCCTATAGTTCCAGTAGGGAGAATATGGGTAGAAGGAGCTGTGTTTTGAGTGCTTAAAGTGAACGGTCTTTCATTTTTCCAGTATTTGTAACAGTGCAGCTGGAGAATAACTCATCTGAAATGCTGCCTTTTTCAGCCTAGAAATGAAACTCAAGATCCTTTCAGTATAGGAGATTAGATAAAAGGGGATCTTTACTGGAGCTCCAGGGACAGTTCCAGGAAGAATATCCACAAACGCCCACCCCTCCCCCCGGCTGAATACAGTCTTCTAGGTTTTAGGAAATTAGCATCATTGATCAAAAGCACCAATTCAGAGGACAAGTGGGGATGCAATTCCCCCCAGGTCAAGCCCCTTCTCTGGAGCCCCCCCACCCTTGGTACTAGTTGGACTTGTTGACTAAAATGTGTCTTGAAGATCTTGTTGTCAGGCTTGGTTCCCAGGAAGAAGCAAGACAGGAGAGGGGCCTTGTGCCCTCCAGGGCTTGGAGCTCTGCAATGAGTTTGGTCTTTCTGGCTGGGGAAAAACTACTGGCAAGGTCACAAATACAGAAAAGTAAAAAGGCAAAAATCACTTTGGCATCAGAAACAAAGGTAAAATTAATGTAAAAAGCAAGCTAAGATACATCTGAAAACTTCTCTGCTTTCTTCATCTTCCCCTTATGCAAAGAGGCTTTTGATTTGCAGGATTTTCATTTTATCCAAAGGCATTCATTCCATAGGTGCCAAAACCATCCCACAATGATAAGTGAAATATAGTCAGTAGGGACAATAGGGACTGGCATCCACCGCAAAGGAGAGGAAAGATCATTTCCAGAACACTAGTTTTATTTAACTGTGGTGAAAAGTGGGAGCTGAGTTTTGTTTAGAATTAGCCAGAAGAAGCTCTTAATTATTCTCTGCTGCTGCTGCTCTTATACCTTTTCATAATTACTGTGGCACATTAAGATTGGCTGCTAGCAAACAATGACAAGGCTGTCTAACAAACAATGGCAATTCAAGCAATAATACAATGAGCTATACTGATGCCTTCAGGTATTTCTAGTTTTTTACTCTTCATGTAGCTGTAACTTGCTGTAGTTCTGTGCTTCTTACAAAGTGCTAAAATCCCCTGTTCCCAGCACCTTTAGCCAAAACAAGACTCTCTGAGTACAGATTCAAGGACATATTCATTGCCTTAGGGCTTGAAAATATGTAAACAACTGTGAGATGGGGGGAGCAGGCCTGGGGTGGTTAACATCATCACCTGAGGGTACGATTGGAGAATTAAGGGCCAATATGCTAATGAAACAGAACTTATAAAAGGTGAAGAGCTCGTGACTCGGGGTCCATTTTGGGTGTCGTCCCCGACAGGGGACTTTGTTTGCCTGAATCTACCTTTAAGGCCTCTGCAGGCCTTAAATAAATTGTCTGCTTTTTATACTCCTAATTTGTCTTGGCCTCTGTTTCAGGTAGCCTGTCTTTTAGGCTACAATACAAGCAAAAGTAGAGTTGGTTACAAAAACCGGATGTGCTAGGAAGGCCGGAAGTTGGTATGACAGAGTTAAAAATTGGATGTGCTAGGGAGACCGGAAGTTTTAACCACAGAGTTAAAACTGCAGGTGCTAGGAAGACCGGAAGTTTTGTATCATAGAGTTGAATCGGAGTGTGCTAGGGAGACCGGAAGTTTTAATCACAGAGTTGAAACTGAAGGTGCTAGGAAAACCGGAAGGAGGAAGTGGAGTCAAGCAAGAAAGTTTTCTTCATTCTCTTTTCTTCATTATCTCGTGGACATGCACAACAAGCACAGGACCAAATATGGCAGGGCCTTTGACATGAATTCAGTCGCAGACACAAGCAGTAAGCAGGTCTAGGGTAGGGAATGGGCATGAAAGGGAATGCACAGCAATGGTGGTTTAGCAAGGCAAGACAGGTGAGGTTCATAGATTGCTGGCAGGCGGAAGTGGCCAGGAAAGACTGATTTGACTGGCCTTGCTCTCACCTGCACCATCTCTAATCTGCACCTAAAACACTGGGGCTACCTGCTTTCCTTCCAATGCAGAAGAACTGTCATTTTGGTTCCGGAGCCCAGAAGACAAATGTGGATTGCCTGTCCAAAATTCCATACATGCAAGAATTGATGCCAGGCAAAAGCTGCTGGGACAGACAGGTCTGGCTTCACGTGACCTCCTATGGGCTTCCTCTTCCATGCTCCTGAAACACTGCGGGTATGTGAAGGCCTTGAAGGCTTCCTGAGGGAAGCAGGCAGGGCAAGGCAAGTTGAAGAATTGTCACGAAAAGAAGGGTCTTGAATTCCAGGTGGGGGAGGGGTGAGCAAGGTCCTGCAAGGCAAGTGAGGACTTTGAGGGCAACAGAAGGCAACTGCTGTGTTTACAGGGCAAGGCAAGGCAAGGGGGAGGTAGGCAAGGCAATGAGAGTCCCAGAAGGAGAAGGGAAGGCAAGGCTGGGCCTGGACAAATGGGTGGGGAAGTCAAGGTGGGGATGGCCGAGCAAGTCAGTGCAGGGCAGTGGAGGGATGGAAGAGCGGGAATGGTCACTTAAGTTCATACAACATAACCTGTCAAATTCTTTGCACCCATGCCCACGCAGTAAAAGCAAAAAATCAATTGCTGCTTGATTTTGGAATATAGCATGTCTAATGCTGTCTACATCAATTAACGAGTCAGCTATCGCTATGCTGGTAGCATTACTAAACTTGGCCAACCAACAGCCAGGTTTGTTCAGGCTCCTGAGGCCTTGTGCACTTGCAAGCCCAGGAGCCGATGAAGAGGCAGTGATTATCTTGGCAGTGTTCCAGAACTCAGCTGTATCTCTGCAGGCAGAAGTAAAAGCATGTATGCTGTGAGTATGAGAGTGGTGAGTTCAGTTTTGTTGGCTCCATAGTGCAATTGTCATCTTTAGAGAAAAGAGGGTTACTTTCCCCAAAGTAGATGGACCACCTTTAATTGCCATTGGCACTCTGGTCCATGCTCAGTCCGCACAGATTAAGAAAATGCCCTGCGGGAGTTGCATATGTATACTAAAACTCAAGGTTAGTTTTAGTTTGTGATTGAATTACACCGGTGTGAAACACTTGGGTAGCATGGTGTTGTGGCATTGACCCACCAAGCCATAGGGCTATTCCTTGTGCTGAGAAATGTGAAGGTGGTACAGCTATGTGCATTCAAGGTGCCTAAAATCTGCAGTTCCTGTGGGGGTAAAGCAGGGAATTTCCCACGGGGAGACAATGTATCCGGGCAGGCTGAGGAGGCAGGGGTGCTGTTCCATAACTGTGGCAGTTCAGGGGTGGTGAGAAGGATGCCGATCAGACACTTTGTGAATGGCTTCTGAGGCGCAGCAGTGCTAAGGCATAAGGGATCTTGTCCAGTTGCCTTAGCCAGGGTCACCCAGATGTTTTGCTCCAGGGGGTGTATGGGTTGCAGGTATCCTGTTAAATCACAAACAGAAGAGCAGTTACCTCCCCCCTCTTCCTGCTCCCACCCATTACTCCTGCCGACGTAAGTGCGGAGTGGGTACTTGGCACCAGTGCCATTCCCCTGGAACAGTGATAGTAACCACCTTGTTTGCTTCTGCTCCTATCACCTCAAGTGGCGATAAGACCGGGTTTCTGGGGCGTGGTGGGGGGGGGGGGGTGGATACCATAGCTTGGCACCTGACAAGCAAGACTATGTGGGACTTTGAATGGATAGGGAGGGCAAAACCCACAGAGAAGACTGATCCTATAGTTCCAGTAGGGAGAATATGGGTAGAAGGAGCTGTGTTTTGAGTGCTTAAAGTGAATGGTCTTTCATTTTTCCAGTGTTTGTAACAGTGCAGCTGGAGAATAACTCATCTGAAATGCTGCCTTTTTCAGCCTAGAAATGAAACTCAAGATCCTTTCAGTATAGGAGATAAGATAAAAGTGGATCTTTACTGGAGCTCCAGGGACAGTTCCAGGAAGAATATCCACAAACGCCCACCCCTCCCCCCGGCTGAATACAGTCTTCTAGGTTTTAGGAAATTAGCATCATTGATCAAAAGCACCAATTCAGAGGACAAGTGGGGATGCAATTCCCCCCAGGTCAAGCCCCTTCTCTGGAGCCCCCCCACCCTTGGTACTAGTTGGACTTGTTGACTAAAATGTGTCTTGAAGATCTTGTTGTCAGGCTTGGTTCCCAGGAAGAAGCAAGACAGGAGAGGGGCCTTGTGCCCTCCAGGGCTTGGAGCTCTGCAATGAGTTTGGTCTTTCTGGCTGGGGAAAAACTACTGGCAAGGTCACAAATACAGAAAAGTAAAAAGGCAAAAATCACTTTGGCATCAGAAGCAAAGGTAAAATTAATGTAAAAAGCAAGCTAAGATACATCTGAAAACTTCTCTGCTTTCTTCATCTTCCCCTTATGCAAAGAGGCTTTTGATTTGCAGGATTTTCATTTTATCCAAAGGCATTCATTCCATAGGTGCCAAAACCATCCCACAATGATAAGTGAAATATAGTCAGTAGGGACAATAGGGACTGGCATCCACCGCAAAGGAGAGGAAAGATCATTTCCAGAACACTAGTTTTATTTAACTGTGGTGAAAAGTGGGAGCTGAGTTTTGTTTAGAATTAGCCAGAAGAAGCTCTTAATTATTCTCTGCTGCTGCTGCTCTTATACCTTTTCATAATTACTGTGGCACATTAAGATTGGCTGCTAGCAAACAATGACAAGGCTGTCTAACAAACAATGGCAATTCAAGCAATAATACAATGAGCTATACTGATGCCTTCAGGTATTTCTAGTTTTTTACTCTTCATGTAGCTGTAACTTGCTGTAGTTCTGTGCTTCTTACAAAGTGCTAAAATCCCCTGTTCCCAGCACCTTTAGCCAAAACAAGACTCTCTGAGTACAGATTCAAGGACATATTCATTGCCTTAGGGCTTGAAAATATGTAAACAACTGTGAGATGGGGGGAGCAGGCCTGGGGTGGTTAACATCATCACCTGAGGGTACGATTGGAGAATTAAGGGCCAATATGCTAATGAAACAGAACTTATAAAAGGTGAAGAGCTCGTGACTCGGGGTCCATTTTAGGTGTCGTCCCCGACAGGGGACTTTGTTTGCCTGAATCTACCTTTAAGGCCTCTGCAGGCCTTAAATAAATTGTCTGCTTTTTATACTCCTAATTTGTCTTGGCCTCTGTTTCAGGTAGCCTGTCTTTTAGGCTACAATACAAGCAAAAGTAGAGTTGGTTACAAAAACCGGATGTGCTAGGAAGGCCGGAAGTTGGTATGACAGAGTTAAAAATTGGATGTGCTAGGGAGACCGGAAGTTTTAACCACAGAGTTAAAACTGCAGGTGCTAGGAAGACCGGAAGTTTTGTATCATAGAGTTGAATCGGAGTGTGCTAGGGAGACCGGAAGTTTTAATCACAGAGTTGAAACTGAAGGTGCTAGGAAAACCGGAAGGAGGAAGTGGAGTCAAGCAAGAAAGTTTTCTTCATTCTCTTTTCTTCATTATCTCGTGGACATGCACAACAAGCACAGGACCAAATATGGCAGGGCCTTTGACATGAATTCAGTCGCAGACACAAGCAGTAAGCAGGTCTAGGGTAGGGAATGGGCATGAAAGGGAATGCACAGCAATGGTGGTTTAGCAAGGCAAGACAGGTGAGGTTCATAGATTGCTGGCAGGCGGAAGTGGCCAGGAAAGACTGATTTGACTGGCCTTGCTCTCACCTGCACCATCTCTAATCTGCACCTAAAACACTGGGGCTACCTGCTTTCCTTCCAATGCAGAAGAACTGTCATTTTGGTTCCGGAGCCCAGAAGACAAATGTGGATTGCCTGTCCAAAATTCCATACATGCAAGAATTGATGCCAGGCAAAAGCTGCTGGGACAGACAGGTCTGGCTTCACGTGACCTCCTATGGGCTTCCTCTTCCATGCTCCTGAAACACTGCGGGTATGTGAAGGCCTTGAAGGCTTCCTGAGGGAAGCAGGCAGGGCAAGGCAAGTTGAAGAATTGTCACGAAAAGAAGGGTCTTGAATTCCAGGTGGGGGAGGGGTGAGCAAGGTCCTGCAAGGCAAGTGAGGACTTTGAGGGCAACAGAAGGCAACTGCTGTGTTTACAGGGCAAGGCAAGGCAAGGGGGAGGTAGGCAAGGCAATGAGAGTCCCAGAAGGAGAAGGGAAGGCAAGGCTGGGCCTGGACAAATGGGTGGGGAAGTCAAGGTGGGGATGGCCGAGCAAGTCAGTGCAGGGCAGTGGAGGGATGGAAGAGCGGGAATGGTCACTTAAGTTCATACAACATAACCTGTCAAATTCTTTGCACCCATGCCCACGCAGTAAAAGCAAAAAATCAATTGCTGCTTGATTTTGGAATATAGCATGTCTAATGCTGTCTACATCAATTAACGAGTCAGCTATCGCTATGCTGGTAGCATTACTAAACTTGGCCAACCAACAGCCAGGTTTGTTCAGGCTCCTGAGGCCTTGTGCACTTGCAAGCCCAGGAGCCGATGAAGAGGCAGTGATTATCTTGGCAGTGTTCCAGAACTCAGCTGTATCTCTGCAGGCAGAAGTAAAAGCATGTATGCTGTGAGTATGAGAGTGGTGAGTTCAGTTTTGTTGGCTCCATAGTGCAATTGTCATCTTTAGAGAAAAGAGGGTTACTTTCCCCAAAGTAGATGGACCACCTTTAATTGCCATTGGCACTCTGGTCCATGCTCAGTCCGCACAGATTAAGAAAATGCCCTGCGGGAGTTGCATATGTATACTAAAACTCAAGGTTAGTTTTAGTTTGTGATTGAATTACACCGGTGTGAAACACTTGGGTAGCATGGTGTTGTGGCATTGACCCACCAAGCCATAGGGCTATTCCTTGTGCTGAGAAATGTGAAGGTGGTACAGCTATGTGCATTCAAGGTGCCTAAAATCTGCAGTTCCTGTGGGGGTAAAGCAGGGAATTTCCCACGGGGAGACAATGTATCCGGGCAGGCTGAGGAGGCAGGGGTGCTGTTCCATAACTGTGGCAGTTCAGGGGTGGTGAGAAGGATGCCGATCAGACACTTTGTGAATGGCTTCTGAGGCGCAGCAGTGCTAAGGCATAAGGGATCTTGTCCAGTTGCCTTAGCCAGGGTCACCCAGATGTTTTGCTCCAGGGGGTGTATGGGTTGCAGGTATCCTGTTAAATCACAAACAGAAGAGCAGTTACCTCCCCCCTCTTCCTGCTCCCACCCATTACTCCTGCCGACGTAAGTGCGGAGTGGGTACTTGGCACCAGTGCCATTCCCCTGGAACAGTCATAGTAACCACCTTGTTTGCTTCTGCTCCTATCACCTCAAGTGGCGATAAGACCGGGTTTCTGGGGCGTGGTGGGGGGGGGGGGGGTGGATACCATAGCTTGGCACCTGACAAGCAAGACTATGTGGGACTTTGAATGGATAGGGAGGGCAAAACCCACAGAGAAGACTGATCCTATAGTTCCAGTAGGGAGAATATGGGTAGAAGGAGCTGTGTTTTGAGTGCTTAAAGTGAATGGTCTTTCATTTTTCCAGTGTTTGTAACAGTGCAGCTGGAGAATAACTCATCTGAAATGCTGCCTTTTTCAGCCTAGAAATGAAACTCAAGATCCTTTCAGTATAGGAGATAAGATAAAAGTGGATCTTTACTGGAGCTCCAGGGACAGTTCCAGGAAGAATATCCACAAACGCCCACCCCTCCCCCCGGCTGAATACAGTCTTCTAGGTTTTAGGAAATTAGCATCATTGATCAAAAGCACCAATTCAGAGGACAAGTGGGGATGCAATTCCCCCCAGGTCAAGCCCCTTCTCTGGAGCCCCCCCACCCTTGGTACTAGTTGGACTTGTTGACTAAAATGTGTCTTGAAGATCTTGTTGTCAGGCTTGGTTCCCAGGAAGAAGCAAGACAGGAGAGGGGCCTTGTGCCCTCCAGGGCTTGGAGCTCTGCAATGAGTTTGGTCTTTCTGGCTGGGGAAAAACTACTGGCAAGGTCACAAATACAGAAAAGTAAAAAGGCAAAAATCACTTTGGCATCAGAAACAAAGGTAAAATTAATGTAAAAAGCAAGCTAAGATACATCTGAAAACTTCTCTGCTTTCTTCATCTTCCCCTTATGCAAAGAGGCTTTTGATTTGCAGGATTTTCATTTTATCCAAAGGCATTCATTCCATAGGTGCCAAAACCATCCCACAATGATAAGTGAAATATAGTCAGTAGGGACAATAGGGACTGGCATCCACCGCAAAGGAGAGGAAAGATCATTTCCAGAACACTAGTTTTATTTAACTGTGGTGAAAAGTGGGAGCTGAGTTTTGTTTAGAATTAGCCAGAAGAAGCTCTTAATTATTCTCTGCTGCTGCTGCTCTTATACCTTTTCATAATTACTGTGGCACATTAAGATTGGCTGCTAGCAAACAATGACAAGGCTGTCTAACAAACAATGGCAATTCAAGCAATAATACAATGAGCTATACTGATGCCTTCAGGTATTTCTAGTTTTTTACTCTTCATGTAGCTGTAACTTGCTGTAGTTCTGTGCTTCTTACAAAGTGCTAAAATCCCCTGTTCCCAGCACCTTTAGCCAAAACAAGACTCTCTGAGTACAGATTCAAGGACATATTCATTGCCTTAGGGCTTGAAAATATGTAAACAACTGTGAGATGGGGGGAGCAGGCCTGGGGTGGTTAACATCATCACCTGAGGGTACGATTGGAGAATTAAGGGCCAATATGCTAATGAAACAGAACTTATAAAAGGTGAAGAGCTCGTGACTCGGGGTCCATTTTGGGTGTCGTCCCCGACAGGGGACTTTGTTTGCCTGAATCTACCTTTAAGGCCTCTGCAGGCCTTAAATAAATTGTCTGCTTTTTATACTCCTAATTTGTCTTGGCCTCTGTTTCAGGTAGCCTGTCTTTTAGGCTACAATACAAGCAAAAGTAGAGTTGGTTACAAAAACCGGATGTGCTAGGAAGGCCGGAAGTTGGTATGACAGAGTTAAAAATTGGATGTGCTAGGGAGACCGGAAGTTTTAACCACAGAGTTAAAACTGCAGGTGCTAGGAAGACCGGAAGTTTTGTATCATAGAGTTGAATCGGAGTGTGCTAGGGAGACCGGAAGTTTTAATCACAGAGTTGAAACTGAAGGTGCTAGGAAAACCGGAAGGAGGAAGTGGAGTCAAGCAAGAAAGTTTTCTTCATTCTCTTTTCTTCATTATCTCGTGGACATGCACAACAAGCACAGGACCAAATATGGCAGGGCCTTTGACATGAATTCAGTCGCAGACACAAGCAGTAAGCAGGTCTAGGGTAGGGAATGGGCATGAAAGGGAATGCACAGCAATGGTGGTTTAGCAAGGCAAGACAGGTGAGGTTCATAGATTGCTGGCAGGCGGAAGTGGCCAGGAAAGACTGATTTGACTGGCCTTGCTCTCACCTGCACCATCTCTAATCTGCACCTAAAACACTGGGGCTACCTGCTTTCCTTCCAATGCAGAAGAACTGTCATTTTGGTTCCGGAGCCCAGAAGACAAATGTGGATTGCCTGTCCAAAATTCCATACATGCAAGAATTGATACCAGGCAAAAGCTGCTGGGACAGACAGGTCTGGCTTCACGTGACCTCCTATGGGCTTCCTCTTCCATGCTCCTGAAACACTGCGGGTATGTGAAGGCCTTGAAGGCTTCCTGAGGGAAGCAGGCAGGGCAAGGCAAGTTGAAGAATTGTCACGAAAAGAAGGGTCTTGAATTCCAGGTGGGGGAGGGGTGAGCAAGGTCCTGCAAGGCAAGTGAGGGCTTTGAGGGCAACAGAAGGCAACTGCTGTGTTTACAGGGCAAGGCAAGGCAAGGGGGAGGTAGGCAAGGCAATGAGAGTCCCAGAAGGAGAAGGGAAGGCAAGGCTGGGCCTGGACAAATGGGTGGGGAAGTCAAGGTGGGGATGGCCGAGCAAGTCAGTGCAGGGCAGTGGAGGGATGGAAGAGCGGGAATGGTCACTTAAGTTCATACAACATAACCTGTCAAATTCTTTGCACCCATGCCCATGCAGTAAAAGCAAAAAATCAATTGCTGCTTGATTTTGGAATATAGCATGTCTAATGCTGTCTACATCAATTAACGAGTCAGCTATCGCTATGCTGGTAGCATTACTAAACTTGGCCAACCAACAGCCAGGTTTGTTCAGGCTCCTGAGGCCTTGTGCACTTGCAAGCCCAGGAGCCGATGAAGAGGCAGTGATTATCTTGGCAGTGTTCCAGAACTCAGCTGTATCTCTGCAGGCAGAAGTAAAAGCATGTATGCTGTGAGTATGAGAGTGGTGAGTTCAGTTTTGTTGGCTCCATAGTGCAATTGTCATCTTTAGAGAAAAGAGGGTTACTTTCCCCAAAGTAGATGGACCACCTTTAATTGCCATTGGCACTCTGGTCCATGCTCAGTCCGCACAGATTAAGAAAATGCCCTGCGGGAGTTGCATATGTATACTAAAACTCAAGGTTAGTTTTAGTTTGTGATTGAATTACACCGGTGTGAAACACTTGGGTAGCATGGTGTTGTGGCATTGACCCACCAAGCCATAGGGCTATTCCTTGTGCTGAGAAATGTGAAGGTGGTACAGCTATGTGCATTCAAGGTGCCTAAAATCTGCAGTTCCTGTGGGGGTAAAGCAGGGAATTTCCCACGGGGAGACAATGTATCCGGGCAGGCTGAGGAGGCAGGGGTGCTGTTCCATAACTGTGGCAGTTCAGGGGTGGTGAGAAGGATGCCGATCAGACACTTTGTGAATGGCTTCTGAGGCGCAGCAGTGCTAAGGCATAAGGGATCTTGTCCAGTTGCCTTAGCCAGGGTCACCCAGATGTTTTGCTCCAGGGGGTGTATGGGTTGCAGGTATCCTGTTAAATCACAAACAGAAGAGCAGTTACCTCCCCCCTCTTCCTGCTCCCACCCATTACTCCTGCCGACGTAAGTGCGGAGTGGGTACTTGGCACCAGTGCCATTCCCCTGGAACAGTCATAGTAACCACCTTGTTTGCTTCTGCTCCTATCACCTCAAGTGGCGATAAGACCGGGTTTCTGGGGCGTGGTGGGGGGGGGGGGGTGGATACCATAGCTTGGCACCTGACAAGCAAGACTATGTGGGACTTTGAATGGATAGGGAGGGCAAAACCCACAGAGAAGACTGATCCTATAGTTCCAGTAGGGAGAATATGGGTAGAAGGAGCTGTGTTTTGAGTGCTTAAAGTGAATGGTCTTTCATTTTTCCAGTGTTTGTAACAGTGCAGCTGGAGAATAACTCATCTGAAATGCTGCCTTTTTCAGCCTAGAAATGAAACTCAAGATCCTTTCAGTATAGGAGATAAGATAAAAGTGGATCTTTACTGGAGCTCCAGGGACAGTTCCAGGAAGAATATCCACAAACGCCCACCCCTCCCCCCGGCTGAATACAGTCTTCTAGGTTTTAGGAAATTAGCATCATTGATCAAAAGCACCAATTCAGAGGACAAGTGGGGATGCAATTCCCCCCAGGTCAAGCCCCTTCTCTGGAGCCCCCCCACCCTTGGTACTAGTTGGACTTGTTGACTAAAATGTGTCTTGAAGATCTTGTTGTCAGGCTTGGTTCCCAGGAAGAAGCAAGACAGGAGAGGGGCCTTGTGCCCTCCAGGGCTTGGAGCTCTGCAATGAGTTTGGTCTTTCTGGCTGGGGAAAAACTACTGGCAAGGTCACAAATACAGAAAAGTAAAAAGGCAAAAATCACTTTGGCATCAGAAACAAAGGTAAAATTAATGTAAAAAGCAAGCTAAGATACATCTGAAAACTTCTCTGCTTTCTTCATCTTCCCCTTATGCAAAGAGGCTTTTGATTTGCAGGATTTTCATTTTATCCAAAGGCATTCATTCCATAGGTGCCAAAACCATCCCACAATGATAAGTGAAATATAGTCAGTAGGGACAATAGGGACTGGCATCCACCGCAAAGGAGAGGAAAGATCATTTCCAGAACACTAGTTTTATTTAACTGTGGTGAAAAGTGGGAGCTGAGTTTTGTTTAGAATTAGCCAGAAGAAGCTCTTAATTATTCTCTGCTGCTGCTGCTCTTATACCTTTTCATAATTACTGTGGCACATTAAGATTGGCTGCTAGCAAACAATGACAAGGCTGTCTAACAAACAATGGCAATTCAAGCAATAATACAATGAGCTATACTGATGCCTTCAGGTATTTCTAGTTTTTTACTCTTCATGTAGCTGTAACTTGCTGTAGTTCTGTGCTTCTTACAAAGTGCTAAAATCCCCTGTTCCCAGCACCTTTAGCCAAAACAAGACTCTCTGAGTACAGATTCAAGGACATATTCATTGCCTTAGGGCTTGAAAATATGTAAACAACTGTGAGATGGGGGGAGCAGGCCTGGGGTGGTTAACATCATCACCTGAGGGTACGATTGGAGAATTAAGGGCCAATATGCTAATGAAACAGAACTTATAAAAGGTGAAGAGCTCGTGACTCGGGGTCCATTTTGGGTGTCGTCCCCGACAGGGGACTTTGTTTGCCTGAATCTACCTTTAAGGCCTCTGCAGGCCTTAAATAAATTGTCTGCTTTTTATACTCCTAATTTGTCTTGGCCTCTGTTTCAGGTAGCCTGTCTTTTAGGCTACAATACAAGCAAAAGTAGAGTTGGTTACAAAAACCGGATGTGCTAGGAAGGCCGGAAGTTGGTATGACAGAGTTAAAAATTGGATGTGCTAGGGAGACCGGAAGTTTTAACCACAGAGTTAAAACTGCAGGTGCTAGGAAGACCGGAAGTTTTGTATCATAGAGTTGAATCGGAGTGTGCTAGGGAGACCGGAAGTTTTAATCACAGAGTTGAAACTGAAGGTGCTAGGAAAACCGGAAGGAGGAAGTGGAGTCAAGCAAGAAAGTTTTCTTCATTCTCTTTTCTTCATTATCTCGTGGACATGCACAACAAGCACAGGACCAAATATGGCAGGGCCTTTGACATGAATTCAGTCGCAGACACAAGCAGTAAGCAGGTCTAGGGTAGGGAATGGGCATGAAAGGGAATGCACAGCAATGGTGGTTTAGCAAGGCAAGACAGGTGAGGTTCATAGATTGCTGGCAGGCGGAAGTGGCCAGGAAAGACTGATTTGACTGGCCTTGCTCTCACCTGCACCATCTCTAATCTGCACCTAAAACACTGGGGCTACCTGCTTTCCTTCCAATGCAGAAGAACTGTCATTTTGGTTCCGGAGCCCAGAAGACAAATGTGGATTGCCTGTCCAAAATTCCATACATGCAAGAATTGATGCCAGGCAAAAGCTGCTGGGACAGACAGGTCTGGCTTCACGTGACCTCCTATGGGCTTCCTCTTCCATGCTCCTGAAACACTGCGGGTATGTGAAGGCCTTGAAGGCTTCCTGAGGGAAGCAGGCAGGGCAAGGCAAGTTGAAGAATTGTCACGAAAAGAAGGGTCTTGAATTCCAGGTGGGGGAGGGGTGAGCAAGGTCCTGCAAGGCAAGTGAGGGCTTTGAGGGCAACAGAAGGCAACTGCTGTGTTTACAGGGCAAGGCAAGGCAAGGGGGAGGTAGGCAAGGCAATGAGAGTCCCAGAAGGAGAAGGGAAGGCAAGGCTGGGCCTGGACAAATGGGTGGGGAAGTCAAGGTGGGGATGGCCGAGCAAGTCAGTGCAGGGCAGTGGAGGGATGGAAGAGCGGGAATGGTCACTTAAGTTCATACAACATAACCTGTCAAATTCTTTGCACCCATGCCCATGCAGTAAAAGCAAAAAATCAATTGCTGCTTGATTTTGGAATATAGCATGTCTAATGCTGTCTACATCAATTAACGAGTCAGCTATCGCTATGCTGGTAGCATTACTAAACTTGGCCAACCAACAGCCAGGTTTGTTCAGGCTCCTGAGGCCTTGTGCACTTGCAAGCCCAGGAGCCGATGAAGAGGCAGTGATTATCTTGGCAGTGTTCCAGAACTCAGCTGTATCTCTGCAGGCAGAAGTAAAAGCATGTATGCTGTGAGTATGAGAGTGGTGAGTTCAGTTTTGTTGGCTCCATAGTGCAATTGTCATCTTTAGAGAAAAGAGGGTTACTTTCCCCAAAGTAGATGGACCACCTTTAATTGCCATTGGCACTCTGGTCCATGCTCAGTCCGCACAGATTAAGAAAATGCCCTGCGGGAGTTGCATATGTATACTAAAACTCAAGGTTAGTTTTAGTTTGTGATTGAATTACACCGGTGTGAAACACTTGGGTAGCATGGTGTTGTGGCATTGACCCACCAAGCCATAGGGCTATTCCTTGTGCTGAGAAATGTGAAGGTGGTACAGCTATGTGCATTCAAGGTGCCTAAAATCTGCAGTTCCTGTGGGGGTAAAGCAGGGAATTTCCCACGGGGAGACAATGTATCCGGGCAGGCTGAGGAGGCAGGGGTGCTGTTCCATAACTGTGGCAGTTCAGGGGTGGTGAGAAGGATGCCGATCAGACACTTTGTGAATGGCTTCTGAGGCGCAGCAGTGCTAAGGCATAAGGGATCTTGTCCAGTTGCCTTAGCCAGGGTCACCCAGATGTTTTGCTCCAGGGGGTGTATGGGTTGCAGGTATCCTGTTAAATCACAAACAGAAGAGCAGTTACCTCCCCCCTCTTCCTGCTCCCACCCATTACTCCTGCCGACGTAAGTGCGGAGTGGGTACTTGGCACCAGTGCCATTCCCCTGGAACAGTCATAGTAACCACCTTGTTTGCTTCTGCTCCTATCACCTCAAGTGGCGATAAGACCGGGTTTCTGGGGCGTGGTGGGGGGGGGGGGTGGATACCATAGCTTGGCACCTGACAAGCAAGACTATGTGGGACTTTGAATGGATAGGGAGGGCAAAACCCACAGAGAAGACTGATCCTATAGTTCCAGTAGGGAGAATATGGGTAGAAGGAGCTGTGTTTTGAGTGCTTAAAGTGAACGGTCTTTCATTTTTCCAGTGTTTGTAACAGTGCAGCTGGAGAATAACTCATCTGAAATGCTGCCTTTTTCAGCCTAGAAATGAAACTCAAGATCCTTTCAGTATAGGAGATAAGATAAAAGGGGATCTTTACTGGAGCTCCAGGGACAGTTCCAGGAAGAATATCCACAAAAGCCCACCCCTCCCCCCGGCTGAATACAGTCTTCTAGGTTTTAGGAAATTAGCATCATTGATCAAAAGCACCAATTCAGAGGACAAGTGGGGATGCAATTCCCCCCAGGTCAAGCCCCTTCTCTGGAGCCCCCCCACCCTTGGTACTAGTTGGACTTGTTGACTAAAATGTGTCTTGAAGATCTTGTTGTCAGGCTTGGTTCCCAGGAAGAAGCAAGACAGGAGAGGGGCCTTGTGCCCTCCAGGGCTTGGAGCTCTGCAATGAGTTTGGTCTTTCTGGCTGGGGAAAAACTACTGGCAAGGTCACAAATACAGAAAAGTAAAAAGGCAAAAATCACTTTGGCATCAGAAACAAAGGTAAAATTAATGTAAAAAGCAAGCTAAGATACATCTGAAAACTTCTCTGCTTTCTTCATCTTCCCCTTATGCAAAGAGGCTTTTGATTTGCAGGATTTTCATTTTATCCAAAGGCATTCATTCCATAGGTGCCAAAACCATCCCACAATGATAAGTGAAATATAGTCAGTAGGGACAATAGGGACTGGCATCCACCGCAAAGGAGAGGAAAGATCATTTCCAGAACAATAGTTTTATTTAACTGTGGTGAAAAGTGGGAGCTGAGTTTTGTTTAGAATTAGCCAGAAGAAGCTCTTAATTATTCTCTGCTGCTGCTGCTCTTATACCTTTTCATAATTACTGTGGCACATTAAGATTGGCTGCTAGCAAACAATGACAAGGCTGTCTAACAAACAATGGCAATTCAAGCAATAATACAATGAGCTATACTGATGCCTTCAGGTATTTCTAGTTTTTTACTCTTCATGTAGCTGTAACTTGCTGTAGTTCTGTGCTTCTTACAAAGTGCTAAAATCCCCTGTTCCCAGCACCTTTAGCCAAAACAAGACTCTCTGAGTACAGATTCAAGGACATATTCATTGCCTTAGGGCTTGAAAATATGTAAACAACTGTGAGATGGGGGGAGCAGGCCTGGGGAGGTTAACATCATCACCTGAGGGTACGACTGGAGAATTAAGGGCCAATATGCTAATGAAACAGAACTTATAAAAGGTGAAGAGCTCGTGACTCGGGGTCCATTTTGGGTGTCGTCCCCGACAGGGGACTTTGTTTGCCTGAATCTACCTTTAAGGCCTCTGCAGGCCTTAAATAAATTGTCTGCTTTTTATACTCCTAATTTGTCTTGGCCTCTGTTTCAGGTAGCCTGTCTTTTAGGCTACAATACAAGCAAAAGTAGAGTTGGTTACAAAAACCGGATGTGCTAGGAAGGCCGGAAGTTGGTATGACAGAGTTAAAAATTGGATGTGCTAGGGAGACCGGAAGTTTTAACCACAGAGTTAAAACTGCAGGTGCTAGGAAGACCGGAAGTTTTGTATCATAGAGTTGAATCGGAGTGTGCTAGGGAGACCGGAAGTTTTAATCACAGAGTTGAAACTGAAGGTGCTAGGAAAACCGGAAGGAGGAAGTGGAGTCAAGCAAGAAAGTTTTCTTCATTCTCTTTTCTTCATTATCTCGTGGACATGCACAACAAGCACAGGACCAAATATGGCAGGGCCTTTGACATGAATTCAGTCGCAGACACAAGCAGTAAGCAGGTCTAGGGTAGGGAATGGGCATGAAAGGGAATGCACAGCAATGGTGGTTTAGCAAGGCAAGACAGGTGAGGTTCATAGATTGCTGGCAGGCGGAAGTGGCCAGGAAAGACTGATTTGACTGGCCTTGCTCTCACCTGCACCATCTCTAATCTGCACCTAAAACACTGGGGCTACCTGCTTTCCTTCCAATGCAGAAGAACTGTCATTTTGGTTCCGGAGCCCAGAAGACAAATGTGGATTGCCTGTCCAAAATTCCATACATGCAAGAATTGATGCCAGGCAAAAGCTGCTGGGACAGACAGGTCTGGCTTCACGTGACCTCCTATGGGCTTCCTCTTCCATGCTCCTGAAACACTGCGGGTATGTGAAGGCCTTGAAGGCTTCCTGAGGGAAGCAGGCAGGGCAAGGCAAGTTGAAGAATTGTCACGAAAAGAAGGGTCTTGAATTCCAGGTGGGGGAGGGGTGAGCAAGGTCCTGCAAGGCAAGTGAGGGCTTTGAGGGCAACAGAAGGCAACTGCTGTGTTTACAGGGCAAGGCAAGGCAAGGGGGAGGTAGGCAAGGCAATGAGAGTCCCAGAAGGAGAAGGGAAGGCAAGGCTGGGCCTGGACAAATGGGTGGGGAAGTCAAGGTGGGGATGGCCGAGCAAGTCAGTGCAGGGCAGTGGAGGGATGGAAGAGCGGGAATGGTCACTTAAGTTCATACAACATAACCTGTCAAATTCTTTGCACCCATGCCCATGCAGTAAAAGCAAAAAATCAATTGCTGCTTGATTTTGGAATATAGCATGTCTAATGCTGTCTACATCAATTAACGAGTCAGCTATCGCTATGCTGGTAGCATTACTAAACTTGGCCAACCAACAGCCAGGTTTGTTCAGGCTCCTGAGGCCTTGTGCACTTGCAAGCCCAGGAGCCGATGAAGAGGCAGTGATTATCTTGGCAGTGTTCCAGAACTCAGCTGTATCTCTGCAGGCAGAAGTAAAAGCATGTATGCTGTGAGTATGAGAGTGGTGAGTTCAGTTTTGTTGGCTCCATAGTGCAATTGTCATCTTTAGAGAAAAGAGGGTTACTTTCCCCAAAGTAGATGGACCACCTTTAATTGCCATTGGCACTCTGGTCCATGCTCAGTCCGCACAGATTAAGAAAATGCCCTGCGGGAGTTGCATATGTATACTAAAACTCAAGGTTAGTTTTAGTTTGTGATTGAATTACACCGGTGTGAAACACTTGGGTAGCATGGTGTTGTGGCATTGACCCACCAAGCCATAGGGCTATTCCTTGTGCTGAGAAATGTGAAGGTGGTACAGCTATGTGCATTCAAGGTGCCTAAAATCTGCAGTTCCTGTGGGGGTAAAGCAGGGAATTTCCCACGGGGAGACAATGTATCCGGGCAGGCTGAGGAGGCAGGGGTGCTGTTCCATAACTGTGGCAGTTCAGGGGTGGTGAGAAGGATGCCGATCAGACACTTTGTGAATGGCTTCTGAGGCGCAGCAGTGCTAAGGCATAAGGGATCTTGTCCAGTTGCCTTAGCCAGGGTCACCCAGATGTTTTGCTCCAGGGGGTGTATGGGTTGCAGGTATCCTGTTAAATCACAAACAGAAGAGCAGTTACCTCCCCCCTCTTCCTGCTCCCACCCATTACTCCTGCCGACGTAAGTGCGGAGTGGGTACTTGGCACCAGTGCCATTCCCCTGGAACAGTCATAGTAACCACCTTGTTTGCTTCTGCTCCTATCACCTCAAGTGGCGATAAGACCGGGTTTCTGGGGCGTGGTGGGGGGGGGGGGTGGATACCATAGCTTGGCACCTGACAAGCAAGACTATGTGGGACTTTGAATGGATAGGGAGGGCAAAACCCACAGAGAAGACTGATCCTATAGTTCCAGTAGGGAGAATATGGGTAGAAGGAGCTGTGTTTTGAGTGCTTAAAGTGAACGGTCTTTCATTTTTCCAGTGTTTGTAACAGTGCAGCTGGAGAATAACTCATCTGAAATGCTGCCTTTTTCAGCCTAGAAATGAAACTCAAGATCCTTTCAGTATAGGAGATAAGATAAAAGGGGATCTTTACTGGAGCTCCAGGGACAGTTCCAGGAAGAATATCCACAAAAGCCCACCCCTCCCCCCGGCTGAATACAGTCTTCTAGGTTTTAGGAAATTAGCATCATTGATCAAAAGCACCAATTCAGAGGACAAGTGGGGATGCAATTCCCCCCAGGTCAAGCCCCTTCTCTGGAGCCCCCCCACCCTTGGTACTAGTTGGACTTGTTGACTAAAATGTGTCTTGAAGATCTTGTTGTCAGGCTTGGTTCCCAGGAAGAAGCAAGACAGGAGAGGGGCCTTGTGCCCTCCAGGGCTTGGAGCTCTGCAATGAGTTTGGTCTTTCTGGCTGGGGAAAAACTACTGGCAAGGTCACAAATACAGAAAAGTAAAAAGGCAAAAATCACTTTGGCATCAGAAGCAAAGGTAAAATTAATGTAAAAAGCAAGCTAAGATACATCTGAAAACTTCTCTGCTTTCTTCATCTTCCCCTTATGCAAAGAGGCTTTTGATTTGCAGGATTTTCATTTTATCCAAAGGCATTCATTCCATAGGTGCCAAAACCATCCCACAATGATAAGTGAAATATAGTCAGTAGGGACAATAGGGACTGGCATCCACCGCAAAGGAGAGGAAAGATCATTTCCAGAACAATAGTTTTATTTAACTGTGGTGAAAAGTGGGAGCTGAGTTTTGTTTAGAATTAGCCAGAAGAAGCTCTTAATTATTCTCTGCTGCTGCTGCTCTTATACCTTTTCATAATTACTGTGGCACATTAAGATTGGCTGCTAGCAAACAATGACAAGGCTGTCTAACAAACAATGGCAATTCAAGCAATAATACAATGAGCTATACTGATGCCTTCAGGTATTTCTAGTTTTTTACTCTTCATGTAGCTGTAACTTGCTGTAGTTCTGTGCTTCTTACAAAGTGCTAAAATCCCCTGTTCCCAGCACCTTTAGCCAAAACAAGACTCTCTGAGTACAGATTCAAGGACATATTCATTGCCTTAGGGCTTGAAAATATGTAAACAACTGTGAGATGGGGGGAGCAGGCCTGGGGTGGTTAACATCATCACCTGAGGGTACGATTGGAGAATTAAGGGCCAATATGCTAATGAAACAGAACTTATAAAAGGTGAAGAGCTCGTGACTCGGGGTCCATTTTGGGTGTCGTCCCCGACAGGGGACTTTGTTTGCCTGAATCTACCTTTAAGGCCTCTGCAGGCCTTAAATAAATTGTCTGCTTTTTATACTCCTAATTTGTCTTGGCCTCTGTTTCAGGTAGCCTGTCTTTTAGGCTACAATACAAGCAAAAGTAGAGTTGGTTACAAAAACCGGATGTGCTAGGAAGGCCGGAAGTTGGTATGACAGAGTTAAAAATTGGATGTGCTAGGGAGACCGGAAGTTTTAACCACAGAGTTAAAACTGCAGGTGCTAGGAAGACCGGAAGTTTTGTATCATAGAGTTGAATCGGAGTGTGCTAGGGAGACCGGAAGTTTTAATCACAGAGTTGAAACTGAAGGTGCTAGGAAAACCGGAAGGAGGAAGTGGAGTCAAGCAAGAAAGTTTTCTTCATTCTCTTTTCTTCATTATCTCGTGGACATGCACAACAAGCACAGGACCAAATATGGCAGGGCCTTTGACATGAATTCAGTCGCAGACACAAGCAGTAAGCAGGTCTAGGGTAGGGAATGGGCATGAAAGGGAATGCACAGCAATGGTGGTTTAGCAAGGCAAGACAGGTGAGGTTCATAGATTGCTGGCAGGCGGAAGTGGCCAGGAAAGACTGATTTGACTGGCCTTGCTCTCACCTGCACCATCTCTAATCTGCACCTAAAACACTGGGGCTACCTGCTTTCCTTCCAATGCAGAAGAACTGTCATTTTGGTTCCGGAGCCCAGAAGACAAATGTGGATTGCCTGTCCAAAATTCCATACATGCAAGAATTGATGCCAGGCAAAAGCTGCTGGGACAGACAGGTCTGGCTTCACGTGACCTCCTATGGGCTTCCTCTTCCATGCTCCTGAAACACTGCGGGTATGTGAAGGCCTTGAAGGCTTCCTGAGGGAAGCAGGCAGGGCAAGGCAAGTTGAAGAATTGTCACGAAAAGAAGGGTCTTGAATTCCAGGTGGGGGAGGGGTGAGCAAGGTCCTGCAAGGCAAGTGAGGGCTTTGAGGGCAACAGAAGGCAACTGCTGTGTTTACAGGGCAAGGCAAGGCAAGGGGGAGGTAGGCAAGGCAATGAGAGTCCCAGAAGGAGAAGGGAAGGCAAGGCTGGGCCTGGACAAATGGGTGGGGAAGTCAAGGTGGGGATGGCCGAGCAAGTCAGTGCAGGGCAGTGGAGGGATGGAAGAGCGGGAATGGTCACTTAAGTTCATACAACATAACCTGTCAAATTCTTTGCACCCATGCCCATGCAGTAAAAGCAAAAAATCAATTGCTGCTTGATTTTGGAATATAGCATGTCTAATGCTGTCTACATCAATTAACGAGTCAGCTATCGCTATGCTGGTAGCATTACTAAACTTGGCCAACCAACAGCCAGGTTTGTTCAGGCTCCTGAGGCCTTGTGCACTTGCAAGCCCAGGAGCCGATGAAGAGGCAGTGATTATCTTGGCAGTGTTCCAGAACTCAGCTGTATCTCTGCAGGCAGAAGTAAAAGCATGTATGCTGTGAGTATGAGAGTGGTGAGTTCAGTTTTGTTGGCTCCATAGTGCAATTGTCATCTTTAGAGAAAAGAGGGTTACTTTCCCCAAAGTAGATGGACCACCTTTAATTGCCATTGGCACTCTGGTCCATGCTCAGTCCGCACAGATTAAGAAAATGCCCTGCGGGAGTTGCATATGTATACTAAAACTCAAGGTTAGTTTTAGTTTGTGATTGAATTACACCGGTGTGAAACACTTGGGTAGCATGGTGT
The DNA here is from genome assembly GCA_036630365.1 of Acanthiza pusilla. Lineage (NCBI taxonomy): Eukaryota > Metazoa > Chordata > Aves > Passeriformes > Acanthizidae > Acanthiza > Acanthiza pusilla. The sequence continues at coordinate 285,736 of JAXCHO010000167.1, read as the reverse complement.
TGTGGCATTGACCCACCAAGCCATAGGGCTATTCCTTGTGCTGAGAAATGTGAAGGTGGTACAGCTATGTGCATTCAAGGTGCCTAAAATCTGCAGTTCCTGTGGGGGTAAAGCAGGGAATTTCCCACGGGGAGACAATGTATCCGGGCAGGCTGAGGAGGCAGGGGTGCTGTTCCATAACTGTGGCAGTTCAGGGGTGGTGAGAAGGATGCCGATCAGACACTTTGTGAATGGCTTCTGAGGCGCAGCAGTGCTAAGGCATAAGGGATCTTGTCCAGTTGCCTTAGCCAGGGTCACCCAGATGTTTTGCTCCAGGGGGTGTATGGGTTGCAGGTATCCTGTTAAATCACAAACAGAAGAGCAGTTACCTCCCCCCTCTTCCTGCTCCCACCCATTACTCCTGCCGACGTAAGTGCGGAGTGGGTACTTGGCACCAGTGCCATTCCCCTGGAACAGTGATAGTAACCACCTTGTTTGCTTCTGCTCCTATCACCTCAAGTGGCGATAAGACCGGGTTTCTGGGGCGTGGTGGGGGGGGGGGGTGGATACCATAGCTTGGCACCTGACAAGCAAGACTATGTGGGACTTTGAATGGATAGGGAGGGCAAAACCCACAGAGAAGACTGATCCTATAGTTCCAGTAGGGAGAATATGGGTAGAAGGAGCTGTGTTTTGAGTGCTTAAAGTGAACGGTCTTTCATTTTTCCAGTGTTTGTAACAGTGCAGCTGGAGAATAACTCATCTGAAATGCTGCCTTTTTCAGCCTAGAAATGAAACTCAAGATCCTTTCAGTATAGGAGATAAGATAAAAGGGGATCTTTACTGGAGCTCCAGGGACAGTTCCAGGAAGAATATCCACAAAAGCCCACCCCTCCCCCCGGCTGAATACAGTCTTCTAGGTTTTAGGAAATTAGCATCATTGATCAAAAGCACCAATTCAGAGGACAAGTGGGGATGCAATTCCCCCCAGGTCAAGCCCCTTCTCTGGAGCCCCCCCACCCTTGGTACTAGTTGGACTTGTTGACTAAAATGTGTCTTGAAGATCTTGTTGTCAGGCTTGGTTCCCAGGAAGAAGCAAGACAGGAGAGGGGCCTTGTGCCCTCCAGGGCTTGGAGCTCTGCAATGAGTTTGGTCTTTCTGGCTGGGGAAAAACTACTGGCAAGGTCACAAATACAGAAAAGTAAAAAGGCAAAAATCACTTTGGCATCAGAAACAAAGGTAAAATTAATGTAAAAAGCAAGCTAAGATACATCTGAAAACTTCTCTGCTTTCTTCATCTTCCCCTTATGCAAAGAGGCTTTTGATTTGCAGGATTTTCATTTTATCCAAAGGCATTCATTCCATAGGTGCCAAAACCATCCCACAATGATAAGTGAAATATAGTCAGTAGGGACAATAGGGACTGGCATCCACCGCAAAGGAGAGGAAAGATCATTTCCAGAACAATAGTTTTATTTAACTGTGGTGAAAAGTGGGAGCTGAGTTTTGTTTAGAATTAGCCAGAAGAAGCTCTTAATTATTCTCTGCTGCTGCTGCTCTTATACCTTTTCATAATTACTGTGGCACATTAAGATTGGCTGCTAGCAAACAATGACAAGGCTGTCTAACAAACAATGGCAATTCAAGCAATAATACAATGAGCTATACTGATGCCTTCAGGTATTTCTAGTTTTTTACTCTTCATGTAGCTGTAACTTGCTGTAGTTCTGTGCTTCTTACAAAGTGCTAAAATCCCCTGTTCCCAGCACCTTTAGCCAAAACAAGACTCTCTGAGTACAGATTCAAGGACATATTCATTGCCTTAGGGCTTGAAAATATGTAAACAACTGTGAGATGGGGGGAGCAGGCCTGGGGAGGTTAACATCATCACCTGAGGGTACGACTGGAGAATTAAGGGCCAATATGCTAATGAAACAGAACTTATAAAAGGTGAAGAGCTCGTGACTCGGGGTCCATTTTGGGTGTCGTCCCCGACAGGGGACTTTGTTTGCCTGAATCTACCTTTAAGGCCTCTGCAGGCCTTAAATAAATTGTCTGCTTTTTATACTCCTGATTTGTCTTGGCCTCTGTTTCAGGTAGCCTGTCTTTTAGGCTACAGTTTTTGGCACCCCAGCCGGGTCAAGGAAGGTCTCTACAAACCCCTCTGGGCCCAGTGCAACACCTGCATTATCACTCTGTCAACATCTACCGGGGCGGTGGCAGCCTAGAAGGTATCAGAGACCAAGGACCCTACAGAGGCACGTGAGTAGATGTATAAAGAGTACTTTTGTGATACAATTTGTGTAGAAGGAGACGTCCTTCTGAGAGAGGGCTAGGGCTAGCACTACAGTAGTGTTATAGGTTAGAGACAAAAACCAGGCCAATTAAAATAATTTGATTTATTGAGCAAGCTACAACAAGCAAAACAGCGCTGGGCGACCGTGGAGACCCTGCTCCGCCAACGGTTCGCCACTCGCCCCCCCTAATCCCTCAAGTTTTATAGTCTCTTTGACCTGGTATCCGGGAGTACTCTGCGTCTGCGCGGGCTGTTACTATGGGGTCTTCTTCTTCTGCCTTCTGGTGGTCGTGAGGCCGAAGACCGACGTCTTCCTCGGAGGGGCTCATCTCAGGGGGGCTCATACATCGCTTACTTCACTGGGTACAGGTCATCCTGACCTGACTTCGTTATCTGTTCCCTCTGTTCTTGCTTAGACATCTGTTTTTCTTGGCCTTGCTTAGCTTTTTGTTAGATAAAACTTGTGAGCTTTCTGACTCAATTTTAACCATTTATTCCCTGTGTGATAAACGAGGTTAACTCTCCTGTTGAAATTTAAAAGTTTAATAAAGAACAATAGGGGATCCAGTCAAGCAGGCAGTGTGGTTAGTAAAGGAAAGTCTTTTAAACTACCTCTACCAGTTATTTTACTATTATATCGAAATCTAGTTAAATACAGAAATTAAAACTTTGGTTATATACCTCTATTCTTTATGACAAGACTACTTATATAAACAGAATAAAACCATACACACAATGAATATCTGCAAAAAGCCAACACTATATTACTACGTATTTACCACACCTGGCTTAAGCAAGATTTGATTAACAAACACACACGGTTATTTATCACAATAGCAAAGTCCTCTATGTGTGTTACTTCTGTGATCTTTCCTGTTTGTAAGTGTATGCAATGGGGGGCATCTTCTCATGTGATGAAAATCGGAAGAAGAAAACCCCTTCTAGTCCTAGGGAAAGAAAAGAAGTAGAAATGGATTTGCTAATGCCTTGTTTGAGGGTGGGGCCCGTGATGGGCCCTCACCCACCGCCGCTGTTGGGCGGCTATGGCCCGGCCTGCTCGCCGCCGCCGCTGGGCGCGGGGGGGTGGCGGCCAGTTTGCCCGCCGGCTCTGGCCCAAAGGGGGGGCGGGGAGGCGGGGCCCGAGGGTGGCAATGTCATTGCCTTGGGCAGTGCCGCTCCTGCTGCTGCGATGGGCGGGGGCAGGGGCGGAGTTGAGCTGAGCGGAGAAGCTAATTTCGATGTCCCCGGGCTGAGGGGTGCCGCTCCTGCTGCCGCGATGCAAGGCAAAAATCACTTTGGCATCAGAAGCAAAGATAAAATTAATGTTAAAAAGCAAGCTAAGATACATCTGAAAACTTCTCTGCTTTCTTCATCTTCCCCTTATGCAAAGAGGCTTTTGATTTGCAGGATTTTCATTTTATCCAAAGGCATTCATTCCATAGGTGCCAAAACCATCCCAATGATAAGTGAAGTACAGTCAGTAGGGACAATAGGGACTGGCATCCACCACAAAGGAGAGGAAAGATCATTTCCAGAACAATAGTTTTATTTAACTGTGGTGAAAAGTGTGAGCTGAGTTTTGTTAAGAATTAAAGAGTAAAGGCAGATCACTATAACAAATCTCAAAACCAAGAAAAGTATGGCAATTACTTAGGGTGATGACTATAAGGAAAGTAATATTATTAAAAAGTTAGAGAACAAGGGATGGAATTGTTTTTCAAATTTCTTGTGTTGCTCTAAGCCTTCTTTTCCTTGTGGGTAGGCTTGTGATCAAGGCTATGAAAACAGCCAAGGTCATCATTTTCAGACCTGTTGAAATATGGTGATTTACACTGGAAGCACTAACAACTCTAGAGAGCTGCTGTAGGAGCTGGCTATTCGGCTTTGTATCCTGCAATACCCCAGGACGACATTGTATCTTTCAGCAGATGAACTACACCACACCAGGAGACCTCAGTGAACATGTTGACATTGTGCTTAGCTGCTTGACAATCTCCCAGGTCCAGGTCACCTGGTTAATTTGCTCTCCAAGGAGAGCTATAGGAAATCAGCTAGTTCTGCCCATTGCTCACTAACAGCTCTTCTCCAAAGACAGCACACATCAGCCTGCGCTCTGGAAGTTCTGCTTACTGCAGTTTTCCAACACTATTGCAAATAAACGTTTTGCTTTCTGTCATCCCCAAAACTTGCAGCACATGCCTTTGAAGATTCATAGAATGAAATCTCCAGTCTAGAAGACTGAATCACAAATTATATGTTACATTTTGGTTTGATAAACATTAAAACCAGTAACTTGGAAGGCCACTCCACACTGTGGGTGTACAGAATTTAACATTACAAATTCACTTGCTACTAGAGCAGGGTTGAAAGCAAACCAGAAAATGACTTGCTGGTAACAAATCATGAATAGTTGCTTGGATTTCTGCATCTCCTCTTGGAATTTTAACTCCGGCATGTAGCCACCATGTGGTATCAAAAGCCTAATAGGCAGGTTTTCTTGATTCCTATCTCGATTCTGGGCGTTCCACTCCCCAAGGTCACCTAGCTGCTGTGTTCCATTATCTCATCCAGAGGATTTCCTGTTTTATTAATTAAAAGGCTCATTATCACATTTGTGCATGCTTGGGGAGCAGTCTCAATCAGTCTATTTCTCATAGTAACAGATGTTCCCCATAAAAATCGCTGTTTCCATCCCTTTTTCTTTCATTCACTGGGTGCGATTTCACAGGTCACACCACAGGCGCACAGAGCATGGTTAATTATTCCCTGTGGGCTATTTGGCACCACATCCCTGAGCAGCCAAGGTGAGCAAATTAGTACCCTGTGCATTAATTTCAAGTGCATTCTGCTCAAAAGAATTTGGCTGCAACACCAAGAATTTCTTTGAATTTGCTGCATCCAAAGTTATAACTGAGAGTTTGAGATCACTTTCAAAATCATCAGCAGGAGTATCAGCAAAAACCAGACTGAATATCATGTGACAGCGCAAGACAGTTCATTGACAAGATTCAATGAACTCTTGCTTAACGAGCACTTAAGGCACACCAAGGAAAAGCAAGCAACAACAAAGCAAATAAAGTCCAGGAAATCAAAACAGAAACGAACGAGGAACTATCTCTCGCTCCCTCTGTGTGTGTGTGTGTGTGTGTGTGTGTGTGCAGGTTGTCGGGAAGAGGAAGCCTGACACCACATTTGTGATCATCAGAACTCAGTTTATTGCCTTTCAGCTACACAATATATACGTTACTTAATTAGCCTCATACATATTGCAAAAGCTAAGCTCAGGATAGGCTGCTGTCCACCTGCGTTAATCAGCTTGTTTGGCAGTCTTGTGGTATCTTCTTCTTCATTGTTTGTGTGTCTCAGTTCCGCTTCTCATGGGAACTCCTTGTGCTTCTCAGGTCTTGTTTCTCATGGGAATCTTACTTGCTTATCAAGGGCCCACAAGCTGCAGCTGTGGCTCTGGATGTTCCTTAGCTCTTAACCATTGCAGTGCCAGATCCTCCACATTTCCCACATTTCCCCCTGTTTCTTTAATGGTTACAAAGCACTAGTTAATTTCTTAGTTAAGCAGTTAAACATTAATTGAACAATTAAAACAGTAATTATAATGATTATCAATAGCCGTAGTCCTTTCTTCAGCAGTTGAGCCAGCCAAGGAGAAAGTCTGAGCTGACAGCCAGTCATTGCAAAGCACAGCAAAACAACCTTTTGAAAGTTATTATTATCAAAAGCAACAACAACACTGTCTTACACAAATTCTTGAGCTACTCAGTGATTCTTCAGCTTTGAGCAACCTCTCCACTTCAACTTGTTATTATAAGGTTACTTAAAATAATTTTTCTAGCAAGTACTACTTTAGCTAATTGAAACTGTGAAAACAATATACACCGTTGCTCTAAAGTCTCTGCCAAGCTCTAATCTTGATTAAAGAGTCCATGGTTTTTTCTGAACTCTAATTCTTGATTCTGATCAGGTGAGTAGGTAATTGCTTCAAACTTGTTGATGATAGAACACATGCATACTCTCTTCTCTAGGTTAACAGGTTAACATTTGAGCTTTGTCATTACATGTTATTATACACTCAATTGTGGGTTTTGCATTATGAGCAAAGGTAATTAAGGCAACAGATACAACTACAGGTGCAATACATAAGAGAAAGAGAACAGTACTTTAAAAATATACAGATCATTAACCATTTAACTATTAGCTACTACCCAGAGTCTACAATCACGGGAGAGTCCCATTTTACAGGTGAGACTTGAAGACCTTTCCCGGGCAAGGTTGTCAAGTTTACCTGAAAAGGGGTTCCAGCTCTCCAAGCCCAATTGGTGAGCCAAAATGACTCAATTGCAGTTTTAGGGTAGAAACATCTGGGATTAAAGATTCAGTACCCGATCAGCTTAGGGCCAGGACTTGGCCAGAGCCCAGGCCTTACCTGAGAGGGTCTCTCTAAATCTTCTAAACAAGCTTCTATTAATATCAATTCTTTCAAGCAATATACTTCTTGCAGATCGGCGTTGTGGTTTAGTTTTAACTAAATAATCAATGGTACCATAAACAAATTACAAATAGCTGTGAACAAAGAGACACATATGTATAGCATCAAATAATGTTTTCTGGGTAATGCTCTCTGTAAAAGCTTAGTAAATTCATATCATTACTTTAACAACACATCTAGAATTTCATGTTTTGACAGAACTTAAACTTTAACTTCACTTAAAATTAAGATAAATCTAACAGAGCTTAAAGTTAACATCATTGAAAGCAAAAATTAATGTCAAGCACTTAAAAAATAAGTCCTATCTCATAGGTGCCTCTACCCAGACTTACATGCTGATAAAATACAAATTAACAGAGACAATTCACACACATGTACAGGAAAACAAAATTAAACTTGCCTTTGCTAAAGTTATTATGGGGCTAACTGACTCTTAGGCCACAAAATGCTTTACAGAATTGGCCTCAGGATGCTACTCAGCCAGTTCTGGCTCTGAAGCAGCAAGTTACACCCCTCTGCCAGCTGTTACAAATTCACTAAACAACACCACCACTCACAAACATGGAAATTTTCTTCACTCGACTACAAGCGTCTGTTTTCTCTTTTCTTTCTTTCAGAGGTTACCAAAATTCAACTTCTTAATCAAACTGAAAACCAACAGACTTTACATAAATTTTGATCAACTTAAAGTTGACAGGTCTGACTTATAAACTCAAAAGGCATAAAAGACTCAAACAACATTCTTAGTACATTTGCTGCAGCACTTTCACACTTGTATGCACACAGATACTGATTAAGGTATACCTATGGAAAGAAAAATAGTCCTTTGAATTCAGTGAGGTAGTCACTCTGAATGCCTTTGCATTCTTTTAACTTTAAATTTACTAAAATTAGATACAAGATTAAGAGTATACCTTAAGAGTTTTAGATACAGCAGAATTTAACTTATTTTGACTTTCTTCGCACAAGAAACTACTGAAAATTCATCATACAGCAGTTAAACATTTGCAAATAATATCAAGAAATAAATCTAAAGTGTGGCAGATTTACAGTCATGTGGAAAATGCCTGTTCACTCCTCTAAGATAAATGTAAGTTTATTAAGATGTTTTCGAGATGCAGCTTTACTCACAGGGATGATAGCACTGCACGTTCTTGGAAAATTGCATTTAAGACCTGCTTAACTTGCTGATGCTAAGACAGCTTTCTGTAAAAATAATTACAAACGGTTTGAGATGTAAAGCACATGTGTCTACATGGCAAAAACAATTGCATTTAAATTGTCTTATTAAAGCTGTATAGGCAGACAGGTAAAGCTGGCACCACGCTACATGTTTTTACAGTAGAGGATCGTGAGCTAATTATATTCGATTTCCAAACAGCTTCTGCAGATAACAAACATGGAGTTAGGCCTAGTATAGGCCCCACCCTCAGCCTGCCCAGATACCTTGTCTCCCCGTGGGAAATTCCCTGCTTTACCCCCACAGGAACTGCAGATTTTAGGCACCTTGAATGCACATAGCTGTACCACCTTCACATTTCTCAGCACAAGGAATAGCCCTATGGCTTGGTGGGTCAATGCCACAACACCATGCTACCCAAGTGTTTCACACCGGTGTAATTCAATCACAAACTAAAACTAACCTTGAGTTTTAGTATACATATGCAACTCCCGCAGGGCATTTTCTTAATCTGTGCGGACTGAGCATGGACCAGAGTGCCAATGGCAATTAAAGGTGGTCCATCTACTTTGGGGAAAGTAACCCTCTTTTCTCTAAAGATGACAATTGCACTATGGAGCCAACAAAACTGAACTCACCACTCTCATACTCACAGCATACATGCTTTTACTTCTGCCTGCAGAGATACAGCTGAGTTCTGGAACACTGCCACTTCATCGGCTCCTGGGCTTGCAAGTGCACAAGGCCTCAGGAGCCTGAACAAACCTGGCTGTTGGTTGGCCAAGTTTAGTAATGCTACCAGCATAGCGATAGCTGACTCGTTAATTGATGTAGACAGCATTAGACATGCTATATTCCAAAATCAAGCAGCAATTGATTTTTTGCTTTTACTGCATGGGCATGGGTGCAAAGAATTTGACAGGTTATGTTGTATGAACTTAAGTGACCATTCCCGCTCTTCCATCCCTCCACTGCCCTGCACTGACTTGCTCGGCCATCCCCACCTTGACTTCCCCACCCATTTGTCCAGGCCCAGCCTTGCCTTCCCTTCTCCTTCTGGGACTCTCATTGCCTTGCCTACCTCCCCCTTGCCTTGCCTTGCCCTGTAAACACAGCAGTTGCCTTCTGTTGCCCTCAAAGCCCTCACTTGCCTTGCAGGACCTTGCTCACCCCTCCCCCACCTGGAATTCAAGACCCTTCTTTTCGTGACAATTCTTCAACTTGCCTTGCCCTGCCTGCTTCCCTCAGGAAGCCTTCAAGGCCTTCACATACCCGCAGTGTTTCAGGAGCATGGAAGAGGAAGCCCATAGGAGGTCACGTGAAGCCAGACCTGTCTGTCCCAGCAGCTTTTGCCTGGCATCAATTCTTGCATGTATGGAATTTTGGACAGGCAATCCACATTTGTCTTCTGGGCTCCGGAACCAAAATGACAGTTCTTCTGCATTGGAAGGAAAGCAGGTAGCCCCAGTGTTTTAGGTGCAGATTAGAGATGGTGCAGGTGAGAGCAAGGCCAGTCAAATCAGTCTTTCCTGGCCACTTCCGCCTGCCAGCAATCTATGAACCTCACCTGTCTTGCCTTGCTAAACCACCATTGCTGTGCATTCCCTTTCATGCCCATTCCCTACCCTAGACCTGCTTACTGCTTGTGTCTGCGACTGAATTCATGTCAAAGGCCCTGCCATATTTGGTCCTGTGCTTGTTGTGCATGTCCACGAGATAATGAAGAAAAGAGAATGAAGAAAACTTTCTTGCTTGACTCCACTTCCTCCTTCCGGTTTTCCTAGCACCTTCAGTTTCAACTCTGTGATTAAAACTTCCGGTCTCCCTAGCACACTCCGATTCAACTCTATGATACAAAACTTCCGGTCTTCCTAGCACCTGCAGTTTTAACTCTGTGGTTAAAACTTCCGGTCTCCCTAGCACATCCAATTTTTAACTCTGTCATACCAACTTCCGGCCTTCCTAGCACATCCGGTTTTTGTAACCAACTCTACTTTTGCTTGTATTGTAGCCTAAAAGACAGGCTACCTGAAACAGAGGCCAAGACAAATTAGGAGTATAAAAAGCAGACAATTTATTTAAGGCCTGCAGAGGCCTTAAAGGTAGATTCAGGCAAACAAAGTCCCCTGTCGGGGACGACACCCAAAATGGACCCCGAGTCACGAGCTCTTCACCTTTTATAAGTTCTGTTTCATTAGCATATTGGCCCTTAATTCTCCAATCGTACCCTCAGGTGATGATGTTAACCACCCCAGGCCTGCTCCCCCCATCTCACAGTTGTTTACATATTTTCAAGCCCTAAGGCAATGAATATGTCCTTGAATCTGTACTCAGAGAGTCTTGTTTTGGCTAAAGGTGCTGGGAACAGGGGATTTTAGCACTTTGTAAGAAGCACAGAACTACAGCAAGTTACAGCTACACGAAGAGTAAAAAACTAGAAATACCTGAAGGCATCAGTATAGCTCATTGTATTATTGCTTGAATTGCCATTGTTTGTTAGACAGCCTTGTCATTGTTTGCTAGCAGCCAATCTTAATGTGCCACAGTAATTATGAAAAGGTATAAGAGCAGCAGCAGCAGAGAATAATTAAGAGCTTCTTCTGGCTAATTCTAAACAAAACTCAGCTCCCACTTTTCACCACAGTTAAATAAAACTAGTGTTCTGGAAATGATCTTTCCTCTCCTTTGCGGTGGATGCCAGTCCCTATTGTCCCTACTGACTATATTTCACTTATCATTGTGGGATGGTTTTGGCACCTATGGAATGAATGCCTTTGGATAAAATGAAAATCCTGCAAATCAAAAGCCTCTTTGCATAAGGGGAAGATGAAGAAAGCAGAGAAGTTTTCAGATGTATCTTAGCTTGCTTTTTACATTAATTTTACCTTTGCTTCTGATGCCAAAGTGATTTTTGCCTTTTTACTTTTCTGTATTTGTGACCTTGCCAGTAGTTTTTCCCCAGCCAGAAAGACCAAACTCATTGCAGAGCTCCAAGCCCTGGAGGGCACAAGGCCCCTCTCCTGTCTTGCTTCTTCCTGGGAACCAAGCCTGACAACAAGATCTTCAAGACACATTTTAGTCAACAAGTCCAACTAGTACCAAGGGTGGGGGGGCTCCAGAGAAGGGGCTTGACCTGGGGGGAATTGCATCCCCACTTGTCCTCTGAATTGGTGCTTTTGATCAATGATGCTAATTTCCTAAAACCTAGAAGACTGTATTCAGCCGGGGGGAGGGGTGGGCGTTTGTGGATATTCTTCCTGGAACTGTCCCTGGAGCTCCAGTAAAGATCCCCTTTTATCTAATCTCCTATACTGAAAGGATCTTGAGTTTCATTTCTAGGCTGAAAAAGGCAGCATTTCAGATGAGTTATTCTCCAGCTGCACTGTTACAAACACTGGAAAAATGAAAGACCGTTCACTTTAAGCACTCAAAACACAGCTCCTTCTACCCATATTCTCCCTACTGGAACTATAGGATCAGTCTTCTCTGTGGGTTTTGCCCTCCCTATCCATTCAAAGTCCCACATAGTCTTGCTTGTCAGGTGCCAAGCTATGGTATCCACCCCCCCCCCCACCACGCCCCAGAAACCCGGTCTTATCGCCACTTGAGGTGATAGGAGCAGAAGCAAACAAGGAGGTTACTATCACTGTTCCAGGGGAATGGCACTGGTGCCAAGTACCCACTCCGCACTTACGTCGGCAGGAGTAATGGGTGGGAGCAGGAAGAGGGGGGAGGTAACTGCTCTTCTGTTTGTGATTTAACAGGATACCTGCAACCCATACACCCCCTGGAGCAAAACATCTGGGTGACCCTGGCTAAGGCAACTGGACAAGATCCCTTATGCCTTAGCACTGCTGCGCCTCAGAAGCCATTCACAAAGTGTCTGATCGGCATCCTTCTCACCACCCCTGAACTGCCACAGTTATGGAACAGCACCCCTGCCTCCTCAGCCTGCCCGGATACATTGTCTCCCCGTGGGAAATTCCCTGCTTTACCCCCACAGGAACTGCAGATTTTAGGCACCTTGAATGCACATAGCTGTACCACCTTCACATTTCTCAGCACAAGGAATAGCCCTATGGCTTGGTGGGTCAATGCCACAACACCATGCTACCCAAGTGTTTCACACCGGTGTAATTCAATCACAAACTAAAACTAACCTTGAGTTTTAGTATACATATGCAACTCCCGCAGGGCATTTTCTTAATCTGTGCGGACTGAGCATGGACCAGAGTGCCAATGGCAATTAAAGGTGGTCCATCTACTTTGGGGAAAGTAACCCTCTTTTCTCTAAAGATGACAATTGCACTATGGAGCCAACAAAACTGAACTCACCACTCTCATACTCACAGCATACATGCTTTTACTTCTGCCTGCAGAGATACAGCTGAGTTCTGGAACACTGCCAAGATAATCACTGCCTCTTCATCGGCTCCTGGGCTTGCAAGTGCACAAGGCCTCAGGAGCCTGAACAAACCTGGCTGTTGGTTGGCCAAGTTTAGTAATGCTACCAGCATAGCGATAGCTGACTTGTTAATTGATGTAGACAGCATTAGACATGCTATATTCCAAAATCAAGCAGCAATTGATTTTTTGCTTTTACTGCGTGGGCATGGGTGCAAAGAATTTGACAGGTTATGTTGTATGAACTTAAGTGACCATTCCCGCTCTTCCATCCCTCCACTGCCCTGCACTGATTTGCTCAGCCATCCCCACCTTGACTTCCCCACCCATTTGTCCAGGCCCAGCCTTGCCTTCCCTTCCCTTCCCTTCTTTTTCTAGAACTCTCATTGTCTTGCTTATCTCTCCCTTGCCTTGCCTTGCCCTGTAAATGCAGCAGTTGCCTTCTGTTGCCCTCAAAGCCTTCACTTGCCTTGCAGGACCTTGCTCACCCCTCCCCCACCTGGAATTCAAGACCCCTCTTTTCGTGGCATTTCTTCAACTTGCCTTGCCCTGCCTGCTTCCCTCAGGAAGCCTTCAAGGCCTTCACATACCCGCAGCGTTTCAGGAGCATGGAAGAGGAAGCCCATAGGAGCCAAACCCGTCTGTCCCAGCAGCTTTTTTCTGGCATCAATTCTTGCATGTACAGGATTTTGGACTGGCAATCCGCATTTGTCTTCTGAGCTCTGGGACCAAGATGACAGTTCTTCTGCATTGGAAGGAAAGCAGGTAGCCCCAGTGTTTTAGGTGCAGATTAGAGCTGGCACAGGTGAGAGCAAGACTGTTATTATACACTCAATTGTGGGTTTTGCATTATGAGCAAAGGTAATTAAGGCAACAGATACAACTACAGGTGCAATACATAAGAGAAAGAGAACAGTACTTTAAAAATATACAGATCATTAACCATTTAACTATTAGCTACTACCCAGAGTCCACAATCACGGGAGAGTCCCATTTTACAGGTGAGACTTGAAGACCTTTCCCGGGCAAGGTTGTCAAGTTTACCTGAAAAGGGGTTCCAGCTCTCCAAGCCCAATTGGTGAGCCAAAATGACTCAATTGCAGTTTTAGGGTAGAAACATCTGGGATTCAAGATTCAGTACCCGATCAGCTTAGGGCCAGGGCTTGGCCAGAGTCCAGGCCTTACCTGAGAGGGTCTCTCTAAATCTTCTAAACAAGCTTCTATTAATATCAATTCTTTAAAGCAATATACTTCTTGCAGATCGGTGTTGTGGTTTAGTTTTAACTAAATAATCAATGGTACCATAAACAAATTACAAATAGCTGTGAACAAAGAGACACATATGTATAGCATCAAATAATGTTTTCTGGGTAATGCTCTCTGTAAAAGCTTAGTAAATTCATATCATTACTTTAACAACACATCTAGAATTTCATGTTTTGACAGAACTTAAACTTTAACTTCACTTAAAATTAAGATAAATCTAACAGAGCTTAAAGTTAACATCATTGAAAGCAAAAATTAATGTCAAGCACTTAAAAAATAAGTCCTATCTCATAGGTGCCTCTACCCAGACTTACATGCTGATAAAATACAAATTAACAGAGACAATTCACACACATGTACAGGAAAACAAAATTAAACTTGCCTTTGTTAAAGTTATTACGGGGCTAACTGACTCTTAGGCCACAAAATGCTTTACAGAATTGGCCTCAGGATGCTACTCAGCCAGTTCTGGCTCTGAGGCAGCAAGTTACACCCCTCTGCCAGCTGTTACAAATTCACTAAACAACACCACCACTCACAAACATGGAAATTTTCTTCACTCGACTACAAGCGTCTGTTTTCTCTTTTCTTTCTTTCAGAGGTTACCAAAATTCAACTTCTTAATCAAACTGAAAACCAACAGACTTTACATAAATTTTGATCAACTTAAAGTTGACAGGTCTGACTTATAAACTCAAAAGACATAAAAGACTCAAACAACATTCTTAGTACATTTGCTGCAGCACTTTCACACTTGTACGCACACAGATACTGATTAAGGTATACCTATGGAAAGAAAAATAGTCCTTTGAATTCAGTGAGGTAGTCACTCTGAATGCCTTTGCATTCTTTTAACTTTAAATTTACTAAAATTAGATACAAGATTAAGAGTATACCTTAAGAGTTTTAGATACAGCAGAATTTAACTTATTTTGACTTTCTTCGCACAAGAAACTACTGAAAATTCATCATACAGCAGTTAAACATTTGCGAATATCAAGAAATAAATCTAAAGTGTGGCAGATTTACAGTCATGTGGAAAATGCCTGTTCACTCCTCTAAGATAAATGTAAGTTTATTAAGATGTTTTCGAGATGCAGCTTTACTCACAGGGATGATAGCACTGCACGTTCTTGGAAAATTGCATTTAAGACCTGCTTAACTTGCTGATGGTAAGACAGCTTTCTGTAAAAATAATTACAAACGGTTTGAGATGTAAAGCACATGTGTCTACATGGCAAAAACAATTGCATTTAAATTGTCTTATTAAAGCTGTATAGGCAGACAGGTAAAGCTGGCACCACGCTACATGTTTTTACAGTAGAGGATCGTGAGCTAATTATATTCGATTTCCAAACAGCTTCTGCAGATAACAAACATGGAGTTAGGCCTAGTATAGGCCTCACCCTCAGCCTGCCCAGATACATTGTCTCCCCGTGGGAAATTCCCTGCTTTACCCCCACAGGAACTGCAGATTTTAGGCACCTTGAATGCACATAGCTGTACCACCTTCACATTTCTCAGCACAAGGAATAGCCCTATGGCTTGGTGGGTCAATGCCACAACACCATGCTACCCAAGTGTTTCACACCGGTGTAATTCAATCACAAACTAAAACTAACCTTGAGTTTTAGTATGCATATGCAACTCCCGCAGGGCATTTTCTTCATCTGTGCGGACTGAGCATGGACCAGAGTGCCAATGGCAATTAAAGGTGGTCCATCTACTTTGGGGAAAGTAACCCTCTTTTCTCTAAAGATGACAATTGCACTATGGAGCCAACAAAACTGAACTCACCACTCTCATACTCACAGCATACATGCTTTTACTTCTGCCTGCAGAGATACAGCTGAGTTCTGGAACACTGCCAAGATAATCACTGCCTCTTCATCGGCTCCTGGGCTTGCAAGTGCACAAGGCCTCAGGAGCCTGAACAAACCTGGCTGTTGGTTGGCCAAGTTTAGTAATGCTACCAGCATAGCGATAGCTGACTTGTTAATTGATGTAGACAGCATTAGACATGCTATATTCCAAAATCAAGCAGCAATTGATTTTTTGCTTTTACTGCGTGGGCATGGGTGCAAAGAATTTGACAGGTTATGTTGTATGAACTTAAGTGACCATTCCCGCTCTTCCATCCCTCCACTGCCCTGCACTGATTTGCTCAGCCATCCCCACCTTGACTTCCCCACCCATTTGTCCAGGCCCAGCCTTGCCTTCCCTTCCCTTCTTTTTCTAGAACTCTCATTGTCTTGCTTATCTCTCCCTTGCCTTGCCTTGCCCTGTAAATGCAGCAGTTGCCTTCTGTTGCCCTCAAAGCCTTCACTTGCCTTGCAGGACCTTGCTCACCCCTCCCCCACCTGGAATTCAAGACCCCTCTTTTCGTGGCATTTCTTCAACTTGCCTTGCCCTGCCTGCTTCCCTCAGGAAGCCTTCAAGGCCTTCACATACCCGCAGCGTTTCAGGAGCACGGAAGAGGAAGCCCATAGGAGCCAAACCCGTCTGTCCCAGCAGCTTTTTTCTGGCATCAATTCTTGCATGTACAGAATTTTGGACTGGCAATCCACATTTGTCTTCTGAGCTCTGGGACCAAGATGACAGTTCTTCTGCATTGGAAGGAAAGCAGGTAGCCCCAGTGTTTTAGGTGCAGATTAGAGCTGGCACAGGTGAGAGCAAGACCAGTCAAGTCAGTCTTTCCTGGCCGCTTTTGTCTACCAGCAGCTGCCTTGCCTTGGCAACCCAAGAGTTTCCTCTTCTTGCCCTGCTAAACCTCCATGGCTTTGAGTTCTCTTCTGTGCCCATGCCCCACCTGGCTACAGCTTTCCTCCACGGCCTTGCTTTGCCTACTCCTTCCTGTTTCTGCCTGGCCTACCCATCACTGGGCTTACCTTCTTATGCCTAGCCTTGCCTCTAACTTCTGGACCTTCTCTTGCCTACCACTCCATTTGCTTTCCCCTCACTGCTCTGGCCTTGTCTACCTCCCCCTTGACTTGCCTCCAATTGCCTACACTTGCCTTGTATTGCCTTGCCTGCATGGAAGGCAAGGTAAAGAGTGGTAGGCAAGGCAAAGCAAAGCAAGGACGATGTAGGCAGGGCAAGGGAAGGCAGATGCAAGAAAGGCAAGCAAAGCAAGAGGAGGCTAGGAAAAACTGGGCAAGGTAGAGAAGGCAAGTCCCAGCCAAAAGACTCGGAGTGCCTTTCCTTGAGAAGCAAAGGCCATAGTGCCAGTGTCAGTGGAGCAGAAGGAAAGGTACCATGGGGAGGTACAGTCCAGCAAGACATTTCTCTCCTGGCCCCTTCTGGGTAGGAGTAATTGTTGGACGTATGCAATACTGGAGGTGCTATGCAACTTTGGCTTGGTAAGCTCCTGAAGGAGAATGGCAAGGCTTTTTCATGGGAAGGAAAGCACGCAACCCCAGCGCTGGAGGCGCAGAGAAGAAGCTGCCCAGTGGAGGTCCGGGGCACCAGCTGCTTTCTGTCCTGACATATCTGGTGTGGAAGCATTGCTTCAGTTTGTACACTTTACGGACATGGAATCCATCTTTGGAAGGTGGCCTCTTGAAAGATTCAGTTTGGCAGGTGGTTTCCGCATCTCAGAAGTGGCCTTCTGAAATTCTGGCAACACCATCTTTTGGACAAGGTAAACCGCTCTGCTCAGTCTTGGTGGGTAGCCTACCTAGCAGCCTAGGTAATGCTGAGGAACAGTGTTCTGGCACCTTTGCATGGGATCAGTCCCTGGATGTTCTGTATTTTGGAGGAGGGGATGCCATTTCATTGGAGATGGGCTTCTAATTCCTCTCTTTTGCAAAGGAAACAACTTTGCATGTGTACATTGGTTGGTCTTAGTGAATTTTAAGACTTTTGCCCATAGGCAGTTCTCTGGCTTTGCGCTGTTGAACTGTCAGTGGGAATGCAAACGCCAGGCTGTTGAGCTTTTTGTCCTGGTCCCGTTCATGTGGGAGCAGCTCCCCTCCATGGTGCTGGACCTGACTGGATGCAGACTCAGTGAGACTGCAGGGTTAGGATGGTAGCAAGAGCTGAGAAGGAAAGGGCCGATAGCAGGGTGTGTGCTGGTACCTCGACGGGTGCAGTTGAAGTTGTCGGCAGCAAGAGCTTTCTCAGCTGGCATCTTTGTGAGCTCTGCTTTTGCCAGATGTTCTCAAGTTTGTAGCCAGATTCTTGTGAGAGTGAAAAGAATTTTTAAGGCAAAGGCCACTAGAGTGTGGTGCAAATAAGAGTTTGCAGTTGGAAGGGGAAGATCAAAGCAATCTTTTGGGGCTGACAGATGAGTTGAGAGCAGGCACCTTTCCAACTTGGCTGTGGAATTGGGCGGCTTCCGAGCTGGACACAGCGCGATACCTTTAAAAGCAAGTCGAGAGTGCCATCGTGATGCCTTTGAATATTTCTAGTTTTCCTCTTAATGCATCTGTAACTTACTGCAGTTTAGTGCTTCTTACTAAGTGCTAAAATGCTCTGTTCCCAGCACCTTCAACCAAAACAAGGCTCTCTGAACACAGATTCAAGGACATATTCGCTGCCTTGGGGCCTGAAAATATGTAAACAACTGTAAGATGAAGGGGGGCAGGCCTGGGGTGGTGAACATTGTCACCTGAGGGTATGATTGGAGAATTAAGGGCCAATATGCTAATGAAACAGAACTTATAAAATGTGAAGGGCTCATGACCCAGTGTGCATTTCGGGTGTGGTCCCTGGGGGGGACGTTCGTTTGCCCGGAGTGTACCTTGAAGGCCTCGAATAAATTTATCCGCATTTTATACTCCTAATTTGTTTTGGCTTCTCTTTTAGGCATCAGTTTTGGCACCCCACGAAGGGACAGAAGGTCTCTCTCCAAACCCCTCTGGGCCAGCACTCCCTCTGCCAGCCTGGACGGTACCGGAGACCAAGGACCCAGTACAGAAGCACGGGAGTAGGCGTATAAACAGCGGTGTTCTGTGGTGAGGAGAAAATCTCCTATAATTCGTTTGGCGCGTGGGATAAGGAGTGCCGTTGTTCACGTAAGTTTCGGCAGTGCAGCACTGCAGTGACAAACGTTGGCCTCGGGCCAGCGTGTGGCGTGGTGAGTAAGCTCAGTGCCAGTATACAAGAGACGGCTGGTTCGATTCCTGCTTTAGCTTTTGCAGTTAGACTCTAAGTGTGCGACTTCCCCCGTTCAAAATTTAGACATGGGGTGTCATTTTTCAAGTGGAAGCTCTATTCCAATTTCTGAGAATTCCCCATTAGAGCTAGCACTAAAGAACTGGCGAACGCTAGCCGGCAAGCATACTTATCTTATAAAAGCAGAATTGATCAGGCTATCCCAACGTGTTTGGCCCACCTATGAGCTTGAGGAAGACCAGACATGGCCTACAGATGGTAGTTTAGATGAGAAATTGATATCAAACCTGATAGCTCGCCTACGAAAAGACCATTACAGTATGGAAATTGAATATGCAAAGCTCTTTAGACTTCTATCACGGGACGAAAAGTTACAGAGACCCGAGACAGAACATCATATAATGGTTTTAAGGAAGAAAAAGAAAGAGAATATAAAGAAAAAGACTCTTCCTAACCCCGGGGGGGGGGTGAAGCAGAAATGGATTTGTTAGCTCCCGCGTTAAGAACTGGGACCTCAGCGGCGCCGGGCCCGGCCCCGCTGCCCCCCCCTCCCCCGCCGCCTCCTTCGGGGGCAGCTGCGGGTGGGGGTGGGGCCTCGGCGGCCGCTGGGTCAGGGACTGTGGGTTCCTCGGTTGTCTCGGACTCTCCTTCGCCGTCCCCGCCTCAGGCTCGTTCCCCCTCTGGGAAAGCTGCCGACAAAGATGAGACCCCAGCCGCGCCGCTGATAAAGAAAGAGGGGGAGGAAAAGGCAGATACCTGTAAGCCCCCACCACCCCCTGCAGGGGAGACAGAAACCCTGGTGAAACCAGATACTTCGGGCTGGCTTTGGCCCCCGCTCCCGCCTTCGCCCCCCTCCCCTCCTCGAGTTTCTCCCGGGCCGGGGGAGGTGGGAGGATCCGGCCCACGACCTGCGGCGCCGCCCCTGGGGGCAGTGCCGGAGGCGAAACCGGGCGGCTGGAGGCGGGGTTCCCCAGCCCGGCCACCGTCGGGGATAGAATACTGGAGGCGGGAACAAGAGTACCCGCCCCGGCCACCTTCGGGAATAGAATATTGGGGAGGGGAGCAAGATTTCCCGGCCCCACCACCGCCGGGGGCAGGGCCGGGTGGCTGGTGGAGGGGCCCCCCGGCCCGGCCTCCTTTGGGGCCAGAGCGTTGGGGGTGGAGACGGGATTTCCCGCCTCCGCCGGGGGCAGGACTAGAAGACTGGGGGTGGGCTCCGATGCCTGCCGTGTCCGCGCCGCCGCCCCCGCCGGGGCCGGAGCGGGGCGGCCCCGGGCGGGCTTTTTCGCCCGTCGCGTCCGCGCCACCGCCACCGGGGGCGGAGGGGGGCGGTTCCGGGCGGGCCCCCTCGCCTGTTGCGTCCGCGCCGCCGCCACCGGGAGCGGAGGGGGCCGGCTCTGAGCGAGGTCCCTCGCCTGTTGCATCCCCGCCGCCCCCGCCGGGGGCGGACGGGGCCGGCTCCGGGCGGGCTTCCTCGCCCGTTGTGTCTGCGCCGCCTCCGGCCCCGTCGGGCGCGGGGCAGTGCTGTTGCCGACCGCCCCCGCCCCCGCCGGGTACCGAACCATGCGGTTGCAGACAAACCCCGGCGGCTGCTCCGCCCTTGCCGCCGCCGGGCAAGACACAATGTTGTTGCAAGCACACTCCGGCGCCTGCTCCGTCGCTGCCGCCACCGGGCACGGTACAATGCTGTTGCACCCACACCCGGTCCTGCAGCGTTCGGACAGGCAGCTGTAAAATGACAGGCTCAACAGAGACCGACAGTAGTGTTAGTTCAGAGATCTCCTCTGACGAGGAAGATCATAAGACAACTAGACGAAGAAGGGGTAAAATAGCCAAGAAGGCTATAAGAGAACGGAGCCCCATAGCAAAGAGGACGAGAGCTAAAAAGAAAGAAGAGCCAGTTTTGCAAGCTCCCCTGAGACAGGCTGCCGGGAACCAGGGACCCATGTATGTTAAGGTTCCATTCTCCCTTGGAGAATTAGAACAGTGGAAATCCATTGTTGGGACATACAAAGAAAATCCGGACAAGGTTGCTGCATTAGTGCAGAGAGCAATTTCGACACAGAATCCTGATTGGAATGACTTAAAAGCGATGTTGGAGACGTTGCTTGATCCAATTGAAAAGGAGATGGTTTACAAAGCTATTCAGGCTTCTGTGGATTCGCAGATAGCAGGTGGAACGCTTCAGGGTACCACCGCGGAAATCTTCCCAATGGAAGATCCACGCTGGGACCCAAATATTCCGGATCACATGGCTAGGCTAAAGCGATACCAGAATTTCGTGATATATGGGTTAAAGCATGGTGTTCCAAAGGCTTTAAATTTGTCAAAGTTGTATGAAATAAAACAAGATCTAGATGAATCTCCCACTGATTTCCTAAATAGGCTAAGGGAAGCTGCAGTCAAATACACAAATATAGACCCTGATTCAGCTAATGGAAGAGCACATCTAAGTTATGTATTTGTAGGCCAATCTAGCAGCGATATAAGGAGAAAACTACAAAAGCTAGAAGGAGAGCAAGACCTAACCAGATTGTTAAACGTAGCTTGGAAGACATATCGAGACAGAGATTCTAGCAGCAAAGTTAAGCAATCTAGTAAAAAAGGTAGCCAGGAGAAGTCATCCAAGAGTACCTCTCCACCCCAGGACAAAGATCAGTGTGCCTTTTGTAAGGAAAAAGGACATTGGAAAAAAGACTGTCCTAAGTTAAAAAAGAAATCCTCGGTTCCCCAGTTGGCTGTGGAACCAGGGTCAGAATCGGGATCAGGATCAGATTCAGAATGAAGGGGACCGAAGGCTTCTTCCCCAGCAGAGCCTTTGGTTATAGCTAAGCTGGGGAAAGATGATGTTGAATTTTTGGTAGATTCCGGAGCGGCATATTCTGTGTTAAATACCTTAGAAGGGAAACTGAGTCGAGATACTGTGAAAGTTATTGGAGCTACAGGGGTAACCGAAACGCGGCCTTTCTTCAAACCCCTAAAATTCAAACTGGGGAAGCACTGGGTAACTCATCAATTTCTTTATATGCCTAACTCCCCCAAACCATTGCTTGGGAGGGATTTACTGGAAAAACTGGAAGCCGAAATTAAGTTTAGAAAGGGGCAGGGTGTACAAGTCATAATTCCTGAGTCTAAATTTGTCGAAGTTGCTGCACTTTTTGTACAGGAAAAATGTGGTGAAATCCCTGCTGAAGTTGAAAATGCTGTTAATCCAATAGTGTGGGCCAGTGATGTTCCAGGAAGATCCACACGAGCAGAACCGGTGAGTATTGCACTTAAACCAGGAGCAATACAGGTGAGACAAAAACAATACCCTTTAAAAGTGGAAAGTCGTAGAGGACTGGTGCCTATAATTGAAAAGTTCCTTAAATTTGGGTTGCTAGTAGAATGTAAATCCAAGTACAACACGCCCATCTTACCGGTAAAGAAAGCAGATGGCAAGAGTTACAGATTAGTGCAAGATTTGAGGGCAATCAACAAGATCACTGAGGATATACATTCAGTTGTATCGAACCCTTACACTCTTTTAAGCACACTGACGAATGAACTGGGGTGGTTCACAGTTTTAGACCTCAAAGATGCCTTCTTCTGTATTCCAATTCACAAGGATAGCCAGGAACTCTTTGCCTTTGAATGGGAAAACCCTGACACAGGAAGGAAGACACAGCTCACCTGGACAGTCTTGCCCCAAGGATTCAAGAATAGCCCAACTATATTTGGCCACCAGCTGTCAAAGGAACTAGAAGACTGGAGGAGACAAGAACCAGAGGGAGAAGTTCTTCAGTATGTTGATGACCTCTTAATTGCAGCCAAAACGCGACACGACTGCATCAAGCTCACTGTAAGTCTTTTAAACTATCTGGGAACAGGCGGGTATCGTGTCTCTAAAGAAAAGGCACAGATTGCCAAGGAAACAGTAGTTTACTTGGGCCTAGAAATTGTCCGTGGCCATCGACAACTCAGCAAAGAACGGAAGGAAGCCATCTGCCGCCTTCCACAGCCTGACACTGTGAGAGAAATGCAGGCCTTCCTTGGAATGGTAGGCTGGTGCCGTCTTTGGATTGCAAATTATGGACTACTGGTAAAACCTCTGTATGAGGCCCTTAAAGCAGCCGAAAAGGGAACCATTGTATGGACAGAAAGTACAAGAGCTGCATTCAAACAACTGAAACATTCCTTAATGTCAGCCCCAGCTTTGGGGCTCCCAGACTTAAGTAAACTTTTTGAACTTTTTACCTGTGAGCGACAGAATGTTGCTCTGGGGGTACTGGCACAGCACTTGGGAGATCAGCGAAGAGCTGTAGCGTATTTTTCAAAACAGTTAGACAACGTTAGCCAGGGGTGGCCTGGGTGTTTGAAAGCTGTGGCAGCAACTGTCATCCTAATACAAGAGGCTCGTAAATTCACCCTTGGGCGGCACATCGTTGTGTATGTACCCCATGCAGTGATCTCCGTGCTGGAGCAAAAGGGGGGACATTGGCTATCCCCTAGCAGAATGCTCAAATACCAATCTGTGTTGTTGGAACAGGACGATGTTACCCTGAAGACAACCTCTGTTGTTAACCCTGCCATGTTCTTGTCTTCCACTTTAATTGATAATGTGCCTGAGCATGACTGTTTGCAGACAATTGAAGAAGTCTATTCCAGCAGACCAGACCTGAGAGACATCCCACTAGACAGTCCAGATTGGGAACTGTTCACAGATGGCAGCAGCTTCATGAGAAAGGGTAAGAGGATGACAGGTTACGCAGTAACCACCATAGATAAAGTAATCGAAGCAAAAGCCTTGCCTTCAAATGTGTCATCACAGAAAGCCGAACTAATTGCTCTTACAAGGGCCTTAGACCTCAGCGAAGGAAAGAAGGTAAATATATGGACTGATTCGAAATATGCATTTAGTGTTGTCCATGCCCATGGAGCCATCTGGAAGGAGAGAGGACTGTTAAATGCTCAAGGTAATGAAATCAAACATGCTGAGCAAATCCTTGCCCTCTTAGAGAGCATCAAAAAACCTACAGAAGTGGCAATTATGCATTGTAAGGGCCACCAGAAAGGAAAGACCACTCCACAGTTGGGAAATGGCTTTGCTGATGAAGCAGCGAGAGAAATTGCAGAGAAAGGCATTCTTGCAGTGATACCACAAAAAGAAATTGATTTGTCAGGATTTACCCCGAAGTATGATCAGGCAGACCACAAGTTAATTAAGTTTCTCAAAGCTGAGATCACAGAAGGTGGATGGGCTGTTACACCAGTGAACCAGGTTGTAGTCCCGCCCCTGATCCTACGAGAGATAGCTCAGAGAGAGCATGAGAGTACGCATTTTGGAGTTGAAAATCTTTTAAAACACCTTAAGAAGGTAGTAATAGGAAAGGGAATGACTGACATTGCACAATCAGTAGTAAGCAAATGTGAAATCTGCTGTAAGAACAATCCTGATACAAGAAAAAGAGTTGTGTTAGGTGTAACAAAAACAGGAGATCTTCCTGGAGATTACTGGCAAGTGGATTTTGCTGAGTTACCGCGCAAAGAGGGATACAAATACATATTGGTATTAGTTGACACATTTAGTGGCTGGCCTGAGGCTTACCCCTGTCGTTCCAATACAGCAAGGGAAGTGGTAAAGGTTTTACTCAATCATATAATTCCAAGGTTTGGGGTTCCTTTAGGAATGTCATCAGATAGAGGGCCACATTTTGTTGCAACAGTGGTGGGAGAAATCAGCAAGATCCTGGGAATCAGTTGGGATCTGCATACACCATATAGACCCCAAGCAAGTGGTAAAGTCGAGCGTATGAATGGGATCCTTAAGACCCAGATTAGCAAAATTTGTCAAGAGACATCCATGACATGGGTTAAAGCATTGCCCATAGCCTTGCTAAGAATCCGAATACAACCAAGGCGGAGGGACAACATCAGTCCCTACGAAATATTGTATGGCAGGCCATATCAAATCCCACATGTCCCAGGAGAAATCCATATGAGAGGAAAGCTTGATTTGCAGAGATATCTAATGGCTTTAAGCTCCACTTTACAGAAACTCCAGAAGTACGTCGTGTTATCCAGACCCATAGGACTGGACACACCAGCACATCCCTTCCAACCTGGAGACTGGGTCTATGTTAAGTGGTGGGACAGTGATCCATTACGAGCCAAGTGGAAAGGACCATTCCAAGTCCTAATGACCACCCTTACTGCTGTCAAGATCGCTGGCAAAGGACCTTGGATTCATTACTCCCGAGTAAAGAAGGCATCTGCTCCAGAGACACCTGAAGATTAGAGACTGATGCAAACAAAATGATGTGATCTGGAGAATTCCTTTCTGTATGAAACTGTTTATATTAGTTAGAATCATAATTCTCACATAATAGCCAGCTGTATAGAATGTTTCTTAGTATTAGACACTTACTATTGTTAGAGGTATATACCTACCACTGTCAAATGCACATTATTAATGAGAGTTTAACATAGAGACCTGACAAGGTAGAGGCCTTGTCAGGCCTCTAAAGGGGGGAATGATGCCTTTGAATATTTCTAGTTTTCCTCTTAATGCACCTGTAACTTACTGCAGTTTAGTGCTTCTTACTAAGTGCTAAAATGCTCTGTTCCCAGCACCTTCAACCAAAACAAGGCTCTCTGAACACAGATTCAAGGACATATTCGCTGCCTTGGGGCCTGAAAATATGTAAACAACTGTAAGATGAAGGGGGGCAGGCCTGGGGTGGTGAACATTGTCACCTGAGGGTATGATTGGAGAATTAAGGGCCAATATGCTAATGAAACAGAACTTATAAAATGTGAAGGGCTCATGACCCAGTGTGCATTTCGGGTGTGGTCCCTGGGGGGGACGTTCGTTTGCCCGGAGTGTACCTTGAAGGCCTCGAATAAATTTATCCGCATTTTATACTCCTAATTTGTTTTGGCTTCTCTTTTAGGCATCAATCGTGTGGTTGATTCCATATGAGCGCCGACAGAGTCCAGGCAAAAGCCAAGCTCTTTTCTGGCCCGGCCCCACTCGTGTGCGAGCAGCAGTTCGTGGAGAAGCTCCGTGGTGAATCCTGTCCCTTGGACACTGAACGAATGTGAAGCTACATCTAGCGGAGAAGGAAGAGGAATCATTTCACAGCTGGCTGCACGGTGTTTCGGCTGCAAAACAAAAGGAAATTGGGAGCAGCTCCCCTTCATGGTGCTGGACCATGGTGCTGAGAAGGAAAGGGCCGATAGCAGGGTGTGTGCTGGTACCTCGACGGGTGCAGTTGAAGTTGTCGGCAGCTAGAGCTTTCTCAGTTGGCATCTTTGTGAGCTCTGCTTTTGCCAGATGTTCTCAAGTTTGTAGCCAGATTCTTGTGAGAGTGAAAAGAATTTTTAAGGCAAAGGCCACTAGAGTGTGGTGCAAATAAGAGTTTGCAGTTGGAAGGGGAAGATCAAAGCAATCTTTTGGGGCTGACAGTCGAGTTGAGAGCAGGCACCTTTCCAACTTGGCTGTGGAATTGGGCGGCTTCCGAGCTGGACACAGCGCGATACCTTTAAAAGCAAGTCGAGAGTGCCATCGTGTGGTTGATTCCATATGAGCGCTGACAGAGTCCAGGCAAAAGCCAAGCTCTTTTCTGGCCCGGCCCCACTCGTGTGCGAGCAGCAGTTCGTGGAGAAGCTCCGTGGTGAATCCTGTCCCTTGGACACTGAACGAATGTGAAGCTACATCTAGCGGAGAAGGAAGAGGAATCATTTCACAGCTGGCCGCACGGTGTTTCGGCTGCAAAACAAAAGGAAATTGGGAGCAGCTCCCCTTCATGGTGCTGGACCATGGTGCTGAGAAGGAAAGGGCCGATAGCAGGGTGTGTGCTGGTACCTCGACGGGTGCAGTTGAAGTTGTCGGCAGCAAGAGCTTTCTCAGTTGGCATCCTTGTGAGCTCTGCTTTTGCCAGATGTTCTCAAGTTTGTAGCCAGATTTTTGTGAGAGAGAAAAGAATTATTTGGGCAAAGGCGTTGGTGTTGCCGTTAGAGTGTGGTGCAAATAAGAGTTTGCAGTTGGAAGGGGAAGATCAAAGCAATCTTTTGGGGCTGACAGATGAGTTGAGAGCAGGCACCTTCCCAACTTGGCTGTAGAATCGGGAGGATTCCGAGCTGGACACAGCGGGATTCCTTTAAAAGCAAGTCGAGAGTGCCATCGTGTGGTTGATTCCATATGAGCGCTGACAGAGTCCAGGCAAAAGCCAAGCTCACTTCCACGAAGGTCTGGAAACACTGGCACACGGGACACAATGTGCAGAGAGAGAAGGAGCAAGAGAGAGAGAGAAGCACTTTGCCCCAAATTCAGTCTTACAGAACTCGTGCACTTGGAGCTCCCAGAGAAGGTGGCGTGCGTGGAGAAGGTTTTCTCCAAGTAGCCTCTTCTGTTCGCTTCTTTGCCGGACCGCAGAAAGACGCCCGCTTCCCTCTCGCGCTTTGCGAGCGAAAAGGCGCCTAGCCGGCGAAGGTGCGTCTTCGGCGGCCAGAAGGCGAAACGAAAACCGGCACTGTGCCCTGCTGCTGCGCTCCCTGCATTTCACATCCAAACTGCACCAGCACGCATAGCAACATGCAGGCTCACCTCCAAAAGATGTTCCCCGCTGCCACGAAGGTCTGGCAGCACTGGCACTCGGGACAAAATGTGCAGAGAGAGAAGAGGGAGAGAGGGAGAGAAGCACTTTGCCCCAGATTCAGTCTTACAGAACTCGTGCACTTGGAGTTCCCAGAGAAGGTAGAGTGCGTGGAGAAGGTTTTCTCCACGTAGCCTCTTCTGTTCGCGTTTTTGCCGCACCGCAGAGAGCCGCCCGCTTCTCTCTCGCGCTTTGCGAGCGAAGGGCGCCTAGCCGGCGAAGGTGCGTCTTCTTCGGCAAGAAAGCGAAGCGAGAGCCGGTACGGCGCCCTGCTGCTGTACTCCCCGCATTTTACTTCCAAACTGCACCAGCACGCATAGCAACATGCAGGCTCATCTCCAAAGGATGTTTCCTGCCGCCACGAAGTTCTGGCAGCACTGGCACTCGGGACAAAATATGCGGAGAGAGAGGGAGCGAGAGAGAGAGAAAAGAACTTCGCCCCAGCTTCAGCCTTGCAGAACTCGTGCACTTGGAGTTCCCAGAGAAGGTAGCGTGCGTGGAGAAGGTTTTCTCCACGTAGCCGCTTCTGTTCGCATCTTTGCCGCACCGCAGAGAGCCGCCCGCTTCTCTCTCGCGCTTTGCGAGCGAAGGACGCCTAGCCGGCGAAGGTGCGTCTTCGGCGGCTGCAAAGCGAAGCGAGAGCCGGTACGGCGCCCTGCTGCTGTGCTCCCTGCATTTCACATCCAAACTGCACCAGCACGCATAGCAGCATGCAGGCTCATCTCCAAAAGATGTTTCCTGCTGCCACGAAGATCTGGCAACACTGGCACTAAGTCACACTCTGCAGAGAGAGAAAAAGCAAGAGAGATTGAGATGCACTTAACCCCAGCTTCAGCCTTGCAGAACTCGTGCACTTGGAGTTCCCAGAGAAGGTAGCGTGCGTGGAGAAGGTTTTCTCCACGTAGCCGCTTCTGTTCGCGTTTTTGCCGCACCGCCGAGAGTCGCCCGCTTCTCTCTCGCGCTTTGCGAGCGAAGGACGCCTAGCCGGCGAAGGTGCGTCTTCTTCGGCAAGAAAGCGAAGCGAGAGCCGGTACGGCGCCCTGCTGCTGTGCTCGCTGCATTTCACATCCAAACTGCACCAGCACGCATAGCAGCATGCAGGCTCATCTCCAAAGGAAGTTTGCCACTGCCACCAAGATTTGGCAGCACTGGCAGTCGGGACAAAATGTGCAGAGAGAGAAAAAGCAAGAGAGATTGAGATGCACTTAGCCCCAGCTTCAGTCTTACAGAACGCGTACAAAAACGCGAACAGAAAAGGCTACGTGGAGAAAACATTCTCCACGCACGCTACCTTCTCTGGGACCTCCAAGTGCACGAGTTCTGTAAGACTGAAGCTGGGGCGAAGTTCTTTTCTCTCTCTCTCGCTCCCTCTCTCTCTGTATATTTTGTCCCGAGTGCCAGTGCTGCCAGAACTTCGTGGCGGCAAGAAACATCTTTTGGAGATGAGCCTGCATGCTGCGATGCGTGCTAGTGCAGTTTGGAAGTAAAATGCGGGGAGTACAGCAGCAGGGCGCCGTACCGGCTCTCGCTTCGCTTTCTTGCCGAAGAAGACGCACCTTCGCCGGCTAGGCGCCCTTCGCTCGCAAAGCGCGAGAGAGAAACGGGCGACTCTCAGCGGTGCGGCAAAAACGCGAACAGAAGAGGCTACGTGGAGAGAGCATTCTCCACGCACTCTACCTTCTCTGGGAACTCCAAGTGCACGAGTTCTGCAAGGCTGAAGCTGGGGCAAAGTGCATCTCAATCTCTCTTGCTTTTTCTCTCTCTGCAGAGTGTGACTTAGTGCCAGTGTTGCCAGATCTTCGTGGCAGCAGGAAACATCTTTTGGAGATGAGCCTGCATGCTGCTATGCGTGCTGGTGCAGTTTGGATGTGAAATGCAGGGAGCACAGCAGCAGGGCGCCGTACCGGCTCTCGCTTCGCTTTCTTGCCGAAGAAGACGCACCTTCGCCGGCTAGGCGTCCTTCGCTCGCAAAGCGCGAGAGAGAAGCGGGCGGCTCTCTGCGGTGCGGCAAAGATGCGAACAGAAGCGGCTACGTGGAGAAAACCTTCTCCACGCACGCTACCTTCTCTGGGAACTCCAAGTGCACGAGTTCTGCAAGGCTGAAGCTGGGGCGAAGTTCTTTTCTCTCTCTCTCGCTCCCTCTCTCTCTGCATATTTTGTCCCGAGTGCCAGTGCTGCCAGAACTTCGTGGCGGCAGGAAACATCCTTTGGAGATGAGCCTGCATGCTGCTATGCGTGCTAGTGCAGTTTGGATGTGAAATGCAGGGAGTACAGCAGCAGGGCGCCGTACCGGCTCTCGCTTCGCTTTGCAGCCGCCGAAGACGCACCTTCGCCGGCTAGGCGTCCTTCGCTCGCAAAGCGCGAGAGAGAAGCGGGCGGCTCTCTGCGGTGCGGCAAAGATGCGAACAGAAGAGGCTACGTGGAGAAAACCTTCTCCACGCACGCTACCTTCTCTGGGAACTCCAAGTGCACGAGTTCTGCAAGGCTGAAGCTGGGGCGAAGTTCTTTTCTCTCTCTCTCGCTCCCTCTCTCTCTGCATATTTTGTCCCGAGTGCCAGTGCTGCCAGAACTTCGTGGCGGCAGGAAACATCCTTTGGAGATGAGCCTGCATGCTGCTATGCGTGCTAGTGCAGTTTGGATGTGAAATGCAGGGAGTACAGCAGCAGGGCGCCGTACCGGCTCTCGCTTCGCTTTGCAGCCGCCGAAGACGCACCTTCGCCGGCTAGGCGTCCTTCGCTCGCAAAGCGCGAGAGAGAAGCGGGCGGCTCTCTGCAGTGCGGCAAAGATGCGAACAGAAGCGGCTACGTGGAGAAAACCTTCTCCACGCACGCTACCTTCTCTGGGAACTCCAAGTGCACGAGTTCTGCAAGGCTGAAGCTGGGGCGAAGTTCTTTTCTCTCTCTCTCGCTCCCTCTCTCTCTGCATATTTTGTCCCGAGTGCCAGTGCTGCCAGAACATCGTGACGGCAGGAAACATCCTTTGGAGATGAGCCTGCATGCTGCGATGCGTGCTGGTGCAGTTTGGAAGTAAAATGCGGGGAGTACAGCAGCAGGGCGCCGTACCGGCTCTCGCTTCGCTTTCTTGCCGAAGAAGACGCACCTTCGCCGGCTAGGCGTCCTTCGCTCGCAAAGCGCGAGAGAGAAGCGGGCGGCTCTCTGCGGTGCGGCAAAAACGCGAACAGAAGAGGCTACGTGGAGAAAACCTTCTCCACGCACTCTACCTTCTCTGGGAACTCCAAGTGCACGAGTTCTGTAAGACTGAAGCTGGGGCAAAGTGCATCTCAATCTCTCTTGCTTTTTCTCTCTCTGCAGAGTGTGACTTAGTGCCAGTGTTGCCAGATCTTCGTGGCAGCAGGAAACATCTTTTGGAGATGAGCCTGCATGCTGCTATGCGTGCTGGTGCAGTTTGGATGTGAAATGCAGGGAGCACAGCAGCAGGGCGCCGTACCGGCTCTCGCTTCGCTTTGCAGCCGCCGAAGACGCACCTTCGCCGGCTAGGCGTCCTTCGCTCGCAAAGCGCGAGAGAGAAGCGGGCGGCTCTCTGCGGTGCGGCAAAAACGCGAACAGAAGAGGCTACGTGGAGAAAACCTTCTCCACGCACTCTACCTTCTCTGGGAACTCCAAGTGCACGAGTTCTGTAAGACTGAAGCTGGGGCAAAGTGCATCTCAATCTCTCTTGCTTTTTCTCTCTCTGCAGAGTGTGACTTAGTGCCAGTGTTGCCAGATCTTCGTGGCAGCAGGAAACATTTTTTGTAGGTGAGCCTGCATGCTGCTATGCGTGCTGGTGCAGTTTGGATGTGAAATGCAGGGAGCACAGCAGCAGGGCGCCGTACCGGCTCTCGCTTCGCTTTCTTGCCGAAGAAGACGCACCTTCGCCGGCTAGGCGCCCTTCGCTCGCAAAGCGCGAGAGAGAAGCGGGCGGCTCTCTGCGGTGCGGCAAAAACGCGAACAGAAGAGGCTACGTGGAGAAAACCTTCTCCACGCACTCTACCTTCTCTGGGAACTCCAAGTGCACGAGTTCTGTAAGACTGAAGCTGGGGCAAAGTGCATCTCAATCTCTCTTGCTTTTTCTCTCTCTGCAGAGTGTGACTTAGTGCCAGTGTTGCCAGATCTTCGTGGCAGCAGGAAACATCTTTTGGAGATGAGCCTGCATGCTGCTATGCGTGCTGGTGCAGTTTGGATGTGAAATGCAGGGAGCACAGCAGCAGGGCGCCGTACCGGCTCTCGCTTCGCTTTGCAGCCGCCGAAGACGCACCTTCGCCGGCTAGGCGTCCTTCGCTCGCAAAGCGCGAGAGAGAAGCGGGCGGCTCTCTGCGGTGCGGCAAAGATGCGAACAGAAGCGGCTACGTGGAGAAAACCTTCTCCACGCACGCTACCTTCTCTGGGAACTCCAAGTGCACGAGTTCTGCAAGGCTGAAGCTGGGGCGAAGTTCTTTTCTCTCTCTCTCGCTCCCTCTCTCTCTGCATATTTTGTCCCGAGTGCCAGTGCTGCCAGAACTTCGTGGCGGCAGGAAACATCCTTTGGAGATGAGCCTGCATGCTGCGATGCGTGCTGGTGCAGTTTGGAAGTAAAATGCGGGGAGTACAGCAGCAGGGCGCCGTACCGGCTCTCGCTTCGCTTTCTTGCCGAAGAAGACGCACCTTCGCCGGCTAGGCGCCCTTCGCTCGCAAAGCGCGAGAGAGAAGCGGGCGGCTCTCTGCGGTGCGGCAAAAACGCGAACAGAAGAGGCTACGTGGAGAGAGCATTCTCCACGCACTCTACCTTCTCTGGGAACTCCAAGTGCACGAGTTCTGCAAGGCTGAAGCTGGGGCAAAGTGCATCTCAATCTCTCTTGCTTTTTCTCTCTCTGCAGAGTGTGACTTAGTGCCAGTGTTGCCAGATCTTCGTGGCAGCAGGAAACATCTTTTGGAGATGAGCCTGCATGCTGCTATGCGTGCTGGTGCAGTTTGGATGTGAAATGCAGCGAGCACAGCAGCAGGGCGCCGTACCGGCTCTCGCTTCGCTTTCTTGCCGAAGAAGACGCACCTTCGCCGGCTAGGCGTCCTTCGCTCGCAAAGCGCGAGAGAGAAGCGGGCGGCTCTCTGCGGTGCGGCAAAGATGCGAACAGAAGCGGCTACGTGGAGAAAACCTTCTCCACGCACGCTACCTTCTCTGGGAACTCCAAGTGCACGAGTTCTGCAAGGCTGAAGCTGGGGCGAAGTTCTTTTCTCTCTCTCTCGCTCCCTCTCTCTCTGCATATTTTGTCCCGAGTGCCAGTGCTGCCAGAACTTCGTGGCGGCAGGAAACATCCTTTGGAGATGAGCCTGCATGCTGCTATGCGTGCTAGTGCAGTTTGGATGTGAAATGCAGGGAGTACAGCAGCAGGGCGCCGTACCGGCTCTCGCTTCGCTTTGCAGCCGCCGAAGACGCACCTTCGCCGGCTAGGCGTCCTTCGCTCGCAAAGCGCGAGAGAGAAGCGGGCGGCTCTCTGCGGTGCGGCAAAGATGCGAACAGAAGAGGCTACGTGGAGAAAACCTTCTCCACGCACGCTACCTTCTCTGGGAACTCCAAGTGCACGAGTTCTGCAAGGCTGAAGCTGGGGCGAAGTTCTTTTCTCTCTCTCTCGCTCCCTCTCTCTCTGCATATTTTGTCCCGAGTGCCAGTGCTGCCAGAACTTCGTGGCGGCAGGAAACATCCTTTGGAGATGAGCCTGCATGCTGCTATGCGTGCTAGTGCAGTTTGGATGTGAAATGCAGGGAGTACAGCAGCAGGGCGCCGTACCGGCTCTCGCTTCGCTTTGCAGCCGCCGAAGACGCACCTTCGCCGGCTAGGCGTCCTTCGCTCGCAAAGCGCGAGAGAGAAGCGGGCGGCTCTCTGCAGTGCGGCAAAGATGCGAACAGAAGCGGCTACGTGGAGAAAACCTTCTCCACGCACGCTACCTTCTCTGGGAACTCCAAGTGCACGAGTTCTGCAAGGCTGAAGCTGGGGCGAAGTTCTTTTCTCTCTCTCTCGCTCCCTCTCTCTCTGCATATTTTGTCCCGAGTGCCAGTGCTGCCAGAACATCGTGACGGCAGGAAACATCCTTTGGAGATGAGCCTGCATGCTGCGATGCGTGCTGGTGCAGTTTGGAAGTAAAATGCGGGGAGTACAGCAGCAGGGCGCCGTACCGGCTCTCGCTTCGCTTTCTTGCCGAAGAAGACGCACCTTCGCCGGCTAGGCGTCCTTCGCTCGCAAAGCGCGAGAGAGAAGCGGGCGGCTCTCTGCGGTGCGGCAAAAACGCGAACAGAAGAGGCTACGTGGAGAAAACCTTCTCCACGCACTCTACCTTCTCTGGGAACTCCAAGTGCACGAGTTCTGTAAGACTGAAGCTGGGGCAAAGTGCATCTCAATCTCTCTTGCTTTTTCTCTCTCTGCAGAGTGTGACTTAGTGCCAGTGTTGCCAGATCTTCGTGGCAGCAGGAAACATCTTTTGGAGATGAGCCTGCATGCTGCTATGCGTGCTGGTGCAGTTTGGATGTGAAATGCAGGGAGCACAGCAGCAGGGCGCCGTACCGGCTCTCGCTTCGCTTTGCAGCCGCCGAAGACGCACCTTCGCCGGCTAGGCGTCCTTCGCTCGCAAAGCGCGAGAGAGAAGCGGGCGGCTCTCTGCGGTGCGGCAAAAACGCGAACAGAAGAGGCTACGTGGAGAAAACCTTCTCCACGCACTCTACCTTCTCTGGGAACTCCAAGTGCACGAGTTCTGTAAGACTGAAGCTGGGGCAAAGTGCATCTCAATCTCTCTTGCTTTTTCTCTCTCTGCAGAGTGTGACTTAGTGCCAGTGTTGCCAGATCTTCGTGGCAGCAGGAAACATTTTTTGTAGGTGAGCCTGCATGCTGCTATGCGTGCTGGTGCAGTTTGGATGTGAAATGCAGGGAGCACAGCAGCAGGGCGCCGTACCGGCTCTCGCTTCGCTTTCTTGCCGAAGAAGACGCACCTTCGCCGGCTAGGCGCCCTTCGCTCGCAAAGCGCGAGAGAGAAGCGGGCGGCTCTCTGCGGTGCGGCAAAAACGCGAACAGAAGAGGCTACGTGGAGAAAACCTTCTCCACGCACTCTACCTTCTCTGGGAACTCCAAGTGCACGAGTTCTGTAAGACTGAAGCTGGGGCAAAGTGCATCTCAATCTCTCTTGCTTTTTCTCTCTCTGCAGAGTGTGACTTAGTGCCAGTGTTGCCAGATCTTCGTGGCAGCAGGAAACATCTTTTGGAGATGAGCCTGCATGCTGCTATGCGTGCTGGTGCAGTTTGGATGTGAAATGCAGGGAGCACAGCAGCAGGGCGCCGTACCGGCTCTCGCTTCGCTTTGCAGCCGCCGAAGACGCACCTTCGCCGGCTAGGCGTCCTTCGCTCGCAAAGCGCGAGAGAGAAGCGGGCGGCTCTCTGCGGTGCGGCAAAGATGCGAACAGAAGCGGCTACGTGGAGAAAACCTTCTCCACGCACGCTACCTTCTCTGGGAACTCCAAGTGCACGAGTTCTGCAAGGCTGAAGCTGGGGCGAAGTTCTTTTCTCTCTCTCTCGCTCCCTCTCTCTCTGCATATTTTGTCCCGAGTGCCAGTGCTGCCAGAACTTCGTGGCGGCAGGAAACATCCTTTGGAGATGAGCCTGCATGCTGCGATGCGTGCTGGTGCAGTTTGGAAGTAAAATGCGGGGAGTACAGCAGCAGGGCGCCGTACCGGCTCTCGCTTCGCTTTCTTGCCGAAGAAGACGCACCTTCGCCGGCTAGGCGCCCTTCGCTCGCAAAGCGCGAGAGAGAAGCGGGCGGCTCTCTGCGGTGCGGCAAAAACGCGAACAGAAGAGGCTACGTGGAGAGAGCATTCTCCACGCACTCTACCTTCTCTGGGAACTCCAAGTGCACGAGTTCTGTAAGACTGAAGCTGGGGCAAAGTGCATCTCAATCTCTCTTGCTTTTTCTCTCTCTGCAGAGTGTGACTTAGTGCCAGTGTTGCCAGATCTTCGTGGCAGCAGGAAACATCTTTTGGAGATGAGCCTGCATGCTGCTATGCGTGCTGGTGCAGTTTGGATGTGAAATGCAGGGAGCACAGCAGCAGGGCGCCGTACCGGCTCTCGCTTCGCTTTGCAGCCGCCGAAGACGCACCTTCGCCGGCTAGGCGTCCTTCGCTCGCAAAGCGCGAGAGAGAAGCGGGCGGCTCTCTGCGGTGCGGCAAAGATGCGAACAGAAGCGGCTACGTGGAGAAAACCTTCTCCACGCACGCTACCTTCTCTGGGAACTCCAAGTGCACGAGTTCTGCAAGGCTGAAGCTGGGGCGAAGTTCTTTTCTCTCTCTCTCGCTCCCTCTCTCTCTGCATATTTTGTCCCGAGTGCCAGTGCTGCCAGAACTTCGTGGCGGCAGGAAACATCCTTTGGAGATGAGCCTGCATGCTGCGATGCGTGCTGGTGCAGTTTGGAAGTAAAATGCGGGGAGTACAGCAGCAGGGCGCCGTACCGGCTCTCGCTTCGCTTTCTTGCCGAAGAAGACGCACCTTCGCCGGCTAGGCGCCCTTCGCTCGCAAAGCGCGAGAGAGAAGCGGGCGGCTCTCTGCGGTGCGGCAAAAACGCGAACAGAAGAGGCTACGTGGAGAGAGCATTCTCCACGCACTCTACCTTCTCTGGGAACTCCAAGTGCACGAGTTCTGTAAGACTGAAGCTGGGGCAAAGTGCATCTCAATCTCTCTTGCTTTTTCTCTCTCTGCAGAGTGTGACTTAGTGCCAGTGTTGCCAGATCTTCGTGGCAGCAGGAAACATCTTTTGGAGATGAGCCTGCATGCTGCTATGCGTGCTGGCGCAGTTTGGATGTGAAATGCAGGGAGCACAGCAGCAGGGCGCCGTACCGGCTCTCGCTTCGCTTTGCAGCCGCCGAAGACGCACCTTCGCCGGCTAGGCGTCCTTCGCTCGCAAAGCGCGAGAGAGAAGCGGGCGGCTCTCTGCGGTGCGGCAAAGATGCGAACAGAAGAGGCTACGTGGAGAAAACCTTCTCCACGCACGCTACCTTCTCTGGGAACTCCAAGTGCACGAGTTCTGCAAGGCTGAAGCTGGGGCGAAGTTCTTTTCTCTCTCTCTCGCTCCCTCTCTCTCTGCATATTTTGTCCCGAGTGCCAGTGCTGCCAGAACTTCGTGGCGGCAGGAAACATCCTTTGGAGATGAGCCTGCATGCTGCGATGCGTGCTGGTGCAGTTTGGAAGTAAAATGCGGGGAGTACAGCAGCAGGGCGCCGTACCGGCTCTCGCTTCGCTTTCTTGCCGAAGAAGACGCACCTTCGCCGGCTAGGCGCCCTTCGCTCGCAAAGCGCTAGAGAGAAGCGGGCGGCTCTCTGCGGTGCGGCAAAAACGCGAACAGAAGAGGCTACGTGGAGAAAACCTTCTCCACGCACTCTACCTTCTCTGGGAACTCCAAGTGCACGAGTTCTGTAAGACTGAAGCTTGGGCAAAGTGCTTCTCTCCCTCTCTCCCTCTTCTCTCTCTGCACATTTTGTCCCGAGTGCCAGTGCTGCCAGACCTTCGTGGCAGCGGGAAACATCTTTTGGAGGTGAGCCTGCATGTTGCTATGCGTGCTGGTGCAGTTTGGATGTGAAATGCAGGGAGCGCAGCAGCAGGGCACAGTGCCGATTTTCGTTTCGCCTTCTGGCCGCCGAAGACGCACCTTCGCCGGCTAGGCGCCTTTTCGCTCGCAAAGCGCGAGAGGGAAGCGGGCGTCTTTCTGCGGTCCGGCAAAGAAGCGAACAGAAGAGGCTACGTGGAGAAAACCTTCTCCACGCACGCCACCTTCTCTGGGAACTCCAAGTGCACGAGTTCTGTAAGACTGAATTTGGGGCAAAGTGCTTCTCTCTCTCTCTTGCTCCTTCTCTCTCTGCACATTGTGTCCCGTGTGCCAGTGTTTCCAGACCTTCGTGGAAGTGAGCTTGGCTTTTGCCTGGACTCTGTCAGCGCTCATATGGAATCAACCACACGATGGCACTCTCGACTTGCTTTTAAAGGAATCCCGCTGTGTCCAGCTCGGAATCCTCCCGATTCTACAGCCAAGTTGGGAAGGTGCCTGCTCTCAACTCATCTGTCAGCCCCAAAAGATTGCTTTGATCTTCCCCTTCCAACTGCAAACTCTTATTTGCACCACACTCTAACGGCAACACCAACGCCTTTGCCCAAATAATTCTTTTCTCTCTCACAAGAATCTGGCTACAAACTTGAGAACATCTGGCAAAAGCAGAGCTCACAAAGATGCCAACTGAGAAAGCTCTAGCTGCCGACAACTTCAACTGCACCCGTCGAGGTACCAGCACACACCCTGCTATCGGCCCTTTCCTTCTCAGCGCCATGGTCCAGCACCATGAAGGGGAGCTGCTCCCAATTTCCTTTGGTTTTGCAGCCGAAACACCGTGCAGCTAGCTGTGAAATGATTCCTCTTCCTTCTCCGCTAGATGTAGCTTCACATTCGTTCAGTGTCCAAGGGACAGGATTCACCACGGAGCTTCTCCACGAACTGCTGCTCGCACACGAGTGGGGCCGGGCCAGAAAAGAGCTTGGCTTTTGCCTGGACTCTGTCAGCGCTCATATGGAATCAACCACACGATGGCACTCTCGACTTGCTTTTAAAGGTATCGCCCTGTGTCCAGCTCGGAAGCCTCCCAATTCCACAGCCAAGTTGGAAAGGTGCCTGCTCTCAACTCGACTGTCAGCCCCAAAAGATTGCTTTGATCTTCCCCTTCCAACTGCAAACTCTTATTTGCACCACACTCTAGTGGCCTTTGCCTTAAAAATTCTTTTCACTCTCACAAGAATCTGGCTACAAACTTGAGAACATCTGGCTAAAGCAGAGCTCACAAAGATGCCAGCTGAGAAAGCTCTTGCTGCCGACAACTTCAACTGCACCCGTCGAGGTACCAGCACACACCCTGCTATCGGCCCTTTCCTTCTCAGCTCTTGCTACCATCCTAACCCTGCAGTCTCACTGAGTCTGCATCCAGTCAGGTCCAGCACCATGGAGGGGAGCTGCTCCCACATGAACGGGACCAGGACAAAAAGCTCAACAGCCTGGCGTTTGCATTCCCACTGACAGTTCAACAGCACTAAGCCAGAGAACTGCCTATGGGCAAAAGTCTTAAAATTCACTAAGACCAACCAATGTACACATGCAAAGTTGTTTCCTTTGCAAAAGAGAGGAATTAGAAGCCCATCTCCAATGAAATGGCATCCCCTCCTCCAAAATACAGAACATCCAGGGACTGATCCCATGCAAAGGTGCCAGAACACTGTTCCTCAGCATTACCTAGGCTGCTAGGTAGGCTACCCACCAAGACTGAGCAGAGCGGTTTACCTTGTCCAAAAGATGGTGTTGCCAGAATTTCAGAAGGCCACTTCTGAGACGCGGAAACCACCTGCCAAACTGAATCTTTCAAGAGGCCACCTTCCAAAGATGGATTCCATGTCCGTAAAGTGTACAAACTGAAGCAATGCTTCCACACCAGATATGTCAGGACAGAAAGCAGCTGGTGCCCCGGACCTCCACTGGGCAGCTTCTTCTCTGCGCCTCCAGCGCTGGGGTTGCGTGCTTTCCTTCCCATGAAAAAGCCTTGCCATTCTCCTTCAGGAGCTTACCAAGCCAAAGTTGCATAGCACCTCCAGTATTGCATACGTCCAACAATTACTCCTACCCAGAAGGGGCCAGGAGAGAAATGTCTTGCTGGACTGTACCTCCCCATGGTACCTTTCCTTCTGCTCCACTGACACTGGCACTATGGCCTTTGCTTCTCAAGGAAAGGCACTCCGAGTCTTTTGGCTGGGACTTGCCTTCTCTACCTTGCCCAGTTTTTCCTAGCCTCCTCTTGCTTTGCTTGCCTTTCTTGCATCTGCCTTCCCTTGCCCTGCCTACATCGTCCTTGCTTTGCTTTGCCTTGCCTACCACTCTTTACCTTGCCTTCCATGCAGGCAAGGCAACACAAGGCAAGTGTAGGCAATTGGAGGCAAGTCAAGGGGGAGGTAGACAAGGCCAGAGCAGTGAGGGGAAAGCAAATGGAGTGGTAGGCAAGAGAAGGTCCAGAAGTTAGAGGCAAGGCTAGGCATAAGAAGGTAAGCCCAGTGATGGGTAGGCCAGGCAGAAACAGGAAGGAGTAGGCAAAGCAAGGCCGTGGAGGAAAGCTGTAATCAGGTGGGGCATGGGCACAGAAGAGAACTCAAAGCCATAGAGGTTTAGCAGGGCAAGAAGAGGAAACTCTTGGGTTGCCAAGGCAAGGCAGCTGCTGGTAGACAAAAGCGGCCAGGAAAGACTGACTTGACTGGTCTTGCTCTCACCTGTGCCAGCTCTAATCTGCACCTAAAACACTGGGGCTACCTGCTTTCCTTCCAATGCAGAAGAACTGTCATCTTGGTCCCAGAGCTCAGAAGACAAATGTGGATTGCCAGTCCAAAATCCTGTACATGCAAGAATTGATGCCAGAAAAAAGCTGCTGGGACAGACGGGTTTGGCTCCTATGGGCTTCCTCTTCCATGCTCCTGAAACGCTGCGGGTATGTGAAGGCCTTGAAGGCTTCCTGAGGGAAGCAGGCAGGGCAAGGCAAGTTGAAGAAATGCCACGAAAAGAGGGGTCTTGAATTCCAGGTGGGGGAGGGGTGAGCAAGGTCCTGCAAGGCAAGTGAAGGCTTTGAGGGCAACAGAAGGCAACTGCTGCATTTACAGGGCAAGGCAAGGCAAGGGAGAGATAAGCAAGACAATGAGAGTTCTAGAAAAAGAAGGGAAGGGAAGGCAAGGCTGGGCCTGGACAAATGGGTGGGGAAGTCAAGGTGGGGATGGCTGAGCAAATCAGTGCAGGGCAGTGGAGGGATGGAAGAGCGGGAATGGTCACTTAAGTTCATACAACATAACCTGTCAAATTCTTTGCACCCATGCCCACGCAGTAAAAGCAAAAAATCAATTGCTGCTTGATTTTGGAATATAGCATGTCTAATGCTGTCTACATCAATTAACGAGTCAGCTATCGCTATGTTGGTAGCATTACTAAACTTGGCCAACCAACAGCCAGGTTTGTTCAGGCTCCTGAGGCCTTGTGCACTTGCAAGCCCAGGAGCCGATGAAGAGGCAGTGATTATCTTGGCAGTGTTCCAGAACTCAGCTGTATCTCTGCAGGCAGAAGTAAAAGCATGTATGCTGTGAGTATGAGAGTGGTGAGTTCAGTTTTGTTGGCTCCATAGTGCAATTGTCATCTTTAGAGAAAAGAGGGTTACTTTCCCCAAAGTAGATGGACCACCTTTAATTGCCATTGGCACTCTGGTCCATGCTCAGTCCGCACAGATGAAGAAAATGCCCTGCGGGAGTTGCATATGCATACTAAAACTCAAGGTTAGTTTTAGTTTGTGATTGAATTACACCGGTGTGAAACACTTGGGTAGCATGGTGTTGTGGCATTGACCCACCAAGCCATAGGGCTATTCCTTGTGCTGAGAAATGTGAAGGTGGTACAGCTATGTGCATTCAAGGTGCCTAAAATCTGCAGTTCCTGTGGGGGTAAAGCAGGGAATTTCCCACGGGGAGACAATGTATCCGGGCAGGCTGAGGGTGAGGCCTATACTAGGCCTAACTCCATGTTTGTTATCTGCAGAAGCTGTTTGGAAATCGAATATAATTAGCTCACGATCCTCTACTGTAAAAACATGTAGCGTGGTGCCAGCTTTACCTGTCTGCCTATACAGCTTTAATAAGACAATTTAAATGCAATTGTTTTTGCCATGTAGACACATGTGCTTTACATCTCAAACCGTTTGTAATTATTTTTACAGAAAGCTGTCCTACCATCAGCAAGTTAAGCAGGTCTTAAATGCAATTTTCCAAGAACGTGCAGTGCTATCATCCCTGTGAGTAAAGCTGCATCTCGAAAACATCTTAATAAACTTACATTTATCTTAGAGGAGTGAACAGGCATTTTCCACATGACTGTAAATCTGACACACTTTAGATTTATTTCTTGATATTATTCGCAAATGTTTAACTGCTGTATGATGAATTTTCAGTAGTTTCTTGTGCGAAGAAAGTCAAAATAAGTTAAATTCTGCTGTATCTAAAACTCTTAAGGTATACTCTTAATCTTGTATCTAATTTTAGTAAATTTAAAGTTAAAAGAATGCAAAGGCATTCAGAGTGACTACCTCACTGAATTCAAAGGACTATTTTTCTTTCCATAGGTATACCTTAATCAGTATCTGTGTGCGTACAAGTGTGAAAGTGCTGCAGCAAATGTACTAAGAATGTTGTTTGAGTCTTTTATGTCTTTTGAGTTTATAAGTCAGACCTGTCAACTTTAAGTTGATCAAAATTTATGTAAAGTCTGTTGGTTTTCAGTTTGATTAAGAAGTTGAATTTTGGTAACCTCTGAAAGAAAGAAAAGAGAAAACAGACGCTTGTAGTCGAGTGAAGAAAATTTCCATGTTTGTGAGTGGTGGTGTTGTTTAGTGAATTTGTAACAGCTGGCAGAGGGGTGTAACTTGCTGCCTCAGAGCCAGAACTGGCTGAGTAGCATCCTGAGGCCAATTCTGTAAAGCATTTTGTGGCCTAAGAGTCAGTTAGCCCCGTAATAACTTTAACAAAGGCAAGTTTAATTTTGTTTTCCTGTACATGTGTGTGAATTGTCTCTGTTAATTTGTATTTTATCAGCATGTAAGTCTGGGTAGAGGCACCTATGAGATAGGACTTATTTTTTAAGTGCTTGACATTAATTTTTGCTTTCAATGATGTTAACTTTAAGCTCTGTTAGATTTATCTTAATTTTAAGTGAAGTTAAAGTTTAAGTTCTGTCAAAACATGAAATTCTAGATGTGTTGTTAAAGTAATGATATGAATTTACTAAGCTTTTACAGAGAGCATTACCCAGAAAACATTATTTGATGCTATACATATGTGTCTCTTTGTTCACAGCTATTTGTAATTTGTTTATGGTACCATTGATTATTTAGTTAAAACTAAACCACAACACCGATCTGCAAGAAGTATATTGCTTTAAAGAATTGATATTAATAGAAGCTTGTTTAGAAGATTTAGAGAGACCCTCTCAGGTAAGGCCTGGGCTCTGGCCAAGTCCTGGCCCTAAGCTGATCGGGTACTGAATCTTGAATCCCAGATGTTTCTACCCTAAAACTGCAATTGAGTCATTTTGGCTCACCAATTGGGCTTGGAGAGCTGGAACCCCTTTTCAGGTAAACTTGACAACCTTGCCCGGGAAAGGTCTTCAAGTCTCACCTGTAAAATGGGACTCTCCCGTGATTGTGGACTCTGGGTAGTAGCTAATAGTTAAATGGTTAATGATCTGTATATTTTTAAAGTACTGTTCTCTATCTCTTATGTATTGCACCTGTAGTTGTATCTGTTGCCTTAATTACCTTTGCTCATAATGCAAAACCCACAATTGAGTGTATAATAACAGTCTTGCTCTCACCTGTGCCAGCTCTAATCTGCACCTAAAACACTGGGGCTACCTGCTTTCCTTCCAATGCAGAAGAACTGTCATCTTGGTCCCAGAGCTCAGAAGACAAATGTGGATTGCCAGTCCAAAATCCTGTACATGCAAGAATTGATGCCAGAAAAAAGCTGCTGGGACAGACGGGTTTGGCTCCTATGGGCTTCCTCTTCCATGCTCCTGAAACGCTGCGGGTATGTGAAGGCCTTGAAGGCTTCCTGAGGGAAGCAGGCAGGGCAAGGCAAGTTGAAGAAATGCCACGAAAAGAGGGGTCTTGAATTCCAGGTGGGGGAGGGGTGAGCAAGGTCCTGCAAGGCAAGTGAAGGCTTTGAGGGCAACAGAAGGCAACTGCTGCATTTACAGGGCAAGGCAAGGCAAGGGAGAGATAAGCAAGACAATGAGAGTTCTAGAAAAAGAAGGGAAGGGAAGGGAAGGCAAGGCTGGGCCTGGACAAATGGGTGGGGAAGTCAAGGTGGGGATGGCTGAGCAAATCAGTGCAGGGCAGTGGAGGGATGGAAGAGCGGGAATGGTCACTTAAGTTCATACAACATAACCTGTCAAATTCTTTGCACCCATGCCCACGCAGTAAAAGCAAAAAATCAATTGCTGCTTGATTTTGGAATATAGCATGTCTAATGCTGTCTACATCAATTAACAAGTCAGCTATCGCTATGCTGGTAGCATTACTAAACTTGGCCAACCAACAGCCAGGTTTGTTCAGGCTCCTGAGGCCTTGTGCACTTGCAAGCCCAGGAGCCGATGAAGAGGCAGTGATTATCTTGGCAGTGTTCCAGAACTCAGCTGTATCTCTGCAGGCAG
The DNA here is from genome assembly GCA_036630365.1 of Acanthiza pusilla. Classification (NCBI taxonomy): domain Eukaryota; kingdom Metazoa; phylum Chordata; class Aves; order Passeriformes; family Acanthizidae; genus Acanthiza; species Acanthiza pusilla. The sequence goes on along the minus strand of JAXCHO010000167.1, from coordinate 242,093 downwards.
AAGTAAAAGCATGTATGCTGTGAGTATGAGAGTGGTGAGTTCAGTTTTGTTGGCTCCATAGTGCAATTGTCATCTTTAGAGAAAAGAGGGTTACTTTCCCCAAAGTAGATGGACCACCTTTAATTGCCATTGGCACTCTGGTCCATGCTCAGTCCGCACAGATGAAGAAAATGCCCTGCGGGAGTTGCATATGTATACTAAAACTCAAGGTTAGTTTTAGTTTGTGATTGAATTACACCGGTGTGAAACACTTGGGTAGCATGGTGTTGTGGCATTGACCCACCAAGCCATAGGGCTATTCCTTGTGCTGAGAAATGTGAAGGTGGTACAGCTATGTGCATTCAAGGTGCCTAAAATCTGCAGTTCCTGTGGGGGTAAAGCAGGGAATTTCCCACGGGGAGACAATGTATCCGGGCAGGCTGAGGAGGCAGGGGTGCTGTTCCATAACTGTGGCAGTTCAGGGGTGGTGAGAAGGATGCCGATCAGACACTTTGTGAATGGCTTCTGAGGCGCAGCAGTGCTAAGGCATAAGGGATCTTGTCCAGTTGCCTTAGCCAGGGTCACCCAGATGTTTTGCTCCAGGGGGTGTATGGGTTGCAGGTATCCTGTTAAATCACAAACAGAAGAGCAGTTACCTCCCCCCTCTTCCTGCTCCCACCCATTACTCCTGCCGACGTAAGTGCGGAGTGGGTACTTGGCACCAGTGCCATTCCCCTGGAACAGTGATAGTAACCACCTTGTTTGCTTCTGCTCCTATCACCTCAAGTGGCGATAAGACCGGGTTTCTGGGGCGTGGTGGGGGGGGGGGGTGGATACCATAGCTTGGCACCTGCCAAGCAAGACTATGTGGGACTTTGAATGGATAGGGAGGGCAAAACCCACAGAGAAGACTGATCCTATAGTTCCAGTAGGGAGAATATGGGTAGAAGGAGCTGTGTTTTGAGTGCTTAAAGTGAACGGTCTTTCATTTTTCCAGTATTTGTAACAGTGCAGCTGGAGAATAACTCATCTGAAATGCTGCCTTTTTCAGCCTAGAAATGAAACTCAAGATCCTTTCAGTATAGGAGATTAGATAAAAGTGGATCTTTACTGGAGCTCCAGGGACAGTTCCAGGAAGAATATCCACAAACGCCCACCCCTCCCCCCGGCTGAATACAGTCTTCTAGGTTTTAGGAAATTAGCATCATTGATCAAAAGCACCAATTCAGAGGACAAGTGGGGATGCAATTCCCCCCAGGTCAAGCCCCTTCTCTGGAGCCCCCCCACCCTTGGTACTAGTTGGACTTGTTGACTAAAATGTGTCTTGAAGATCTTGTTGTCAGGCTTGGTTCCCAGGAAGAAGCAAGACAGGAGAGGGGCCTTGTGCCCTCCAGGGCTTGGAGCTCTGCAATGAGTTTGGTCTTTCTGGCTGGGGAAAAACTACTGGCAAGGTCACAAATACAGAAAAGTAAAAAGGCAAAAATCACTTTGGCATCAGAAGCAAAGGTAAAATTAATGTAAAAAGCAAGCTAAGATACATCTGAAAACTTCTCTGCTTTCTTCATCTTCCCCTTATGCAAAGAGGCTTTTGATTTGCAGGATTTTCATTTTATCCAAAGGCATTCATTCCATAGGTGCCAAAACCATCCCACAATGATAAGTGAAATATAGTCAGTAGGGACAATAGGGACTGGCATCCACCGCAAAGGAGAGGAAAGATCATTTCCAGAACACTAGTTTTATTTAACTGTGGTGAAAAGTGGGAGCTGAGTTTTGTTTAGAATTAGCCAGAAGAAGCTCTTAATTATTCTCTGCTGCTGCTGCTCTTATACCTTTTCATAATTACTGTGGCACATTAAGATTGGCTGCTAGCAAACAATGACAAGGCTGTCTAACAAACAATGGCAATTCAAGCAATAATACAATGAGCTATACTGATGCCTTCAGGTATTTCTAGTTTTTTACTCTTCATGTAGCTGTAACTTGCTGTAGTTCTGTGCTTCTTACAAAGTGCTAAAATCCCCTGTTCCCAGCACCTTTAGCCAAAACAAGACTCTCTGAGTACAGATTCAAGGACATATTCATTGCCTTAGGGCTTGAAAATATGTAAACAACTGTGAGATGGGGGGAGCAGGCCTGGGGTGGTTAACATCATCACCTGAGGGTACGATTGGAGAATTAAGGGCCAATATGCTAATGAAACAGAACTTATAAAAGGTGAAGAGCTCGTGACTCGGGGTCCATTTTGGGTGTCGTCCCCGACAGGGGACTTTGTTTGCCTGAATCTACCTTTAAGGCCTCTGCAGGCCTTAAATAAATTGTCTGCTTTTTATACTCCTAATTTGTCTTGGCCTCTGTTTCAGGTAGCCTGTCTTTTAGGCTACAATACAAGCAAAAGTAGAGTTGGTTACAAAAACCGGATGTGCTAGGAAGGCCGGAAGTTGGTATGACAGAGTTAAAAATTGGATGTGCTAGGGAGACCGGAAGTTTTAACCACAGAGTTAAAACTGCAGGTGCTAGGAAGACCGGAAGTTTTGTATCATAGAGTTGAATCGGAGTGTGCTAGGGAGACCGGAAGTTTTAATCACAGAGTTGAAACTGAAGGTGCTAGGAAAACCGGAAGGAGGAAGTGGAGTCAAGCAAGAAAGTTTTCTTCATTCTCTTTTCTTCATTATCTCGTGGACATGCACAACAAGCACAGGACCAAATATGGCAGGGCCTTTGACATGAATTCAGTCGCAGACACAAGCAGTAAGCAGGTCTAGGGTAGGGAATGGGCATGAAAGGGAATGCACAGCAATGGTGGTTTAGCAAGGCAAGACAGGTGAGGTTCATAGATTGCTGGCAGGCGGAAGTGGCCAGGAAAGACTGATTTGACTGGCCTTGCTCTCACCTGCACCATCTCTAATCTGCACCTAAAACACTGGGGCTACCTGCTTTCCTTCCAATGCAGAAGAACTGTCATTTTGGTTCCGGAGCCCAGAAGACAAATGTGGATTGCCTGTCCAAAATTCCATACATGCAAGAATTGATGCCAGGCAAAAGCTGCTGGGACAGACAGGTCTGGCTTCACGTGACCTCCTATGGGCTTCCTCTTCCATGCTCCTGAAACACTGCGGGTATGTGAAGGCCTTGAAGGCTTCCTGAGGGAAGCAGGCAGGGCAAGGCAAGTTGAAGAATTGTCACGAAAAGAAGGGTCTTGAATTCCAGGTGGGGGAGGGGTGAGCAAGGTCCTGCAAGGCAAGTGAGGACTTTGAGGGCAACAGAAGGCAACTGCTGTGTTTACAGGGCAAGGCAAGGCAAGGGGGAGGTAGGCAAGGCAATGAGAGTCCCAGAAGGAGAAGGGAAGGCAAGGCTGGGCCTGGACAAATGGGTGGGGAAGTCAAGGTGGGGATGGCCGAGCAAGTCAGTGCAGGGCAGTGGAGGGATGGAAGAGCGGGAATGGTCACTTAAGTTCATACAACATAACCTGTCAAATTCTTTGCACCCATGCCCACGCAGTAAAAGCAAAAAATCAATTGCTGCTTGATTTTGGAATATAGCATGTCTAATGCTGTCTACATCAATTAACGAGTCAGCTATCGCTATGCTGGTAGCATTACTAAACTTGGCCAACCAACAGCCAGGTTTGTTCAGGCTCCTGAGGCCTTGTGCACTTGCAAGCCCAGGAGCCGATGAAGAGGCAGTGATTATCTTGGCAGTGTTCCAGAACTCAGCTGTATCTCTGCAGGCAGAAGTAAAAGCATGTATGCTGTGAGTATGAGAGTGGTGAGTTCAGTTTTGTTGGCTCCATAGTGCAATTGTCATCTTTAGAGAAAAGAGGGTTACTTTCCCCAAAGTAGATGGACCACCTTTAATTGCCATTGGCACTCTGGTCCATGCTCAGTCCGCACAGATTAAGAAAATGCCCTGCGGGAGTTGCATATGTATACTAAAACTCAAGGTTAGTTTTAGTTTGTGATTGAATTACACCGGTGTGAAACACTTGGGTAGCATGGTGTTGTGGCATTGACCCACCAAGCCATAGGGCTATTCCTTGTGCTGAGAAATGTGAAGGTGGTACAGCTATGTGCATTCAAGGTGCCTAAAATCTGCAGTTCCTGTGGGGGTAAAGCAGGGAATTTCCCACGGGGAGACAATGTATCCGGGCAGGCTGAGGAGGCAGGGGTGCTGTTCCATAACTGTGGCAGTTCAGGGGTGGTGAGAAGGATGCCGATCAGACACTTTGTGAATGGCTTCTGAGGCGCAGCAGTGCTAAGGCATAAGGGATCTTGTCCAGTTGCCTTAGCCAGGGTCACCCAGATGTTTTGCTCCAGGGGGTGTATGGGTTGCAGGTATCCTGTTAAATCACAAACAGAAGAGCAGTTACCTCCCCCCTCTTCCTGCTCCCACCCATTACTCCTGCCGACGTAAGTGCGGAGTGGGTACTTGGCACCAGTGCCATTCCCCTGGAACAGTGATAGTAACCACCTTGTTTGCTTCTGCTCCTATCACCTCAAGTGGCGATAAGACCGGGTTTCTGGGGCGTGGTGGGGGGGGGGGGTGGATACCATAGCTTGGCACCTGCCAAGCAAGACTATGTGGGACTTTGAATGGATAGGGAGGGCAAAACCCACAGAGAAGACTGATCCTATAGTTCCAGTAGGGAGAATATGGGTAGAAGGAGCTGTGTTTTGAGTGCTTAAAGTGAATGGTCTTTCATTTTTCCAGTGTTTGTAACAGTGCAGCTGGAGAATAACTCATCTGAAATGCTGCCTTTTTCAGCCTAGAAATGAAACTCAAGATCCTTTCAGTATAGGAGATAAGATAAAAGTGGATCTTTACTGGAGCTCCAGGGACAGTTCCAGGAAGAATATCCACAAACGCCCACCCCTCCCCCCGGCTGAATACAGTCTTCTAGGTTTTAGGAAATTAGCATCATTGATCAAAAGCACCAATTCAGAGGACAAGTGGGGATGCAATTCCCCCCAGGTCAAGCCCCTTCTCTGGAGCCCCCCCACCCTTGGTACTAGTTGGACTTGTTGACTAAAATGTGTCTTGAAGATCTTGTTGTCAGGCTTGGTTCCCAGGAAGAAGCAAGACAGGAGAGGGGCCTTGTGCCCTCCAGGGCTTGGAGCTCTGCAATGAGTTTGGTCTTTCTGGCTGGGGAAAAACTACTGGCAAGGTCACAAATACAGAAAAGTAAAAAGGCAAAAATCACTCTGGCATCAGAAGCAAAGGTAAAATTAATGTAAAAAGCAAGCTAAGATACATCTGAAAACTTCTCTGCTTTCTTCATCTTCCCCTTATGCAAAGAGGCTTTTGATTTGCAGGATTTTCATTTTATCCAAAGGCATTCATTCCATAGGTGCCAAAACCATCCCACAATGATAAGTGAAATATAGTCAGTAGGGACAATAGGGACTGGCATCCACCGCAAAGGAGAGGAAAGATCATTTCCAGAACACTAGTTTTATTTAACTGTGGTGAAAAGTGGGAGCTGAGTTTTGTTTAGAATTAGCCAGAAGAAGCTCTTAATTATTCTCTGCTGCTGCTGCTCTTATACCTTTTCATAATTACTGTGGCACATTAAGATTGGCTGCTAGCAAACAATGACAAGGCTGTCTAACAAACAATGGCAATTCAAGCAATAATACAATGAGCTATACTGATGCCTTCAGGTATTTCTAGTTTTTTACTCTTCATGTAGCTGTAACTTGCTGTAGTTCTGTGCTTCTTACAAAGTGCTAAAATCCCCTGTTCCCAGCACCTTTAGCCAAAACAAGACTCTCTGAGTACAGATTCAAGGACATATTCATTGCCTTAGGGCTTGAAAATATGTAAACAACTGTGAGATGGGGGGAGCAGGCCTGGGGTGGTTAACATCATCACCTGAGGGTACGATTGGAGAATTAAGGGCCAATATGCTAATGAAACAGAACTTATAAAAGGTGAAGAGCTCGTGACTCGGGGTCCATTTTGGGTGTCGTCCCCGACAGGGGACTTTGTTTGCCTGAATCTACCTTTAAGGCCTCTGCAGGCCTTAAATAAATTGTCTGCTTTTTATACTCCTAATTTGTCTTGGCCTCTGTTTCAGGTAGCCTGTCTTTTAGGCTACAATACAAGCAAAAGTAGAGTTGGTTACAAAAACCGGATGTGCTAGGAAGGCCGGAAGTTGGTATGACAGAGTTAAAAATTGGATGTGCTAGGGAGACCGGAAGTTTTAACCACAGAGTTAAAACTGCAGGTGCTAGGAAGACCGGAAGTTTTGTATCATAGAGTTGAATCGGAGTGTGCTAGGGAGACCGGAAGTTTTAATCACAGAGTTGAAACTGAAGGTGCTAGGAAAACCGGAAGGAGGAAGTGGAGTCAAGCAAGAAAGTTTTCTTCATTCTCTTTTCTTCATTATCTCGTGGACATGCACAACAAGCACAGGACCAAATATGGCAGGGCCTTTGACATGAATTCAGTCGCAGACACAAGCAGTAAGCAGGTCTAGGGTAGGGAATGGGCATGAAAGGGAATGCACAGCAATGGTGGTTTAGCAAGGCAAGACAGGTGAGGTTCATAGATTGCTGGCAGGCGGAAGTGGCCAGGAAAGACTGATTTGACTGGCCTTGCTCTCACCTGCACCATCTCTAATCTGCACCTAAAACACTGGGGCTACCTGCTTTCCTTCCAATGCAGAAGAACTGTCATTTTGGTTCCGGAGCCCAGAAGACAAATGTGGATTGCCTGTCCAAAATTCCATACATGCAAGAATTGATGCCAGGCAAAAGCTGCTGGGACAGACAGGTCTGGCTTCACGTGACCTCCTATGGGCTTCCTCTTCCATGCTCCTGAAACACTGCGGGTATGTGAAGGCCTTGAAGGCTTCCTGAGGGAAGCAGGCAGGGCAAGGCAAGTTGAAGAATTGTCACGAAAAGAAGGGTCTTGAATTCCAGGTGGGGGAGGGGTGAGCAAGGTCCTGCAAGGCAAGTGAGGACTTTGAGGGCAACAGAAGGCAACTGCTGTGTTTACAGGGCAAGGCAAGGCAAGGGGGAGGTAGGCAAGGCAATGAGAGTCCCAGAAGGAGAAGGGAAGGGAAGGCTGGGCCTGGACAAATGGGTGGGGAAGTCAAGGTGGGGATGGCCGAGCAAGTCAGTGCAGGGCAGTGGAGGGATGGAAGAGCGGGAATGGTCACTTAAGTTCATACAACATAACCTGTCAAATTCTTTGCACCCATGCCCACGCAGTAAAAGCAAAAAATCAATTGCTGCTTGATTTTGGAATATAGCATGTCTAATGCTGTCTACATCAATTAACGAGTCAGCTATCGCTATGCTGGTAGCATTACTAAACTTGGCCAACCAACAGCCAGGTTTGTTCAGGCTCCTGAGGCCTTGTGCACTTGCAAGCCCAGGAGCCGATGAAGAGGCAGTGATTATCTTGGCAGTGTTCCAGAACTCAGCTGTATCTCTGCAGGCAGAAGTAAAAGCATGTATGCTGTGAGTATGAGAGTGGTGAGTTCAGTTTTGTTGGCTCCATAGTGCAATTGTCATCTTTAGAGAAAAGAGGGTTACTTTCCCCAAAGTAGATGGACCACCTTTAATTGCCATTGGCACTCTGGTCCATGCTCAGTCCGCACAGATTAAGAAAATGCCCTGCGGGAGTTGCATATGTATACTAAAACTCAAGGTTAGTTTTAGTTTGTGATTGAATTACACCGGTGTGAAACACTTGGGTAGCATGGTGTTGTGGCATTGACCCACCAAGCCATAGGGCTATTCCTTGTGCTGAGAAATGTGAAGGTGGTACAGCTATGTGCATTCAAGGTGCCTAAAATCTGCAGTTCCTGTGGGGGTAAAGCAGGGAATTTCCCACGGGGAGACAATGTATCCGGGCAGGCTGAGGAGGCAGGGGTGCTGTTCCATAACTGTGGCAGTTCAGGGGTGGTGAGAAGGATGCCGATCAGACACTTTGTGAATGGCTTCTGAGGCGCAGCAGTGCTAAGGCATAAGGGATCTTGTCCAGTTGCCTTAGCCAGGGTCACCCAGATGTTTTGCTCCAGGGGGTGTATGGGTTGCAGGTATCCTGTTAAATCACAAACAGAAGAGCAGTTACCTCCCCCCTCTTCCTGCTCCCACCCATTACTCCTGCCGACGTAAGTGCGGAGTGGGTACTTGGCACCAGTGCCATTCCCCTGGAACAGTCATAGTAACCACCTTGTTTGCTTCTGCTCCTATCACCTCAAGTGGCGATAAGACCGGGTTTCTGGGGCGTGGTGGGGGGGGGGGGGGTGGATACCATAGCTTGGCACCTGACAAGCAAGACTATGTGGGACTTTGAATGGATAGGGAGGGCAAAACCCACAGAGAAGACTGATCCTATAGTTCCAGTAGGGAGAATATGGGTAGAAGGAGCTGTGTTTTGAGTGCTTAAAGTGAATGGTCTTTCATTTTTCCAGTGTTTGTAACAGTGCAGCTGGAGAATAACTCATCTGAAATGCTGCCTTTTTCAGCCTAGAAATGAAACTCAAGATCCTTTCAGTATAGGAGATAAGATAAAAGTGGATCTTTACTGGAGCTCCAGGGACAGTTCCAGGAAGAATATCCACAAACGCCCACCCCTCCCCCCGGCTGAATACAGTCTTCTAGGTTTTAGGAAATTAGCATCATTGATCAAAAGCACCAATTCAGAGGACAAGTGGGGATGCAATTCCCCCCAGGTCAAGCCCCTTCTCTGGAGCCCCCCCACCCTTGGTACTAGTTGGACTTGTTGACTAAAATGTGTCTTGAAGATCTTGTTGTCAGGCTTGGTTCCCAGGAAGAAGCAAGACAGGAGAGGGGCCTTGTGCCCTCCAGGGCTTGGAGCTCTGCAATGAGTTTGGTCTTTCTGGCTGGGGAAAAACTACTGGCAAGGTCACAAATACAGAAAAGTAAAAAGGCAAAAATCACTTTGGCATCAGAAACAAAGGTAAAATTAATGTAAAAAGCAAGCTAAGATACATCTGAAAACTTCTCTGCTTTCTTCATCTTCCCCTTATGCAAAGAGGCTTTTGATTTGCAGGATTTTCATTTTATCCAAAGGCATTCATTCCATAGGTGCCAAAACCATCCCACAATGATAAGTGAAATATAGTCAGTAGGGACAATAGGGACTGGCATCCACCGCAAAGGAGAGGAAAGATCATTTCCAGAACAATAGTTTTATTTAACTGTGGTGAAAAGTGGGAGCTGAGTTTTGTTTAGAATTAGCCAGAAGAAGCTCTTAATTATTCTCTGCTGCTGCTGCTCTTATACCTTTTCATAATTACTGTGGCACATTAAGATTGGCTGCTAGCAAACAATGACAAGGCTGTCTAACAAACAATGGCAATTCAAGCAATAATACAATGAGCTATACTGATGCCTTCAGGTATTTCTAGTTTTTTACTCTTCATGTAGCTGTAACTTGCTGTAGTTCTGTGCTTCTTACAAAGTGCTAAAATCCCCTGTTCCCAGCACCTTTAGCCAAAACAAGACTCTCTGAGTACAGATTCAAGGACATATTCATTGCCTTAGGGCTTGAAAATATGTAAACAACTGTGAGATGGGGGGAGCAGGCCTGGGGTGGTTAACATCATCACCTGAGGGTACGATTGGAGAATTAAGGGCCAATATGCTAATGAAACAGAACTTATAAAAGGTGAAGAGCTCGTGACTCGGGGTCCATTTTGGGTGTCGTCCCCGACAGGGGACTTTGTTTGCCTGAATCTACCTTTAAGGCCTCTGCAGGCCTTAAATAAATTGTCTGCTTTTTATACTCCTAATTTGTCTTGGCCTCTGTTTCAGGTAGCCTGTCTTTTAGGCTACAATACAAGCAAAAGTAGAGTTGGTTACAAAAACCGGATGTGCTAGGAAGGCCGGAAGTTGGTATGACAGAGTTAAAAATTGGATGTGCTAGGGAGACCGGAAGTTTTAACCACAGAGTTAAAACTGCAGGTGCTAGGAAGACCGGAAGTTTTGTATCATAGAGTTGAATCGGAGTGTGCTAGGGAGACCGGAAGTTTTAATCACAGAGTTGAAACTGAAGGTGCTAGGAAAACCGGAAGGAGGAAGTGGAGTCAAGCAAGAAAGTTTTCTTCATTCTCTTTTCTTCATTATCTCGTGGACATGCACAACAAGCACAGGACCAAATATGGCAGGGCCTTTGACATGAATTCAGTCGCAGACACAAGCAGTAAGCAGGTCTAGGGTAGGGAATGGGCATGAAAGGGAATGCACAGCAATGGTGGTTTAGCAAGGCAAGACAGGTGAGGTTCATAGATTGCTGGCAGGCGGAAGTGGCCAGGAAAGACTGATTTGACTGGCCTTGCTCTCACCTGCACCATCTCTAATCTGCACCTAAAACACTGGGGCTACCTGCTTTCCTTCCAATGCAGAAGAACTGTCATTTTGGTTCCGGAGCCCAGAAGACAAATGTGGATTGCCTGTCCAAAATTCCATACATGCAAGAATTGATGCCAGGCAAAAGCTGCTGGGACAGACAGGTCTGGCTTCACGTGACCTCCTATGGGCTTCCTCTTCCATGCTCCTGAAACACTGCGGGTATGTGAAGGCCTTGAAGGCTTCCTGAGGGAAGCAGGCAGGGCAAGGCAAGTTGAAGAATTGTCACGAAAAGAAGGGTCTTGAATTCCAGGTGGGGGAGGGGTGAGCAAGGTCCTGCAAGGCAAGTGAGGACTTTGAGGGCAACAGAAGGCAACTGCTGTGTTTACAGGGCAAGGCAAGGCAAGGGGGAGGTAGGCAAGGCAATGAGAGTCCCAGAAGGAGAAGGGAAGGGAAGGCTGGGCCTGGACAAATGGGTGGGGAAGTCAAGGTGGGGATGGCCGAGCAAGTCAGTGCAGGGCAGTGGAGGGATGGAAGAGCGGGAATGGTCACTTAAGTTCATACAACATAACCTGTCAAATTCTTTGCACCCATGCCCACGCAGTAAAAGCAAAAAATCAATTGCTGCTTGATTTTGGAATATAGCATGTCTAATGCTGTCTACATCAATTAACGAGTCAGCTATCGCTATGCTGGTAGCATTACTAAACTTGGCCAACCAACAGCCAGGTTTGTTCAGGCTCCTGAGGCCTTGTGCACTTGCAAGCCCAGGAGCCGATGAAGAGGCAGTGATTATCTTGGCAGTGTTCCAGAACTCAGCTGTATCTCTGCAGGCAGAAGTAAAAGCATGTATGCTGTGAGTATGAGAGTGGTGAGTTCAGTTTTGTTGGCTCCATAGTGCAATTGTCATCTTTAGAGAAAAGAGGGTTACTTTCCCCAAAGTAGATGGACCACCTTTAATTGCCATTGGCACTCTGGTCCATGCTCAGTCCGCACAGATTAAGAAAATGCCCTGCGGGAGTTGCATATGTATACTAAAACTCAAGGTTAGTTTTAGTTTGTGATTGAATTACACCGGTGTGAAACACTTGGGTAGCATGGTGTTGTGGCATTGACCCACCAAGCCATAGGGCTATTCCTTGTGCTGAGAAATGTGAAGGTGGTACAGCTATGTGCATTCAAGGTGCCTAAAATCTGCAGTTCCTGTGGGGGTAAAGCAGGGAATTTCCCACGGGGAGACAATGTATCCGGGCAGGCTGAGGAGGCAGGGGTGCTGTTCCATAACTGTGGCAGTTCAGGGGTGGTGAGAAGGATGCCGATCAGACACTTTGTGAATGGCTTCTGAGGCGCAGCAGTGCTAAGGCATAAGGGATCTTGTCCAGTTGCCTTAGCCAGGGTCACCCAGATGTTTTGCTCCAGGGGGTGTATGGGTTGCAGGTATCCTGTTAAATCACAAACAGAAGAGCAGTTACCTCCCCCCTCTTCCTGCTCCCACCCATTACTCCTGCCGACGTAAGTGCGGAGTGGGTACTTGGCACCAGTGCCATTCCCCTGGAACAGTCATAGTAACCACCTTGTTTGCTTCTGCTCCTATCACCTCAAGTGGCGATAAGACCGGGTTTCTGGGGCGTGGTGGGGGGGGGGGGGGTGGATACCATAGCTTGGCACCTGACAAGCAAGACTATGTGGGACTTTGAATGGATAGGGAGGGCAAAACCCACAGAGAAGACTGATCCTATAGTTCCAGTAGGGAGAATATGGGTAGAAGGAGCTGTGTTTTGAGTGCTTAAAGTGAATGGTCTTTCATTTTTCCAGTGTTTGTAACAGTGCAGCTGGAGAATAACTCATCTGAAATGCTGCCTTTTTCAGCCTAGAAATGAAACTCAAGATCCTTTCAGTATAGGAGATAAGATAAAAGTGGATCTTTACTGGAGCTCCAGGGACAGTTCCAGGAAGAATATCCACAAACGCCCACCCCTCCCCCCGGCTGAATACAGTCTTCTAGGTTTTAGGAAATTAGCATCATTGATCAAAAGCACCAATTCAGAGGACAAGTGGGGATGCAATTCCCCCCAGGTCAAGCCCCTTCTCTGGAGCCCCCCCACCCTTGGTACTAGTTGGACTTGTTGACTAAAATGTGTCTTGAAGATCTTGTTGTCAGGCTTGGTTCCCAGGAAGAAGCAAGACAGGAGAGGGGCCTTGTGCCCTCCAGGGCTTGGAGCTCTGCAATGAGTTTGGTCTTTCTGGCTGGGGAAAAACTACTGGCAAGGTCACAAATACAGAAAAGTAAAAAGGCAAAAATCACTTTGGCATCAGAAACAAAGGTAAAATTAATGTAAAAAGCAAGCTAAGATACATCTGAAAACTTCTCTGCTTTCTTCATCTTCCCCTTATGCAAAGAGGCTTTTGATTTGCAGGATTTTCATTTTATCCAAAGGCATTCATTCCATAGGTGCCAAAACCATCCCACAATGATAAGTGAAATATAGTCAGTAGGGACAATAGGGACTGGCATCCACCGCAAAGGAGAGGAAAGATCATTTCCAGAACAATAGTTTTATTTAACTGTGGTGAAAAGTGGGAGCTGAGTTTTGTTTAGAATTAGCCAGAAGAAGCTCTTAATTATTCTCTGCTGCTGCTGCTCTTATACCTTTTCATAATTACTGTGGCACATTAAGATTGGCTGCTAGCAAACAATGACAAGGCTGTCTAACAAACAATGGCAATTCAAGCAATAATACAATGAGCTATACTGATGCCTTCAGGTATTTCTAGTTTTTTACTCTTCATGTAGCTGTAACTTGCTGTAGTTCTGTGCTTCTTACAAAGTGCTAAAATCCCCTGTTCCCAGCACCTTTAGCCAAAACAAGACTCTCTGAGTACAGATTCAAGGACATATTCATTGCCTTAGGGCTTGAAAATATGTAAACAACTGTGAGATGGGGGGAGCAGGCCTGGGGTGGTTAACATCATCACCTGAGGGTACGATTGGAGAATTAAGGGCCAATATGCTAATGAAACAGAACTTATAAAAGGTGAAGAGCTCGTGACTCGGGGTCCATTTTGGGTGTCGTCCCCGACAGGGGACTTTGTTTGCCTGAATCTACCTTTAAGGCCTCTGCAGGCCTTAAATAAATTGTCTGCTTTTTATACTCCTAATTTGTCTTGGCCTCTGTTTCAGGTAGCCTGTCTTTTAGGCTACAATACAAGCAAAAGTAGAGTTGGTTACAAAAACCGGATGTGCTAGGAAGGCCGGAAGTTGGTATGACAGAGTTAAAAATTGGATGTGCTAGGGAGACCGGAAGTTTTAACCACAGAGTTAAAACTGCAGGTGCTAGGAAGACCGGAAGTTTTGTATCATAGAGTTGAATCGGAGTGTGCTAGGGAGACCGGAAGTTTTAATCACAGAGTTGAAACTGAAGGTGCTAGGAAAACCGGAAGGAGGAAGTGGAGTCAAGCAAGAAAGTTTTCTTCATTCTCTTTTCTTCATTATCTCGTGGACATGCACAACAAGCACAGGACCAAATATGGCAGGGCCTTTGACATGAATTCAGTCGCAGACACAAGCAGTAAGCAGGTCTAGGGTAGGGAATGGGCATGAAAGGGAATGCACAGCAATGGTGGTTTAGCAAGGCAAGACAGGTGAGGTTCATAGATTGCTGGCAGGCGGAAGTGGCCAGGAAAGACTGATTTGACTGGCCTTGCTCTCACCTGCACCATCTCTAATCTGCACCTAAAACACTGGGGCTACCTGCTTTCCTTCCAATGCAGAAGAACTGTCATTTTGGTTCCGGAGCCCAGAAGACAAATGTGGATTGCCTGTCCAAAATTCCATACATGCAAGAATTGATACCAGGCAAAAGCTGCTGGGACAGACAGGTCTGGCTTCACGTGACCTCCTATGGGCTTCCTCTTCCATGCTCCTGAAACACTGCGGGTATGTGAAGGCCTTGAAGGCTTCCTGAGGGAAGCAGGCAGGGCAAGGCAAGTTGAAGAATTGTCACGAAAAGAAGGGTCTTGAATTCCAGGTGGGGGAGGGGTGAGCAAGGTCCTGCAAGGCAAGTGAGGGCTTTGAGGGCAACAGAAGGCAACTGCTGTGTTTACAGGGCAAGGCAAGGCAAGGGGGAGGTAGGCAAGGCAATGAGAGTCCCAGAAGGAGAAGGGAAGGCAAGGCTGGGCCTGGACAAATGGGTGGGGAAGTCAAGGTGGGGATGGCCGAGCAAGTCAGTGCAGGGCAGTGGAGGGATGGAAGAGCGGGAATGGTCACTTAAGTTCATACAACATAACCTGTCAAATTCTTTGCACCCATGCCCATGCAGTAAAAGCAAAAAATCAATTGCTGCTTGATTTTGGAATATAGCATGTCTAATGCTGTCTACATCAATTAACGAGTCAGCTATCGCTATGCTGGTAGCATTACTAAACTTGGCCAACCAACAGCCAGGTTTGTTCAGGCTCCTGAGGCCTTGTGCACTTGCAAGCCCAGGAGCCGATGAAGAGGCAGTGATTATCTTGGCAGTGTTCCAGAACTCAGCTGTATCTCTGCAGGCAGAAGTAAAAGCATGTATGCTGTGAGTATGAGAGTGGTGAGTTCAGTTTTGTTGGCTCCATAGTGCAATTGTCATCTTTAGAGAAAAGAGGGTTACTTTCCCCAAAGTAGATGGACCACCTTTAATTGCCATTGGCACTCTGGTCCATGCTCAGTCCGCACAGATTAAGAAAATGCCCTGCGGGAGTTGCATATGTATACTAAAACTCAAGGTTAGTTTTAGTTTGTGATTGAATTACACCGGTGTGAAACACTTGGGTAGCATGGTGTTGTGGCATTGACCCACCAAGCCATAGGGCTATTCCTTGTGCTGAGAAATGTGAAGGTGGTACAGCTATGTGCATTCAAGGTGCCTAAAATCTGCAGTTCCTGTGGGGGTAAAGCAGGGAATTTCCCACGGGGAGACAATGTATCCGGGCAGGCTGAGGAGGCAGGGGTGCTGTTCCATAACTGTGGCAGTTCAGGGGTGGTGAGAAGGATGCCGATCAGACACTTTGTGAATGGCTTCTGAGGCGCAGCAGTGCTAAGGCATAAGGGATCTTGTCCAGTTGCCTTAGCCAGGGTCACCCAGATGTTTTGCTCCAGGGGGTGTATGGGTTGCAGGTATCCTGTTAAATCACAAACAGAAGAGCAGTTACCTCCCCCCTCTTCCTGCTCCCACCCATTACTCCTGCCGACGTAAGTGCGGAGTGGGTACTTGGCACCAGTGCCATTCCCCTGGAACAGTCATAGTAACCACCTTGTTTGCTTCTGCTCCTATCACCTCAAGTGGCGATAAGACCGGGTTTCTGGGGCGTGGTGGGGGGGGGTGGTGGATACCATAGCTTGGCACCTGACAAGCAAGACTATGTGGGACTTTGAATGGATAGGGAGGGCAAAACCCACAGAGAAGACTGATCCTATAGTTCCAGTAGGGAGAATATGGGTAGAAGGAGCTGTGTTTTGAGTGCTTAAAGTGAATGGTCTTTCATTTTTCCAGTGTTTGTAACAGTGCAGCTGGAGAATAACTCATCTGAAATGCTGCCTTTTTCAGCCTAGAAATGAAACTCAAGATCCTTTCAGTATAGGAGATAAGATAAAAGTGGATCTTTACTGGAGCTCCAGGGACAGTTCCAGGAAGAATATCCACAAACGCCCACCCCTCCCCCCGGCTGAATACAGTCTTCTAGGTTTTAGGAAATTAGCATCATTGATCAAAAGCACCAATTCAGAGGACAAGTGGGGATGCAATTCCCCCCAGGTCAAGCCCCTTCTCTGGAGCCCCCCCACCCTTGGTACTAGTTGGACTTGTTGACTAAAATGTGTCTTGAAGATCTTGTTGTCAGGCTTGGTTCCCAGGAAGAAGCAAGACAGGAGAGGGGCCTTGTGCCCTCCAGGGCTTGGAGCTCTGCAATGAGTTTGGTCTTTCTGGCTGGGGAAAAACTACTGGCAAGGTCACAAATACAGAAAAGTAAAAAGGCAAAAATCACTTTGGCATCAGAAACAAAGGTAAAATTAATGTAAAAAGCAAGCTAAGATACATCTGAAAACTTCTCTGCTTTCTTCATCTTCCCCTTATGCAAAGAGGCTTTTGATTTGCAGGATTTTCATTTTATCCAAAGGCATTCATTCCATAGGTGCCAAAACCATCCCACAATGATAAGTGAAATATAGTCAGTAGGGACAATAGGGACTGGCATCCACCGCAAAGGAGAGGAAAGATCATTTCCAGAACACTAGTTTTATTTAACTGTGGTGAAAAGTGGGAGCTGAGTTTTGTTTAGAATTAGCCAGAAGAAGCTCTTAATTATTCTCTGCTGCTGCTGCTCTTATACCTTTTCATAATTACTGTGGCACATTAAGATTGGCTGCTAGCAAACAATGACAAGGCTGTCTAACAAACAATGGCAATTCAAGCAATAATACAATGAGCTATACTGATGCCTTCAGGTATTTCTAGTTTTTTACTCTTCATGTAGCTGTAACTTGCTGTAGTTCTGTGCTTCTTACAAAGTGCTAAAATCCCCTGTTCCCAGCACCTTTAGCCAAAACAAGACTCTCTGAGTACAGATTCAAGGACATATTCATTGCCTTAGGGCTTGAAAATATGTAAACAACTGTGAGATGGGGGGAGCAGGCCTGGGGTGGTTAACATCATCACCTGAGGGTACGATTGGAGAATTAAGGGCCAATATGCTAATGAAACAGAACTTATAAAAGGTGAAGAGCTCGTGACTCGGGGTCCATTTTGGGTGTCGTCCCCGACAGGGGACTTTGTTTGCCTGAATCTACCTTTAAGGCCTCTGCAGGCCTTAAATAAATTGTCTGCTTTTTATACTCCTAATTTGTCTTGGCCTCTGTTTCAGGTAGCCTGTCTTTTAGGCTACAATACAAGCAAAAGTAGAGTTGGTTACAAAAACCGGATGTGCTAGGAAGGCCGGAAGTTGGTATGACAGAGTTAAAAATTGGATGTGCTAGGGAGACCGGAAGTTTTAACCACAGAGTTAAAACTGCAGGTGCTAGGAAGACCGGAAGTTTTGTATCATAGAGTTGAATCGGAGTGTGCTAGGGAGACCGGAAGTTTTAATCACAGAGTTGAAACTGAAGGTGCTAGGAAAACCGGAAGGAGGAAGTGGAGTCAAGCAAGAAAGTTTTCTTCATTCTCTTTTCTTCATTATCTCGTGGACATGCACAACAAGCACAGGACCAAATATGGCAGGGCCTTTGACATGAATTCAGTCGCAGACACAAGCAGTAAGCAGGTCTAGGGTAGGGAATGGGCATGAAAGGGAATGCACAGCAATGGTGGTTTAGCAAGGCAAGACAGGTGAGGTTCATAGATTGCTGGCAGGCGGAAGTGGCCAGGAAAGACTGATTTGACTGGCCTTGCTCTCACCTGCACCATCTCTAATCTGCACCTAAAACACTGGGGCTACCTGCTTTCCTTCCAATGCAGAAGAACTGTCATTTTGGTTCCGGAGCCCAGAAGACAAATGTGGATTGCCTGTCCAAAATTCCATACATGCAAGAATTGATGCCAGGCAAAAGCTGCTGGGACAGACAGGTCTGGCTTCACGTGACCTCCTATGGGCTTCCTCTTCCATGCTCCTGAAACACTGCGGGTATGTGAAGGCCTTGAAGGCTTCCTGAGGGAAGCAGGCAGGGCAAGGCAAGTTGAAGAATTGTCACGAAAAGAAGGGTCTTGAATTCCAGGTGGGGGAGGGGTGAGCAAGGTCCTGCAAGGCAAGTGAGGACTTTGAGGGCAACAGAAGGCAACTGCTGTGTTTACAGGGCAAGGCAAGGCAAGGGGGAGGTAGGCAAGGCAATGAGAGTCCCAGAAGGAGAAGGGAAGGGAAGGCTGGGCCTGGACAAATGGGTGGGGAAGTCAAGGTGGGGATGGCCGAGCAAGTCAGTGCAGGGCAGTGGAGGGATGGAAGAGCGGGAATGGTCACTTAAGTTCATACAACATAACCTGTCAAATTCTTTGCACCCATGCCCATGCAGTAAAAGCAAAAAATCAATTGCTGCTTGATTTTGGAATATAGCATGTCTAATGCTGTCTACATCAATTAACGAGTCAGCTATCGCTATGCTGGTAGCATTACTAAACTTGGCCAACCAACAGCCAGGTTTGTTCAGGCTCCTGAGGCCTTGTGCACTTGCAAGCCCAGGAGCCGATGAAGAGGCAGTGATTATCTTGGCAGTGTTCCAGAACTCAGCTGTATCTCTGCAGGCAGAAGTAAAAGCATGTATGCTGTGAGTATGAGAGTGGTGAGTTCAGTTTTGTTGGCTCCATAGTGCAATTGTCATCTTTAGAGAAAAGAGGGTTACTTTCCCCAAAGTAGATGGACCACCTTTAATTGCCATTGGCACTCTGGTCCATGCTCAGTCCGCACAGATTAAGAAAATGCCCTGCGGGAGTTGCATATGTATACTAAAACTCAAGGTTAGTTTTAGTTTGTGATTGAATTACACCGGTGTGAAACACTTGGGTAGCATGGTGTTGTGGCATTGACCCACCAAGCCATAGGGCTATTCCTTGTGCTGAGAAATGTGAAGGTGGTACAGCTATGTGCATTCAAGGTGCCTAAAATCTGCAGTTCCTGTGGGGGTAAAGCAGGGAATTTCCCACGGGGAGACAATGTATCCGGGCAGGCTGAGGAGGCAGGGGTGCTGTTCCATAACTGTGGCAGTTCAGGGGTGGTGAGAAGGATGCCGATCAGACACTTTGTGAATGGCTTCTGAGGCGCAGCAGTGCTAAGGCATAAGGGATCTTGTCCAGTTGCCTTAGCCAGGGTCACCCAGATGTTTTGCTCCAGGGGGTGTATGGGTTGCAGGTATCCTGTTAAATCACAAACAGAAGAGCAGTTACCTCCCCCCTCTTCCTGCTCCCACCCATTACTCCTGCCGACGTAAGTGCGGAGTGGGTACTTGGCACCAGTGCCATTCCCCTGGAACAGTGATAGTAACCTCCTTGTTTGCTTCTGCTCCTATCACCTCAAGTGGCGATAAGACCGGGTTTCTGGGGCGTGGTGGGGGGGGGGGTGGATGCCATAGCTTGGCACCTGACAAGCAAGACTATGTGGGACTTTGAATGGATAGGGAGGGCAAAACCCACAGAGAAGACTGATCCTATAGTTCCAGTAGGGAGAATATGGGTAGAAGGAGCTGTGTTTTGAGTGCTTAAAGTGAACGGTCTTTCATTTTTCCAGTGTTTGTAACAGTGCAGCTGGAGAATAACTCATCTGAAATGCTGCCTTTTTCAGCCTAGAAATGAAACTCAAGATCCTTTCAGTATAGGAGATAAGATAAAAGGGGATCTTTACTGGAGCTCCAGGGACAGTTCCAGGAAGAATATCCACAAAAGCCCACCCCTCCCCCCGGCTGAATACAGTCTTCTAGGTTTTAGGAAATTAGCATCATTGATCAAAAGCACCAATTCAGAGGACAAGTGGGGATGCAATTCCCCCCAGGTCAAGCCCCTTCTCTGGAGCCCCCCCACCCTTGGTACTAGTTGGACTTGTTGACTAAAATGTGTCTTGAAGATCTTGTTGTCAGGCTTGGTTCCCAGGAAGAAGCAAGACAGGAGAGGGGCCTTGTGCCCTCCAGGGCTTGGAGCTCTGCAATGAGTTTGGTCTTTCTGGCTGGGGAAAAACTACTGGCAAGGTCACAAATACAGAAAAGTAAAAAGGCAAAAATCACTTTGGCATCAGAAACAAAGGTAAAATTAATGTAAAAAGCAAGCTAAGATACATCTGAAAACTTCTCTGCTTTCTTCATCTTCCCCTTATGCAAAGAGGCTTTTGATTTGCAGGATTTTCATTTTATCCAAAGGCATTCATTCCATAGGTGCCAAAACCATCCCACAATGATAAGTGAAATATAGTCAGTAGGGACAATAGGGACTGGCATCCACCGCAAAGGAGAGGAAAGATCATTTCCAGAACACTAGTTTTATTTAACTGTGGTGAAAAGTGGGAGCTGAGTTTTGTTTAGAATTAGCCAGAAGAAGCTCTTAATTATTCTCTGCTGCTGCTGCTCTTATACCTTTTCATAATTACTGTGGCACATTAAGATTGGCTGCTAGCAAACAATGACAAGGCTGTCTAACAAACAATGGCAATTCAAGCAATAATACAATGAGCTATACTGATGCCTTCAGGTATTTCTAGTTTTTTACTCTTCATGTAGCTGTAACTTGCTGTAGTTCTGTGCTTCTTACAAAGTGCTAAAATCCCCTGTTCCCAGCACCTTTAGCCAAAACAAGACTCTCTGAGTACAGATTCAAGGACATATTCATTGCCTTAGGGCTTGAAAATATGTAAACAACTGTGAGATGGGGGGAGCAGGCCTGGGGTGGTTAACATCATCACCTGAGGGTACGACTGGAGAATTAAGGGCCAATATGCTAATGAAACAGAACTTATAAAAGGTGAAGAGCTCGTGACTCGGGGTCCATTTTGGGTGTCGTCCCCGACAGGGGACTTTGTTTGCCTGAATCTACCTTTAAGGCCTCTGCAGGCCTTAAATAAATTGTCTGCTTTTTATACTCCTGATTTGTCTTGGCCTCTGTTTCAGGTAGCCTGTCTTTTAGGCTACAGTTTTTGGCACCCCAGCCGGGTCAAGGAAGGTCTCTACAAACCCCTCTGGGCCCAGTGCAACACCTGCATTATCACTCTGTCAACATCTACCGGGGCGGTGGCAGCCTAGAAGGTATCAGAGACCAAGGACCCTACAGAGGCACGTGAGTAGATGTATAAAGAGTACTTTTGTGATACAATTTGTGTAGAAGGAGACGTCCTTCTGAGAGAGGGCTAGGGCTAGCACTACAGTAGTGTTATAGGTTAGAGACAAAAACCAGGCCAATTAAAATAATTTGATTTATTGAGCAAGCTACAACAAGCAAAACAGCGCTGGGCGACCGTGGAGACCCTGCTCCGCCAACGGTTCGCCACTCGCCCCCCCTAATCCCTCAAGTTTTATAGTCTCTTTGACCTGGTATCCGGGAGTACTCTGCGTCTGCGCGGGCTGTTACTATGGGGTCTTCTTCTTCTGCCTTCTGGTGGTCGTGAGGCCGAAGACCGACGTCTTCCTCGGAGGGGCTCATCTCAGGGGGGCTCATACATCGCTTACTTCACTGGGTACAGGTCATCCTGACCTGACTTCGTTATCTGTTCCCTCTGTTCTTGCTTAGACATCTGTTTTTCTTGGCCTTGCTTAGCTTTTTGTTAGATAAAACTTGTGAGCTTTCTGACTCAATTTTAACCATTTATTCCCTGTGTGATAAACGAGGTTAACTCTCCTGTTGAAATTTAAAAGTTTAATAAAGAACAATAGGGGATCCAGTCAAGCAGGCAGTGTGGTTAGTAAAGGAAAGTCTTTTAAACTACCTCTACCAGTTATTTTACTATTATATCGAAATCTAGTTAATAACAGAAATTAAAACATTGGTTATATACCTCTATTCTTTATGACAAGACTACTTATATAAACAGAATAAAACCATACACACAATGAATATCTGCAAAAAGCCAACACTATATTACTACGTATTTACCACACCTGGCTTAAGCAAGATTTGATTAACAAACACACACGGTTATTTATCACAATAGCAAAGTCCTCTATGTGTGTTACTTCTGTGATCTTTCCTGTTTGTAAGTGTATGCAATGGGGGGCATCTTCTCATGTGATGAAAATCGGAAGAAGAAAACCCCTTCTAGTCCTAGGGAAAGAAAAGAAGTAGAAATGGATTTGCTAATGCCTTGTTTGAGGGTGGGGCCCGTGATGGGCCCTCACCCACCGCCGCTGTTGGGCGGCTATGGCCCGGCCTGCTCGCCGCCGCCGCTGGGCGCGGGGGGGTGGCGGCCAGTTTGCCCGCCGGCTCTGGCCCAAAGGGGGGGCGGGGAGGCGGGGCCCGAGGGTGGCAACGTCATTGCCTTGGGCAGTGCCGCTCCTGCTGCTGCGATGGGCGGGGGCAGGGGCGGAGTTGAGCTGAGCGGAGAAGCTAATTTCGATGTCCCCGGGCTGAGGGGTGCCGCTCCTGCTGCCGCGATGCAAGGCAAAAATCACTTTGGCATCAGAAGCAAAGATAAAATTAATGTTAAAAAGCAAGCTAAGATACATCTGAAAACTTCTCTGCTTTCTTCATCTTCCCCTTATGCAAAGAGGCTTTTGATTTGCAGGATTTTCATTTTATCCAAAGGCATTCATTCCATAGGTGCCAAAACCATCCCAATGATAAGTGAAGTACAGTCAGTAGGGACAATAGGGACTGGCATCCACCACAAAGGAGAGGAAAGATCATTTCCAGAACAATAGTTTTATTTAACTGTGGTGAAAAGTGTGAGCTGAGTTTTGTTAAGAATTAAAGAGTAAAGGCAGATCACTATAACAAATCTCAAAACCAAGAAAAGTATGGCAATTACTTAGGGTGATGACTATAAGGAAAGTAATATTATTAAAAAGTTAGAGAACAAGGGATGGAATTGTTTTTCAAATTTCTTGTGTTGCTCTAAGCCTTCTTTTCCTTGTGGGTAGGCTTGTGATCAAGGCTATGAAAACAGCCAAGGTCATCATTTTCAGACCTGTTGAAATATGGTGATTTACACTGGAAGCACTAACAACTCTAGAGAGCTGCTGTAGGAGCTGGCTATTCGGCTTTGTATCCTGCAATACCCCAGGACGACATTGTATCTTTCAGCAGATGAACTACACCACACCAGGAGACCTCAGTGAACATGTTGACATTGTGCTTAGCTGCTTGACAATCTCCCAGGTCCAGGTCACCTGGTTAATTTGCTCTCCAAGGAGAGCTATAGGAAATCAGCTAGTTCTGCCCATTGCTCACTAACAGCTCTTCTCCAAAGACAGCACACATCAGCCTGCGCTCTGGAAGTTCTGCTTACTGCAGTTTTCCAACACTATTGCAAATAAACGTTTTGCTTTCTGTCATCCCCAAAACTTGCAGCACATGCCTTTGAAGATTCATAGAATGAAATCTCCAGTCTAGAAGACTGAATCACAAATTATATGTTACATTTTGGTTTGATAAACATTAAAACCAGTAACTTGGAAGGCCACTCCACACTGTGGGTGTACAGAATTTAACATTACAAATTCACTTGCTACTAGAGCAGGGTTGAAAGCAAACCAGAAAATGACTTGCTGGTAACAAATCATGAATAGTTGCTTGGATTTCTGCATCTCCTCTTGGAATTTTAACTCCGGCATGTAGCCACCATGTGGTATCAAAAGCCTAATAGGCAGGTTTTCTTGATTCCTATCTCGATTCTGGGCGTTCCACTCCCCAAGGTCACCTAGCTGCTGTGTTCCATTATCTCATCCAGAGGATTTCCTGTTTTATTAATTAAAAGGCTCATTATCACATTTGTGCATGCTTGGGGAGCAGTCTCAATCAGTCTATTTCTCATAGTAACAGATGTTCCCCATAAAAATCGCTGTTTCCATCCCTTTTTCTTTCATTCACTGGGTGCGATTTCACAGGTCACACCACAGGCGCACAGAGCATGGTTAATTATTCCCTGTGGGCTATTTGGCACCACATCCCTGAGCAGCCAAGGCGAGCAAATTAGTACCCTGTGCATTAATTTCAAGTGCATTCTGCTCAAAAGAATTTGGCTGCAACACCAAGAATTTCTTTGAATTTGCTGCATCCAAAGTTATAACTGAGAGTTTGAGATCACTTTCAAAATCATCAGCAGGAGTATCAGCAAAAACCAGACTGAATATCATGTGACAGCGCAAGACAGTTCATTGACAAGATTCAATGAACTCTTGCTTAACGAGCACTTAAGGCACACCAAGGAAAAGCAAGCAACAACAAAGCAAATAAAGTCCAGGAAATCAAAACAGAAACGAACGAGGAACTATCTCTCGCTCCCTCTGTGTGTGTGTGTGTGTGTGTGTGTGTGTGCAGGTTGTCGGGAAGAGGAAGCCTGACACCACATTTGTGATCATCAGAACTCAGTTTATTGCCTTTCAGCTACACAATATATACGTTACTTAATTAGCCTCATACATATTGCAAAAGCTAAGCTCAGGATAGGCTGCTGTCCACCTGCGTTAATCAGCTTGTTTGGCAGTCTTGTGGTATCTTCTTCTTCATTGTTTGTGTGTCTCAGTTCCGCTTCTCATGGGAACTCCTTGTGCTTCTCAGGTCTTGTTTCTCATGGGAATCTTACTTGCTTATCAAGGGCCCACAAGCTGCAGCTGTGGCTCTGGATGTTCCTTAGCTCTTAACCATTGCAGTGCCAGATCCTCCACATTTCCCACATTTCCCCCTGTTTCTTTAATGGTTACAAAGCACTAGTTAATTTCTTAGTTAAGCAGTTAAACATTAATTGAACAATTAAAACAGTAATTATAATGATTATCAATAGCCGTAGTCCTTTCTTCAGCAGTTGAGCCAGCCAAGGAGAAAGTCTGAGCTGACAGCCAGTCATTGCAAAGCACAGCAAAACAACCTTTTGAAAGTTATTATTATCAAAAGCAACAACAACACTGTCTTACACAAATTCTTGAGCTACTCAGTGATTCTTCAGCTTTGAGCAACCTCTCCACTTCAACTTGTTATTATAAGGTTACTTAAAATAATTTTTCTAGCAAGTACTACTTTAGCTAATTGAAACTGTGAAAACAATATACACCGTTGCTCTAAAGTCTCTGCCAAGCTCTAATCTTGATTAAAGAGTCCATGGTTTTTTCTGAACTCTAATTCTTGATTCTGATCAGGTGAGTAGGTAATTGCTTCAAACTTGTTGATGATAGAACACATGCATACTCTCTTCTCTAGGTTAACAGGTTAACATTTGAGCTTTGTCATTACATGTTATTATACACTCAATTGTGGGTTTTGCATTATGAGCAAAGGTAATTAAGGCAACAGATACAACTACAGGTGCAATACATAAGAGAAAGAGAACAGTACTTTAAAAATATACAGATCATTAACCATTTAACTATTAGCTACTACCCAGAGTCTACAATCACGGGAGAGTCCCATTTTACAGGTGAGACTTGAAGACCTTTCCCGGGCAAGGTTGTCAAGTTTACCTGAAAAGGGGTTCCAGCTCTCCAAGCCCAATTGGTGAGCCAAAATGACTCAATTGCAGTTTTAGGGTAGAAACATCTGGGATTAAAGATTCAGTACCCGATCAGCTTAGGGCCAGGACTTGGCCAGAGCCCAGGCCTTACCTGAGAGGGTCTCTCTAAATCTTCTAAACAAGCTTCTATTAATATCAATTCTTTCAAGCAATATACTTCTTGCAGATCGGCGTTGTGGTTTAGTTTTAACTAAATAATCAATGGTACCATAAACAAATTACAAATAGCTGTGAACAAAGAGACACATATGTATAGCATCAAATAATGTTTTCTGGGTAATGCTCTCTGTAAAAGCTTAGTAAATTCATATCATTACTTTAACAACACATCTAGAATTTCATGTTTTGACAGAACTTAAACTTTAACTTCACTTAAAATTAAGATAAATCTAACAGAGCTTAAAGTTAACATCATTGAAAGCAAAAATTAATGTCAAGCAC
Source organism: Acanthiza pusilla (assembly GCA_036630365.1). Taxonomy (NCBI): domain Eukaryota; kingdom Metazoa; phylum Chordata; class Aves; order Passeriformes; family Acanthizidae; genus Acanthiza; species Acanthiza pusilla. The sequence continues at coordinate 216,195 of JAXCHO010000167.1, read as the reverse complement.
TTAAAAAATAAGTCCTATCTCATAGGTGCCTCTACCCAGACTTACATGCTGATAAAATACAAATTAACAGAGACAATTCACACACATGTACAGGAAAACAAAATTAAACTTGCCTTTGCTAAAGTTATTATGGGGCTAACTGACTCTTAGGCCACAAAATGCTTTACAGAATTGGCCTCAGGATGCTACTCAGCCAGTTCTGGCTCTGAAGCAGCAAGTTACACCCCTCTGCCAGCTGTTACAAATTCACTAAACAACACCACCACTCACAAACATGGAAATTTTCTTCACTCGACTACAAGCGTCTGTTTTCTCTTTTCTTTCTTTCAGAGGTTACCAAAATTCAACTTCTTAATCAAACTGAAAACCAACAGACTTTACATAAATTTTGATCAACTTAAAGTTGACAGGTCTGACTTATAAACTCAAAAGGCATAAAAGACTCAAACAACATTCTTAGTACATTTGCTGCAGCACTTTCACACTTGTATGCACACAGATACTGATTAAGGTATACCTATGGAAAGAAAAATAGTCCTTTGAATTCAGTGAGGTAGTCACTCTGAATGCCTTTGCATTCTTTTAACTTTAAATTTACTAAAATTAGATACAAGATTAAGAGTATACCTTAAGAGTTTTAGATACAGCAGAATTTAACTTATTTTGACTTTCTTCGCACAAGAAACTACTGAAAATTCATCATACAGCAGTTAAACATTTGCAAATAATATCAAGAAATAAATCTAAAGTGTGGCAGATTTACAGTCATGTGGAAAATGCCTGTTCACTCCTCTAAGATAAATGTAAGTTTATTAAGATGTTTTCGAGATGCAGCTTTACTCACAGGGATGATAGCACTGCACGTTCTTGGAAAATTGCATTTAAGACCTGCTTAACTTGCTGATGCTAAGACAGCTTTCTGTAAAAATAATTACAAACGGTTTGAGATGTAAAGCACATGTGTCTACATGGCAAAAACAATTGCATTTAAATTGTCTTATTAAAGCTGTATAGGCAGACAGGTAAAGCTGGCACCACGCTACATGTTTTTACAGTAGAGGATCGTGAGCTAATTATATTCGATTTCCAAACAGCTTCTGCAGATAACAAACATGGAGTTAGGCCTAGTATAGGCCCCACCCTCAGCCTGCCCAGATACCTTGTCTCCCCGTGGGAAATTCCCTGCTTTACCCCCACAGGAACTGCAGATTTTAGGCACCTTGAATGCACATAGCTGTACCACCTTCACATTTCTCAGCACAAGGAATAGCCCTATGGCTTGGTGGGTCAATGCCACAACACCATGCTACCCAAGTGTTTCACACCGGTGTAATTCAATCACAAACTAAAACTAACCTTGAGTTTTAGTATACATATGCAACTCCCGCAGGGCATTTTCTTAATCTGTGCGGACTGAGCATGGACCAGAGTGCCAATGGCAATTAAAGGTGGTCCATCTACTTTGGGGAAAGTAACCCTCTTTTCTCTAAAGATGACAATTGCACTATGGAGCCAACAAAACTGAACTCACCACTCTCATACTCACAGCATACATGCTTTTACTTCTGCCTGCAGAGATACAGCTGAGTTCTGGAACACTGCCACTTCATCGGCTCCTGGGCTTGCAAGTGCACAAGGCCTCAGGAGCCTGAACAAACCTGGCTGTTGGTTGGCCAAGTTTAGTAATGCTACCAGCATAGCGATAGCTGACTCGTTAATTGATGTAGACAGCATTAGACATGCTATATTCCAAAATCAAGCAGCAATTGATTTTTTGCTTTTACTGCATGGGCATGGGTGCAAAGAATTTGACAGGTTATGTTGTATGAACTTAAGTGACCATTCCCGCTCTTCCATCCCTCCACTGCCCTGCACTGACTTGCTCGGCCATCCCCACCTTGACTTCCCCACCCATTTGTCCAGGCCCAGCCTTGCCTTCCCTTCTCCTTCTGGGACTCTCATTGCCTTGCCTACCTCCCCCTTGCCTTGCCTTGCCCTGTAAACACAGCAGTTGCCTTCTGTTGCCCTCAAAGCCCTCACTTGCCTTGCAGGACCTTGCTCACCCCTCCCCCACCTGGAATTCAAGACCCTTCTTTTCGTGACAATTCTTCAACTTGCCTTGCCCTGCCTGCTTCCCTCAGGAAGCCTTCAAGGCCTTCACATACCCGCAGTCTTTCAGGAGCATGGAAGAGGAAGCCCATAGGAGGTCACGTGAAGCCAGACCTGTCTGTCCCAGCAGCTTTTGCCTGGCATCAATTCTTGCATGTATGGAATTTTGGACAGGCAATCCACATTTGTCTTCTGGGCTCCGGAACCAAAATGACAGTTCTTCTGCATTGGAAGGAAAGCAGGTAGCCCCAGTGTTTTAGGTGCAGATTAGAGATGGTGCAGGTGAGAGCAAGGCCAGTCAAATCAGTCTTTCCTGGCCACTTCCGCCTGCCAGCAATCTATGAACCTCACCTGTCTTGCCTTGCTAAACCACCATTGCTGTGCATTCCCTTTCATGCCCATTCCCTACCCTAGACCTGCTTACTGCTTGTGTCTGCGACTGAATTCATGTCAAAGGCCCTGCCATATTTGGTCCTGTGCTTGTTGTGCATGTCCACGAGATAATGAAGAAAAGAGAATGAAGAAAACTTTCTTGCTTGACTCCACTTCCTCCTTCCGGTTTTCCTAGCACCTTCAGTTTCAACTCTGTGATTAAAACTTCCGGTCTCCCTAGCACACTCCGATTCAACTCTATGATACAAAACTTCCGGTCTTCCTAGCACCTTCAGTTTTAACTCTGTGGTTAAAACTTCCGGTCTCCCTAGCACATCCAATTTTTAACTCTGTCATACCAACTTCCGGCCTTCCTAGCACATCCGGTTTTTGTAACCAACTCTACTTTTGCTTGTATTGTAGCCTAAAAGACAGGCTACCTGAAACAGAGGCCAAGACAAATTAGGAGTATAAAAAGCAGACAATTTATTTAAGGCCTGCAGAGGCCTTAAAGGTAGATTCAGGCAAACAAAGTCCCCTGTCGGGGACGACACCCAAAATGGACCCCGAGTCACGAGCTCTTCACCTTTTATAAGTTCTGTTTCATTAGCATATTGGCCCTTAATTCTCCAATCGTACCCTCAGGTGATGATGTTAACCACCCCAGGCCTGCTCCCCCCATCTCACAGTTGTTTACATATTTTCAAGCCCTAAGGCAATGAATATGTCCTTGAATCTGTACTCAGAGAGTCTTGTTTTGGCTAAAGGTGCTGGGAACAGGGGATTTTAGCACTTTGTAAGAAGCACAGAACTACAGCAAGTTACAGCTACACGAAGAGTAAAAAACTAGAAATACCTGAAGGCATCAGTATAGCTCATTGTATTATTGCTTGAATTGCCATTGTTTGTTAGACAGCCTTGTCATTGTTTGCTAGCAGCCAATCTTAATGTGCCACAGTAATTATGAAAAGGTATAAGAGCAGCAGCAGCAGAGAATAATTAAGAGCTTCTTCTGGCTAATTCTAAACAAAACTCAGCTCCCACTTTTCACCACAGTTAAATAAAACTAGTGTTCTGGAAATGATCTTTCCTCTCCTTTGCGGTGGATGCCAGTCCCTATTGTCCCTACTGACTATATTTCACTTATCATTGTGGGATGGTTTTGGCACCTATGGAATGAATGCCTTTGGATAAAATGAAAATCCTGCAAATCAAAAGCCTCTTTGCATAAGGGGAAGATGAAGAAAGCAGAGAAGTTTTCAGATGTATCTTAGCTTGCTTTTTACATTAATTTTACCTTTGTTTCTGATGCCAAAGTGATTTTTGCCTTTTTACTTTTCTGTATTTGTGACCTTGCCAGTAGTTTTTCCCCAGCCAGAAAGACCAAACTCATTGCAGAGCTCCAAGCCCTGGAGGGCACAAGGCCCCTCTCCTGTCTTGCTTCTTCCTGGGAACCAAGCCTGACAACAAGATCTTCAAGACACATTTTAGTCAACAAGTCCAACTAGTACCAAGGGTGGGGGGGCTCCAGAGAAGGGGCTTGACCTGGGGGGAATTGCATCCCCACTTGTCCTCTGAATTGGTGCTTTTGATCAATGATGCTAATTTCCTAAAACCTAGAAGACTGTATTCAGCCGGGGGGAGGGGTGGGCGTTTGTGGATATTCTTCCTGGAACTGTCCCTGGAGCTCCAGTAAAGATCCCCTTTTATCTAATCTCCTATACTGAAAGGATCTTGAGTTTCATTTCTAGGCTGAAAAAGGCAGCATTTCAGATGAGTTATTCTCCAGCTGCACTGTTACAAACACTGGAAAAATGAAAGACCGTTCACTTTAAGCACTCAAAACACAGCTCCTTCTACCCATATTCTCCCTACTGGAACTATAGGATCAGTCTTCTCTGTGGGTTTTGCCCTCCCTATCCATTCAAAGTCCCACATAGTCTTGCTTGTCAGGTGCCAAGCTATGGTATCCACCCCCCCCCCCACCACGCCCCAGAAACCCGGTCTTATCGCCACTTGAGGTGATAGGAGCAGAAGCAAACAAGGAGGTTACTATCACTGTTCCAGGGGAATGGCACTGGTGCCAAGTACCCACTCCGCACTTACGTCGGCAGGAGTAATGGGTGGGAGCAGGAAGAGGGGGGAGGTAACTGCTCTTCTGTTTGTGATTTAACAGGATACCTGCAACCCATACACCCCCTGGAGCAAAACATCTGGGTGACCCTGGCTAAGGCAACTGGACAAGATCCCTTATGCCTTAGCACTGCTGCGCCTCAGAAGCCATTCACAAAGTGTCTGATCGGCATCCTTCTCACCACCCCTGAACTGCCACAGTTATGGAACAGCACCCCTGCCTCCTCAGCCTGCCCGGATACATTGTCTCCCCGTGGGAAATTCCCTGCTTTACCCCCACAGGAACTGCAGATTTTAGGCACCTTGAATGCACATAGCTGTACCACCTTCACATTTCTCAGCACAAGGAATAGCCCTATGGCTTGGTGGGTCAATGCCACAACACCATGCTACCCAAGTGTTTCACACCGGTGTAATTCAATCACAAACTAAAACTAACCTTGAGTTTTAGTATACATATGCAACTCCCGCAGGGCATTTTCTTAATCTGTGCGGACTGAGCATGGACCAGAGTGCCAATGGCAATTAAAGGTGGTCCATCTACTTTGGGGAAAGTAACCCTCTTTTCTCTAAAGATGACAATTGCACTATGGAGCCAACAAAACTGAACTCACCACTCTCATACTCACAGCATACATGCTTTTACTTCTGCCTGCAGAGATACAGCTGAGTTCTGGAACACTGCCAAGATAATCACTGCCTCTTCATCGGCTCCTGGGCTTGCAAGTGCACAAGGCCTCAGGAGCCTGAACAAACCTGGCTGTTGGTTGGCCAAGTTTAGTAATGCTACCAGCATAGCGATAGCTGACTCGTTAATTGATGTAGACAGCATTAGACATGCTATATTCCAAAATCAAGCAGCAATTGATTTTTTGCTTTTACTGCGTGGGCATGGGTGCAAAGAATTTGACAGGTTATGTTGTATGAACTTAAGTGACCATTCCCGCTCTTCCATCCCTCCACTGCCCTGCACTGATTTGCTCAGCCATCCCCACCTTGACTTCCCCACCCATTTGTCCAGGCCCAGCCTTGCCTTCCCTTCCCTTCCCTTCTTTTTCTAGAACTCTCATTGTCTTGCTTATCTCTCCCTTGCCTTGCCTTGCCCTGTAAATGCAGCAGTTGCCTTCTGTTGCCCTCAAAGCCTTCACTTGCCTTGCAGGACCTTGCTCACCCCTCCCCCACCTGGAATTCAAGACCCCTCTTTTCGTGGCATTTCTTCAACTTGCCTTGCCCTGCCTGCTTCCCTCAGGAAGCCTTCAAGGCCTTCACATACCCGCAGCGTTTCAGGAGCATGGAAGAGGAAGCCCATAGGAGCCAAACCCGTCTGTCCCAGCAGCTTTTTTCTGGCATCAATTCTTGCATGTACAGGATTTTGGACTGGCAATCCACATTTGTCTTCTGAGCTCTGGGACCAAGATGACAGTTCTTCTGCATTGGAAGGAAAGCAGGTAGCCCCAGTGTTTTAGGTGCAGATTAGAGCTGGCACAGGTGAGAGCAAGACTGTTATTATACACTCAATTGTGGGTTTTGCATTATGAGCAAAGGTAATTAAGGCAACAGATACAACTACAGGTGCAATACATAAGAGAAAGAGAACAGTACTTTAAAAATATACAGATCATTAACCATTTAACTATTAGCTACTACCCAGAGTCCACAATCACGGGAGAGTCCCATTTTACAGGTGAGACTTGAAGACCTTTCCCGGGCAAGGTTGTCAAGTTTACCTGAAAAGGGGTTCCAGCTCTCCAAGCCCAATTGGTGAGCCAAAATGACTCAATTGCAGTTTTAGGGTAGAAACATCTGGGATTCAAGATTCAGTACCCGATCAGCTTAGGGCCAGGGCTTGGCCAGAGTCCAGGCCTTACCTGAGAGGGTCTCTCTAAATCTTCTAAACAAGCTTCTATTAATATCAATTCTTTAAAGCAATATACTTCTTGCAGATCGGTGTTGTGGTTTAGTTTTAACTAAATAATCAATGGTACCATAAACAAATTACAAATAGCTGTGAACAAAGAGACACATATGTATAGCATCAAATAATGTTTTCTGGGTAATGCTCTCTGTAAAAGCTTAGTAAATTCATATCATTACTTTAACAACACATCTAGAATTTCATGTTTTGACAGAACTTAAACTTTAACTTCACTTAAAATTAAGATAAATCTAACAGAGCTTAAAGTTAACATCATTGAAAGCAAAAATTAATGTCAAGCACTTAAAAAATAAGTCCTATCTCATAGGTGCCTCTACCCAGACTTACATGCTGATAAAATACAAATTAACAGAGACAATTCACACACATGTACAGGAAAACAAAATTAAACTTGCCTTTGTTAAAGTTATTACGGGGCTAACTGACTCTTAGGCCACAAAATGCTTTACAGAATTGGCCTCAGGATGCTACTCAGCCAGTTCTGGCTCTGAGGCAGCAAGTTACACCCCTCTGCCAGCTGTTACAAATTCACTAAACAACACCACCACTCACAAACATGGAAATTTTCTTCACTCGACTACAAGCGTCTGTTTTCTCTTTTCTTTCTTTCAGAGGTTACCAAAATTCAACTTCTTAATCAAACTGAAAACCAACAGACTTTACATAAATTTTGATCAACTTAAAGTTGACAGGTCTGACTTATAAACTCAAAAGGCATAAAAGACTCAAACAACATTCTTAGTACATTTGCTGCAGCACTTTCACACTTGTACGCACACAGATACTGATTAAGGTATACCTATGGAAAGAAAAATAGTCCTTTGAATTCAGTGAGGTAGTCACTCTGAATGCCTTTGCATTCTTTTAACTTTAAATTTACTAAAATTAGATACAAGATTAAGAGTATACCTTAAGAGTTTTAGATACAGCAGAATTTAACTTATTTTGACTTTCTTCGCACAAGAAACTACTGAAAATTCATCATACAGCAGTTAAACATTTGCGAATATCAAGAAATAAATCTAAAGTGTGGCAGATTTACAGTCATGTGGAAAATGCCTGTTCACTCCTCTAAGATAAATGTAAGTTTATTAAGATGTTTTCGAGATGCAGCTTTACTCACAGGGATGATAGCACTGCACGTTCTTGGAAAATTGCATTTAAGACCTGCTTAACTTGCTGATGGTAGGACAGCTTTCTGTAAAAATAATTACAAACGGTTTGAGATGTAAAGCACATGTGTCTACATGGCAAAAACAATTGCATTTAAATTGTCTTATTAAAGCTGTATAGGCAGACAGGTAAAGCTGGCACCACGCTACATGTTTTTACAGTAGAGGATCGTGAGCTAATTATATTCGATTTCCAAACAGCTTCTGCAGATAACAAACATGGAGTTAGGCCTAGTATAGGCCTCACCCTCAGCCTGCCCAGATACATTGTCTCCCCGTGGGAAATTCCCTGCTTTACCCCCACAGGAACTGCAGATTTTAGGCACCTTGAATGCACATAGCTGTACCACCTTCACATTTCTCAGCACAAGGAATAGCCCTATGGCTTGGTGGGTCAATGCCACAACACCATGCTACCCAAGTGTTTCACACCGGTGTAATTCAATCACAAACTAAAACTAACCTTGAGTTTTAGTATGCATATGCAACTCCCGCAGGGCATTTTCTTCATCTGTGCGGACTGAGCATGGACCAGAGTGCCAATGGCAATTAAAGGTGGTCCATCTACTTTGGGGAAAGTAACCCTCTTTTCTCTAAAGATGACAATTGCACTATGGAGCCAACAAAACTGAACTCACCACTCTCATACTCACAGCATACATGCTTTTACTTCTGCCTGCAGAGATACAGCTGAGTTCTGGAACACTGCCAAGATAATCACTGCCTCTTCATCGGCTCCTGGGCTTGCAAGTGCACAAGGCCTCAGGAGCCTGAACAAACCTGGCTGTTGGTTGGCCAAGTTTAGTAATGCTACCAGCATAGCGATAGCTGACTCGTTAATTGATGTAGACAGCATTAGACATGCTATATTCCAAAATCAAGCAGCAATTGATTTTTTGCTTTTACTGCGTGGGCATGGGTGCAAAGAATTTGACAGGTTATGTTGTATGAACTTAAGTGACCATTCCCGCTCTTCCATCCCTCCACTGCCCTGCACTGATTTGCTCAGCCATCCCCACCTTGACTTCCCCACCCATTTGTCCAGGCCCAGCCTTGCCTTCCCTTCCCTTCTTTTTCTAGAACTCTCATTGTCTTGCTTATCTCTCCCTTGCCTTGCCTTGCCCTGTAAATGCAGCAGTTGCCTTCTGTTGCCCTCAAAGCCTTCACTTGCCTTGCAGGACCTTGCTCACCCCTCCCCCACCTGGAATTCAAGACCCCTCTTTTCGTGGCATTTCTTCAACTTGCCTTGCCCTGCCTGCTTCCCTCAGGAAGCCTTCAAGGCCTTCACATACCCGCAGCGTTTCAGGAGCACGGAAGAGGAAGCCCATAGGAGCCAAACCCGTCTGTCCCAGCAGCTTTTTTCTGGCATCAATTCTTGCATGTACAGAATTTTGGACTGGCAATCCACATTTGTCTTCTGAGCTCTGGGACCAAGATGACAGTTCTTCTGCATTGGAAGGAAAGCAGGTAGCCCCAGTGTTTTAGGTGCAGATTAGAGCTGGCACAGGTGAGAGCAAGACCAGTCAAGTCAGTCTTTCCTGGCCGCTTTTGTCTACCAGCAGCTGCCTTGCCTTGGCAACCCAAGAGTTTCCTCTTCTTGCCCTGCTAAACCTCCATGGCTTTGAGTTCTCTTCTGTGCCCATGCCCCACCTGGCTACAGCTTTCCTCCACGGCCTTGCTTTGCCTACTCCTTCCTGTTTCTGCCTGGCCTACCCATCACTGGGCTTACCTTCTTATGCCTAGCCTTGCCTCTAACTTCTGGACCTTCTCTTGCCTACCACTCCATTTGCTTTCCCCTCACTGCTCTGGCCTTGTCTACCTCCCCCTTGACTTGCCTCCAATTGCCTACACTTGCCTTGTATTGCCTTGCCTGCATGGAAGGCAAGGTAAAGAGTGGTAGGCAAGGCAAAGCAAAGCAAGGACGATGTAGGCAGGGCAAGGGAAGGCAGATGCAAGAAAGGCAAGCAAAGCAAGAGGAGGCTAGGAAAAACTGGGCAAGGTAGAGAAGGCAAGTCCCAGCCAAAAGACTCGGAGTGCCTTTCCTTGAGAAGCAAAGGCCATAGTGCCAGTGTCAGTGGAGCAGAAGGAAAGGTACCATGGGGAGGTACAGTCCAGCAAGACATTTCTCTCCTGGCCCCTTCTGGGTAGGAGTAATTGTTGGACGTATGCAATACTGGAGGTGCTATGCAACTTTGGCTTGGTAAGCTCCTGAAGGAGAATGGCAAGGCTTTTTCATGGGAAGGAAAGCACGCAACCCCAGCGCTGGAGGCGCAGAGAAGAAGCTGCCCAGTGGAGGTCCGGGGCACCAGCTGCTTTCTGTCCTGACATATCTGGTGTGGAAGCATTGCTTCAGTTTGTACACTTTACGGACATGGAATCCATCTTTGGAAGGTGGCCTCTTGAAAGATTCAGTTTGGCAGGTGGTTTCCGCATCTCAGAAGTGGCCTTCTGAAATTCTGGCAACACCATCTTTTGGACAAGGTAAACCGCTCTGCTCAGTCTTGGTGGGTAGCCTACCTAGCAGCCTAGGTAATGCTGAGGAACAGTGTTCTGGCACCTTTGCATGGGATCAGTCCCTGGATGTTCTGTATTTTGGAGGAGGGGATGCCATTTCATTGGAGATGGGCTTCTAATTCCTCTCTTTTGCAAAGGAAACAACTTTGCATGTGTACATTGGTTGGTCTTAGTGAATTTTAAGACTTTTGCCCATAGGCAGTTCTCTGGCTTTGCGCTGTTGAACTGTCAGTGGGAATGCAAACGCCAGGCTGTTGAGCTTTTTGTCCTGGTCCCGTTCATGTGGGAGCAGCTCCCCTCCATGGTGCTGGACCTGACTGGATGCAGACTCAGTGAGACTGCAGGGTTAGGATGGTAGCAAGAGCTGAGAAGGAAAGGGCCGATAGCAGGGTGTGTGCTGGTACCTCGACGGGTGCAGTTGAAGTTGTCGGCAGCAAGAGCTTTCTCAGCTGGCATCTTTGTGAGCTCTGCTTTTGCCAGATGTTCTCAAGTTTGTAGCCAGATTCTTGTGAGAGTGAAAAGAATTTTTAAGGCAAAGGCCACTAGAGTGTGGTGCAAATAAGAGTTTGCAGTTGGAAGGGGAAGATCAAAGCAATCTTTTGGGGCTGACAGATGAGTTGAGAGCAGGCACCTTTCCAACTTGGCTGTGGAATTGGGCGGCTTCCGAGCTGGACACAGCGCGATACCTTTAAAAGCAAGTCGAGAGTGCCATCGTGATGCCTTTGAATATTTCTAGTTTTCCTCTTAATGCATCTGTAACTTACTGCAGTTTAGTGCTTCTTACTAAGTGCTAAAATGCTCTGTTCCCAGCACCTTCAACCAAAACAAGGCTCTCTGAACACAGATTCAAGGACATATTCGCTGCCTTGGGGCCTGAAAATATGTAAACAACTGTAAGATGAAGGGGGGCAGGCCTGGGGTGGTGAACATTGTCACCTGAGGGTATGATTGGAGAATTAAGGGCCAATATGCTAATGAAACAGAACTTATAAAATGTGAAGGGCTCATGACCCAGTGTGCATTTCGGGTGTGGTCCCTGGGGGGGACGTTCGTTTGCCCGGAGTGTACCTTGAAGGCCTCGAATAAATTTATCCGCATTTTATACTCCTAATTTGTTTTGGCTTCTCTTTTAGGCATCAGTTTTGGCACCCCACGAAGGGACAGAAGGTCTCTCTCCAAACCCCTCTGGGCCAGCACTCCCTCTGCCAGCCTGGACGGTACCGGAGACCAAGGACCCAGTACAGAAGCACGGGAGTAGGCGTATAAACAGCGGTGTTCTGTGGTGAGGAGAAAATCTCCTATAATTCGTTTGGCGCGTGGGATAAGGAGTGCCGTTGTTCACGTAAGTTTCGGCAGTGCAGCACTGCAGTGACAAACGTTGGCCTCGGGCCAGCGTGTGGCGTGGTGAGTAAGCTCAGTGCCAGTATACAAGAGACGGCTGGTTCGATTCCTGCTTTAGCTTTTGCAGTTAGACTCTAAGTGTGCGACTTCCCCCGTTCAAAATTTAGACATGGGGTGTCATTTTTCAAGTGGAAGCTCTATTCCAATTTCTGAGAATTCCCCATTAGAGCTAGCACTAAAGAACTGGCGAACGCTAGCCGGCAAGCATACTTATCTTATAAAAGCAGAATTGATCAGGCTATCCCAACGTGTTTGGCCCACCTATGAGCTTGAGGAAGACCAGACATGGCCTACAGATGGTAGTTTAGATGAGAAATTGATATCAAACCTGATAGCTCGCCTACGAAAAGACCATTACAGTATGGAAATTGAATATGCAAAGCTCTTTAGACTTCTATCACGGGACGAAAAGTTACAGAGACCCGAGACAGAACATCATATAATGGTTTTAAGGAAGAAAAAGAAAGAGAATATAAAGAAAAAGACTCTTCCTAACCCCGGGGGGGGGGTGAAGCAGAAATGGATTTGTTAGCTCCCGCGTTAAGAACTGGGACCTCAGCGGCGCCGGGCCCGGCCCCGCTGCCCCCCCCTCCCCCGCCGCCTCCTTCGGGGGCAGCTGCGGGTGGGGGTGGGGCCTCGGCGGCCGCTGGGTCAGGGACTGTGGGTTCCTCGGTTGTCTCGGACTCTCCTTCGCCGTCCCCGCCTCAGGCTCGTTCCCCCTCTGGGAAAGCTGCCGACAAAGATGAGACCCCAGCCGCGCCGCTGATAAAGAAAGAGGGGGAGGAAAAGGCAGATACCTGTAAGCCCCCACCACCCCCTGCAGGGGAGACAGAAACCCTGGTGAAACCAGATACTTCGGGCTGGCTTTGGCCCCCGCTCCCGCCTTCGCCCCCCTCCCCTCCTCGAGTTTCTCCCGGGCCGGGGGAGGTGGGAGGATCCGGCCCACGACCTGCGGCGCCGCCCCTGGGGGCAGTGCCGGAGGCGAAACCGGGCGGCTGGAGGCGGGGTTCCCCAGCCCGGCCACCGTCGGGGATAGAATACTGGAGGCGGGAACAAGAGTACCCGCCCCGGCCACCTTCGGGAATAGAATATTGGGGAGGGGAGCAAGATTTCCCGGCCCCACCACCGCCGGGGGCAGGGCCGGGTGGCTGGTGGAGGGGCCCCCCGGCCCGGCCTCCTTTGGGGCCAGAGCGTTGGGGGTGGAGACGGGATTTCCCGCCTCCGCCGGGGGCAGGACTAGAAGACTGGGGGTGGGCTCCGATGCCTGCCGTGTCCGCGCCGCCGCCCCCGCCGGGGCCGGAGCGGGGCGGCCCCGGGCGGGCTTTTTCGCCCGTCGCGTCCGCGCCACCGCCACCGGGGGCGGAGGGGGGCGGTTCCGGGCGGGCCCCCTCGCCTGTTGCGTCCGCGCCGCCGCCACCGGGAGCGGAGGGGGCCGGCTCTGAGCGAGGTCCCTCGCCTGTTGCATCCCCGCCGCCCCCGCCGGGGGCGGACGGGGCCGGCTCCGGGCGGGCTTCCTCGCCCGTTGTGTCTGCGCCGCCTCCGGCCCCGTCGGGCGCGGGGCAGTGCTGTTGCCGACCGCCCCCGCCCCCGCCGGGTACCGAACCATGCGGTTGCAGACAAACCCCGGCGGCTGCTCCGCCCTTGCCGCCGCCGGGCAAGACACAATGTTGTTGCAAGCACACTCCGGCGCCTGCTCCGTCGCTGCCGCCACCGGGCACGGTACAATGCTGTTGCACCCACACCCGGTCCTGCAGCGTTCGGACAGGCAGCTGTAAAATGACAGGCTCAACAGAGACCGACAGTAGTGTTAGTTCAGAGATCTCCTCTGACGAGGAAGATCATAAGACAACTAGACGAAGAAGGGGTAAAATAGCCAAGAAGGCTATAAGAGAACGGAGCCCCATAGCAAAGAGGACGAGAGCTAAAAAGAAAGAAGAGCCAGTTTTGCAAGCTCCCCTGAGACAGGCTGCCGGGAACCAGGGACCCATGTATGTTAAGGTTCCATTCTCCCTTGGAGAATTAGAACAGTGGAAATCCATTGTTGGGACATACAAAGAAAATCCGGACAAGGTTGCTGCATTAGTGCAGAGAGCAATTTCGACACAGAATCCTGATTGGAATGACTTAAAAGCGATGTTGGAGACGTTGCTTGATCCAATTGAAAAGGAGATGGTTTACAAAGCTATTCAGGCTTCTGTGGATTCGCAGATAGCAGGTGGAACGCTTCAGGGTACCACCGCGGAAATCTTCCCAATGGAAGATCCACGCTGGGACCCAAATATTCCGGATCACATGGCTAGGCTAAAGCGATACCAGAATTTCGTGATATATGGGTTAAAGCATGGTGTTCCAAAGGCTTTAAATTTGTCAAAGTTGTATGAAATAAAACAAGATCTAGATGAATCTCCCACTGATTTCCTAAATAGGCTAAGGGAAGCTGCAGTCAAATACACAAATATAGACCCTGATTCAGCTAATGGAAGAGCACATCTAAGTTATGTATTTGTAGGCCAATCTAGCAGCGATATAAGGAGAAAACTACAAAAGCTAGAAGGAGAGCAAGACCTAACCAGATTGTTAAACGTAGCTTGGAAGACATATCGAGACAGAGATTCTAGCAGCAAAGTTAAGCAATCTAGTAAAAAAGGTAGCCAGGAGAAGTCATCCAAGAGTACCTCTCCACCCCAGGACAAAGATCAGTGTGCCTTTTGTAAGGAAAAAGGACATTGGAAAAAAGACTGTCCTAAGTTAAAAAAGAAATCCTCGGTTCCCCAGTTGGCTGTGGAACCAGGGTCAGAATCGGGATCAGGATCAGATTCAGAATGAAGGGGACCGAAGGCTTCTTCCCCAGCAGAGCCTTTGGTTATAGCTAAGCTGGGGAAAGATGATGTTGAATTTTTGGTAGATTCCGGAGCGGCATATTCTGTGTTAAATACCTTAGAAGGGAAACTGAGTCGAGATACTGTGAAAGTTATTGGAGCTACAGGGGTAACCGAAACGCGGCCTTTCTTCAAACCCCTAAAATTCAAACTGGGGAAGCACTGGGTAACTCATCAATTTCTTTATATGCCTAACTCCCCCAAACCATTGCTTGGGAGGGATTTACTGGAAAAACTGGAAGCCGAAATTAAGTTTAGAAAGGGGCAGGGTGTACAAGTCATAATTCCTGAGTCTAAATTTGTCGAAGTTGCTGCACTTTTTGTACAGGAAAAATGTGGTGAAATCCCTGCTGAAGTTGAAAATGCTGTTAATCCAATAGTGTGGGCCAGTGATGTTCCAGGAAGATCCACACGAGCAGAACCGGTGAGTATTGCACTTAAACCAGGAGCAATACAGGTGAGACAAAAACAATACCCTTTAAAAGTGGAAAGTCGTAGAGGACTGGTGCCTATAATTGAAAAGTTCCTTAAATTTGGGTTGCTAGTAGAATGTAAATCCAAGTACAACACGCCCATCTTACCGGTAAAGAAAGCAGATGGCAAGAGTTACAGATTAGTGCAAGATTTGAGGGCAATCAACAAGATCACTGAGGATATACATTCAGTTGTATCGAACCCTTACACTCTTTTAAGCACACTGACGAATGAACTGGGGTGGTTCACAGTTTTAGACCTCAAAGATGCCTTCTTCTGTATTCCAATTCACAAGGATAGCCAGGAACTCTTTGCCTTTGAATGGGAAAACCCTGACACAGGAAGGAAGACACAGCTCACCTGGACAGTCTTGCCCCAAGGATTCAAGAATAGCCCAACTATATTTGGCCACCAGCTGTCAAAGGAACTAGAAGACTGGAGGAGACAAGAACCAGAGGGAGAAGTTCTTCAGTATGTTGATGACCTCTTAATTGCAGCCAAAACGCGACACGACTGCATCAAGCTCACTGTAAGTCTTTTAAACTATCTGGGAACAGGCGGGTATCGTGTCTCTAAAGAAAAGGCACAGATTGCCAAGGAAACAGTAGTTTACTTGGGCCTAGAAATTGTCCGTGGCCATCGACAACTCAGCAAAGAACGGAAGGAAGCCATCTGCCGCCTTCCACAGCCTGACACTGTGAGAGAAATGCAGGCCTTCCTTGGAATGGTAGGCTGGTGCCGTCTTTGGATTGCAAATTATGGACTACTGGTAAAACCTCTGTATGAGGCCCTTAAAGCAGCCGAAAAGGGAACCATTGTATGGACAGAAAGTACAAGAGCTGCATTCAAACAACTGAAACATTCCTTAATGTCAGCCCCAGCTTTGGGGCTCCCAGACTTAAGTAAACTTTTTGAACTTTTTACCTGTGAGCGACAGAATGTTGCTCTGGGGGTACTGGCACAGCACTTGGGAGATCAGCGAAGAGCTGTAGCGTATTTTTCAAAACAGTTAGACAACGTTAGCCAGGGGTGGCCTGGGTGTTTGAAAGCTGTGGCAGCAACTGTCATCCTAATACAAGAGGCTCGTAAATTCACCCTTGGGCGGCACATCGTTGTGTATGTACCCCATGCAGTGATCTCCGTGCTGGAGCAAAAGGGGGGACATTGGCTATCCCCTAGCAGAATGCTCAAATACCAATCTGTGTTGTTGGAACAGGACGATGTTACCCTGAAGACAACCTCTGTTGTTAACCCTGCCATGTTCTTGTCTTCCACTTTAATTGATAATGTGCCTGAGCATGACTGTTTGCAGACAATTGAAGAAGTCTATTCCAGCAGACCAGACCTGAGAGACATCCCACTAGACAGTCCAGATTGGGAACTGTTCACAGATGGCAGCAGCTTCATGAGAAAGGGTAAGAGGATGACAGGTTACGCAGTAACCACCATAGATAAAGTAATCGAAGCAAAAGCCTTGCCTTCAAATGTGTCATCACAGAAAGCCGAACTAATTGCTCTTACAAGGGCCTTAGACCTCAGCGAAGGAAAGAAGGTAAATATATGGACTGATTCGAAATATGCATTTAGTGTTGTCCATGCCCATGGAGCCATCTGGAAGGAGAGAGGACTGTTAAATGCTCAAGGTAATGAAATCAAACATGCTGAGCAAATCCTTGCCCTCTTAGAGAGCATCAAAAAACCTACAGAAGTGGCAATTATGCATTGTAAGGGCCACCAGAAAGGAAAGACCACTCACAGTTGGGAAATGGCTTTGCTGATGAAGCAGCGAGAGAAATTGCAGAGAAAGGCATTCTTGCAGTGATACCACAAAAAGAAATTGATTTGTCAGGATTTACCCCGAAGTATGATCAGGCAGACCACAAGTTAATTAAGTTTCTCAAAGCTGAGATCACAGAAGGTGGATGGGCTGTTACACCAGTGAACCAGGTTGTAGTCCCGCCCCTGATCCTACGAGAGATAGCTCAGAGAGAGCATGAGAGTACGCATTTTGGAGTTGAAAATCTTTTAAAACACCTTAAGAAGGTAGTAATAGGAAAGGGAATGACTGACATTGCACAATCAGTAGTAAGCAAATGTGAAATCTGCTGTAAGAACAATCCTGATACAAGAAAAAGAGTGTGTTAGGTGTAACAAAAACAGGAGATCTTCCTGGAGATTACTGGCAAGTGGATTATTTGCTGAGTTACCACGCAAAGAGGGATACAAATACATATTGGTATTAGTTGACACATTTAGTGGCTGGCCTGAGGCTTACCCCTGTCGTTCCAATACAGCAAGGGAAGTGGTAAAGGTTTTACTCAATCATATAATTCCAAGGTTTGGGGTTCCTTTAGGAATGTCATCAGATAGAGGGCCACATTTTGTTGCAACAGTGGTGGGAGAAATCAGCAAGATCCTGGGAATCAGTTGGGATCTGCATACACCATATAGACCCCAAGCAAGTGGTAAAGTCGAGCGTATGAATGGGATCCTTAAGACCCAGATTAGCAAAATTTGTCAAGAGACATCCATGACATGGGTTAAAGCATTGCCCATAGCCTTGCTAAGAATCCGAATACAACCAAGGCGGAGGGACAACATCAGTCCCTACGAAATATTGTATGGCAGGCCATATCAAATCCCACATGTCCCAGGAGAAATCCATATGAGAGGAAAGCTTGATTTGCAGAGATATCTAATGGCTTTAAGCTCCACTTTACAGAAACTCCAGAAGTACGTCGTGTTATCCAGACCCATAGGACTGGACACACCAGCACATCCCTTCCAACCTGGAGACTGGGTCTATGTTAAGTGGTGGGACAGTGATCCATTACGAGCCAAGTGGAAAGGACCATTCCAAGTCCTAATGACCACCCTTACTGCTGTCAAGATCGCTGGCAAAGGACCTTGGATTCATTACTCCCGAGTAAAGAAGGCATCTGCTCCAGAGACACCTGAAGATTAGAGACTGATGCAAACAAAATGATGTGATCTGGAGAATTCCTTTCTGTATGAAACTGTTTATATTAGTTAGAATCATAATTCTCACATAATAGCCAGCTGTATAGAATGTTTCTTAGTATTAGACACTTACTATTGTTAGAGGTATATACCTACCACTGTCAAATGCACATTATTAATGAGAGTTTAACATAGAGACCTGACAAGGTAGAGGCCTTGTCAGGCCTCTAAAGGGGGGAATGATGCCTTTGAATATTTCTAGTTTTCCTCTTAATGCACCTGTAACTTACTGCAGTTTAGTGCTTCTTACTAAGTGCTAAAATGCTCTGTTCCCAGCACCTTCAACCAAAACAAGGCTCTCTGAACACAGATTCAAGGACATATTCGCTGCCTTGGGGCCTGAAAATATGTAAACAACTGTAAGATGAAGGGGGGCAGGCCTGGGGTGGTGAACATTGTCACCTGAGGGTATGATTGGAGAATTAAGGGCCAATATGCTAATGAAACAGAACTTATAAAATGTGAAGGGCTCATGACCCAGTGTGCATTTCGGGTGTGGTCCCTGGGGGGGACGTTCGTTTGCCCGGAGTGTACCTTGAAGGCCTCGAATAAATTTATCCGCATTTTATACTCCTAATTTGTTTTGGCTTCTCTTTTAGGCATCAATCGTGTGGTTGATTCCATATGAGCGCCGACAGAGTCCAGGCAAAAGCCAAGCTCTTTTCTGGCCCGGCCCCACTCGTGTGCGAGCAGCAGTTCGTGGAGAAGCTCCGTGGTGAATCCTGTCCCTTGGACACTGAACGAATGTGAAGCTACATCTAGCGGAGAAGGAAGAGGAATCATTTCACAGCTGGCTGCACGGTGTTTCGGCTGCAAAACAAAAGGAAATTGGGAGCAGCTCCCCTTCATGGTGCTGGACCATGGTGCTGAGAAGGAAAGGGCCGATAGCAGGGTGTGTGCTGGTACCTCGACGGGTGCAGTTGAAGTTGTCGGCAGCTAGAGCTTTCTCAGTTGGCATCTTTGTGAGCTCTGCTTTTGCCAGATGTTCTCAAGTTTGTAGCCCGATTCTTGTGAGAGAGAAAAGAATTATTTGGGCAAAGGCGTTGGTGTTGCCGTTAGAGTGTGGTGCAAATAAGAGTTTTCAGTTGGAAGGGGAAGATCAAAGCAATCTTTTGGGGCTGACAGTCGAGTTGAGAGCAGGCACCTTCCCAACTTGGCTGTAGAATCGGGAGGATTCCGAGCTGGACACAGCGGGATTCCTTTAAAAGCAAGTCGAGAGTGCCATCGTGTGGTTGATTCCATATGAGCGCTGACAGAGTCCAGGCAAAAGCCAAGCTCACTTCCACGAAGGTCTGGAAACACTGGCACACGGGACACAATGTGCAGAGAGAGAAGGAGCAAGAGAGAGAGAGAAGCACTTTGCCCCAAATTCAGTCTTACAGAACTCGTGCACTTGGAGTTCCCAGAGAAGGTGGCGTGCGTGGAGAAGGTTTTCTCCACGTAGCCTCTTCTGTTCGCTTCTTTGCCGGACCGCAGAAAGACGCCCGCTTCCCTCTCGCGCTTTGCGAGCGAAAAGGCGCCTAGCCGGCGAAGGTGCGTCTTCGGCGGCCAGAAGGCGAAACGAAAACCGGCACTGTGCCCTGCTGCTGCGCTCCCTGCATTTCACATCCAAACTGCACCAGCACGCATAGCAACATGCAGGCTCACCTCCAAAAGATGTTCCCAGCTGCCACGAAGGTCTGGCAGCACTGGCACTCGGGACAAAATGTGCAGAGAGAGAAGAGGGAGAGAGGGAGAGAAGCACTTTGCCCCAGCTTCAGTCTTACAGAACTCGTGCACTTGGAGTTCCCAGAGAAGGTAGCGTGCGTGGAGAAGGTTTTCTCCACGTAGCCTCTTCTGTTCGCGTTTTTGCCGCACCGCAGAGAGCCGCCCGCTTCTCTCTCGCGCTTTGCGAGCGAAGGACGCCTAGCCGGCGAAGGTGCGTCTTCTTCGGCAAGAAAGCGAAGCGAGAGCCGGTACGGCGCCCTGCTGCTGTACTCCCTGCATTTCACATCCAAACTGCACTAGCACGCATAGCAGCATGCAGGCTCATCTCCAAAGGATGTTTCCTGCCGCCACGAAGTTCTGGCAGCACTGGCACTCGGGACAAAATATGCAGAGAGAGAGGGAGCGAGAGAGAGAGAAAAGAACTTCGCCCCAGCTTCAGCCTTGCAGAACTCGTGCACTTGGAGTTCCCAGAGAAGGTAGCGTGCGTGGAGAAGGTTTTCTCCACGTAGCCGCTTCTGTTCGCATCTTTGCCGCACCGCAGAGAGCCGCCCGCTTCTCTCTCGCGCTTTGCGAGCGAAGGGCGCCTAGCCGGCGAAGGTGCGTCTTCGGCGGCTGCAAAGCGAAGCGAGAGCCGGTACGGCGCCCTGCTGCTGTGCTCCCTGCATTTCACATCCAAACTGCACCAGCACGCATAGCAGCATGCAGGCTCATCTCCAAAAGATGTTTCCTGCTGCCACGAAGATCTGGCAACACTGGCACTAAGTCACACTCTGCAGAGAGAGAAAAAGCAAGAGAGATTGAGATGCACTTTGCCCCAGCTTCAGTCTTACAGAACTCGTGCACTTGGAGTTCCCAGAGAAGGTAGAGTGCGTGGAGAAGGTTTTCTCCACGTAGCCTCTTCTGTTCGCGTTTTTGCCGGACCGCAGAGAGCCGCCCGCTTCTCTCTCGCGCTTTGCGAGCGAAGGGCGCCTAGCCGGCGAAGGTGCGTCTTCTTCGGCAAGAAAGCGAAGCGAGAGCCGGTACGGCGCCCTGCTGCTGTACTCCCCGCATTTTACTTCCAAACCGCACCAGCACGCATCGCAGCATGCAGGCTCATCTCCAAAGGATGTTTCCTGCCGCCACGAAGTTCTGGCAGCACTGGCACTCGGGACAAAATATGCAGAGAGAGAGGGAGCGAGAGAGAGAGAAAAGAACTTCGCCCCAGCTTCAGCCTTGCAGAACTCGTGCACTTGGAGTTCCCAGAGAAGGTAGCGTGCGTGGAGAAGGTTTTCTCCACGTAGCCTCTTCTGTTCGCGTTTTTGCCGCACCGCCGAGAGTCGCCCGCTTCTCTCGCGCGCTTTGCGAGCGAAGGACGCCTAGCCGGCGAAGGTGCGTCTTCTTCGGCAAGAAAGCGAAGCGAGAGCCGGTACGGCGCCCTGCTGCTGTGCTCGCTGCATTTCACATCCAAACTGCACCAGCACGCATAGCAGCATGCAGGCTCATCTCCAAAAGATGTTTCCTGCTGCCACGAAGATCTGGCAACACTGGCACTAAGTCACACTCTGCAGAGAGAGAAAAAGCAAGAGAGATTGAGATGCACTTTGCCCCAGCTTCAGTCTTACAGAACTCGTGCACTTGGAGTTCCCAGAGAAGGTAGAGTGCGTGGAGAAGGTTTTCTCCACGTAGCCTCTTCTGTTCGCATCTTTGCCGGACCGCAGAAAGACGCCCGCTTCTCTCGCGCGCTTTGCGAGCGAAGGACGCCTAGCCGGCGAAGGTGCGTCTTCGGCGGCTGCAAAGCGAAGCGAGAGCCGGTACGGCGCCCTGCTGCTGTGCTCGCTGCATTTCACATCCAAACTACACCAGCACGCATAGCAGCATGCAGGCTCATCTCCAAAGGAAGTTTGCCACTGCCACCAAGATTTGGCAGCACTGGCAGTCGGGACAAAATGTGCAGAGAGAGAAAAAGCAAGAGAGATTGAGATGCACTTTGCCACAGCTTCAGTCTTACAGAACGCGTACAAAAACGCGAACAGAAAAGGCTACGTGGAGAAAACATTCTCCACGCACGCTACCTTCTCTGGGACCTCCAAGTGCACGAGTTCTGTAAGACTGAAGCTGGGGCGAAGTTCTTTTCTCTCTCTCTCGCTCCCTCTCTCTCTGCCTATTTTGTCCCGAGTGCCAGTGCTGCCAGAACTTCGTGGCGGCAAGAAACATCTTTTGGAGATGAGCCTGCATGCTGCGATGCGTGCTAGTGCAGTTTGGAAGTAAAATGCAGGGAGTACAGCAGCAGGGCGCCGTACCGGCTCTCGCTTCGCTTTCTTGCCGAAGAAGACGCACCTTCGCCGGCTAGGCGCCCTTCGCTCGCAAAGCGCGAGAGAGAAGCGGGCGACTCTCAGCGGTGCGGCAAAAACGCGAACAGAAGAGGCTACGTGGAGAGAGCATTCTCCACGCACTCTACCTTCTCTGGGAACTCCAAGTGCACGAGTTCTGTAAGACTGAAGCTGGGGCAAAGTGCATCTCAATCTCTCTTGCTTTTTCTCTCTCTGCAGAGTGTGACTTAGTGCCAGTGTTGCCAGATCTTCGTGGCAGCAGGAAACATCTTTTGGAGATGAGCCTGCATGCTGCTATGCGTGCTGGTGCAGTTTGGATGTGAAATGCAGGGAACACAGCAGCAGGGCGCCGTACCGGCTCTCGCTTCGCTTTGCAGCCGCCGAAGACGCACCTTCGCCGGCTAGGCGTCCTTCGCTCGCAAAGCGCGAGAGAGAAGCGGGCGGCTCTCTGCGGTGCGGCAAAGATGCGAACAGAAGCGGCTACGTGGAGAAAACCTTCTCCACGCACGCTACCTTCTCTGGGAACTCCAAGTGCACGAGTTCTGCAAGGCTGAAGCTGGGGCGAAGTTCTTTTCTCTCTCTCTCGTTCCCTCTCTCTCTGCATATTTTGTCCCGAGTGCCAGTGCTGCCAGAACTTCGTGGCGGCAGGAAACATCCTTTGGAGATGAGCCTGCATGCTGCGATGCGTGCTGGTGCAGTTTGGAAGTAAAATGCGGGGAGTACAGCAGCAGGGCGCCGTACCGGCTCTCGCTTCGCTTTCTTGCCGAAGAAGACGCACCTTCGCCGGCTAGGCGCCCTTCGCTCGCAAAGCGCGAGAGAGAAGCGGGCGGCTCTCTGCGGTGCGGCAAAAACGCGAACAGAAGAGGCTACGTGGAGAGAGCATTCTCCACGCACTCTACCTTCTCTGGGAACTCCAAGTGCACGAGTTCTGTAAGACTGAAGCTGGGGCAAAGTGCATCTCAATCTCTCTTGCTTTTTCTCTCTCTGCAGAGTGTGACTTAGTGCCAGTGTTGCCAGAACTTCGTGGCAGCAGGAAACATCTTTTGGAGATGAGCCTGCATGCTGCTATGCGTGCTGGTGCAGTTTGGATGTGAAATGCAGGGAGCACAGCAGCAGGGCGCCGTACCGGCTCTCGCTTCGCTTTGCAGCCGCCGAAGACGCACCTTCGCCGGCTAGGCGTCCTTCGCTCGCAAAGCGCGAGAGAGAAGCGGGCGGCTCTCTGCGGTGCGGCAAAAACGCGAACAGAAGAGGCTACGTGGAGAAAACCTTCTCCACGCACTCTACCTTCTCTGGGAACTCCAAGTGCACGAGTTCTGTAAGACTGAAGCTGGGGCAAAGTGCTTCTCTCCCTCTCTCCCTCTTCTCTCTCTGCACATTTTGTCCCGAGTGCCAGTGCTGCCAGACCTTCGTGGCAGCGGGAAACATCTTTTGGAGGTGAGCCTGCATGTTGCTATGCGTGCTGGTGCAGTTTGGATGTGAAATGCAGCGAGCACAGCAGCAGGGCACAGTGCCGGTTTTCGTTTCGCCTTCTGGCCGCCGAAGACGCACCTTCGCCGGCTAGGCGCCTTTTCGCTCGCAAAGCGCGAGAGGGAAGCGGGCGTCTTTCTGCGGTCCGGCAAAGAAGCGAACAGAAGAGGCTACGTGGAGAAAACCTTCTCCACGCACGCCACCTTCTCTGGGAACTCCAAGTGCACGAGTTCTGTAAGACTGAATTTGGGGCAAAGTGCTTCTCTCTCTCTCTTGCTCCTTCTCTCTCTGCACATTGTGTCCCGTGTGCCAGTGTTTCCAGACCTTCGTGGAAGTGAGCTTGGCTTTTGCCTGGACTCTGTCAGCGCTCATATGGAATCAACCACACGATGGCACTCTCGACTTGCTTTTAAAGGAATCCCGCTGTGTCCAGCTCGGAATCCTCCCGATTCTACAGCCAAGTTGGGAAGGTGCCTGCTCTCAACTCATCTGTCAGCCCCAAAAGATTGCTTTGATCTTCCCCTTCCAACTGCAAACTCTTATTTGCACCACACTCTAACGGCAACACCAACGCCTTTGCCCAAATAATTCTTTTCTCTCTCACAAGAATCTGGCTACAAACTTGAGAACATCTGGCAAAAGCAGAGCTCACAAGGATGCCAACTGAGAAAGCTCTTGCTGCCGACAACTTCAACTGCACCCGTCGAGGTACCAGCACACACCCTGCTATCGGCCCTTTCCTTCTCAGCACCATGGTCCAGCACCATGAAGGGGAGCTGCTCCCAATTTCCTTTTGTTTTGCTGCCGAAACACCGTGCAGCCAGCTGTGAAATGATTCCTCTTCCTTCTCCGCTAGATGTAGCTTCACATTCGTTCAGTGTCCAAGGGACAGGATTCACCACGGAGCTTCTCCACGAACTGCTGCTCGCACACGAGTGGGGCCGGGCCAGAAAAGAGCTTGGCTTTTGCCTGCACTCTGTCAGCGCTCATATGGAATCAACCACACGATGGCACTCTCGACTTGCTTTTAAAGGTATCGCGCTGTGTCCAGCTCGGAAGCCGCCCAATTCCACAGCCAAGTTGGAAAGGTGCCTGCTCTCAACTCGACTGTCAGCCCCAAAAGATTGCTTTGATCTTCCCCTTCCAACTGCAAACTCTTATTTGCACCACACTCTAGTGGCCTTTGCCTTAAAAATTCTTTTCACTCTCACAAGAATCTGGCTACAAACTTGAGAACATCTGGCTAAAGCAGAGCTCACAAAGATGCCAGCTGAGAAAGCTCTTGCTGCCGACAACTTCAACTGCACCCGTCGAGGTACCAGCACACACCCTGCTATCGGCCCTTTCCTTCTCAGCTCTTGCTACCATCCTAACCCTGCAGTCTCACTGAGTCTGCATCCAGTCAGGTCCAGCACCATGGAGGGGAGCTGCTCCCACATGAACGGGACCAGGACAAAAAGCTCAACAGCCTGGCGTTTGCATTCCCACTGACAGTTCAACAGCACTAAGCCAGAGAACTGCCTATGGGCAAAAGTCTTAAAATTCACTAAGACCAACCAATGTACACATGCAAAGTTGTTTCCTTTGCAAAAGAGAGGAATTAGAAGCCCATCTCCAATGAAATGGCATCCCCTCCTCCAAAATACAGAACATCCAGGGACTGATCCCATGCAAAGGTGCCAGAACACTGTTCCTCAGCATTACCTAGGCTGCTAGGTAGGCTACCCACCAAGACTGAGCAGAGCGGTTTACCTTGTCCAAAAGATGGTGTTGCCAGAATTTCAGAAGGCCACTTCTGAGACGCGGAAACCACCTGCCAAACTGAATCTTTCAAGAGGCCACCTTCCAAAGATGGATTCCATGTCCGTAAAGTGTACAAACTGAAGCAATGCTTCCACACCAGATATGTCAGGACAGAAAGCAGCTGGTGCCCCGGACCTCCACTGGGCAGCTTCTTCTCTGCGCCTCCAGCGCTGGGGTTGCGTGCTTTCCTTCCCATGAAAAAGCCTTGCCATTCTCCTTCAGGAGCTTACCAAGCCAAAGTTGCATAGCACCTCCAGTATTGCATACGTCCAACAATTACTCCTACCCAGAAGGGGCCAGGAGAGAAATGTCTTGCTGGACTGTACCTCCCCATGGTACCTTTCCTTCTGCTCCACTGACACTGGCACTATGGCCTTTGCTTCTCAAGGAAAGGCACTCCGAGTCTTTTGGCTGGGACTTGCCTTCTCTACCTTGCCCAGTTTTTCCTAGCCTCCTCTTGCTTTACTTGCCTTTCTTGCATCTGCCTTCCCTTGCCCTGCCTACATCGTCCTTGCTTTGCTTTGCCTTGCCTACCACTCTTTACCTTGCCTTCCATGCAGGCAAGGCAACACAAGGCAAGTGTAGGCAATTGGAGGCAAGTCAAGGGGGAGGTAGACAAGGCCAGAGCAGTGAGGGGAAAGCAAATGGAGTGGTAGGCAAGAGAAGGTCCAGAAGTTAGAGGCAAGGCTAGGCATAAGAAGGTAAGCCCAGTGATGGGTAGGCCAGGCAGAAACAGGAAGGAGTAGGCAAAGCAAGGCCCTGGAGGAAAGCTGTAGCCAGGTGGGGCATGGGCACAGAAGAGAACTCAAAGCCATGGAGGTTTAGCAGGGCAAGAAGAGGAAACTCTTGGGTTGCCAAGGCAAGGCAGCTGCTGGTAGACAAAAGCGGCCAGGAAACACTGACTTGACTGGTCTTGCTCTCACCTGTGCCAGCTCTAATCTGCACCTAAAACACTGGGGCTACCTGCTTTCCTTCCAATGCAGAAGAACTGTCATCTTGGTCCCAGAGCTCAGAAGACAAATGTGGATTGCCAGTCCAAAATTCTGTACATGCAAGAATTGATGCCAGAAAAAAGCTGCTGGGACAGACGGGTTTGGCTCCTATGGGCTTCCTCTTCCATGCTCCTGAAACACTGCGGGTATGTGAAGGCCTTGAAGGCTTCCTGAGGGAAGCAGGCAGGGCAAGGCAAGTTGAAGAAATGCCACGAAAAGAGGGGTCTTGAATTCCAGGTGGGGGAGGGGTGAGCAAGGTCCTGCAAGGCAAGTGAAGGCTTTGAGGGCAACAGAAGGCAACTGCTGCATTTACAGGGCAAGGCAAGGCAAGGGAGAGATAAGCAAGACAATGAGAGTTCTAGAAAAAGAAGGGAAGGGAAGGCAAGGCTGGGCCTGGACAAATGGGTGGGGAAGTCAAGGTGGGGATGGCTGAGCAAATCAGTGCAGGGCAGTGGAGGGATGGAAGAGCGGGAATGGTCACTTAAGTTCATACAACATAACCTGTCAAATTCTTTGCACCCATGCCCACGCAGTAAAAGCAAAAAATCAATTGCTGCTTGATTTTGGAATATAGCATGTCTAATGCTGTCTACATCAATTAACGAGTCAGCTATCGCTATGCTGGTAGCATTACTAAACTTGGCCAACCAACAGCCAGGTTTGTTCAGGCTCCTGAGGCCTTGTGCACTTGCAAGCCCAGGAGCCGATGAAGAGGCAGTGATTATCTTGGCAGTGTTCCAGAACTCAGCTGTATCTCTGCAGGCAGAAGTAAAAGCATGTATGCTGTGAGTATGAGAGTGGTGAGTTCAGTTTTGTTGGCTCCATAGTGCAATTGTCATCTTTAGAGAAAAGAGGGTTACTTTCCCCAAAGTAGATGGACCACCTTTAATTGCCATTGGCACTCTGGTCCATGCTCAGTCCGCACAGATGAAGAAAATGCCCTGCGGGAGTTGCATATGCATACTAAAACTCAAGGTTAGTTTTAGTTTGTGATTGAATTACACCGGTGTGAAACACTTGGGTAGCATGGTGTTGTGGCATTGACCCACCAAGCCATAGGGCTATTCCTTGTGCTGAGAAATGTGAAGGTGGTACAGCTATGTGCATTCAAGGTGCCTAAAATCTGCAGTTCCTGTGGGGGTAAAGCAGGGAATTTCCCACGGGGAGACAATGTATCCGGGCAGGCTGAGGGTGAGGCCTATACTAGGCCTAACTCCATGTTTGTTATCTGCAGAAGCTGTTTGGAAATCGAATATAATTAGCTCACGATCCTCTACTGTAAAAACATGTAGCGTGGTGCCAGCTTTACCTGTCTGCCTATACAGCTTTAATAAGACAATTTAAATGCAATTGTTTTTGCCATGTAGACACATGTGCTTTACATCTCAAACCGTTTGTAATTATTTTTACAGAAAGCTGTCCTACCATCAGCAAGTTAAGCAGGTCTTAAATGCAATTTTCCAAGAACGTGCAGTGCTATCATCCCTGTGAGTAAAGCTGCATCTCGAAAACATCTTAATAAACTTACATTTATCTTAGAGGAGTGAACAGGCATTTTCCACATGACTGTAAATCTGACACACTTTAGATTTATTTCTTGATATTATTCGCAAATGTTTAACTGCTGTATGATGAATTTTCAGTAGTTTCTTGTGCGAAGAAAGTCAAAATAAGTTAAATTCTGCTGTATCTAAAACTCTTAAGGTATACTCTTAATCTTGTATCTAATTTTAGTAAATTTAAAGTTAAAAGAATGCAAAGGCATTCAGAGTGACTACCTCACTGAATTCAAAGGACTATTTTTCTTTCCATAGGTATACCTTAATCAGTATCTGTGTGCGTACAAGTGTGAAAGTGCTGCAGCAAATGTACTAAGAATGTTGTTTGAGTCTTTTATGTCTTTTGAGTTTATAAGTCAGACCTGTCAACTTTAAGTTGATCAAAATTTATGTAAAGTCTGTTGGTTTTCAGTTTGATTAAGAAGTTGAATTTTGGTAACCTCTGAAAGAAAGAAAAGAGAAAACAGACGCTTGTAGTCGAGTGAAGAAAATTTCCATGTTTGTGAGTGGTGGTGTTGTTTAGTGAATTTGTAACAGCTGGCAGAGGGGTGTAACTTGCTGCCTCAGAGCCAGAACTGGCTGAGTAGCATCCTGAGGCCAATTCTGTAAAGCATTTTGTGGCCTAAGAGTCAGTTAGCCCCGTAATAACTTTAACAAAGGCAAGTTTAATTTTGTTTTCCTGTACATGTGTGTGAATTGTCTCTGTTAATTTGTATTTTATCAGCATGTAAGTCTGGGTAGAGGCACCTATGAGATAGGACTTATTTTTTAAGTGCTTGACATTAATTTTTGCTTTCAATGATGTTAACTTTAAGCTCTGTTAGATTTATCTTAATTTTAAGTGAAGTTAAAGTTTAAGTTCTGTCAAAACATGAAATTCTAGATGTGTTGTTAAAGTAATGATATGAATTTACTAAGCTTTTACAGAGAGCATTACCCAGAAAACATTATTTGATGCTATACATATGTGTCTCTTTGTTCACAGCTATTTGTAATTTGTTTATGGTACCATTGATTATTTAGTTAAAACTAAACCACAACACCGATCTGCAAGAAGTATATTGCTTTAAAGAATTGATATTAATAGAAGCTTGTTTAGAAGATTTAGAGAGACCCTCTCAGGTAAGGCCTGGACACTGGCCAAGCCCTGGCCCTAAGCTGATCGGGTACTGAATCTTTAATCCCAGATGTTTCTACCCTAAAACTGCAATTGAGTCATTTTGGCTCACCAATTGGGCTTGGAGAGCTGGAACCCCTTTTCAGGTAAACTTGACAACCTTGCCCGGGAAAGGTCTTCAAGTCTCACCTGTAAAATGGGACTCTCCCGTGATTGTGGACTCTGGGTAGTAGCTAATAGTTAAATGGTTAATGATCTGTATATTTTTAAAGTACTGTTCTCTATCTCTTATGTATTGCACCTGTAGTTGTATCTGTTGCCTTAATTACCTTTGCTCATAATGCAAAACCCACAATTGAGTGTATAATAACAGTCTTGCTCTCACCTGTGCCAGCTCTAATCTGCACCTAAAACACTGGGGCTACCTGCTTTCCTTCCAATGCAGAAGAACTGTCATCTTGGTCCCAGAGCTCAGAAGACAAATGTGGATTGCCAGTCCAAAATCCTGTACATGCAAGAATTGATGCCAGAAAAAAGCTGCTGGGACAGACGGGTTTGGCTCCTATGGGCTTCCTCTTCCATGCTCCTGAAACGCTGCGGGTATGTGAAGGCCTTGAAGGCTTCCTGAGGGAAGCAGGCAGGGCAAGGCAAGTTGAAGAAATGCCACGAAAAGAGGGGTCTTGAATTCCAGGTGGGGGAGGGGTGAGCAAGGTCCTGCAAGGCAAGTGAAGGCTTTGAGGGCAACAGAAGGCAACTGCTGCATTTACAGGGCAAGGCAAGGCAAGGGAGAGATAAGCAAGACAATGAGAGTTCTAGAAAAAGAAGGGAAGGGAAGGGAAGGCAAGGCTGGGCCTGGACAAATGGGTGGGGAAGTCAAGGTGGGGATGGCTGAGCAAATCAGTGCAGGGCAGTGGAGGGATGGAAGAGCGGGAATGGTCACTTAAGTTCATACAACATAACCTGTCAAATTCTTTGCACCCATGCCCACGCAGTAAAAGCAAAAAATCAATTGCTGCTTGATTTTGGAATATAGCATGTCTAATGCTGTCTACATCAATTAACAAGTCAGCTATCGCTATGCTGGTAGCATTACTAAACTTGACCAACCAACAGCCAGGTTTGTTCAGGCTCCTGAGGCCTTGTGCACTTGCAAGCCCAGGAGCCGATGAAGAGGCAGTGATTATCTTGGCAGTGTTCCAGAACTCAGCTGTATCTCTGCAGGCAGAAGTAAAAGCATGTATGCTGTGAGTATGAGAGTGGTGAGTTCAGTTTTGTTGGCTCCATAGTGCAATTGTCATCTTTAGAGAAAAGAGGGTTACTTTCCCCAAAGTAGATGGACCACCTTTAATTGCCATTGGCACTCTGGTCCATGCTCAGTCCGCACAGATGAAGAAAATGCCCTGCGGGAGTTGCATATGTATACTAAAACTCAAGGTTAGTTTTAGTTTGTGATTGAATTACACCGGTGTGAAACACTTGGGTAGCATGGTGTTGTGGCATTGACCCACCAAGCCATAGGGCTATTCCTTGTGCTGAGAAATGTGAAGGTGGTACAGCTATGTGCATTCAAGGTGCCTAAAATCTGCAGTTCCTGTGGGGGTAAAGCAGGGAATTTCCCACGGGGAGACAATGTATCCGGGCAGGCTGAGGAGGCAGGGGTGCTGTTCCATAACTGTGGCAGTTCAGGGGTGGTGAGAAGGATGCCGATCAGACACTTTGTGAATGGCTTCTGAGGCGCAGCAGTGCTAAGGCATAAGGGATCTTGTCCAGTTGCCTTAGCCAGGGTCACCCAGATGTTTTGCTCCAGGGGGTGTATGGGTTGCAGGTATCCTGTTAAATCACAAACAGAAGAGCAGTTACCTCCCCCCTCTTCCTGCTCCCACCCATTACTCCTGCCGACGTAAGTGCGGAGTGGGTACTTGGCACCAGTGCCATTCCCCTGGAACAGTCATAGTAACCACCTTGTTTGCTTCTGCTCCTATCACCTCAAGTGGCGATAAGACCGGGTTTCTGGGGCGTGGTGGGGGGGGGGGTGGATACCATAGCTTGGCACCTGACAAGCAAGACTATGTGGGACTTTGAATGGATAGGGAGGGCAAAACCCACAGAGAAGACTGATCCTATAGTTCCAGTAGGGAGAATATGGGTAGAAGGAGCTGTGTTTTGAGTGCTTAAAGTGAATGGTCTTTCATTTTTCCAGTGTTTGTAACAGTGCAGCTGGAGAATAACTCATCTGAAATGCTGCCTTTTTCAGCCTAGAAATGAAACTCAAGATCCTTTCAGTATAGGAGATAAGATAAAAGGGGATCTTTACTGGAGCTCCAGGGACAGTTCCAGGAAGAATATCCACAAACGCCCACCCCTCCCCCCGGCTGAATACAGTCTTCTAGGTTTTAGGAAATTAGCATCATTGATCAAAAGCACCAATTCAGAGGACAAGTGGGGATGCAATTCCCCCCAGGTCAAGCCCCTTCTCTGGAGCCCCCCCACCCTTGGTACTAGTTGGACTTGTTGACTAAAATGTGTCTTGAAGATCTTGTTGTCAGGCTTGGTTCCCAGGAAGAAGCAAGACAGGAGAGGGGCCTTGTGCCCTCCAGGGCTTGGAGCTCTGCAATGAGTTTGGTCTTTCTGGCTGGGGAAAAACTACTGGCAAGGTCACAAATACAGAAAAGTAAAAAGGCAAAAATCACTTTGGCATCAGAAACAAAGGTAAAATTAATGTAAAAAGCAAGCTAAGATACATCTGAAAACTTCTCTGCTTTCTTCATCTTCCCCTTATGCAAAGAGGCTTTTGATTTGCAGGATTTTCATTTTATCCAAAGGCATTCATTCCATAGGTGCCAAAACCATCCCACAATGATAAGTGAAATATAGTCAGTAGGGACAATAGGGACTGGCATCCACCGCAAAGGAGAGGAAAGATCATTTCCAGAACACTAGTTTTATTTAACTGTGGTGAAAAGTGGGAGCTGAGTTTTGTTTAGAATTAGCCAGAAGAAGCTCTTAATTATTCTCTGCTGCTGCTGCTCTTATACCTTTTCATAATTACTGTGGCACATTAAGATTGGCTGCTAGCAAACAATGACAAGGCTGTCTAACAAACAATGGCAATTCAAGCAATAATACAATGAGCTATACTGATGCCTTCAGGTATTTCTAGTTTTTTACTCTTCATGTAGCTGTAACTTGCTGTAGTTCTGTGCTTCTTACAAAGTGCTAAAATCCCCTGTTCCCAGCACCTTTAGCCAAAACAAGACTCTCTGAGTACAGATTCAAGGACATATTCATTGCCTTAGGGCTTGAAAATATGTAAACAACTGTGAGATGGGGGGAGCAGGCCTGGGGTGGTTAACATCATCACCTGAGGGTACGATTGGAGAATTAAGGGCCAATATGCTAATGAAACAGAACTTATAAAAGGTGAAGAGCTCGTGACTCGGGGTCCATTTTGGGTGTCGTCCCCGACAGGGGACTTTGTTTGCCTGAATCTACCTTTAAGGCCTCTGCAGGCCTTAAATAAATTGTCTGCTTTTTATACTCCTAATTTGTCTTGGCCTCTGTTTCAGGTAGCCTGTCTTTTAGGCTACAATACAAGCAAAAGTAGAGTTGGTTACAAAAACCGGATGTGCTAGGAAGGCCGGAAGTTGGTATGACAGAGTTAAAAATTGGATGTGCTAGGGAGACCGGAAGTTTTAACCACAGAGTTAAAACTGAAGGTGCTAGGAAGACCGGAAGTTTTGTATCATAGAGTTGAATCGGAGTGTGCTAGGGAGACCGGAAGTTTTAATCACAGAGTTGAAACTGAAGGTGCTAGGAAAACCGGAAGGAGGAAGTGGAGTCAAGCAAGAAAGTTTTCTTCATTCTCTTTTCTTCATTATCTCGTGGACATGCACAACAAGCACAGGACCAAATATGGCAGGGCCTTTGACATGAATTCAGTCGCAGACACAAGCAGTAAGCAGGTCTAGGGTAGGGAATGGGCATGAAAGGGAATGCACAGCAATGGTGGTTTAGCAAGGCAAGACAGGTGAGGTTCATAGATTGCTGGCAGGCGGAAGTGGCCAGGAAAGACTGATTTGACTGGCCTTGCTCTCACCTGCACCATCTCTAATCTGCACCTAAAACACTGGGGCTACCTGCTTTCCTTCCAATGCAGAAGAACTGTCATTTTGGTTCCGGAGCCCAGAAGACAAATGTGGATTGCCTGTCCAAAATTCCATACATGCAAGAATTGATGCCAGGCAAAAGCTGCTGGGACAGACAGGTCTGGCTTCACGTGACCTCCTATGGGCTTCCTCTTCCATGCTCCTGAAACACTGCGGGTATGTGAAGGCCTTGAAGGCTTCCTGAGGGAAGCAGGCAGGGCAAGGCAAGTTGAAGAATTGTCACGAAAAGAAGGGTCTTGAATTCCAGGTGGGGGAGGGGTGAGCAAGGTCCTGCAAGGCAAGTGAGGGCTTTGAGGGCAACAGAAGGCAACTGCTGTGTTTACAGGGCAAGGCAAGGCAAGGGGGAGGTAGGCAAGGCAATGAGAGTCCCAGAAGGAGAAGGGAAGGCAAGGCTGGGCCTGGACAAATGGGTGGGGAAGTCAAGGTGGGGATGGCCGAGCAAGACAGTGCAGGGCAGTGGAGGGATGGAAGAGCGGGAATGGTCACTTAAGTTCATACAACATAACCTGTCAAATTCTTTGCACCCATGCCCACGCAGTAAAAGCAAAAAATCAATTGCTGCTTGATTTTGGAATATAGCATGTCTAATGCTGTCTACATCAATTAACGAGTCAGCTATCGCTATGCTGGTAGCATTACTAAACTTGGCCAACCAACAGCCAGGTTTGTTCAGGCTCCTGAGGCCTTGTGCACTTGCAAGCCCAGGAGCCGATGAAGAGGCAGTGATTATCTTGGCAGTGTTCCAGAACTCAGCTGTATCTCTGCAGGCAGAAGTAAAAGCATGTATGCTGTGAGTATGAGAGTGGTGAGTTCAGTTTTGTTGGCTCCATAGTGCAATTGTCATCTTTAGAGAAAAGAGGGTTACTTTCCCCAAAGTAGATGGACCACCTTTAATTGCCATTGGCACTCTCGTCCATGCTCAGTCCGCACAGATTAAGAAAATGCCCTGCGGGAGTTGCATATGTATACTAAAACTCAAGGTTAGTTTTAGTTTGTGATTGAATTACACCGGTGTGAAACACTTGGGTAGCATGGTGTTGTGGCATTGACCCACCAAGCCATAGGGCTATTCCTTGTGCTGAGAAATGTGAAGGTGGTACAGCTATGTGCATTCAAGGTGCCTAAAATCTGCAGTTCCTGTGGGGGTAAAGCAGGGAATTTCCCACGGGGAGACAAGGTATCTGGGCAGGCTGAGGGTGGGGCCTATACTAGGCCTAACTCCATGTTTGTTATCTGCAGAAGCTGTTTGGAAATCGAATATAATTAGCTCACGATCCTCTACTGTAAAAACATGTAGCGTGGTGCCAGCTTTACCTGTCTGCCTATACAGCTTTAATAAGACAATTTAAATGCAATTGTTTTTGCCATGTAGACACATGTGCTTTACATCTCAAACCGTTTGTAATTATTTTTACAGAAAGCTGTCTTACCATCAGCAAGTTAAGCAGGTCTTAAATGCAATTTTCCAAGAACGTGCAGTGCTATCATCCCTGTGAGTAAAGCTGCATCTCGAAAACATCTTAATAAACTTACATTTATCTTAGAGGAGTGAACAGGCATTTTCCACATGACTGTAAATCTGCCACACTTTAGATTTATTTCTTGATATTATTTGCAAATGTTTAACTGCTGTATGATGAATTTTCAGTAGTTTCTTGTGCGAAGAAAGTCAAAATAAGTTAAATTCTGCTGTATCTAAAACTCTTAAGGTATACTCTTAATCTTGTATCTAATTTTAGTAAATTTAAAGTTAAAAGAATGCAAAGGCATTCAGAGTGACTACCTCACTGAATTCAAAGGACTATTTTTCTTTCCATAGGTATACCTTAATCAGTATCTGTGTGCATACAAGTGTGAAAGTGCTGCAGCAAATGTACTAAGAATGTTGTTTGAGTCTTTTATGCCTTTTGAGTTTATAAGTCAGACCTGTCAACTTTAAGTTGATCAAAATTTATGTAAAGTCTGTTGGTTTTCAGTTTGATTAAGAAGTTGAATTTTGGTAACCTCTGAAAGAAAGAAAAGAGAAAACAGACGCTTGTAGTCGAGTGAAGAAAATTTCCATGTTTGTGAGTGGTGGTGTTGTTTAGTGAATTTGTAACAGCTGGCAGAGGGGTGTAACTTGCTGCCTCAGAGCCAGAACTGGCTGAGTAGCATCCTGAGGCCAATTCTGTAAAGCATTTTGTGGCCTAAGAGTCAGTTAGCCCCATAATAACTTTAGCAAAGGCAAGTTTAATTTTGTTTTCCTGTACATGTGTGTGAATTGTCTCTGTTAATTTGTATTTTATCAGCATGTAAGTCTGGGTAGAGGCACCTATGAGATAGGACTTATTTTTTAAGTGCTTGACATTAATTTTTGCTTTCAATGATGTTAACTTTAAGCTCTGTTAGATTTATCTTAATTTTAAGTGAAGTTAAAGTTTAAGTTCTGTCAAAACATGAAATTCTAGATGTGTTGTTAAAGTAATGATATGAATTTACTAAGCTTTTACAGAGAGCATTACCCAGAAAACATTATTTGATGCTATACATATGTGTCTCTTTGTTCACAGCTATTTGTAATTTGTTTATGGTACCATTGATTATTTAGTTAAAACTAAACCACAACACCGATCTGCAAGAAGTATATTGCTTTAAAGAATTGATATTAATAGAAGCTTGTTTAGAAGATTTAGAGAGACCCTCTCAGGTAAGGCCTGGGCTCTGGCCAAGTCCTGGCCCTAAGCTGATCGGGTACTGAATCTTGAATCCCAGATGTTTCTACCCTAAAACTGCAATTGAGTCATTTTGGCTCACCAATTGGGCTTGGAGAGCTGGAACCCCTTTTCAGGTAAACTTGACAACCTTGCCCGGGAAAGGTCTTCAAGTCTCACCTGTAAAATGGGACTCTCCCGTGATTGTAGACTCTGGGTAGTAGCTAATAGTTAAATGGTTAATGATCTGTATATTTTTAAAGTACTGTTCTCTTTCTCTTATGTATTGCACCTGTAGTTGTATCTGTTGCCTTAATTACCTTTGCTCATAATGCAAAACCCACAATTGAGTGTATAATAACAGTCTTGCTCTCACCTGTGCCAGCTCTAATCTGCACCTAAAACACTGGGGCTACCTGCTTTCCTTCCAATGCAGAAGAACTGTCATCTTGGTCCCAGAGCTCAGAAGACAAATGTGGATTGCCAGTCCAAAATCCTGTACATGCAAGAATTGATGCCAGAAAAAAGCTGCTGGGACAGACGGGTTTGGCTCCTATGGGCTTCCTCTTCCATGCTCCTGAAACGCTGCGGGTATGTGAAGGCCTTGAAGGCTTCCTGAGGGAAGCAGGCAGGGCAAGGCAAGTTGAAGAAATGCCACGAAAAGAGGGGTCTTGAATTCCAGGTGGGGGAGGGGTGAGCAAGGTCCTGCAAGGCAAGTGAAGGCTTTGAGGGCAACAGAAGGCAACTGCTGCATTTACAGGGCAAGGCAAGGCAAGGGAGAGATAAGCAAGACAATGAGAGTTCTAGAAAAAGAAGGGAAGGGAAGGGAAGGCAAGGCTGGGCCTGGACAAATGGGTGGGGAAGTCAAGGTGGGGATGGCCGAGCAAGTCAGTGCAGGGCAGTGGAGGGATGGAAGAGCGGGAATGGTCACTTAAGTTCATACAACATAACCTGTCAAATTCTTTGCACCCATGCCCACGCAGTAAAAGCAAAAAATCAATTGCTGCTTGATTTTGGAATATAGCATGTCTAATGCTGTCTACATCAATTAACGAGTCAGCTATCGCTATGCTGGTAGCATTACTAAACTTGGCCAACCAACAGCCAGGTTTGTTCAGGCTCCTGAGGCCTTGTGCACTTGCAAGCCCAGGAGCCGATGAAGAGGCAGTGATTATCTTGGCAGTGTTCCAGAACTCAGCTGTATCTCTGCAGGCAGAAGTAAAAGCATGTATGCTGTGAGTATGAGAGTGGTGAGTTCAGTTTTGTTGGCTCCATAGTGCAATTGTCATCTTTAGAGAAAAGAGGGTTACTTTCCCCAAAGTAGATGGACCACCTTTAATTGCCATTGGCACTCTGGTCCATGCTCAGTCCGCACAGATTAAGAAAATGCCCTGCGGGAGTTGCATATGTATACTAAAACTCAAGGTTAGTTTTAGTTTGTGATTGAATTACACCGGTGTGAAACACTTGGGTAGCATGGTGTTGTGGCATTGACCCACCAAGCCATAGGGCTATTCCTTGTGCTGAGAAATGTGAAGGTGGTACAGCTATGTGCATTCAAGGTGCCTAAAATCTGCAGTTCCTGTGGGGGTAAAGCAGGGAATTTCCCACGGGGAGACAATGTATCCGGGCAGGCTGAGGAGGCAGGGGTGCTGTTCCATAACTGTGGCAGTTCAGGGGTGGTGAGAAGGATGCCGATCAGACACTTTGTGAATGGCTTCTGAGGCGCAGCAGTGCTAAGGCATAAGGGATCTTGTCCAGTTGCCTTAGCCAGGGTCACCCAGATGTTTTGCTCCAGGGGGTGTATGGGTTGCAGGTATCCTG
This sequence comes from Acanthiza pusilla, assembly GCA_036630365.1. Classification (NCBI taxonomy): domain Eukaryota; kingdom Metazoa; phylum Chordata; class Aves; order Passeriformes; family Acanthizidae; genus Acanthiza; species Acanthiza pusilla. The sequence goes on along the minus strand of JAXCHO010000167.1, from coordinate 178,550 downwards.
TTAAATCACAAACAGAAGAGCAGTTACCTCCCCCCTCTTCCTGCTCCCACCCATTACTCCTGCCGACGTAAGTGCGGAGTGGGTACTTGGCACCAGTGCCATTCCCCTGGAACAGTCATAGTAACCACCTTGTTTGCTTCTGCTCCTATCACCTCAAGTGGCGATAAGACCGGGTTTCTGGGGCGTGGTGGGGGGGGGGGTGGATACCATAGCTTGGCACCTGACAAGCAAGACTATGTGGGACTTTGAATGGATAGGGAGGGCAAAACCCACAGAGAAGACTGATCCTATAGTTCCAGTAGGGAGAATATGGGTAGAAGGAGCTGTGTTTTGAGTGCTTAAAGTGAATGGTCTTTCATTTTTCCAGTGTTTGTAACAGTGCAGCTGGAGAATAACTCATCTGAAATGCTGCCTTTTTCAGCCTAGAAATGAAACTCAAGATCCTTTCAGTATAGGAGATAAGATAAAAGTGGATCTTTACTGGAGCTCCAGGGACAGTTCCAGGAAGAATATCCACAAAAGCCCACCCCTCCCCCCGGCTGAATACAGTCTTCTAGGTTTTAGGAAATTAGCATCATTGATCAAAAGCACCAATTCAGAGGACAAGTGGGGATGCAATTCCCCCCAGGTCAAGCCCCTTCTCTGGAGCCCCCCCACCCTTGGTACTAGTTGGACTTGTTGACTAAAATGTGTCTTGAAGATCTTGTTGTCAGGCTTGGTTCCCAGGAAGAAGCAAGACAGGAGAGGGGCCTTGTGCCCTCCAGGGCTTGGAGCTCTGCAATGAGTTTGGTCTTTCTGGCTGGGGAAAAACTACTGGCAAGGTCACAAATACAGAAAAGTAAAAAGGCAAAAATCACTTTGGCATCAGAAGCAAAGGTAAAATTAATGTAAAAAGCAAGCTAAGATACATCTGAAAACTTCTCTGCTTTCTTCATCTTCCCCTTATGCAAAGAGGCTTTTGATTTGCAGGATTTTCATTTTATCCAAAGGCATTCATTCCATAGGTGCCAAAACCATCCCACAATGATAAGTGAAATATAGTCAGTAGGGACAATAGGGACTGGCATCCACCGCAAAGGAGAGGAAAGATCATTTCCAGAACAATAGTTTTATTTAACTGTGGTGAAAAGTGGGAGCTGAGTTTTGTTTAGAATTAGCCAGAAGAAGCTCTTAATTATTCTCTGCTGCTGCTGCTCTTATACCTTTTCATAATTACTGTGGCACATTAAGATTGGCTGCTAGCAAACAATGACAAGGCTGTCTAACAAACAATGGCAATTCAAGCAATAATACAATGAGCTATACTGATGCCTTCAGGTATTTCTAGTTTTTTACTCTTCATGTAGCTGTAACTTGCTGTAGTTCTGTGCTTCTTACAAAGTGCTAAAATCCCCTGTTCCCAGCACCTTTAGCCAAAACAAGACTCTCTGAGTACAGATTCAAGGACATATTCATTGCCTTAGGGCTTGAAAATATGTAAACAACTGTGAGATGGGGGGAGCAGGCCTGGGGTGGTTAACATCATCACCTGAGGGTACGATTGGAGAATTAAGGGCCAATATGCTAATGAAACAGAACTTATAAAAGGTGAAGAGCTCGTGACTCGGGGTCCATTTTGGGTGTCGTCCCCGACAGGGGACTTTGTTTGCCTGAATCTACCTTTAAGGCCTCTGCAGGCCTTAAATAAATTGTCTGCTTTTTATACTCCTAATTTGTCTTGGCCTCTGTTTCAGGTAGCCTGTCTTTTAGGCTACAATACAAGCAAAAGTAGAGTTGGTTACAAAAACCGGATGTGCTAGGAAGGCCGGAAGTTGGTATGACAGAGTTAAAAATTGGATGTGCTAGGGAGACCGGAAGTTTTAACCACAGAGTTAAAACTGAAGGTGCTAGGAAGACCGGAAGTTTTGTATCATAGAGTTGAATCGGAGTGTGCTAGGGAGACCGGAAGTTTTAATCACAGAGTTAAAACTGAAGGTGCTAGGAAAACCGGAAGGAGGAAGTGGAGTCAAGCAAGAAAGTTTTCTTCATTCTCTTTTCTTCATTATCTCGTGGACATGCACAACAAGCACAGGACCAAATATGGCAGGGCCTTTGACATGAATTCAGTCGCAGACACAAGCAGTAAGCAGGTCTAGGGTAGGGAATGGGCATGAAAGGGAATGCACAGCAATGGTGGTTTAGCAAGGCAAGACAGGTGAGGTTCATAGATTGCTGGCAGGCGGAAGTGGCCAGGAAAGACTGATTTGACTGGCCTTGCTCTCACCTGCACCATCTCTAATCTGCACCTAAAACACTGGGGCTACCTGCTTTCCTTCCAATGCAGAAGAACTGTCATTTTGGTTCCGGAGCCCAGAAGACAAATGTGGATTGCCTGTCCAAAATTCCATACATGCAAGAATTGATGCCAGGCAAAAGCTGCTGGGACAGACAGGTCTGGCTTCACGTGACCTCCTATGGGCTTCCTCTTCCATGCTCCTGAAACACTGCGGGTATGTGAAGGCCTTGAAGGCTTCCTGAGGGAAGCAGGCAGGGCAAGGCAAGTTGAAGAATTGTCACGAAAAGAAGGGTCTTGAATTCCAGGTGGGGGAGGGGTGAGCAAGGTCCTGCAAGGCAAGTGAGGGCTTTGAGGGCAACAGAAGGCAACTGCTGTGTTTACAGGGCAAGGCAAGGCAAGGGGGAGGTAGGCAAGGCAATGAGAGTCCCAGAAGGAGAAGGGAAGGCAAGGCTGGGCCTGGACAAATGGGTGGGGAAGTCAAGGTGGGGATGGCCGAGCAAGTCAGTGCAGGGCAGTGGAGGGATGGAAGAGCGGGAATGGTCACTTAAGTTCATACAACATAACCTGTCAAATTCTTTGCACCCATGCCCACGCAGTAAAAGCAAAAAATCAATTGCTGCTTGATTTTGGAATATAGCATGTCTAATGCTGTCTACATCAATTAACGAGTCAGCTATCGCTATGCTGGTAGCATTACTAAACTTGGCCAACCAACAGCCAGGTTTGTTCAGGCTCCTGAGGCCTTGTGCACTTGCAAGCCCAGGAGCCGATGAAGTGGCAGTGTTCCAGAACTCAGCTGTATCTCTGCAGGCAGAAGTAAAAGCATGTATGCTGTGAGTATGAGTGGTGAGTTCAGTTTTGTTGGCTCCATAGTGCAATTGTCATCTTTAGAGAAAAGAGGGTTACTTTCCCCAAAGTAGATGGACCACCTTTAATTGCCATTGGCACTCTGGTCCATGCTCAGTCCACACAGATTAAGAAAATGCCCTGCGGGAGTTGCATATGTATACTAAAACTCAAGGTTAGTTTTAGTTTGTGATTGAATTACACCGGTGTGAAACACTTGGGTAGCATGGTGTTGTGGCATTGACCCACCAAGCCATAGGGCTATTCCTTGTGCTGAGAAATGTGAAGGTGGTACAGCTATGTGCATTCAAGGTGCCTAAAATCTGCAGTTCCTGTGGGGGTAAAGCAGGGAATTTCCCACGGGGAGACAAGGTATCTGGGCAGGCTGAGGGTGGGGCCTATACTAGGCCTAACTCCATGTTTGTTATCTGCAGAAGCTGTTTGGAAATCGAATATAATTAGCTCACGATCCTCTACTGTAAAAACATGTAGCGTGGTGCCAGCTTTACCTGTCTGCCTATACAGCTTTAATAAGACAATTTAAATGCAATTGTTTTTGCCATGTAGACACATGTGCTTTACATCTCAAACCGTTTGTAATTATTTTTACAGAAAGCTGTCTTACCATCAGCAAGTTAAGCAGGTCTTAAATGCAATTTTCCAAGAACGTGCAGTGCTATCATCCCTGTGAGTAAAGCTGCATCTCGAAAACATCTTAATAAACTTACATTTATCTTAGAGGAGTGAACAGGCATTTTCCACATGACTGTAAATCTGCCACACTTTAGATTTATTTCTTGATATTATTTGCAAATGTTTAACTGCTGTATGATGAATTTTCAGTAGTTTCTTGTGCGAAGAAAGTCAAAATAAGTTAAATTCTGCTGTATCTAAAACTCTTAAGGTATACTCTTAATCTTGTATCTAATTTTAGTAAATTTAAAGTTAAAAGAATGCAAAGGCATTCAGAGTGACTACCTCACTGAATTCAAAGGACTATTTTTCTTTCCATAGGTATACCTTAATCAGTATCTGTGTGCATACAAGTGTGAAAGTGCTGCAGCAAATGTACTAAGAATGTTGTTTGAGTCTTTTATGCCTTTTGAGTTTATAAGTCAGACCTGTCAACTTTAAGTTGATCAAAATTTATGTAAAGTCTGTTGGTTTTCAGTTTGATTAAGAAGTTGAATTTTGGTAACCTCTGAAAGAAAGAAAAGAGAAAACAGACGCTTGTAGTCGAGTGAAGAAAATTTCCATGTTTGTGAGTGGTGGTGTTGTTTAGTGAATTTGTAACAGCTGGCAGAGGGGTGTAACTTGCTGCTTCAGAGCCAGAACTGGCTGAGTAGCATCCTGAGGCCAATTCTGTAAAGCATTTTGTGGCCTAAGAGTCAGTTAGCCCCATAATAACTTTAGCAAAGGCAAGTTTAATTTTGTTTTCCTGTACATGTGTGTGAATTGTCTCTGTTAATTTGTATTTTATCAGCATGTAAGTCTGGGTAGAGGCACCTATGAGATAGGACTTATTTTTTAAGTGCTTGACATTAATTTTTGCTTTCAATGATGTTAACTTTAAGCTCTGTTAGATTTATCTTAATTTTAAGTGAAGTTAAAGTTTAAGTTCTGTCAAAACATGAAATTCTAGATGTGTTGTTAAAGTAATGATATGAATTTACTAAGCTTTTACAGAGAGCATTACCCAGAAAACATTATTTGATGCTATACATATGTGTCTCTTTGTTCACAGCTATTTGTAATTTGTTTATGGTACCATTGATTATTTAGTTAAAACTAAACCACAACACCGATCTGCAAGAAGTATATTGCTTTAAAGAATTGATATTAATAGAAGCTTGTTTAGAAGATTTAGAGAGACCCTCTCAGGTAAGGCCTGGGCTCTGGCCAAGTCCTGGCCCTAAGCTGATCGGGTACTGAATCTTTAATCCCAGATGTTTCTACCCTAAAACTGCAATTGAGTCATTTTGGCTCACCAATTGGGCTTGGAGAGCTGGAACCCCTTTTCAGGTAAACTTGACAACCTTGCCCGGGAAAGGTCTTCAAGTCTCACCTGTAAAATGGGACTCTCCCGTGATTGTAGACTCTGGGTAGTAGCTAATAGTTAAATGGTTAATGATCTGTATATTTTTAAAGTACTGTTCTCTTTCTCTTATGTATTGCACCTGTAGTTGTATCTGTTGCCTTAATTACCTTTGCTCATAATGCAAAACCCACAATTGAGTGTATAATAACATGTAATGACAAAGCTCAAATGTTAACCTGTTAACCTAGAGAAGAGAGTATGCATGTGTTCTATCATCAACAAGTTTGAAGCAATTACCTACTCACCTGATCAGAATCAAGAATTAGAGTTCAGAAAAAACCATGGACTCTTTAATCAAGATTAGAGCTTGGCAGAGACTTTAGAGCAACGGTGTATATTGTTTTCACAGTTTCAATTAGCTAAAGTAGTACTTGCTAGAAAAATTATTTTAAGTAACCTTATAATAACAAGTTGAAGTGGAGAGGTTGCTCAAAGCTGAAGAATCACTGAGTAGCTCAAGAATTTGTGTAAGACAGTGTTGTTGTTGCTTTTGATAATAATAACTTTCAAAAGGTTGTTTTGCTGTGCTTTGCAATGACTGGCTGTCAGCTCAGACTTTCTCCTTGGCTGGCTCAACTGCTGAAGAAAGGACTACGGCTATTGATAATCATTATAATTACTGTTTTAATTGTTCAATTAATGTTTAACTGCTTAACTAAGAAATTAACTAGTGCTTTGTAACCATTAAAGAAACAGGGGGAAATGTGGGAAATGTGGAGGATCTGGCACTGCAATGGTTAAGAGCTAAGGAACATCCAGAGCCACAGCTGCAGCTTGTGGGCCCTTGATAAGCAAGTAAGATTCCCATGAGAAACAAGACCTGAGAAGCACAAGGAGTTCCCATGAGAAGCGGAACTGAGACACACAAACAATGAAGAAGAAGATACCACAAGACTGCCAAACAAGCTGATTAACGCAGGTGGACAGCAGCCTATCCTGAGCTTAGCTTTTGCAATATGTATGAGGCTAATTAAGTAACGTATATATTGTGTAGCTGAAAGGCAATAAACTGAGTTCTGATGATCACAAATGTGGTGTCAGGCTTCCTCTTCCCGACAACCTGCACACACACACACACACACACACACACACAGAGGGAGCGAGAGATAGTTCCTCGTTCGTTTCTGTTTTGATTTCCTGGACTTTATTTGCTTTGTTGTTGCTTGCTTTTCCTTGGTGTGCCTTAAGTGCTCGTTAAGCAAGAGTTCATTGAATCTTGTCAATGAACTGTCTTGCGCTGTCACATGATATTCAGTCTGGTTTTTGCTGATACTCCTGCTGATGATTTTGAAAGTGATCTCAAACTCTCAGTTATAACTTTGGATGCAGCAAATTCAAAGAAATTCTTGGTGTTGCAGCCAAATTCTTTTGAGCAGAATGCACTTGAAATTAATGCACAGGGTACTAATTTGCTCGCCTTGGCTGCTCAGGGATGTGGTGCCAAATAGCCCACAGGGAATAATTAACCATGCTCTGTGCGCCTGTGGTGTGACCTGTGAAATCGCACCCAGTGAATGAAAGAAAAAGGGATGGAAACAGCGATTTTTATGGGGAACATCTGTTACTATGAGAAATAGACTGATTGAGACTGCTCCCCAAGCATGCACAAATGTGATAATGAGCCTTTTAATTAATAAAACAGGAAATCCTCTGGATGAGATAATGGAACACAGCAGCTAGGTGACCTTGGGGAGTGGAACGCCCAGAATCGAGATAGGAATCAAGAAAACCTGCCTATTAGGCTTTTGATACCACATGGTGGCTACATGCCGGAGTTAAAATTCCAAGAGGAGATGCAGAAATCCAAGCAACTATTCATGATTTGTTACCAGCAAGTCATTTTCTGGTTTGCTTTCAACCCTGCTCTAGTAGCAAGTGAATTTGTAATGTTAAATTCTGTACACCCACAGTGTGGAGTGGCCTTCCAAGTTACTGGTTTTAATGTTTATCAAACCAAAATGTAACATATAATTTGTGATTCAGTCTTCTAGACTGGAGATTTCATTCTATGAATCTTCAAAGGCATGTGCTGCAAGTTTTGGGATGACAGAAAGCAAAACGTTTATTTGCAATAGTGTTGGAAAACTGCAGTAAGCAGAACTTCCAGAGCGCAGGCTGATGTGTGCTGTCTTTGGAGAAGAGCTGTTAGTGAGCAATGGGCAGAACTAGCTGATTTCCTATAGCTCTCCTTGGAGAGCAAATTAACCAGGTGACCTGGACCTGGGAGATTGTCAAGCAGCTAAGCACAATGTCAACATGTTCACTGAGGTCTCCTGGTGTGGTGTAGTTCATCTGCTGAAAGATACAATGTCGTCCTGGGGTATTGCAGGATACAAAGCCGAATAGCCAGCTCCTACAGCAGCTCTCTAGAGTTGTTAGTGCTTCCAGTGTAAATCACCATATTTCAACAGGTCTGAAAATGATGACCTTGGCTGTTTTCATAGCCTTGATCACAAGCCTACCCACAAGGAAAAGAAGGCTTAGAGCAACACAAGAAATTTGAAAAACAATTCCATCCCTTGTTCTCTAACTTTTTAATAATATTACTTTCCTTATAGTCATCACCCTAAGTAATTGCCATACTTTTCTTGGTTTTGAGATTTGTTATAGTGATCTGCCTTTACTCTTTAATTCTTAACAAAACTCAGCTCACACTTTTCACCACAGTTAAATAAAACTATTGTTCTGGAAATGATCTTTCCTCTCCTTTGTGGTGGATGCCAGTCCCTATTGTCCCTACTGACTGTACTTCACTTATCATTGGGATGGTTTTGGCACCTATGGAATGAATGCCTTTGGATAAAATGAAAATCCTGCAAATCAAAAGCCTCTTTGCATAAGGGGAAGATGAAGAAAGCAGAGAAGTTTTCAGATGTATCTTAGCTTGCTTTTTAACATTAATTTTATCTTTGCTTCTGATGCCAAAGTGATTTTTGCCTTGCATCGCGGCAGCAGGAGCGGCACCCCTCAGCCCGGGGACATCGAAATTAGCTTCTCCGCTCAGCTCAACTCCGCCCCTGCCCCCGCCCATCGCAGCAGCAGGAGCGGCACTGCCCAAGGCAATGACGTTGCCACCCTCGGGCCCCGCCTCCCCGCCCCCCCTTTGGGCCAGAGCCGGCGGGCAAACTGGCCGCCACCCCCCCGCGCCCAGCGGCGGCGGCGAGCAGGCCGGGCCATAGCCGCCCAACAGCGGCGGTGGGTGAGGGCCCATCACGGGCCCCACCCTCAAACAAGGCATTAGCAAATCCATTTCTACTTCTTTTCTTTCCCTAGGACTAGAAGGGGTTTTCTTCTTCCGATTTTCATCACATGAGAAGATGCCCCCCATTGCATACACTTACAAACAGGAAAGATCACAGAAGTAACACACATAGAGGACTTTGCTATTGTGATAAATAACCGTGTGTGTTTGTTAATCAAACCTTGCTTAAGCCAGGTGTGGTAAATACGTAGTAATATAGTGTTGGCTTTTTGCAGATATTCATTGTGTGTATGGTTTTATTCTGTTTATATAAGTAGTCTTGTCATAAAGAATAGAGGTATATAACCAATGTTTTAATTTCTGTTATTAACTAGATTTCGATATAATAGTAAAATAACTGGTAGAGGTAGTTTAAAAGACTTTCCTTTACTAACCACACTGCCTGCTTGACTGGATCCCCTATTGTTCTTTATTAAACTTTTAAATTTCAACAGGAGAGTTAACCTCGTTTATCACACAGGGAATAAATGGTTAAAATTGAGTCAGAAAGCTCACAAGTTTTATCTAACAAAAAGCTAAGCAAGGCCAAGAAAAACAGATGTCTAAGCAAGAACAGAGGGAACAGATAACGAAGTCAGGTCAGGATGACCTGTACCCAGTGAAGTAAGCGATGTATGAGCCCCCCTGAGATGAGCCCCTCCGAGGAAGACGTCGGTCTTCGGCCTCACGACCACCAGAAGGCAGAAGAAGAAGACCCCATAGTAACAGCCCGCGCAGACGCAGAGTACTCCCGGATACCAGGTCAAAGAGACTATAAAACTTGAGGGATTAGGGGGGGCGAGTGGCGAACCGTTGGCGGAGCAGGGTCTCCACGGTCGCCCAGCGCTGTTTTGCTTGTTGTAGCTTGCTCAATAAATCAAATTATTTTAATTGGCCTGGTTTTTGTCTCTAACCTATAACACTACTGTAGTGCTAGCCCTAGCCCTCTCTCAGAAGGACGTCTCCTTCTACACAAATTGTATCACAAAAGTACTCTTTATACATCTACTCACGTGCCTCTGTAGGGTCCTTGGTCTCTGATACCTTCTAGGCTGCCACCGCCCCGGTAGATGTTGACAGAGTGATAATGCAGGTGTTGCACTGGGCCCAGAGGGGTTTGTAGAGACCTTCCTTGACCCGGCTGGGGTGCCAAAAACTGTAGCCTAAAAGACAGGCTACCTGAAACAGAGGCCAAGACAAATTAGGAGTATAAAAAGCAGACAATTTATTTAAGGCCTGCAGAGGCCTTAAAGGTAGATTCAGGCAAACAAAGTCCCCTGTCGGGGACGACACCCAAAATGGACCCCGAGTCACGAGCTCTTCACCTTTTATAAGTTCTGTTTCATTAGCATATTGGCCCTTAATTCTCCAATCGTACCCTCAGGTGATGATGTTAACCACCCCAGGCCTGCTCCCCCCATCTCACAGTTGTTTACATATTTTCAAGCCCTAAGGCAATGAATATGTCCTTGAATCTGTACTCAGAGAGTCTTGTTTTGGCTAAAGGTGCTGGGAACAGGGGATTTTAGCACTTTGTAAGAAGCACAGAACTACAGCAAGTTACAGCTACATGAAGAGTAAAAAACTAGAAATACCTGAAGGCATCAGTATAGCTCATTGTATTATTGCTTGAATTGCCATTGTTTGTTAGACAGCCTTGTCATTGTTTGCTAGCAGCCAATCTTAATGTGCCACAGTAATTATGAAAAGGTATAAGAGCAGCAGCAGCAGAGAATAATTAAGAGCTTCTTCTGGCTAATTCTAAACAAAACTCAGCTCCCACTTTTCACCACAGTTAAATAAAACTAGTGTTCTGGAAATGATCTTTCCTCTCCTTTGCGGTGGATGCCAGTCCCTATTGTCCCTACTGACTATATTTCACTTATCATTGTGGGATGGTTTTGGCACCTATGGAATGAATGCCTTTGGATAAAATGAAAATCCTGCAAATCAAAAGCCTCTTTGCATAAGGGGAAGATGAAGAAAGCAGAGAAGTTTTCAGATGTATCTTAGCTTGCTTTTTACATTAATTTTACCTTTGCTTCTGATGCCAAAGTGATTTTTGCCTTTTTACTTTTCTGTATTTGTGACCTTGCCAGTAGTTTTTCCCCAGCCAGAAAGACCAAACTCATTGCAGAGCTCCAAGCCCTGGAGGGCACAAGGCCCCTCTCCTGTCTTGCTTCTTCCTGGGAACCAAGCCTGACAACAAGATCTTCAAGACACATTTTAGTCAACAAGTCCAACTAGTACCAAGGGTGGGGGGGCTCCAGAGAAGGGGCTTGACCTGGGGGGAATTGCATCCCCACTTGTCCTCTGAATTGGTGCTTTTGATCAATGATGCTAATTTCCTAAAACCTAGAAGACTGTATTCAGCCGGGGGGAGGGGTGGGCTTTTGTGGATATTCTTCCTGGAACTGTCCCTGGAGCTCCAGTAAAGATCCCCTTTTATCTTATCTCCTATACTGAAAGGATCTTGAGTTTCATTTCTAGGCTGAAAAAGGCAGCATTTCAGATGAGTTATTCTCCAGCTGCACTGTTACAAACACTGGAAAAATGAAAGACCGTTCACTTTAAGCACTCAAAACACAGCTCCTTCTACCCATATTCTCCCTACTGGAACTATAGGATCAGTCTTCTCTGTGGGTTTTGCCCTCCCTATCCATTCAAAGTCCCACATAGTCTTGCTTGTCAGGTGCCAAGCTATGGTATCCACCCCCCCCCCCCCCACCACGCCCCAGAAACCCGGTCTTATCGCCACTTGAGGTGATAGGAGCAGAAGCAAACAAGGTGGTTACTATCACTGTTCCAGGGGAATGGCACTGGTGCCAAGTACCCACTCCGCACTTACGTCGGCAGGAGTAATGGGTGGGAGCAGGAAGAGGGGGGAGGTAACTGCTCTTCTGTTTGTGATTTAACAGGATACCTGCAACCCATACACCCCCTGGAGCAAAACATCTGGGTGACCCTGGCTAAGGCAACTGGACAAGATCCCTTATGCCTTAGCACTGCTGCGCCTCAGAAGCCATTCACAAAGTGTCTGATCGGCATCCTTCTCACCACCCCTGAACTGCCACAGTTATGGAACAGCACCCCTGCCTCCTCAGCCTGCCCGGATACATTGTCTCCCCGTGGGAAATTCCCTGCTTTACCCCCACAGGAACTGCAGATTTTAGGCACCTTGAATGCACATAGCTGTACCACCTTCACATTTCTCAGCACAAGGAATAGCCCTATGGCTTGGTGGGTCAATGCCACAACACCATGCTACCCAAGTGTTTCACACCGGTGTAATTCAATCACAAACTAAAACTAACCTTGAGTTTTAGTATACATATGCAACTCCCGCAGGGCATTTTCTTAATCTGTGCGGACTGAGCATGGACCAGAGTGCCAATGGCAATTAAAGGTGGTCCATCTATGTTGGAGAAGGAGCAGAAAGCTCTCCTACATATTATTACTCAGCAAAAGAAAGAATAGAATTAAAAACTGAGTTTGAGCTAGAGAAAAAATAAGCATACCAGCTGATTGAAATACAAACTGGAAAAACCAGCTTTGCAAAGATCTAAACCTGGAGCTGCTATGGTAATCTGAGAACTCTCATAGGCTATACACAAATGACGTAGAACTTGTATCTCCTCCTAAATTGGTTAGTAGAAATTAGCATATTCATCAGGAAACCTGTTAACTAAGCGAACAAAGCAAATTTTGCTAAGACTGCATTTTTCACTCCCTGCTTGCAACTTCCCTCTCCCCTCTTACCATGTGGGATCACCACGGAGCTGCGAGAAGCCGCCACGTGGTCGGTCCCACTTCCCTACCTCATCTACTCAAGAAATAAACCCACATGCTTTGAAAATGGATGCAGAGAGTCTGGCTCCCCTGTCCCTTCCCCTTCCCTCCCCCCCTCCCCCCCCCGCAGTCCGCCCCTGCCGCCTCCGAGCGCGCCTCTTTCCCTCCCCCCCTCCCCCCCCCTGCAGTCCGCCCCTGCCGCCTCCGAGCGCGCCTCTTTCCCTCCCCCCCTCCCCCCCCCTGCAGTCCGCCCCTGCCGCCTCCGAGCGCGCCTCTTTCCCTCCCCCCCTCCCCCCCCCTGCAGTCCGCCCCTGCCGCCTCCGAGCGCGCCTCTTTCCCCCCCTCCCCCCCCCCCCCCCCCCCCGCGTGTCCTGCTGCCCGTTCCGGCGGCACGGACACTCCCTTCGCCGCCTCCCCGTGCTGGAGCCGGCGCGGTCCACGGCTCCACCATGGCGCGGGCGAGCGACCCAACCCCCGTCCCGGGGCAGCGCAGAAACACTCCCCTTCCGCCTGCGGCAGCCCCTCCCTCCTCCTCCACGAGTCCCTGTTTTCTCGTTCGCATTCCCGCACAAGCCACCGTGCCCGTCCCGACCTCCCCTGCCGCCTCCGGCGGCATTCGCCGCTTGACACCACCCATCCCTCCCCCACGGCTCCACGACAACGAAGCACCACCGCCGCCGCCTATCCCGACACAGACGAGCCATCCCGTCTCTGCAACGATCCACCCCGTGTTCAGCACACCACGACCGTATCCCAAAACACCGTCGAAAATCCGGTTCCGTCCAGCACCCCTATCTTCGCCGACAACTTTTCCATGCACCCCACCAAACTTTTTCCAACTTCCTCGCCGCCATCCAAACAGCACCGACCTCCCACCGCTGCTATCTACAAAGCCATTCACGCCCCGAGCACCACCTGACGCTTCTTTCTCCTCACCGACCCACCTACAACAAAAGACAACACCGTCTAACATAACAAATACTTTAACACAGACAATTTCCAACAATTCAAACCTAATAATATTCCTCTGTATCCTTTACAAATATCACCTATATCCTTAAATAATTCCACTTCTCCCCGACCATTCAATATTTCTTACTCCCCCACAAATCAAAAAATAATACAAAAAATATATACCAAATTTTACAAACCCTTTTATATCAACAGAGAGGGGGAGAATCCCAGGTTACACCTCAAAGAAAGCGACATAAAGCTTTGCATGTCTGTAATTTTCAAAAAAGCTTTCCAGAGGGACCTGACCCCTTCATATACTAATATTTCCTAACCACCTAAAAAGCAAAATTGAAATACAACCCCCCAAATTTGATTAAAAATTTAAAATCAAAACAAATACAAAAACCATACAGGTCTTGTAACTTGGGAGAAGGCATTTTCTTTTGTTTTCACAGGTACAAAGCTCGAAGAAATTCCAGCAAAAGTATGTGAAATCCTGTCACATCAGCAAGCAGTCGCAGAAAAAAGAAAAAAAAAAGAAAAAAGAAAAAAGAAAAAAAAAAAACAAAAACACGAGAAGCAAAAACCCACAGCTGAGCTAGCAAAACCAACAAGAAAAAGTAATCTGTCAAAAAAGACAGCCCAAAAACAAAATGAACTTTATAATTTACATGAATATATGTTATGATTTTTTTTCTTTGTATTAATTGTTATAATAAAGTTTTACTTGTAATTCAAATCAATGACAAAAAAGCCTGAATTACTTTAGCCAAGTTTACAAACTCTAATACAACACAAAGCCCTAACAAACCCCTTACAACTTGTTTAATTAAAACATTAATTCTCTTCCATTACCATATAAACATAACTGTAAAATTTTTTTAAAAAAATTGTATTATATAATATTATCTAATTATACTGTATCCATTCATAAACAACTACAAAACTTAAGAAATTTAGCCAACCAAATTACAGTAAATGACCCATCTTAGCTAAACAATTTGTTTCATGACTAGAACTTCATATCTTGGCTAAAGGAACTCTTTAAAATAAGTTTAATTGTGTTTATAGTAATAATTGTAGTGTTAATAGCAATTCCCTGTATACTTCAATGTGTAAAAAAGCTTATATCTTAGTAGTTCATCAAAACGGGGGAGATGTTGGAGAAGGAGCAGAAAGCTCTCCTACATATTATTACTCAGCAAAAGAAAGAATAGAATTAAAAACTGAGTTTGAGCTAGAGAAAAAATAAGCATACCAGCTGATTGAAATACAAACTGGAAAAACCAGCTTTGCAAAGATCTAAACCTGGAGCTGCTATGGTAATCTGAGAACTCTCATAGGCTATACACAAATGACGTAGAACTTGTATCTCCTCCTAAATTGGTTAGTAGAAATTAGCATATTCATCAGGAAACCTGTTAACTAAGCGAACAAAGCAAATTTTGCTCAGACTGCATTTTTCACTCCCTGCTTGCAACTTCCCTCTCCCCTCTTACCACGTGGGATCACCACGGAGCTGCGAGAAGCCGCCACGTGGTCGGTCCCACTTCCCTACCTCATCTACTCAAGAAATAAACCCACATGCTTTGAAAATGGATGCAGAGAGTCTGGCTACATCATTGCAGAAGGAAACCAGGACAATATTACTCTAATACATCTACTTTGGGGAAAGTAACCCTCTTTTCTCTAAAGATGACAATTGCACTATGGAGCCAACAAAACTGAACTCACCACTCTCATACTCACAGCATACATGCTTTTACTTCTGCCTGCAGAGATACAGCTGAGTTCTGGAACACTGCCAAGATAATCACTGCCTCTTCATCGGCTCCTGGGCTTGCAAGTGCACAAGGCCTCAGGAGCCTGAACAAACCTGGCTGTTGGTTGGCCAAGTTTAGTAATGCTACCAGCATAGCGATAGCTGACTCGTTAATTGATGTAGACAGCATTAGACATGCTATATTCCAAAATCAAGCAGCAATTGATTTTTTGCTTTTACTGCATGGGCATGGGTGCAAAGAATTTGACAGGTTATGTTGTATGAACTTAAGTGACCATTCCCGCTCTTCCATCCCTCCACTGCCCTGCACTGACTTGCTCGGCCATCCCCACCTTGACTTCCCCACCCATTTGTCCAGGCCCAGCCTTGCCTTCCCTTCTCCTTCTGGGACTCTCATTGCCTTGCCTACCTCCCCCTTGCCTTGCCTTGCCCTGTAAACACAGCAGTTGCCTTCTGTTGCCCTCAAAGCCCTCACTTGCCTTGCAGGACCTTGCTCACCCCTCCCCCACCTGGAATTCAAGACTCTTCTTTTCGTGACAATTCTTCAACTTGCCTTGCCCTGCCTGCTTCCCTCAGGAAGCCTTCAAGGCCTTCACATACCCGCAGTGTTTCAGGAGCATGGAAGAGGAAGCCCATAGGAGGTCACGTGAAGCCAGACCTGTCTGTCCCAGCAGCTTTTGCCTGGCATCAATTCTTGCATGTATGGAATTTTGGACAGGCAATCCACATTTGTCTTCTGGGCTCCGGAACCAAAATGACAGTTCTTCTGCATTGGAAGGAAAGCAGGTAGCCCCAGTGTTTTAGGTGCAGATTAGAGATGGTGCAGGTGAGAGCAAGGCCAGTCAAATCAATCTTTCCTGGCCACTTCCGCCTGCCAGCAATCTATGAACCTCACCTGTCTTGCCTTGCTAAACCACCATTGCTGTGCATTCCCTTTCATGCCCATTCCCTACCCTAGACCTGCTTACTGCTTGTGTCTGCGACTGAATTCATGTCAAAGGCCCTGCCATATTTGGTCCTGTGCTTGTTGTGCATGTCCACGAGATAATGAAGAAAAGAGAATGAAGAAAACTTTCTTGCTTGACTCCACTTCCTCCTTCCGGTTTTCCTAGCACCTTCAGTTTCAACTCTGTGATTAAAACTTCCGGTCTCCCTAGCACACTCCGATTCAACTCTATGATACAAAACTTCCGGTCTTCCTAGCACCTTCAGTTTTAACTCTGTGGTTAAAACTTCCGGTCTCCCTAGCACATCCAATTTTTAACTCTGTCATACCAACTTCCGGCCTTCCTAGCACATCCGGTTTTTGTAATCAACTCTACTTTTGCTTGTATTGTAGCCTAAAAGACAGGCTACCTGAAACAGAGGCCAAGACAAATTAGGAGTATAAAAAGCAGACAATTTATTTAAGGCCTGCAGAGGCCTTAAAGGTAGATTCAGGCAAACAAAGTCCCCTGTCGGGGACGACACCCAAAATGGACCCCGAGTCACGAGCTCTTCACCTTTTATAAGTTCTGTTTCATTAGCATATTGGCCCTTAATTCTCCAATCGTACCCTCAGGTGATGATGTTAACCACCCCAGGCCTGCTCCCCCCATCTCACAGTTGTTTACATATTTTCAAGCCCTAAGGCAATGAATATGTCCTTGAATCTGTACTCAGAGAGTCTTGTTTTGGCTAAAGGTGCTGGGAACAGGGGATTTTAGCACTTTGTAAGAAGCACAGAACTACAGCAAGTTACAGCTACATGAAGAGTAAAAAACTAGAAATACCTGAAGGCATCAGTATAGCTCATTGTATTATTGCTTGAATTGCCATTGTTTGTTAGACAGCCTTGTCATTGTTTGCTAGCAGCCAATCTTAATGTGCCACAGTAATTATGAAAAGGTATAAGAGCAGCAGCAGCAGAGAATAATTAAGAGCTTCTTCTGGCTAATTCTAAACAAAACTCAGCTCCCACTTTTCACCACAGTTAAATAAAACTAGTGTTCTGGAAATGATCTTTCCTCTCCTTTGCGGTGGATGCCAGTCCCTATTGTCCCTACTGACTATATTTCACTTATCATTGTGGGATGGTTTTGGCACCTATGGAATGAATGCCTTTGGATAAAATGAAAATCCTGCAAATCAAAAGCCTCTTTGCATAAGGGGAAGATGAAGAAAGCAGAGAAGTTTTCAGATGTATCTTAGCTTGCTTTTTACATTAATTTTACCTTTGTTTCTGATGCCAAAGTGATTTTTGCCTTTTTACTTTTCTGTATTTGTGACCTTGCCAGTAGTTTTTCCCCAGCCAGAAAGACCAAACTCATTGCAGAGCTCCAAGCCCTGGAGGGCACAAGGCCCCTCTCCTGTCTTGCTTCTTCCTGGGAACCAAGCCTGACAACAAGATCTTCAAGACACATTTTAGTCAACAAGTCCAACTAGTACCAAGGGTGGGGGGGCTCCAGAGAAGGGGCTTGACCTGGGGGGAATTGCATCCCCACTTGTCCTCTGAATTGGTGCTTTTGATCAATGATGCTAATTTCCTAAAACCTAGAAGACTGTATTCAGCCGGGGGGAGGGGTGGGCGTTTGTGGATATTCTTCCTGGAACTGTCCCTGGAGCTCCAGTAAAGATCCACTTTTATCTTATCTCCTATACTGAAAGGATCTTGAGTTTCATTTCTAGGCTGAAAAAGGCAGCATTTCAGATGAGTTATTCTCCAGCTGCACTGTTACAAACACTGGAAAAATGAAAGACCATTCACTTTAAGCACTCAAAACACAGCTCCTTCTACCCATATTCTCCCTACTGGAACTATAGGATCAGTCTTCTCTGTGGGTTTTGCCCTCCCTATCCATTCAAAGTCCCACATAGTCTTGCTTGTCAGGTGCCAAGCTATGGTATCCACCCCCCCCCCCACCACGCCCCAGAAACCCGGTCTTATCGCCACTTGAGGTGATAGGAGCAGAAGCAAACAAGGTGGTTACTATGACTGTTCCAGGGGAATGGCACTGGTGCCAAGTACCCACTCCGCACTTACGTCGGCAGGAGTAATGGGTGGGAGCAGGAAGAGGGGGGAGGTAACTGCTCTTCTGTTTGTGATTTAACAGGATACCTGCAACCCATACACCCCCTGGAGCAAAACATCTGGGTGACCCTGGCTAAGGCAACTGGACAAGATCCCTTATGCCTTAGCACTGCTGCGCCTCAGAAGCCATTCACAAAGTGTCTGATCGGCATCCTTCTCACCACCCCTGAACTGCCACAGTTATGGAACAGCACCCCTGCCTCCTCAGCCTGCCCGGATACATTGTCTCCCCGTGGGAAATTCCCTGCTTTACCCCCACAGGAACTGCAGATTTTAGGCACCTTGAATGCACATAGCTGTACCACCTTCACATTTCTCAGCACAAGGAATAGCCCTATGGCTTGGTGGGTCAATGCCACAACACCATGCTACCCAAGTGTTTCACACCGGTGTAATTCAATCACAAACTAAAACTAACCTTGAGTTTTAGTATACATATGCAACTCCCGCAGGGCATTTTCTTAATCTGTGCGGACTGAGCATGGACCAGAGTGCCAATGGCAATTAAAGGTGGTCCATCTACTTTGGGGAAAGTAACCCTCTTTTCTCTAAAGATGACAATTGCACTATGGAGCCAACAAAACTGAACTCACCACTCTCATACTCACAGCATACATGCTTTTACTTCTGCCTGCAGAGATACAGCTGAGTTCTGGAACACTGCCAAAATAATCACTGCCTCTTCATCGGCTCCTGGGCTTGCAAGTGCACAAGGCCTCAGGAGCCTGAACAAACCTGGCTGTTGGTTGGCCAAGTTTAGTAATGCTACCAGCATAGCGATAGCTGACTTGTTAATTGATGTAGACAGCATTAGACATGCTATATTCCAAAATCAAGCAGCAATTGATTTTTTGCTTTTACTGCGTGGGCATGGGTGCAAAGAATTTGACAGGTTATGTTGTATGAACTTAAGTGACCATTCCCGCTCTTCCATCCCTCCACTGCCCTGCACTGACTTGCTCGGCCATCCCCACCTTGACTTCCCCACCCATTTGTCCAGGCCCAGCCTTGCCTTCCCTTCTCCTTCTGGGACTCTCATTGCCTTGCCTACCTCCCCCTTGCCTTGCCTTGCCCTGTAAACACAGCAGTTGCCTTCTGTTGCCCTCAAAGTCCTCACTTGCCTTGCAGGACCTTGCTCACCCCTCCCCCACCTGGAATTCAAGACCCTTCTTTTCGTGACAATTCTTCAACTTGCCTTGCCCTGCCTGCTTCCCTCAGGAAGCCTTCAAGGCCTTCACATACCCGCAGTGTTTCAGGAGCATGGAAGAGGAAGCCCATAGGAGGTCACGTGAAGCCAGACCTGTCTGTCCCAGCAGCTTTTGCCTGGCATCAATTCTTGCATGTATGGAATTTTGGACAGGCAATCCACATTTGTCTTCTGGGCTCCGGAACCAAAATGACAGTTCTTCTGCATTGGAAGGAAAGCAGGTAGCCCCAGTGTTTTAGGTGCAGATTAGAGATGGTGCAGGTGAGAGCAAGGCCAGTCAAATCAGTCTTTCCTGGCCACTTCCGCCTGCCAGCAATCTATGAACCTCACCTGTCTTGCCTTGCTAAACCACCATTGCTGTGCATTCCCTTTCATGCCCATTCCCTACCCTAGACCTGCTTACTGCTTGTGTCTGCGACTGAATTCATGTCAAAGGCCCTGCCATATTTGGTCCTGTGCTTGTTGTGCATGTCCACGAGATAATGAAGAAAAGAGAATGAAGAAAACTTTCTTGCTTGACTCCACTTCCTCCTTCCGGTTTTCCTAGCACCTTCAGTTTCAACTCTGTGATTAAAACTTCCGGTCTCCCTAGCACACTCCGATTCAACTCTATGATACAAAACTTCCGGTCTTCCTAGCACCTGCAGTTTTAACTCTGTGGTTAAAACTTCCGGTCTCCCTAGCACATCCAATTTTTAACTCTGTCATACCAACTTCCGGCCTTCCTAGCACATCCGGTTTTTGTAACCAACTCTACTTTTGCTTGTATTGTAGCCTAAAAGACAGGCTACCTGAAACAGAGGCCAAGACAAATTAGGAGTATAAAAAGCAGACAATTTATTTAAGGCCTGCAGAGGCCTTAAAGGTAGATTCAGGCAAACAAAGTCCCCTGTCGGGGACGACACCCAAAATGGACCCCGAGTCACGAGCTCTTCACCTTTTATAAGTTCTGTTTCATTAACATATTGGCCCTTAATTCTCCAATCGTACCCTCAGGTGATGATGTTAACCACCCCAGGCCTGCTCCCCCCATCTCACAGTTGTTTACATATTTTCAAGCCCTAAGGCAATGAATATGTCCTTGAATCTGTACTCAGAGAGTCTTGTTTTGGCTAAAGGTGCTGGGAACAGGGGATTTTAGCACTTTGTAAGAAGCACAGAACTACAGCAAGTTACAGCTACATGAAGAGTAAAAAACTAGAAATACCTGAAGGCATCAGTATAGCTCATTGTATTATTGCTTGAATTGCCATTGTTTGTTAGACAGCCTTGTCATTGTTTGCTAGCAGCCAATCTTAATGTGCCACAGTAATTATGAAAAGGTATAAGAGCAGCAGCAGCAGAGAATAATTAAGAGCTTCTTCTGGCTAATTCTAAACAAAACTCAGCTCCCACTTTTCACCACAGTTAAATAAAACTAGTGTTCTGGAAATGATCTTTCCTCTCCTTTGCGGTGGATGCCAGTCCCTATTGTCCCTACTGACTATATTTCACTTATCATTGTGGGATGGTTTTGGCACCTATGGAATGAATGCCTTTGGATAAAATGAAAATCCTGCAAATCAAAAGCCTCTTTGCATAAGGGGAAGATGAAGAAAGCAGAGAAGTTTTCAGATGTATCTTAGCTTGCTTTTTACATTAATTTTACCTTTGCTTCTGATGCCAAAGTGATTTTTGCCTTTTTACTTTTCTGTATTTGTGACCTTGCCAGTAGTTTTTCCCCAGCCAGAAAGACCAAACTCATTGCAGAGCTCCAAGCCCTGGAGGGCACAAGGCCCCTCTCCTGTCTTGCTTCTTCCTGGGAACCAAGCCTGACAACAAGATCTTCAAGACACATTTTAGTCAACAAGTCCAACTAGTACCAAGGGTGGGGGGGCTCCAGAGAAGGGGCTTGACCTGGGGGGAATTGCATCCCCACTTGTCCTCTGAATTGGTGCTTTTGATCAATGATGCTAATTTCCTAAAACCTAGAAGACTGTATTCAGCCGGGGGGAGGGGTGGGCGTTTGTGGATATTCTTCCTGGAACTGTCCCTGGAGCTCCAGTAAAGATCCACTTTTATCTAATCTCCTATACTGAAAGGATCTTGAGTTTCATTTCTAGGCTGAAAAAGGCAGCATTTCAGATGAGTTATTCTCCAGCTGCACTGTTACAAACACTGGAAAAATGAAAGACCGTTCACTTTAAGCACTCAAAACACAACTCCTTCTACCCATATTCTCCCTACTGGAACTATAGGATCAGTCTTCTCTGTGGGTTTTGCCCTCCCTATCCATTCAAAGTCCCACATAGTCTTGCTTGTCAGGTGCCAAGCTATGGTATCCACCCCCCCCCCCACCACGCCCCAGAAACCCGGTCTTATCGCCACTTGAGGTGATAGGAGCAGAAGCAAACAAGGTGGTTACTATCACTGTTCCAGGGGAATGGCACTGGTGCCAAGTACCCACTCCGCACTTACGTCGGCAGGAGTAATGGGTGGGAGCAGGAAGAGGGGGGAGGTAACTGCTCTTCTGTTTGTGATTTAACAGGATACCTGCAACCCATACACCCCCTGGAGCAAAACATCTGGGTGACCTTGGCTAAGGCAACTGGACAAGATCCCTTATGCCTTAGCACTGCTGCGCCTCAGAAGCCATTCACAAAGTGTCTGATCGGCATCCTTCTCACCACCCCTGAACTGCCACAGTTATGGAACAGCACCCCTGCCTCCTCAGCCTGCCCGGATACATTGTCTCCCCGTGGGAAATTCCCTGCTTTACCCCCACAGGAACTGCAGATTTTAGGCACCTTGAATGCACATAGCTGTACCACCTTCACATTTCTCAGCACAAGGAATAGCCCTATGGCTTGGTGGGTCAATGCCACAACACCATGCTACCCAAGTGTTTCACACCGGTGTAATTCAATCACAAACTAAAACTAACCTTGAGTTTTAGTATACATATGCAACTCCCGCAGGGCATTTTCTTAATCTGTGCGGACTGAGCATGGACCAGAGTGCCAATGGCAATTAAAGGTGGTCCATCTACTTTGGGGAAAGTAACCCTCTTTTCTCTAAAGATGACAATTGCACTATGGAGCCAACAAAACTGAACTCACCACTCTCATACTCACAGCATACATGCTTTTACTTCTGCCTGCAGAGATACAGCTGAGTTCTGGAACACTGCCAAGATAATCACTGCCTCTTCATCGGCTCCTGGGCTTGCAAGTGCACAAGGCCTCAGGAGCCTGAACAAACCTGGCTGTTGGTTGGCCAAGTTTAGTAATGCTACCAGCATAGCGATAGCTGACTTGTTAATTGATGTAGACAGCATTAGACATGCTATATTCCAAAATCAAGCAGCAATTGATTTTTTGCTTTTACTGCGTGGGCATGGGTGCAAAGAATTTGACAGGTTATGTTGTATGAACTTAAGTGACCATTCCCGCTCTTCCATCCCTCCACTGCCCTGCACTGATTTGCTCAGCCATCCCCACCTTGACTTCCCCACCCATTTGTCCAGGCCCAGCCTTGCCTTCCCTTCCCTTCCCTTCTTTTTCTAGAACTCTCATTGTCTTGCTTATCTCTCCCTTGCCTTGCCTTGCCCTGTAAATGCAGCAGTTGCCTTCTGTTGCCCTCAAAGCCTTCACTTGCCTTGCAGGACCTTGCTCACCCCTCCCCCACCTGGAATTCAAGACCCCTCTTTTCGTGGCATTTCTTCAACTTGCCTTGCCCTGCCTGCTTCCCTCAGGAAGCCTTCAAGGCCTTCACATACCCGCAGCGTTTCAGGAGCATGGAAGAGGAAGCCCATAGGAGCCAAACCCGTCTGTCCCAGCAGCTTTTTTCTGGCATCAATTCTTGCATGTACAGGATTTTGGACTGGCAATCCACATTTGTCTTCTGAGCTCTGGGACCAAGATGACAGTTCTTCTGCATTGGAAGGAAAGCAGGTAGCCCCAGTGTTTTAGGTGCAGATTAGAGCTGGCACAGGTGAGAGCAAGACTGTTATTATACACTCAATTGTGGGTTTTGCATTATGAGCAAAGGTAATTAAGGCAACAGATACAACTACAGGTGCAATACATAAGAGATAGAGAACAGTACTTTAAAAATATACAGATCATTAACCATTTAACTATTAGCTACTACCCAGAGTCCACAATCACGGGAGAGTCCCATTTTACAGGTGAGACTTGAAGACCTTTCCCGGGCAAGGTTGTCAAGTTTACCTGAAAAGGGGTTCCAGCTCTCCAAGCCCAATTGGTGAGCCAAAATGACTCAATTGCAGTTTTAGGGTAGAAACATCTGGGATTCAAGATTCAGTACCCGATCAGCTTAGGGCCAGGACTTGGCCAGAGCCCAGGCCTTACCTGAGAGGGTCTCTCTAAATCTTCTAAACAAGCTTCTATTAATATCAATTCTTTAAAGCAATATACTTCTTGCAGATCGGTGTTGTGGTTTAGTTTTAACTAAATAATCAATGGTACCATAAACAAATTACAAATAGCTGTGAACAAAGAGACACATATGTATAGCATCAAATAATGTTTTCTGGGTAATGCTCTCTGTAAAAGCTTAGTAAATTCATATCATTACTTTAACAACACATCTAGAATTTCATGTTTTGACAGAACTTAAACTTTAACTTCACTTAAAATTAAGATAAATCTAACAGAGCTTAAAGTTAACATCATTGAAAGCAAAAATTAATGTCAAGCACTTAAAAAATAAGTCCTATCTCATAGGTGCCTCTACCCAGACTTACATGCTGATAAAATACAAATTAACAGAGACAATTCACACACATGTACAGGAAAACAAAATTAAACTTGCCTTTGTTAAAGTTATTACGGGGCTAACTGACTCTTAGGCCACAAAATGCTTTACAGAATTGGCCTCAGGATGCTACTCAGCCAGTTCTGGCTCTGAGGCAGCAAGTTACACCCCTCTGCCAGCTGTTACAAATTCACTAAACAACACCACCACTCACAAACATGGAAATTTTCTTCACTCGACTACAAGCGTCTGTTTTCTCTTTTCTTTCTTTCAGAGGTTACCAAAATTCAACTTCTTAATCAAACTGAAAACCAACAGACTTTACATAAATTTTGATCAACTTAAAGTTGACAGGTCTGACTTATAAACTCAAAAGACATAAAAGACTCAAACAACATTCTTAGTACATTTGCTGCAGCACTTTCACACTTGTACGCACACAGATACTGATTAAGGTATACCTATGGAAAGAAAAATAGTCCTTTGAATTCAGTGAGGTAGTCACTCTGAATGCCTTTGCATTCTTTTAACTTTAAATTTACTAAAATTAGATACAAGATTAAGAGTATACCTTAAGAGTTTTAGATACAGCAGAATTTAACTTATTTTGACTTTCTTCGCACAAGAAACTACTGAAAATTCATCATACAGCAGTTAAACATTTGCGAATAATATCAAGAAATAAATCTAAAGTGTGTCAGATTTACAGTCATGTGGAAAATGCCTGTTCACTCCTCTAAGATAAATGTAAGTTTATTAAGATGTTTTCGAGATGCAGCTTTACTCACAGGGATGATAGCACTGCACGTTCTTGGAAAATTGCATTTAAGACCTGCTTAACTTGCTGATGGTAGGACAGCTTTCTGTAAAAATAATTACAAACGGTTTGAGATGTAAAGCACATGTGTCTATGTTGGGTGTTTTTAATAGGCAGGGCAGTGAAATGTGCACAATCCAGCATTAGCTTAGCAGAGCCAACAGAAGCAGTGTTTGTATGACAGCTCACCATCGCTCTAAGTGATTCGTTTAGATGTGTAAACAAGTAGCTAGTAACCAATCTACTGCTTAGATATAGAGAAGTAGAAGATGTATATAAGTAGCCTTCTGATCTGTAATAAACGGCTTTCACCGATCACATTGGTCTGCGTGTGATTGACCCGTGCCCCCGCTACAACATAATGGTGACCCCGACTTGCCTGAATGAATTCGTAACGAATTGCTTGTGCACGGGGTGCGGGGAAGGCAGTCGTATTTCCCTGCAAGCCCCGGCAGGATGACCCCTTCTCAGGCCTGAACTTTCCCTGCAGTCCCGTGCAGGATGAATTATTAAGACGGAGCTCCGCGAAACGTCAAGACGACGTGGAATCTCACCGATAAGAGGTGAGCGGCTGCAGGGGGAGATGGGGCGGGACCACCATGAACGGGACGCGGTCCTAAACCTCCTCCAACTAATTCTCTCTAAGAGAGAGCAGAAATTTGATGCCTCGACTTTGAAAAGCTTTCTTAGCTGGGTGTGGGAGCAGGACTTGATATCGGGTGCTTCGGTAGCTTTTGAGATCAGCACCTGGGAGGCAATCGGAACAGCACTCTGGAATACTATAGCTGCAGGGGAGAAGGGAGTGAAGGAGGCTACAAAGTATGCTCCTCTTTGGAAGACCATAATTGATGTTATGAAAGTGGAGAAACAGGCGGCTGCCGCTGCAGCGTTAACTCTCGACCCACCCCCTGCAGAGGCCCCACAGGCTTTTCCCATCAATAACTTGTTTTCGACCCAGCTGGACATTCCTTCGCGAGTGCCGGTTCTTCCCCCCCGATCTCGCCGCCCCCCTTCATCTTGTTCGCCCCTCCCAACGGCGACAGGGGTGGAGGTTGATGCTCCCTTCCCCCCGTCACCACCACCACCGGTGGCTGCGCCACTCCCACCACCAGAGGTGCCCAGGGCCGAGGCCAGGGTCTCTCATAGAGACTCCAACTCCCCATCCTCCAACTCCCGACCCTCCAACTCCCGATCCAACTCCCGACCCTCCAGCTCCCGACCCTCCTCTCAAGGCCCTGATGATGTCAGAGGCGAGGAGGGGGAGGGAGCACCCCCTCCTAGAGCGGAGATCAAGGCTGATCCTCTGACTCCTCCGACTCCTCCCGATCTGTCTGCTGTGATTCAAGATCTAACAAAGACCCTACAGGCAATAACCTTAGATCAATCTCCTAAGGACCCTTCACCCGTAAACAGTCCGTATGTCTTCTCAAGCCCCCAACTGTCCCTGCGAAGTGCCCCCCTTGGATCGCAGCCAACGACTGCCATACCGGCAGCTTCTCCTGGCTATTCAGCCAACAAGTGTCGTGCCAGCGGCTCCCCCCGCGCCTCAACCAGAAGCCATCGTGCCAGTAGCTCCCCCCCCGCCACCCTCATCACCGGAGCCTGCCAAGGCCAAGGACGCAGCCTCGTAGAGGCTGATCCCCAATCCCCCTCTCAAGGGGAGGTCGAGGCTGGTCCATTGACCTCTACTGATTTTTTAATTGTCATCCGAGATTTAGCAGAAACCTTGCAAGCGATACCTCTTAGTCTACCTGCTAGACCTGCTTCACCCATGAACAAATCGTACACCTTCTCTGACTTTCTCCCCTACTTGAAGATCTACTTTGAAGTTAACATCTCTCCCCCCGGGAGCTGCGCGGTGCTCACAGCTTCGACCCCCAACAACCTGTGCTGACAGCTCCCCCACTGCGGCTGCTTTACTGACCGTGCGACCTGTCCAGTTACCCTGGCAGAGCCATCTCGGGAAGCAGCACAGAAGAAACAGCAGTTACCTGCCGCTTCCAGTCTTCGAAGTGCCTTTTTAATTAGTGTATCTGAGTTGTATTTTGAATTTGTTTCCAACTTTTCAAAACCAGACAGCAGTAATGATAACAGCTTGGTTAAATGAGAGGGTTTAGAAAGTGTTTTATGTGTATCTTTTATGCTCTGAAAGTCTTGTGTAGATTGTTAAGTTACTCGACTTTTCCCTACACATCTTATCTTATTCCACAGAATTGGAATGTGAACTATGACATTCTGCCTTAAATCATGGCAGCAAGCCCCCTCTCGCTTTCTCACTGTGTATGTTTCCTTTAAGGACTTTTACAAGCTTTCTGTTGAAGTTCTAACATTATCCAACTCTGATAAAACTTGTTTTTTCCCACAGGAAAAAATTTATCTTGTTTTCTACCTAGCTTGGCACCACTCCTGCTGTTTGGCCTTCGGATTCCTTGAGCGGCCTGGAACAACCCAAATACTAAAACATAATTAAACACAGCACAGTTATATCCCATACAAAATTAGCAAAGTCCAAAGTGAAATTTTCAGGTTGTTTCCTCAAAGCATCATTTATACTTACATGTCGATGCATCAACTCGGTGGGTTTTTTTTTTTTTTGGTTTTTTAGTCTTACTCAGCATACATTCACATTGGACAAGATGCATAGCTACAGCAATTAAGTTTAAATCCATATTTGTTATCTGCAGGAACTTTTGAGAATCGACTATAATTAGATCATGGTTTTCTACTGTAAAAAGTGTAGTGCTAGCTTTACCTGGTTGCATACACAGCTTTAATAAAACAATTTAAATGTGACTGTTTTGCCATAAATACATGTGACAACATTTCCAGCTGGTACAGCTGTTCAGAGATGTAAATGTGCTTGTTCTTCCTTGTCACCTATAGCTTGCACATGAACTTAACATCAGAATAGTTTAAGTCCTTGATGTCGTCTTTACATCTCAAACCTATTGTATTTATATTTACAGACAGCTGTCTCACCATCTGCGAATTAAGCAGGTTTTAGATGCAATTTTCCAAGATGTACACTATCATCCCTGTGAGTAAAGCTGCACCTCGAAAACATCTTAGTAAACTTACACTTATCTCAGAGGAGTACTGACTGTTAAACAGGCATTTTCAACACGACTATAAATCTACCACACTTTAAATTTCTTTCCAGTTAATCCTACCCTTTAAAGTTCTATGTTGCTGCTATTTCATTTACAACTCAGTTATTTTTCTTGATATTATTCGCTGATGTTTAACTGCTGTATGATGAATTTGCAGTAGTTTCTTATACGGGAGAGGTCAAAATACGTTGAGTTCTGCTGTACCTGAAACTCTCAAAGTGTACCCTTAACCTTATATCTAGTTTAGTAGGTTTAAAGATAAACGCTTGCAAAGGCATCCAGAGTGACTACTTCTCTAATTCAAAAGATTTGTTTTTTCTTTCCACAGGTATGCTGCAGCAAATGTACTAAGAATGTTGTTTGAGTCTTTTATGTATTCTGAGTTTATAAGTCAGACCTGTCAACTTTAAGTTGATCAAAATTTATGTAAAGTCTGTTGATTTTCAGTTCGATTAAGAAGTTAAATTTTAGTAACCTCTGAAAGAAAGAAAAGAGAAAACAGACACTTGTGGTCTAGTGAAGAAAATTTCTATGTTTGTGAGTGGTAGTGTTGTTCAGTGAATTTGTAACAGCTGGCAGAGGGGTGTGCCTTGCTGCCTCAAAGCCAGAACTGGCAGAGTAGCATCCTGAGGCCAATTCTGTAAAGTGTTTTGTGGCCTAAGAGTCAGTTAGCCCCGTGGTAACTTTAGCGAAATCAAGTCTGATTTTGTTTCCTTGTGCGTGTGTGTGAATTGTCTGTGTTAATTTGTATTTCGCCGGCATGTAAATCTAGGTAGAGGCGCCTATGAGATAAAACTTATTTTTTAAGTGCTTAACATTAATTTCTCTTCACTTTCAATTATTGACTTTAAGCTCTGTTAGATTTATCTTAGTTTTAAGCAAAGTTAAAGTTCTGTCAAAACAAGCAAGACAAGACAACACAAAGCAAAACAGAACAAAGAAAACATTAAAAAAAAAAAAAAAAAAAAGAGGGGGAAACAGGGAAAAGAGTTCTTTACAGTTCTTTTTCTTTACAGTTCCCTTGCTATAGAGATAAGATAAAGTCAACTGAAATGTTCATGATAAAGAATTGGTAAGACAAGTGAAGATGCAATTTGTCAAATCCTTAATTTCATCACAAATCCTATGGTTCTGAATGTTCTACATTAGGCAATCAAGATGACTATAACAACTTTTGCAGCTTTACCTTCTGTAGGTAACAGAGAAGAATGAACATCAATTTCAAATCATGAATATTATTAATTGTAAGATGCTTAGTGCTTCTCTCTTGTTTTCCTTTTGCTTTACTGTCATATGCATAGATGTGTAGAAAACATAATATCACTTTTTCAGAACAATTACTGTTACTGTATTAACAATTCTAGAGGTGTTGTTAATGTAATGATATGAATTTACTAAGCTTTTATAGAGAGCATTATCCAAAAGATATTATTTGATGCTACACATATGTATTCCTTTGTTCACAACTATTTGTAGTTTGTTTATGGTACCATTGATCATTTAGTTAAAACTAAATTGACAATGATAAATTTTCACATAACTAAGTGTAGTTATCTGTAAGAAGTGTATTGTTTTTAAAAACTGATATTAATAGAGACTTCTTTGTCAGATGGTTTAGAGACACCCTCTCAGTGAAGGCCTAGGCTCTGGCCAAGCCCTGGCCCTAAGATGATCGGGTGCTGAATCTTTAATCCCAGATGTTTCTACCCTAAAACTGCAATTGAGTCATTTTGACTCACCAATTCGGCTTGATAAGAACTGGAACCCCTTTCAGGTAAACTTGAAAGCCTTGCCCGGGAAAGGTCTTCAGGTCTCGCCTGTAAAATGGGACTCTCCAGTGATTGTAGACTCTGGGTAGTAGCTAATAGCTAAATGGTTAATAATCTGTGTACTTTTGAAGTACTGCTTTCTTTCTCTTATGTATTGCACCTGTAGTTGCACCTGTTGCCTTTATCACCTTCGCTCATAATGCAAAACCCACAATTGAGTGTGTAATAACATGTAATACCAAAGCTCAAGTAACCTGATAACCTAGAGAAGGGAGTATGCATGTGTTCTATCACCAACAGGTTCAAAGCAATTACCTGCTCACCTGATCAGAATCAAGAACCAGAGTTCAGAAGAAACCATGGACTCTTTAATCAAGATTTGAGCTTGACAGAGACTTTAGAGCAACGGTGTATATTGTTTTCACAGTTTCAATTAACTAAAGTAGTACTTGCTAGAGAAATTATTTTAAGTAACCGTATAGTAACGAGTTAAAGTAGAAAGGTTGCTCAAAGCTGAAGAATCATTGAGGAGCTCAAGAATTTGTGTAAGACAGTGTTGTTGTTGCTTTTGATAATAATAACTTTCAAAATGTTGTTTTGCTGTGCTTTGCAATGCTGCTCTATGCTAATTCACAGAGTGATAGAAAAATACACCAATCAGGCCTGGCTTGTGCAAAAAGAAAACGGGGGATATGTTGGGTGTTTTTAATAGGCAGGGCAGTGAAATGTGCACAATCCAGCATTAGCTTAGCAGAGCCAACAGAAGCAGTGTTTGTATGACAGCTCACCATCGCTCTAAGTGATTCGTTTAGATGTGTAAACAAGTAGCTAGTAACCAATCTACTGCTTAGATATAGAGAAGTAGAAGATGTATATAAGTAGCCTTCTGATCTGTAATAAACGGCTTTCACCGATCACATTGGTCTGCGTGTGATTGACCCGTGCCCCCGCTACAACATGTCTACATGGCAAAAACAATTGCATTTAAATTGTCTTATTAAAGCTGTATAGGCAGACAGGTAAAGCTGGCACCACGCTACATGTTTTTACAGTAGAGGATCGTGAGCTAATTATATTCGATTTCCAAACAGCTTCTGCAGATAACAAACATGGAGTTAGGCCTAGTATAGGCCTCACCCTCAGCCTGCCCGGATACATTGTCTCCCCGTGGGAAATTCCCTGCTTTACCCCCACAGGAACTGCAGATTTTAGGCACCTTGAATGCACATAGCTGTACCACCTTCACATTTCTCAGCACAAGGAATAGCCCTATGGCTTGGTGGGTCAATGCCACAACACCATGCTACCCAAGTGTTTCACACCGGTGTAATTCAATCACAAACTAAAACTAACCTTGAGTTTTAGTATGCATATGCAACTCCCGCAGGGCATTTTCTTCATCTGTGCGGACTGAGCATGGACCAGAGTGCCAATGGCAATTAAAGGTGGTCCATCTACTTTGGGGGAAGTAACCCTCTTTTCTCTAAAGATGACAATTGCACTATGGAGCCAACAAAACTGAACTCACCACTCTCATACTCACAGCATACATGCTTTTACTTCTGCCTGCAGAGATACAGCTGAGTTCTGGAACACTGCCAAGATAATCACTGCCTCTTCATCGGCTCCTGGGCTTGCAAGTGCACAAGGCCTCAGGAGCCTGAACAAACCTGGCTGTTGGTTGGCCAAGTTTAGTAATGCTACCAGCATAGCGATAGCTGACTCGTTAATTGATGTAGACAGCATTAGACATGCTATATTCCAAAATCAAGCAGCAATTGATTTTTTGCTTTTACTGCGTGGGCATGGGTGCAAAGAATTTGACAGGTTATGTTGTATGAACTTAAGTGACCATTCCCGCTCTTCCATCCCTCCACTGCCCTGCACTGATTTGCTCAGCCATCCCCACCTTGACTTCCCCACCCATTTGTCCAGGCCCAGCCTTGCCTTCCCTTCCCTTCTTTTTCTAGAACTCTCATTGTCTTGCTTATCTCTCCCTTGCCTTGCCTTGCCCTGTAAATGCAGCAGTTGCCTTCTGTTGCCCTCAAAGCCTTCACTTGCCTTGCAGGACCTTGCTCACCCCTCCCCCACCTGGAATTCAAGACCCCTCTTTTCGTGGCATTTCTTCAACTTGCCTTGCCCTGCCTGCTTCCCTCAGGAAGCCTTCAAGGCCTTCACATACCCGCAGTGTTTCAGGAGCATGGAAGAGGAAGCCCATAGGAGCCAAACCCGTCTGTCCCAGCAGCTTTTTTCTGGCATCAATTCTTGCATGTACAGGATTTTGGACTGGCAATCCACATTTGTCTTCTGAGCTCTGGGACCAAGATGACAGTTCTTCTGCATTGGAAGGAAAGCAGGTAGCCCCAGTGTTTTAGGTGCAGATTAGAGCTGGCACAGGTGAGAGCAAGACCAGTCAAGTCAGTCTTTCCTGGCCGCTTTTGTCTACCAGCAGCTGCCTTGCCTTGGCAACCCAAGAGTTTCCTCTTCTTGCCCTGCTAAACCTCCATGGCTTTGAGTTCTCTTCTGTGCCCATGCCCCACCTGGCTACAGCTTTCCTCCACGGCCTTGCTTTGCCTACTCCTTCCTGTTTCTGCCTGGCCTACCCATCACTGGGCTTACCTTCTTATGCCTAGCCTTGCCTCTAACTTCTGGACCTTCTCTTGCCTACCACTCCATTTGCTTTCCCCTCACTGCTCTGGCCTTGTCTACCTCCCCCTTGACTTGCCTCCAATTGCCTACACTTGCCTTGTGTTGCCTTGCCTGCATGGAAGGCAAGGTAAAGAGTGGTAGGCAAGGCAAAGCAAAGCAAGGACGATGTAGGCAGGGCAAGGGAAGGCAGATGCAAGAAAGGCAAGCAAAGCAAGAGGAGGCTAGGAAAAACTGGGCAAGGTAGAGAAGGCAAGTCCCAGCCAAAAGACTCGGAGTGCCTTTCCTTGAGAAGCAAAGGCCATAGTGCCAGTGTCAGTGGAGCAGAAGGAAAGGTACCATGGGGAGGTACAGTCCAGCAAGACATTTCTCTCCTGGCCCCTTCTGGGTAGGAGTAATTGTTGGACGTATGCAATACTGGAGGTGCTATGCAACTTTGGCTTGGTAAGCTCCTGAAGGAGAATGGCAAGGCTTTTTCATGGGAAGGAAAGCACGCAACCCCAGCGCTGGAGGCGCAGAGAAGAAGCTGCCTAGTGGAGGTCCGGGGCACCAGCTGCTTTCTGTCCTGACATATCTGGTGTGGAAGCATTGCTTCAGTTTGTACACTTTACGGACATGGAATCCATCTTTGGAAGGTGGCCTCTTGAAAGATTCAGTTTGGCAGGTGGTTTCCGCGTCTCAGAAGTGGCCTTCTGAAATTCTGGCAACACCATCTTTTGGACAAGGTAAACCGCTCTGCTCAGTCTTGGTGGGTAGCCTACCTAGCAGCCTAGGTAATGCTGAGGAACAGTGTTCTGGCACCTTTGCATGGGATCAGTCCCTGGATGTTCTGTATTTTGGAGGAGGGGATGCCATTTCATTGGAGATGGGCTTCTAATTCCTCTCTTTTGCAAAGGAAACAACTTTGCATGTGTACATTGGTTGGTCTTAGTGAATTTTAAGACTTTTGCCCATAGGCAGTTCTCTGGCTTTGCGCTGTTGAACTGTCAGTGGGAATGCAAACGCCAGGCTGTTGAGCTTTTTGTCCTGGTCCCGTTCATGTGGGAGCAGCTCCCCTCCATGGTGCTGGACCTGACTGGATGCAGACTCAGTGAGACTGCAGGGTTAGGATGGTAGCAAGAGCTGAGAAGGAAAGGGCCGATAGCAGGGTGTGTGCTGGTACCTCGACGGGTGCAGTTGAAGTTGTCGGCAGCTAGAGCTTTCTCAGCTGGCATCTTTGTGAGCTCTGCTTTTGCCAGATGTTCTCAAGTTTGTAGCCAGATTCTTGTGAGAGTGAAAAGAATTTTTAAGGCAAAGGCCACTAGAGTGTGGTGCAAATAAGAGTTTGCAGTTGGAAGGGGAAGATCAAAGCAATCTTTTGGGGCTGACAGTCGAGTTGAGAGCAGGCACCTTTCCAACTTGGCTGTGGAATTGGGAGGCTTCCGAGCTGGACACAGGGCGATACCTTTAAAAGCAAGTCGAGAGTGCCATCGTGTGGTTGATTCCATATGAGCGCTGACAGAGTCCAGGCAAAAGCCAAGCTCTTTTCTGGCCCGGCCCCACTCGTGTGCGAGCAGCAGTTCGTGGAGAAGCTCCGTGGTGAATCCTGTCCCTTGGACACTGAACGAATGTGAAGCTACATCTAGCGGAGAAGGAAGAGGAATCATTTCACAGCTGGCTGCACGGTGTTTCGGCTGCAAAACCAAAGGAAATTGGGAGCAGCTCCCCTTCATGGTGCTGGACCATGGCGCTGAGAAGGAAAGGGCCGATAGCAGGGTGTGTGCTGGTACCTCGACGGGTGCAGTTGAAGTTGTCGGCAGCTAGAGCTTTCTCAGTTGGCATCTTTGTGAGCTCTGCTTTTGCCAGATGTTCTCAAGTTTGTAGCCAGATTCTTGTGAGAGAGAAAAGAATTATTTGGGCAAAGGCGTTGGTGTTGCCGTTAGAGTGTGGTGCAAATAAGAGTTTGCAGTTGGAAGGGGAAGATCAAAGCAATCTTTTGGGGCTGACAGATGAGTTGAGAGCAGGCACCTTCCCAACTTGGCTGTAGAATCGGGAGGATTCCGAGCTGGACACAGCGGGATTCCTTTAAAAGCAAGTCGAGAGTGCCATCGTGTGGTTGATTCCATATGAGCGCTGACAGAGTCCAGGCAAAAGCCAAGCTCACTTCCACGAAGGTCTGGAAACACTGGCACACGGGACACAATGTGCAGAGAGAGAAGGAGCAAGAGAGAGAGAGAAGCACTTTGCCCCAAATTCAGTCTTACAGAACTCGTGCACTTGGAGTTCCCAGAGAAGGTGGCGTGCGTGGAGAAGGTTTTCTCCACGTAGCCTCTTCTGTTCGCTTCTTTGCCGGACCGCAGAAAGACGCCCGCTTCCCTCTCGCGCTTTGCGAGCGAAAAGGCGCCTAGCCGGCGAAGGTGCGTCTTCGGCGGCCAGAAGGCGAAACGAAAACCGGCACTGTGCCCTGCTGCTGTGCTCGCTGCATTTCAGATCCAAACTGCACCAGCACGCATAGCAACATGCAGGCTCACCTCCAAAAGATGTTTCCCGCTGCCACGAAGGTCTGGCAGCACTGGCACTCGGGACAAAATGTGCAGAGAGAGAAGAGGGAGAGAGGGAGAGAAGCACTTTGCCCCAGCTTCAGTCTTACAGAACTCGTGCACTTGGAGTTCCCAGAGAAGGTAGAGTGCGTGGAGAAGGTTTTCTCCACGTAGCCTCTTCTGTTCGCGTTTTTGCCGCACCGCAGAGAGCCGCCCGCTTCTCTCTCGCGCTTTGCGAGCGAAGGACGCCTAGCCGGCGAAGGTGCGTCTTCGGCGGCTGCAAAGCGAAGCGAGAGCCGGTACGGCGCCCTGCTGCTGTGCTCCCTGCATTTCACATCCAAACTGCACCAGCACGCATAGCAGCATGCAGGCTCATCTCCAAAAGATGTTTCCTGCTGCCACGAAGATCTGGCAACACTGGCACTAAGTCACACTCTGCAGAGAGAGAAAAAGCAAGAGAGATTGAGATGCACTTTGCCCCAGCTTCAGTCTTACAGAACTCGTGCACTTGGAGTTCCCAGAGAAGGTAGAGTGCGTGGAGAAGGTTTTCTCCACGTAGCCTCTTCTGTTCGCGTTTTTGCCGCACCGCAGAGAGCCGCCCGCTTCTCTCTCGCGCTTTGCGAGCGAAGGGCGCCTAGCCGGCGAAGGTGCGTCTTCTTCGGCAAGAAAGCGAAGCGAGAGCCGGTACGGCGCCCTGCTGCTGTACTCCCCGCATTTTACTTCCAAACTGCACCAGCACGCATCGCAGCATGCAGGCTCATCTCCAAAGGATGTTTCCTGCCGCCACGAAGTTCTGGCAGCACTGGCACTCGGGACAAAATATGCAGAGAGAGAGGGAGCGAGAGAGAGAGAAAAGAACATCGCCCCAGCTTCAGCCTTGCAGAACTCGTGCACTTGGAGTTCCCAGAGAAGGTAGCGTGCGTGGAGAAGGTTTTCTCCACGTAGCCGCTTCTGTTCGCATCTTTGCCGCACCGCAGAGAGCCGCCCGCTTCTCTCTCGCGCTTTGCGAGCGAAGGACGCCTAGCCGGCGAAGGTGCGTCTTCGGCGGCTGCAAAGCGAAGCGAGAGCCGGTACGGCGCCCTGCTGCTGTGCTCCCTGCATTTCACATCCAAACTGCACCAGCACGCATAGCAGCATGCAGGCTCATCTCCAAAAGATGTTTCCTGCTGCCACGAAGATCTGGCAACACTGGCACTAAGTCACACTCTGCAGAGAGAGAAAAAGCAAGAGAGATTGAGATGCACTTTGCCCCAGCTTCAGTCTTACAGAACTCGTGCACTTGGAGTTCCCAGAGAAGGTAGAGTGCGTGGAGAAGGTTTTCTCCACGTAGCCTCTTCTGTTCGCGTTTTTGCCGCACCGCAGAGAGCCGCCCGCTTCTCTCTCGCGCTTTGCGAGCGAAGGGCGCCTAGCCGGCGAAGGTGCGTCTTCTTCGGCAAGAAAGCGAAGCGAGAGCCGGTACGGCGCCCTGCTGCTGTGCTCCCTGCATTTCACATCCAAACTGCACCAGCACGCATAGCAGCATGCAGGCTCACCTCCAAAAAGTGTTTCCTGCTGCCACGAAGATCTGGCAACACTGGCACTAAGGCACACTCTGCAGAGAGAGAAAAAGCAAGAGAGATTGAGATGCACTTTGCCCCAGCTTCAGTCTTACAGAACTCGTGCACTTGGAGTTCCCAGAGAAGGTAGAGTGCGTGGAGAAGGTTTTCTCCACGTAGCCTCTTCTGTTCGCGTTTTTGCCGCACCGCAGAGAGCCGCCCGCTTCTCTCTCGCGCTTTGCGAGCGAAGGGCGCCTAGCCGGCGAAGGTGCGTCTTCGGCGGCTGCAAAGCGAAGCGAGAGCCGGTACGGCGCCCTGCTGCTGTGCTCCCTGCATTTCACATCCAAACTGCACCAGCACGCATAGCAGCATGCAGGCTCATCTCCAAAAGATGTTTCCTGCTGCCACGAAGATCTGGCAACACTGGCACTAAGTCACACTCTGCAGAGAGAGAAAAAGCAAGAGAGATTGAGATGCACTTTGCCCCAGCTTCAGTCTTACAGAACTCGTGCACTTGGAGTTCCCAGAGAAGGTAGAGTGCGTGGAGAATGCTCTCTCCACGTAGCCTCTTCTGTTCGCGTTTTTGCCGCACCGCAGAGAGCCGCCCGCTTCTCTCTCGCGCTTTGCGAGCGAAGGGCGCCTAGCCGGCGAAGGTGCGTCTTCGGCGGCTGCAAAGCGAAGCGAGAGCCGGTACGGCGCCCTGCTGCTGTACTCCCCGCATTTTACTTCCAAACTGCACCAGCACGCATCGCAGCATGCAGGCTCATCTCCAAAGGATGTTTCCTGCCGCCACGAAGTTCTGGCAGCACTGGCACTCGGGACAAAATATGCAGAGAGAGAGGGAGCGAGAGAGAGAGAAAAGAACTTCGCCCCAGCTTCAGCCTTGCAGAACTCGTGCACTTGGAGTTCCCAGAGAAGGTAGCGTGCGTGGAGAAGGTTTTCTCCACGTAGCCGCTTCTGTTCGCATCTTTGCCGCACCGCAGAGAGCCGCCCGCTTCTCTCTCGCGCTTTGCGAGCGAAGGACGCCTAGCCGGCGAAGGTGCGTCTTCGGCGGCTGCAAAGCGAAGCGAGAGCCGGTACGGCGCCCTGCTGCTGTGCTCCCTGCATTTCACATCCAAACTGCACCAGCACGCATAGCAGCATGCAGGCTCATCTCCAAAAGATGTTTCCTGCTGCCACGAAGATCTGGCAACACTGGCACTAAGTCACACTCTGCAGAGAGAGAAAAAGCAAGAGAGATTGAGATGCACTTTGCCCCAGCTTCAGTCTTACAGAACTCGTGCACTTGGAGTTCCCAGAGAAGGTAGAGTGCGTGGAGAATGCTCTCTCCACGTAGCCTCTTCTGTTCGCGTTTTTGCCGCACCGCAGAGAGCCGCCCGCTTCTCTCTCGCGCTTTGCGAGCGAAGGGCGCCTAGCCGGCGAAGGTGCGTCTTCTTCGGCAAGAAAGCGAAGCGAGAGCCGGTACGGCGCCCTGCTGCTGTACTCCCCGCATTTTACTTCCAAACTGCACCAGCACGCATCGCAGCATGCAGGCTCATCTCCAAAGGATGTTTCCTGCCGCCACGAAGTTCTGGCAGCACTGGCACTCGGGACAAAATATGCAGAGAGAGAGGGAGCGAGAGAGAGAGAAAAGAACTTCGCCCCAGCTTCAGCCTTGCAGAACTCGTGCACTTGGAGTTCCCAGAGAAGGTAGCGTGCGTGGAGAAGGTTTTCTCCACGTAGCCGCTTCTGTTCGCATCTTTGCCGCACCGCAGAGAGCCGCCCGCTTCTCTCTCGCGCTTTGCGAGCGAAGGGCGCCTAGCCGGCGAAGGTGCGTCTTCTTCGGCAAGAAAGCGAAGCGAGAGCCGGTACGGCGCCCTGCTGCTGTGCTCCCTGCATTTCACATCCAAACTGCACCAGCACGCATAGCAGCATGCAGGCTCATCTCCAAAAGATGTTTCCTGCTGCCACGAAGATCTGGCAACACTGGCACTAAGTCACACTCTGCAGAGAGAGAAAAAGCAAGAGAGATTGAGATGCACTTTGCCCCAGCTTCAGTCTTACAGAACTCGTGCACTTGGAGTTCCCAGAGAAGGTAGAGTGCGTGGAGAAGGTTTTCTCCACGTAGCCTCTTCTGTTCGCGTTTTTGCCGCACCGCAGAGAGCCGCCCGCTTCTCTCTCGCGCTTTGCGAGCGAAGGGCGCCTAGCCGGCGAAGGTGCGTCTTCTTCGGCAAGAAAGCGAAGCGAGAGCCGGTACGGCGCCCTGCTGCTGTGCTCGCTGCATTTCACATCCAAACTGCACCAGCACGCATAGCAGCATGCAGGCTCACCTCCAAAAAATGTTTTCTGCTGCCACGAAGATCTGGCAACACTGGCACTAAGTCACACTCTGCAGAGAGAGAAAAAGCAAGAGAGATTGAGATGCACTTTGCCCCAGCTTCAGTCTTACAGAACTCGTGCACTTGGAGTTCCCAGAGAAGGTAGAGTGCGTGGAGAAGGTTTTCTCCACGTAGCCTCTTCTGTTCGCGTTTTTGCCGCACCGCAGAGAGCCGCCCGCTTCTCTCTCGCGCTTTGCGAGCGAAGGACGCCTAGCCGGCGAAGGTGCGTCTTCTTCGGCAAGAAAGCGAAGCGAGAGCCGGTACGGCGCCCTGCTACTGTACTCCCCGCATTTTACTTCCAAACTGCACCAGCACGCATCGCAGCATGCAGGCTCATCTCCAAAGGATGTTTCCTGCCGTCACGATGTTCTGGCAGCACTGGCACTCGGGACAAAATATGCAGAGAGAGAGGGAGCGAGAGAGAGAGAAAAGAACTTCGCCCCAGCTTCAGCCTTGCAGAACTCGTGCACTTGGAGTTCCCAGAGAAGGTAGCGTGCGTGGAGAAGGTTTTCTCCACGTAGCCGCTTCTGTTCGCATCTTTGCCGCACCGCAGAGAGCCGCCCGCTTCTCTCTCGCGCTTTGCGAGCGAAGGACGGCTAGCCGGCGAAGGTCCGTCTTCGGCGGCTGCAAAGCGAAGCGAGAGCCGGTACGGCGCCCTGCTGCTGTACTCCCTGCATTTCACATCCAAACTGCACTAGCACGCATAGCAGCATGCAGGCTCATCTCCAAAGGATGTTTCCTGCCGCCACGAAGTTCTGGCAGCACTGGCACTCGGGACAAAATATGCAGAGAGAGAGGGAGCGAGAGAGAGAGAAAAGAACTTCGCCCCAGCTTCAGCCTTGCAGAAGTCGTGCACTTGGAGTTCCCAGAGAAGATAGAGTGCGTGGAGAATGCTCTCTCCACGTAGCCTCTTCTGTTCGCGTTTTTGCCGCACCGCTGAGAGTCGCCCGTTTCTCTCTCGCGCTTTGCGAGCGAAGGGCGCCTAGCCGGCGAAGGTGCGTCTTCTTCGGCAAGAAAGCGAAGCGAGAGCCGGTACGGCGCCCTGCTGCTGTACTCCCCGCATTTTACTTCCAAACTGCACTAGCACGCATCGCAGCATGCAGGCTCATCTCCAAAAGATGTTTCTTGCCGCCACGAAGTTCTGGCAGCACTGGCACTCGGGACAAAATATGCAGAGAGAGAGGGAGCGAGAGAGAGAGAAAAGAACTTCGCCCCAGCTTCAGTCTTACAGAACTCGTGCACTTGGAGGTCCCAGAGAAGGTAGCGTGCGTGGAGAAGGTTTTCTCCACGTAGCCTTTTCTGTTCGCGTTTTTGTACGCGTTCTGTAAGACTGAAGCTGTGGCAAAGTGCATCTCAATCTCTCTTGCTTTTTCTCTCTCTGCACATTTTGTCCCGACTGCCAGTGCTGCCAAATCTTGGTGGCAGTGGCAAACTTCCTTTGGAGATGAGCCTGCATGCTGCTATGCGTGCTGGTGTAGTTTGGATGTGAAATGCAGCGAGCACAGCAGCAGGGCGCCGTACCGGCTCTCGCTTCGCTTTGCAGCCGCCGAAGACGCACCTTCGCCGGCTAGGCGTCCTTCGCTCGCAAAGCGCGAGAGAGAAGCGGGCGGCTCTCTGCGGTGCGGCAAAGATGCGAACAGAAGCGGCTACGTGGAGAAAACCTTCTCCACGCACGCTACCTTCTCTGGGAACTCCAAGTGCACGAGTTCTGTAAGACTGAAGCTGGGGCAAAGTGCATCTCAATCTCTCTTGCTTTTTCTCTCTCTGCAGAGTGTGACTTAGTGCCAGTGTTGCCAGATCTTCGTGGCAGCAGGAAACATCTTTTGGAGATGAGCCTGCATGCTGCTATGCGTGCTGGTGCAGTTTGGATGTGAAATGCAGCGAGCACAGCAGCAGGGCGCCGTACCGGCTCTCGCTTCGCTTTCTTGCCGAAGAAGACGCACCTTCGCCGGCTAGGCGTCCTTCGCTCGCAAAGCGCGAGAGAGAAGCGGGCGACTCTCGGCGGTGCGGCAAAAACGCGAACAGAAGCGGCTACGTGGAGAAAACCTTCTCCACGCACGCTACCTTCTCTGGGAACTCCAAGTGCACGAGTTCTGCAAGGCTGAAGCTGGGGTAAAGTGCATCTCAATCTCTCTTGCTTTTTCTCTCTCTGCAGAGTGTGACTTAGTGCCAGTGTTGCCAGATCTTCGTGGCAGCAGGAAACATCTTTTGGAGATGAGCCTGCATGCTGCTATGCGTGCTGGTGCAGTTTGGATGTGAAATGCAGCGAGCACAGCAGCAGGGCGCCGTACCGGCTCTCGCTTCGCTTTGCAGCCGCCGAAGACGCACCTTCGCCGGCTAGGCGTCCTTCGCTCGCAAAGCGCGAGAGAGAAGCGGGCGGCTCTCTGCGGTGCGGCAAAGATGCGAACAGAAGCGGCTACGTGGAGAAAACCTTCTCCACGCACGCTACCTTCTCTGGGAACTCCAAGTGCACGAGTTCTGCAAGGCTGAAGCTGGGGCGAAGTTCTTTTCTCTCTCTCTCGCTCCCTCTCTCTCTGCATATTTTGTCCCGAGTGCCAGTGCTGCCAGAACTTCGTGGCGGCAGGAAACATCCTTTGGAGATGAGCCTGCATGCTGCGATGCGTGCTGGTGCAGTTTGGAAGTAAAATGCGGGGAGTACAGCAGCAGGGCGCCGTACCGGCTCTCGCTTCGCTTTCTTGCCGAAGAAGACGCACCTTCGCCGGCTAGGCGCCCTTCGCTCGCAAAGCGCGAGAGAGAAGCGGGCGGCTCTCTGCGGTGCGGCAAAAACGCGAACAGAAGCGGCTACGTGGAGAAAACCTTCTCCACGCACTCTACCTTCTCTGGGAACTCCAAGTGCACGAGTTCTGTAAGACTGAATCTGGGGCAAAGTGCTTCTCTCCCTCTCTCCCTCTTCTCTCTCTGCACATTTTGTCCCGAGTGCCAGTGCTGCCAGACCTTCGTGGCAGCGGGGAACATCTTTTGGAGGTGAGCCTGCATGTTGCTATGCGTGCTGGTGCAGTTTGGATGTGAAATGCAGGGAGCGCAGCAGCAGGGCACAGTGCCGGTTTTCGTTTCGCCTTCTGGCCGCCGAAGACGCACCTTCGCCGGCTAGGCGCCTTTTCGCTCGCAAAGCGCGAGAGGGAAGCGGGCGTCTTTCTGCGGTCCGGCAAAGAAGCGAACAGAAGAGGCTACGTGGAGAAAACCTTCTCCACGCACGCCACCTTCTCTGGGAACTCCAAGTGCACGAGTTCTGTAAGACTGAATTTGGGGCAAAGTGCTTCTCTCTCTCTCTTGCTCCTTCTCTCTCTGCACATTGTGTCCCGTGTGCCAGTGTTTCCAGACCTTCGTGGAAGTGAGCTTGGCTTTTGCCTGGACTCTGTCAGCGCTCATATGGAATCAACCACACGATGGCACTCTCGACTTGCTTTTAAAGGAATCCCGCTGTGTCCAGCTCGGAATCCTCCCGATTCTACAGCCAAGTTGGGAAGGTGCCTGCTCTCAACTCATCTGTCAGCCCCAAAAGATTGCTTTGATCTTCCCCTTCCAACTGCAAACTCTTATTTGCACCACACTCTAACGGCAACACCAACGCCTTTGCCCAAATAATTCTTTTCTCTCTCACAAGAATCTGGCTACAAACTTGAGAACATCTGGCAAAAGCAGAGCTCACAAGGATGCCAACTGAGAAAGCTCTTGCTGCCGACAACTTCAACTGCACCAGTCGAGGTACCAGCACACACCCTGCTATCGGCCCTTTCCTTCTCAGCACCATGGTCCAGCACCATGAAGGGGAGCTGCTCCCAATTTCCTTTTGTTTTGCTGCCGAAACACCGTGCAGCCAGCTGTGAAATGATTCCTCTTCCTTCTCCGCTAGATGTAGCTTCACATTCGTTCAGTGTCCAAGGGACAGGATTCACCACGGAGCTTCTCCACGAACTGCTGCTCGCACACGAGTGGGGCCGGGCCAGAAAAGAGCTTGGCTTTTGCCTGCACTCTGTCAGCGCTCATATGGAATCAACCACACGATGGCACTCTCGACTTGCTTTTAAAGGTATCGCGCTGTGTCCAGCTCGGAAGCCGCCCAATTCCACAGCCAAGTTGGAAAGGTGCCTGCTCTCAACTCGACTGTCAGCCCCAAAAGATTGCTTTGATCTTCCCCTTCCAACTGCAAACTCTTATTTGCACCACACTCTAGTGGCCTTTGCCTTAAAAATTCTTTTCACTCTCACAAGAATCTGGCTACAAACTTGAGAACATCTGGCAAAAGCAGAGCTCACAAAGATGCCAACTGAGAAAGCTCTAGCTGCCGACAACTTCAACTGCACCCGTCGAGGTACCAGCACACACCCTGCTATCGGCCCTTTCCTTCTCAGCACCATGGTCCAGCACCATGAAGGGGAGCTGCTCCCAATTTCCTTTTGTTTTGCAGCCGAAACACCGTGCAGCCAGCTGTGAAATGATTCCTCTTCCTTCTCCGCTAGATGTAGCTTCACATTCGTTCAGTGTCCAAGGGACAGGATTCACCACGGAGCTTCTCCACGAACTGCTGCTCGCACATGAGTGGGGCCGGGCCAGAAAAGAGCTTGGCTTTTGCCTGGACTCTGTCGGCGCTCATATGGAATCAACCACACGATTGATGCCTAAAAGAGAAGCCAAAACAAATTAGGAGTATAAAATGCGGATAAATTTATTCGAGGCCTTCAAGGTACACTCCGGGCAAACGAACGTCCCCCCCAGGGACCACACCCGAAATGCACACTGGGTCATGAGCCCTTCACATTTTATAAGTTCTGTTTCATTAGCATATTGGCCCTTAATTCTCCAATCATACCCTCAGGTGACAATGTTCACCACCCCAGGCCTGCCCCCCTTCATCTTACAGTTGTTTACATATTTTCAGGCCCCAAGGCAGCGAATATGTCCTTGAATCTGTGTTCAGAGAGCCTTGTTTTGGTTGAAGGTGCTGGGAACAGAGCATTTTAGCACTTAGTAAGAAGCACTAAACTGCAGTAAGTTACAGGTGCATTAAGAGGAAAACTAGAAATATTCAAAGGCATCATTCCCCCCTTTAGAGGCCTGACAAGGCCTCTACCTTGTCAGGTCTCTATGTTAAACTCTCATTAATAATGTGCATTTGACAGTGGTAGGTATATACCTCTAACAATAGTAAGTGTCTAATACTAAGAAACATTCTATACAGCTGGCTATTATGTGAGAATTATGATTCTAACTAATATAAACAGTTTCATACAGAAAGGAATTCTCCAGATCACATCATTTTGTTTGCATCAGTCTCTAATCTTCAGGTGTCTCTGGAGCAGATGCCTTCTTTACTCGGGAGTAATGAATCCAAGGTCCTTTGCCAGCGATCTTGACAGCAGTAAGGGTGGTCATTAGGACTTGGAATGGTCCTTTCCACTTGGCTCGTAATGGATCACTGTCCCACCACTTAACATAGACCCAGTCTCCAGGTTGGAAGGGATGTGCTGGTGTGTCCAGTCCTATGGGTCTGGATAACACGACGTACTTCTGGAGTTTCTGTAAAGTGGAGCTTAAAGCCATTAGATATCTCTGCAAATCAAGCTTTCCTCTCATATGGATTTCTCCTGGGACATGTGGGATTTGATATGGCCTGCCATACAATATTTCGTAGGGACTGATGTTGTCCCTCCGCCTTGGTTGTATTCGGATTCTTAGCAAGGCTATGGGCAATGCTTTAACCCATGTCATGGATGTCTCTTGACAAATTTTGCTAATCTGGGTCTTAAGGATCCCATTCATACGCTCGACTTTACCACTTGCTTGGGGTCTATATGGTGTATGCAGATCCCAACTGATTCCCAGGATCTTGCTGATTTCTCCCACCACTGTTGCAACAAAATGTGGCCCTCTATCTGATGACATTCCTAAAGGAACCCCAAACCTTGGAATTATATGATTGAGTAAAACCTTTACCACTTCCCTTGCTGTATTGGAACGACAGGGGTAAGCCTCAGGCCAGCCACTAAATGTGTCAACTAATACCAATATGTATT
This sequence comes from Acanthiza pusilla, assembly GCA_036630365.1. Classification (NCBI taxonomy): domain Eukaryota; kingdom Metazoa; phylum Chordata; class Aves; order Passeriformes; family Acanthizidae; genus Acanthiza; species Acanthiza pusilla. Next base: position 133,741 of record JAXCHO010000167.1, on the reverse strand, counting down.
TGTATCCCTCTTTGCGTGGTAACTCAGCAAAATCCACTTGCCAGTAATCTCCAGGAAGATCTCCTGTTTTTGTTACACCTAACACAACTCTTTTTCTTGTATCAGGATTGTTCTTACAGCAGATTTCACATTTGCTTACTACTGATTGTGCAATGTCAGTCATTCCCTTTCCTATTACTACCTTCTTAAGGTGTTTTAAAAGATTTTCAACTCCAAAATGCGTACTCTCATGCTCTCTCTGAGCTATCTCTCGTAGGATCAGGGGCGGGACTACAACCTGGTTCACTGGTGTAACAGCCCATCCACCTTCTGTGATCTCAGCTTTGAGAAACTTAATTAACTTGTGGTCTGCCTGATCATACTTCGGGGTAAATCCTGACAAATCAATTTCTTTTTGTGGTATCACTGCAAGAATGCCTTTCTCTGCAATTTCTCTCGCTGCTTCATCAGCAAAGCCATTTCCCAACTGTGGAGTGGTCTTTCCTTTCTGGTGGCCCTTACAATGCATAATTGCCACTTCTGTAGGTTTTTTGATGCTCTCTAAGAGGGCAAGGATTTGCTCAGCATGTTTGATTTCATTACCTTGAGCATTTAACAGTCCTCTCTCCTTCCAGATGGCTCCATGGGCATGGACAACACTAAATGCATATTTCGAATCAGTCCATATATTTACCTTCTTTCCTTCGCTGAGGTCTAAGGCCCTTGTAAGAGCAATTAGTTCGGCTTTCTGTGATGACACATTTGAAGGCAAGGCTTTTGCTTCGATTACTTTATCTATGGTGGTTACTGCGTAACCTGTCATCCTCTTACCCTTTCTCATGAAGCTGCTGCCATCTGTGAACAGTTCCCAATCTGGACTGTCTAGTGGGATGTCTCTCAGGTCTGGTCTGCTGGAATAGACTTCTTCAATTGTCTGCAAACAGTCATGCTCAGGCACATTATCAATTAAAGTGGAAGACAAGAACATGGCAGGGTTAACAACAGAGGTTGTCTTCAGGGTAACATCGTCCTGTTCCAACAACACAGATTGGTATTTGAGCATTCTGCTAGGGGATAGCCAATGTCCCCCCTTTTGCTCCAGCACGGAGATCACTGCATGGGGTACATACACAACGATGTGCCGCCCAAGGGTGAATTTACGAGCCTCTTGTATTAGGATGACAGTTGCTGCCACAGCTTTCAAACACCCAGGCCACCCCTGGCTAACGTTGTCTAACTGTTTTGAAAAATACGCTACAGCTCTTCGCTGATCTCCCAAGTGCTGTGCCAGTACCCCCAGAGCAACATTCTGTCGCTCACAGGTAAAAAGTTCAAAAAGTTTACTTAAGTCTGGGAGCCCCAAAGCTGGGGCTGACATTAAGGAATGTTTCAGTTGTTTGAATGCAGCTCTTGTACTTTCTGTCCATACAATGGTTCCCTTTTCGGCTGCTTTAAGGGCCTCATACAGAGGTTTTACCAGTAGTCCATAATTTGCAATCCAAAGACGGCACCAGCCTACCATTCCAAGGAAGGCCTGCATTTCTCTCACAGTGTCAGGCTGTGGAAGGCGGCAGATGGCTTCCTTCCGTTCTTTGCTGAGTTGTCGATGGCCACGGACAATTTCTAGGCCCAAGTAAACTACTGTTTCCTTGGCAATCTGTGCCTTTTCTTTAGAGACACGATACCCGCCTGTTCCCAGATAGTTTAAAAGACTTACAGTGAGCTTGATGCAGTCGTGTCGCGTTTTGGCTGCAATTAAGAGGTCATCAACATACTGAAGAACTTCTCCCTCTGGTTCTTGTCTCCTCCAGTCTTCTAGTTCCTTTGACAGCTGGTGGCCAAATATAGTTGGGCTATTCTTGAATCCTTGGGGCAAGACTGTCCAGGTGAGCTGTGTCTTCCTTCCTGTGTCAGGGTTTTCCCATTCAAAGGCAAAGAGTTCCTGGCTATCCTTGTGAATTGGAATACAGAAGAAGGCATCTTTGAGGTCTAAAACTGTGAACCACCCCAGTTCATTCGTCAGTGTGCTTAAAAGAGTGTAAGGGTTCGATACAACTGAATGTATATCCTCAGTGATCTTGTTGATTGCCCTCAAATCTTGCACTAATCTGTAACTCTTGCCATCTGCTTTCTTTACCGGTAAGATGGGCGTGTTGTACTTGGATTTACATTCTACTAGCAACCCAAATTTAAGGAACTTTTCAATTATAGGCACCAGTCCTCTACGACTTTCCACTTTTAAAGGGTATTGTTTTTGTCTCACCTGTATTGCTCCTGGTTTAAGTGCAATACTCACCGGTTCTGCTCGTGTGGATCTTCCTGGAACATCACTGGCCCACACTATTGGATTAACAGCATTTTCAACTTCAGCAGGGATTTCACCACATTTTTCCTGTACAAAAAGTGCAGCAACTTCGACAAATTTAGACTCAGGAATTATGACTTGTACACCCTGCCCCTTTCTAAACTTAATTTCGGCTTCCAGTTTTTCCAGTAAATCCCTCCCAAGCAATGGTTTGGGGGAGTTAGGCATATAAAGAAATTGATGAGTTACCCAGTGCTTCCCCAGTTTGAATTTTAGGGGTTTGAAGAAAGGCCGCGTTTCGGTTACCCCTGTAGCTCCAATAACTTTCACAGTATCTCGACTCAGTTTCCCTTCTAAGGTATTTAACACAGAATATGCCGCTCCGGAATCTACCAAAAATTCAACATCATCTTTCCCCAGCTTAGCTATAACCAAAGGCTCTGCTGGGGAAGAAGCCTTCGGTCCCCTTCATTCTGAATCTGATCCTGATCCCGATTCTGACCCTGGTTCCACAGCCAACTGGGGAACCGAGGATTTCTTTTTTAACTTAGGACAGTCTTTTTTCCAATGTCCTTTTTCCTTACAAAAGGCACACTGATCTTTGTCCTGGGGTGGAGAGGTACTCTTGGATGACTTCTCCTGGCTACCTTTTTTACTAGATTGCTTAACTTTGCTGCTAGAATCTCTGTCTCGATATGTCTTCCAAGCTACGTTTAACAATCTGGTTAGGTCTTGCTCTCCTTCTAGCTTTTGTAGTTTTCTCCTTATATCGCTGCTAGATTGGCCTACAAATACATAACTTAGATGTGCTCTTCCATTAGCTGAATCAGGGTCTATATTTGTGTATTTGACTGCAGCTTCCCTTAGCCTATTTAGGAAATCAGTGGGAGATTCATCTAGATCTTGTTTTATTTCATACAACTTTGACAAATTTAAAGCCTTTGGAACACCATGCTTTAACCCATATATCACGAAATTCTGGTATCGCTTTAGCCTAGCCATGTGATCCGGAATATTTGGGTCCCAGCGTGGATCTTCCATTGGGAAGATTTCCGCGGTGGTACCCTGAAGCGTTCCACCTGCTATCTGCGAATCCACAGAAGCCTGAATAGCTTTGTAAACCATCTCCTTTTCAATTGGATCAAGCAACGTCTCCAACATCGCTTTTAAGTCATTCCAATCAGGATTCTGTGTCGAAATTGCTCTCTGCACTAATGCAGCAACCTTGTCCGGATTTTCTTTGTATGTCCCAACAATGGATTTCCACTGTTCTAATTCTCCAAGGGAGAATGGAACCTTAACATACATGGGTCCCTGGTTCCCGGCAGCCTGTCTCAGGGGAGCTTGCAAAACTGGCTCTTCTTTCTTTTTAGCTCTCGTCCTCTTTGCTATGGGGCTCCGTTCTCTTATAGCCTTCTTGGCTATTTTACCCCTTCTTCGTCTAGTTGTCTTATGATCTTCCTCGTCAGAGGAGATCTCTGAACTAACACTACTGTCGGTCTCTGTTGAGCCTGTCATTTTACAGCTGCCTGTCCGAACGCTGCAGGACCGGGTGTGGGTGCAACAGCATTGTACCGTGCCCGGTGGCGGCAGCGACGGAGCAGGCGCCGGAGTGTGCTTGCAACAACATTGTGTCTTGCCCGGCGGCGGCAAGGGCGGAGCAGCCGCCGGGGTTTGTCTGCAACCGCATGGTTCGGTACCCGGCGGGGGCGGGGGCGGTCGGCAACAGCACTGCCCCGCGCCCGACGGGGCCGGAGGCGGCGCAGACACAACGGGCGAGGAAGCCCGCCCGGAGCCGGCCCCGTCCGCCCCCGGCGGGGGCGGCGGGGATGCAACAGGCGAGGGACCTCGCTCAGAGCCGGCCCCCTCCGCTCCCGGTGGCGGCGGCGCGGACGCAACAGGCGAGGGGGCCCGCCCGGAACCGCCCCCCTCCGCCCCCGGTGGCGGTGGCGCGGACGCGACGGGCGAAAAAGCCCGCCCGGGGCCGCCCCGCTCCGGCCCCGGCGGGGGCGGCGGCGCGGACACGGCAGGCATCGGAGCCCACCCCCAGTCTTCTAGTCCTGCCCCCGGCGGAGGCGGGAAATCCCGTCTCCACCCCCAACGCTCTGGCCCCAAAGGAGGCCGGGCCGGGGGGCCCCTCCACCAGCCACCCGGCCCTGCCCCCGGCGGTGGTGGGGCCGGGAAATCTTGCTCCCCTCCCCAATATTCTATTCCCGAAGGTGGCCGGGGCGGGTACTCTTGTTCCCGCCTCCAGTATTCTATCCCCGACGGTGGCCGGGCTGGGGAACCCCGCCTCCAGCCGCCCGGTTTCGCCTCCGGCACTGCCCCCAGGGGCGGCGCCGCAGGTCGTGGGCCGGATCCTCCCACCTCCCCCGGCCCGGGAGAAACTCGAGGAGGGGAGGGGGGCGAAGGCGGGAGCGGGGGCCAAAGCCAGCCCGAAGTATCTGGTTTCACCAGGGTTTCTGTCTCCCCTGCAGGGGGTGGTGGGGGCTTACAGGTATCTGCCTTTTCCTCCCCCTCTTTCTTTATCAGCGGCGCGGCTGGGGTCTCATCTTTGTCGGCAGCTTTCCCAGAGGGGGAACGAGCCTGAGGCGGGGACGGCGAAGGAGAGTCCGAGACAACCGAGGAACCCACAGTCCCTGACCCAGCGGCCGCCGAGGCCCCACCCCCACCCGCAGCTGCCCCCGAAGGAGGCGGCGGGGGAGGGGGGGGCAGCGGGGCCGGGCCCGGCGCCGCTGAGGTCCCAGTTCTTAACGCGGGAGCTAACAAATCCATTTCTGCTTCACCCCCCCCCCGGGGTTAGGAAGAGTCTTTTTCTTTATATTCTCTTTCTTTTTCTTCCTTAAAACCATTATATGATGTTCTGTCTCGGGTCTCTGTAACTTTTCGTCCCGTGATAGAAGTCTAAAGAGCTTTGCATATTCAATTTCCATACTGTAATGGTCTTTTCGTAGGCGAGCTATCAGGTTTGATATCAATTTCTCATCTAAACTACCATCTGTAGGCCATGTCTGGTCTTCCTCAAGCTCATAGGTGGGCCAAACACGTTGGGATAGCCTGATCAATTCTGCTTTTATAAGATAAGTATGCTTGCCGGCTAGCGTTCGCCAGTTCTTTAGTGCTAGCTCTAATGGGGAATTCTCAGAAATTGGAATAGAGCTTCCACTTGAAAAATGACACCCCATGTCTAAATTTTGAACGGGGGAAGTCGCACACTTAGAGTCTAACTGCAAAAGCTAAAGCAGGAATCGAACCAGCCGTCTCTTGTATACTGGCACTGAGCTTACTCACCACGCCACACGCTGGCCCGAGGCCAACGTTTGTCACTGCAGTGCTGCACTGCCGAAACTTACGTGAACAACGGCACTCCTTATCCCACGCGCCAAACGAATTATAGGAGATTTTCTCCTCACCACAGAACACCGCTGTTTATACGCCTACTCCCGTGCTTCTGTACTGGGTCCTTGGTCTCCGGTACCGTCCAGGCTGGCAGAGGGAGTGCTGGCCCAGAGGGGTTTGGAGAGAGACCTTCTGTCCCTTCGTGGGGTGCCAAAACTGATGCCTAAAAGAGAAGCCAAAACAAATTAGGAGTATAAAATGCGGATAAATTTATTCGAGGCCTTCAAGGTACACTCCGGGCAAACGAACGTCCCCCCCAGGGACCACACCCGAAATGCACACTGGGTCATGAGCCCTTCACATTTTATAAGTTCTGTTTCATTAGCATATTGGCCCTTAATTCTCCAATCATACCCTCAGGTGACAATGTTCACCACCCCAGGCCTGCCCCCCTTCATCTTACAGTTGTTTACATATTTTCAGGCCCCAAGGCAGCGAATATGTCCTTGAATCTGTGTTCAGAGAGCCTTGTTTTGGTTGAAGGTGCTGGGAACAGAGCATTTTAGCACTTAGTAAGAAGCACTAAACTGCAGTAAGTTACAGATGCATTAAGAGGAAAACTAGAAATATTCAAAGGCATCACGATGGCACTCTCGACTTGCTTTTAAAGGTATCGCGCTGTGTCCAGCTCGGAAGCCGCCCAATTCCACAGCCAAGTTGGAAAGGTGCCTGCTCTCAACTCATCTGTCAGCCCCAAAAGATTGCTTTGATCTTCCCCTTCCAACTGCAAACTCTTATTTGCACCACACTCTAGTGGCCTTTGCCTTAAAAATTCTTTTCACTCTCACAAGAATCTGGCTACAAACTTGAGAACATCTGGCAAAAGCAGAGCTCACAAAGATGCCAGCTGAGAAAGCTCTTGCTGCCGACAACTTCAACTGCACCCGTCGAGGTACCAGCACACACCCTGCTATCGGCCCTTTCCTTCTCAGCTCTTGCTACCATCCTAACCCTGCAGTCTCACTGAGTCTGCATCCAGTCAGGTCCAGCACCATGGAGGGGAGCTGCTCCCACATGAACGGGACCAGGACAAAAAGCTCAACAGCCTGGCGTTTGCATTCCCACTGACAGTTCAACAGCGCAAAGCCAGAGAACTGCCTATGGGCAAAAGTCTTAAAATTCACTAAGACCAACCAATGTACACATGCAAAGTTGTTTCCTTTGCAAAAGAGAGGAATTAGAAGCCCATCTCCAATGAAATGGCATCCCCTCCTCCAAAATACAGAACATCCAGGGACTGATCCCATGCAAAGGTGCCAGAACACTGTTCCTCAGCATTACCTAGGCTGCTAGGTAGGCTACCCACCAAGACTGAGCAGAGCGGTTTACCTTGTCCAAAAGATGGTGTTGCCAGAATTTCAGAAGGCCACTTCTGAGATGCGGAAACCACCTGCCAAACTGAATCTTTCAAGAGGCCACCTTCCAAAGATGGATTCCATGTCCGTAAAGTGTACAAACTGAAGCAATGCTTCCACACCAGATATGTCAGGACAGAAAGCAGCTGGTGCCCCGGACCTCCACTGGGCAGCTTCTTCTCTGCGCCTCCAGCGCTGGGGTTGCGTGCTTTCCTTCCCATGAAAAAGCCTTGCCATTCTCCTTCAGGAGCTTACCAAGCCAAAGTTGCATAGCACCTCCAGTATTGCATACGTCCAACAATTACTCCTACCCAGAAGGGGCCAGGAGAGAAATGTCTTGCTGGACTGTACCTCCCCATGGTACCTTTCCTTCTGCTCCACTGACACTGGCACTATGGCCTTTGCTTCTCAAGGAAAGGCACTCCGAGTCTTTTGGCTGGGACTTGCCTTCTCTACCTTGCCCAGTTTTTCCTAGCCTCCTCTTGCTTTGCTTGCCTTTCTTGCATCTGCCTTCCCTTGCCCTGCCTACATCGTCCTTGCTTTGCTTTGCCTTGCCTACCACTCTTTACCTTGCCTTCCATGCAGGCAAGGCAATACAAGGCAAGTGTAGGCAATTGGAGGCAAGTCAAGGGGGAGGTAGACAAGGCCAGAGCAGTGAGGGGAAAGCAAATGGAGTGGTAGGCAAGAGAAGGTCCAGAAGTTAGAGGCAAGGCTAGGCATAAGAAGGTAAGCCCAGTGATGGGTAGGCCAGGCAGAAACAGGAAGGAGTAGGCAAAGCAAGGCCGTGGAGGAAAGCTGTAGCCAGGTGGGGCATGGGCACAGAAGAGAACTCAAAGCCATGGAGGTTTAGCAGGGCAAGAAGAGGAAACTCTTGGGTTGCCAAGGCAAGGCAGCTGCTGGTAGACAAAAGCGGCCAGGAAAGACTGACTTGACTGGTCTTGCTCTCACCTGTGCCAGCTCTAATCTGCACCTAAAACACTGGGGCTACCTGCTTTCCTTCCAATGCAGAAGAACTGTCATCTTGGTCCCAGAGCTCAGAAGACAAATGTGGATTGCCAGTCCAAAATTCTGTACATGCAAGAATTGATGCCAGAAAAAAGCTGCTGGGACAGACGGGTTTGGCTCCTATGGGCTTCCTCTTCCGTGCTCCTGAAACGCTGCGGGTATGTGAAGGCCTTGAAGGCTTCCTGAGGGAAGCAGGCAGGGCAAGGCAAGTTGAAGAAATGCCACGAAAAGAGGGGTCTTGAATTCCAGGTGGGGGAGGGGTGAGCAAGGTCCTGCAAGGCAAGTGAAGGCTTTGAGGGCAACAGAAGGCAACTGCTGCATTTACAGGGCAAGGCAAGGCAAGGGAGAGATAAGCAAGACAATGAGAGTTCTAGAAAAAGAAGGGAAGGGAAGGCAAGGCTGGGCCTGGACAAATGGGTGGGGAAGTCAAGGTGGGGATGGCTGAGCAAATCAGTGCAGGGCAGTGGAGGGATGGAAGAGCGGGAATGGTCACTTAAGTTCATACAACATAACCTGTCAAATTCTTTGCACCCATGCCCACGCAGTAAAAGCAAAAAATCAATTGCTGCTTGATTTTGGAATATAGCATGTCTAATGCTGTCTACATCAATTAACAAGTCAGCTATCGCTATGCTGGTAGCATTACTAAACTTGGCCAACCAACAGCCAGGTTTGTTCAGGCTCCTGAGGCCTTGTGCACTTGCAAGCCCAGGAGCCGATGAAGAGGCAGTGATTATCTTGGCAGTGTTCCAGAACTCAGCTGTATCTCTGCAGGCAGAAGTAAAAGCATGTATGCTGTGAGTATGAGAGTGGTGAGTTCAGTTTTGTTGGCTCCATAGTGCAATTGTCATCTTTAGAGAAAAGAGGGTTACTTTCCCCAAAGTAGATGGACCACCTTTAATTGCCATTGGCACTCTGGTCCATGCTCAGTCCGCACAGATGAAGAAAATGCCCTGCGGGAGTTGCATATGCATACTAAAACTCAAGGTTAGTTTTAGTTTGTGATTGAATTACACCGGTGTGAAACACTTGGGTAGCATGGTGTTGTGGCATTGACCCACCAAGCCATAGGGCTATTCCTTGTGCTGAGAAATGTGAAGGTGGTACAGCTATGTGCATTCAAGGTGCCTAAAATCTGCAGTTCCTGTGGGGGTAAAGCAGGGAATTTCCCACGGGGAGACAATGTATCTGGGCAGGCTGAGGGTGAGGCCTATACTAGGCCTAACTCCATGTTTGTTATCTGCAGAAGCTGTTTGGAAATCGAATATAATTAGCTCACGATCCTCTACTGTAAAAACATGTAGCGTGGTGCCAGCTTTACCTGTCTGCCTATACAGCTTTAATAAGACAATTTAAATGCAATTGTTTTTGCCATGTAGACACATGTGCTTTACATCTCAAACCGTTTGTAATTATTTTTACAGAAAGCTGTCCTACCATCAGCAAGTTAAGCAGGTCTTAAATGCAATTTTCCAAGAACGTGCAGTGCTATCATCCCTGTGAGTAAAGCTGCATCTCGAAAACATCTTAATAAACTTACATTTATCTTAGAGGAGTGAACAGGCATTTTCCACATGACTGTAAATCTGACACACTTTAGATTTATTTCTTGATATTATTCGCAAATGTTTAACTGCTGTATGATGAATTTTCAGTAGTTTCTTGTGCGAAGAAAGTCAAAATAAGTTAAATTCTGCTGTATCTAAAACTCTTAAGGTATACTCTTAATCTTGTATCTAATTTTAGTAAATTTAAAGTTAAAAGAATGCAAAGGCATTCAGAGTGACTACCTCACTGAATTCAAAGGACTATTTTTCTTTCCATAGGTATACCTTAATCAGTATCTGTGTGCGTACAAGTGTGAAAGTGCTGCAGCAAATGTACTAAGAATGTTGTTTGAGTCTTTTATGTCTTTTGAGTTTATAAGTCAGACCTGTCAACTTTAAGTTGATCAAAATTTATGTAAAGTCTGTTGGTTTTCAGTTTGATTAAGAAGTTGAATTTTGGTAACCTCTGAAAGAAAGAAAAGAGAAAACAGACGCTTGTAGTCGAGTGAAGAAAATTTCCATGTTTGTGAGTGGTGGTGTTGTTTAGTGAATTTGTAACAGCTGGCAGAGGGGTGTAACTTGCTGCCTCAGAGCCAGAACTGGCTGAGTAGCATCCTGAGGCCAATTCTGTAAAGCATTTTGTGGCCTAAGAGTCAGTTAGCCCCGTAATAACTTTAACAAAGGCAAGTTTAATTTTGTTTTCCTGTACATGTGTGTGAATTGTCTCTGTTAATTTGTATTTTATCAGCATGTAAGTCTGGGTAGAGGCACCTATGAGATAGGACTTATTTTTTAAGTGCTTGACATTAATTTTTGCTTTCAATGATGTTAACTTTAAGCTCTGTTAGATTTATCTTAATTTTAAGTGAAGTTAAAGTTTAAGTTCTGTCAAAACATGAAATTCTAGATGTGTTGTTAAAGTAATGATATGAATTTACTAAGCTTTTACAGAGAGCATTACCCAGAAAACATTATTTGATGCTATACATATGTGTCTCTTTGTTCACAGCTATTTGTAATTTGTTTATGGTACCATTGATTATTTAGTTAAAACTAAACCACAACACCGATCTGCAAGAAGTATATTGCTTTAAAGAATTGATATTAATAGAAGCTTGTTTAGAAGATTTAGAGAGACCCTCTCAGGTAAGGCCTGGGCTCTGGCCAAGTCCTGGCCCTAAGCTGATCGGGTACTGAATCTTGAATCCCAGATGTTTCTACCCTAAAACTGCAATTGAGTCATTTTGGCTCACCAATTGGGCTTGGAGAGCTGGAACCCCTTTTCAGGTAAACTTGACAACCTTGCCCGGGAAAGGTCTTCAAGTCTCACCTGTAAAATGGGACTCTCCCGTGATTGTGGACTCTGGGTAGTAGCTAATAGTTAAATGGTTAATGATCTGTATATTTTTAAAGTACTGTTCTCTATCTCTTATGTATTGCACCTGTAGTTGTATCTGTTGCCTTAATTACCTTTGCTCATAATGCAAAACCCACAATTGAGTGTATAATAACAGTCTTGCTCTCACCTGTGCCAGCTCTAATCTGCACCTAAAACACTGGGGCTACCTGCTTTCCTTCCAATGCAGAAGAACTGTCATCTTGGTCCCAGAGCTCAGAAGACAAATGTGGATTGCCAGTCCAAAATTCTGTACATGCAAGAATTGATGCCAGAAAAAAGCTGCTGGGACAGACGGGTTTGGCTCCTATGGGCTTCCTCTTCCATGCTCCTGAAACGCTGCGGGTATGTGAAGGCCTTGAAGGCTTCCTGACGGAAGCAGGCAGGGCAAGGCAAGTTGAAGAAATGCCACGAAAAGAGGGGTCTTGAATTCCAGGTGGGGGAGGGGTGAGCAAGGTCCTGCAAGGCAAGTGAAGGCTTTGAGGGCAACAGAAGGCAACTGCTGCATTTACAGGGCAAGGCAAGGCAAGGGAGAGATAAGCAAGACAATGAGAGTTCTAGAAAAAGAAGGGAAGGGAAGGGAAGGCAAGGCTGGGCCTGGACAAATGGGTGGGGAAGTCAAGGTGGGGATGGCTGAGCAAATCAGTGCAGGGCAGTGGAGGGATGGAAGAGCGGGAATGGTCACTTAAGTTCATACAACATAACCTGTCAAATTCTTTGCACCCATGCCCACGCAGTAAAAGCAAAAAATCAATTGCTGCTTGATTTTGGAATATAGCATGTCTAATGCTGTCTACATCAATTAACAAGTCAGCTATCGCTATGCTGGTAGCATTACTAAACTTGGCCAACCAACAGCCAGGTTTGTTCAGGCTCCTGAGGCCTTGTGCACTTGCAAGCCCAGGAGCCGATGAAGAGGCAGTGATTATCTTGGCAGTGTTCCAGAACTCAGCTGTATCTCTGCAGGCAGAAGTAAAAGCATGTATGCTGTGAGTATGAGAGTGGTGAGTTCAGTTTTGTTGGCTCCATAGTGCAATTGTCATCTTTAGAGAAAAGAGGGTTACTTTCCCCAAAGTAGATGGACCACCTTTAATTGCCATTGGCACTCTGGTCCATGCTCAGTCCGCACAGATTAAGAAAATGCCCTGCGGGAGTTGCATATGTATACTAAAACTCAAGGTTAGTTTTAGTTTGTGATTGAATTACACCGGTGTGAAACACTTGGGTAGCATGGTGTTGTGGCATTGACCCACCAAGCCATAGGGCTATTCCTTGTGCTGAGAAATGTGAAGGTGGTACAGCTATGTGCATTCAAGGTGCCTAAAATCTGCAGTTCCTGTGGGGGTAAAGCAGGGAATTTCCCACGGGGAGACAATGTATCCGGGCAGGCTGAGGAGGCAGGGGTGCTGTTCCATAACTGTGGCAGTTCAGGGGTGGTGAGAAGGATGCCGATCAGACACTTTGTGAATGGCTTCTGAGGCGCAGCAGTGCTAAGGCATAAGGGATCTTGTCCAGTTGCCTTAGCCAGGGTCACCCAGATGTTTTGCTCCAGGGGGTGTATGGGTTGCAGGTATCCTGTTAAATCACAAACAGAAGAGCAGTTACCTCCCCCCTCTTCCTGCTCCCACCCATTACTCCTGCCGACGTAAGTGCGGAGTGGGTACTTGGCACCAGTGCCATTCCCCTGGAACAGTGATAGTAACCTCCTTGTTTGCTTCTGCTCCTATCACCTCAAGTGGCGATAAGACCGGGTTTCTGGGGCGTGGTGGGGGGGGGGGGGGTGGATACCATAGCTTGGCACCTGACAAGCAAGACTATGTGGGACTTTGAATGGATAGGGAGGGCAAAACCCACAGAGAAGACTGATCCTATAGTTCCAGTAGGGAGAATATGGGTAGAAGGAGCTGTGTTTTGAGTGCTTAAAGTGAACGGTCTTTCATTTTTCCAGTGTTTGTAACAGTGCAGCTGGAGAATAACTCATCTGAAATGCTGCCTTTTTCAGCCTAGAAATGAAACTCAAGATCCTTTCAGTATAGGAGATAAGATAAAAGTGGATCTTTACTGGAGCTCCAGGGACAGTTCCAGGAAGAATATCCACAAACGCCCACCCCTCCCCCCGGCTGAATACAGTCTTCTAGGTTTTAGGAAATTAGCATCATTGATCAAAAGCACCAATTCAGAGGACAAGTGGGGATGCAATTCCCCCCAGGTCAAGCCCCTTCTCTGGAGCCCCCCCACCCTTGGTACTAGTTGGACTTGTTGACTAAAATGTGTCTTGAAGATCTTGTTGTCAGGCTTGGTTCCCAGGAAGAAGCAAGACAGGAGAGGGGCCTTGTGCCCTCCAGGGCTTGGAGCTCTGCAATGAGTTTGGTCTTTCTGGCTGGGGAAAAACTACTGGCAAGGTCACAAATACAGAAAAGTAAAAAGGCAAAAATCACTTTGGCATCAGAAGCAAAGGTAAAATTAATGTAAAAAGCAAGCTAAGATACATCTGAAAACTTCTCTGCTTTCTTCATCTTCCCCTTATGCAAAGAGGCTTTTGATTTGCAGGATTTTCATTTTATCCAAAGGCATTCATTCCATAGGTGCCAAAACCATCCCACAATGATAAGTGAAATATAGTCAGTAGGGACAATAGGGACTGGCATCCACCGCAAAGGAGAGGAAAGATCATTTCCAGAACACTAGTTTTATTTAACTGTGGTGAAAAGTGGGAGCTGAGTTTTGTTTAGAATTAGCCAGAAGAAGCTCTTAATTATTCTCTGCTGCTGCTGCTCTTATACCTTTTCATAATTACTGTGGCACATTAAGATTGGCTGCTAGCAAACAATGACAAGGCTGTCTAACAAACAATGGCAATTCAAGCAATAATACAATGAGCTATACTGATGCCTTCAGGTATTTCTAGTTTTTTACTCTTCATGTAGCTGTAACTTGCTGTAGTTCTGTGCTTCTTACAAAGTGCTAAAATCCCCTGTTCCCAGCACCTTTAGCCAAAACAAGACTCTCTGAGTACAGATTCAAGGACATATTCATTGCCTTAGGGCTTGAAAATATGTAAACAACTGTGAGATGGGGGGAGCAGGCCTGGGGTGGTTAACATCATCACCTGAGGGTACGATTGGAGAATTAAGGGCCAATATGCTAATGAAACAGAACTTATAAAAGGTGAAGAGCTCGTGACTCGGGGTCCATTTTGGGTGTCGTCCCCGACAGGGGACTTTGTTTGCCTGAATCTACCTTTAAGGCCTCTGCAGGCCTTAAATAAATTGTCTGCTTTTTATACTCCTAATTTGTCTTGGCCTCTGTTTCAGGTAGCCTGTCTTTTAGGCTACAATACAAGCAAAAGTAGAGTTGGTTACAAAAACCGGATGTGCTAGGAAGGCCGGAAGTTGGTATGACAGAGTTAAAAATTGGATGTGCTAGGGAGACCGGAAGTTTTAACCACAGAGTTAAAACTGAAGGTGCTAGGAAGACCGGAAGTTTTGTATCATAGAGTTGAATCGGAGTGTGCTAGGGAGACCGGAAGTTTTAATCACAGAGTTGAAACTGAAGGTGCTAGGAAAACCGGAAGGAGGAAGTGGAGTCAAGCAAGAAAGTTTTCTTCATTCTCTTTTCTTCATTATCTCGTGGACATGCACAACAAGCACAGGACCAAATATGGCAGGGCCTTTGACATGAATTCAGTCGCAGACACAAGCAGTAAGCAGGTCTAGGGTAGGGAATGGGCATGAAAGGGAATGCACAGCAATGGTGGTTTAGCAAGGCAAGACAGGTGAGGTTCATAGATTGCTGGCAGGCGGAAGTGGCCAGGAAAGACTGATTTGACTGGCCTTGCTCTCACCTGCACCATCTCTAATCTGCACCTAAAACACTGGGGCTACCTGCTTTCCTTCCAATGCAGAAGAACTGTCATTTTGGTTCCGGAGCCCAGAAGACAAATGTGGATTGCCTGTCCAAAATTCCATACATGCAAGAATTGATGCCAGGCAAAAGCTGCTGGGACAGACAGGTCTGGCTTCACGTGACCTCCTATGGGCTTCCTCTTCCATGCTCCTGAAACACTGCGGGTATGTGAAGGCCTTGAAGGCTTCCTGAGGGAAGCAGGCAGGGCAAGGCAAGTTGAAGAATTGTCACGAAAAGAAGGGTCTTGAATTCCAGGTGGGGGAGGGGTGAGCAAGGTCCTGCAAGGCAAGTGAGGGCTTTGAGGGCAACAGAAGGCAACTGCTGTGTTTACAGGGCAAGGCAAGGCAAGGGGGAGGTAGGCAAGGCAATGAGAGTCCCAGAAGGAGAAGGGAAGGCAAGGCTGGGCCTGGACAAATGGGTGGGGAAGTCAAGGTGGGGATGGCCGAGCAAGTCAGTGCAGGGCAGTGGAGGGATGGAAGAGCGGGAATGGTCACTTAAGTTCATACAACATAACCTGTCAAATTCTTTGCACCCATGCCCACGCAGTAAAAGCAAAAAATCAATTGCTGCTTGATTTTGGAATATAGCATGTCTAATGCTGTCTACATCAATTAACGAGTCAGCTATCGCTATGCTGGTAGCATTACTAAACTTGGCCAACCAACAGCCAGGTTTGTTCAGGCTCCTGAGGCCTTGTGCACTTGCAAGCCCAGGAGCCGATGAAGAGGCAGTGATTATCTTGGCAGTGTTCCAGAACTCAGCTGTATCTCTGCAGGCAGAAGTAAAAGCATGTATGCTGTGAGTATGAGAGTGGTGAGTTCAGTTTTGTTGGCTCCATAGTGCAATTGTCATCTTTAGAGAAAAGAGGGTTACTTTCCCCAAAGTAGATGGACCACCTTTAATTGCCATTGGCACTCTGGTCCATGCTCAGTCCGCACAGATTAAGAAAATGCCCTGCGGGAGTTGCATATGTATACTAAAACTCAAGGTTAGTTTTAGTTTGTGATTGA
Source organism: Acanthiza pusilla (assembly GCA_036630365.1). NCBI lineage: Eukaryota > Metazoa > Chordata > Aves > Passeriformes > Acanthizidae > Acanthiza > Acanthiza pusilla. Next base: position 117,839 of record JAXCHO010000167.1, on the reverse strand, counting down.
ATTACACCGGTGTGAAACACTCGGGTAGCATGGTGTTGTGGCATTGACCCACCAAGCCATAGGGCTATTCCTTGTGCTGAGAAATGTGAAGGTGGTACAGCTATGTGCATTCAAGGTGCCTAAAATCTGCAGTTCCTGTGGGGGTAAAGCAGGGAATTTCCCACGGGGAGACAATGTATCCGGGCAGGCTGAGGAGGCAGGGGTGCTGTTCCATAACTGTGGCAGTTCAGGGGTGGTGAGAAGGATGCCGATCAGACACTTTGTGAATGGCTTCTGAGGCGCAGCAGTGCTAAGGCATAAGGGATCTTGTCCAGTTGCCTTAGCCAGGGTCACCCAGATGTTTTGCTCCAGGGGGTGTATGGGTTGCAGGTATCCTGTTAAATCACAAACAGAAGAGCAGTTACCTCCCCCCTCTTCCTGCTCCCACCCATTACTCCTGCCGACGTAAGTGCGGAGTGGGTACTTGGCACCAGTGCCATTCCCCTGGAACAGTGATAGTAACCTCCTTGTTTGCTTCTGCTCCTATCACCTCAAGTGGCGATAAGACCGGGTTTCTGGGGCGTGGTGGGGGGGGGGTGGATACCATAGCTTGGCACCTGACAAGCAAGACTATGTGGGACTTTGAATGGATAGGGAGGGCAAAACCCACAGAGAAGACTGATCCTATAGTTCCAGTAGGGAGAATATGGGTAGAAGGAGCTGTGTTTTGAGTGCTTAAAGTGAATGGTCTTTCATTTTTCCAGTGTTTGTAACAGTGCAGCTGGAGAATAACTCATCTGAAATGCTGCCTTTTTCAGCCTAGAAATGAAACTCAAGATCCTTTCAGTATAGGAGATAAGATAAAAGTGGATCTTTACTGGAGCTCCAGGGACAGTTCCAGGAAGAATATCCACAAAAGCCCACCCCTCCCCCCGGCTGAATACAGTCTTCTAGGTTTTAGGAAATTAGCATCATTGATCAAAAGCACCAATTCAGAGGACAAGTGGGGATGCAATTCCCCCCAGGTCAAGCCCCTTCTCTGGAGCCCCCCCACCCTTGGTACTAGTTGGACTTGTTGACTAAAATGTGTCTTGAAGATCTTGTTGTCAGGCTTGGTTCCCAGGAAGAAGCAAGACAGGAGAGGGGCCTTGTGCCCTCCAGGGCTTGGAGCTCTGCAATGAGTTTGGTCTTTCTGGCTGGGGAAAAACTACTGGCAAGGTCACAAATACAGAAAAGTAAAAAGGCAAAAATCACTTTGGCATCAGAAGCAAAGGTAAAATTAATGTAAAAAGCAAGCTAAGATACATCTGAAAACTTCTCTGCTTTCTTCATCTTCCCCTTATGCAAAGAGGCTTTTGATTTGCAGGATTTTCATTTTATCCAAAGGCATTCATTCCATAGGTGCCAAAACCATCCCACAATGATAAGTGAAATATAGTCAGTAGGGACAATAGGGACTGGCATCCACCGCAAAGGAGAGGAAAGATCATTTCCAGAACACTAGTTTTATTTAACTGTGGTGAAAAGTGGGAGCTGAGTTTTGTTTAGAATTAGCCAGAAGAAGCTCTTAATTATTCTCTGCTGCTGCTGCTCTTATACCTTTTCATAATTACTGTGGCACATTAAGATTGGCTGCTAGCAAACAATGACAAGGCTGTCTAACAAACAATGGCAATTCAAGCAATAATACAATGAGCTATACTGATGCCTTCAGGTATTTCTAGTTTTTTACTCTTCATGTAGCTGTAACTTGCTGTAGTTCTGTGCTTCTTACAAAGTGCTAAAATCCCCTGTTCCCAGCACCTTTAGCCAAAACAAGACTCTCTGAGTACAGATTCAAGGACATATTCATTGCCTTAGGGCTTGAAAATATGTAAACAACTGTGAGATGGGGGGAGCAGGCCTGGGGTGGTTAACATCATCACCTGAGGGTACGATTGGAGAATTAAGGGCCAATATGCTAATGAAACAGAACTTATAAAAGGTGAAGAGCTCGTGACTCGGGGTCCATTTTGGGTGTCGTCCCCGACAGGGGACTTTGTTTGCCTGAATCTACCTTTAAGGCCTCTGCAGGTCTTAAATAAATTGTCTGCTTTTTATACTCCTAATTTGTCTTGGCCTCTGTTTCAGGTAGCCTGTCTTTTAGGCTACAATACAAGCAAAAGTAGAGTTGGTTACAAAAACCGGATGTGCTAGGAAGGCCGGAAGTTGGTATGACAGAGTTAAAAATTGGATGTGCTAGGGAGACCGGAAGTTTTAACCACAGAGTTAAAACTGAAGGTGCTAGGAAGACCGGAAGTTTTGTATCATAGAGTTGAATCGGAGTGTGCTAGGGAGACCGGAAGTTTTAATCACAGAGTTGAAACTGAAGGTGCTAGGAAAACCGGAAGGAGGAAGTGGAGTCAAGCAAGAAAGTTTTCTTCATTCTCTTTTCTTCATTATCTCGTGGACATGCACAACAAGCACAGGACCAAATATGGCAGGGCCTTTGACATGAATTCAGTCGCAGACACAAGCAGTAAGCAGGTCTAGGGTAGGGAATGGGCATGAAAGGGAATGCACAGCAATGGTGGTTTAGCAAGGCAAGACAGGTGAGGTTCATAGATTGCTGGCAGGCGGAAGTGGCCAGGAAAGACTGATTTGACTGGCCTTGCTCTCACCTGCACCATCTCTAATCTGCACCTAAAACACTGGGGCTACCTGCTTTCCTTCCAATGCAGAAGAACTGTCATTTTGGTTCCGGAGCCCAGAAGACAAATGTGGATTGCCTGTCCAAAATTCCATACATGCAAGAATTGATGCCAGGCAAAAGCTGCTGGGACAGACAGGTCTGGCTTCACGTGACCTCCTATGGGCTTCCTCTTCCATGCTCCTGAAACACTGCGGGTATGTGAAGGCCTTGAAGGCTTCCTGAGGGAAGCAGGCAGGGCAAGGCAAGTTGAAGAATTGTCACGAAAAGAAGGGTCTTGAATTCCAGGTGGGGGAGGGGTGAGCAAGGTCCTGCAAGGCAAGTGAGGGCTTTGAGGGCAACAGAAGGCAACTGCTGTGTTTACAGGGCAAGGCAAGGCAAGGGGGAGGTAGGCAAGGCAATGAGAGTCCCAGAAGGAGAAGGGAAGGCAAGGCTGGGCCTGGACAAATGGGTGGGGAAGTCAAGGTGGGGATGGCCGAGCAAGTCAGTGCAGGGCAGTGGAGGGATGGAAGAGCGGGAATGGTCACTTAAGTTCATACAACATAACCTGTCAAATTCTTTGCACCCATGCCCACGCAGTAAAAGCAAAAAATCAATTGCTGCTTGATTTTGGAATATAGCATGTCTAATGCTGTCTACATCAATTAACGAGTCAGCTATCGCTATGCTGGTAGCATTACTAAACTTGGCCAACCAACAGCCAGGTTTGTTCAGGCTCCTGAGGCCTTGTGCACTTGCAAGCCCAGGAGCCGATGAAGAGGCAGTGATTATCTTGGCAGTGTTCCAGAACTCAGCTGTATCTCTGCAGGCAGAAGTAAAAGCATGTATGCTGTGAGTATGAGAGTGGTGAGTTCAGTTTTGTTGGCTCCATAGTGCAATTGTCATCTTTAGAGAAAAGAGGGTTACTTTCCCCAAAGTAGATGGACCACCTTTAATTGCCATTGGCACTCTGGTCCATGCTCAGTCCGCACAGATTAAGAAAATGCCCTGCGGGAGTTGCATATGTATACTAAAACTCAAGGTTAGTTTTAGTTTGTGATTGAATTACACCGGTGTGAAACACTTGGGTAGCATGGTGTTGTGGCATTGACCCACCAAGCCATAGGGCTATTCCTTGTGCTGAGAAATGTGAAGGTGGTACAGCTATGTGCATTCAAGGTGCCTAAAATCTGCAGTTCCTGTGGGGGTAAAGCAGGGAATTTCCCACGGGGAGACAATGTATCCGGGCAGGCTGAGGAGGCAGGGGTGCTGTTCCATAACTGTGGCAGTTCAGGGGTGGTGAGAAGGATGCCGATCAGACACTTTGTGAATGGCTTCTGAGGCGCAGCAGTGCTAAGGCATAAGGGATCTTGTCCAGTTGCCTTAGCCAGGGTCACCCAGATGTTTTGCTCCAGGGGGTGTATGGGTTGCAGGTATCCTGTTAAATCACAAACAGAAGAGCAGTTACCTCCCCCCTCTTCCTGCTCCCACCCATTACTCCTGCCGACGTAAGTGCGGAGTGGGTACTTGGCACCAGTGCCATTCCCCTGGAACAGTGATAGTAACCACCTTGTTTGCTTCTGCTCCTATCACCTCAAGTGGCGATAAGACCGGGTTTCCGGGGCGTGGCGGGGGGGGGGGGTGGATACCATAGCTTGGCACCTGACAAGCAAGACTGTGTAGGACCTTGAATGGATAGGGAGGGCAAAACCCACAGAGAAGACTGATCCTATAGTTCCAGTAGGGAGAATATGGGTAGAAGGAGTTGTGTTTTGAGTGCTTAAAGTGAACGGTCTTTCATTTTTCCAGTGTTTGTAACAGTGCAGCTGGAGAATAACTCATCTGAAATGCTGCCTTTTTCAGCCTAGAAATGAAACTCAAGATCCTTTCAGTATAGGAGATAAGATAAAAGTGGATCTTTACTGGAGCTCCAGGGACAGTTCCAGGAAGAATATCCACAAACGCCCACCCCTCCCCCCGGCTGAATACAGTCTTCTAGGTTTTAGGAAATTAGCATCATTGATCAAAAGCACCAATTCAGAGGACAAGTGGGGATGCAATTCCCCCCAGGTCAAGCCCCTTCTCTGGAGCCCCCCCACCCTTGGTACTAGTTGGACTTGTTGACTAAAATGTGTCTTGAAGATCTTGTTGTCAAGCTTGGCTCTGAGGAAGAAACCAGACAGGAGAGGGGCTTTGTGCCCTCCAGGGCTTGGAGCTCTGCAATGTGTTTGGTCTTTCTGGCTGGGGAAAAACTACTGGCAAGGTCACAAATACAGAAAAGTAAAAAGGCAAAAATCACTTTGGCATCAGAAGCAAAGATAAAATTAATGTTAAAAAGTAAGCTAAGATACATCTGAAAACTTCTCTGCTTTCTTCATCTTCCCCTTATGCAAAGAGGCTTTTGATTTGCAGGATTTTCATTTTATCCAAAGGCATTCATTCCATAGGTGCCAAAACCATCCCAATGATAAGTGAAGTACAGTCAGTAGGGACAATAGGGACTGGCATCCACCACAAAGGAGAGGAAAGATCATTTCCAGAACAATAGTTTTATTTAACTGTGGTGAAAAGTGTGAGCTGAGTTTGGTTAAGAATTAAAGAGTAAAGGCAGATCACTATAACAAATCTCAAAACCAAGAAAAGTATGGCAATTACTTAGGGTGATGACTATAAAGAAAGTAATATTATTAAAAAGTTAGAGAACAAGGGATGGAATTGTTTTTCAAATTTCTTGTGTTGCTCTAAGCCTTCTTTTCCTTGTGGGTAAGCTTGTGATCAAGGCTATGAAAACAGCCAAGGTCATCATTTTCAGACCTGTTGAAATATGGTGATTTACACTGGAAGCACTAACAACTCTAGAGAGCTGCTGTAGGAGCTGGCTATTCGGCTTTGTATCCTGCAATACCCCAGGACGACATTGTATCTTTCAGCAGATGAACTACACCACACCAGGAGACCTCAGTGAACATGTTGACATTGTGCTTAGCTGCTTGACAATCTCCCAGGTCCAGGTCACCTGGTTAATTTGCTCTCCAAGGAGAGCTATAGGAAATCAGCTAGTTCTGCCCATTGCTCACTAACAGCTCTTCTCCAAAGACAGCACACATCAGCCTGCGCTCTGGAAGTTCTGCTTACTGCAGTTTTCCAACACTATTGCAAATAAACGTTTTGCTTTCTGTCATCCCCAAAACTTGCAGCACATGCCTTTGAAGATTCATAGAATGAAATCTCCAGTCTAGAAGACTGAATCACAAATTATATGTTACATTTTGGTTTGATAAACATTAAAACCAGTAACTTGGAAGGCCACTCCACACTGTGGGTGTACAGAATTTAACATTACAAATTCACTTGCTACTAGAGCAGGGTTGAAAGCAAACCAGAAAATGACTTGCTGGTAACAAATCATGAATAGTTGCTTGGATTTCTGCATCTCCTCTTGGAATTTTAACTCCGGCATGTAGCCACCGTGTGGTATCAAAAGCCTAATAGGCAGGTTTTCTTGATTCCTATCTCGATTCTGGGCGTTCCACTCCCCAAGGTCACCTAGCTGCTGTGTTCCATTATCTCATCCAGAGGATTTCCTGTTTTATTAATTAAAAGGCTCATTATCACATTTGTGCATGCTTGGGGAGCAGTCTCAATCAGTCTATTTCTCATAGTAACAGATGTTCCCCATAAAAATCGCTGTTTCCATCCCTTTTTCTTTCATTCACTGGGTGCGATTTCACAGGTCACACCACAGGCGCACAGAGCATGGTTAATTATTCCCTGTGGGCTATTTGGCACCACATCCCTGAGCAGCCAAGGCGAGCAAATTAGTACCCTGTGCATTAATTTCAAGTGCATTCTGCTCAAAAGAATTTGGCTGCAACACCAAGAATTTCTTTGAATTTGCTGCATCCAAAGTTATAACTGAGAGTTTGAGATCACTTTCAAAATCATCAGCAGGAGTATCAGCAAAAACCAGACTGAATATCATGTGACAGCGCAAGACAGTTCATTGACAAGATTCAATGAACTCTTGCTTAACGAGCACTTAAGGCACACCAAGGAAAAGCAAGCAACAACAAAGCATATAAAGTCCAGGAAATCAAAACAGAAACGAACGAGGAACTATCTCTCGCTCCCTCTGTGTGTGTGTGTGTGTGTGTGTGTGTGCAGGTTGTCGGGAAGAGGAAGCCTGACACCACATTTGTGATCATCAGAACTCAGTTTATTGCCTTTCAGCTACACAATATATACGTTACTTAATTAGCCTCATACATATTGCAAAAGCTAAGCTCAGGATAGGCTGCTGTCCACCTGCGTTAATCAGCTTGTTTGGCAGTCTTGTGGTATCTTCTTCTTCATTGTTTGTGTGTCTCAGTTCCGCTTCTCATGGGAACTCCTTGTGCTTCTCAGGTCTTGTTTCTCATGGGAATCTTACTTGCTTATCAAGGGCCCACAAGCTGCAGCTGTGGCTCTGGATGTTCCTTAGCTCTTAACCATTGCAGTGCCAGATCCTCCACATTTCCCACATTTCCCCCTGTTTCTTTAATGGTTACAAAGCACTAGTTAATTTCTTAGTTAAGCAGTTAAACATTAATTGAACAATTAAAACAGTAATTATAATGATTATCAATAGCCGTAGTCCTTTCTTCAGCAGTTGAGCCAGCCAAGGAGAAAGTCTGAGCTGACAGCCAGTCATTGCAAAGCACAGCAAAACAACCTTTTGAAAGTTATTATTATCAAAAGCAACAACAACACTGTCTTACACAAATTCTTGAGCTACTCAGTGATTCTTCAGCTTTGAGCAACCTCTCCACTTCAACTTGTTATTATAAGGTTACTTAAAATAATTTTTCTAGCAAGTACTACTTTAGCTAATTGAAACTGTGAAAACAATATACACCGTTGCTCTAAAGTCTCTGCCAAGCTCTAATCTTGATTAAAGAGTCCATGGTTTTTTCTGAACTCTAATTCTTGATTCTGATCAGGTGAGTAGGTAATTGCTTCAAACTTGTTGATGATAGAACACATGCATACTCTCTTCTCTAGGTTAACAGGTTAACATTTGAGCTTTGTCATTACATGTTATTATACACTCAATTGTGGGTTTTGCATTATGAGCAAAGGTAATTAAGGCAACAGATACAACTACAGGTGCAATACATAAGAGAAAGAGAACAGTACTTTAAAAATATACAGATCATTAACCATTTAACTATTAGCTACTACCCAGAGTCTACAATCACGGGAGAGTCCCATTTTACAGGTGAGACTTGAAGACCTTTCCCGGGCAAGGTTGTCAAGTTTACCTGAAAAGGGGTTCCAGCTCTCCAAGCCCAATTGGTGAGCCAAAATGACTCAATTGCAGTTTTAGGGTAGAAACATCTGGGATTCAAGATTCAGTACCCGATCAGCTTAGGGCCAGGACTTGGCCAGAGCCCAGGCCTTACCTGAGAGGGTCTCTCTAAATCTTCTAAACAAGCTTCTATTAATATCAATTCTTTCAAGCAATATACTTCTTGCAGATCGGCGTTGTGGTTTAGTTTTAACTAAATAATCAATGGTACCATAAACAAATTACAAATAGCTGTGAACAAAGAGACACATATGTATAGCATCAAATAATGTTTTCTGGGTAATGCTCTCTGTAAAAGCTTAGTAAATTCATATCATTACTTTAACAACACATCTAGAATTTCATGTTTTGACAGAACTTAAACTTTAACTTCACTTAAAATTAAGATAAATCTAACAGAGCTTAAAGTTAACATAATTGAAAGCAAAAATTAATGTCAAGCACTTAAAAAATAAGTCCTATCTCATAGGTGCCTCTACCCAGACTTACATGCTGATAAAATACAAATTAACGGAGACAATTCACACACATGTACAGGAAAACAAAATTAAACTTGCCTTTGCTAAAGTTATTATGGGGCTAACTGACTCTTAGGCCACAAAATGCTTTACAGAATTGGCCTCAGGATGCTACTCAGCCAGTTCTGGCTCTGAGGCAGCAAGTTACACCCCTCTGCCAGCTGTTACAAATTCACTAAACAACACCACCACTCACAAACATGGAAATTTTCTTCACTCGACTACAAGCGTCTGTTTTCTCTTTTCTTTCTTTCAGAGGTTACCAAAATTCAACTTCTTAATCAAACTGAAAACCAACAGACTTTACATAAATTTTGATCAACTTAAAGTTGACAGGTCTGACTTATAAACTCAAAAGGCATAAAAGACTCAAACAACATTCTTAGTACATTTGCTGCAGCACTTTCACACTTGTATGCACACAGATACTGATTAAGGTATACCTATGGAAAGAAAAATAGTCCTTTGAATTCAGTGAGGTAGTCACTCTGAATGCCTTTGCATTCTTTTAACTTTAAATTTACTAAAATTAGATACAAGATTAAGAGTATACCTTAAGAGTTTTAGATACAGCAGAATTTAACTTATTTTGACTTTCTTCGCACAAGAAACTACTGAAAATTCATCATACAGCAGTTAAACATTTGCAAATAATATCAAGAAATAAATCTAAAGTGTGGCAGATTTACAGTCATGTGGAAAATGCCTGTTCACTCCTCTAAGATAAATGTAAGTTTATTAAGATGTTTTTGAGATGCAGCTTTACTCACAGGGATGATAGCACTGCACGTTCTTGGAAAATTGCATTTAAGACCTGCTTAACTTGCTGATGGTAAGACAGCTTTCTGTAAAAATAATTACAAACGGTTTGAGATGTAAAGCACATGTGTCTACATGGCAAAAACAATTGCATTCAAATTGTCTTATTAAAGCTGTATAGGCAGACAGGTAAAGCTGGCACCACGCTACATGTTTTTACAGTAGAGGATTGTGAGCTAATTATATTCGATTTCCAAACAGCTTCTGCAGATAACAAACATGGAGTTAGGCCTAGTATAGGCCTCACCCTCAGCCTGCCCGGATACATTGTCTCCCCGTGGGAAATTCCCTGCTTTACCCCCACAGGAACTGCAGATTTTAGGCACCTTGAATGCACATAGCTGTACCACCTTCACATTTCTCAGCACAAGGAATAGCCCTATGGCTTGGTGGGTCAATGCCACAACACCATGCTACCCAAGTGTTTCACACCGGTGTAATTCAATCACAAACTAAAACTAACCTTGAGTTTTAGTATACATATGCAACTCCCGCAGGGCATTTTCGTCATCTGTGCAGACTGAGCATGGACCAGAGTGCCAATGGCAATTAAAGGTGGTCCATCTACTTTGGGGAAAGTAACCCTCTTTTCTCTAAAGATGACAATTGCACTATGGAGCCAACAAAACTGAACTCACCACTCTCATACTCACAGCATACATGCTTTTACTTCTGCCTGCAGAGATACAGCTCAGTTCTGGAACACTGCCAAGATAATCACTGCCTCTTCATCAGCTCCTGGGCTTGCAAGTGCACAAGGCCTCAGGAGCCTGAACAAACCTGGCTGTTGGTTGGCCAAGTTTAGTAATGCTACCAACATAGCGATAGCTGACTTGTTAATTGATGTAGACAGCATTAGACATGCTATATTCCAAAATCAAGCAGCAATTGATTTTTTGCTTTTACTGCGTGGGCATGGGTGCAAAGAATTTGACAGGTTATGTTGTATGAACTTAAGTGACCATTCCCGCTCTTCCATCCCTCCACTGCCCTGCACTGACTTGCTCGGCCATCCCCACCTTGACTTCCCCACCCATTTGTCCAGGCCCAGCCTTGCCTTCCCTTCTCCTTCTGGGACTCTCATTGCCTTGCCTACCTCCCCCTTGCCTTGCCTTGCCCTGTAAACACAGCAGTTGCCTTCTGTTGCCCTCAAAGCCCTCACTTGCCTTGCAGGACCTTGCTCACCCCTCCCCCACCTGGAATTCAAGACCCTTCTTTTCGTGACAATTCTTCAACTTGCCTTGCCTTGCCTGCTTCCCTCAGGAAGCCTTCAAGGCCTTCACATACCCACAGTGTTTCAGGAGCATGGAAGAGGAAGCCCATAGGAGGTCACGTGAAGCCAGACCTGTCTGTCCCAGCAGCTTTTGCCTGGCATCAATTCTTGCATGTATGGAATTTTGGACAGGCAATCCACATTTGTCTTCTGGGCTCCGGAACCAAAATGACAGTTCTTCTGCATTGGAAGGAAAGCAGGTAGCCCCAGTGTTTTAGGTGCAGATTAGAGATGGTGCAGGTGAGAGCAAGGCCAGTCAAATCAGTCTTTCCCGGCCACTTCCGCCTGCCAGCAATCTATGAACCTCACCTGTCTTGCCTTGCTAAACCACCATTGCTGTGCATTCCCTTTCATGCCCATTCCCTACCCTAGACCTGCTTACTGCTTGTGTCTGCGACTGAATTCATGTCAAAGGCCCTGCCATATTTGGTCCTGTGCTTGTTGTGCATGTCCACGAGATAATGAAGAAAAGAGAATGAAGAAAACTTTCTTGCTTGACTCCACTTCCTCCTTCCGGTTTTCCTAGCACCTTCAGTTTCAACTCTGTGATTAAAACTTCCGGTCTCCCTAGCACACTCCGATTCAACTCTATGATACAAAACTTCCGGTCTTCCTAGCACCTTCAGTTTTAACTCTGTGGTTAAAACTTCCGGTCTCCCTAGCACATCCAATTTTTAACTCTGTCATACCAACTTCCGGCCTTCCTAGCACATCCGGTTTTTGTAACCAACTCTACTTTTGCTTGTATTGTAGCCTAAAAGACAGGCTACCTGAAACAGAGGCCAAGACAAATTAGGAGTATAAAAAGCAGACAATTTATTTAAGGCCTGCAGAGGCCTTAAAGGTAGATTCAGGCAAACAAAGTCCCCTGTCGGGGACGACACCCAAAATGGACCCCGAGTCACGAGCTCTTCACCTTTTATAAGTTCTGTTTCATTAGCATATTGGCCCTTAATTCTCCAATCGTACCCTCAGGTGATGATGTTAACCACCCCAGGCCTGCTCCCCCCATCTCACAGTTGTTTACATATTTTCAAGCCCTAAGGCAATGAATATGTCCTTGAATCTGTACTCAGAGAGTCTTGTTTTGGCTAAAGGTGCTGGGAACAGGGGATTTTAGCACTTTGTAAGAAGCACAGAACTACAGCAAGTTACAGCTACATGAAGAGTAAAAAACTAGAAATACCTGAAGGCATCAGTATAGCTCATTGTATTATTGCTTGAATTGCCATTGTTTGTTAGACAGCCTTGTCATTGTTTGCTAGCAGCCAATCTTAATGTGCCACAGTAATTATGAAAAGGTATAAGAGCAGCAGCAGCAGAGAATAATTAAGAGCTTCTTCTGGCTAATTCTAAACAAAACTCAGCTCCCACTTTTCACCACAGTTAAATAAAACTAGTGTTCTGGAAATGATCTTTCCTCTCCTTTGCGGTGGATGCCAGTCCCTATTGTCCCTACTGACTATATTTCACTTATCATTGTGGGATGGTTTTGGCACCTATGGAATGAATGCCTTTGGATAAAATGAAAATCCTGCAAATCAAAAGCCTCTTTGCATAAGGGGAAGATGAAGAAAGCAGAGAAGTTTTCAGATGTATCTTAGCTTGCTTTTTACATTAATTTTACCTTTGCTTCTGATGCCAAAGTGATTTTTGCCTTTTTACTTTTCTGTATTTGTGACCTTGCCAGTAGTTTTTCCCCAGCCAGAAAGACCAAACTCATTGCAGAGCTCCAAGCCCTGGAGGGCACAAGGCCCCTCTCCTGTCTTGCTTCTTCCTGGGAACCAAGCCTGACAACAAGATCTTCAAGACACATTTTAGTCAACAAGTCCAACTAGTACCAAGGGTGGGGGGGCTCCAGAGAAGGGGCTTGACCTGGGGGGAATTGCATCCCCACTTGTCCTCTGAATTGGTGCTTTTGATCAATGATGCTAATTTCCTAAAACCTAGAAGACTGTATTCAGCCGGGGGGAGGGGTGGGCGTTTGTGGATATTCTTCCTGGAACTGTCCCTGGAGCTCCAGTAAAGATCCACTTTTATCTTATCTCCTATACTGAAAGGATCTTGAGTTTCATTTCTAGGCTGAAAAAGGCAGCATTTCAGATGAGTTATTCTCCAGCTGCACTGTTACAAACACTGGAAAAATGAAAGACCATTCACTTTAAGCACTCAAAACACAGCTCCTTCTACCCATATTCTCCCTACTGGAACTATAGGATCAGTCTTCTCTGTGGGTTTTGCCCTCCCTATCCATTCAAAGTCCCACATAGTCTTGCTTGTCAGGTGCCAAGCTATGGTATCCACCCCCCCCCCCCCCACCACGCCCCAGAAACCCGGTCTTATCGCCACTTGAGGTGATAGGAGCAGAAGCAAACAAGGTGGTTACTATCACTGTTCCAGGGGAATGGCACTGGTGCCAAGTACCCACTCCGCACTTACGTCGGCAGGAGTAATGGGTGGGAGCAGGAAGAGGGGGGAGGTAACTGCTCTTCTGTTTGTGATTTAACAGGATACCTGCAACCCATACACCCCCTGGAGCAAAACATCTGGGTGACCCTGGCTAAGGCAACTGGACAAGATCCCTTATGCCTTAGCACTGCTGCGCCTCAGAAGCCATTCACAAAGTGTCTGATCGGCATCCTTCTCACCACCCCTGAACTGCCACAGTTATGGAACAGCACCCCTGCCTCCTCAGCCTGCCCGGATACATTGTCTCCCCGTGGGAAATTCCCTGCTTTACCCCCACAGGAACTGCAGATTTTAGGCACCTTGAATGCACATAGCTGTACCACCTTCACATTTCTCAGCACAAGGAATAGCCCTATGGCTTGGTGGGTCAATGCCACAACACCATGCTACCCAAGTGTTTCACACCGGTGTAATTCAATCACAAACTAAAACTAACCTTGAGTTTTAGTATACATATGCAACTCCCGCAGGGCATTTTCTTAATCTGTGCGGACTGAGCATGGACCAGAGTGCCAATGGCAATTAAAGGTGGTCCATCTATGTTGGAGAAGGAGCAGAAAGCTCTCCTACATATTATTACTCAGCAAAAGAAAGAATAGAATTAAAAACTGAGTTTGAGCTAGAGAAAAAATAAGCATACCAGCTGATTGAAATACAAACTGGAAAAACCAGCTTTGCAAAGATCTAAACCTGGAGCTGCTATGGTAATCTGTGAACTCTCATAGGCTATACACAAATGACGTAGAACTTGTATCTCCTCCTAAATTGGTTAGTAGAAATTAGCATATTCATCAGGAAACCTGTTAACTAAGCGAACAAAGCAAATTTTGCTCAGACTGCATTTTTCACTCCCTGCTTGCAACTTCCCTCTCCCCTCTTACCATGTGGGATCACCACGGAGCTGCGAGAAGCCGCCACGTGGTCGGTCCCACTTCCCTACCTCATCTACTCAAGAAATAAACCCACATGCTTTGAAAATGGATGCAGAGAGTCTGGCTCCCCTGTCCCTTCCCCTTCCCTCCCCCCCTCCCCCCCCCGCAGTCCGCCCCTGCCGCCTCCGAGCGCGCCTCTTTCCCTCCCCCCCTCCCCCCCCCTGCAGTCCGCCCCTGCCGCCTCCGAGCGCGCCTCTTTCCCCCCCTCCCCCCCCCCCCCCCCCCCCCGCGTGTCCTGCTGCCCGTTCCGGCGGCACGGACACTCCCTTCGCCGCCTCCCCGTGCTGGAGCCGGCGCGGTCCACGGCTCCACCATGGCGCGGGCGAGCGACCCAACCCCCGTCCCGGGGCAGCGCAGAAACACTCCCCTTCCGCCTGCGGCAGCCCCTCCCTCCTCCTCCACGAGTCCCTGTTTTCTCGTTCGCATTCCCGCACAAGCCACCGTGCCCGTCCCGACCTCCCCTGCCGCCTCCGGCGGCATTCGCCGCTTGACACCACCCATCCCTCCCCCACGGCTCCACGACAACGAAGCACCACCGCCGCCGCCTATCCCGACACAGACGAGCCATCCCGTCTCTGCAACGATCCACCCCGTGTTCAGCACACCACGACCGTATCCCAAAACACCGTCGAAAATCCGGTTCCGTCCAGCACCCCTATCTTCGCCGACAACTTTTCCATGCACCCCACCAAACTTTTTCCAACTTCCTCGCCGCCATCCAAACAGCACCGACCTCCCACCGCTGCTATCTACAAAGCCATTCACGCCCCGAGCACCACCTGACGCTTCTTTCTCCTCACCGACCCACCTACAACAAAAGACAACACCGTCTAACATAACAAATACTTTAACACAGACAATTTCCAACAATTCAAACCTAATAATATTCCTCTGTATCCTTTACAAATATCACCTATATCCTTAAATAATTCCACTTCTCCCCGACCATTCAATATTTCTTACTCCCCCACAAATCAAAAAATAATACAAAAAATATATACCAAATTTTACAAACCCTTTTATATCAACAGAGAGGGGGAGAATCCCAGGTTACACCTCAAAGAAAGCGACATAAAGCTTTGCATGTCTGTAATTTTCAAAAAAGCTTTCCAGAGGGACCTGACCCCTTCATATACTAATATTTCCTAACCACCTAAAAAGCAAAATTGAAATACAACCCCCCAAATTTGATTAAAAATTTAAAATCAAAACAAATACAAAAACCATACAGGTCTTGTAACTTGGGAGAAGGCATTTTTTTTTGTTTTCACAGGTACAAAGCTCGAAGAAATTCCAGCAAAAGTATGTGAAATCCTGTCACATCAGCAAGCAGTCGCAGAAAAAAGAAAAAAAAAAAGAAAAAAGAAAAAAGAAAAAAAAAAAACAAAAACACGAGAAGCAAAAACCCACAGCTGAGCTAGCAAAACCAACAAGAAAAAGTAATCTGTCAAAAAAGACAGCCCAAAAACAAAATGAACTTTATAATTTACATGAATATATGTTATGATTTTTTTTCTTTGTATTAATTGTTATAATAAAGTTTTACTTGTAATTCAAATCAATGACAAAAAAGCCTGAATTACTTTAGCCAAGTTTACAAACTCTAATACAACACAAAGCCCTAACAAACCCCTTACAACTTGTTTAATTAAAACATTAATTCTCTTCCATTACCATATAAACATAACTGTAAAATTTTTTTAAAAAAATTGTATTATATAATATTATCTAATTATACTGTATCCATTCATAAACAACTACAAAACTTAAGAAATTTAGCCAACCAAATTACAGTAAATGACCCATCTTAGCTAAACAATTTGTTTCATGACTAGAACTTCATATCTTGGCTAAAGGAACTCTTTAAAATAAGTTTAATTGTGTTTATAGTAATAATTGTAGTGTTAATAGCAATTCCCTGTATACTTCAATGTGTAAAAAAGCTTATATCTTAGTAGTTCATCAAAACGGGGGAGATGTTGGAGAAGGAGCAGAAAGCTCTCCTACATATTATTACTCAGCAAAAGAAAGAATAGAATTAAAAACTGAGTTTGAGCTAGAGAAAAAATAAGCATACCAGCTGATTGAAATACAAACTGGAAAAACCAGCTTTGCAAAGATCTAAACCTGGAGCTGCTATGGTAATCTGAGAACTCTCATAGGCTATACACAAATGACGTAGAACTTGTATCTCCTCCTAAATTGGTTAGTAGAAATTAGCATATTCATCAGGAAACCTGTTAACTAAGCGAACAAAGCAAATTTTGCTCAGACTGCATTTTTCACTCCCTGCTTGCAACTTCCCTCTCCCCTCTTACCATGTGGGATCACCACGGAGCTGCGAGAAGCCGCCACGTGGTCGGTCCCACTTCCCTACCTCATCTACTCAAGAAATAAACCCACATGCTTTGAAAATGGATGCAGAGAGTCTGGCTACATCATTGCAGAAGGAAACCAGGACAATATTACTCTAATACATCTACTTTGGGGAAAGTAACCCTCTTTTCTCTAAAGATGACAATTGCACTATGGAGCCAACAAAACTGAACTCACCACTCTCATACTCACAGCATACATGCTTTTACTTCTGCCTGCAGAGATACAGCTGAGTTCTGGAACACTGCCAAGATAATCACTGCCTCTTCATCGGCTCCTGGGCTTGCAAGTGCACAAGGCCTCAGGAGCCTGAACAAACCTGGCTGTTGGTTGGCCAAGTTTAGTAATGCTACCAGCATAGCGATAGCTGACTCGTTAATTGATGTAGACAGCATTAGACATGCTATATTCCAAAATCAAGCAGCAATTGATTTTTTGCTTTTACTGCGTGGGCATGGGTGCAAAGAATTTGACAGGTTATGTTGTATGAACTTAAGTGACCATTCCCGCTCTTCCATCCCTCCACTGCCCTGCACTGACTTGCTCGGCCATCCCCACCTTGACTTCCCCACCCATTTGTCCAGGCCCAGCCTTCCCTTCCCTTCTCCTTCTGGGACTCTCATTGCCTTGCCTACCTCCCCCTTGCCTTGCCTTGCCCTGTAAACACAGCAGTTGCCTTCTGTTGCCCTCAAAGCCCTCACTTGCCTTGCAGGACCTTGCTCACCCCTCCCCCACCTGGAATTCAAGACCCTTCTTTTCGTGACAATTCTTCAACTTGCCTTGCCCTGCCTGCTTCCCTCAGGAAGCCTTCAAGGCCTTCACATACCCGCAGTGTTTCAGGAGCATGGAAGAGGAAGCCCATAGGAGGTCACGTGAAGCCAGACCTGTCTGTCCCAGCAGCTTTTGCCTGGCATCAATTCTTGCATGTATGGAATTTTGGACAGGCAATCCACATTTGTCTTCTGGGCTCCGGAACCAAAATGACAGTTCTTCTGCATTGGAAGGAAAGCAGGTAGCCCCAGTGTTTTAGGTGCAGATTAGAGATGGTGCAGGTGAGAGCAAGGCCAGTCAAATCAATCTTTCCTGGCCACTTCCGCCTGCCAGCAATCTATGAACCTCACCTGTCTTGCCTTGCTAAACCACCATTGCTGTGCATTCCCTTTCATGCCCATTCCCTACCCTAGACCTGCTTACTGCTTGTGTCTGCGACTGAATTCATGTCAAAGGCCCTGCCATATTTGGTCCTGTGCTTGTTGTGCATGTCCACGAGATAATGAAGAAAAGAGAATGAAGAAAACTTTCTTGCTTGACTCCACTTCCTCCTTCCGGTTTTCCTAGCACCTTCAGTTTCAACTCTGTGATTAAAACTTCCGGTCTCCCTAGCACACTCCGATTCAACTCTATGATACAAAACTTCCGGTCTTCCTAGCACCTGCAGTTTTAACTCTGTGGTTAAAACTTCCGGTCTCCCTAGCACATCCAATTTTTAACTCTGTCATACCAACTTCCGGCCTTCCTAGCACATCCGGTTTTTGTAACCAACTCTACTTTTGCTTGTATTGTAGCCTAAAAGACAGGCTACCTGAAACAGAGGCCAAGACAAATTAGGAGTATAAAAAGCAGACAATTTATTTAAGGCCTGCAGAGGCCTTAAAGGTAGATTCAGGCAAACAAAGTCCCCTGTCGGGGACGACACCCAAAATGGACCCCGAGTCACGAGCTCTTCACCTTTTATAAGTTCTGTTTCATTAGCATATTGGCCCTTAATTCTCCAATCGTACCCTCAGGTGATGATGTTAACCACCCCAGGCCTGCTCCCCCCATCTCACAGTTGTTTACATATTTTCAAGCCCTAAGGCAATGAATATGTCCTTGAATCTGTACTCAGAGAGTCTTGTTTTGGCTAAAGGTGCTGGGAACAGGGGATTTTAGCACTTTGTAAGAAGCACAGAACTACAGCAAGTTACAGCTACATGAAGAGTAAAAAACTAGAAATACCTGAAGGCATCAGTATAGCTCATTGTATTATTGCTTGAATTGCCATTGTTTGTTAGACAGCCTTGTCATTGTTTGCTAGCAGCCAATCTTAATGTGCCACAGTAATTATGAAAAGGTATAAGAGCAGCAGCAGCAGAGAATAATTAAGAGCTTCTTCTGGCTAATTCTAAACAAAACTCAGCTCCCACTTTTCACCACAGTTAAATAAAACTATTGTTCTGGAAATGATCTTTCCTCTCCTTTGCGGTGGATGCCAGTCCCTATTGTCCCTACTGACTATATTTCACTTATCATTGTGGGATGGTTTTGGCACCTATGGAATGAATGCCTTTGGATAAAATGAAAATCCTGCAAATCAAAAGCCTCTTTGCATAAGGGGAAGATGAAGAAAGCAGAGAAGTTTTCAGATGTATCTTAGCTTGCTTTTTACATTAATTTTACCTTTGCTTCTGATGCCAAAGTGATTTTTGCCTTTTTACTTTTCTGTATTTGTGACCTTGCCAGTAGTTTTTCCCCAGCCAGAAAGACCAAACTCATTGCAGAGCTCCAAGCCCTGGAGGGCACAAGGCCCCTCTCCTGTCTTGCTTCTTCCTGGGAACCAAGCCTGACAACAAGATCTTCAAGACACATTTTAGTCAACAAGTCCAACTAGTACCAAGGGTGGGGGGGCTCCAGAGAAGGGGCTTGACCTGGGGGGAATTGCATCCCCACTTGTCCTCTGAATTGGTGCTTTTGATCAATGATGCTAATTTCCTAAAACCTAGAAGACTGTATTCAGCCGGGGGGAGGGGTGGGCGTTTGTGGATATTCTTCCTGGAACTGTCCCTGGAGCTCCAGTAAAGATCCCCTTTTATCTTATCTCCTATACTGAAAGGATCTTGAGTTTCATTTCTAGGCTGAAAAAGGCAGCATTTCAGATGAGTTATTCTCCAGCTGCACTGTTACAAACACTGGAAAAATGAAAGACCATTCACTTTAAGCACTCAAAACACAGCTCCTTCTACCCATATTCTCCCTACTGGAACTATAGGATCAGTCTTCTCTGTGGGTTTTGCCCTCCCTATCCATTCAAAGTCCCACATAGTCTTGCTTGTCAGGTGCCAAGCTATGGTATCCACCCCCCCCCCACCACGCCCCAGAAACCCGGTCTTATCGCCACTTGAGGTGATAGGAGCAGAAGCAAACAAGGTGGTTACTATGACTGTTCCAGGGGAATGGCACTGGTGCCAAGTACCCACTCCGCACTTACGTCGGCAGGAGTAATGGGTGGGAGCAGGAAGAGGGGGGAGGTAACTGCTCTTCTGTTTGTGATTTAACAGGATACCTGCAACCCATACACCCCCTGGAGCAAAACATCTGGGTGACCCTGGCTAAGGCAACTGGACAAGATCCCTTATGCCTTAGCACTGCTGCGCCTCAGAAGCCATTCACAAAGTGTCTGATCGGCATCCTTCTCACCACCCCTGAACTGCCACAGTTATGGAACAGCACCCCTGCCTCCTCAGCCTGCCCGGATACATTGTCTCCCCGTGGGAAATTCCCTGCTTTACCCCCACAGGAACTGCAGATTTTAGGCACCTTGAATGCACATAGCTGTACCACCTTCACATTTCTCAGCACAAGGAATAGCCCTATGGCTTGGTGGGTCAATGCCACAACACCATGCTACCCAAGTGTTTCACACCGGTG
The DNA here is from genome assembly GCA_036630365.1 of Acanthiza pusilla. Taxonomy (NCBI): domain Eukaryota; kingdom Metazoa; phylum Chordata; class Aves; order Passeriformes; family Acanthizidae; genus Acanthiza; species Acanthiza pusilla. The sequence continues at coordinate 97,771 of JAXCHO010000167.1, read as the reverse complement.
TAATTCAATCACAAACTAAAACTAACCTTGAGTTTTAGTATACATATGCAACTCCCGCAGGGCATTTTCTTAATCTGTGCGGACTGAGCATGGACCAGAGTGCCAATGGCAATTAAAGGTGGTCCATCTACTTTGGGGAAAGTAACCCTCTTTTCTCTAAAGATGACAATTGCACTATGGAGCCAACAAAACTGAACTCACCACTCTCATACTCACAGCATACATGCTTTTACTTCTGCCTGCAGAGATACAGCTGAGTTCTGGAACACTGCCAAGATAATCACTGCCTCTTCATCGGCTCCTGGGCTTGCAAGTGCACAAGGCCTCAGGAGCCTGAACAAACCTGGCTGTTGGTTGGCCAAGTTTAGTAATGCTACCAGCATAGCGATAGCTGACTCGTTAATTGATGTAGACAGCATTAGACATGCTATATTCCAAAATCAAGCAGCAATTGATTTTTTGCTTTTACTGCATGGGCATGGGTGCAAAGAATTTGACAGGTTATGTTGTATGAACTTAAGTGACCATTCCCGCTCTTCCATCCCTCCACTGCCCTGCACTGACTTGCTCGGCCATCCCCACCTTGACTTCCCCACCCATTTGTCCAGGCCCAGCCTTCCCTTCCCTTCTCCTTCTGGGACTCTCATTGCCTTGCCTACCTCCCCCTTGCCTTGCCTTGCCCTGTAAACACAGCAGTTGCCTTCTGTTGCCCTCAAAGCCCTCACTTGCCTTGCAGGACCTTGCTCACCCCTCCCCCACCTGGAATTCAAGACCCTTCTTTTCGTGACAATTCTTCAACTTGCCTTGCCCTGCCTGCTTCCCTCAGGAAGCCTTCAAGGCCTTCACATACCCGCAGTGTTTCAGGAGCATGGAAGAGGAAGCCCATAGGAGGTCACGTGAAGCCAGACCTGTCTGTCCCAGCAGCTTTTGCCTGGCATCAATTCTTGCATGTATGGAATTTTGGACAGGCAATCCACATTTGTCTTCTGGGCTCCGGAACCAAAATGACAGTTCTTCTGCATTGGAAGGAAAGCAGGTAGCCCCAGTGTTTTAGGTGCAGATTAGAGATGGTGCAGGTGAGAGCAAGGCCAGTCAAATCAGTCTTTCCTGGCCACTTCCGCCTGCCAGCAATCTATGAACCTCACCTGTCTTGCCTTGCTAAACCACCATTGCTGTGCATTCCCTTTCATGCCCATTCCCTACCCTAGACCTGCTTACTGCTTGTGTCTGCGACTGAATTCATGTCAAAGGCCCTGCCATATTTGGTCCTGTGCTTGTTGTGCATGTCCACGAGATAATGAAGAAAAGAGAATGAAGAAAACTTTCTTGCTTGACTCCACTTCCTCCTTCCGGTCTTCCTAGCACCTTCAGTTTTAACTCTGTGGTTAAAACTTCCGGTCTCCCTAGCACATCCAATTTTTAACTCTGTCATACCAACTTCCGGCCTTCCTAGCACATCCGGTTTTTGTAACCAACTCTACTTTTGCTTGTATTGTAGCCTAAAAGACAGGCTACCTGAAACAGAGGCCAAGACAAATTAGGAGTATAAAAAGCAGACAATTTATTTAAGGCCTGCAGAGGCCTTAAAGGTAGATTCAGGCAAACAAAGTCCCCTGTCGGGGACGACACCCAAAATGGACCCCGAGTCACGAGCTCTTCACCTTTTATAAGTTCTGTTTCATTAGCATATTGGCCCTTAATTCTCCAATCGTACCCTCAGGTGATGATGTTAACCACCCCAGGCCTGCTCCCCCCATCTCACAGTTGTTTACATATTTTCAAGCCCTAAGGCAATGAATATGTCCTTGAATCTGTACTCAGAGAGTCTTGTTTTGGCTAAAGGTGCTGGGAACAGGGGATTTTAGCACTTTGTAAGAAGCACAGAACTACAGCAAGTTACAGCTACATGAAGAGTAAAAAACTAGAAATACCTGAAGGCATCAGTATAGCTCATTGTATTATTGCTTGAATTGCCATTGTTTGTTAGACAGCCTTGTCATTGTTTGCTAGCAGCCAATCTTAATGTGCCACAGTAATTATGAAAAGGTATAAGAGCAGCAGCAGCAGAGAATAATTAAGAGCTTCTTCTGGCTAATTCTAAACAAAACTCAGCTCCCACTTTTCACCACAGTTAAATAAAACTAGTGTTCTGGAAATGATCTTTCCTCTCCTTTGCGGTGGATGCCAGTCCCTATTGTCCCTACTGACTATATTTCACTTATCATTGTGGGATGGTTTTGGCACCTATGGAATGAATGCCTTTGGATAAAATGAAAATCCTGCAAATCAAAAGCCTCTTTGCATAAGGGGAAGATGAAGAAAGCAGAGAAGTTTTCAGATGTATCTTAGCTTGCTTTTTACATTAATTTTACCTTTGCTTCTGATGCCAAAGTGATTTTTGCCTTTTTACTTTTCTGTATTTGTGACCTTGCCAGTAGTGTTTCCCCAGCCAGAAAGACCAAACTCATTGCAGAGCTCCAAGCCCTGGAGGGCACAAGGCCCCTCTCCTGTCTTGCTTCTTCCTGGGAACCAAGCCTGACAACAAGATCTTCAAGACACATTTTAGTCAACAAGTCCAACTAGTACCAAGGGTGGGGGGGCTCCAGAGAAGGGGCTTGACCTGGGGGGAATTGCATCCCCACTTGTCCTCTGAATTGGTGCTTTTGATCAATGATGCTAATTTCCTAAAACCTAGAAGACTGTATTCAGCCGGGGGGAGGGGTGGGCGTTTGTGGATATTCTTCCTGGAACTGTCCCTGGAGCTCCAGTAAAGATCCACTTTTATCTAATCTCCTATACTGAAAGGATCTTGAGTTTCATTTCTAGGCTGAAAAAGGCAGCATTTCAGATGAGTTATTCTCCAGCTGCACTGTTACAAACACTGGAAAAATGAAAGACCGTTCACTTTAAGCACTCAAAACACAGCTCCTTCTACCCATATTCTCCCTACTGGAACTATAGGATCAGTCTTCTCTGTGGGTTTTGCCCTCCCTATCCATTCAAAGTCCCACATAGTCTTGCTTGTCAGGTGCCAAGCTATGGTATCCACCCCCCCCCCCCCCACCACGCCCCAGAAACCCGGTCTTATCGCCACTTGAGGTGATAGGAGCAGAAGCAAACAAGGTGGTTACTATCACTGTTCCAGGGGAATGGCACTGGTGCCAAGTACCCACTCCGCACTTACGTCGGCAGGAGTAATGGGTGGGAGCAGGAAGAGGGGGGAGGTAACTGCTCTTCTGTTTGTGATTTAACAGGATACCTGCAACCCATACACCCCCTGGAGCAAAACATCTGGGTGACCCTGGCTAAGGCAACTGGACAAGATCCCTTATGCCTTAGCACTGCTGCGCCTCAGAAGCCATTCACAAAGTGTCTGATCGGCATCCTTCTCACCACCCCTGAACTGCCACAGTTATGGAACAGCACCCCTGCCTCCTCAGCCTGCCCGGATACATTGTCTCCCCGTGGGAAATTCCCTGCTTTACCCCCACAGGAACTGCAGATTTTAGGCACCTTGAATGCACATAGCTGTACCACCTTCACATTTCTCAGCACAAGGAATAGCCCTATGGCTTGGTGGGTCAATGCCACAACACCATGCTACCCAAGTGTTTCACACCGGTGTAATTCAATCACAAACTAAAACTAACCTTGAGTTTTAGTATACATATGCAACTCCCGCAGGGCATTTTCTTAATCTGTGCGGACTGAGCATGGACCAGAGTGCCAATGGCAATTAAAGGTGGTCCATCTACTTTGGGGAAAGTAACCCTCTTTTCTCTAAAGATGACAATTGCACTATGGAGCCAACAAAACTGAACTCACCACTCTCATACTCACAGCATACATGCTTTTACTTCTGCCTGCAGAGATACAGCTGAGTTCTGGAACACTGCCAAGATAATCACTGCCTCTTCATCGGCTCCTGGGCTTGCAAGTGCACAAGGCCTCAGGAGCCTGAACAAACCTGGCTGTTGGTTGGCCAAGTTTAGTAATGCTACCAGCATAGCGATAGCTGACTTGTTAATTGATGTAGACAGCATTAGACATGCTATATTCCAAAATCAAGCAGCAATTGATTTTTTGCTTTTACTGCGTGGGCATGGGTGCAAAGAATTTGACAGGTTATGTTGTATGAACTTAAGTGACCATTCCCGCTCTTCCATCCCTCCACTGCCCTGCACTGATTTGCTCAGCCATCCCCACCTTGACTTCCCCACCCATTTGTCCAGGCCCAGCCTTGCCTTCCCTTCCCTTCCCTTCTTTTTCTAGAACTCTCATTGTCTTGCTTATCTCTCCCTTGCCTTGCCTTGCCCTGTAAATGCAGCAGTTGCCTTCTGTTGCCCTCAAAGCCTTCACTTGCCTTGCAGGACCTTGCTCACCCCTCCCCCACCTGGAATTCAAGACCCCTCTTTTCGTGGCATTTCTTCAACTTGCCTTGCCCTGCCTGCTTCCCTCAGGAAGCCTTCAAGGCCTTCACATACCCGCAGCGTTTCAGGAGCATGGAAGAGGAAGCCCATAGGAGCCAAACCCGTCTGTCCCAGCAGCTTTTTTCTGGCATCAATTCTTGCATGTACAGGATTTTGGACTGGCAATCCACATTTGTCTTCTGAGCTCTGGGACCAAGATGACAGTTCTTCTGCATTGGAAGGAAAGCAGGTAGCCCCAGTGTTTTAGGTGCAGATTAGAGCTGGCACAGGTGAGAGCAAGACTGTTATTATACACTCAATTGTGGGTTTTGCATTATGAGCAAAGGTAATTAAGGCAACAGATACAACTACAGGTGCAATACATAAGAGATAGAGAACAGTACTTTAAAAATATACAGATCATTAACCATTTAACTATTAGCTACTACCCAGAGTCCACAATCACGGGAGAGTCCCATTTTACAGGTGAGACTTGAAGACCTTTCCCGGGCAAGGTTGTCAAGTTTACCTGAAAAGGGGTTCCAGCTCTCCAAGCCCAATTGGTGAGCCAAAATGACTCAATTGCAGTTTTAGGGTAGAAACATCTGGGATTAAAGATTCAGTACCCGATCAGCTTAGGGCCAGGGCTTGGCCAGTGTCCAGGCCTTACCTGAGAGGGTCTCTCTAAATCTTCTAAACAAGCTTCTATTAATATCAATTCTTTAAAGCAATATACTTCTTGCAGATCGGTGTTGTGGTTTAGTTTTAACTAAATAATCAATGGTACCATAAACAAATTACAAATAGCTGTGAACAAAGAGACACATATGTATAGCATCAAATAATGTTTTCTGGGTAATGCTCTCTGTAAAAGCTTAGTAAATTCATATCATTACTTTAACAACACATCTAGAATTTCATGTTTTGACAGAACTTAAACTTTAACTTCACTTAAAATTAAGATAAATCTAACAGAGCTTAAAGTTAACATCATTGAAAGCAAAAATTAATGTCAAGCACTTAAAAAATAAGTCCTATCTCATAGGTGCCTCTACCCAGACTTACATGCTGATAAAATACAAATTAACAGAGACAATTCACACACATGTACAGGAAAACAAAATTAAACTTGCCTTTGTTAAAGTTATTACGGGGCTAACTGACTCTTAGGCCACAAAATGCTTTACAGAATTGGCCTCAGGATGCTACTCAGCCAGTTCTGGCTCTGAGGCAGCAAGTTACACCCCTCTGCCAGCTGTTACAAATTCACTAAACAACACCACCACTCACAAACATGGAAATTTTCTTCACTCGACTACAAGCGTCTGTTTTCTCTTTTCTTTCTTTCAGAGGTTACCAAAATTCAACTTCTTAATCAAACTGAAAACCAACAGACTTTACATAAATTTTGATCAACTTAAAGTTGACAGGTCTGACTTATAAACTCAAAAGACATAAAAGACTCAAACAACATTCTTAGTACATTTGCTGCAGCACTTTCACACTTGTACGCACACAGATACTGATTAAGGTATACCTATGGAAAGAAAAATAGTCCTTTGAATTCAGTGAGGTAGTCACTCTGAATGCCTTTGCATTCTTTTAACTTTAAATTTACTAAAATTAGATACAAGATTAAGAGTATACCTTAAGAGTTTTAGATACAGCAGAATTTAACTTATTTTGACTTTCTTCGCACAAGAAACTACTGAAAATTCATCATACAGCAGTTAAACATTTGCGAATAATATCAAGAAATAAATCTAAAGTGTGTCAGATTTACAGTCATGTGGAAAATGCCTGTTCACTCCTCTAAGATAAATGTAAGTTTATTAAGATGTTTTCGAGATGCAGCTTTACTCACAGGGATGATAGCACTGCACGTTCTTGGAAAATTGCATTTAAGACCTGCTTAACTTGCTGATGGTAGGACAGCTTTCTGTAAAAATAATTACAAACGGTTTGAGATGTAAAGCACATGTGTCTACATGGCAAAAACAATTGCATTTAAATTGTCTTATTAAAGCTGTATAGGCAGACAGGTAAAGCTGGCACCACGCTACATGTTTTTACAGTAGAGGATCGTGAGCTAATTATATTCGATTTCCAAACAGCTTCTGCAGATAACAAACATGGAGTTAGGCCTAGTATAGGCCTCACCCTCAGCCTGCCCGGATACATTGTCTCCCCGTGGGAAATTCCCTGCTTTACCCCCACAGGAACTGCAGATTTTAGGCACCTTGAATGCACATAGCTGTACCACCTTCACATTTCTCAGCACAAGGAATAGCCCTATGGCTTGGTGGGTCAATGCCACAACACCATGCTACCCAAGTGTTTCACACCGGTGTAATTCAATCACAAACTAAAACTAACCTTGAGTTTTAGTATGCATATGCAACTCCCGCAGGGCATTTTCTTCATCTGTGCGGACTGAGCATGGACCAGAGTGCCAATGGCAATTAAAGGTGGTCCATCTACTTTGGGGAAAGTAACCCTCTTTTCTCTAAAGATGACAATTGCACTATGGAGCCAACAAAACTGAACTCACCACTCTCATACTCACAGCATACATGCTTTTACTTCTGCCTGCAGAGATACAGCTGAGTTCTGGAACACTGCCAAGATAATCACTGCCTCTTCATCGGCTCCTGGGCTTGCAAGTGCACAAGGCCTCAGGAGCCTGAACAAACCTGGCTGTTGGTTGGCCAAGTTTAGTAATGCTACCAACATAGCGATAGCTGACTCGTTAATTGATGTAGACAGCATTAGACATGCTATATTCCAAAATCAAGCAGCAATTGATTTTTTGCTTTTACTGCGTGGGCATGGGTGCAAAGAATTTGACAGGTTATGTTGTATGAACTTAAGTGACCATTCCCGCTCTTCCATCCCTCCACTGCCCTGCACTGATTTGCTCAGCCATCCCCACCTTGACTTCCCCACCCATTTGTCCAGGCCCAGCCTTGCCTTCCCTTCCCTTCCCTTCTTTTTCTAGAACTCTCATTGTCTTGCTTATCTCTCCCTTGCCTTGCCTTGCCCTGTAAATGCAGCAGTTGCCTTCTGTTGCCCTCAAAGCCTTCACTTGCCTTGCAGGACCTTGCTCACCCCTCCCCCACCTGGAATTCAAGACCCCTCTTTTCGTGGCATTTCTTCAACTTGCCTTGCCCTGCCTGCTTCCCTCAGGAAGCCTTCAAGGCCTTCACATACCCGCAGTGTTTCAGGAGCATGGAAGAGGAAGCCCATAGGAGCCAAACCCGTCTGTCCCAGCAGCTTTTTTCTGGCATCAATTCTTGCATGTACAGAATTTTGGACTGGCAATCCACATTTGTCTTCTGAGCTCTGGGACCAAGATGACAGTTCTTCTGCATTGGAAGGAAAGCAGGTAGCCCCAGTGTTTTAGGTGCAGATTAGAGCTGGCACAGGTGAGAGCAAGACCAGTCAAGTCAGTCTTTCCTGGCCGCTTTTGTCTACCAGCAGCTGCCTTGCCTTGGCAACCCAAGAGTTTCCTCTTCTTGCCCTGCTAAACCTCCATGGCTTTGAGTTCTCTTCTGTGCCCATGCCCCACCTGGCTACAGCTTTCCTCCAGGGCCTTGCTTTGCCTACTCCTTCCTGTTTCTGCCTGGCCTACCCATCACTGGGCTTACCTTCTTATGCCTAGCCTTGCCTCTAACTTCTGGACCTTCTCTTGCCTACCACTCCATTTGCTTTCCCCTCACTGCTCTGGCCTTGTCTACCTCCCCCTTGACTTGCCTCCAATTGCCTACACTTGCCTTGTGTTGCCTTGCCTGCATGGAAGGCAAGGTAAAGAGTGGTAGGCAAGGCAAAGCAAAGCAAGGACGATGTAGGCAGGGCAAGGGAAGGCAGATGCAAGAAAGGCAAGCAAAGCAAGAGGAGGCTAGGAAAAACTGGGCAAGGTAGAGAAGGCAAGTCCCAGCCAAAAGACTCGGAGTGCCTTTCCTTGAGAAGCAAAGGCCATAGTGCCAGTGTCAGTGGAGCAGAAGGAAAGGTACCATGGGGAGGTACAGTCCAGCAAGACATTTCTCTCCTGGCCCCTTCTGGGTAGGAGTAATTGTTGGACGTATGCAATACTGGAGGTGCTATGCAACTTTGGCTTGGTAAGCTCCTGAAGGAGAATGGCAAGGCTTTTTCATGGGAAGGAAAGCACGCAACCCCAGCGCTGGAGGCGCAGAGAAGAAGCTGCCCAGTGGAGGTCGGGGGCACCAGCTGCTTTCTGTCCTGACATATCTGGTGTGGAAGCATTGCTTCAGTTTGTACACTTTACGGACATGGAATCCATCTTTGGAAGGTGGCCTCTTGAAAGATTCAGTTTGGCAGGTGGTTTCCGCGTCTCAGAAGTGGCCTTCTGAAATTCTGGCAACACCATCTTTTGGACAAGGTAAACCGCTCTGCTCAGTCTTGGTGGGTAGCCTACCTAGCAGCCTAGGTAATGCTGAGGAACAGTGTTCTGGCACCTTTGCATGGGATCAGTCCCTGGATGTTCTGTATTTTGGAGGAGGGGATGCCATTTCATTGGAGATGGGCTTCTAATTCCTCTCTTTTGCAAAGGAAACAACTTTGCATGTGTACATTGGTTGGTCTTAGTGAATTTTAAGACTTTTGCCCATAGGCAGTTCTCTGGCTTAGTGCTGTTGAACTGTCAGTGGGAATGCAAACGCCAGGCTGTTGAGCTTTTTGTCCTGGTCCCGTTCATGTGGGAGCAGCTCCCCTCCATGGTGCTGGACCTGACTGGATGCAGACTCAGTGAGACTGCAGGGTTAGGATGGTAGCAAGAGCTGAGAAGGAAAGGGCCGATAGCAGGGTGTGTGCTGGTACCTCGACGGGTGCAGTTGAAGTTGTCGGCAGCAAGAGCTTTCTCAGCTGGCATCTTTGTGAGCTCTGCTTTAGCCAGATGTTCTCAAGTTTGTAGCCAGATTCTTGTGAGAGTGAAAAGAATTTTTAAGGCAAAGGCCACTAGAGTGTGGTGCAAATAAGAGTTTGCAGTTGGAAGGGGAAGATCAAAGCAATCTTTTGGGGCTGACAGTCGAGTTGAGAGCAGGCACCTTTCCAACTTGGCTGTGGAATTGGGCGGCTTCCGAGCTGGACACAGCGCGATACCTTTAAAAGCAAGTCGAGAGTGCCATCGTGTGGTTGATTCCATATGAGCGCTGACAGAGTGCAGGCAAAAGCCAAGCTCTTTTCTGGCCCGGCCCCACTCGTGTGCGAGCAGCAGTTCGTGGAGAAGCTCCGTGGTGAATCCTGTCCCTTGGACACTGAACGAATGTGAAGCTACATCTAGCGGAGAAGGAAGAGGAATCATTTCACAGCTGGCTGCACGGTGTTTCGGCAGCAAAACAAAAGGAAATTGGGAGCAGCTCCCCTTCATGGTGCTGGACCATGGTGCTGAGAAGGAAAGGGCCGATAGCAGGGTGTGTGCTGGTACCTCGACGGGTGCAGTTGAAGTTGTCGGCAGCAAGAGCTTTCTCAGTTGGCATCCTTGTGAGCTCTGCTTTTGCCAGATGTTCTCAAGTTTGTAGCCAGATTCTTGTGAGAGAGAAAAGAATTATTTGGGCAAAGGCGTTGGTGTTGCCGTTAGAGTGTGGTGCAAATAAGAGTTTGCAGTTGGAAGGGGAAGATCAAAGCAATCTTTTGGGGCTGACAGATGAGTTGAGAGCAGGCACCTTCCCAACTTGGCTGTAGAATCGGGAGGATTCCGAGCTGGACACAGCGGGATTCCTTTAAAAGCAAGTCGAGAGTGCCATCGTGTGGTTGATTCCATATGAGCGCTGACAGAGTCCAGGCAAAAGCCAAGCTCACTTCCACGAAGGTCTGGAAACACTGGCACACGGGACACAATGTGCAGAGAGAGAAGGAGCAAGAGAGAGAGAGAAGCACTTTGCCCCAAATTCAGTCTTACAGAACTCGTGCACTTGGAGTTCCCAGAGAAGGTGGCGTGCGTGGAGAAGGTTTTCTCCACGTAGCCTCTTCTGTTCGCTTCTTTGCCGGACCGCAGAAAGACGCCCGCTTCCCTCTCGCGCTTTGCGAGCGAAAAGGCGCCTAGCCGGCGAAGGTGCGTCTTCGGCGGCCAGAAGGCGAAACGAAAACCGGCACTGTGCCCTGCTGCTACGCTCCCTGCATTTCACATCCAAACTGCACCAGCACGCATAGCAACATGCAGGCTCACCTCCAAAAGATGTTTCCCGCTGCCACGAAGGTCTGGCAGCACTGGCACTCGGGACAAAATGTGCAGAGAGAGAAGAGGGAGAGAGGGAGAGAAGCACTTTGCCCCAGCTTCAGTCTGACAGAACTCGTGCACTTGGAGTTCCCAGAAAAGGTAGAGTGCGTGGAGAAGGTTTTCTCCACGTAGCCTCTTCTGTTCGCGTTTTTGCCGCACCGCAGAGAGCCGCCCGCTTCTCTCTCGCGCTTTGCGAGCGAAGGACGCCTAGCCGGCGAAGGTGCGTCTTCGGCGGCTGCAAAGCGAAGCGAGAGCCGGTACGGCGCCCTGCTGCTGTGCTCGCTGCATTTCACATCCAAACTGCACCAGCACGCATAGCAGCATGCAGGCTCATCTCCAAAAGATGTTTCCTGCTGCCACGAAGTTCTGGCAACACTGGCACTAAGTCACACTCTGCAGAGAGAGAAAAAGCAAGAGAGATTGAGATGCACTTTGCCCCAGCTTCAGTCTTACAGAACTCGTGCACTTGGAGTTCCCAGAGAAGGTAGAGTGCGTGGAGAATGCTCTCTCCACGTAGCCTCTTCTGTTCGCGTTTTTGCCGCACCGCAGAGAGCCGCCCGCTTCTCTCTCGCGCTTTGCGAGCGAAGGGCGCCTAGCCGGCGAAGGTGCGTCTTCTTCGGCAAGAAAGCGAAGCGAGAGCCGGTACGGCGCCCTGCTGCTGTACTCCCTGCATTTTACTTCCAAACTGCACCAGCACGCATCGCAGCATGCAGGCTCATCTCCAAAGGATGTTTCCTGCCGCCACGAAGTTCTGGCAGCACTGGCACTCGGGACAAAATATGCAGAGAGAGAGGGAGCGAGAGAGAGAGAAAAGAACTTCGCCCCAGCTTCAGCCTTGCAGAACTCGTGCACTTGGAGTTCCCAGAGAAGGTAGCGTGCGTGGAGAAGGTTTTCTCCACGTAGCCGCTTCTGTTCGCATCTTTGCCGCACCGCAGAGAGCCGCCCGCTTCTCTCTCGCGCTTTGCGAGCGAAGGACGCCTAGCCGGCGAAGGTGCGTCTTCGGCGGCTGCAAAGCGAAGCGAGAGCCGGTACGGCGCCCTGCTGCTGTGCTCCCTGCATTTCACATCCAAACTGCACCAGCACGCATAGCAGCATGCAGGCTCATCTCCAAAAGATGTTTCCTGCTGCCACGAAGATCTGGCAACACTGGCACTAAGTCACACTCTGCAGAGAGAGAAAAAGCAAGAGAGATTGAGATGCACTTTACCCCAGCTTCAGCCTTGCAGAACTCGTGCACTTGGAGTTCCCAGAGAAGGTAGCGTGCGTGGAGAAGGTTTTCTCCACGTAGCCGCTTCTGTTCGCGTTTTTGCCGCACCGCCGAGAGTCGCCCGCTTCTCTCTCGCGCTTTGCGAGCGAAGGACGCCTAGCCGGCGAAGGTGCGTCTTCGGCGGCTGCAAAGCGAAGCGAGAGCCGGTACGGCGCCCTGCTGCTGTGCTCGCTGCATTTCACATCCAAACTGCACCAGCACGCATAGCAGCATGCAGGCTCATCTCCAAAAGATGTTTCCTGCTGCCACGAAGATCTGGCAACACTGGCACTAAGTCACACTCTGCAGAGAGAGAAAAAGCAAGAGAGATTGAGATGCACTTAGCCCCAGCTTCAGTCTTACAGAACTCGTGCACTTGGAGTTCCCAGAGAAGGTAGAGTGCGTGGAGAAGGTTTTCTCCACGTAGCCTCTTCTGTTCGCATCTTTGCCGGACCGCAGAAAGACGCCCGCTTCTCTCTCGCGCTTTGCGAGCGAAGGACGCCTAGCCGGCGAAGGTGCGTCTTCGGCGGCTGCAAAGCGAAGCGAGAGCCGGTACGGCGCCCTGCTGCTGTGCTCGCTGCATTTCACATCCAAACTACACCAGCACGCATAGCAGCATGCAGGCTCATCTCCAAAGGAAGTTTGCCACTGCCACCAAGATTTGGCAGCACTGGCAGTCGGGACAAAATGTGCAGAGAGAGAAAAAGCAAGAGAGATTGAGATGCACTTTGCCACAGCTTCAGTCTTACAGAACGCGTACAAAAACGCGAACAGAAAAGGCTACGTGGAGAAAACATTCTCCACGCACGCTACCTTCTCTGGGAACTCCAAGTGCACGAGTTCTGCAAGGCTGAAGCTGGGGCGAAGTTCTTTTCTCTCTCTCTCGCTCCCTCTCTCTCTGCATATTTTGTCCCGAGTGCCAGTGCTGCCAGAACATCGTGACGGCAGGAAACATCCTTTGGAGATGAGCCTGCATGCTGCGATGCGTGCTGGTGCAGTTTGGAAGTAAAATGCGGGGAGTACAGCAGCAGGGCGCCGTACCGGCTCTCGCTTCGCTTTCTTGCCGAAGAAGACGCACCTTCGCCGGCTAGGCGCCCTTCGCTCGCAAAGCGCGAGAGAGAAGCGGGCGGCTCTCTGCGGTGCGGCAAAAACGCGAACAGAAGAGGCTACGTGGAGAAAACCTTCTCCACGCACTCTACCTTCTCTGGGAACTCCAAGTGCACGAGTTCTGTAAGACTGAAGCTGGGGCAAAGTGCATCTCAATCTCTCTTGCTTTTTCTCTCTCTGCAGAGTGTGACTTGTTGCCAGATCTTCGTGGCAGCAGGAAACATTTTTTGGAGGTGAGCCTGCATGCTGCTATGCGTGCTGGTGCAGTTTGGATGTGAAATGCAGGGAGCACAGCAGCAGGGCGCCGTACCGGCTCTCGCTTCGCTTTCTTGCCGAAGAAGACGCACCTTCGCCGGCTAGGCGCCCTTCGCTCGCAAAGCGCGAGAGAGAAGCGGGCGGCTCTCTGCGGTGCGGCAAAAACGCGAACAGAAGAGGCTACGTGGAGAGAGCATTCTCCACGCACTCTACCTTCTCTGGGAACTCCAAGTGCACGAGTTCTGTAAGACTGAAGCTGGGGCAAAGTGCATCTCAATCTCTCTTGCTTTTTCTCTCTCTGCAGAGTGTGACTTAGTGCCAGTGTTGCCAGATCTTCGTGGCAGCAGGAAACATCTTTTGGAGATGAGCCTGCATGCTGCTATGCGTGCTGGTGCAGTTTGGATGTGAAATGCAGGGAACACAGCAGCAGGGCGCCGTACCGGCTCTCGCTTCGCTTTGCAGCCGCCGAAGACGCACCTTCGCCGGCTAGGCGTCCTTCGCTCGCAAAGCGCGAGAGAGAAGCGGGCGGCTCTCTGCGGTGCGGCAAAGATGCGAACAGAAGCGGCTACGTGGAGAAAACCTTCTCCACGCACGCTACCTTCTCTGGGAACTCCAAGTGCACGAGTTCTGCAAGGCTGAAGCTGGGGCGAAGTTCTTTTCTCTCTCTCTCGTTCCCCCTCTCTCTGCATATTTTGTCCCGAGTGCCAGTGCTGCCAGAACTTCGTGGCGGCAGGAAACATCCTTTGGAGATGAGCCTGCATGCTGCGATGCGTGCTGGTGCAGTTTGGAAGTAAAATGCGGGGAGTACAGCAGCAGGGCGCCGTACCGGCTCTCGCTTCGCTTTCTTGCCGAAGAAGACGCACCTTCGCCGGCTAGGCGCCCTTCGCTCGCAAAGCGCGAGAGAGAAGCGGGCGGCTCTCTGCGGTGCGGCAAAAACGCGAACAGAAGAGGCTACGTGGAGAGAGCATTCTCCACGCACTCTACCTTCTCTGGGAACTCCAAGTGCACGGGTTCTGTAAGACTGAAGCTGGGGCAAAGTGCATCTCAATCTCTCTTGCTTTTTCTCTCTCTGCAGAGTGTGACTTAGTGCCAGTGTTGCCAGAACTTCGTGGCAGCAGGAAACATCTTTTGGAGATGAGCCTGCATGCTGCTATGCGTGCTGGTGCAGTTTGGATGTGAAATGCAGGGAGCACAGCAGCAGGGCGCCGTACCGGCTCTCGCTTCGCTTTGCAGCCGCCGAAGACGCACCTTCGCCGGCTAGGCGTCCTTCGCTCGCAAAGCGCGAGAGAGAAGCGGGCGGCTCTCTGCGGTGCGGCAAAAACGCGAACAGAAGAGGCTACGTGGAGAAAACCTTCTCCACGCACTCTACCTTCTCTGGGAACTCCAAGTGCACGAGTTCTGTAAGACTGAATCTGGGGCAAAGTGCTTCTCTCCCTCTCTCCCTCTTCTCTCTCTGCACATTTTGTCCCGAGTGCCAGTGCTGCCAGACCTTCGTGGCAGCGGGGAACATCTTTTGGAGGTGAGCCTGCATGTTGCTATGCGTGCTGGTGCAGTTTGGATGTGAAATGCAGGGAGCGCAGCAGCAGGGCACAGTGCCGGTTTTCGTTTCGCCTTCTGGCCGCCGAAGACGCACCTTCGCCGGCTAGGCGCCTTTTCGCTCGCAAAGCGCGAGAGGGAAGCGGGCGTCTTTCTGCGGTCCGGCAAAGAAGCGAACAGAAGAGGCTACGTGGAGAAAACCTTCTCCACGCACGCCACCTTCTCTGGGAACTCCAAGTGCACGAGTTCTGTAAGACTGAATTTGGGGCAAAGTGCTTCTCTCTCTCTCTTGCTCCTTCTCTCTCTGCACATTGTGTCCCGTGTGCCAGTGTTTCCAGACCTTCGTGGAAGTGAGCTTGGCTTTTGCCTGGACTCTGTCAGCGCTCATATGGAATCAACCACACGATGGCACTCTCGACTTGCTTTTAAAGGAATCCCGCTGTGTCCAGCTCGGAATCCTCCCGATTCTACAGCCAAGTTGGGAAGGTGCCTGCTCTCAACTCATCTGTCAGCCCCAAAAGATTGCTTTGATCTTCCCCTTCCAACTGCAAACTCTTATTTGCACCACACTCTAACGGCAACACCAACGCCTTTGCCCAAATAATTCTTTTCTCTCTCACAAGAATCTGGCTACAAACTTGAGAACATCTGGCAAAAGCAGAGCTCACAAGGATGCCAACTGAGAAAGCTCTTGCTGCCGACAACTTCAACTGCACCCGTCGAGGTACCAGCACACACCCTGCTATCGGCCCTTTCCTTCTCAGCACCATGGTCCAGCACCATGAAGGGGAGCTGCTCCCAATTTCCTTTTGTTTTGCTGCCGAAACACCGTGCAGCCAGCTGTGAAATGATTCCTCTTCCTTCTCCGCTAGATGTAGCTTCACATTCGTTCAGTGTCCAAGGGACAGGATTCACCACGGAGCTTCTCCACGAACTGCTGCTCGCACACGAGTGGGGCCGGGCCAGAAAAGAGCTTGGCTTTTGCCTGGACTCTGTCAGCGCTCATATGGAATCAACCACACGATGGCACTCTCGACTTGCTTTTAAAGGTATCGCGCTGTGTCCAGCTCGGAAGCCGCCCAATTCCACAGCCAAGTTGGAAAGGTGCCTGCTCTCAACTCGACTGTCAGCCCCAAAAGATTGCTTTGATCTTCCCCTTCCAACTGCAAACTCTTATTTGCACCACACTCTAGTGGCCTTTGCCTTAAAAATTCTTTTCACTCTCACAAGAATCTGGCTACAAACTTGAGAACATCTGGCTAAAGCAGAGCTCACAAAGATGCCAGCTGAGAAAGCTCTTGCTGCCGACAACTTCAACTGCACCCGTCGAGGTACCAGCACACACCCTGCTATCGGCCCTTTCCTTCTCAGCTCTTGCTACCATCCTAACCCTGCAGTCTCACTGAGTCTGCATCCAGTCAGGTCCAGCACCATGGAGGGGAGCTGCTCCCACATGAACGGGACCAGGACAAAAAGCTCAACAGCCTGGCGTTTGCATTCCCACTGACAGTTCAACAGCACTAAGCCAGAGAACTGCCTATGGGCAAAAGTCTTAAAATTCACTAAGACCAACCAATGTACACATGCAAAGTTGTTTCCTTTGCAAAAGAGAGGAATTAGAAGCCCATCTCCAATGAAATGGCATCCCCTCCTCCAAAATACAGAACATCCAGGGACTGATCCCATGCAAAGGTGCCAGAACACTGTTCCTCAGCATTACCTAGGCTGCTAGGTAGGCTACCCACCAAGACTGAGCAGAGCGGTTTACCTTGTCCAAAAGATGGTGTTGCCAGAATTTCAGAAGGCCACTTCTGAGACGCGGAAACCACCTGCCAAACTGAATCTTTCAAGAGGCCACCTTCCAAAGATGGATTCCATGTCCGTAAAGTGTACAAACTGAAGCAATGCTTCCACACCAGATATGTCAGGACAGAAAGCAGCTGGTGCCCCGGACCTCCACTGGGCAGCTTCTTCTCTGCGCCTCCAGCGCTGGGGTTGCGTGCTTTCCTTCCCATGAAAAAGCCTTGCCATTCTCCTTCAGGAGCTTACCAAGCCAAAGTTGCATAGCACCTCCAGTATTGCATACGTCCAACAATTACTCCTACCCAGAAGGGGCCAGGAGAGAAATGTCTTGCTGGACTGTACCTCCCCATGGTACCTTTCCTTCTGCTCCACTGACACTGGCACTATGGCCTTTGCTTCTCAAGGAAAGGCACTCCGAGTCTTTTGGCTGGGACTTGCCTTCTCTACCTTGCCCAGTTTTTCCTAGCCTCCTCTTGCTTTGCTTGCCTTTCTTGCATCTGCCTTCCCTTGCCCTGCCTACATCGTCCTTGCTTTGCTTTGCCTTGCCTACCACTCTTTACCTTGCCTTCCATGCAGGCAAGGCAACACAAGGCAAGTGTAGGCAATTGGAGGCAAGTCAAGGGGGAGGTAGACAAGGCCAGAGCAGTGAGGGGAAAGCAAATGGAGTGGTAGGCAAGAGAAGGTCCAGAAGTTAGAGGCAAGGCTAGGCATAAGAAGGTAAGCCCAGTGATGGGTAGGCCAGGCAGAAACAGGAAGGAGTAGGCAAAGCAAGGCCGTGGAGGAAAGCTGTAGCCAGGTGGGGCATGGGCACAGAAGAGAACTCAAAGCCATGGAGGTTTAGCAGGGCAAGAAGAGGAAACTCTTGGGTTGCCAAGGCAAGGCAGCTGCTGGTAGACAAAAGCGGCCAGGAAAGACTGACTTGACTGGTCTTGCTCTCACCTGTGCCAGCTCTAATCTGCACCTAAAACACTGGGGCTACCTGCTTTCCTTCCAATGCAGAAGAACTGTCATCTTGGTCCCAGAGCTCAGAAGACAAATGTGGATTGCCAGTCCAAAATTCTGTACATGCAAGAATTGATGCCAGAAAAAAGCTGCTGGGACAGACGGGTTTGGCTCCTATGGGCTTCCTCTTCCATGCTCCTGAAACACTGCGGGTATGTGAAGGCCTTGAAGGCTTCCTGAGGGAAGCAGGCAGGGCAAGGCAAGTTGAAGAAATGCCACGAAAAGAGGGGTCTTGAATTCCAGGTGGGGGAGGGGTGAGCAAGGTCCTGCAAGGCAAGTGAAGGCTTTGAGGGCAACAGAAGGCAACTGCTGCATTTACAGGGCAAGGCAAGGCAAGGGAGAGATAAGCAAGACAATGAGAGTTCTAGAAAAAGAAGGGAAGGGAAGGCAAGGCTGGGCCTGGACAAATGGGTGGGGAAGTCAAGGTGGGGATGGCTGAGCAAATCAGTGCAGGGCAGTGGAGGGATGGAAGAGCGGGAATGGTCACTTAAGTTCATACAACATAACCTGTCAAATTCTTTGCACCCATGCCCACGCAGTAAAAGCAAAAAATCAATTGCTGCTTGATTTTGGAATATAGCATGTCTAATGCTGTCTACATCAATTAACGAGTCAGCTATCGCTATGTTGGTAGCATTACTAAACTTGGCCAACCAACAGCCAGGTTTGTTCAGGCTCCTGAGGCCTTGTGCACTTGCAAGCCCAGGAGCCGATGAAGAGGCAGTGATTATCTTGGCAGTGTTCCAGAACTCAGCTGTATCTCTGCAGGCAGAAGTAAAAGCATGTATGCTGTGAGTATGAGAGTGGTGAGTTCAGTTTTGTTGGCTCCATAGTGCAATTGTCATCTTTAGAGAAAAGAGGGTTACTTTCCCCAAAGTAGATGGACCACCTTTAATTGCCATTGGCACTCTGGTCCATGCTCAGTCCGCACAGATGAAGAAAATGCCCTGCGGGAGTTGCATATGCATACTAAAACTCAAGGTTAGTTTTAGTTTGTGATTGAATTACACCGGTGTGAAACACTTGGGTAGCATGGTGTTGTGGCATTGACCCACCAAGCCATAGGGCTATTCCTTGTGCTGAGAAATGTGAAGGTGGTACAGCTATGTGCATTCAAGGTGCCTAAAATCTGCAGTTCCTGTGGGGGTAAAGCAGGGAATTTCCCACGGGGAGACAATGTATCCGGGCAGGCTGAGGGTGAGGCCTATACTAGGCCTAACTCCATGTTTGTTATCTGCAGAAGCTGTTTGGAAATCGAATATAATTAGCTCACGATCCTCTACTGTAAAAACATGTAGCGTGGTGCCAGCTTTACCTGTCTGCCTATACAGCTTTAATAAGACAATTTAAATGCAATTGTTTTTGCCATGTAGACACATGTGCTTTACATCTCAAACCATTTGTAATTATTTTTACAGAAAGCTGTCCTACCATCAGCAAGTTAAGCAGGTCTTAAATGCAATTTTCCAAGAACGTGCAGTGCTATCATCCCTGTGAGTAAAGCTGCATCTCGAAAACATCTTAATAAACTTACATTTATCTTAGAGGAGTGAACAGGCATTTTCCACATGACTGTAAATCTGCCACACTTTAGATTTATTTCTTGATATTATTCGCAAATGTTTAACTGCTGTATGATGAATTTTCAGTAGTTTCTTGTGCGAAGAAAGTCAAAATAAGTTAAATTCTGCTGTATCTAAAACTCTTAAGGTATACTCTTAATCTTGTATCTAATTTTAGTAAATTTAAAGTTAAAAGAATGCAAAGGCATTCAGAGTGACTACCTCACTGAATTCAAAGGACTATTTTTCTTTCCATAGGTATACCTTAATCAGTATCTGTGTGCGTACAAGTGTGAAAGTGCTGCAGCAAATGTACTAAGAATGTTGTTTGAGTCTTTTATGTCTTTTGAGTTTATAAGTCAGACCTGTCAACTTTAAGTTGATCAAAATTTATGTAAAGTCTGTTGGTTTTCAGTTTGATTAAGAAGTTGAATTTTGGTAACCTCTGAAAGAAAGAAAAGAGAAAACAGACGCTTGTAGTCGAGTGAAGAAAATTTCCATGTTTGTGAGTGGTGGTGTTGTTTAGTGAATTTGTAACAGCTGGCAGAGGGGTGTAACTTGCTGCCTCAGAGCCAGAACTGGCTGAGTAGCATCCTGAGGCCAATTCTGTAAAGCATTTTGTGGCCTAAGAGTCAGTTAGCCCCGTAATAACTTTAACAAAGGCAAGTTTAATTTTGTTTTCCTGTACATGTGTGTGAATTGTCTCTGTTAATTTGTATTTTATCAGCATGTAAGTCTGGGTAGAGGCACCTATGAGATAGGACTTATTTTTTAAGTGCTTGACATTAATTTTTGCTTTCAATGATGTTAACTTTAAGCTCTGTTAGATTTATCTTAATTTTAAGTGAAGTTAAAGTTTAAGTTCTGTCAAAACATGAAATTCTAGATGTGTTGTTAAAGTAATGATATGAATTTACTAAGCTTTTACAGAGAGCATTACCCAGAAAACATTATTTGATGCTATACATATGTGTCTCTTTGTTCACAGCTATTTGTAATTTGTTTATGGTACCATTGATTATTTAGTTAAAACTAAACCACAACGCCGATCTGCAAGAAGTATATTGCTTTAAAGAATTGATATTAATAGAAGCTTGTTTAGAAGATTTAGAGAGACCCTCTCAGGTAAGGCCTGGACACTGGCCAAGCCCTGGCCCTAAGCTGATCGGGTACTGAATCTTTAATCCCAGATGTTTCTACCCTAAAACTGCAATTGAGTCATTTTGGCTCACCAATTGGGCTTGGAGAGCTGGAACCCCTTTTCAGGTAAACTTGACAACCTTGCCCGGGAAAGGTCTTCAAGTCTCACCTGTAAAATGGGACTCTCCCGTGATTGTGGACTCTGGGTAGTAGCTAATAGTTAAATGGTTAATGATCTGTATATTTTTAAAGTACTGTTCTCTATCTCTTATGTATTGCACCTGTAGTTGTATCTGTTGCCTTAATTACCTTTGCTCATAATGCAAAACCCACAATTGAGTGTATAATAACAGTCTTGCTCTCACCTGTGCCAGCTCTAATCTGCACCTAAAACACTGGGGCTACCTGCTTTCCTTCCAATGCAGAAGAACTGTCATCTTGGTCCCAGAGCTCAGAAGACAAATGTGGATTGCCAGTCCAAAATCCTGTACATGCAAGAATTGATGCCAGAAAAAAGCTGCTGGGACAGACGGGTTTGGCTCCTATGGGCTTCCTCTTCCATGCTCCTGAAACGCTGCGGGTATGTGAAGGCCTTGAAGGCTTCCTGAGGGAAGCAGGCAGGGCAAGGCAAGTTGAAGAAATGCCACGAAAAGAGGGGTCTTGAATTCCAGGTGGGGGAGGGGTGAGCAAGGTCCTGCAAGGCAAGTGAAGGCTTTGAGGGCAACAGAAGGCAACTGCTGCATTTACAGGGCAAGGCAAGGCAAGGGAGAGATAAGCAAGACAATGAGAGTTCTAGAAAAAGAAGGGAAGGGAAGGGAAGGCAAGGCTGGGCCTGGACAAATGGGTGGGGAAGTCAAGGTGGGGATGGCTGAGCAAATCAGTGCAGGGCAGTGGAGGGATGGAAGAGCGGGAATGGTCACTTAAGTTCATACAACATAACCTGTCAAATTCTTTGCACCCATGCCCACGCAGTAAAAGCAAAAAATCAATTGCTGCTTGATTTTGGAATATAGCATGTCTAATGCTGTCTACATCAATTAACAAGTCAGCTATCGCTATGCTGGTAGCATTACTAAACTTGGCCAACCAACAGCCAGGTTTGTTCAGGCTCCTGAGGCCTTGTGCACTTGCAAGCCCAGGAGCCGATGAAGAGGCAGTGATTATCTTGGCAGTGTTCCAGAACTCAGCTGTATCTCTGCAGGCAGAAGTAAAAGCATGTATGCTGTGAGTATGAGAGTGGTGAGTTCAGTTTTGTTGGCTCCATAGTGCAATTGTCATCTTTAGAGAAAAGAGGGTTACTTTCCCCAAAGTAGATGGACCACCTTTAATTGCCATTGGCACTCTGGTCCATGCTCAGTCCGCACAGATTAAGAAAATGCCCTGCGGGAGTTGCATATGTATACTAAAACTCAAGGTTAGTTTTAGTTTGTGATTGAATTACACCGGTGTGAAACACTTGGGTAGCATGGTGTTGTGGCATTGACCCACCAAGCCATAGGGCTATTCCTTGTGCTGAGAAATGTGAAGGTGGTACAGCTATGTGCATTCAAGGTGCCTAAAATCTGCAGTTCCTGTGGGGGTAAAGCAGGGAATTTCCCACGGGGAGACAATGTATCCGGGTAGGCTGAGGAGGCAGGGGTGCTGTTCCATAACTGTGGCAGTTCAGGGGTGGTGAGAAGGATGCCGATCAGACACTTTGTGAATGGCTTCTGAGGCGCAGCAGTGCTAAGGCATAAGGGATCTTGTCCAGTTGCCTTAGCCAGGGTCACCCAGATGTTTTGCTCCAGGGGGTGTATGGGTTGCAGGTATCCTGTTAAATCACAAACAGAAGAGCAGTTACCTCCCCCCTCTTCCTGCTCCCACCCATTACTCCTGCCGACGTAAGTGCGGAGTGGGTACTTGGCACCAGTGCCATTCCCCTGGAACAGTGATAGTAACCACCTTGTTTGCTTCTGCTCCTATCACCTCAAGTGGCGATAAGACCGGGTTTCTGGGGCGTGGTGGGGGGGGGGGTGGATACCATAGCTTGGCACCTGACAAGCAAGACTATGTGGGACTTTGAATGGATAGGGAGGGCAAAACCCACAGAGAAGACTGATCCTATAGTTCCAGTAGGGAGAATATGGGTAGAAGGAGCTGTGTTTTGAGTGCTTAAAGTGAACGGTCTTTCATTTTTCCAGTGTTTGTAACAGTGCAGCTGGAGAATAACTCATCTGAAATGCTGCCTTTTTCAGCCTAGAAATGAAACTCAAGATCCTTTCAGTATAGGAGATTAGATAAAAGTGGATCTTTACTGGAGCTCCAGGGACAGTTCCAGGAAGAATATCCACAAACGCCCACCCCTCCCCCCGGCTGAATACAGTCTTCTAGGTTTTAGGAAATTAGCATCATTGATCAAAAGCACCAATTCAGAGGACAAGTGGGGATGCAATTCCCCCCAGGTCAAGCCCCTTCTCTGGAGCCCCCCCACCCTTGGTACTAGTTGGACTTGTTGACTAAAATGTGTCTTGAAGATCTTGTTGTCAGGCTTGGTTCCCAGGAAGAAGCAAGACAGGAGAGGGGCCTTGTGCCCTCCAGGGCTTGGAGCTCTGCAATGAGTTTGGTCTTTCTGGCTGGGGAAAAACTACTGGCAAGGTCACAAATACAGAAAAGTAAAAAGGCAAAAATCACTTTGGCATCAGAAACAAAGGTAAAATTAATGTAAAAAGCAAGCTAAGATACATCTGAAAACTTCTCTGCTTTCTTCATCTTCCCCTTATGCAAAGAGGCTTTTGATTTGCAGGATTTTCATTTTATCCAAAGGCATTCATTCCATAGGTGCCAAAACCATCCCACAATGATAAGTGAAATATAGTCAGTAGGGACAATAGGGACTGGCATCCACCGCAAAGGAGAGGAAAGATCATTTCCAGAACAATAGTTTTATTTAACTGTGGTGAAAAGTGGGAGCTGAGTTTTGTTTAGAATTAGCCAGAAGAAGCTCTTAATTATTCTCTGCTGCTGCTGCTCTTATACCTTTTCATAATTACTGTGGCACATTAAGATTGGCTGCTAGCAAACAATGACAAGGCTGTCTAACAAACAATGGCAATTCAAGCAATAATACAATGAGCTATACTGATGCCTTCAGGTATTTCTAGTTTTTTACTCTTCATGTAGCTGTAACTTGCTGTAGTTCTGTGCTTCTTACAAAGTGCTAAAATCCCCTGTTCCCAGCACCTTTAGCCAAAACAAGACTCTCTGAGTACAGATTCAAGGACATATTCATTGCCTTAGGGCTTGAAAATATGTAAACAACTGTGAGATGGGGGGAGCAGGCCTGGGGTGGTTAACATCATCACCTGAGGGTACGATTGGAGAATTAAGGGCCAATATGCTAATGAAACAGAACTTATAAAAGGTGAAGAGCTCGTGACTCGGGGTCCATTTTGGGTGTCGTCCCCGACAAGGGACTTTGTTTGCCTGAATCTACCTTTAAGGCCTCTGCAGGCCTTAAATAAATTGTCTCCTTTT
This sequence comes from Acanthiza pusilla, assembly GCA_036630365.1. Taxonomy (NCBI): domain Eukaryota; kingdom Metazoa; phylum Chordata; class Aves; order Passeriformes; family Acanthizidae; genus Acanthiza; species Acanthiza pusilla. The sequence continues at coordinate 73,963 of JAXCHO010000167.1, read as the reverse complement.
TATACTCCTAATTTGTCTTGGCCTCTGTTTCAGGTAGCCTGTCTTTTAGGCTACAATACAAGCAAAAGTAGAGTTGGTTACAAAAACCGGATGTGCTAGGAAGGCCGGAAGTTGGTATGACAGAGTTAAAAATTGGATGTGCTAGGGAGACCGGAAGTTTTAACCACAGAGTTAAAACTGAAGGTGCTAGGAAGACCGGAAGTTTTGTATCATAGAGTTGAATCGGAGTGTGCTAGGGAGACCGGAAGTTTTAATCACAGAGTTGAAACTGAAGGTGCTAGGAAAACCGGAAGGAGGAAGTGGAGTCAAGCAAGAAAGTTTTCTTCATTCTCTTTTCTTCATTATCTCGTGGACATGCACAACAAGCACAGGACCAAATATGGCAGGGCCTTTGACATGAATTCAGTCGCAGACACAAGCAGTAAGCAGGTCTAGGGTAGGGAATGGGCATGAAAGGGAATGCACAGCAATGGTGGTTTAGCAAGGCAAGACAGGTGAGGTTCATAGATTGCTGGCAGGCGGAAGTGGCCAGGAAAGACTGATTTGACTGGCCTTGCTCTCACCTGCACCATCTCTAATCTGCACCTAAAACACTGGGGCTACCTGCTTTCCTTCCAATGCAGAAGAACTGTCATTTTGGTTCCGGAGCCCAGAAGACAAATGTGGATTGCCTGTCCAAAATTCCATACATGCAAGAATTGATGCCAGGCAAAAGCTGCTGGGACAGACAGGTCTGGCTTCACGTGACCTCCTATGGGCTTCCTCTTCCATGCTCCTGAAACACTGCGGGTATGTGAAGGCCTTGAAGGCTTCCTGAGGGAAGCAGGCAGGGCAAGGCAAGTTGAAGAATTGTCACGAAAAGAAGGGTCTTGAATTCCAGGTGGGGGAGGGGTGAGCAAGGTCCTGCAAGGCAAGTGAGGGCTTTGAGGGCAACAGAAGGCAACTGCTGTGTTTACAGGGCAAGGCAAGGCAAGGGGGAGGTAGGCAAGGCAATGAGAGTCCCAGAAGGAGAAGGGAAGGCAAGGCTGGGCCTGGACAAATGGGTGGGGAAGTCAAGGTGGGGATGGCCGAGCAAGTCAGTGCAGGGCAGTGGAGGGATGGAAGAGCGGGAATGGTCACTTAAGTTCATACAACATAACCTGTCAAATTCTTTGCACCCATGCCCACGCAGTAAAAGCAAAAAATCAATTGCTGCTTGATTTTGGAATATAGCATGTCTAATGCTGTCTACATCAATTAACGAGTCAGCTATCGCTATGCTGGTAGCATTACTAAACTTGGCCAACCAACAGCCAGGTTTGTTCAGGCTCCTGAGGCCTTGTGCACTTGCAAGCCCAGGAGCCGATGAAGAGGCAGTGATTATCTTGGCAGTGTTCCAGAACTCAGCTGTATCTCTGCAGGCAGAAGTAAAAGCATGTATGCTGTGAGTATGAGAGTGGTGAGTTCAGTTTTGTTGGCTCCATAGTGCAATTGTCATCTTTAGAGAAAAGAGGGTTACTTTCCCCAAAGTAGATGGACCACCTTTAATTGCCATTGGCACTCTGGTCCATGCTCAGTCCGCACAGATGAAGAAAATGCCCTGCGGGAGTTGCATATGCATACTAAAACTCAAGGTTAGTTTTAGTTTGTGATTGAATTACACCGGTGTGAAACACTTGGGTAGCATGGTGTTGTGGCATTGACCCACCAAGCCATAGGGCTATTCCTTGTGCTGAGAAATGTGAAGGTGGTACAGCTATGTGCATTCAAGGTGCCTAAAATCTGCAGTTCCTGTGGGGGTAAAGCAGGGAATTTCCCACGGGGAGACAATGTATCCGGGCAGGCTGAGGAGGCAGGGGTGCTGTTCCATAACTGTGGCAGTTCAGGGGTGGTGAGAAGGATGCCGATCAGACACTTTGTGAATGGCTTCTGAGGCGCAGCAGTGCTAAGGCATAAGGGATCTTGTCCAGTTGCCTTAGCCAGGGTCACCCAGATGTTTTGCTCCAGGGGGTGTATGGGTTGCAGGTATCCTGTTAAATCACAAACAGAAGAGCAGTTACCTCCCCCCTCTTCCTGCTCCCACCCATTACTCCTGCCGACGTAAGTGCGGAGTGGGTACTTGGCACCAGTGCCATTCCCCTGGAACAGTCATAGTAACCACCTTGTTTGCTTCTGCTCCTATCACCTCAAGTGGCGATAAGACCGGGTTTCTGGGGCGTGGTGGGGGGGGGGGTGGATACCATAGCTTGGCACCTGACAAGCAAGACTATGTGGGACTTTGAATGGATAGGGAGGGCAAAACCCACAGAGAAGACTGATCCTATAGTTCCAGTAGGGAGAATATGGGTAGAAGGAGCTGTGTTTTGAGTGCTTAAAGTGAATGGTCTTTCATTTTTCCAGTGTTTGTAACAGTGCAGCTGGAGAATAACTCATCTGAAATGCTGCCTTTTTCAGCCTAGAAATGAAACTCAAGATCCTTTCAGTATAGGAGATAAGATAAAAGTGGATCTTTACTGGAGCTCCAGGGACAGTTCCAGGAAGAATATCCACAAACGCCCACCCCTCCCCCCGGCTGAATACAGTCTTCTAGGTTTTAGGAAATTAGCATCATTGATCAAAAGCACCAATTCAGAGGACAAGTGGGGATGCAATTCCCCCCAGGTCAAGCCCCTTCTCTGGAGCCCCCCCACCCTTGGTACTAGTTGGACTTGTTGACTAAAATGTGTCTTGAAGATCTTGTTGTCAGGCTTGGTTCCCAGGAAGAAGCAAGACAGGAGAGGGGCCTTGTGCCCTCCAGGGCTTGGAGCTCTGCAATGAGTTTGGTCTTTCTGGCTGGGGAAAAACTACTGGCAAGGTCACAAATACAGAAAAGTAAAAAGGCAAAAATCACTTTGGCATCAGAAGCAAAGGTAAAATTAATGTAAAAAGCAAGCTAAGATACATCTGAAAACTTCTCTGCTTTCTTCATCTTCCCCTTATGCAAAGAGGCTTTTGATTTGCAGGATTTTCATTTTATCCAAAGGCATTCATTCCATAGGTGCCAAAACCATCCCACAATGATAAGTGAAATATAGTCAGTAGGGACAATAGGGACTGGCATCCACCGCAAAGGAGAGGAAAGATCATTTCCAGAACACTAGTTTTATTTAACTGTGGTGAAAAGTGGGAGCTGAGTTTTGTTTAGAATTAGCCAGAAGAAGCTCTTAATTATTCTCTGCTGCTGCTGCTCTTATACCTTTTCATAATTACTGTGGCACATTAAGATTGGCTGCTAGCAAACAATGACAAGGCTGTCTAACAAACAATGGCAATTCAAGCAATAATACAATGAGCTATACTGATGCCTTCAGGTATTTCTAGTTTTTTACTCTTCATGTAGCTGTAACTTGCTGTAGTTCTGTGCTTCTTACAAAGTGCTAAAATCCCCTGTTCCCAGCACCTTTAGCCAAAACAAGACTCTCTGAGTACAGATTCAAGGACATATTCATTGCCTTAGGGCTTGAAAATATGTAAACAACTGTGAGATGGGGGGAGCAGGCCTGGGGTGGTTAACATCATCACCTGAGGGTACGATTGGAGAATTAAGGGCCAATATGCTAATGAAACAGAACTTATAAAAGGTGAAGAGCTCGTGACTCGGGGTCCATTTTGGGTGTCGTCCCCGACAGGGGACTTTGTTTGCCTGAATCTACCTTTAAGGCCTCTGCAGGCCTTAAATAAATTGTCTGCTTTTTATACTCCTAATTTGTCTTGGCCTCTGTTTCAGGTAGCCTGTCTTTTAGGCTACAATACAAGCAAAAGTAGAGTTGGTTACAAAAACCGGATGTGCTAGGAAGGCCGGAAGTTGGTATGACAGAGTTAAAAATTGGATGTGCTAGGGAGACCGGAAGTTTTAACCACAGAGTTAAAACTGAAGGTGCTAGGAAGACCGGAAGTTTTGTATCATAGAGTTGAATCGGAGTGTGCTAGGGAGACCGGAAGTTTTAATCACAGAGTTGAAACTGAAGGTGCTAGGAAAACCGGAAGGAGGAAGTGGAGTCAAGCAAGAAAGTTTTCTTCATTCTCTTTTCTTCATTATCTCGTGGACATGCACAACAAGCACAGGACCAAATATGGCAGGGCCTTTGACATGAATTCAGTCGCAGACACAAGCAGTAAGCAGGTCTAGGGTAGGGAATGGGCATGAAAGGGAATGCACAGCAATGGTGGTTTAGCAAGGCAAGACAGGTGAGGTTCATAGATTGCTGGCAGGCGGAAGTGGCCAGGAAAGATTGATTTGACTGGCCTTGCTCTCACCTGCACCATCTCTAATCTGCACCTAAAACACTGGGGCTACCTGCTTTCCTTCCAATGCAGAAGAACTGTCATTTTGGTTCCGGAGCCCAGAAGACAAATGTGGATTGCCTGTCCAAAATTCCATACATGCAAGAATTGATGCCAGGCAAAAGCTGCTGGGACAGACAGGTCTGGCTTCACGTGACCTCCTATGGGCTTCCTCTTCCATGCTCCTGAAACACTGCGGGTATGTGAAGGCCTTGAAGGCTTCCTGAGGGAAGCAGGCAGGGCAAGGCAAGTTGAAGAATTGTCACGAAAAGAAGGGTCTTGAATTCCAGGTGGGGGAGGGGTGAGCAAGGTCCTGCAAGGCAAGTGAGGGCTTTGAGGGCAACAGAAGGCAACTGCTGTGTTTACAGGGCAAGGCAAGGCAAGGGGGAGGTAGGCAAGGCAATGAGAGTCCCAGAAGGAGAAGGGAAGGCAAGGCTGGGCCTGGACAAATGGGTGGGGAAGTCAAGGTGGGGATGGCCGAGCAAGTCAGTGCAGGGCAGTGGAGGGATGGAAGAGCGGGAATGGTCACTTAAGTTCATACAACATAACCTGTCAAATTCTTTGCACCCATGCCCATGCAGTAAAAGCAAAAAATCAATTGCTGCTTGATTTTGGAATATAGCATGTCTAATGCTGTCTACATCAATTAACGAGTCAGCTATCGCTATGCTGGTAGCATTACTAAACTTGGCCAACCAACAGCCAGGTTTGTTCAGGCTCCTGAGGCCTTGTGCACTTGCAAGCCCAGGAGCCGATGAAGAGGCAGTGATTATCTTGGCAGTGTTCCAGAACTCAGCTGTATCTCTGCAGGCAGAAGTAAAAGCATGTATGCTGTGAGTATGAGAGTGGTGAGTTCAGTTTTGTTGGCTCCATAGTGCAATTGTCATCTTTAGAGAAAAGAGGGTTACTTTCCCCAAAGTAGATGTATTAGAGTAATATTGTCCTGGTTTCCTTCTGCAATGATGTAGCCAGACTCTCTGCATCCATTTTCAAAGCATGTGGGTTTATTTCTTGAGTAGATGAGGTAGGGAAGTGGGACCGACCACGTGGCGGCTTCTCGCAGCTCCGTGGTGATCCCACGTGGTAAGAGGGGAGAGGGAAGTTGCAAGCAGGGAGTGAAAAATGCAGTCTGAGCAAAATTTGCTTTGTTCGCTTAGTTAACAGGTTTCCTGATGAATATGCTAATTTCTACTAACCAATTTAGGAGGAGATACAAGTTCTACGTCATTTGTGTATAGCCTATGAGAGTTCTCAGATTACCATAGCAGCTCCAGGTTTAGATCTTTGCAAAGCTGGTTTTTCCAGTTTGTATTTCAATCAGCTGGTATGCTTATTTTTTCTCTAGCTCAAACTCAGTTTTTAATTCTATTCTTTCTTTTGCTGAGTAATAATATGTAGGAGAGCTTTCTGCTCCTTCTCCAACATCTCCCCCGTTTTGATGAACTACTAAGATATAAGCTTTTTTACACATTGAAGTATACAGGGAATTGCTATTAACACTACAATTATTACTATAAACACAATTAAACTTATTTTAAAGAGTTCCTTTAGCCAAGATATGAAGTTCTAGTCATGAAACAAATTGTTTAGCTAAGATGGGTCATTTACTGTAATTTGGTTGGCTAAATTTCTTAAGTTTTGTAGTTGTTTATGAATGGATACAGTATAATTAGATAATATTATATAATACAATTTTTTAAAAAAAATTTTACAGTTATGTTTATATGGTAATGGAAGAGAATTAATGTTTTAATTAAACAAGTTGTAAGGGGTTTGTTAGGGCTTTGTGTTGTATTAGAGTTTGTAAACTTGGCTAAAGTAATTCAGGCTTTTTTGTCATTGATTTGAATTACAAGTAAAACTTTATTATAACAATTAATACAAAGAAAAAAAATCATAACATATATTCATGTAAATTATAAAGTTCATTTTGTTTTTGGGCTGTCTTTTTTGACAGATTACTTTTTCTTGTTGGTTTTGCTAGCTCAGCTGTGGGTTTTTGCTTCTCGTGTTTTTGTTTTTTTTTTTTTTCTTTTTTCTTTTTTTTTTTTTTTTTCTTTTTTCTGCGACTGCTTGCTGATGTGACAGGATTTCACATACTTTTGCTGGAATTTCTTCGAGCTTTGTACCTGTGAAAACAAAAGAAAATGCCTTCTCCCAAGTTACAAGACCTGTATGGTTTTTGTATTTGTTTTGATTTTAAATTTTTAATCAAATTTGGGGGGTTGTATTTCAATTTTGCTTTTTAGGTGGTTAGGAAATATTAGTATATGAAGGGGTCAGGTCCCTCTGGAAAGCTTTTTTGAAAATTACAGACATGCAAAGCTTTATGTCGCTTTCTTTGAGGTGTAACCTGGGATTCTCCCCCTCTCTGTTGATATAAAAGGGTTTGTAAAATTTGGTATATATTTTTTGTATTATTTTTTGATTTGTGGGGGAGTAAGAAATATTGAATGGTCAGGGAGAAGTGGAATTATTTAAGGATATAGGTGATATTTGTAAAGGATACAGAGGAATATTATTAGGTTTGAATTGTTGGAAATTGTCTGTGTTAAAGTATTTGTTATGTTAGACGGTGTTGTCTTTTGTTGTAGGTGGGTCGGTGAGGAGAAAGAAGCGTCAGGTGGTGCTCGGGGCGTGAATGGCTTTGTAGATAGCAGCGGTGGGAGGTCGGTGCTGTTTGGATGGCGGCGAGGAAGTTGGAAAAAGTTTGGTGGGGTGCATGGAAAAGTTGTCGGCGAAGATAGGGGTGCTGGACGGAACCGGATTTTCGACGGTGTTTTGGGATACGGTCGTGGTGTGCTGAACACGGGGTGGATCGTTGCAGAGACGGGATGGCTCGTCTGTGTCGGGATAGGCGGCGGCGGTGGTGCTTCGTTGTCGTGGAGCCGTGGGGGAGGGATGGGTGGTGTCAAGCGGCGAATGCCGCCGGAGGCGGCAGGGGAGGTCGGGACGGGCACGGTGGCTTGTGCGGGAATGCGAACGAGAAAACAGGGACTCGTGGAGGAGGAGGGAGGGGCTGCCGCAGGCGGAAGGGGAGTGTTTCTGCGCTGCCCCGGGACGGGGGTTGGGTCGCTCGCCCGCGCCATGGTGGAGCCGTGGACCGCGCCGGCTCCAGCACGGGGAGGCGGCGAAGGGAGTGTCCGTGCCGCCGGAACGGGCAGCAGGACACGCGGGGGGGGGGGGGGGGGGGGGGAGGGGGGGAAAGAGGCGCGCTCGGAGGCGGCAGGGGCGGACTGCAGGGGGGGGGAGGGGGGGAGGGAAAGAGGCGCGCTCGGAGGCGGCAGGGGCGGACTGCGGGGGGGGGAGGGGGGGAGGGAAAGAGGCGCGCTCGGAGGCGGCAGGGGCGGACTGCGGGGGGGGGAGGGGGGGAGGGAAGGGGAAGGGACAGGGGAGCCAGACTCTCTGCATCCATTTTCAAAGCATGTGGGTTTATTTCTTGAGTAGATGAGGTAGGGAAGTGGGACCGACCACGTGGCGGCTTCTCGCAGCTCCGTGGTGATCCCACATGGTAAGAGGGGAGAGGGAAGTTGCAAGCAGGGAGTGAAAAATGCAGTCTTAGCAAAATTTGCTTTGTTCGCTTAGTTAACAGGTTTCCTGATGAATATGCTAATTTCTACTAACCAATTTAGGAGGAGATACAAGTTCTACGTCATTTGTGTATAGCCTATGAGAGTTCTCAGATTACCATAGCAGCTCCAGGTTTAGATCTTTGCAAAGCTGGTTTTTCCAGTTTGTATTTCAATCAGCTGGTATGCTTATTTTTTCTCTAGCTCAAACTCAGTTTTTAATTCTATTCTTTCTTTTGCTGAGTAATAATATGTAGGAGAGCTTTCTGCTCCTTCTCCAACATAGATGGACCACCTTTAATTGCCATTGGCACTCTGGTCCATGCTCAGTCCGCACAGATTAAGAAAATGCCCTGCGGGAGTTGCATATGTATACTAAAACTCAAGGTTAGTTTTAGTTTGTGATTGAATTACACCGGTGTGAAACACTTGGGTAGCATGGTGTTGTGGCATTGACCCACCAAGCCATAGGGCTATTCCTTGTGCTGAGAAATGTGAAGGTGGTACAGCTATGTGCATTCAAGGTGCCTAAAATCTGCAGTTCCTGTGGGGGTAAAGCAGGGAATTTCCCACGGGGAGACAATGTATCCGGGCAGGCTGAGGAGGCAGGGGTGCTGTTCCATAACTGTGGCAGTTCAGGGGTGGTGAGAAGGATGCCGATCAGACACTTTGTGAATGGCTTCTGAGGCGCAGCAGTGCTAAGGCATAAGGGATCTTGTCCAGTTGCCTTAGCCAGGGTCACCCAGATGTTTTGCTCCAGGGGGTGTATGGGTTGCAGGTATCCTGTTAAATCACAAACAGAAGAGCAGTTACCTCCCCCCTCTTCCTGCTCCCACCCATTACTCCTGCCGACGTAAGTGCGGAGTGGGTACTTGGCACCAGTGCCATTCCCCTGGAACAGTCATAGTAACCACCTTGTTTGCTTCTGCTCCTATCACCTCAAGTGGCGATAAGACCGGGTTTCTGGGGCGTGGTGGGGGGGGGGGTGGATACCATAGCTTGGCACCTGACAAGCAAGACTATGTGGGACTTTGAATGGATAGGGAGGGCAAAACCCACAGAGAAGACTGATCCTATAGTTCCAGTAGGGAGAATATGGGTAGAAGGAGCTGTGTTTTGAGTGCTTAAAGTGAATGGTCTTTCATTTTTCCAGTGTTTGTAACAGTGCAGCTGGAGAATAACTCATCTGAAATGCTGCCTTTTTCAGCCTAGAAATGAAACTCAAGATCCTTTCAGTATAGGAGATAAGATAAAAGTGGATCTTTACTGGAGCTCCAGGGACAGTTCCAGGAAGAATATCCACAAACGCCCACCCCTCCCCCCGGCTGAATACAGTCTTCTAGGTTTTAGGAAATTAGCATCATTGATCAAAAGCACCAATTCAGAGGACAAGTGGGGATGCAATTCCCCCCAGGTCAAGCCCCTTCTCTGGAGCCCCCCCACCCTTGGTACTAGTTGGACTTGTTGACTAAAATGTGTCTTGAAGATCTTGTTGTCAGGCTTGGTTCCCAGGAAGAAGCAAGACAGGAGAGGGGCCTTGTGCCCTCCAGGGCTTGGAGCTCTGCAATGAGTTTGGTCTTTCTGGCTGGGGAAAAACTACTGGCAAGGTCACAAATACAGAAAAGTAAAAAGGCAAAAATCACTTTGGCATCAGAAGCAAAGGTAAAATTAATGTAAAAAGCAAGCTAAGATACATCTGAAAACTTCTCTGCTTTCTTCATCTTCCCCTTATGCAAAGAGGCTTTTGATTTGCAGGATTTTCATTTTATCCAAAGGCATTCATTCCATAGGTGCCAAAACCATCCCACAATGATAAGTGAAATATAGTCAGTAGGGACAATAGGGACTGGCATCCACCGCAAAGGAGAGGAAAGATCATTTCCAGAACAATAGTTTTATTTAACTGTGGTGAAAAGTGGGAGCTGAGTTTTGTTTAGAATTAGCCAGAAGAAGCTCTTAATTATTCTCTGCTGCTGCTGCTCTTATACCTTTTCATAATTACTGTGGCACATTAAGATTGGCTGCTAGCAAACAATGACAAGGCTGTCTAACAAACAATGGCAATTCAAGCAATAATACAATGAGCTATACTGATGCCTTCAGGTATTTCTAGTTTTTTACTCTTCATGTAGCTGTAACTTGCTGTAGTTCTGTGCTTCTTACAAAGTGCTAAAATCCCCTGTTCCCAGCACCTTTAGCCAAAACAAGACTCTCTGAGTACAGATTCAAGGACATATTCATTGCCTTAGGGCTTGAAAATATGTAAACAACTGTGAGATGGGGGGAGCAGGCCTGGGGTGGTTAACATCATCACCTGAGGGTACGATTGGAGAATTAAGGGCCAATATGCTAATGAAACAGAACTTATAAAAGGTGAAGAGCTCGTGACTCGGGGTCCATTTTGGGTGTCGTCCCCGACAGGGGACTTTGTTTGCCTGAATCTACCTTTAAGGCCTCTGCAGGCCTTAAATAAATTGTCTGCTTTTTATACTCCTAATTTGTCTTGGCCTCTGTTTCAGGTAGCCTGTCTTTTAGGCTACAATACAAGCAAAAGTAGAGTTGGTTACAAAAACCGGATGTGCTAGGAAGGCCGGAAGTTGGTATGACAGAGTTAAAAATTGGATGTGCTAGGGAGACCGGAAGTTTTAACCACAGAGTTAAAACTGAAGGTGCTAGGAAGACCGGAAGTTTTGTATCATAGAGTTGAATCGGAGTGTGCTAGGGAGACCGGAAGTTTTAATCACAGAGTTGAAACTGAAGGTGCTAGGAAAACCGGAAGGAGGAAGTGGAGTCAAGCAAGAAAGTTTTCTTCATTCTCTTTTCTTCATTATCTCGTGGACATGCACAACAAGCACAGGACCAAATATGGCAGGGCCTTTGACATGAATTCAGTCGCAGACACAAGCAGTAAGCAGGTCTAGGGTAGGGAATGGGCATGAAAGGGAATGCACAGCAATGGTGGTTTAGCAAGGCAAGACAGGTGAGGTTCATAGATTGCTGGCAGGCGGAAGTGGCCAGGAAAGACTGATTTGACTGGCCTTGCTCTCACCTGCACCATCTCTAATCTGCACCTAAAACACTGGGGCTACCTGCTTTCCTTCCAATGCAGAAGAACTGTCATTTTGGTTCCGGAGCCCAGAAGACAAATGTGGATTGCCTGTCCAAAATTCCATACATGCAAGAATTGATGCCAGGCAAAAGCTGCTGGGACAGACAGGTCTGGCTTCACGTGACCTCCTATGGGCTTCCTCTTCCATGCTCCTGAAACACTGCGGGTATGTGAAGGCCTTGAAGGCTTCCTGAGGGAAGCAGGCAGGGCAAGGCAAGTTGAAGAATTGTCACGAAAAGAAGGGTCTTGAATTCCAGGTGGGGGAGGGGTGAGCAAGGTCCTGCAAGGCAAGTGAGGGCTTTGAGGGCAACAGAAGGCAACTGCTGTGTTTACAGGGCAAGGCAAGGCAAGGGGGAGGTAGGCAAGGCAATGAGAGTCCCAGAAGGAGAAGGGAAGGCAAGGCTGGGCCTGGACAAATGGGTGGGGAAGTCAAGGTGGGGATGGCCGAGCAAGTCAGTGCAGGGCAGTGGAGGGATGGAAGAGCGGGAATGGTCACTTAAGTTCATACAACATAACCTGTCAAATTCTTTGCACCCATGCCCATGCAGTAAAAGCAAAAAATCAATTGCTGCTTGATTTTGGAATATAGCATGTCTAATGCTGTCTACATCAATTAACGAGTCAGCTATCGCTATGCTGGTAGCATTACTAAACTTGGCCAACCAACAGCCAGGTTTGTTCAGGCTCCTGAGGCCTTGTGCACTTGCAAGCCCAGGAGCCGATGAAGAGGCAGTGATTATCTTGGCAGTGTTCCAGAACTCAGCTGTATCTCTGCAGGCAGAAGTAAAAGCATGTATGCTGTGAGTATGAGAGTGGTGAGTTCAGTTTTGTTGGCTCCATAGTGCAATTGTCATCTTTAGAGAAAAGAGGGTTACTTTCCCCAAAGTAGATGTATTAGAGTAATATTGTCCTGGTTTCCTTCTGCAATGATGTAGCCAGACTCTCTGCATCCATTTTCAAAGCATGTGGGTTTATTTCTTGAGTAGATGAGGTAGGGAAGTGGGACCGACCACGTGGCGGCTTCTCGCAGCTCCGTGGTGATCCCACATGGTAAGAGGGGAGAGGGAAGTTGCAAGCAGGGAGTGAAAAATGCAGTCTGAGCAAAATTTGCTTTGTTCGCTTAGTTAACAGGTTTCCTGATGAATATGCTAATTTCTACTAACCAATTTAGGAGGAGATACAAGTTCTACGTCATTTGTGTATAGCCTATGAGAGTTCTCAGATTACCATAGCAGCTCCAGGTTTAGATCTTTGCAAAGCTGGTTTTTCCAGTTTGTATTTCAATCAGCTGGTATGCTTATTTTTTCTCTAGCTCAAACTCAGTTTTTAATTCTATTCTTTCTTTTGCTGAGTAATAATATGTAGGAGAGCTTTCTGCTCCTTCTCCAACATCTCCCCCGTTTTGATGAACTACTAAGATATAAGCTTTTTTACACATTGAAGTATACAGGGAATTGCTATTAACACTACAATTATTACTATAAACACAATTAAACTTATTTTAAAGAGTTCCTTTAGCCAAGATATGAAGTTCTAGTCATGAAACAAATTGTTTAGCTAAGATGGGTCATTTACTGTAATTTGGTTGGCTAAATTTCTTAAGTTTTGTAGTTGTTTATGAATGGATACAGTATAATTAGATAATATTATATAATACAATTTTTTAAAAAAAATTTTACAGTTATGTTTATATGGTAATGGAAGAGAATTAATGTTTTAATTAAACAAGTTGTAAGGGGTTTGTTAGGGCTTTGTGTTGTATTAGAGTTTGTAAACTTGGCTAAAGTAATTCAGGCTTTTTTGTCATTGATTTGAATTACAAGTAAAACTTTATTATAACAATTAATACAAAGAAAAAAAATCATAACATATATTCATGTAAATTATAAAGTTCATTTTGTTTTTGGGCTGTCTTTTTTGACAGATTACTTTTTCTTGTTGGTTTTGCTAGCTCAGCTGTGGGTTTTTGCTTCTCGTGTTTTTGTTTTTTTTTTTTCTTTTTTCTTTTTTTTTTTTTTTTTCTTTTTTCTGCGACTGCTTGCTGATGTGACAGGATTTCACATACTTTTGCTGGAATTTCTTCGAGCTTTGTACCTGTGAAAACAAAAAAAAATGCCTTCTCCCAAGTTACAAGACCTGTATGGTTTTTGTATTTGTTTTGATTTTAAATTTTTAATCAAATTTGGGGGGTTGTATTTCAATTTTGCTTTTTAGGTGGTTAGGAAATATTAGTATATGAAGGGGTCAGGTCCCTCTGGAAAGCTTTTTTGAAAATTACAGACATGCAAAGCTTTATGTCGCTTTCTTTGAGGTGTAACCTGGGATTCTCCCCCTCTCTGTTGATATAAAAGGGTTTGTAAAATTTGGTATATATTTTTTGTATTATTTTTTGATTTGTGGGGGAGTAAGAAATATTGAATGGTCGGGGAGAAGTGGAATTATTTAAGGATATAGGTGATATTTGTAAAGGATACAGAGGAATATTATTAGGTTTGAATTGTTGGAAATTGTCTGTGTTAAAGTATTTGTTATGTTAGACGGTGTTGTCTTTTGTTGTAGGTGGGTCGGTGAGGAGAAAGAAGCGTCAGGTGGTGCTCGGGGCGTGAATGGCTTTGTAGATAGCAGCGGTGGGAGGTCGGTGCTGTTTGGATGGCGGCGAGGAAGTTGGAAAAAGTTTGGTGGGGTGCATGGAAAAGTTGTCGGCGAAGATAGGGGTGCTGGACGGAACCGGATTTTCGACGGTGTTTTGGGATACGGTCGTGGTGTGCTGAACACGGGGTGGATCGTTGCAGAGACGGGATGGCTCGTCTGTGTCGGGATAGGCGGCGGCGGTGGTGCTTCGTTGTCGTGGAGCCGTGGGGGAGGGATGGGTGGTGTCAAGCGGCGAATGCCGCCGGAGGCGGCAGGGGAGGTCGGGACGGGCACGGTGGCTTGTGCGGGAATGCGAACGAGAAAACAGGGACTCGTGGAGGAGGAGGGAGGGGCTGCCGCAGGCGGAAGGGGAGTGTTTCTGCGCTGCCCCGGGACGGGGGTTGGGTCGCTCGCCCGCGCCATGGTGGAGCCGTGGACCGCGCCGGCTCCAGCACGGGGAGGCGGCGAAGGGAGTGTCCGTGCCGCCGGAACGGGCAGCAGGACACGCGGGGGGGGGGGGGGGGGGGGGGAGGGGGGGAAAGAGGCGCGCTCGGAGGCGGCAGGGGCGGACTGCAGGGGGGGGGAGGGGGGGAGGGAAAGAGGCGCGCTCGGAGGCGGCAGGGGCGGACTGCGGGGGGGGGAGGGGGGGAGGGAAGGGGAAGGGACAGGGGAGCCAGACTCTCTGCATCCATTTTCAAAGCATGTGGGTTTATTTCTTGAGTAGATGAGGTAGGGAAGTGGGACCGACCACGTGGCGGCTTCTCGCAGCTCCGTGGTGATCCCACATGGTAAGAGGGGAGAGGGAAGTTGCAAGCAGGGAGTGAAAAATGCAGTCTGAGCAAAATTTGCTTTGTTCGCTTAGTTAACAGGTTTCCTGATGAATATGCTAATTTCTACTAACCAATTTAGGAGGAGATACAAGTTCTACGTCATTTGTGTATAGCCTATGAGAGTTCTCAGATTACCATAGCAGCTCCAGGTTTAGATCTTTGCAAAGCTGGTTTTTCCAGTTTGTATTTCAATCAGCTGGTATGCTTATTTTTTCTCTAGCTCAAACTCAGTTTTTAATTCTATTCTTTCTTTTGCTGAGTAATAATATGTAGGAGAGCTTTCTGCTCCTTCTCCAACATAGATGGACCACCTTTAATTGCCATTGGCACTCTGGTCCATGCTCAGTCCGCACAGATTAAGAAAATGCCCTGCGGGAGTTGCATATGTATACTAAAACTCAAGGTTAGTTTTAGTTTGTGATTGAATTACACCGGTGTGAAACACTTGGGTAGCATGGTGTTGTGGCATTGACCCACCAAGCCATAGGGCTATTCCTTGTGCTGAGAAATGTGAAGGTGGTACAGCTATGTGCATTCAAGGTGCCTAAAATCTGCAGTTCCTGTGGGGGTAAAGCAGGGAATTTCCCACGGGGAGACAATGTATCCGGGCAGGCTGAGGAGGCAGGGGTGCTGTTCCATAACTGTGGCAGTTCAGGGGTGGTGAGAAGGATGCCGATCAGACACTTTGTGAATGGCTTCTGAGGCGCAGCAGTGCTAAGGCATAAGGGATCTTGTCCAGTTGCCTTAGCCAGGGTCACCCAGATGTTTTGCTCCAGGGGGTGTATGGGTTGCAGGTATCCTGTTAAATCACAAACAGAAGAGCAGTTACCTCCCCCCTCTTCCTGCTCCCACCCATTACTCCTGCCGACGTAAGTGCGGAGTGGGTACTTGGCACCAGTGCCATTCCCCTGGAACAGTGATAGTAACCACCTTGTTTGCTTCTGCTCCTATCACCTCAAGTGGCGATAAGACCGGGTTTCTGGGGCGTGGTGGGGGGGGGGGGGGTGGATACCATAGCTTGGCACCTGACAAGCAAGACTATGTGGGACTTTGAATGGATAGGGAGGGCAAAACCCACAGAGAAGACTGATCCTATAGTTCCAGTAGGGAGAATATGGGTAGAAGGAGCTGTGTTTTGAGTGCTTAAAGTGAACGGTCTTTCATTTTTCCAGTGTTTGTAACAGTGCAGCTGGAGAATAACTCATCTGAAATGCTGCCTTTTTCAGCCTAGAAATGAAACTCAAGATCCTTTCAGTATAGGAGATAAGATAAAAGGGGATCTTTACTGGAGCTCCAGGGACAGTTCCAGGAAGAATATCCACAAAAGCCCACCCCTCCCCCCGGCTGAATACAGTCTTCTAGGTTTTAGGAAATTAGCATCATTGATCAAAAGCACCAATTCAGAGGACAAGTGGGGATGCAATTCCCCCCAGGTCAAGCCCCTTCTCTGGAGCCCCCCCACCCTTGGTACTAGTTGGACTTGTTGACTAAAATGTGTCTTGAAGATCTTGTTGTCAGGCTTGGTTCCCAGGAAGAAGCAAGACAGGAGAGGGGCCTTGTGCCCTCCAGGGCTTGGAGCTCTGCAATGAGTTTGGTCTTTCTGGCTGGGGAAAAACTACTGGCAAGGTCACAAATACAGAAAAGTAAAAAGGCAAAAATCACTTTGGCATCAGAAGCAAAGGTAAAATTAATGTAAAAAGCAAGCTAAGATACATCTGAAAACTTCTCTGCTTTCTTCATCTTCCCCTTATGCAAAGAGGCTTTTGATTTGCAGGATTTTCATTTTATCCAAAGGCATTCATTCCATAGGTGCCAAAACCATCCCACAATGATAAGTGAAATATAGTCAGTAGGGACAATAGGGACTGGCATCCACCGCAAAGGAGAGGAAAGATCATTTCCAGAACAATAGTTTTATTTAACTGTGGTGAAAAGTGGGAGCTGAGTTTTGTTTAGAATTAGCCAGAAGAAGCTCTTAATTATTCTCTGCTGCTGCTGCTCTTATACCTTTTCATAATTACTGTGGCACATTAAGATTGGCTGCTAGCAAACAATGACAAGGCTGTCTAACAAACAATGGCAATTCAAGCAATAATACAATGAGCTATACTGATGCCTTCAGGTATTTCTAGTTTTTTACTCTTCATGTAGCTGTAACTTGCTGTAGTTCTGTGCTTCTTACAAAGTGCTAAAATCCCCTGTTCCCAGCACCTTTAGCCAAAACAAGACTCTCTGAGTACAGATTCAAGGACATATTCATTGCCTTAGGGCTTGAAAATATGTAAACAACTGTGAGATGGGGGGAGCAGGCCTGGGGTGGTTAACATCATCACCTGAGGGTACGATTGGAGAATTAAGGGCCAATATGCTAATGAAACAGAACTTATAAAAGGTGAAGAGCTCGTGACTCGGGGTCCATTTTGGGTGTCGTCCCCGACAGGGGACTTTGTTTGCCTGAATCTACCTTTAAGGCCTCTGCAGGCCTTAAATAAATTGTCTGCTTTTTATACTCCTAATTTGTCTTGGCCTCTGTTTCAGGTAGCCTGTCTTTTAGGCTACAGTTTTTGGCACCCCAGCCGGGTCAAGGAAGGTCTCTACAAACCCCTCTGGGCCCAGTGCAACACCTGCATTATCACTCTGTCAACATCTACCGGGGCGGTGGCAGCCTAGAAGGTATCAGAGACCAAGGACCCTACAGAGGCACGTGAGTAGATGTATAAAGAGTACTTTTGTGATACAATTTGTGTAGAAGGAGACGTCCTTCTGAGAGAGGGCTAGGGCTAGCACTACAGTAGTGTTATAGGTTAGAGACAAAAACCAGGCCAATTAAAATAATTTGATTTATTGAGCAAGCTACAACAAGCAAAACAGCGCTGGGCGACCGTGGAGACCCTGCTCCGCCAACGGTTCGCCACTCGCCCCCCCTAATCCCTCAAGTTTTATAGTCTCTTTGACCTGGTATCCGGGAGTACTCTGCGTCTGCGCGGGCTGTTACTATGGGGTCTTCTTCTTCTGCCTTCTGGTGGTCGTGAGGCCGAAGACCGACGTCTTCCTCGGAGGGGCTCATCTCAGGGGGGCTCATACATCGCTTACTTCACTGGGTACAGGTCATCCTGACCTGACTTCGTTATCTGTTCCCTCTGTTCTTGCTTAGACATCTGTTTTTCTTGGCCTTGCTTAGCTTTTTGTTAGATAAAACTTGTGAGCTTTCTGACTCAATTTTAACCATTTATTCCCTGTGTGATAAACGAGGTTAACTCTCCTGTTGAAATTTAAAAGTTTAATAAAGAACAATAGGGGATCCAGTCAAGCAGGCAGTGTGGTTAGTAAAGGAAAGTCTTTTAAACTACCTCTACCAGTTATTTTACTATTATATCGAAATCTAGTTAATAACAGAAATTAAAACATTGGTTATATACCTCTATTCTTTATGACAAGACTACTTATATAAACAGAATAAAACCATACACACAATGAATATCTGCAAAAAGCCAACACTATATTACTACGTATTTACCACACCTGGCTTAAGCAAGATTTGATTAACAAACACACACGGTTATTTATCACAATAGCAAAGTCCTCTATGTGTGTTACTTCTGTGATCTTTCCTGTTTGTAAGTGTATGCAATGGGGGGCATCTTCTCATGTGATGAAAATCGGAAGAAGAAAACCCCTTCTAGTCCTAGGGAAAGAAAAGAAGTAGAAATGGATTTGCTAATGCCTTGTTTGAGGGTGGGGCCCGTGATGGGCCCTCACCCACCGCCGCTGTTGGGCGGCTATGGCCCGGCCTGCTCGCCGCCGCCGCTGGGCGCGGGGGGGTGGCGGCCAGTTTGCCCGCCGGCTCTGGCCCAAAGGGGGGGCGGGGAGGCGGGGCCCGAGGGTGGCAACGTCATTGCCTTGGGCAGTGCCGCTCCTGCTGCTGCGATGGGCGGGGGCAGGGGCGGAGTTGAGCTGAGCGGAGAAGCTAATTTCGATGTCCCCGGGCTGAGGGGTGCCGCTCCTGCTGCCGCGATGCAAGGCAAAAATCACTTTGGCATCAGAAGCAAAGATAAAATTAATGTTAAAAAGCAAGCTAAGATACATCTGAAAACTTCTCTGCTTTCTTCATCTTCCCCTTATGCAAAGAGGCTTTTGATTTGCAGGATTTTCATTTTATCCAAAGGCATTCATTCCATAGGTGCCAAAACCATCCCAATGATAAGTGAAGTACAGTCAGTAGGGACAATAGGGACTGGCATCCACCACAAAGGAGAGGAAAGATCATTTCCAGAACAATAGTTTTATTTAACTGTGGTGAAAAGTGTGAGCTGAGTTTTGTTAAGAATTAAAGAGTAAAGGCAGATCACTATAACAAATCTCAAAACCAAGAAAAGTATGGCAATTACTTAGGGTGATGACTATAAGGAAAGTAATATTATTAAAAAGTTAGAGAACAAGGGATGGAATTGTTTTTCAAATTTCTTGTGTTGCTCTAAGCCTTCTTTTCCTTGTGGGTAGGCTTGTGATCAAGGCTATGAAAACAGCCAAGGTCATCATTTTCAGACCTGTTGAAATATGGTGATTTACACTGGAAGCACTAACAACTCTAGAGAGCTGCTGTAGGAGCTGGCTATTCGGCTTTGTATCCTGCAATACCCCAGGACGACATTGTATCTTTCAGCAGATGAACTACACCACACCAGGAGACCTCAGTGAACATGTTGACATTGTGCTTAGCTGCTTGACAATCTCCCAGGTCCAGGTCACCTGGTTAATTTGCTCTCCAAGGAGAGCTATAGGAAATCAGCTAGTTCTGCCCATTGCTCACTAACAGCTCTTCTCCAAAGACAGCACACATCAGCCTGCGCTCTGGAAGTTCTGCTTACTGCAGTTTTCCAACACTATTGCAAATAAACGTTTTGCTTTCTGTCATCCCAAAACTTGCAGCACATGCCTTTGAAGATTCATAGAATGAAATCTCCAGTCTAGAAGACTGAATCACAAATTATATGTTACATTTTGGTTTGATAAACATTAAAACCAGTAACTTGGAAGGCCACTCCACACTGTGGGTGTACAGAATTTAACATTACAAATTCACTTGCTACTAGAGCAGGGTTGAAAGCAAACCAGAAAATGACTTGCTGGTAACAAATCATGAATAGTTGCTTGGATTTCTGCATCTCCTCTTGGAATTTTAACTCCGGCATGTAGCCACCATGTGGTATCAAAAGCCTAATAGGCAGGTTTTCTTGATTCCTATCTCGATTCTGGGCGTTCCACTCCCCAAGGTCACCTAGCTGCTGTGTTCCATTATCTCATCCAGAGGATTTCCTGTTTTATTAATTAAAAGGCTCATTATCACATTTGTGCATGCTTGGGGAGCAGTCTCAATCAGTCTATTTCTCATAGTAACAGATGTTCCCCATAAAAATCGCTGTTTCCATCCCTTTTTCTTTCATTCACTGGGTGCGATTTCACAGGTCACACCACAGGCGCACAGAGCATGGTTAATTATTCCCTGTGGGCTATTTGGCACCACATCCCTGAGCAGCCAAGGCGAGCAAATTAGTACCCTGTGCATTAATTTCAAGTGCATTCTGCTCAAAAGAATTTGGCTGCAACACCAAGAATTTCTTTGAATTTGCTGCATCCAAAGTTATAACTGAGAGTTTGAGATCACTTTCAAAATCATCAGCAGGAGTATCAGCAAAAACCAGACTGAATATCATGTGACAGCGCAAGACAGTTCATTGACAAGATTCAATGAACTCTTGCTTAACGAGCACTTAAGGCACACCAAGGAAAAGCAAGCAACAACAAAGCAAATAAAGTCCAGGAAATCAAAACAGAAACGAACGAGGAACTATCTCTCGCTCCCTCTGTGTGTGTGTGTGTGTGTGTGTGTGTGTGCAGGTTGTCGGGAAGAGGAAGCCTGACACCACATTTGTGATCATCAGAACTCAGTTTATTGCCTTTCAGCTACACAATATATACGTTACTTAATTAGCCTCATACATATTGCAAAAGCTAAGCTCAGGATAGGCTGCTGTCCACCTGCGTTAATCAGCTTGTTTGGCAGTCTTGTGGTATCTTCTTCTTCATTGTTTGTGTGTCTCAGTTCCGCTTCTCATGGGAACTCCTTGTGCTTCTCAGGTCTTGTTTCTCATGGGAATCTTACTTGCTTATCAAGGGCCCACAAGCTGCAGCTGTGGCTCTGGATGTTCCTTAGCTCTTAACCATTGCAGTGCCAGATCCTCCACATTTCCCACATTTCCCCCTGTTTCTTTAATGGTTACAAAGCACTAGTTAATTTCTTAGTTAAGCAGTTAAACATTAATTGAACAATTAAAACAGTAATTATAATGATTATCAATAGCCGTAGTCCTTTCTTCAGCAGTTGAGCCAGCCAAGGAGAAAGTCTGAGCTGACAGCCAGTCATTGCAAAGCACAGCAAAACAACCTTTTGAAAGTTATTATTATCAAAAGCAACAACAACACTGTCTTACACAAATTCTTGAGCTACTCAGTGATTCTTCAGCTTTGAGCAACCTCTCCACTTCAACTTGTTATTATAAGGTTACTTAAAATAATTTTTCTAGCAAGTACTACTTTAGCTAATTGAAACTGTGAAAACAATATACACCGTTGCTCTAAAGTCTCTGCCAAGCTCTAATCTTGATTAAAGAGTCCATGGTTTTTTCTGAACTCTAATTCTTGATTCTGATCAGGTGAGTAGGTAATTGCTTCAAACTTGTTGATGATAGAACACATGCATACTCTCTTCTCTAGGTTAACAGGTTAACATTTGAGCTTTGTCATTACATGTTATTATACACTCAATTGTGGGTTTTGCATTATGAGCAAAGGTAATTAAGGCAACAGATACAACTACAGGTGCAATACATAAGAGAAAGAGAACAGTACTTTAAAAATATACAGATCATTAACCATTTAACTATTAGCTACTACCCAGAGTCTACAATCACGGGAGAGTCCCATTTTACAGGTGAGACTTGAAGACCTTTCCCGGGCAAGGTTGTCAAGTTTACCTGAAAAGGGGTTCCAGCTCTCCAAGCCCAATTGGTGAGCCAAAATGACTCAATTGCAGTTTTAGGGTAGAAACATCTGGGATTCAAGATTCAGTACCCGATCAGCTTAGGGCCAGGACTTGGCCAGAGCCCAGGCCTTACCTGAGAGGGTCTCTCTAAATCTTCTAAACAAGCTTCTATTAATATCAATTCTTTCAAGCAATATACTTCTTGCAGATCGGCGTTGTGGTTTAGTTTTAACTAAATAATCAATGGTACCATAAACAAATTACAAATAGCTGTGAACAAAGAGACACATATGTATAGCATCAAATAATGTTTTCTGGGTAATGCTCTCTGTAAAAGCTTAGTAAATTCATATCATTACTTTAACAACACATCTAGAATTTCATGTTTTGACAGAACTTAAACTTTAACTTCACTTAAAATTAAGATAAATCTAACAGAGCTTAAAGTTAACATCATTGAAAGCAAAAATTAATGTCAAGCACTTAAAAAATAAGTCCTATCTCATAGGTGCCTCTACCCAGACTTACATGCTGATAAAATACAAATTAACAGAGACAATTACACACATGTACAGGAAAACAAAATTAAACTTGCCTTTGCTAAAGTTATTATGGGGCTAACTGACTCTTAGGCCACAAAATGCTTTACAGAATTGGCCTCAGGATGCTACTCAGCCAGTTCTGGCTCTGAAGCAGCAAGTTACACCCCTCTGCCAGCTGTTACAAATTCACTAAACAACACCACCACTCACAAACATGGAAATTTTCTTCACTCGACTACAAGCGTCTGTTTTCTCTTTTCTTTCTTTCAGAGGTTACCAAAATTCAACTTCTTAATCAAACTGAAAACCAACAGACTTTACATAAATTTTGATCAACTTAAAGTTGACAGGTCTGACTTATAAACTCAAAAGGCATAAAAGACTCAAACAACATTCTTAGTACATTTGCTGCAGCACTTTCACACTTGTATGCACACAGATACTGATTAAGGTATACCTATGGAAAGAAAAATAGTCCTTTGAATTCAGTGAGGTAGTCACTCTGAATGCCTTTGCATTCTTTTAACTTTAAATTTACTAAAATTAGATACAAGATTAAGAGTATACCTTAAGAGTTTTAGATACAGCAGAATTTAACTTATTTTGACTTTCTTCGCACAAGAAACTACTGAAAATTCATCATACAGCAGTTAAACATTTGCAAATAATATCAAGAAATAAATCTAAAGTGTGTCAGATTTACAGTCATGTGGAAAATGCCTGTTCACTCCTCTAAGATAAATGTAAGTTTATTAAGATGTTTTCGAGATGCAGCTTTACTCACAGGGATGATAGCACTGCACGTTCTTGGAAAATTGCATTTAAGACCTGCTTAACTTGCTGATGGTAAGACAGCTTTCTGTAAAAATAATTACAAACGGTTTGAGATGTAAAGCACATGTGTCTACATGGCAAAAACAATTGCATTTAAATTGTCTTATTAAAGCTGTATAGGCAGACAGGTAAAGCTGGCACCACGCTACATGTTTTTACAGTAGAGGATCGTGAGCTAATTATATTCGATTTCCAAACAGCTTCTGCAGATAACAAACATGGAGTTAGGCCTAGTATAGGCCCCACCCTCAGCCTGCCCAGATACCTTGTCTCCCCGTGGGAAATTCCCTGCTTTACCCCCACAGGAACTGCAGATTTTAGGCACCTTGAATGCACATAGCTGTACCACCTTCACATTTCTCAGCACAAGGAATAGCCCTATGGCTTGGTGGGTCAATGCCACAACACCATGCTACCCAAGTGTTTCACACCGGTGTAATTCAATCACAAACTAAAACTAACCTTGAGTTTTAGTATACATATGCAACTCCCGCAGGGCATTTTCTTAATCTGTGTGGACTGAGCATGGACCAGAGTGCCAATGGCAATTAAAGGTGGTCCATCTACTTTGGGGAAAGTAACCCTCTTTTCTCTAAAGATGACAATTGCACTATGGAGCCAACAAAACTGAACTCACCACTCATACTCACAGCATACATGCTTTTACTTCTGCCTGCAGAGATACAGCTGAGTTCTGGAACACTGCCACTTCATCGGCTCCTGGGCTTGCAAGTGCACAAGGCCTCAGGAGCCTGAACAAACCTGGCTGTTGGTTGGCCAAGTTTAGTAATGCTACCAGCATAGCGATAGCTGACTCGTTAATTGATGTAGACAGCATTAGACATGCTATATTCCAAAATCAAGCAGCAATTGATTTTTTGCTTTTACTGCGTGGGCATGGGTGCAAAGAATTTGACAGGTTATGTTGTATGAACTTAAGTGACCATTCCCGCTCTTCCATCCCTCCACTGCCCTGCACTGACTTGCTCGGCCATCCCCACCTTGACTTCCCCACCCATTTGTCCAGGCCCAGCCTTGCCTTCCCTTCTCCTTCTGGGACTCTCATTGCCTTGCCTACCTCCCCCTTGCCTTGCCTTGCCCTGTAAACACAGCAGTTGCCTTCTGTTGCCCTCAAAGCCCTCACTTGCCTTGCAGGACCTTGCTCACCCCTCCCCCACCTGGAATTCAAGACCCTTCTTTTCGTGACAATTCTTCAACTTGCCTTGCCCTGCCTGCTTCCCTCAGGAAGCCTTCAAGGCCTTCACATACCCGCAGTGTTTCAGGAGCATGGAAGAGGAAGCCCATAGGAGGTCACGTGAAGCCAGACCTGTCTGTCCCAGCAGCTTTTGCCTGGCATCAATTCTTGCATGTATGGAATTTTGGACAGGCAATCCACATTTGTCTTCTGGGCTCCGGAACCAAAATGACAGTTCTTCTGCATTGGAAGGAAAGCAGGTAGCCCCAGTGTTTTAGGTGCAGATTAGAGATGGTGCAGGTGAGAGCAAGGCCAGTCAAATCAGTCTTTCCTGGCCACTTCCACCTGCCAGCAATCTATGAACCTCACCTGTCTTGCCTTGCTAAACCACCATTGCTGTGCATTCCCTTTCATGCCCATTCCCTACCCTAGACCTGCTTACTGCTTGTGTCTGCGACTGAATTCATGTCAAAGGCCCTGCCATATTTGGTCCTGTGCTTGTTGTGCATGTCCACGAGATAATGAAGAAAAGAGAATGAAGAAAACTTTCTTGCTTGACTCCACTTCCTCCTTCCGGTTTTCCTAGCACCTTCAGTTTTAACTCTGTGATTAAAACTTCCGGTCTCCCTAGCACACTCCGATTCAACTCTATGATACAAAACTTCCGGTCTTCCTAGCACCTTCAGTTTTAACTCTGTGGTTAAAACTTCCGGTCTCCCTAGCACATCCAATTTTTAACTCTGTCATACCAACTTCCGGCCTTCCTAGCACATCCGGTTTTTGTAACCAACTCTACTTTTGCTTGTATTGTAGCCTAAAAGACAGGCTACCTGAAACAGAGGCCAAGACAAATTAGGAGTATAAAAAGCAGACAATTTATTTAAGGCCTGCAGAGGCCTTAAAGGTAGATTCAGGCAAACAAAGTCCCCTGTCGGGGACGACACCCAAAATGGACCCCGAGTCACGAGCTCTTCACCTTTTATAAGTTCTGTTTCATTAGCATATTGGCCCTTAATTCTCCAATCGTACCCTCAGGTGATGATGTTAACCACCCCAGGCCTGCTCCCCCCATCTCACAGTTGTTTACATATTTTCAAGCCCTAAGGCAATGAATATGTCCTTGAATCTGTACTCAGAGAGTCTTGTTTTGGCTAAAGGTGCTGGGAACAGGGGATTTTAGCACTTTGTAAGAAGCACAGAACTACAGCAAGTTACAGCTACATGAAGAGTAAAAAACTAGAAATACCTGAAGGCATCAGTATAGCTCATTGTATTATTGCTTGAATTGCCATTGTTTGTTAGACAGCCTTGTCATTGTTTGCTAGCAGCCAATCTTAATGTGCCACAGTAATTATGAAAAGGTATAAGAGCAGCAGCAGCAGAGAATAATTAAGAGCTTCTTCTGGCTAATTCTAAACAAAACTCAGCTCCCACTTTTCACCACAGTTAAATAAAACTATTGTTCTGGAAATGATCTTTCCTCTCCTTTGCGGTGGATGCCAGTCCCTATTGTCCCTACTGACTATATTTCACTTATCATTGTGGGATGGTTTTGGCACCTATGGAATGAATGCCTTTGGATAAAATGAAAATCCTGCAAATCAAAAGCCTCTTTGCATAAGGGGAAGATGAAGAAAGCAGAGAAGTTTTCAGATGTATCTTAGCTTGCTTTTTACATTAATTTTACCTTTGCTTCTGATGCCAAAGTGATTTTTGCCTTTTTACTTTTCTGTATTTGTGACCTTGCCAGTAGTTTTTCCCCAGCCAGAAAGACCAAACTCATTGCAGAGCTCCAAGCCCTGGAGGGCACAAGGCCCCTCTCCTGTCTTGCTTCTTCCTGGGAACCAAGCCTGACAACAAGATCTTCAAGACACATTTTAGTCAACAAGTCCAACTAGTACCAAGGGTGGGGGGGCTCCAGAGAAGGGGCTTGACCTGGGGGGAATTGCATCCCCACTTGTCCTCTGAATTGGTGCTTTTGATCAATGATGCTAATTTCCTAAAACCTAGAAGACTGTATTCAGCCGGGGGGAGGGGTGGGCTTTTGTGGATATTCTTCCTGGAACTGTCCCTGGAGCTCCAGTAAAGATCCACTTTTATCTTATCTCCTATACTGAAAGGATCTTGAGTTTCATTTCTAGGCTGAAAAAGGCAGCATTTCAGATGAGTTATTCTCCAGCTGCACTGTTACAAACACTGGAAAAATGAAAGACCGTTCACTTTAAGCACTCAAAACACAGCTCCTTCTACCCATATTCTCCCTACTGGAACTATAGGATCAGTCTTCTCTGTGGGTTTTGCCCTCCCTATCCATTCAAAGTCCCACATAGTCTTGCTTGTCAGGTGCCAAGCTATGGTATCCACCCCCCCCCCCCACCACGCCCCAGAAACCCGGTCTTATCGCCACTTGAGGTGATAGAAGCAGAAGCAAACAAGGTGGTTACTATCACTGTTCCAGGGGAATGGCACTGGTGCCAAGTACCCACTCCGCACTTACGTCGGCAGGAGTAATGGGTGGGAGCAGGAAGAGGGGGGAGGTAACTGCTCTTCTGTTTGTGATTTAACAGGATACCTGCAACCCATACACCCCCTGGAGCAAAACATCTGGGTGACCCTGGCTAAGGCAACTGGACAAGATCCCTTATGCCTTAGCACTGCTGCGCCTCAGAAGCCATTCACAAAGTGTCTGATCGGCATCCTTCTCACCACCCCTGAACTGCCACAGTTATGGAACAGCACCCCTGCCTCCTCAGCCTGCCCGGATACATTGTCTCCCCGTGGGAAATTCCCTGCTTTACCCCCACAGGAACTGCAGATTTTAGGCACCTTGAATGCACATAGCTGTACCACCTTCACATTTCTCAGCACAAGGAATAGCCCTATGGCTTGGTGGGTCAATGCCACAACACCATGCTACCCAAGTGTTTCACACCGGTGTAATTCAATCACAAACTAAAACTAACCTTGAGTTTTAGTATACATATGCAACTCCCGCAGGGCATTTTCTTAATCTGTGTGGACTGAGCATGGACCAGAGTGCCAATGGCAATTAAAGGTGGTCCATCTACTTTGGGGAAAGTAACCCTCTTTTCTCTAAAGATGACAATTGCACTATGGAGCCAACAAAACTGAACTCACCACTCATACTCACAGCATACATGCTTTTACTTCTGCCTGCAGAGATACAGCTGAGTTCTGGAACACTGCCACTTCATCGGCTCCTGGGCTTGCAAGTGCACAAGGCCTCAGGAGCCTGAACAAACCTGGCTGTTGGTTGGCCAAGTTTAGTAATGCTACCAGCATAGCGATAGCTGACTCGTTAATTGATGTAGACAGCATTAGACATGCTATATTCCAAAATCAAGCAGCAATTGATTTTTTGCTTTTACTGCGTGGGCATGGGTGCAAAGAATTTGACAGGTTATGTTGTATGAACTTAAGTGACCATTCCCGCTCTTCCATCCCTCCACTGCCCTGCACTGACTTGCTCGGCCATCCCCACCTTGACTTCCCCACCCATTTGTCCAGGCCCAGCCTTGCCTTCCCTTCTCCTTCTGGGACTCTCATTGCCTTGCCTACCTCCCCCTTGCCTTGCCTTGCCCTGTAAACACAGCAGTTGCCTTCTGTTGCCCTCAAAGCCCTCACTTGCCTTGCAGGACCTTGCTCACCCCTCCCCCACCTGGAATTCAAGACCCTTCTTTTCGTGACAATTCTTCAACTTGCCTTGCCCTGCCTGCTTCCCTCAGGAAGCCTTCAAGGCCTTCACATACCCGCAGTGTTTCAGGAGCATGGAAGAGGAAGCCCATAGGAGGTCACGTGAAGCCAGACCTGTCTGTCCCAGCAGCTTTTGCCTGGCATCAATTCTTGCATGTATGGAATTTTGGACAGGCAATCCACATTTGTCTTCTGGGCTCCGGAACCAAAATGACAGTTCTTCTGCATTGGAAGGAAAGCAGGTAGCCCCAGTGTTTTAGGTGCAGATTAGAGATGGTGCAGGTGAGAGCAAGGCCAGTCAAATCAGTCTTTCCTGGCCACTTCCACCTGCCAGCAATCTATGAACCTCACCTGTCTTGCCTTGCTAAACCACCATTGCTGTGCATTCCCTTTCATGCCCATTCCCTACCCTAGACCTGCTTACTGCTTGTGTCTGCGACTGAATTCATGTCAAAGGCCCTGCCATATTTGGTCCTGTGCTTGTTGTGCATGTCCACGAGATAATGAAGAAAAGAGAATGAAGAAAACTTTCTTGCTTGACTCCACTTCCTCCTTCCGGTTTTCCTAGCACCTTCAGTTTTAACTCTGTGATTAAAACTTCCGGTCTCCCTAGCACACTCCGATTCAACTCTATGATACAAAACTTCCGGTCTTCCTAGCACCTTCAGTTTTAACTCTGTGGTTAAAACTTCCGGTCTCCCTAGCACATCCAATTTTTAACTCTGTCATACCAACTTCCGGCCTTCCTAGCACATCCGGTTTTTGTAACCAACTCTACTTTTGCTTGTATTGTAGCCTAAAAGACAGGCTACCTGAAACAGAGGCCAAGACAAATTAGGAGTATAAAAAGCAGACAATTTATTTAAGGCCTGCAGAGGCCTTAAAGGTAGATTCAGGCAAACAAAGTCCCCTGTCGGGGACGACACCCAAAATGGACCCCGAGTCACGAGCTCTTCACCTTTTATAAGTTCTGTTTCATTAGCATATTGGCCCTTAATTCTCCAATCGTACCCTCAGGTGATGATGTTAACCACCCCAGGCCTGCTCCCCCCATCTCACAGTTGTTTACATATTTTCAAGCCCTAAGGCAATGAATATGTCCTTGAATCTGTACTCAGAGAGTCTTGTTTTGGCTAAAGGTGCTGGGAACAGGGGATTTTAGCACTTTGTAAGAAGCACAGAACTACAGCAAGTTACAGCTACATGAAGAGTAAAAAACTAGAAATACCTGAAGGCATCAGTATAGCTCATTGTATTATTGCTTGAATTGCCATTGTTTGTTAGACAGCCTTGTCATTGTTTGCTAGCAGCCAATCTTAATGTGCCACAGTAATTATGAAAAGGTATAAGAGCAGCAGCAGCAGAGAATAATTAAGAGCTTCTTCTGGCTAATTCTAAACAAAACTCAGCTCCCACTTTTCACCACAGTTAAATAAAACTATTGTTCTGGAAATGATCTTTCCTCTCCTTTGCGGTGGATGCCAGTCCCTATTGTCCCTACTGACTATATTTCACTTATCATTGTGGGATGGTTTTGGCACCTATGGAATGAATGCCTTTGGATAAAATGAAAATCCTGCAAATCAAAAGCCTCTTTGCATAAGGGGAAGATGAAGAAAGCAGAGAAGTTTTCAGATGTATCTTAGCTTGCTTTTTACATTAATTTTACCTTTGCTTCTGATGCCAAAGTGATTTTTGCCTTTTTACTTTTCTGTATTTGTGACCTTGCCAGTAGTTTTTCCCCAGCCAGAAAGACCAAACTCATTGCAGAGCTCCAAGCCCTGGAGGGCACAAGGCCCCTCTCCTGTCTTGCTTCTTCCTGGGAACCAAGCCTGACAACAAGATCTTCAAGACACATTTTAGTCAACAAGTCCAACTAGTACCAAGGGTGGGGGGGCTCCAGAGAAGGGGCTTGACCTGGGGGGAATTGCATCCCCACTTGTCCTCTGAATTGGTGCTTTTGATCAATGATGCTAATTTCCTAAAACCTAGAAGACTGTATTCAGCCGGGGGGAGGGGTGGGCTTTTGTGGATATTCTTCCTGGAACTGTCCCTGGAGCTCCAGTAAAGATCCACTTTTATCTTATCTCCTATACTGAAAGGATCTTGAGTTTCATTTCTAGGCTGAAAAAGGCAGCATTTCAGATGAGTTATTCTCCAGCTGCACTGTTACAAACACTGGAAAAATGAAAGACCGTTCACTTTAAGCACTCAAAACACAGCTCCTTCTACCCATATTCTCCCTACTGGAACTATAGGATCAGTCTTCTCTGTGGGTTTTGCCCTCCCTATCCATTCAAAGTCCCACATAGTCTTGCTTGTCAGGTGCCAAGCTATGGTATCCACCCCCCCCCCCCACCACGCCCCAGAAACCCGGTCTTATCGCCACTTGAGGTGATAGAAGCAGAAGCAAACAAGGTGGTTACTATCACTGTTCCAGGGGAATGGCACTGGTGCCAAGTACCCACTCCGCACTTACGTCGGCAGGAGTAATGGGTGGGAGCAGGAAGAGGGGGGAGGTAACTGCTCTTCTGTTTGTGATTTAACAGGATACCTGCAACCCATACACCCCCTGGAGCAAAACATCTGGGTGACCCTGGCTAAGGCAACTGGACAAGATCCCTTATGCCTTAGCACTGCTGCGCCTCAGAAGCCATTCACAAAGTGTCTGATCGGCATCCTTCTCACCACCCCTGAACTGCCACAGTTATGGAACAGCACCCCTGCCTCCTCAGCCTGCCCGGATACATTGTCTCCCCGTGGGAAATTCCCTGCTTTACCCCCACAGGAACTGCAGATTTTAGGCACCTTGAATGCACATAGCTGTACCACCTTCACATTTCTCAGCACAAGGAATAGCCCTATGGCTTGGTGGGTCAATGCCACAACACCATGCTACCCGAGTGTTTCACACCGGTGTAATTCAATCACAAACTAAAACTAACCTTGAGTTTTAGTATACATATGCAACTCCCGCAGGGCATTTTCTTAATCTGTGCGGACTGAGCATGGACCAGAGTGCCAATGGCAATTAAAGGTGGTCCATCTACTTTGGGGAAAGTAACCCTCTTTTCTCTAAAGATGACAATTGCACTATGGAGCCAACAAAACTGAACTCACCACTCTCATACTCACAGCATACATGCTTTTACTTCTGCCTGCAGAGATACAGCTGAGTTCTGGAACACTGCCAAGATAATCACTGCCTCTTCATCGGCTCCTGGGCTTGCAAGTGCACAAGGCCTCAGGAGCCTGAACAAACCTGGCTGTTGGTTGGCCAAGTTTAGTAATGCTACCAGCATAGCGATAGCTGACTTGTTAATTGATGTAGACAGCATTAGACATGCTATATTCCAAAATCAAGCAGCAATTGATTTTTTGCTTTTACTGCGTGGGCATGGGTGCAAAGAATTTGACAGGTTATGTTGTATGAACTTAAGTGACCATTCCCGCTCTTCCATCCCTCCACTGCCCTGCACTGATTTGCTCAGCCATCCCCACCTTGACTTCCCCACCCATTTGTCCAGGCCCAGCCTTGCCTTCCCTTCCCTTCCCTTCCCTTCTTTTTCTAGAACTCTCATTGTCTTGCTTATCTCTCCCTTGCCTTGCCTTGCCCTGTAAATGCAGCAGTTGCCTTCTGTTGCCCTCAAAGCCTTCACTTGCCTTGCAGGACCTTGCTCACCCCTCCCCCACCTGGAATTCAAGACCCCTCTTTTCGTGGCATTTCTTCAACTTGCCTTGCCCTGCCTGCTTCCCTCAGGAAGCCTTCAAGGCCTTCACATACCCGCAGCGTTTCAGGAGCATGGAAGAGGAAGCCCATAGGAGCCAAACCCGTCTGTCCCAGCAGCTTTTTTCTGGCATCAATTCTTGCATGTACAGGATTTTGGACTGGCAATCCACATTTGTCTTCTGAGCTCTGGGACCAAGATGACAGTTCTTCTGCATTGGAAGGAAAGCAGGTAGCCCCAGTGTTTTAGGTGCAGATTAGAGCTGGCACAGGTGAGAGCAAGACTGTTATTATACACTCAATTGTGGGTTTTGCATTATGAGCAAAGGTAATTAAGGCAACAGATACAACTACAGGTGCAATACATAAGAGAAAGAGAACAGTACTTTAAAAATATACAGATCATTAACCATTTAACTATTAGCTACTACCCAGAGTCCACAATCACGGGAGAGTCCCATTTTACAGGTGAGACTTGAAGACCTTTCCCGGGCAAGGTTGTCAAGTTTACCTGAAAAGGGGTTCCAGCTCTCCAAGCCCAATTGGTGAGCCAAAATGACTCAATTGCAGTTTTAGGGTAGAAACATCTGGGATTCAAGATTCAGTACCCGATCAGCTTAGGGCCAGGACTTGGCCAGAGCCCAGGCCTTACCTGAGAGGGTCTCTCTAAATCTTCTAAACAAGCTTCTATTAATATCAATTCTTTAAAGCAATATACTTCTTGCAGATCGGCGTTGTGGTTTAGTTTTAACTAAATAATCAATGGTACCATAAACAAATTACAAATAGCTGTGAACAAAGAGACACATATGTATAGCATCAAATAATGTTTTCTGGGTAATGCTCTCTGTAAAAGCTTAGTAAATTCATATCATTACTTTAACAACACATCTAGAATTTCATGTTTTGACAGAACTTTAACTTCACTTAAAATTAAGATAAATCTAACAGAGCTTAAAGTTAACATCATTGAAAGCAAAAATTAATGTCAAGCACTTAAAAAATAAGTCCTATCTCATAGGTGCCTCTACCCAGACTTACATGCTGATAAAATACAAATTAACAGAGACAATTCACACACATGTACAGGAAAACAAAATTAAACTTGCCTTTGCTAAAGTTATTATGGGGCTAACTGACTCTTAGGCCACAAAATGCTTTACAGAATTGGCCTCAGGATGCTACTCAGCCAGTTCTGGCTCTGAGGCAGCAAGTTACACCCCTCTGCCAGCTGTTACAAATTCACTAAACAACACCACCACTCACAAACATGGAAATTTTCTTCACTCGACTACAAGCGTCTGTTTTCTCTTTTCTTTCTTTCAGAGGTTACCAAAATTCAACTTCTTAATCAAACTGAAAACCAACAGACTTTACATAAATTTTGATCAACTTAAAGTTGACAGGTCTGACTTATAAACTCAAAAGGCATAAAAGACTCAAACAACATTCTTAGTACATTTGCTGCAGCACTTTCACACTTGTATGCACACAGATACTGATTAAGGTATACCTATGGAAAGAAAAATAGTCCTTTGAATTCAGTGAGGTAGTCACTCTGAATGCCTTTGCATTCTTTTAACTTTAAATTTACTAAAATTAGATACAAGATTAAGAGTATACCTTAAGAGTTTTAGATACAGCAGAATTTAACTTATTTTGACTTTCTTCGCACAAGAAACTACTGAAAATTCATCATACAGCAGTTAAACATTTGCAAATAATATCAAGAAATAAATCTAAAGTGTGGCAGATTTACAGTCATGTGGAAAATGCCTGTTCACTCCTCTAAGATAAATGTAAGTTTATTAAGATGTTTTCGAGATGCAGCTTTACTCACAGGGATGATAGCACTGCACGTTCTTGGAAAATTGCATTTAAGACCTGCTTAACTTGCTGATGGTAAGACAGCTTTCTGTAAAAATAATTACAAACGGTTTGAGATGTAAAGCACATGTGTCTACATGGCAAAAACAATTGCATTTAAATTGTCTTATTAAAGCTGTATAGGCAGACAGGTAAAGCTGGCACCACGCTACATGTTTTTACAGTAGAGGATCGTGAGCTAATTATATTCGATTTCCAAACAGCTTCTGCAGATAACAAACATGGAGTTAGGCCTAGTATAGGCCCCACCCTCAGCCTGCCCAGATACCTTGTCTCCCCGTGGGAAATTCCCTGCTTTACCCCCACAGGAACTGCAGATTTTAGGCACCTTGAATGCACATAGCTGTACCACCTTCACATTTCTCAGCACAAGGAATAGCCCTATGGCTTGGTGGGTCAATGCCACAACACCATGCTACCCAAGTGTTTCACACCGGTGTAATTCAATCACAAACTAAAACTAACCTTGAGTTTTAGTATACATATGCAACTCCCGCAGGGCATTTTCTTAATCTGTGTGGACTGAGCATGGACCAGAGTGCCAATGGCAATTAAAGGTGGTCCATCTACTTTGGGGAAAGTAACCCTCTTTTCTCTAAAGATGACAATTGCACTATGGAGCCAACAAAACTGAACTCACCACTCTCATACTCACAGCATACATGCTTTTACTTCTGCCTGCAGAGATACAGCTGAGTTCTGGAACACTGCCAAGATAATCACTGCCTCTTCATCGGCTCCTGGGCTTGCAAGTGCACAAGGCCTCAGGAGCCTGAACAAACCTGGCTGTTGGTTGGCCAAGTTTAGTAATGCTACCAGCATAGCGATAGCTGACTCGTTAATTGATGTAGACAGCATTAGACATGCTATATTCCAAAATCAAGCAGCAATTGATTTTTTGCTTTTACTGCGTGGGCATGGGTGCAAAGAATTTGACAGGTTATGTTGTATGAACTTAAGTGACCATTCCCGCTCTTCCATCCCTCCACTGCCCTGCACTGACTTGCTCGGCCATCCCCACCTTGACTTCCCCACCCATTTGTCCAGGCCCAGCCTTGCCTTCCCTTCTCCTTCTGGGACTCTCATTGCCTTGCCTACCTCCCCCTTGCCTTGCCTTGCCCTGTAAACACAGCAGTTGCCTTCTGTTGCCCTCAAAGCCCTCACTTGCCTTGCAGGACCTTGCTCACCCCTCCCCCACCTGGAATTCAAGACCCTTCTTTTCGTGACAATTCTTCAACTTGCCTTGCCCTGCCTGCTTCCCTCAGGAAGCCTTCAAGGCCTTCACATACCCGCAGTGTTTCAGGAGCATGGAAGAGGAAGCCCATAGGAGGTCACGTGAAGCCAGACCTGTCTGTCCCAGCAGCTTTTGCCTGGCATCAATTCTTGCATGTATGGAATTTTGGACAGGCAATCCACATTTGTCTTCTGGGCTCCGGAACCAAAATGACAGTTCTTCTGCATTGGAAGGAAAGCAGGTAGCCCCAGTGTTTTAGGTGCAGATTAGAGATGGTGCAGGTGAGAGCAAGGCCAGTCAAATCAGTCTTTCCTGGCCACTTCCGCCTGCCAGCAATCTATGAACCTCACCTGTCTTGCCTTGCTAAACCACCATTGCTGTGCATTCCCTTTCATGCCCATTCCCTACCCTAGACCTGCTTACTGCTTGTGTCTGCGACTGAATTCATGTCAAAGGCCCTGCCATATTTGGTCCTGTGCTTGTTGTGCATGTCCACGAGATAATGAAGAAAAGAGAATGAAGAAAACTTTCTTGCTTGACTCCACTTCCTCCTTCCGGTTTTCCTAGCACCTTCAGTTTCAACTCTGTGATTAAAACTTCCGGTCTCCCTAGCACACTCCGATTCAACTCTATGATACAAAACTTCCGGTCTTCCTAGCACCTTCAGTTTTAACTCTGTGGTTAAAACTTCCGGTCTCCCTAGCACATCCAATTTTTAACTCTGTCATACCAACTTCCGGCCTTCCTAGCACATCCGGTTTTTGTAACCAACTCTACTTTTGCTTGTATTGTAGCCTAAAAGACAGGCTACCTGAAACAGAGGCCAAGACAAATTAGGAGTATAAAAAGCAGACAATTTATTTAAGGCCTGCAGAGGCCTTAAAGGTAGATTCAGGCAAACAAAGTCCCCTGTCGGGGACGACACCCAAAATGGACCCCGAGTCACGAGCTCTTCACCTTTTATAAGTTCTGTTTCATTAGCATATTGGCCCTTAATTCTCCAATCGTACCCTCAGGTGATGATGTTAACCACCCCAGGCCTGCTCCCCCCATCTCACAGTTGTTTACATATTTTCAAGCCCTAAGGCAATGAATATGTCCTTGAATCTGTACTCAGAGAGTCTTGTTTTGGCTAAAGGTGCTGGGAACAGGGGATTTTAGCACTTTGTAAGAAGCACAGAACTACAGCAAGTTACAGCTACATGAAGAGTAAAAAACTAGAAATACCTGAAGGCATCAGTATAGCTCATTGTATTATTGCTTGAATTGCCATTGTTTGTTAGACAGCCTTGTCATTGTTTGCTAGCAGCCAATCTTAATGTGCCACAGTAATTATGAAAAGGTATAAGAGCAGCAGCAGCAGAGAATAATTAAGAGCTTCTTCTGGCTAATTCTAAACAAAACTCAGCTCCCACTTTTCACCACAGTTAAATAAAACTATTGTTCTGGAAATGATCTTTCCTCTCCTTTGCGGTGGATGCCAGTCCCTATTGTCCCTACTGACTATATTTCACTTATCATTGTGGGATGGTTTTGGCACCTATGGAATGAATGCCTTTGGATAAAATGAAAATCCTGCAAATCAAAAGCCTCTTTGCATAAGGGGAAGATGAAGAAAGCAGAGAAGTTTTCAGATGTATCTTAGCTTGCTTTTTACATTAATTTTACCTTTGCTTCTGATGCCAAAGTGATTTTTGCCTTTTTACTTTTCTGTATTTGTGACCTTGCCAGTAGTTTTTCCCCAGCCAGAAAGACCAAACTCATTGCAGAGCTCCAAGCCCTGGAGGGCACAAGGCCCCTCTCCTGTCTTGCTTCTTCCTGGGAACCAAGCCTGACAACAAGATCTTCAAGACACATTTTAGTCAACAAGTCCAACTAGTACCAAGGGTGGGGGGGCTCCAGAGAAGGGGCTTGACCTGGGGGGAATTGCATCCCCACTTGTCCTCTGAATTGGTGCTTTTGATCAATGATGCTAATTTCCTAAAACCTAGAAGACTGTATTCAGCCGGGGGGAGGGGTGGGCGTTTGTGGATATTCTTCCTGGAACTGTCCCTGGAGCTCCAGTAAAGATCCACTTTTATCTTATCTCCTATACTGAAAGGATCTTGAGTTTCATTTCTAGGCTGAAAAAGGCAGCATTTCAGATGAGTTATTCTCCAGCTGCACTGTTACAAACACTGGAAAAATGAAAGACCATTCACTTTAAGCACTCAAAACACAGCTCCTTCTACCCATATTCTCCCTACTGGAACTATAGGATCAGTCTTCTCTGTGGGTTTTGCCCTCCCTATCCATTCAAAGTCCCACATAGTCTTGCTTGTCAGGTGCCAAGCTATGGTATCCACCCCCCCCCCCACCACGCCCCAGAAACCCGGTCTTATCGCCACTTGAGGTGATAGGAGCAGAAGCAAACAAGGTGGTTACTATGACTGTTCCAGGGGAATGGCACTGGTGCCAAGTACCCACTCCGCACTTACGTCGGCAGGAGTAATGGGTGGGAGCAGGAAGAGGGGGGAGGTAACTGCTCTTCTGTTTGTGATTTAACAGGATACCTGCAACCCATACACCCCCTGGAGCAAAACATCTGGGTGACCCTGGCTAAGGCAACTGGACAAGATCCCTTATGCCTTAGCACTGCTGCGCCTCAGAAGCCATTCACAAAGTGTCTGATCGGCATCCTTCTCACCACCCCTGAACTGCCACAGTTATGGAACAGCACCCCTGCCTCCTCAGCCTGCCCGGATACATTGTCTCCCCGTGGGAAATTCCCTGCTTTACCCCCACAGGAACTGCAGATTTTAGGCACCTTGAATGCACATAGCTGTACCACCTTCACATTTCTCAGCACAAGGAATAGCCCTATGGCTTGGTGGGTCAATGCCACAACACCATGCTACCCAAGTGTTTCACACCGGTGTAATTCAATCACAAACTAAAACTAACCTTGAGTTTTAGTATACATATGCAACTCCCGCAGGGCATTTTCTTAATCTTTGCGGACTGAGCATGGACCAGAGTGCCAATGGCAATTAAAGGTGGTCCATCTACTTTGGGGAAAGTAACCCTCTTTTCTCTAAAGATGACAATTGCACTATGGAGCCAACAAAACTGAACTCACCACTCTCATACTCACAGCATACATGCTTTTACTTCTGCCTGCAGAGATACAGCTGAGTTCTGGAACACTGCCAAGATAATCACTGCCTCTTCATCGGCTCCTGGGCTTGCAAGTGCACAAGGCCTCAGGAGCCTGAACAAACCTGGCTGTTGGTTGGCCAAGTTTAGTAATGCTACCAGCATAGCGATAGCTGACTCGTTAATTGATGTAGACAGCATTAGACATGCTATATTCCAAAATCAAGCAGCAATTGATTTTTTGCTTTTACTGCGTGGGCATGGGTGCAAAGAATTTGACAGGTTATGTTGTATGAACTTAAGTGACCATTCCCGCTCTTCCATCCCTCCACTGCCCTGCACTGACTTGCTCGGCCATCCCCACCTTGACTTCCCCACCCATTTGTCCAGGCCCAGCCTTCCCTTCCCTTCTCCTTCTGGGACTCTCATTGCCTTGCCTACCTCCCCCTTGCCTTGCCTTGCCCTGTAAACACAGCAGTTGCCTTCTGTTGCCCTCAAAGCCCTCACTTGCCTTGCAGGACCTTGCTCACCCCTCCCCCACCTGGAATTCAAGACCCTTCTTTTCGTGACAATTCTTCAACTTGCCTTGCCCTGCCTGCTTCCCTCAGGAAGCCTTCAAGGCCTTCACATACCTGCAGTGTTTCAGGAGCATGGAAGAGGAAGCCCATAGGAGGTCACGTGAAGCCAGACCTGTCTGTCCCAGCAGCTTTTGCCTGGCATCAATTCTTGCATGTATGGAATTTTGGACAGGCAATCCACATTTGTCTTCTGGGCTCCGGAACCAAAATGACAGTTCTTCTGCATTGGAAGGAAAGCAGGTAGCCCCAGTGTTTTAGGTGCAGATTAGAGATGGTGCAGGTGAGAGCAAGGCCAGTCAAATCAGTCTTTCCTGGCCACTTCCGCCTGCCAGCAATCTATGAACCTCACCTGTCTTGCCTTGCTAAACCACCATTGCTGTGCATTCCCTTTCATGCCCATTCCCTACCCTAGACCTGCTTACTGCTTGTGTCTGCGACTGAATTCATGTCAAAGGCCCTGCCATATTTGGTCCTGTGCTTGTTGTGCATGTCCACGAGATAATGAAGAAAAGAGAATGAAGAAAACTTTCTTGCTTGACTCCACTTCCTCCTTCCGGTTTTCCTAGCACCTTCAGTTTCAACTCTGTGATTAAAACTTCCGGTCTCCCTAGCACACTCCGATTCAACTCTATGATACAAAACTTCCGGTCTTCCTAGCACCTGCAGTTTTAACTCTGTGGTTAAAACTTCCGGTCTCCCTAGCACATCCAATTTTTAACTCTGTCATACCAACTTCCGGCCTTCCTAGCACATCCGGTTTTTGTAACCAACTCTACTTTTGCTTGTATTGTAGCCTAAAAGACAGGCTACCTGAAACAGAGGCCAAGACAAATTAGGAGTATAAAAAGCAGACAATTTATTTAAGGCCTGCAGAGGCCTTAAAGGTAGATTCAGGCAAACAAAGTCCCCTGTCGGGGACGACACCCAAAATGGACCCCGAGTCACGAGCTCTTCACCTTTTATAAGTTCTGTTTCATTAGCATATTGGCCCTTAATTCTCCAATCGTACCCTCAGGTGATGATGTTAACCACCCCAGGCCTGCTCCCCCCATCTCACAGTTGTTTACATATTTTCAAGCCCTAAGGCAATGAATATGTCCTTGAATCTGTACTCAGAGAGTCTTGTTTTGGCTAAAGGTGCTGGGAACAGGGGATTTTAGCACTTTGTAAGAAGCACAGAACTACAGCAAGTTACAGCTACATGAAGAGTAAAAAACTAGAAATACCTGAAGGCATCAGTATAGCTCATTGTATTATTGCTTGAATTGCCATTGTTTGTTAGACAGCCTTGTCATTGTTTGCTAGCAGCCAATCTTAATGTGCCACAGTAATTATGAAAAGGTATAAGAGCAGCAGCAGCAGAGAATAATTAAGAGCTTCTTCTGGCTAATTCTAAACAAAACTCAGCTCCCACTTTTCACCACAGTTAAATAAAACTAGTGTTCTGGAAATGATCTTTCCTCTCCTTTGCGGTGGATGCCAGTCCCTATTGTCCCTACTGACTATATTTCACTTATCATTGTGGGATGGTTTTGGCACCTATGG
Organism: Acanthiza pusilla; assembly: GCA_036630365.1. Taxonomy (NCBI): domain Eukaryota; kingdom Metazoa; phylum Chordata; class Aves; order Passeriformes; family Acanthizidae; genus Acanthiza; species Acanthiza pusilla. The sequence goes on along the minus strand of JAXCHO010000167.1, from coordinate 34,089 downwards.
AATGAATGCCTTTGGATAAAATGAAAATCCTGCAAATCAAAAGCCTCTTTGCATAAGGGGAAGATGAAGAAAGCAGAGAAGTTTTCAGATGTATCTTAGCTTGCTTTTTACATTAATTTTACCTTTGCTTCTGATGCCAAAGTGATTTTTGCCTTTTTACTTTTCTGTATTTGTGACCTTGCCAGTAGTTTTTCCCCAGCCAGAAAGACCAAACTCATTGCAGAGCTCCAAGCCCTGGAGGGCACAAGGCCCCTCTCCTGTCTTGCTTCTTCCTGGGAACCAAGCCTGACAACAAGATCTTCAAGACACATTTTAGTCAACAAGTCCAACTAGTACCAAGGGTGGGGGGGCTCCAGAGAAGGGGCTTGACCTGGGGGGAATTGCATCCCCACTTGTCCTCTGAATTGGTGCTTTTGATCAATGATGCTAATTTCCTAAAACCTAGAAGACTGTATTCAGCCGGGGGGAGGGGTGGGCGTTTGTGGATATTCTTCCTGGAACTGTCCCTGGAGCTCCAGTAAAGATCCACTTTTATCTTATCTCCTATACTGAAAGGATCTTGAGTTTCATTTCTAGGCTGAAAAAGGCAGCATTTCAGATGAGTTATTCTCCAGCTGCACTGTTACAAACACTGGAAAAATGAAAGACCATTCACTTTAAGCACTCAAAACACAGCTCCTTCTACCCATATTCTCCCTACTGGAACTATAGGATCAGTCTTCTCTGTGGGTTTTGCCCTCCCTATCCATTCAAAGTCCCACATAGTCTTGCTTGTCAGGTGCCAAGCTATGGTATCCACCCCCCCCCCCCACCACGCCCCAGAAACCCGGTCTTATCGCCACTTGAGGTGATAGGAGCAGAAGCAAACAAGGTGGTTACTATGACTGTTCCAGGGGAATGGCACTGGTGCCAAGTACCCACTCCGCACTTACGTCGGCAGGAGTAATGGGTGGGAGCAGGAAGAGGGGGGAGGTAACTGCTCTTCTGTTTGTGATTTAACAGGATACCTGCAACCCATACACCCCCTGGAGCAAAACATCTGGGTGACCCTGGCTAAGGCAACTGGACAAGATCCCTTATGCCTTAGCACTGCTGCGCCTCAGAAGCCATTCACAAAGTGTCTGATCGGCATCCTTCTCACCACCCCTGAACTGCCACAGTTATGGAACAGCACCCCTGCCTCCTCAGCCTGCCCGGATACATTGTCTCCCCGTGGGAAATTCCCTGCTTTACCCCCACAGGAACTGCAGATTTTAGGCACCTTGAATGCACATAGCTGTACCACCTTCACATTTCTCAGCACAAGGAATAGCCCTATGGCTTGGTGGGTCAATGCCACAACACCATGCTACCCAAGTGTTTCACACCGGTGTAATTCAATCACAAACTAAAACTAACCTTGAGTTTTAGTATACATATGCAACTCCCGCAGGGCATTTTCTTAATCTGTGCGGACTGAGCATGGACCAGAGTGCCAATGGCAATTAAAGGTGGTCCATCTACTTTGGGGAAAGTAACCCTCTTTTCTCTAAAGATGACAATTGCACTATGGAGCCAACAAAACTGAACTCACCACTCTCATACTCACAGCATACATGCTTTTACTTCTGCCTGCAGAGATACAGCTGAGTTCTGGAACACTGCCAAGATAATCACTGCCTCTTCATCGGCTCCTGGGCTTGCAAGTGCACAAGGCCTCAGGAGCCTGAACAAACCTGGCTGTTGGTTGGCCAAGTTTAGTAATGCTACCAGCATAGCGATAGCTGACTCGTTAATTGATGTAGACAGCATTAGACATGCTATATTCCAAAATCAAGCAGCAATTGATTTTTTGCTTTTACTGCGTGGGCATGGGTGCAAAGAATTTGACAGGTTATGTTGTATGAACTTAAGTGACCATTCCCGCTCTTCCATCCCTCCACTGCCCTGCACTGACTTGCTCGGCCATCCCCACCTTGACTTCCCCACCCATTTGTCCAGGCCCAGCCTTGCCTTCCCTTCTCCTTCTGGGACTCTCATTGCCTTGCCTACCTCCCCCTTGCCTTGCCTTGCCCTGTAAACACAGCAGTTGCCTTCTGTTGCCCTCAAAGCCCTCACTTGCCTTGCAGGACCTTGCTCACCCCTCCCCCACCTGGAATTCAAGACCCTTCTTTTCGTGACAATTCTTCAACTTGCCTTGCCCTGCCTGCTTCCCTCAGGAAGCCTTCAAGGCCTTCACATACCCGCAGTGTTTCAGGAGCATGGAAGAGGAAGCCCATAGGAGGTCACGTGAAGCCAGACCTGTCTGTCCCAGCAGCTTTTGCCTGGCATCAATTCTTGCATGTATGGAATTTTGGACAGGCAATCCACATTTGTCTTCTGGGCTCCGGAACCAAAATGACAGTTCTTCTGCATTGGAAGGAAAGCAGGTAGCCCCAGTGTTTTAGGTGCAGATTAGAGATGGTGCAGGTGAGAGCAAGGCCAGTCAAATCAGTCTTTCCTGGCCACTTCCGCCTGCCAGCAATCTATGAACCTCACCTGTCTTGCCTTGCTAAACCACCATTGCTGTGCATTCCCTTTCATGCCCATTCCCTACCCTAGACCTGCTTACTGCTTGTGTCTGCGACTGAATTCATGTCAAAGGCCCTGCCATATTTGGTCCTGTGCTTGTTGTGCATGTCCACGAGATAATGAAGAAAAGAGAATGAAGAAAACTTTCTTGCTTGACTCCACTTCCTCCTTCCGGTTTTCCTAGCACCTTCAGTTTCAACTCTGTGATTAAAACTTCCGGTCTCCCTAGCACACTCCGATTCAACTCTATGATACAAAACTTCCGGTCTTCCTAGCACCTTCAGTTTTAACTCTGTGGTTAAAACTTCCGGTCTCCCTAGCACATCCAATTTTTAACTCTGTCATACCAACTTCCGGCCTTCCTAGCACATCCGGTTTTTGTAACCAACTCTACTTTTGCTTGTATTGTAGCCTAAAAGACAGGCTACCTGAAACAGAGGCCAAGACAAATTAGGAGTATAAAAAGCAGACAATTTATTTAAGGCCTGCAGAGGCCTTAAAGGTAGATTCAGGCAAACAAAGTCCCCTGTCGGGGACGACACCCAAAATGGACCCCGAGTCACGAGCTCTTCACCTTTTATAAGTTCTGTTTCATTAGCATATTGGCCCTTAATTCTCCAATCGTACCCTCAGGTGATGATGTTAACCACCCCAGGCCTGCTCCCCCCATCTCACAGTTGTTTACATATTTTCAAGCCCTAAGGCAATGAATATGTCCTTGAATCTGTACTCAGAGAGTCTTGTTTTGGCTAAAGGTGCTGGGAACAGGGGATTTTAGCACTTTGTAAGAAGCACAGAACTACAGCAAGTTACAGCTACATGAAGAGTAAAAAACTAGAAATACCTGAAGGCATCAGTATAGCTCATTGTATTATTGCTTGAATTGCCATTGTTTGTTAGACAGCCTTGTCATTGTTTGCTAGCAGCCAATCTTAATGTGCCACAGTAATTATGAAAAGGTATAAGAGCAGCAGCAGCAGAGAATAATTAAGAGCTTCTTCTGGCTAATTCTAAACAAAACTCAGCTCCCACTTTTCACCACAGTTAAATAAAACTAGTGTTCTGGAAATGATCTTTCCTCTCCTTTGCGGTGGATGCCAGTCCCTATTGTCCCTACTGACTATATTTCACTTATCATTGTGGGATGGTTTTGGCACCTATGGAATGAATGCCTTTGGATAAAATGAAAATCCTGCAAATCAAAAGCCTCTTTGCATAAGGGGAAGATGAAGAAAGCAGAGAAGTTTTCAGATGTATCTTAGCTTGCTTTTTACATTAATTTTACCTTTGTTTCTGATGCCAAAGTGATTTTTGCCTTTTTACTTTTCTGTATTTGTGACCTTGCCAGTAGTTTTTCCCCAGCCAGAAAGACCAAACTCATTGCAGAGCTCCAAGCCCTGGAGGGCACAAGGCCCCTCTCCTGTCTTGCTTCTTCCTGGGAACCAAGCCTGACAACAAGATCTTCAAGACACATTTTAGTCAACAAGTCCAACTAGTACCAAGGGTGGGGGGGCTCCAGAGAAGGGGCTTGACCTGGGGGGAATTGCATCCCCACTTGTCCTCTGAATTGGTGCTTTTGATCAATGATGCTAATTTCCTAAAACCTAGAAGACTGTATTCAGCCGGGGGGAGGGGTGGGCGTTTGTGGATATTCTTCCTGGAACTGTCCCTGGAGCTCCAGTAAAGATCCACTTTTATCTAATCTCCTATACTGAAAGGATCTTGAGTTTCATTTCTAGGCTGAAAAAGGCAGCATTTCAGATGAGTTATTCTCCAGCTGCACTGTTACAAACACTGGAAAAATGAAAGACCGTTCACTTTAAGCACTCAAAACACAGCTCCTTCTACCCATATTCTCCCTACTGGAACTATAGGATCAGTCTTCTCTGTGGGTTTTGCCCTCCCTATCCATTCAAAGTCCCACATAATCTTGCTTGTCAGGTGCCAAGCTATGGTATCCACCCCCCCCCCCACCACGCCCCAGAAACCCGGTCTTATCGCCACTTGAGGTGATAGGAGCAGAAGCAAACAAGGTGGTTACTATGACTGTTCCAGGGGAATGGCACTGGTGCCAAGTACCCACTCCGCACTTACGTCGGCAGGAGTAATGGGTGGGAGCAGGAAGAGGGGGGAGGTAACTGCTCTTCTGTTTGTGATTTAACAGGATACCTGCAACCCATACACCCCCTGGAGCAAAACATCTGGGTGACCCTGGCTAAGGCAACTGGACAAGATCCCTTATGCCTTAGCACTGCTGCGCCTCAGAAGCCATTCACAAAGTGTCTGATCGGCATCCTTCTCACCACCCCTGAACTGCCACAGTTATGGAACAGCACCCCTGCCTCCTCAGCCTGCCCGGATACATTGTCTCCCCGTGGGAAATTCCCTGCTTTACCCCCACAGGAACTGCAGATTTTAGGCACCTTGAATGCACATAGCTGTACCACCTTCACATTTCTCAGCACAAGGAATAGCCCTATGGCTTGGTGGGTCAATGCCACAACACCATGCTACCCAAGTGTTTCACACCGGTGTAATTCAATCACAAACTAAAACTAACCTTGAGTTTTAGTATACATATGCAACTCCCGCAGGGCATTTTCTTAATCTGTGCGGACTGAGCATGGACCAGAGTGCCAATGGCAATTAAAGGTGGTCCATCTACTTTGGGGAAAGTAACCCTCTTTTCTCTAAAGATGACAATTGCACTATGGAGCCAACAAAACTGAACTCACCACTCTCATACTCACAGCATACATGCTTTTACTTCTGCCTGCAGAGATACAGCTGAGTTCTGGAACACTGCCAAGATAATCACTGCCTCTTCATCGGCTCCTGGGCTTGCAAGTGCACAAGGCCTCAGGAGCCTGAACAAACCTGGCTGTTGGTTGGCCAAGTTTAGTAATGCTACCAGCATAGCGATAGCTGACTTGTTAATTGATGTAGACAGCATTAGACATGCTATATTCCAAAATCAAGCAGCAATTGATTTTTTGCTTTTACTGCGTGGGCATGGGTGCAAAGAATTTGACAGGTTATGTTGTATGAACTTAAGTGACCATTCCCGCTCTTCCATCCCTCCACTGCCCTGCACTGATTTGCTCAGCCATCCCCACCTTGACTTCCCCACCCATTTGTCCAGGCCCAGCCTTGCCTTCCCTTCCCTTCCCTTCCCTTCTTTTTCTAGAACTTTCATTGTCTTGCTTATCTCTCCCTTGCCTTGCCTTGCCCTGTAAATGCAGCAGTTGCCTTCTGTTGCCCTCAAAGCCTTCACTTGCCTTGCAGGACCTTGCTCACCCCTCCCCCACCTGGAATTCAAGACCCCTCTTTTCGTGGCATTTCTTCAACTTGCCTTGCCCTGCCTGCTTCCCTCAGGAAGCCTTCAAGGCCTTCACATACCCGCAGCGTTTCAGGAGCATGGAAGAGGAAGCCCATAGGAGCCAAACCCGTCTGTCCCAGCAGCTTTTTTCTGGCATCAATTCTTGCATGTACAGGATTTTGGACTGGCAATCCACATTTGTCTTCTGAGCTCTGGGACCAAGATGACAGTTCTTCTGCATTGGAAGGAAAGCAGGTAGCCCCAGTGTTTTAGGTGCAGATTAGAGCTGGCACAGGTGAGAGCAAGACTGTTATTATACACTCAATTGTGGGTTTTGCATTATGAGCAAAGGTAATTAAGGCAACAGATACAACTACAGGTGCAATACATAAGAGATAGAGAACAGTACTTTAAAAATATACAGATCATTAACCATTTAACTATTAGCTACTACCCAGAGTCCACAATCACGGGAGAGTCCCATTTTACAGGTGAGACTTGAAGACCTTTCCCGGGCAAGGTTGTCAAGTTTACCTGAAAAGGGGTTCCAGCTCTCCAAGCCCAATTGGTGAGCCAAAATGACTCAATTGCAGTTTTAGGGTAGAAACATCTGGGATTAAAGATTCAGTACCCGATCAGCTTAGGGCCAGGGCTTGGCCAGTGTCCAGGCCTTACCTGAGAGGGTCTCTCTAAATCTTCTAAACAAGCTTCTATTAATATCAATTCTTTAAAGCAATATACTTCTTGCAGATCGGCGTTGTGGTTTAGTTTTAACTAAATAATCAATGGTACCATAAACAAATTACAAATAGCTGTGAACAAAGAGACACATATGTATAGCATCAAATAATGTTTTCTGGGTAATGCTCTCTGTAAAAGCTTAGTAAATTCATATCATTACTTTAACAACACATCTAGAATTTCATGTTTTGACAGAACTTAAACTTTAACTTCACTTAAAATTAAGATAAATCTAACAGAGCTTAAAGTTAACATCATTGAAAGCAAAAATTAATGTCAAGCACTTAAAAAATAAGTCCTATCTCATAGGTGCCTCTACCCAGACTTACATGCTGATAAAATACAAATTAACAGAGACAATTCACACACATGTACAGGAAAACAAAATTAAACTTGCCTTTGTTAAAGTTATTACGGGGCTAACTGACTCTTAGGCCACAAAATGCTTTACAGAATTGGCCTCAGGATGCTACTCAGCCAGTTCTGGCTCTGAGGCAGCAAGTTACACCCCTCTGCCAGCTGTTACAAATTCACTAAACAACACCACCACTCACAAACATGGAAATTTTATTCACTCGACTACAAGCGTCTGTTTTCTCTTTTCTTTCTTTCAGAGGTTACCAAAATTCAACTTCTTAATCAAACTGAAAATCAACAGACTTTACATAAATTTTGATCAACTTAAAGTTGACAGGTCTGACTTATAAACTCAAAAGACATAAAAGACTCAAACAACATTCTTAGTACATTTGCTGCAGCACTTTCACACTTGTACGCACACAGATACTGATTAAGGTATACCTATGGAAAGAAAAATAGTCCTTTGAATTCAGTGAGGTAGTCACTCTGAATGCCTTTGCATTCTTTTAACTTTAAATTTACTAAAATTAGATACAAGATTAAGAGTATACCTTAAGAGTTTTAGATACAGCAGAATTTAACTTATTTTGACTTTCTTCGCACAAGAAACTACTGAAAATTCATCATACAGCAGTTAAACATTTGCGAATAATATCAAGAAATAAATCTAAAGTGTGTCAGATTTACAGTCATGTGGAAAATGCCTGTTCACTCCTCTAAGATAAATGTAAGTTTATTAAGATGTTTTCGAGATGCAGCTTTACTCACAGGGATGATAGCACTGCACGTTCTTGGAAAATTGCATTTAAGACCTGCTTAACTTGCTGATGGTAGGACAGCTTTCTGTAAAAATAATTACAAACGGTTTGAGATGTAAAGCACATGTGTCTACATGGCAAAAACAATTGCATTTAAATTGTCTTATTAAAGCTGTATAGGCAGACAGGTAAAGCTGGCACCACGCTACATGTTTTTACAGTAGAGGATCGTGAGCTAATTATATTCGATTTCCAAACAGCTTCTGCAGATAACAAACATGGAGTTAGGCCTAGTATAGGCCTCACCCTCAGCCTGCCCGGATACATTGTCTCCCCGTGGGAAATTCCCTGCTTTACCCCCACAGGAACTGCAGATTTTAGGCACCTTGAATGCACATAGCTGTACCACCTTCACATTTCTCAGCACAAGGAATAGCCCTATGGCTTGGTGGGTCAATGCCACAACACCATGCTACCCAAGTGTTTCACACCGGTGTAATTCAATCACAAACTAAAACTAACCTTGAGTTTTAGTATGCATATGCAACTCCCGCAGGGCATTTTCTTCATCTGTGCGGACTGAGCATGGACCAGAGTGCCAATGGCAATTAAAGGTGGTCCATCTACTTTGGGGAAAGTAACCCTCTTTTCTCTAAAGATGACAATTGCACTATGGAGCCAACAAAACTGAACTCACCACTCTCATACTCACAGCATACATGCTTTTACTTCTGCCTGCAGAGATACAGCTGAGTTCTGGAACACTGCCAAGATAATCACTGCCTCTTCATCGGCTCCTGGGCTTGCAAGTGCACAAGGCCTCAGGAGCCTGAACAAACCTGGCTGTTGGTTGGCCAAGTTTAGTAATGCTACCAACATAGCGATAGCTGACTCGTTAATTGATGTAGACAGCATTAGACATGCTATATTCCAAAATCAAGCAGCAATTGATTTTTTGCTTTTACTGCGTGGGCATGGGTGCAAAGAATTTGACAGGTTATGTTGTATGAACTTAAGTGACCATTCCCGCTCTTCCATCCCTCCACTGCCCTGCACTGATTTGCTCAGCCATCCCCACCTTGACTTCCCCACCCATTTGTCCAGGCCCAGCCTTGCCTTCCCTTCCCTTCTTTTTCTAGAACTCTCATTGTCTTGCTTATCTCTCCCTTGCCTTGCCTTGCCCTGTAAATGCAGCAGTTGCCTTCTGTTGCCCTCAAAGCCTTCACTTGCCTTGCAGGACCTTGCTCACCCCTCCCCCACCTGGAATTCAAGACCCCTCTTTTCGTGGCATTTCTTCAACTTGCCTTGCCCTGCCTGCTTCCCTCAGGAAGCCTTCAAGGCCTTCACATACCCGCAGTGTTTCAGGAGCATGGAAGAGGAAGCCCATAGGAGCCAAACCCGTCTGTCCCAGCAGCTTTTTTCTGGCATCAATTCTTGCATGTACAGAATTTTGGACTGGCAATCCACATTTGTCTTCTGAGCTCTGGGACCAAGATGACAGTTCTTCTGCATTGGAAGGAAAGCAGGTAGCCCCAGTGTTTTAGGTGCAGATTAGAGCTGGCACAGGTGAGAGCAAGACCAGTCAAGTCAGTCTTTCCTGGCCGCTTTTGTCTACCAGCAGCTGCCTTGCCTTGGCAACCCAAGAGTTTCCTCTTCTTGCCCTGCTAAACCTCCATGGCTTTGAGTTCTCTTCTGTGCCCATGCCCCACCTGGCTACAGCTTTCCTCCAGGGCCTTGCTTTGCCTACTCCTTCCTGTTTCTGCCTGGCCTACCCATCACTGGGCTTACCTTCTTATGCCTAGCCTTGCCTCTAACTTCTGGACCTTCTCTTGCCTACCACTCCATTTGCTTTCCCCTCACTGCTCTGGCCTTGTCTACCTCCCCCTTGACTTGCCTCCAATTGCCTACACTTGCCTTGTGTTGCCTTGCCTGCATGGAAGGCAAGGTAAAGAGTGGTAGGCAAGGCAAAGCAAAGCAAGGACGATGTAGGCAGGGCAAGGGAAGGCAGATGCAAGAAAGGCAAGCAAAGCAAGAGGAGGCTAGGAAAAACTGGGCAAGGTAGAGAAGGCAAGTCCCAGCCAAAAGACTCGGAGTGCCTTTCCTTGAGAAGCAAAGGCCATAGTGCCAGTGTCAGTGGAGCAGAAGGAAAGGTACCATGGGGAGGTACAGTCCAGCAAGACATTTCTCTCCTGGCCCCTTCTGGGTAGGAGTAATTGTTGGACGTATGCAATACTGGAGGTGCTATGCAACTTTGGCTTGGTAAGCTCCTGAAGGAGAATGGCAAGGCTTTTTCATGGGAAGGAAAGCACGCAACCCCAGCGCTGGAGGCGCAGAGAAGAAGCTGCCCAGTGGAGGTCCGGGGCACCAGCTGCTTTCTGTCCTGACATATCTGGTGTGGAAGCATTGCTTCAGTTTGTACACTTTACGGACATGGAATCCATCTTTGGAAGGTGGCCTCTTGAAAGATTCAGTTTGGCAGGTGGTTTCCGCGTCTCAGAAGTGGCCTTCTGAAATTCTGGCAACACCATCTTTTGGACAAGGTAAACCGCTCTGCTCAGTCTTGGTGGGTAGCCTACCTAGCAGCCTAGGTAATGCTGAGGAACAGTGTTCTGGCACCTTTGCATGGGATCAGTCCCTGGATGTTCTGTATTTTGGAGGAGGGGATGCCATTTCATTGGAGATGGGCTTCTAATTCCTCTCTTTTGCAAAGGAAACAACTTTGCATGTGTACATTGGTTGGTCTTAGTGAATTTTAAGACTTTTGCCCATAGGCAGTTCTCTGGCTTAGTGCTGTTGAACTGTCAGTGGGAATGCAAACGCCAGGCTGTTGAGCTTTTTGTCCTGGTCCCGTTCATGTGGGAGCAGCTCCCCTCCATGGTGCTGGACCTGACTGGATGCAGACTCAGTGAGACTGCAGGGTTAGGATGGTAGCAAGAGCTGAGAAGGAAAGGGCCGATAGCAGGGTGTGTGCTGGTACCTCGACGGGTGCAGTTGAAGTTGTCGGCAGCAAGAGCTTTCTCAGCTGGCATCTTTGTGAGCTCTGCTTTAGCCAGATGTTCTCAAGTTTGTAGCCAGATTCTTGTGAGAGTGAAAAGAATTTTTAAGGCAAAGGCCACTAGAGTGTGGTGCAAATAAGAGTTTGCAGTTGGAAGGGGAAGATCAAAGCAATCTTTTGGGGCTGACAGTCGAGTTGAGAGCAGGCACCTTTCCAACTTGGCTGTGGAATTGGGCGGCTTCCGAGCTGGACACAGCGCGATACCTTTAAAAGCAAGTCGAGAGTGCCATCGTGTGGTTGATTCCATATGAGCGCTGACAGAGTCCAGGCAAAAGCCAAGCTCTTTTCTGGCCCGGCCCCACTCGTGTGCGAGCAGCAGTTCGTGGAGAAGCTCCGTGGTGAATCCTGTCCCTTGGACACTGAACGAATGTGAAGCTACATCTAGCGGAGAAGGAAGAGGAATCATTTCACAGCTGGCTGCACGGTGTTTCGGCAGCAAAACAAAAGGAAATTGGGAGCAGCTCCCCTTCATGGTGCTGGACCATGGTGCTGAGAAGGAAAGGGCCGATAGCAGGGTGTGTGCTGGTACCTCGACGGGTGCAGTTGAAGTTGTCGGCAGCAAGAGCTTTCTCAGTTGGCATCCTTGTGAGCTCTGCTTTTGCCAGATGTTCTCAAGTTTGTAGCCAGATTCTTGTGAGAGAGAAAAGAATTATTTGGGCAAAGGCGTTGGTGTTGCCGTTAGAGTGTGGTGCAAATAAGAGTTTGCAGTTGGAAGGGGAAGATCAAAGCAATCTTTTGGGGCTGACAGATGAGTTGAGAGCAGGCACCTTCCCAACTTGGCTGTAGAATCGGGAGGATTCCGAGCTGGACACAGCGGGATTCCTTTAAAAGCAAGTCGAGAGTGCCATCGTGTGGTTGATTCCATATGAGCGCTGACAGAGTCCAGGCAAAAGCCAAGCTCACTTCCACGAAGGTCTGGAAACACTGGCACACGGGACACAATGTGCAGAGAGAGAAGGAGCAAGAGAGAGAGAGAAGCACTTTGCCCCAAATTCAGTCTTACAGAACTCGTGCACTTGGAGTTCCCAGAGAAGGTGGCGTGCGTGGAGAAGGTTTTCTCCACGTAGCCTCTTCTGTTCGCTTCTTTGCCGGACCGCAGAAAGACGCCCGCTTCCCTCTCGCGCTTTGCGAGCGAAAAGGCGCCTAGCCGGCGAAGGTGCGTCTTCGGCGGCCAGAAGGCGAAACGAAAACCGGCACTGTGCCCTGCTGCTACGCTCCCTGCATTTCACATCCAAACTGCACCAGCACGCATAGCAACATGCAGGCTAACCTCCAAAAGATGTTTCCCGCTGCCACGAAGGTCTGGCAGCACTGGCACTCGGGACAAAATGTGCAGAGAGAGAAGAGGGAGAGAGGGAGAGAAGCACTTTGCCCCAGCTTCAGTCTGACAGAACTCGTGCACTTGGAGTTCCCAGAGAAGGTAGAGTGCGTGGAGAAGGTTTTCTCCACGTAGCCTCTTCTGTTCGCGTTTTTGCCGCACCGCAGAGAGCCGCCCGCTTCTCTCTCGCGCTTTGCGAGCGAAGGACGCCTAGCCGGCGAAGGTGCGTCTTCGGCGGCTGCAAAGCGAAGCGAGAGCCGGTACGGCGCCCTGCTGCTGTGCTCGCTGCATTTCACATCCAAACTGCACCAGCACGCATAGCAGCATGCAGGCTCATCTCCAAAAGATGTTTCCTGCTGCCACGAAGTTCTGGCAACACTGGCACTAAGTCACACTCTGCAGAGAGAGAAAAAGCAAGAGAGATTGAGATGCACTTTGCCCCAGCTTCAGTCTTACAGAACTCGTGCACTTGGAGTTCCCAGAGAAGGTAGAGTGCGTGGAGAATGCTCTCTCCACGTAGCCTCTTCTGTTCGCGTTTTTGCCGCACCGCAGAGAGCCGCCCGCTTCTCTCTCGCGCTTTGCGAGCGAAGGACGCCTAGCCGGCGAAGGTGCGTCTTCGGCGGCTGCAAAGCGAAGCGAGAGCCGGTACGGCGCCCTGCTGCTGTACTCCCTGCATTTCACATCCAAACTGCACTAGCACGCATAGCAGCATGCAGGCTCATCTCCAAAGGATGTTTCCTGCCGCCACGAAGTTCTGGCAGCACTGGCACTCGGGACAAAATATGCAGAGAGAGAGGGAGCGAGAGAGAGAGAAAAGAACTTCGCCCCAGCTTCAGCCTTGCAGAACTCGTGCACTTGGAGTTCCCAGAGAAGGTAGCGTGCGTGGAGAAGGTTTTCTCCACGTAGCCGCTTCTGTTCGCATCTTTGCCGCACCGCAGAGAGCCGCCCGCTTCTCTCTCGCGCTTTGCGAGCGAAGGACGCCTAGCCGGCGAAGGTGCGTCTTCGGCGGCTGCAAAGCGAAGCGAGAGCCGGTACGGCGCCCTGCTGCTGTGCTCGCTGCATTTCACATCCAAACTGCACCAGCACGCATAGCAGCATGCAGGCTCATCTCCAAAAGATGTTTCCTGCTGCCACGAAGTTCTGGCGACACTGGCACTAAGTCACACTCTGCAGAGAGAGAAAAAGCAAGAGAGATTGAGATGCACTTTGCCCCAGCTTCAGTCTTACAGAACTCGTGCACTTGGAGTTCCCAGAGAAGGTAGAGTGCGTGGAGAATGCTCTCTCCACGTAGCCTCTTCTGTTCGCGTTTTTGCCGCACCGCAGAGAGCCGCCCGCTTCTCTCTCGCGCTTTGCGAGCGAAGGGCGCCTAGCCGGCGAAGGTGCGTCTTCTTCGGCAAGAAAGCGAAGCGAGAGCCGGTACGGCGCCCTGCTGCTGTACTCCCCGCATTTTACTTCCAAACTGCACCAGCACGCATCGCAGCATGCAGGCTCATCTCCAAAGGATGTTTCCTGCCGCCACGAAGTTCTGGCAGCACTGGCACTCGGGACAAAATATGCAGAGAGAGAGGGAACGAGAGAGAGAGAAAAGAACTTCGCCCCAGCTTCAGCCTTGCAGAACTCGTGCACTTGGAGTTCCCAGAGAAGGTAGCGTGCGTGGAGAAGGTTTTCTCCACGTAGCCGCTTCTGTTCGCATCTTTGCCGCACCGCAGAGAGCCGCCCGCTTCTCTCTCGCGCTTTGCGAGCGAAGGACGCCTAGCCGGCGAAGGTGCGTCTTCGGCGGCTGCAAAGCGAAGCGAGAGCCGGTACGGCGCCCTGCTGCTGTGTTCCCTGCATTTCACATCCAAACTGCACCAGCACGCATAGCAGCATGCAGGCTCATCTCCAAAAGATGTTTCCTGCTGCCACGAAGATCTGGCAACACTGGCACTAAGTCACACTCTGCAGAGAGAGAAAAAGCAAGAGAGATTGAGATGCACTTTGCCCCAGCTTCAGTCTTACAGAACTCGTGCACTTGGAGTTCCCAGAGAAGGTAGAGTGCGTGGAGAATGCTCTCTCCACGTAGCCTCTTCTGTTCGCGTTTTTGCCGCACCGCAGAGAGCCGCCCGCTTCTCTCTCGCGCTTTGCGAGCGAAGGGCGCCTAGGCGGCGAAGGTGCGTCTTCTTCGGCAAGAAAGCGAAGCGAGAGCCGGTACGGCGCCCTGCTGCTGTGCTCCCTGCATTTCACATCCAAACTGCACCAGCACGCATAGCAGCATGCAGGCTCACCTCCAAAAAATGTTTCCTGCTGCCACGAAGATCTGGCAACACTGGCACTAAGTCACACTCTGCAGAGAGAGAAAAAGCAAGAGAGATTGAGATGCACTTTGCCCCAGCTTCAGTCTTACAGAACTCGTGCACTTGGAGTTCCCAGAGAAGGTAGAGTGCGTGGAGAAGGTTTTCTCCACGTAGCCTCTTCTGTTCGCGTTTTTGCCGCACCGCAGAGAGCCGCCCGCTTCTCTCTCGCGCTTTGCGAGCGAAGGGCGCCTAGCCGGCGAAGGTGCGTCTTCTTCGGCAAGAAAGCGAAGCGAGAGTGGTACGGCGCCCTGCTGCTGTACTCCCCGCATTTTACTTCCAAACTGCACCAGCACGCATCGCAGCATGCAGGCTCATCTCCAAAGGATGTTTCCTGCCGTCACGATGTTCTGGCAGCACTGGCACTCGGGACAAAATATGCAGAGAGAGAGGGAGCGAGAGAGAGAGAAAAGAACTTCGCCCCAGCTTCAGCCTTGCAGAACTCGTGCACTTGGAGTTCCCAGAGAAGGTAGCGTGCGTGGAGAATGTTTTCTCCACGTAGCCTTTTCTGTTCGCGTTTTTGTACGCGTTCTGTAAGACTGAAGCTGTGGCAAAGTGCATCTCAATCTCTCTTGCTTTTTCTCTCTCTGCACATTTTGTCCCGACTGCCAGTGCTGCCAAATCTTGGTGGCAGTGGCAAACTTCCTTTGGAGATGAGCCTGCATGCTGCTATGCGTGCTGGTGTAGTTTGGATGTGAAATGCAGCGAGCACAGCAGCAGGGCGCCGTACCGGCTCTCGCTTCGCTTTGCAGCCGCCGAAGACGCACCTTCGCCGGCTAGGCGTCCTTCGCTCGCAAAGCGCGAGAGAGAAGCGGGCGTCTTTCTGCGGTCCGGCAAAGATGCGAACAGAAGAGGCTACGTGGAGAAAACCTTCTCCACGCACTCTACCTTCTCTGGGAACTCCAAGTGCACGAGTTCTGTAAGACTGAAGCTGGGGCTAAGTGCATCTCAATCTCTCTTGCTTTTTCTCTCTCTGCAGAGTGTGACTTAGTGCCAGTGTTGCCAGAACTTCGTGGCAGCAGGAAACATCTTTTGGAGATGAGCCTGCATGCTGCTATGCGTGCTGGTGCAGTTTGGATGTGAAATGCAGCGAGCACAGCAGCAGGGCGCCGTACCGGCTCTCGCTTCGCTTTGCAGCCGCCGAAGACGCACCTTCGCCGGCTAGGCGTCCTTCGCTCGCAAAGCGCGAGAGAGAAGCGGGCGGCTCTCTGCGGTGCGGCAAAAACGCGAACAGAAGAGGCTACGTGGAGAAAACCTTCTCCACGCACTCTACCTTCTCTGGGAACTCCAAGTGCACGAGTTCTGTCAGACTGAAGCTGGGGCAAAGTGCTTCTCTCCCTCTCTCCCTCTTCTCTCTCTGCACATTTTGTCCCGAGTGCCAGTGCTGCCAGACCTTCGTGGCAGCGGGAAACATCTTTTGGAGGTTAGCCTGCATGTTGCTATGCGTGCTGGTGCAGTTTGGATGTGAAATGCAGGGAGCGTAGCAGCAGGGCACAGTGCCGGTTTTCGTTTCGCCTTCTGGCCGCCGAAGACGCACCTTCGCCGGCTAGGCGCCTTTTCGCTCGCAAAGCGCGAGAGGGAAGCGGGCGTCTTTCTGCGGTCCGGCAAAGAAGCGAACAGAAGAGGCTACGTGGAGAAAACCTTCTCCACGCACGCCACCTTCTCTGGGAACTCCAAGTGCACGAGTTCTGTAAGACTGAATTTGGGGCAAAGTGCTTCTCTCTCTCTCTTGCTCCTTCTCTCTCTGCACATTGTGTCCCGTGTGCCAGTGTTTCCAGACCTTCGTGGAAGTGAGCTTGGCTTTTGCCTGGACTCTGTCAGCGCTCATATGGAATCAACCACACGATGGCACTCTCGACTTGCTTTTAAAGGAATCCCGCTGTGTCCAGCTCGGAATCCTCCCGATTCTACAGCCAAGTTGGGAAGGTGCCTGCTCTCAACTCATCTGTCAGCCCCAAAAGATTGCTTTGATCTTCCCCTTCCAACTGCAAACTCTTATTTGCACCACACTCTAACGGCAACACCAACGCCTTTGCCCAAATAATTCTTTTCTCTCTCACAAGAATCTGGCTACAAACTTGAGAACATCTGGCAAAAGCAGAGCTCACAAGGATGCCAACTGAGAAAGCTCTTGCTGCCGACAACTTCAACTGCACCCGTCGAGGTACCAGCACACACCCTGCTATCGGCCCTTTCCTTCTCAGCACCATGGTCCAGCACCATGAAGGGGAGCTGCTCCCAATTTCCTTTTGTTTTGCTGCCGAAACACCGTGCAGCCAGCTGTGAAATGATTCCTCTTCCTTCTCCGCTAGATGTAGCTTCACATTCGTTCAGTGTCCAAGGGACAGGATTCACCACGGAGCTTCTCCACGAACTGCTGCTCGCACACGAGTGGGGCCGGGCCAGAAAAGAGCTTGGCTTTTGCCTGGACTCTGTCAGCGCTCATATGGAATCAACCACACGATGGCACTCTCGACTTGCTTTTAAAGGTATCGCGCTGTGTCCAGCTCGGAAGCCGCCCAATTCCACAGCCAAGTTGGAAAGGTGCCTGCTCTCAACTCGACTGTCAGCCCCAAAAGATTGCTTTGATCTTCCCCTTCCAACTGCAAACTCTTATTTGCACCACACTCTAGTGGCCTTTGCCTTAAAAATTCTTTTCACTCTCACAAGAATCTGGCTACAAACTTGAGAACATCTGGCTAAAGCAGAGCTCACAAAGATGCCAGCTGAGAAAGCTCTTGCTGCCGACAACTTCAACTGCACCCGTCGAGGTACCAGCACACACCCTGCTATCGGCCCTTTCCTTCTCAGCTCTTGCTACCATCCTAACCCTGCAGTCTCACTGAGTCTGCATCCAGTCAGGTCCAGCACCATGGAGGGGAGCTGCTCCCACATGAACGGGACCAGGACAAAAAGCTCAACAGCCTGGCGTTTGCATTCCCACTGACAGTTCAACAGCACTAAGCCAGAGAACTGCCTATGGGCAAAAGTCTTAAAATTCACTAAGACCAACCAATGTACACATGCAAAGTTGTTTCCTTTGCAAAAGAGAGGAATTAGAAGCCCATCTCCAATGAAATGGCATCCCCTCCTCCAAAATACAGAACATCCAGGGACTGATCCCATGCAAAGGTGCCAGAACACTGTTCCTCAGCATTACCTAGGCTGCTAGGTAGGCTACCCACCAAGACTGAGCAGAGCGGTTTACCTTGTCCAAAAGATGGTGTTGCCAGAATTTCAGAAGGCCACTTCTGAGACGCGGAAACCACCTGCCAAACTGAATCTTTCAAGAGGCCACCTTCCAAAGATGGATTCCATGTCCGTAAAGTGTACAAACTGAAGCAATGCTTCCACACCAGATATGTCAGGACAGAAAGCAGCTGGTGCCCCGGACCTCCACTGGGCAGCTTCTTCTCTGCGCCTCCAGCGCTGGGGTTGCGTGCTTTCCTTCCCATGAAAAAGCCTTGCCATTCTCCTTCAGGAGCTTACCAAGCCAAAGTTGCATAGCACCTCCAGTATTGCATACGTCCAACAATTACTCCTACCCAGAAGGGGCCAGGAGAGAAATGTCTTGCTGGACTGTACCTCCCCATGGTACCTTTCCTTCTGCTCCACTGACACTGGCACTATGGCCTTTGCTTCTCAAGGAAAGGCACTCCGAGTCTTTTGGCTGGGACTTGCCTTCTCTACCTTGCCCAGTTTTTCCTAGCCTCCTCTTGCTTTGCTTGCCTTTCTTGCATCTGCCTTCCCTTGCCCTGCCTACATCGTCCTTGCTTTGCTTTGCCTTGCCTACCACTCTTTACCTTGCCTTCCATGCAGGCAAGGCAACACAAGGCAAGTGTAGGCAATTGGAGGCAAGTCAAGGGGGAGGTAGACAAGGCCAGAGCAGTGAGGGGAAAGCAAATGGAGTGGTAGGCAAGAGAAGGTCCAGAAGTTAGAGGCAAGGCTAGGCATAAGAAGGTAAGCCCAGTGATGGGTAGGCCAGGCAGAAACAGGAAGGAGTAGGCAAAGCAAGGCCCTGGAGGAAAGCTGTAGCCAGGTGGGGCATGGGCACAGAAGAGAACTCAAAGCCATGGAGGTTTAGCAGGGCAAGAAGAGGAAACTCTTGGGTTGCCAAGGCAAGGCAGCTGCTGGTAGACAAAAGCGGCCAGGAAAGACTGACTTGACTGGTCTTGCTCTCACCTGTGCCAGCTCTAATCTGCACCTAAAACACTGGGGCTACCTGCTTTCCTTCCAATGCAGAAGAACTGTCATCTTGGTCCCAGAGCTCAGAAGACAAATGTGGATTGCCAGTCCAAAATTCTGTACATGCAAGAATTGATGCCAGAAAAAAGCTGCTGGGACAGACGGGTTTGGCTCCTATGGGCTTCCTCTTCCATGCTCCTGAAACACTGCGGGTATGTGAAGGCCTTGAAGGCTTCCTGAGGGAAGCAGGCAGGGCAAGGCAAGTTGAAGAAATGCCACGAAAAGAGGGGTCTTGAATTCCAGGTGGGGGAGGGGTGAGCAAGGTCCTGCAAGGCAAGTGAAGGCTTTGAGGGCAACAGAAGGCAACTGCTGCATTTACAGGGCAAGGCAAGGCAAGGGAGAGATAAGCAAGACAATGAGAGTTCTAGAAAAAGAAGGGAAGGGAAGGCAAGGCTGGGCCTGGACAAATGGGTGGGGAAGTCAAGGTGGGGATGGCTGAGCAAATCAGTGCAGGGCAGTGGAGGGATGGAAGAGCGGGAATGGTCACTTAAGTTCATACAACATAACCTGTCAAATTCTTTGCACCCATGCCCACGCAGTAAAAGCAAAAAATCAATTGCTGCTTGATTTTGGAATATAGCATGTCTAATGCTGTCTACATCAATTAACGAGTCAGCTATCGCTATGTTGGTAGCATTACTAAACTTGGCCAACCAACAGCCAGGTTTGTTCAGGCTCCTGAGGCCTTGTGCACTTGCAAGCCCAGGAGCCGATGAAGAGGCAGTGATTATCTTGGCAGTGTTCCAGAACTCAGCTGTATCTCTGCAGGCAGAAGTAAAAGCATGTATGCTGTGAGTATGAGAGTGGTGAGTTCAGTTTTGTTGGCTCCATAGTGCAATTGTCATCTTTAGAGAAAAGAGGGTTACTTTCCCCAAAGTAGATGGACCACCTTTAATTGCCATTGGCACTCTGGTCCATGCTCAGTCCGCACAGATGAAGAAAATGCCCTGCGGGAGTTGCATATGCATACTAAAACTCAAGGTTAGTTTTAGTTTGTGATTGAATTACACCGGTGTGAAACACTTGGGTAGCATGGTGTTGTGGCATTGACCCACCAAGCCATAGGGCTATTCCTTGTGCTGAGAAATGTGAAGGTGGTACAGCTATGTGCATTCAAGGTGCCTAAAATCTGCAGTTCCTGTGGGGGTAAAGCAGGGAATTTCCCACGGGGAGACAATGTATCCGGGCA
Organism: Acanthiza pusilla; assembly: GCA_036630365.1. Taxonomy (NCBI): domain Eukaryota; kingdom Metazoa; phylum Chordata; class Aves; order Passeriformes; family Acanthizidae; genus Acanthiza; species Acanthiza pusilla. Next base: position 14,224 of record JAXCHO010000167.1, on the reverse strand, counting down.
GGCTGAGGGTGAGGCCTATACTAGGCCTAACTCCATGTTTGTTATCTGCAGAAGCTGTTTGGAAATCGAATATAATTAGCTCACGATCCTCTACTGTAAAAACATGTAGCGTGGTGCCAGCTTTACCTGTCTGCCTATACAGCTTTAATAAGACAATTTAAATGCAATTGTTTTTGCCATGTAGACACATGTGCTTTACATCTCAAACCGTTTGTAATTATTTTTACAGAAAGCTGTCCTACCATCAGCAAGTTAAGCAGGTCTTAAATGCAATTTTCCAAGAACGTGCAGTGCTATCATCCCTGTGAGTAAAGCTGCATCTCGAAAACATCTTAATAAACTTACATTTATCTTAGAGGAGTGAACAGGCATTTTCCACATGACTGTAAATCTGCCACACTTTAGATTTATTTCTTGATATTATTCGCAAATGTTTAACTGCTGTATGATGAATTTTCAGTAGTTTCTTGTGCGAAGAAAGTCAAAATAAGTTAAATTCTGCTGTATCTAAAACTCTTAAGGTATACTCTTAATCTTGTATCTAATTTTAGTAAATTTAAAGTTAAAAGAATGCAAAGGCATTCAGAGTGACTACCTCACTGAATTCAAAGGACTATTTTTCTTTCCATAGGTATACCTTAATCAGTATCTGTGTGCGTACAAGTGTGAAAGTGCTGCAGCAAATGTACTAAGAATGTTGTTTGAGTCTTTTATGTCTTTTGAGTTTATAAGTCAGACCTGTCAACTTTAAGTTGATCAAAATTTATGTAAAGTCTGTTGGTTTTCAGTTTGATTAAGAAGTTGAATTTTGGTAACCTCTGAAAGAAAGAAAAGAGAAAACAGACGCTTGTAGTCGAGTGAAGAAAATTTCCATGTTTGTGAGTGGTGGTGTTGTTTAGTGAATTTGTAACAGCTGGCAGAGGGGTGTAACTTGCTGCCTCAGAGCCAGAACTGGCTGAGTAGCATCCTGAGGCCAATTCTGTAAAGCATTTTGTGGCCTAAGAGTCAGTTAGCCCCGTAATAACTTTAACAAAGGCAAGTTTAATTTTGTTTTCCTGTACATGTGTGTGAATTGTCTCTGTTAATTTGTATTTTATCAGCATGTAAGTCTGGGTAGAGGCACCTATGAGATAGGACTTATTTTTTAAGTGCTTGACATTAATTTTTGCTTTCAATGATGTTAACTTTAAGCTCTGTTAGATTTATCTTAATTTTAAGTGAAGTTAAAGTTTAAGTTCTGTCAAAACATGAAATTCTAGATGTGTTGTTAAAGTAATGATATGAATTTACTAAGCTTTTACAGAGAGCATTACCCAGAAAACATTATTTGATGCTATACATATGTGTCTCTTTGTTCACAGCTATTTGTAATTTGTTTATGGTACCATTGATTATTTAGTTAAAACTAAACCACAACGCCGATCTGCAAGAAGTATATTGCTTTAAAGAATTGATATTAATAGAAGCTTGTTTAGAAGATTTAGAGAGACCCTCTCAGGTAAGGCCTGGACACTGGCCAAGCCCTGGCCCTAAGCTGATCGGGTACTGAATCTTTAATCCCAGATGTTTCTACCCTAAAACTGCAATTGAGTCATTTTGGCTCACCAATTGGGCTTGGAGAGCTGGAACCCCTTTTCAGGTAAACTTGACAACCTTGCCCGGGAAAGGTCTTCAAGTCTCACCTGTAAAATGGGACTCTCCCGTGATTGTGGACTCTGGGTAGTAGCTAATAGTTAAATGGTTAATGATCTGTATATTTTTAAAGTACTGTTCTCTATCTCTTATGTATTGCACCTGTAGTTGTATCTGTTGCCTTAATTACCTTTGCTCATAATGCAAAACCCACAATTGAGTGTATAATAACAGTCTTGCTCTCACCTGTGCCAGCTCTAATCTGCACCTAAAACACTGGGGCTACCTGCTTTCCTTCCAATGCAGAAGAACTGTCATCTTGGTCCCAGAGCTCAGAAGACAAATGTGGATTGCCAGTCCAAAATCCTGTACATGCAAGAATTGATGCCAGAAAAAAGCTGCTGGGACAGACGGGTTTGGCTCCTATGGGCTTCCTCTTCCATGCTCCTGAAACGCTGCGGGTATGTGAAGGCCTTGAAGGCTTCCTGAGGGAAGCAGGCAGGGCAAGGCAAGTTGAAGAAATGCCACGAAAAGAGGGGTCTTGAATTCCAGGTGGGGGAGGGGTGAGCAAGGTCCTGCAAGGCAAGTGAAGGCTTTGAGGGCAACAGAAGGCAACTGCTGCATTTACAGGGCAAGGCAAGGCAAGGGAGAGATAAGCAAGACAATGAGAGTTCTAGAAAAAGAAGGGAAGGGAAGGGAAGGGAAGGCAAGGCTGGGCCTGGACAAATGGGTGGGGAAGTCAAGGTGGGGATGGCTGAGCAAATCAGTGCAGGGCAGTGGAGGGATGGAAGAGCGGGAATGGTCACTTAAGTTCATACAACATAACCTGTCAAATTCTTTGCACCCATGCCCACGCAGTAAAAGCAAAAAATCAATTGCTGCTTGATTTTGGAATATAGCATGTCTAATGCTGTCTACATCAATTAACAAGTCAGCTATCGCTATGCTGGTAGCATTACTAAACTTGGCCAACCAACAGCCAGGTTTGTTCAGGCTCCTGAGGCCTTGTGCACTTGCAAGCCCAGGAGCCGATGAAGAGGCAGTGATTATCTTGGCAGTGTTCCAGAACTCAGCTGTATCTCTGCAGGCAGAAGTAAAAGCATGTATGCTGTGAGTATGAGAGTGGTGAGTTCAGTTTTGTTGGCTCCATAGTGCAATTGTCATCTTTAGAGAAAAGAGGGTTACTTTCCCCAAAGTAGATGGACCACCTTTAATTGCCATTGGCACTCTGGTCCATGCTCAGTCCGCACAGATTAAGAAAATGCCCTGCGGGAGTTGCATATGTATACTAAAACTCAAGGTTAGTTTTAGTTTGTGATTGAATTACACCGGTGTGAAACACTTGGGTAGCATGGTGTTGTGGCATTGACCCACCAAGCCATAGGGCTATTCCTTGTGCTGAGAAATGTGAAGGTGGTACAGCTATGTGCATTCAAGGTGCCTAAAATCTGCAGTTCCTGTGGGGGTAAAGCAGGGAATTTCCCACGGGGAGACAATGTATCCGGGCAGGCTGAGGAGGCAGGGGTGCTGTTCCATAACTGTGGCAGTTCAGGGGTGGTGAGAAGGATGCCGATCAGACACTTTGTGAATGGCTTCTGAGGCGCAGCAGTGCTAAGGCATAAGGGATCTTGTCCAGTTGCCTTAGCCAGGGTCACCCAGATGTTTTGCTCCAGGGGGTGTATGGGTTGCAGGTATCCTGTTAAATCACAAACAGAAGAGCAGTTACCTCCCCCCTCTTCCTGCTCCCACCCATTACTCCTGCCGACGTAAGTGCGGAGTGGGTACTTGGCACCAGTGCCATTCCCCTGGAACAGTCATAGTAACCACCTTGTTTGCTTCTGCTCCTATCACCTCAAGTGGCGATAAGACCGGGTTTCTGGGGCGTGGTGGGGGGGGGGGTGGATACCATAGCTTGGCACCTGACAAGCAAGATTATGTGGGACTTTGAATGGATAGGGAGGGCAAAACCCACAGAGAAGACTGATCCTATAGTTCCAGTAGGGAGAATATGGGTAGAAGGAGCTGTGTTTTGAGTGCTTAAAGTGAACGGTCTTTCATTTTTCCAGTGTTTGTAACAGTGCAGCTGGAGAATAACTCATCTGAAATGCTGCCTTTTTCAGCCTAGAAATGAAACTCAAGATCCTTTCAGTATAGGAGATTAGATAAAAGTGGATCTTTACTGGAGCTCCAGGGACAGTTCCAGGAAGAATATCCACAAACGCCCACCCCTCCCCCCGGCTGAATACAGTCTTCTAGGTTTTAGGAAATTAGCATCATTGATCAAAAGCACCAATTCAGAGGACAAGTGGGGATGCAATTCCCCCCAGGTCAAGCCCCTTCTCTGGAGCCCCCCCACCCTTGGTACTAGTTGGACTTGTTGACTAAAATGTGTCTTGAAGATCTTGTTGTCAGGCTTGGTTCCCAGGAAGAAGCAAGACAGGAGAGGGGCCTTGTGCCCTCCAGGGCTTGGAGCTCTGCAATGAGTTTGGTCTTTCTGGCTGGGGAAAAACTACTGGCAAGGTCACAAATACAGAAAAGTAAAAAGGCAAAAATCACTTTGGCATCAGAAGCAAAGGTAAAATTAATGTAAAAAGCAAGCTAAGATACATCTGAAAACTTCTCTGCTTTCTTCATCTTCCCCTTATGCAAAGAGGCTTTTGATTTGCAGGATTTTCATTTTATCCAAAGGCATTCATTCCATAGGTGCCAAAACCATCCCACAATGATAAGTGAAATATAGTCAGTAGGGACAATAGGGACTGGCATCCACCGCAAAGGAGAGGAAAGATCATTTCCAGAACACTAGTTTTATTTAACTGTGGTGAAAAGTGGGAGCTGAGTTTTGTTTAGAATTAGCCAGAAGAAGCTCTTAATTATTCTCTGCTGCTGCTGCTCTTATACCTTTTCATAATTACTGTGGCACATTAAGATTGGCTGCTAGCAAACAATGACAAGGCTGTCTAACAAACAATGGCAATTCAAGCAATAATACAATGAGCTATACTGATGCCTTCAGGTATTTCTAGTTTTTTACTCTTCATGTAGCTGTAACTTGCTGTAGTTCTGTGCTTCTTACAAAGTGCTAAAATCCCCTGTTCCCAGCACCTTTAGCCAAAACAAGACTCTCTGAGTACAGATTCAAGGACATATTCATTGCCTTAGGGCTTGAAAATATGTAAACAACTGTGAGATGGGGGGAGCAGGCCTGGGGTGGTTAACATCATCACCTGAGGGTACGATTGGAGAATTAAGGGCCAATATGCTAATGAAACAGAACTTATAAAAGGTGAAGAGCTCGTGACTCGGGGTCCATTTTGGGTGTCGTCCCCGACAGGGGACTTTGTTTGCCTGAATCTACCTTTAAGGCCTCTGCAGGCCTTAAATAAATTGTCTGCTTTTTATACTCCTAATTTGTCTTGGCCTCTGTTTCAGGTAGCCTGTCTTTTAGGCTACAATACAAGCAAAAGTAGAGTTGGTTACAAAAACCGGATGTGCTAGGAAGGCCGGAAGTTGGTATGACAGAGTTAAAAATTGGATGTGCTAGGGAGACCGGAAGTTTTAACCACAGAGTTAAAACTGAAGGTGCTAGGAAGACCGGAAGTTTTGTATCATAGAGTTGAATCGGAGTGTGCTAGGGAGACCGGAAGTTTTAATCACAGAGTTGAAACTGAAGGTGCTAGGAAAACCGGAAGGAGGAAGTGGAGTCAAGCAAGAAAGTTTTCTTCATTCTCTTTTCTTCATTATCTCGTGGACATGCACAACAAGCACAGGACCAAATATGGCAGGGCCTTTGACATGAATTCAGTCGCAGACACAAGCAGTAAGCAGGTCTAGGGTAGGGAATGGGCATGAAAGGGAATGCACAGCAATGGTGGTTTAGCAAGGCAAGACAGGTGAGGTTCATAGATTGCTGGCAGGCGGAAGTGGCCAGGAAAGACTGATTTGACTGGCCTTGCTCTCACCTGCACCATCTCTAATCTGCACCTAAAACACTGGGGCTACCTGCTTTCCTTCCAATGCAGAAGAACTGTCATTTTGGTTCCGGAGCCCAGAAGACAAATGTGGATTGCCTGTCCAAAATTCCATACATGCAAGAATTGATGCCAGGCAAAAGCTGCTGGGACAGACAGGTCTGGCTTCACGTGACCTCCTATGGGCTTCCTCTTCCATGCTCCTGAAACACTGCGGGTATGTGAAGGCCTTGAAGGCTTCCTGAGGGAAGCAGGCAGGGCAAGGCAAGTTGAAGAATTGTCACGAAAAGAAGGGTCTTGAATTCCAGGTGGGGGAGGGGTGAGCAAGGTCCTGCAAGGCAAGTGAGGGCTTTGAGGGCAACAGAAGGCAACTGCTGTGTTTACAGGGCAAGGCAAGGCAAGGGGGAGGTAGGCAAGGCAATGAGAGTCCCAGAAGGAGAAGGGAAGGCAAGGCTGGGCCTGGACAAATGGGTGGGGAAGTCAAGGTGGGGATGGCCGAGCAAGTCAGTGCAGGGCAGTGGAGGGATGGAAGAGCGGGAATGGTCACTTAAGTTCATACAACATAACCTGTCAAATTCTTTGCACCCATGCCCACGCAGTAAAAGCAAAAAATCAATTGCTGCTTGATTTTGGAATATAGCATGTCTAATGCTGTCTACATCAATTAACGAGTCAGCTATCGCTATGCTGGTAGCATTACTAAACTTGGCCAACCAACAGCCAGGTTTGTTCAGGCTCCTGAGGCCTTGTGCACTTGCAAGCCCAGGAGCCGATGAAGAGGCAGTGATTATCTTGGCAGTGTTCCAGAACTCAGCTGTATCTCTGCAGGCAGAAGTAAAAGCATGTATGCTGTGAGTATGAGAGTGGTGAGTTCAGTTTTGTTGGCTCCATAGTGCAATTGTCATCTTTAGAGAAAAGAGGGTTACTTTCCCCAAAGTAGATGGACCACCTTTAATTGCCATTGGCACTCTGGTCCATGCTCAGTCCGCACAGATTAAGAAAATGCCCTGCGGGAGTTGCATATGTATACTAAAACTCAAGGTTAGTTTTAGTTTGTGATTGAATTACACCGGTGTGAAACACTTGGGTAGCATGGTGTTGTGGCATTGACCCACCAAGCCATAGGGCTATTCCTTGTGCTGAGAAATGTGAAGGTGGTACAGCTATGTGCATTCAAGGTGCCTAAAATCTGCAGTTCCTGTGGGGGTAAAGCAGGGAATTTCCCACGGGGAGACAATGTATCCGGGCAGGCTGAGGAGGCAGGGGTGCTGTTCCATAACTGTGGCAGTTCAGGGGTGGTGAGAAGGATGCCGATCAGACACTTTGTGAATGGCTTCTGAGGCGCAGCAGTGCTAAGGCATAAGGGATCTTGTCCAGTTGCCTTAGCCAGGGTCACCCAGATGTTTTGCTCCAGGGGGTGTATGGGTTGCAGGTATCCTGTTAAATCACAAACAGAAGAGCAGTTACCTCCCCCCTCTTCCTGCTCCCACCCATTACTCCTGCCGACGTAAGTGCGGAGTGGGTACTTGGCACCAGTGCCATTCCCCTGGAACAGTCATAGTAACCACCTTGTTTGCTTCTGCTCCTATCACCTCAAGTGGCGATAAGACCGGGTTTCTGGGGCGTGGTGGGGGGGGGGGTGGATACCATAGCTTGGCACCTGACAAGCAAGACTATGTGGGACTTTGAATGGATAGGGAGGGCAAAACCCACAGAGAAGACTGATCCTATAGTTCCAGTAGGGAGAATATGGGTAGAAGGAGCTGTGTTTTGAGTGCTTAAAGTGAATGGTCTTTCATTTTTCCAGTGTTTGTAACAGTGCAGCTGGAGAATAACTCATCTGAAATGCTGCCTTTTTCAGCCTAGAAATGAAACTCAAGATCCTTTCAGTATAGGAGATAAGATAAAAGTGGATCTTTACTGGAGCTCCAGGGACAGTTCCAGGAAGAATATCCACAAACGCCCACCCCTCCCCCCGGCTGAATACAGTCTTCTAGGTTTTAGGAAATTAGCATCATTGATCAAAAGCACCAATTCAGAGGACAAGTGGGGATGCAATTCCCCCCAGGTCAAGCCCCTTCTCTGGAGCCCCCCCACCCTTGGTACTAGTTGGACTTGTTGACTAAAATGTGTCTTGAAGATCTTGTTGTCAGGCTTGGTTCCCAGGAAGAAGCAAGACAGGAGAGGGGCCTTGTGCCCTCCAGGGCTTGGAGCTCTGCAATGAGTTTGGTCTTTCTGGCTGGGGAAAAACTACTGGCAAGGTCACAAATACAGAAAAGTAAAAAGGCAAAAATCACTTTGGCATCAGAAGCAAAGGTAAAATTAATGTAAAAAGCAAGCTAAGATACATCTGAAAACTTCTCTGCTTTCTTCATCTTCCCCTTATGCAAAGAGGCTTTTGATTTGCAGGATTTTCATTTTATCCAAAGGCATTCATTCCATAGGTGCCAAAACCATCCCACAATGATAAGTGAAATATAGTCAGTAGGGACAATAGGGACTGGCATCCACCGCAAAGGAGAGGAAAGATCATTTCCAGAACAATAGTTTTATTTAACTGTGGTGAAAAGTGGGAGCTGAGTTTTGTTTAGAATTAGCCAGAAGAAGCTCTTAATTATTCTCTGCTGCTGCTGCTCTTATACCTTTTCATAATTACTGTGGCACATTAAGATTGGCTGCTAGCAAACAATGACAAGGCTGTCTAACAAACAATGGCAATTCAAGCAATAATACAATGAGCTATACTGATGCCTTCAGGTATTTCTAGTTTTTTACTCTTCATGTAGCTGTAACTTGCTGTAGTTCTGTGCTTCTTACAAAGTGCTAAAATCCCCTGTTCCCAGCACCTTTAGCCAAAACAAGACTCTCTGAGTACAGATTCAAGGACATATTCATTGCCTTAGGGCTTGAAAATATGTAAACAACTGTGAGATGGGGGGAGCAGGCCTGGGGTGGTTAACATCATCACCTGAGGGTACGATTGGAGAATTAAGGGCCAATATGCTAATGAAACAGAACCTATAAAAGGTGAAGAGCTCGTGACTCGGGGTCCATTTTGGGTGTCGTCCCCGACAGGGGACTTTGTTTGCCTGAATCTACCTTTAAGGCCTCTGCAGGCCTTAAATAAATTGTCTGCTTTTTATACTCCTAATTTGTCTTGGCCTCTGTTTCAGGTAGCCTGTCTTTTAGGCTACAATACAAGCAAAAGTAGAGTTGGTTACAAAAACCGGATGTGCTAGGAAGGCCGGAAGTTGGTATGACAGAGTTAAAAATTGGATGTGCTAGGGAGACCGGAAGTTTTAACCACAGAGTTAAAACTGCAGGTGCTAGGAAGACCGGAAGTTTTGTATCATAGAGTTGAATCGGAGTGTGCTAGGGAGACCGGAAGTTTTAATCACAGAGTTGAAACTGAAGGTGCTAGGAAAACCGGAAGGAGGAAGTGGAGTCAAGCAAGAAAGTTTTCTTCATTCTCTTTTCTTCATTATCTCGTGGACATGCACAACAAGCACAGGACCAAATATGGCAGGGCCTTTGACATGAATTCAGTCGCAGACACAAGCAGTAAGCAGGTCTAGGGTAGGGAATGGGCATGAAAGGGAATGCACAGCAATGGTGGTTTAGCAAGGCAAGACAGGTGAGGTTCATAGATTGCTGGCAGGCGGAAGTGGCCAGGAAAGACTGATTTGACTGGCCTTGCTCTCACCTGCACCATCTCTAATCTGCACCTAAAACACTGGGGCTACCTGCTTTCCTTCCAATGCAGAAGAACTGTCATTTTGGTTCCGGAGCCCAGAAGACAAATGTGGATTGCCTGTCCAAAATTCCATACATGCAAGAATTGATGCCAGGCAAAAGCTGCTGGGACAGACAGGTCTGGCTTCACGTGACCTCCTATGGGCTTCCTCTTCCATGCTCCTGAAACACTGCGGGTATGTGAAGGCCTTGAAGGCTTCCTGAGGGAAGCAGGCAGGGCAAGGCAAGTTGAAGAATTGTCACGAAAAGAAGGGTCTTGAATTCCAGGTGGGGGAGGGGTGAGCAAGGTCCTGCAAGGCAAGTGAGGGCTTTGAGGGCAACAGAAGGCAACTGCTGTGTTTACAGGGCAAGGCAAGGCAAGGGGGAGGTAGGCAAGGCAATGAGAGTCCCAGAAGGAGAAGGGAAGGGAAGGCTGGGCCTGGACAAATGGGTGGGGAAGTCAAGGTGGGGATGGCCGAGCAAGTCAGTGCAGGGCAGTGGAGGGATGGAAGAGCGGGAATGGTCACTTAAGTTCATACAACATAACCTGTCAAATTCTTTGCACCCATGCCCACGCAGTAAAAGCAAAAAATCAATTGCTGCTTGATTTTGGAATATAGCATGTCTAATGCTGTCTACATCAATTAACGAGTCAGCTATCGCTATGCTGGTAGCATTACTAAACTTGGCCAACCAACAGCCAGGTTTGTTCAGGCTCCTGAGGCCTTGTGCACTTGCAAGCCCAGGAGCCGATGAAGAGGCAGTGATTATCTTGGCAGTGTTCCAGAACTCAGCTGTATCTCTGCAGGCAGAAGTAAAAGCATGTATGCTGTGAGTATGAGAGTGGTGAGTTCAGTTTTGTTGGCTCCATAGTGCAATTGTCATCTTTAGAGAAAAGAGGGTTACTTTCCCCAAAGTAGATGGACCACCTTTAATTGCCATTGGCACTCTGGTCCATGCTCAGTCCGCACAGATGAAGAAAATGCCCTGCGGGAGTTGCATATGTATACTAAAACTCAAGGTTAGTTTTAGTTTGTGATTGAATTACACCGGTGTGAAACACTTGGGTAGCATGGTGTTGTGGCATTGACCCACCAAGCCATAGGGCTATTCCTTGTGCTGAGAAATGTGAAGGTGGTACAGCTATGTGCATTCAAGGTGCCTAAAATCTGCAGTTCCTGTGGGGGTAAAGCAGGGAATTTCCCACGGGGAGACAATGTATCCGGGCAGGCTGAGGAGGCAGGGGTGCTGTTCCATAACTGTGGCAGTTCAGGGGTGGTGAGAAGGATGCCGATCAGACACTTTGTGAATGGCTTCTGAGGCGCAGCAGTGCTAAGGCATAAGGGATCTTGTCCAGTTGCCTTAGCCAGGGTCACCCAGATGTTTTGCTCCAGGGGGTGTATGGGTTGCAGGTATCCTGTTAAATCACAAACAGAAGAGCAGTTACCTCCCCCCTCTTCCTGCTCCCACCCATTACTCCTGCCGACGTAAGTGCGGAGTGGGTACTTGGCACCAGTGCCATTCCCCTGGAACAGTCATAGTAACCACCTTGTTTGCTTCTGCTCCTATCACCTCAAGTGGCGATAAGACCGGGTTTCTGGGGCGTGGTGGGGGGGGGGGGTGGATACCATAGCTTGGCACCTGACAAGCAAGACTATGTGGGACTTTGAATGGATAGGGAGGGCAAAACCCACAGAGAAGACTGATCCTATAGTTCCAGTAGGGAGAATATGGGTAGAAGGAGCTGTGTTTTGAGTGCTTAAAGTGAATGGTCTTTCATTTTTCCAGTGTTTGTAACAGTGCAGCTGGAGAATAACTCATCTGAAATGCTGCCTTTTTCAGCCTAGAAATGAAACTCAAGATCCTTTCAGTATAGGAGATAAGATAAAAGTGGATCTTTACTGGAGCTCCAGGGACAGTTCCAGGAAGAATATCCACAAACGCCCACCCCTCCCCCCGGCTGAATACAGTCTTCTAGGTTTTAGGAAATTAGCATCATTGATCAAAAGCACCAATTCAGAGGACAAGTGGGGATGCAATTCCCCCCAGGTCAAGCCCCTTCTCTGGAGCCCCCCCACCCTTGGTACTAGTTGGACTTGTTGACTAAAATGTGTCTTGAAGATCTTGTTGTCAGGCTTGGTTCCCAGGAAGAAGCAAGACAGGAGAGGGGCCTTGTGCCCTCCAGGGCTTGGAGCTCTGCAATGAGTTTGGTCTTTCTGGCTGGGGAAAAACTACTGGCAAGGTCACAAATACAGAAAAGTAAAAAGGCAAAAATCACTTTGGCATCAGAAGCAAAGGTAAAATTAATGTAAAAAGCAAGCTAAGATACATCTGAAAACTTCTCTGCTTTCTTCATCTTCCCCTTATGCAAAGAGGCTTTTGATTTGCAGGATTTTCATTTTATCCAAAGGCATTCATTCCATAGGTGCCAAAACCATCCCACAATGATAAGTGAAATATAGTCAGTAGGGACAATAGGGACTGGCATCCACCGCAAAGGAGAGGAAAGATCATTTCCAGAACAATAGTTTTATTTAACTGTGGTGAAAAGTGGGAGCTGAGTTTTGTTTAGAATTAGCCAGAAGAAGCTCTTAATTATTCTCTGCTGCTGCTGCTCTTATACCTTTTCATAATTACTGTGGCACATTAAGATTGGCTGCTAGCAAACAATGACAAGGCTGTCTAACAAACAATGGCAATTCAAGCAATAATACAATGAGCTATACTGATGCCTTCAGGTATTTCTAGTTTTTTACTCTTCATGTAGCTGTAACTTGCTGTAGTTCTGTGCTTCTTACAAAGTGCTAAAATCCCCTGTTCCCAGCACCTTTAGCCAAAACAAGACTCTCTGAGTACAGATTCAAGGACATATTCATTGCCTTAGGGCTTGAAAATATGTAAACAACTGTGAGATGGGGGGAGCAGGCCTGGGGTGGTTAACATCATCACCTGAGGGTACGATTGGAGAATTAAGGGCCAATATGCTAATGAAACAGAACTTATAAAAGGTGAAGAGCTCGTGACTCGGGGTCCATTTTGGGTGTCGTCCCCGACAGGGGACTTTGTTTGCCTGAATCTACCTTTAAGGCCTCTGCAGGCCTTAAATAAATTGTCTGCTTTTTATACTCCTAATTTGTCTTGGCCTCTGTTTCAGGTAGCCTGTCTTTTAGGCTACAATACAAGCAAAAGTAGAGTTGGTTACAAAAAACGGATGTGCTAGGAAGGCCGGAAGTTGGTATGACAGAGTTAAAAATTGGATGTGCTAGGGAGACCGGAAGTTTTAACCACAGAGTTAAAACTGAAGGTGCTAGGAAGACCGGAAGTTTTGTATCATAGAGTTGAATCGGAGTGTGCTAGGGAGACCGGAAGTTTTAATCACAGAGTTGAAACTGAAGGTGCTAGGAAAACCGGAAGGAGGAAGTGGAGTCAAGCAAGAAAGTTTTCTTCATTCTCTTTTCTTCATTATCTCGTGGACATGCACAACAAGCACAGGACCAAATATGGCAGGGCCTTTGACATGAATTCAGTCGCAGACACAAGCAGTAAGCAGGTCTAGGGTAGGGAATGGGCATGAAAGGGAATGCACAGCAATGGTGGTTTAGCAAGGCAAGACAGGTGAGGTTCATAGATTGCTGGCAGGCGGAAGTGGCCAGGAAAGACTGATTTGACTGGCCTTGCTCTCACCTGCACCATCTCTAATCTGCACCTAAAACACTGGGGCTACCTGCTTTCCTTCCAATGCAGAAGAACTGTCATTTTGGTTCCGGAGCCCAGAAGACAAATGTGGATTGCCTGTCCAAAATTCCATACATGCAAGAATTGATGCCAGGCAAAAGCTGCTGGGACAGACAGGTCTGGCTTCACGTGACCTCCTATGGGCTTCCTCTTCCATGCTCCTGAAACACTGCGGGTATGTGAAGGCCTTGAAGGCTTCCTGAGGGAAGCAGGCAGGGCAAGGCAAGTTGAAGAATTGTCACGAAAAGAAGGGTCTTGAATTCCAGGTGGGGGAGGGGTGAGCAAGGTCCTGCAAGGCAAGTGAGGGCTTTGAGGGCAACAGAAGGCAACTGCTGTGTTTACAGGGCAAGGCAAGGCAAGGGGGAGGTAGGCAAGGCAATGAGAGTCCCAGAAGGAGAAGGGAAGGCAAGGCTGGGCCTGGACAAATGGGTGGGGAAGTCAAGGTGGGGATGGCCGAGCAAGTCAGTGCAGGGCAGTGGAGGGATGGAAGAGCGGGAATGGTCACTTAAGTTCATACAACATAACCTGTCAAATTCTTTGCACCCATGCCCACGCAGTAAAAGCAAAAAATCAATTGCTGCTTGATTTTGGAATATAGCATGTCTAATGCTGTCTACATCAATTAACGAGTCAGCTATCGCTATGCTGGTAGCATTACTAAACTTGGCCAACCAACAGCCAGGTTTGTTCAGGCTCCTGAGGCCTTGTGCACTTGCAAGCCCAGGAGCCGATGAAGAGGCAGTGATTATCTTGGCAGTGTTCCAGAACTCAGCTGTATCTCTGCAGGCAGAAGTAAAAGCATGTATGCTGTGAGTATGAGAGTGGTGAGTTCAGTTTTGTTGGCTCCATAGTGCAATTGTCATCTTTAGAGAAAAGAGGGTTACTTTCCCCAAAGTAGATGGACCACCTTTAATTGCCATTGGCACTCTGGTCCATGCTCAGTCCGCACAGATTAAGAAAATGCCCTGCGGGAGTTGCATATGTATACTAAAACTCAAGGTTAGTTTTAGTTTGTGATTGAATTACACCGGTGTGAAACACTTGGGTAGCATGGAGTTAGGCCTAGCCATAGGGCTCATTCCCTCTGTGCCTGCCCAGAATGTGACAGCTTGTCTCCCCGGTGGGAAATTCCCTGCTTTACCCCCACAGGAACT